>CAOKZL010000240.1:0-1492829 GCA_948472985.1 Iguana delicatissima
AAGTCACAACCCCCTTTCGTACTTTGTTCAGTCAAGAGTTTCCATTTAATTCTCGGTTTTTTACCGTTCCATATGAATCTTGATAGTTCTTTTTCCCATTGGTGAATAGATTTGTTATTTGTAATGATGGGTAAGTTTTGAAATAAGAAGTTTCGTTTTGGCAATATATTCCTTTTTATTGTAGTGATTTTTCCCATTAATGTCAAATTTAAGTTGGACCATCTTTTCAAATCTAAGGATATTTCCTTCCAGATTTTAGTATAATTATTGTCAAATAAATCTTTGTTATTTTCAGTAAACCATATTCCCAGGTATTTTATTTTCTTCTCGTTCTTAAATCCCGTCTTTGAGATAATTTCCTCTTTTTCTTGTTGTGTTGTATTCTTCAACATTATATATGATTTATCCTTGTTTATTTTTAAACCAGCTGCTTCCCCAAATCTTTTTAGTTCTTGATTTAGTTTTTCAATTCCTGTTATTGGTTCTTCTGTAAAAAAGACGAGATCATCCGCAAATGCCTTAAGTTTATACTGTTGACCTTTTATATTAATCCCCTTTATGTCTGGTCTTGCTCGAATACTGTTGTTTAATATTTCTAATGTTGCTATAAACAAAAGTGGTGAAAGTGGACACCCTTGACGTGTCCCTTTACTTATGTCAATTTCTTTGTTAGTTCACCATTGATAATAAGTTTAACTTTTTGTTCTTTATAAATGTGTTCAATCCACATTCTTTATAAATGTGTTCAATCCACATTCAAACAAAATTTTCTCCACAGTTCATTCTTTTGAGCACTTCCATTAAAAACGTCCATCTTACCCTGTCAAACGCTTTTTTGGTGTCTAGAAATAAAACAGCCATCCTTTTTTCATTCCTCTTCTCAAAGTGTTCTATAACATTCAATAAAGTCCTTATATTATTTTTCAATTGTCTGTTGGGTAAAAATCCATTTTGATCTGAATGTATCAATACTTGCAAAAAAAATTTGAATCTCTCTGCTAGGATATTAGTAAAAATTTTATAATCTATATTTAGTAGGGATATTGGTCTGTAATTTTTGAGGTGTCTCACATCTTTTCCTTCTTTTGGTAGTAGTGCTATGTTGGCAAATTTCCATGTAGTTGGTAGTCCTGTCCGCTTTATACCATTCAAGGTTTCTGTGAAGGGTTTCACTATTTCTAATTCAAAGTCTTTATAGATGCTTGGTGTGTAGCCATCTGGACCAGGCGCCTTTGATCTTTTAAGCCTTCTTATTGCTTCAGTTACCTCTGTAATTGTGATGTCAGCGTTCAGCATTTCTTTCTGTTCTTCTGTTATTTGAAAAAATTTTTGTTTATCCAGATACCTCTTGGTCTTCTTATTTTCTATATCATATGGTAAATCTCTTTGATGCAAATTCTTATAATAATTTTGGAAAATTTTTTTGATTTCTTCTTGGTCCGTAATCTCTTTGCCGTCTTTATTTTTAAATATCCTTCTCGTCTCTCGTTCTCTTCTAAGTTTATACGCAAGCCATTTTCCGGGTTTATTTGCATGTTTAAAGGCATTTAGTCGATAAAACCTTGTCTTCCTCTCGACTTCCACCATATTCATAGATGCGATCTTATCTTGTAGCATTTTTACCTCCATTCTCAGCTTGGAATTTGTAATATTTTCTCTGTTCTCTTTCTGTTTTATTTTTAACTCCACCAAAAGTTTTTGTATATGTTGTTCTCTTTCTTTCTTCTTTTGACCTTCTAACTTTCTGAATGGTCTTTTCTTTTACCTGTTTCTTTTTTTCTTTTTTTTTTGTGGGGTAGGGGGCGGGGAGCTGGCTGCAGTGTTCTACTTTGTGTTTCTGTTGCTTATCATCTTGATTGTTTTTAGAAAGGTAATACATAAATGTAAATTAATAAATGAAATCTCCTTGTAGCATAGGCAAATAAATTATATATATGACAGGAGATTATAAGGCTAATTTTTAAAACCTTCAAAAACACAGCCATGTTAGTCTAGATCAGTATGCAAAGGAGTCTTGTAGCACTTTTGAGACTAACCTAAAATTTGAGGGTGCAAAACAGAGTGGCTCTTCTTCTGCTTTACAATAGGTAGCTTTTGTTTCACTTTGTGATTTAACAGGTTTAAGCAAATTTTATTCTCCTTTTTTGCTTTTAACCAGGTTCCAAAAGCATTTTTAAAACCAGGACAAAGCAGCCAATAAATATTTTTAAGTATGAACATTCAAGCTAATTCATAAACTTACTAGATTCTAATGGCTTAGAAAACAAATACATTTTTCACCATAAACTTTAAACTGGGTGAGCCAACCTTTGTTTGATACCATTAAGAAGATTAATGTCCTGTGACATGTCACCATCGTTTGTGCCTCTGATAGAGAGGACATTGCTCAAGAAATTCCATAGATCAGTGGTTCCCAAACTTTGGTCCTCCAGGTGTTTGAATCTTTAACTCCTAGAAGACGTAGTCAGCTTGGCCAATGGTTGGGAATTCTGGGAGGTGAAGTCCAAAACAACAAATAAAGGAATAAAGTTCGGGAACAACTACCATGTATGTTTAAAGTGTGCAAGTAGATGTTCATTTCACACATAAGTGTGTGACATCAAAATATGGCTATGCCTTGTTAGCATTGCCAGGGAGGCTCACTTATAGAGCTTGTTTATTGTTACTTCCAGACTTAACTTGAGGACTTTGTCAAGTAAGGTATAACACCTCAGATGTCTATTTTATAATCTAAATAGCTGAGAATCACACAGACCTCTAGATGTTGGTGTGCAGCTTCCAGCTGGCCTGGCTTGCGTAGCCAATAGTGAGGGATATTGGGAATTGCAGTTTTGTAACATCTGGAAGGTTACAGGAGTCTCACCTCTGATTTGATCATTGTGACCCTTTACGTCTTAATACTTGTCTTCTGCTGTATTTGGACTTTATTCCCAGATAGTCCAGCAGCCATCAGGAAGCATCTTGAAAAAAGTGAGCACGCTTCAGCAGGCTTCTACACTCCCTACGGTAAACAAAGAAAATGGGAAGATGCCTTTAAATACTGCTACCCATGCTAACCAACTCTCTACAGGTACAGTTATATTCTTGGACTGAATGAAGGCATCATGTCAAACCAGCATTTGTGTCAAGGATCATGGTTTGATCTTCTAAGTTAGCACCATGATAGATATGAACTGATTGTTCCCTTTCCTTTCTCATCTGATCAGTACTAGTCATGTCTCTGGAAAAGAAGCAGAGATTGCAACCATGGCTAGTTAATTCGTGCAAACCATAACTGTTATAAACCATGTCTGCTGGTATGACTGTGAAGCTATGTTTTTTGTCTCTAGTTTAATTCATTGCACCCCATGGTTAGACAATTTACACTCTGCAGTAGTTATGGATTTTAAGCATGGTTTGGCATGATGTCATTGTTTAGATAAAGTAAACCAATACGCTGGTGTTCATTTTTTATATATGTCTTTATTGGAGTAGTTAACAAACAGATATACATACAGAAAAAATATTCCAAAAATTAATACAAAACCATTAATACCTCACATATGATTAACTAATTACCCCAATAAATATATATATTTATCTAAATATAACATATCTATTAATGTTCTGGCTGTTATAACCTTTCTGTCCCCCCCCATAGTGAACAAAGTTAATTGTTATTTTAAATCCTTTTCCTTTGATATGGAGAATCATATTAATTGTATATTTCATAATTTTGTACCCTTCTTCTTTTTTAATTTTTTCCTCATTAGTTTATTCCACTTCCTTATCCAGTCACCTCCATTAGACTGACGCATATACTTCATTCTTCTTTTTAATATAAAATCAAACATTATATACGCTGGAATATAATAATGCCATTCACCTACCTTCCATTTTTGTTCATCTTTTCGTCAAAATGTAATAATCACCTTAACCGCCCTTAATATTTGTTTCAGCAAATGCCCCTCATCTCTGTCCAGTCCCAAATTCTTTGCATTTAGAGTCATACATTTTTCTTTATTTAATTCCAAAGATTTCCCTATTATTCCATTTATTTCATTAATTATTTCCCACTGAAATCTCTGTGCCTTACAACACTCCGACCGCATATGTATACACTGCCAGTTCTCATCCATGCCAGCACTTAGATGGTGATATGCTGGTGCTCAGATGTAAACCAGTAAGGTGAAAAGTGGAGAATGGTAGTTATATTGGAACTTTCCTAGTTACAAGTAACCCTTATTGCCATCATTTTGGCAACAGCGGCATCACGTAGCGTTCTGTCAGTAGAATGGAGCAGGGTTAGAATTAATTTCAGGAGACTGGTCATGTTTCTCTTTCTTCTTTTAGTTGAGGCAACATGTCTTCCTGAATGGGGGAAAGTGCTGGCCTTCCCTTCTCTTAAAGAGATCATAGCATTTCAGTGGTACAGGTCAACAGTTAATGATGCTAAAGGGCAGATAAACGAACTGTGGCATTCACATAGTGGTGTAAAGTTTGCATTGGGGGAGTACTAGATTCAATGTGGCTAACAGTGACTCATGCACTGCTGAATTTCTGACATGATACAGGGGCAACCACATTGCGGTCCTGTTCCTGGCATTTTCCCAGAGGAAGTTAGAGGTTGTTGCATATTGACAAAATGTAACATCCTATTAGTAGATAAGTGATATTTTATAGGAAAGATGTATGACTCTTGTGCAGAAAATGTATGGCTAGTTAACTCTCCTACAAATAGGTATCCGGGAAAATCCTTTGGACCTGTGTATCTCAAGCAGTCTGATGTGAGAGACCTGGATTTTTCCCCCTAATGTCAGGAACTGGTACCATATTTATCACCATTGGCTATAGTTGTTTGTTTCTTTTCTGGAAACTTGCCAGGGATTGGCAGCTGATATCTTGTGGACCAGCACCAATCCATGTAGCACAAATTCTTAAGTACAAGAAAAGGAATGGGCTTGTTTAAAGGCAACCATTACAGAAGGCCCAGGTCATAGCTTTCCTGAAGTAAAACCATCTTTTTTTGTTAACCACACTTGGAGCTGACTTGTAGGTCTAACAGGTACTAAACATTGGATATTAGCACACTTATCCATGTGCGCTAATATCCAATACTAATAACCATACAGAGAATGCAGGGAAGACTAGAATGTGTGACCTTGACAGAATTATGCTGCTTTCATTTTAAAACTGGACACGGTCTTTTAGATCTCTCTTCAGAGTATGCATTGAATGTCATCTTGGATTTTGCTTTCTGCTTTGGATTGTTCATCCTTGTTTTTTTAGGCTCCATTGTGAAACAAATTACCCTGCCAGGAAACAAAATTCTGTCGCTTCAAGCATCTCCTGTTCAGAGGAATAAAATAAGAACGAACGGAACAACATCCTTCAGGTAAAAAATAAACAGTCGGAAGTTTGTTTGGCTATAGGGAAGCCTCAGTTTAGAAAAAAAGAGAGCAAACAGCAACAGAGATGCCTCAATAAATATTTAAGATTTCTGATGTGTGTTCTCACTTCCTTGGTTTCAGTGTTCTAGTGCTAATGAAGGGGAAAAGCCTTAGAATTTTACCCTGACAGCTGTTTCAGATATTAACATTTTGCAGCTTGATTAGGTTTTATCCTGCCTAAGTCCTGGCTTTTATTTAGTTGCTGATAACCCTAGCTGGTTCATTCATTCATTTGTTCCTTCATATACACACAGAGACTTCTCTGCTGTCTTGCTTCTAATTGACTGAATGATTTAATCAACTAACCATATTGATTACATCAATTCAAAGTAAATCAAATGTGCATACATCAATACAGAAGTATTTTGAATGTCTTGTACCAAGAAGTCTTAAGTATGCAAGGATTCAGATTCACTACTATTCCTGGCTTTTTTTGGGGGGGGGGGCACTGTCTGTAATAATTGTAAAGTGTAGGAATATTTATTTCTGACATGAATAAAACTGAATGAGTATTGTGAATAAAATTACTTGAAAAAACAATTAAACCATCAGCATTGTGAAAAATGAGCAGTTTATTTTATTACAAAAAGTGCAGAAATATTTATTTATTTATTTATTTGATTTATATTGCCTTTCTCCTTTTGCGGGATCTAAGGCAACCATAATAGACTAGAATAAAAACACATTCCAGCTGAAATGGCTGAACATTTAGGGGGAAAATGCTGAGCGTGTTCTGTTTTTCACTTTCTTTCCACAGTTGTTATTCTAGAATAAAGGCAGTCTTTCATTACACCTTATCCAATTTATTTCTAAAATCGCTCTTACTTATCCATACTTTTCAGGCTGCTCTGGGAGTGATGCCTTTTGTAAGATCTTCCAATAAATACATGTTCCAGGTAGTAGATTTAAAACATCTCCAGACCTATAGATTTGGTTCTTTTAGACAGCCCAACAAAGCATATGGGCAGAGGTTTAAAGGAGTGTTTCCTCGATCTTGTGTAAGAGTAATGAAGATGTGAGTTTTGTTGACAGAATTCAGCTGAACATAGTTTGTTCTAGTTGTTTGTGAATATTGGAAAAGAAGCCATAGTTAGTGTTTGCATCCTGGGAAAACTGTTAGTCTTTGAATACTGTGAAAGCCCCTAGCCAGTTTGACTATGTGGAAGGTAGCACAGGAGTAACTGTCATTGATGTTGTCCATTGTTTTGCAGCCAGGGGGTGCAAGGTGGTTACAAAATTTTAAACAAATGCAACTCCCAACAGTATAATTAAATGATCAATAGAGCTAAAAGCAATTTAAAGACGTATCCTTGAAAAGCAAGAAACAAGAACAGTACAGCAGTCTGTTAAAAGCCTTTCCCTCATAACTAGTTCACAAAGGCTCACCAAAACAAAGTTGTCACCTGTTCTGAGAAGGAAATCATTAAGAGAACCAACCTAACTTTACTAGGAGTGGAGTTCCACAGCCTGTTCTTACCAGACATTCCTCCTCTGAAGGCTTCAGAGCATGAGCAAGCTGATTAATGCACAACCTAGCACAACCTAGACCAAAGATGAGCCAAAAAACCCCAGCCATCCAGATGTTACTGGACTGTGCTTTCCCTGGCCTCTAATTAGCAAATCCAGTAGTGACGAATACTGTGACTTGTAATCAAGCATCTGGAAGACTTGCTTTGTTGACCCTTGACTTAGAGGATGGATAAGGAAAAAGAGTGGTTACTTGGATGGCTTAATTTAATATCCTTCTCTAAGCTAGGGTAATGTAATATTATTCTGCCCCTTCATGTGCTGGGTCCCAGCCTTAGCAGTTTAACTGTGCTACACTGTCTGTTCTGACTGTACCAGATAGTAAAAAAGGCACACTATGCACAAGATGTTCATATTATTGGGAAGAAAGAAAGAAAGAAACTGGCATCTTACACCACAAGATTGTGGTGAAATCCGAAGATTAAGACCACTACTTTACAAAGCAAAGATTTTCTAGGGATGGGACAAATCCAGAATTTTCTGAATCTGAATCCAGATCCGAATCCTGGGAAGGTTCCGGGAATCCACAAATGTTGAAGCTTTTGAATCCTTTTTTTTTAAAAAGCAAGGGAAAGAAAGCATTTACTGAAAAATTTTTTTGAAGCAGAATTTGACAAGTCTTAAGTCCTGCAACAAGGAAAGCACTTACAAAAAACAAAACAAAAACAACAACAATCTCTAGTTCAGTCTCAATTCTGCACTCTGCAGTCTCAAGTCAAGTCTCAAGTCCTGCAACAAGGTACTTTAAAAAAACACCAGCCTCTAGTCCAGTCTCAATTCTCTACCCTCAAGTCCAGTCTCAAGTCCTGCAAGGGACTTCTAGTCCAGTCTCAATAATTCCCAATCCCTACCCTCCAGTCTCAAGTCAAACGAATAGAGATTATTACCTTGCAGAGGAAGGCAGCCGTGGGGACAGGGAGCACGAGCGGGCACAGGCAGCCTCTGGCACGCACAGCATTATTCCATGATTTTTGTACATCTAGGGACCCGGCGGCCAATCAGGCCTTTGGCAGGACCTAGAGGTGCCAGTTTTTAAAAAACAAACTATTTTGTTTGGTGGATTTGAAAGATTCAGTTAGCCTATTTTGGCTCGGGGATTTGGATCTGCGAATCTCAAATCCTTGCCGAGGATTCCACATCTCATTTTTGTTTAAATTGTTTTTCTAAAAGTAATATAAAGTAATATAGGGAATATATTTTTATGTAAAATAAATTTCAACTGGGTATGTTAATTGGTGGTTGTCTTTCATATAGCTGGCAGTAAGTGTGTATTACTGAACCTACAGATAGATAATCTCATGCAACATCCGAACAGTTTCAGAGGCACTGCTTCTGTAGTGTTAGTGCTCTGCTCCAGTCCATTACACTCCCAGGAAACAGTTGGAGAGATCTTTCATGCTCTGAACAGGCAGGTTGTATGTGCTTCTTTAACTGATGTGGTTCCTTAATTATTCAGCTAAATTATAGCAAAAGATTCAGCACTCAAAATATTAAGAGTTGGTGCTCTGACCAAGGCTTGCCATAGAAGTGCAGTGAAAAGTAATGTGTTGATCATTCAGGTTCTTTAGGACAAAAATATTCTGCCACCTCTGTCTCTATTCTCTAACTAGAGAATCTATACTATTTGCAAAATACTCTTTTTAACAGTAAAGGTGGGGAACTCTACTGCAGCCTTCCCCTCACAATCTAAAATTTCACTCATAGCTAGTAGTAGCATTTTGGTCACAATAGAGACTGATAGGAAAGTTTAATTTGATGGGAGGGTAGGTAGCTCTTTGTATTGCCTGCGAAGTATATACCAAGTCTGGGGCTAGTTCACATACTGCTGCTGTGAAATTTATATAATGTGGGGATGAATTGAACATCACTATTTGGCTCCTTCCAGGCCCTAAAAATAAGACCTATTGAGTACAGAGGTACATTTTCAGCTTAGGCCCTTTCCACACGCGGGGCGGGTAAACAGGGGGCGCACGCAGGGACGGATCTTACCTGAAAACGGGTTGCTCCGTCCCTGCGGGGAGTGCGCGTTCGCCGCTCTAAACGGCGGCGAATTTCGGCAGCATCTGGCAGTGCCCAAAATGGCGGCCACCAGCTTCCAGCGGTGCCCCGCCAATCAGGGCAGCGTGCCAGCCGGAAGCCCGCCCCCAGGCAGCTCTGCAGAGACGCACTAACGCGTCCCTGCAGTTCTAAACGGGGCATGGCGATGGGGCAACGCGCGCAAGTCACATAAAAACCACTTGAGAAGTGGTTTTTATAAGACTCACAGCGCCACCCCTGTGGCCGCGCGAGGGCGGTTTGAGGTTTAGAACCTCCCATTTGCAAACCGCCCTCACGTGCCTCGCGGTGTAGAAGACCTCCTGGGGAGGTTGCCCTAGCGCGGGCAATATGCCCGTGTGGAAACGGCCTTAATTACCCTCTGGAGCACTGTGATTAATTCTCTGTTTGGTACATGCTTTGCCCATAAATATATGAACCAACTTTGATTCTGATCAACATATGGATAGTGCTGTTCAGTTTTGTTTTTCCAAAGCTGTTTTAAGGTATAAGAGGAAACAGTGAAGTCAAATGAGTAAAATAGCTGCTTAATATCTGATAGCACTATCTACCTAATCCTACAGTCAGTTTAAATTGCTCCATGCAGATTTTGATTAGCAGCCTTTGGCTGACATCCCGCAAGCTGTAGTTCAAGCCTGTCCTTATTTTTAGAACAATGAAGTAATTAAAATGGAATTAAAAGTGTGTGGCCAGTGTCTGAACAGCAGAGGGTGCTGAAGGCTTGTTTAGTTTATATGATTTCCTGTTTGGTAATGTACTACACGAGATTCATGAAATTGAAAGACCAGAAGGGTCTTTGTAGACTCCATTCAAAAATATGATTAAATCATACTTGAGGACATGGGGTGGGGGGGAGAAACTAAATTATTAATAAGCTTTAAGTAGAGAAGAAGCTTCTGTAGTGGGTGGTATTTAACTACTTTATACCAATAATTTATAAACGCCAGAGAAGAGCCAAATATCTGTGCTGCCAGTCTGAATCATAATAGTAGTTGTAGTAGCAATAGCAATAGTAATTATAATAGTAGTAGTAGTAGTAAATACTGTAATACTTTGTGGTTCCCTTGTGTTATTGTGTGCCCCACTGACACCCTTAAATCCTGAACATATTATGCTATTCCACTTGTGCATTTTAGGGATTTACATTTGCTTGAATGAATCCCAGACTGAAGCAGGACACTTTAGAGGGATTCAGGATTCATCCACATGAGTGTTCTCAAGAGGAGTCCAAGTCAAATTGGGCTGCTCTTGAGGCTTTGCATGGACACGGACAGTGTTTTATATGGAAGATGGTTCATTTTATCTCAAGCTCACCTGGAAGGAAAAAGCTAGATGGGGGAAAGAAAGGAATTAGTGTTGTTGTTTTTACTTGATAGTGCTGCCTTCCAACCAGAGGACAGCTTTCTTTCGGCTGGCTTTCCTTCTTTTACTTCTAATCACAATGTTTTTGGGAGAGATGTGGATGGAATAACTTGTCAGTTGATGTCAACTAAAGAAAAAACGAACAGTTTTATTGATCAGAGTTCCCTAATACTTCCAACTGTCTATTTGTCTGAAATTTTTCAGGTAGGTTATCTGGGGATATCCTTACAATGGCACACGGAATCATTGGAGAAGAGAAATGGCTTTGCACATGCACATCTCTTTTAAGGACTGTCTGCACAGTCCTCCCTGCATGTATCTATTTGGCTTTGTCCATTAAGAGATGACTATGCCTGCAAGCATGATTCATTTGTGGAAAAAAAAATTAAAGGCACCAGTTTCTTTCAGATCTTGGAAGCTAAGTAGATTCAGCACTACTTGGATCATAGACTGCCAACAAATACCAGGTGCTGTAGGCTATATTTCTGATGAAGGAAGAGGCAAAACCACCTCTGAGTATTCCTTGGTTAAGAAAACCCTATGAAATTCATGAGATCACTGTAAGTCAAGAAGTGACTTGAACGCATACACACATAGCTGTTTAGGAAATGCAGAACTTTAGATTTTCCAGAATAAGATTCTGAGTCAAATCAAATAAGTGAATGAATCAAAAACTAAAATCAAGCCTTTTCCTAGTTGCACATCAACCAGTATGACCCTAGCTTGTGTTGATGAGTGCCCTGAAATATGAACAGGTATGTCCAAAATTCCATTTTGCCAAAAGGAGCATCTTGCCTTCTGGTCCCCCCATCAAATGCTGCAGTAGATGAGAACATGCTTGGATTGTTCATGCATTTCTCCTAAATGTATTAGTGTTTCACCCATGAAACAAGAGCAACATGTTCCTGTTAAAGGTACTGGACAACACATTTTCATAGACTTATTTTGTAGCTTCAGTGTCATTTAAAGCAGTGATTCTCAAACTTTGGTCCTCCAAGTGTTCTGGAGACCATTGGTCAATCTAACAATGGCTTCTAGGTAAATGGTAGGAATTGAATATTAGATATAATTGTGGGTATAACTGCAGTTGGCCTTGAATGCTAACATGAAGTGACCTGACTGTTAAAGTTCATATGGTGCTCCTAGTTAACAGCCTTAATGGACTTCCTAAGTAAGTTAATTGGTGTAAGAATTTGATACAAGTTTGTGGAAAGTCCCAAAATTTAGACCTGCTACTTTTTATATGTTTGTAACAAAATATTAGTAGATCTGTTGTGCCTTTTTTTAAAAAAATTACCTGATGAGCACTATATCTTTGTTTATACCTCACCTTTTACTGAGCCTTTCCAGAATAGATAGAGTTGAACAAATGTGTCCTGATACTTTGAATTCATTGTTTGCTCGGCTAGTTTATACTTCTGGAAATGGAGAAGTGTCTATTTAGCAATACTCCAAGTTGTAGTATTTTTTTTAAAAAAATCTAGCTGCTGTTGTGTTTTTTTAAATTGTAATTTTGTGTGTACTATATTCTTATAAACTGCATTTTGAGAGCAATGTATGCCAAAAGTCTGTTTCAACATCTCTTTTTACAGTAGTGGATGGAGTACGATACCACAACTATTAAATGTGTGTGCCTTATTTCTGAATAAGCTAACTTAAGGGTAAAATGCACAATACATGTAGATACAACTATATCCTGCCACTCCTTTTTCACTCAGTTATTTTGGAATAGAGAAGTGGAGTTAAGCAGGAGTGGAGAGGGTCAACGGTTAATTTGTTCTTTTCTGTTACCACTTGACTTTATCAAATCACTTTACCATCAGTTTCTTCCTCTGCAGGATTTCAAGTTACATCATCTCCCACTCATTCTAGACCTCTCTCCACAAGTGTGATGTCTAACTTGGCCTTTAGACTTTTAAGCCTTGATATTGATTACGTTCTTAAGGTTACACATCTTGGAAATCTTAATTTTTTTTCTATAGTTAGAGGGGAGGTAAGCCAAAAAGCTTACGCAGCATTAAAGTAGTGAGTGTAAGTCAGAGAAGTGAAGGAGCAATTTGCAAGATACCTACAAACTGGTACCTAGGAGATACCATCAAAAAACATTTATTTTATGGAATGGTTTTCTTTGTTTTTACATTGCAGTACATAATATAAGAGGAGGTTTCTTTTTTTTTGTTTTTTGTTTATTTTGGTAGAGATGAAGATGATATCAATGATGTGACTTCCATGGCTGGAGTTAACTTGAGTGAAGAGAGTGCATGCATATTGACAACAAATTCTGAAGCAATTGATGCAGTTGTACAGTCTTGTCCTGAGCAACTGCTCCTTTCTTCTGATGTACTGCAGAAAAAGATCTTAGAAATAGGTGAGAAATCTAAGTTTGGGGAATACTCCAGATCATAACAAGGACTGTGCATATCTTAGCCTTGAGGCTCCTTGTCCTGAATGTACTGTCATCACTCTGTACTGGGGAACAAGACTTACTTGAAGTCAAGCAGTCTAGTTAAAGTGGCAAACTAACTGTTGTCTTAGTGCTGTTGAAAATGAGATCATTAAATGTACAGTTTTAATCTTAGAAACTGGAGACCATTCATTTTAGGTCAGTTTGACTGTTGCCTCATCTCAGCCTATTCTTGTTACCGGAACCAAAATGTTGTTAATGTGTGCAGGTTAACACTTTGAAATGTGTGCAAGAAATCTTAAATCTTCATGTTTAGTCTGATAATAGAATCAGATCTAGTACTAAGAATAACTACCTAGGAACCTCACTAGTGAATCAGATAATACTACCTTGGCCCCTCTGAGCTCAGAGATTAACACCTTGCCTCCTGCTGCTGCACTGGATTGTATGACTTCTTCAGGACTTGGTCAGCAAATGAACGTGGGCCAATAAATGCAAGGATGTTCTGCTCCTGGGCTTGTTGGTATCACTGCATCCTTTTTGGTACTCCTTGGAGTATTTCAGTTTGGGAAAGGTAGAATGCTATACTTCTTCAGGGCTATTTTCAATGATAGGATAGGGAGTATTATAAATGAAGCCGTTTGCAAAGCACCTGCTGGAGAAATGTGGACTACTCTTGAGAAGGCCAGAAGTGCTAGGAACCACTGCAGTGACATTAAGCCTCTGGGATCATTTTAAGGAGGATGAGTTGCTATTATTTGGCATAGTTGTAGTCAGCAACCATCAGATTAGGTAACAAAAGATGTCTCTCTACTGGCTGAGAATGGTGATTAAAACTACTTCTGATTTGTCAAATTTCCATATTTTGCTTAACAGGAGAAGTGCTTCTAGAGTAGTCTTTCTCTACTTTTGTCTGGCAGGTTAACTCTTTCATCTTGAGGTGGAAGAGAGGCAAATCCTGGATAAGTTGCTCTCAAATGGTGGCAATCATATCATGGAGAAAAAGTCTGTTCCAAATGCGGCTTGACAAAGAAATTGGCCATCATTCCTTTAAACTGTAGATAGCTTAACTTCACTGTTCTGGAGAGGTGATGGACAGGTATTCTGTTTTGGAGGCAGTGCTCTTCAGTTGTGGGGAGAGCATCAGAAGTGTGTTGGCAACAAGTGATCTTAGACTGAGGTGGGAAACTTTGGGAGGCTAGAGCATCACAATAGCCATCCAGGAGAGACTGGAGGGGTTGCAGCCTCCCTGCGCTCCCATTGAAAAAAAATCAGTGCACCCAAATGTCCTATAGGGACATGGGGCATCTTTGTCATGTTTTTGGCTCCTCCAAGTTATATTGGGGGGGGGCTTTTTAGAAGAAGGCCTCAACTGAGCTTGAATTTGCCCTGGGAGGGCAAAAACATGGCAAAAGTGTGCTTAGAGAGCATTTGAGGACAAAAAATAGTTTTTGAAAAAAATACCTTGGGGAACTACAAGGATGACCTTGTGGCCTATATACCACATTTTCCCCAGTTTGTCTTAGATAGTCAGAATCTGTCTAGTAACAAGATTTTCAGTGTGGATTATGACTTATAAAGCCCTATATTGCTTGAGTCTTGGCTATCTGAAAGACTCTGAAAACCTGGCCAGGCTCATGAGCCTGGCCAGGTTTTAAGATCTTCAAGAGAGGGCTTTCTCTTGGTTCCATTGCCACCACATGTATGTTTGGTGTGGACAAGGCAGAGAGCCTTCTCAGTGGCCACTCTGAGACTGTGGAATTCCCACCAGCAGAAGGCTGACTTGGCCCCCTCCACAGTTCTTCTGCCTACAGGCAAAGTTCCTTATATTTCAATCAGCTGCAATGTATAATTGGTTGTACAGAAGAGATTTTTAATAGGGTGTTCTGGTCTTTGACCTTTATGTTTTAAACATATTTCAAAATGCTTTTAAATTATGTTTAAATTAACTTTTAATGATATGTATATTTAATTTTTTAACTTTTGTATTACATATTGTTTTAGTTGTATTTTGTCTTTATACTGTAAGCTGCTTCAGGTCCCATTTTGAGAGAAAGACAGAGTATTAATTAAATAAATAATACACAAATAAATGAAGAACAGAATACATGCACTAAACTACAGTTGGACCAGACTTACCAAAAGAGAGGCAACTTTAAAGTGTTATCTAAATATTTTCTTTCCCACATGTTTCCTTTTATGAATATAGTTGAACACATCTTTATTTAAAAGTTAGTATAGGTAACACGTCTAGCAGAAATTGTTTTGGGAGCCACACATGGCCAAAGGGCTGCAAACTGGTCATCCCTACTGTAAATCATACCTCAGTTTTCATTTTTTTAAAACCACATCTCAGTGTCTTAATTTAAGAAAACGTTTGAAAGCTACTTGAGTGAAGCTACCTTGCATCAGCAAACAGCAGTGTCTAAATCTGACACTTAACTGGCAAAGAACACACTTCAGCAACTTAATGCATGACAACTGTTTCATGTTAAATAGTGGCTTGTCTGTTCTGTACTTACAATAGAAGTCAGGAGCCACACATGTCCATTTTGAGCTTACGTTTAGTTCTTGATGTAAACTTAGATACCTTTTATACATCGACATGTATTTTGTGTTCTTCAGTCAACACACCCCAGAAGAGGGAGTGCAGGTGCAAGAAAATGACTCTGGGGGTGGGTTTAAGTCACTTGCTGCTCTCATGCTGAATTGGATATTCAGTCTACCCCACTATGCCTGTGCTGAGGGAAGTTGGTTGTCAACCAGAGAAAACTTCCATTAGTGCAGTGGTTCTCAACCTGTGGGTCCTCAGATGTTTGTGGACTTCAGCTCCCAGAAGCCCTGAGCATTGACCATAGTGGCTGGGGCTTCTGGGAGCTGAAGTCCACAAACGTCTGGGGACCCACAGATTGAGAACCACTGCATTAGTGTATATGCAACTTAAAGGCATTGCAGAGGGCAAGCATAGTCTTAGTGCAGGGTTCAAGGAGATTCACTTAAAGCAAGTGGCCATAGTGCTGATGCTATGAAAATACCAGAGGGAGTGAGGAGGGAGGATGGTTGCAGAAATGCCAAAAATCAGAACTCATCTAGCCAAGTTGCAGAGATAGTGATAGAAAGGGAAAGGGAATGCTTTTGCCACCTAATTGAGTTTGCTGTTTTCCAAGTAATTCTCTTGGGAGTGTAGGTCATCTTGCCATCTGTTGTTGGGATGGCTGGGGTACAGAAAGGGCTCAGACTAAGATGCCTGGAGTATGTTGCAAAAGCCATCTCTGTTCATTAACATGTCAGGATTTAACAAGCACCGTGTCAAAAAGGGCAAAATGTAATTCTCTGTTTTTTAATTACTGAAATTAACAAAATATGGCACTAATTTCTACAGCTACTGCTTCTTTCCTTCTTCAAACCACAAGGCTTGATTTCTGTATTCTTATTAACTTTGTCCTATAAATGACCTTGCAAGAAGAGTGATTCTAGAGGCTAAGTGAAACAATGTCTATTTTCTGAAGCTGTGGGCTAGGTTTTATTAATGTAATGTCTAAGATCTTTGAAGTTGTGACTTTACCAGGAAAATCACAATCTCCCAAACCTTTATTCATAATGGGTATGACTTCCAGGGGGAACAGAATACCTGCTGTGCTAATTATTTCAATTATCAGCTAGTACTAAAATACGTAATGGATTTTTTCTGCCTCCACAGGTAAAAGGCATGGCATTACAGAAGTTAATTCAGATGTTCTGAACTTGATCTCCCATGCTACACAGGAGAGATTAAGAGGGCTTCTGGAGAAACTGACTGTCATTGCTCAACATCGCATGATGACCTATAAGGTAAAAAAAAACACCCTCATTGAGCTTCTTGGTCTGAGTAGTATTCTGTTAAGTGATATTTTAAAGTAATGGTTAAATTGGGATCATGCATCTTAAGTCCAGCATGAAGAACAGTAACATGTAGGCACATAACATCTTTGCTGTTAGGTTGTACTAAACTGCAGCTTGGCAATAAGAATAAATAGATGATAACTGCAAGGACCAAAAGTCTCTGTGCTTTTGTGACCTTCTGGAGAACATTTATACTTGGATTTTTTTTCCCCTTGTATGTATAGGGGAAGGGACAAAACATGCATAGCAACAGGTGGCTTTTAGCTTGTGCAGTCTAGAAAAGATTTGGCCATGTGGGATTTGGCCTTTTGTGAATGTGGCCCATGACAAAAAACATGAACAGATACTATTTTTAAAACAACCTTCTAGTTTGACTGGTTCATAACCAAGCTGTCTCATCTAAAGTTTCATCATATATCAGTAATTTTTTAATTTAATATGGGAAGGAGGGACTTCAGGCATTTGTGAGTCTTGTTGTGTGCCTTCGAATTGTTTCTGACTTGTGGCAACTCTAAGGTGGACCTATTATGGGATTTTCTTTACAAGATTTTTTCAGAGTGGGCTTTGCTTTTGCCTTTTTCTGAGGCTGAGAGAATCTGACTTTCCAGAGGTCACTGATTCGAACCCTGTTCTTCAGTGTTGTAGTCCAGCATGCAAACTATTACACCATGTTGACTCCCTTTGACTTATTTTGGGGTCTGCTTGGTTTTTATTAGAACCTCAAATTCTGCCAGCTGGAAACAGGTACAAAATAGTGGCTCAGGCATGTAGCCAATTATCTGCTACACCTCAGGAGCTTCATACTGAGTTGATTTTAATACACAAATATACATTTGAATTACTATAGATCAGGGAGTCCAATAGTTTGATTCAGAGGTATTCAGCTCTTGCGAGTTGGAGATCTTTTTCGATCTGTTTCAGATTTTCATGTCTATCACAAATTTTATTGTTTTTTTTAATATACATATGTCAAATTTTGTAGTTGGGATGGGAGATAAACATGTGGATTGATAATTTTCTGAAATTCTCTTTGTCACATATAGAAAAAGCTGCTTGTTCTTATATACAAGTGTCAGCAAATGTGGAGGATCTGAAGACCAGTTTTCTGTCCACCGTTGCTGCATAACAATGATGGGTAACTTGTGACCTTTCAGACATTGTTGGACTACTGTCATCAGCATTGGTCACTGATCATTTTGGCTGGGGCTGATGGACATTGAACTTTGAGTAGCATTTGGAGCAGCACAAGTTTCCCAGATTTACTGTACAATATCAGATGTCAGACTCACCGACCATTTCAGAACAGCTCGAGTGTTGCCAGACTGCAACCAGGACAACATTCATATATTTTCTTAAACTGCCTGACATGCAGGATGAAGTGCAGCCCTGGCTTTTTGACCCATCTCCTTTCTTTCCTTGCCATAGTTGATGAGATCCATGTGACAGGTAGGGGAGGGGAGGGGATTGGACCATAGGGCCAACAAAAGGATGGCTGTCTTTCCTCTTCTGAGAAATTCTGAAAGATATATGCCTAACAACTCAATTTTAAATGAAACAATGCAAAATCATAGTTTGCTTCAACTGCTAAAAAGACAGCTTTAACATGTTAGAGGACTGGGATTTATAATCATTTTAATAAATTCTTAGAGCATTTGCAAAGCAGTCATCAGTGGCTACTTCCAAAGACTTTGCCTTTGTCAGTATTCAACTGTATCTGTACTATTCAAAATTCAAAGAATTCAGTTGCAATAGTCAGGGCACTACACACCTCATACTGAATCTGTTCCTGGATATTTTCTTACTGAGCATGTACTTGCAAATATTTGCAAGGTAGATGCTACACAAAGGTGTTTGAATATGAAAATTCCATAGATTAAAAAATGGCACTTCACCAAATATTGAACCAGTATCAGTCAGGAGAGTATAAAATCTCAACACCTTAGTTTTGCACAAAACAAACATCTGAGGAGCCTTTAAATAATGTAAGTAAGATCTGAGGATTCTTTCTCTAGTTGATACTGAGTTTTCCAGTCATTTTTATTAGCTACAGTGCAGGAAGTAGAATATAAGAAGCTGATGTGTACCAGGCCTGACTGTTATGTCCATCCAACCCAGCGTTATCTATGTTTGCCTCACAATAGCAGTTCAGGATGTCAGCCAGAGGCCTTTCTCATCACCTGTTAGCTGATCTTTTAAAACGAAGGATGACAGGGGTTCAGCCTTGGACCTGGTTCAGACTAGCTATGTCCTCTGCCACTGAGATACTTACCTCATCATGCGCTGCTTTTGAGTCTCTTTAGGCATCAGTTGAGCTATTTCTTGGTGCAGAACTTATTTTCCTGAGTGGCCACTGGCAGCTTATAACTAGTTATAGCCTAAATTTGTTAATAACAAGGCTTCTTTCTTTCTGTCACAGGCAGGAACGACTGACATAGTAACTAATATCTTGAGTCTAGCTGCAGAAGTTGCAAATTACAGTCCTCCCTCCACATTCGCAGATTTGACCTTTGCATGCTTGCCTTCCCTTCTCTTCTCCTATTCTTTTGCATTCTGCACACCAAGTTTGCAAGTCTTGTGCTTAATATGAATGTTTTTTTCCTTTTGGGAAAGCAAAGACCCCCCATTGCTGGAGGCGTGTCCTCTTTGCCATGTGGCTCCGCATTCTGCTGTATAATGGCTGCTAATTGGTCCGGTGCTTTCTTTGCGCCTACCTCTCCTCTCTGGGAGGTAACTCCTTTCTCAAGATGGTGACTGGAACTAGCTAGAATGCCAGAACTCAGTGCTCCACTCTTCTCCATATGAGGGGAAAGTAGTGATCAGATGCAAAGGAATAGGAGGGAGGAGCTCTGGAGGAGGGTAGGAAGGGGATCATGGGGGTAGTTATTCACAGTTTTTTTTACTTTCACAAGGGTTCTGTATCCCGAACCCTTGCAAATGTGGAGTTGCCACTGTATTCTCTGAGAGAGAGGGCAATTCAATTGTCTTTAAAGATAACTGATAAATAGATCACTAACTACAGGTTGGTCAGTAGCATTTCCTTTCTAGGTAAACACTTCCTATCTAGGCAGTACTTTGGAATGAAACTGATTTTCTAAATGCATATTAGTAGGACATGTGGCCTGGTTTTGGAATGGAAATTGACTTTTGCTGAGGAGGGGGTCAGTAGGTATGCAACCTAGTTGATTTTCTTGAGCTTTACTTCTTTTTATATCGTTGGGCAGAGGTGGCTTCTCAGTAAGCCGTTTATATTGTACAGTAGGTACTGTATTACAGTGATTCTACTCCTACTTTGTTGGTCAGTTCTTGAAGATGGATTATTGCTCTTTCCAAGGCTATTTAACTTCTACATGAACCTGGCTGGAGAGGTTGCCCATGGATATGGACTATAGTGTTGCCACTAATCAGATTACTTCCAACTCTCTTCTGTCAATTCTAAATAAAGCAGTAGATCTTCTAAATCAGAACATGATTGCAGCTATTGGTTGAATGAAACTCTATGAACTCAGACTCTGTACGTTATGCTTCATATATAGCACGTAACTGTCTACCTTGTTTTAATTAAAGACATGAGGAGATGGAGATGGTGAAAGTAGACTTATATGCCCTTCCCAACTCAAGCAGAACTAAAATTGCCCTCCACAGCACAGCAAAACATTGGTTCTGCATCTACTGTATCCCCAGTCACAATCTCCCCCATGCCTGTAATGAAATCTTAAGAAGACATGTTTTTTGCTACACATTAGGTTTAGTCCCTTCCTCAGTCAAATTAAAGCAGAGGTGTTAGAAGGTAGTTTCTAGCTGATAGGATTTCTGTGTTTTGGAGGAGGTTGTAGTTTTCTTAAAGAACTGTATATGTGGGTACTCCTATTTTACATTGGCTCATACTCTAGTAACATCACACTTAGACTCCTGAAATTCAGGTTCTAAGACTTGTTGCCTGCTTTAAACCTTAAACAGGTTGGAGCCATTAAACTTTGGGTGGTTTGGGGCCAAAGAAACCCAAATAACTGGGACCTAACATAGATACCTGCCTGGACCAGAGGATCATCTTTTGAGGCCCACTGAAAAAAGTGAAGCAGGTGGCTGCTTAGGATCTTAACAGCTGACAAGTTGTCAAATACCCTAAGAGGTTCACTTAGTGCCTGCTGTGAGGCCTGTGTGGTGTCAGGTAAAACCCTTCTTACTTGCTGAGTGTTTTAAGCATCTCCTCATAGCTTATAGATTTAGAGATGTTCTTGTAGTTCTTGCATAATCTTAATTTGTTTATAATTTTTCTTCATGTTGGGTTTTCCTGATTTTCTGGTTTCACTGTTGTATCTGTTTCTAAACACCGTAAAGGCACCAGGCCATATTTGATTTTGGAAATTAAATAAGGTCATCCCTGATTAGTATTAGGATAGCAGACTGCCAATGAATACCAGGTGCTGTAGGCTCTATTTAAGAGGAAGGATCTGGGTAAACTGTCTCTGAGCAATCCTTATCCAAGAAAACCCTGTGAAATTCATAGGGTTACCATAAGTCAACAAGCGACTTGAAGTCACATACACATACACGAACACTCATTGTAAACAAACCCAGACACCTGTGTGGTATTAGGTAAAAAGTAAATACTGTTAAATAACATAGAATAGATATGGATAGTTGTCTTTGTAAGCCTTAACCTTGAGCAAAGTAACTCTAACAGATGCAGTCTTACTAAACAAAATATTCAACAAAATGTTTAATTTTAATTGTTTTCACATTAAAATAATGCATCTTTTCCATTGATAAAGAATCAGAAACCTGTTTTCAAGCTGAAGAGTCCTCTGGGTGTTGATTGATTTTGTATATAAAATTGTAATTGTTAATTCTCCCTTCCCCCCACCATCTTCTTTTCTAGGAGAGTGACAAGTACACAATATCTAGTGATACACGAGCTCAGCTTAGGTTTTTGGAGCAGCTGGACCAGGTAGAGAAGCAGAGGAAGGATGAAGAAGAAAGAGAGAGATTGCTCCGTGCAGCCAAGGTGAGAAAATTCAGAAGGGCAAGGCATCCTTGAAAGATCCATGGTTTACTTAAAAAAAAAAAAAAAAAACCTTCAAACCTGGCCTCATGGATAAAAGAGTTACATACTAAAACTTCTACCAGAGTTGGGTTCCACAGAGGAGAGATGCAAAGGACCTCTCCCTTAATTACGAGTTCTGCAGTTCTGTAGGTTTAAGAGAAAGAATGGGACTCTGAGAAGGTTTTCTTCAACAGATGAAGCTTTTGCTAGGGAAGAGAAGCCCAGGGAAGACTGAGTTTGACTGTACACAGCACCCAGAAGCACTGTCTGTCTTCTCAGTGGCCTAAATCAAATGGTTAGCCCTAACTCACTTAGACTCATTGAGTCAATGGGAACTTGTAAGTCAACACTTACATACTCTGGTTGAGACTAATGGTTTGTAGCTACATATTTTTTTGTGCCTTTGTCTGTGTCTGCAGTGTCCATGGCACTTCTCATTTATCATGCATATTATGCAAGAAAATAATGAAAGTGAGGTTTAAAAAAAGTAGGAAAAGATAGTGTATTTAGCTTTTGACAGATTGACCATTTGACCATTCTTTAAAAAAATAAGTTAAAACTTCACTTCAACTCCTGAATGTTCCTCTTTAAGAAACACAATCCCAAACACATTTAAAATCAAAAACCAGATGTTGGGATGATGGAAGCCTTCCATCATCCCTCAATGTGGAGTGATTTTTAAAATGATAGAAGACTCAGTAACATGTCCCCCACAGAAATAAAGTGTTGGTATATTGGAATAAAAACCTCTTGAGACAGTTTACAAGCCTACTGAAATCAATGCCAATATCTGCAGTATCCCAAATGGCAGTATGCAAAGCAAAATAATAAAAATGAAAGTAACAGCTTAAAAGCAGTTGGATAATTCCAAAGGTTCTTCAAGGTTTTTTTTTTCCAAATAAAAATCTGAATGTCAACAAGTCAGAGGCATATTCATGCATGGACTACCTGATAAGTGTGTGCCCCTAAATGGCAAGGTAGCATATGGTTTTGCTCTAAATTTTGCTGTAGCAGGTTAAGCCCCTTGTATACAGGAAGCCCTCACCTTTTGATGCCCCATTATCTGACAACTCACTCTTTTGACGCTTCCAAATTAAGGACAAGTTCCACTAATTCCACTGCTTATGGAGGCTCACTGGGAATTGCTCACACATGTGTGCTTTCGCAAAGTGAGCTGAGAGGGCAAAAAGGGTGCTAAGCCAACTGAGAGACTTTGCAAGCAGCACAATCTTTCAGTCCCAAATGAGACTCTGTAAGTCCTTTATGCCCTCTACAGTACAGGACATGGGTTCCAGTTTTCAACCAATCCAATTTTCTGACTGCTGCAGTCCCTAACCTGTCAGATAAGTAGTGGAAGCATGTGTTAGGGAAATCCATATTACTCCTCTTCTGAGATTACTTACCCAAAATGAATCCTTCCCTCTTTATTTCTGTTTGCTTTCTTCAGACACATATCCAGTTACCAGATCTATTTTCCCTGCCCCTGATATCTTTTCAAGGTCTTCCTGATTTGCTTTGAAATTCTATGCCTGTTTGGCTTCCCCTTCTCTCTTCCTTCTCCATTTTTTCCCTTTTTGGTTTCTTTCTCCTTGTCCCCACTCTTTTCAAAAAGCATTTAACTTGCATGCAGTAAAAGAGTAGCACCTTTAGGTTGATCCTCTTTTAACAGACTCTGAACTATTTTCTTCCCACCTACAAACTCTTCACCATTTTTCCCCTTAGTGGTAGATGCCACCAAACATGAATGTCTGAAGTTCCATTGGTTTCCACTGAATGATAAACATGAGAAGTAGAAAACATTATAACATTAGAAATCTATCACAGATTTTCCAGCCTAATTTAAAAACCAACATGGATACTTTACCTAAATTTGAAAATGTCTAGTCTGCAGTTTCAAAAAGATTCAAACTCTTTGCTTTCAACAACAACAACAAAATAAATGCTGCCCAGAAGAGACACTTCTTCCTCTTGTTGTCAAACCATTTCAGCTGTCTTTCACTAAATTTCACATAATTTTTGCCAGCTAGCGTCTCTCTCCAAAGATCTCCATATCAAATGTGAGGTCAGTCACAAGATTTTTCTGCTGTTAGTGGAGAACACACAATTAAATCTTATTTTAAATACAAATTGAGTTTCTTGCCCTCTCTGGTGCCTGAAAACATTCTCCAGAGGGTTAACCTGCCCTTGGAAGCAGATTTTGAGGGCATGTGGATACTACAGGAGAAAGGAGGAATAACTCCACCACCCAGTTCCAATTATGAAAGCCATTCCATCAACATCATTCAGTAGGATTGAGCCCAGTGTCTTCATTAAAGAACTGTAGGAGTTTGTTCATGTACAGTTCTTTCTGAATGTTGAAAGTGTCTGACACTGGTTTAGCTCAGATGTCCCTTTGGCTTCCCAAGCATAGCTTATCAGAAAAGAGTCATAGCTTAGAGCTAGTGGCTTCTGATTTGCAATCCTTGGTTGGCAGGGGACCAGTGTTGACCATTGAATTGAATTTTTGAAAAACCTACAGGGGAACCTTTGATCCTCTGGAGTTTTTGGACTTCTGTTCTCTCAGAAGCTGTAGCCAGCATATCTGACGGTGAGGGTCTGTGGGAGCTGGAGGGCTAATGGTTTTTCATGCTGTGACGTGTGCTAGGTGATCTTAAGAGTTAGCTAGGTGACTTCACACTTAGCTTCACACTAGTCTGTGACTAAATCTGGATGTCTTTCCTTCCCCTGTCTGATCATTCATTGGTGGCTGTCTGAAACATAAAACCTTAACTGTTGTATTGCTTGCTATTTTAATGCTGTATTAACATCTACCTAATCTTTGAAAATGTGAAGATTTTAAAAGCGAGCTCCTTGAGGAGATCTGGTATACTCCTGGAATTGTGTTGGATCTTCTCTTCCATCCGTGCTGCTTTTCTCACTCCCCCCGCCCAACTTTTGCCAGTGTCTGCTGCTGACATGAACATCATCACGCCTAGGCTGGACCTGACTGACAATGTTAGCATCATTTTTAGTTCAAGCTTCCTCTGGGCTAGAACAGAGGCAGCAGTCCCTGATGAAGAGATGGTTGTGGGGCGGGGGGAATGTGTGTCGATCCTGCTTAAGGCATCAAGCCCCTAGAGCTAAAGTTTCCAATCAGAAGAAGGAAAAATGTGGCTTATTAAATATTTAAAGCTACGTTGTGTTTGGGTGCTAGTTAATTCCTGTTGAATCTCCCCCCCTTTTTTTTTTGATAGAGCCGTTCCAATAAAGAAGATCCGGAACAGCTGCGATTAAAGCAGAAAGCAAAAGAGGTAGGACTTTCAAGTTACCAAGCTCGCCTTTGTATTCTGAGGGAAGGTTGGCAGCCCTCTCCTGGCAATTAGGTCAGGGTTTATTTTGCTGTTGCATACCATTTGCAGAGGCCTTGGGGAAGGACAGGAACTGCTACAGGCAAGGGCAGCACTTCAAATGAGGTCAATGAATTATGAGCTCTTAACATTTTATTTTCATAGTTTACAAAGAACTATTTCTAGACAGGCCTAAACTATAGCAGTGTGCTTGGTAGGAATATAATGTGGGATTAGAAAAAAAAAAAGACACTTTGAGATTTAGCATCTGGGACCGTACAATAGGCTACATTTTTCCAGGGTAATTGTTCGTTTTGTAAATCTGATACTGCTTATAATTCTTTGGCTGGGAGGCGGCACTGGGATTTAGTTTTAAATGGAAAACGCCTCTGGCTTTTAATTTTCTGGGCCCAGCAGTTTTCTGTTCTGGAATGGAGCCCTTGTTTCACACAGTTCATGTTTAGCTGCAGGGGTTTTAGTTTATAGCTTAGACTGGTTAAGCTTTTACTCCCAGAGGCCTCTGCATAGCAACTGCAGAAATCAACAAATAAGTTCATTTATGTCTGCTGCAGCCTCCTCTCAGTAGCTGACTTTTTACATTTCCCAATATCCATTTCCTGACTTTTCTAGCCGGAGAGAAAAAAGCTCCACTAATTGGAGCTTATTTTAATTGAGCCTTAATATTGGATCTCACTGGAGTTGCCCCCAGAGCTACTGGGAACAGAATTAAATGAAAATACCTAAGGTTGAAGACTGAGTGAGAATTTTTTTTACTTGACCTACAGATTCTTTTCCCTGCTGAATAAATCAAGCCTGTTCACATTTCTGATTAAGGATCTGACAGCAGACAATAATAAAGACAATTGAGGTGTGAGATGTGTGATACAGAGCTGAAGAAATTGGTTTCTATAGTTACTTGACTGATTTCATGCCATTTTTAAGGATCTCTGTGGTAAATGAGTGATTTTTTTTTCCTGAGCAACCTTTTTCTTAACTGTGCCTCTTGAACTATGAAATTTGTTGTTGCTTAACATTGCTACGGTTGGCTTCTAGGTGCCAATAGCAGCAGCAGTAGGTTATTTATGAATGTTTTAAAAGCCCTTATTGTTTGGATTAATGTAGGAGGCAAGGCAAAACAAATGACAATCCAGTGAAATGGTCTCAAAATCAAGGCATTGGATTTCAAGCAAAATAAAGAAATGTCTACAAAATGGAAGGAGAACAGGAATGGAGGAACTTGTCATTATGTCATGGCTCAGTAGGATTTTGGAGGCCTGCTAAGAGATCTCTGATGAATGAGTTCAGAGGAGTGGACTTGCGTTCACTACTAAAAAAATTCTGTGTACTCATCCAACCCACATATCCCAGGATTCCATTGGATGGATCCACAGCAGTCCAAGTGGTACCAAGCTCTGTGGTGATCCCCCTTTGGTTTGTGCTTCTCTTAAGTTTTTCACATCAACATGACAAACTTGCATTTCCTCAAAGATAATCCTATGTCACATTATATATTCAAAGAGAAACAGAAGTGCTTATTAATGGAATATAGATGGAATATAGAGTCATTTTTACTTCCTAGTGCCATCAGTGTGTTCAGAGTACAAGCAGGATGAGTTTCTGCCATTACAAACTTAACAGTTTGAAATTCAACAGAAAGGAAGGGAATGTGGTGGAGACAATATACATTTTCATTTACACATGCTTAGGCTTAGTTGCATTAAGGCAGGAGTAAGTGAGGTTATGCACTTCAGATATTTTGTGCAATGACTAATAATCCCTGGCTATGGTGTCTAGGGCCATCAGGAACTCTAGACCAAAACATCTGAAGGGAGCGAGTTGCTTAAAGCCTTCATGAGGCTCTGGGAACCAGGAGGTTGAGAAAGACCAGAATGAGAAATGCACAAAAAGAAGATGATATCAGTCTAGATGAGAAATGATGGCACATACATGAGGGTTTTAGCAGTAGATAAGCAAAGAGAAGAGTTTGTGCTGTAGAGCCAGGCACTGCTCTTGCTCTGTAAGTGCTTTTAATCTAGAATGAGACAATCTGCACCTGCATCCTCCAAATAACATCTGTCCCTGGTGTCCATGGGGGAAATCACTTGAACCAATAACTGGGTAAGACCATCTCATCCTCATTCAGGAAATACATTTGAACTAAGGAGTCCACTTAATTTGGATCTGACCTCTCAATTTTTTGCATTCACAACTTTACAGACAGCTATGCAGAATTCTACAGACAGCTATACAGAACAATACAAAAAAATGGTGTTCAAATTGATACCATCATGTTGCCTCATAGTTTTTCCTCAGTGAGAAACTGAGCTAAAAAATTATGACATGTAAAGGCTGGGCATGTTCATGTCATAAGAAAATGTGGTGGGACTTTTTGTTAGATGCATAAAGTTATTCTCAGTATTGTATCAGAATCTAGTAATGATGAACTCTCAACTATGAACTATGTTCAAATTGATTAAATTGATCATATAAGAATACTGTCATTCTCCTGACCAAGCTATGTTGTTAATCTTACGGTGGTAAAGGACAGTAGTGAGATAGCTGTGATGTGTGATTTCAATTATTTTCACACTAACTTATTAAATTGCAGAAACATCAGTATTCTGGATACAGCTAACTGTTCTACATCATAGTCATTCTCCATAGAGCTGACAGGAAAGGAGGGAAGTGTTAAGACAATACCAAGCAGCATTCAGGATTTAGGTGAAGACATAAATGCAACTGAACCTCTTGGGAAGAAGCCACAATACCAAATGGCAGCTTTTGTGCAAGTGGAAAGTTTCTCAGAAAGTTCAACATTTGCTTTCAACTTCAAAAGATGAAACTTTTTGAATTATGAGATTAGTTAAAAGGAAGTTGAAAAGGAGAGTCAGGAGGGTCAGATATCTTTAGGGAACTTGGAAATTTGTTTAAAATTAATGCACTTGAAGTTCAGTATACCTCAGATTAGAAAGGTGGTGAGCTCAAGCCAAAATGTCTAAATTTCATAGTCAGTGAAAGCACAACTGGATGAAGAAAATAATTTCTAGCAAATCTAATATACAGTTGGCTCTCGCTAGAGGTAGGGGCACAAGACCTTTGCAAAATGAAAAAACTGCAAATATCAAAATATATGCGTGTGTTTGTGGGAAGGGGGCCAAGGCATGGGGCAGATAGTGGGCACTCAGGGTCCAAACCAGGTTAGGGAAAGGTCAACATGATGGCTCTGTACTTTCTCTCTCTTGCTCTGCTTGTCCCTTTTGCGGGGCAATGGGAGAGGGTTTGTGATCCTGGGAAATTGGCCTGTGATCCATTCTTAGCTGGCCAGGCAGTGGCTGGTGGCAAAGGAGGAAGACCAGAGGCAGGTTTTTAAAGGGCTGCATGGCCTCATCAGAACTACCAAGAGGAAAGGTTCCCCTGGGAAAAAAGAGCTTGAGGTGGAAGGGCAGGGGTTGGAGAAACCTGTAAATAATCAAATCTGTGAAAGTGAAACCTGCAAATGTGGAGGGCCTACTGTAAACTGAAGCAGTGTAGGAAGAGATTTTAGAAGGGATGTATCCAGAATTTTCCGAATCTGGATCCAGATCCAAATCTCTGGAAGATTCTGGGAATCCACGAATCTCACAAATCTTGAATCTTTCGAATCCTTTTTTAAAAAAGGGTTTAAAAAGCAAGGGAAAGAAAGCATTTACTGAAAAGTGTTTTTGAAGCAGAATTTGACGTCTTTGTTTAATGAAAAACAGATTAATAGTTTTCACTTTCAGGAAAACATACCCATACTTCTTATTAAGAAGATACAAATGCAATTAACATGTTCATCTACTACATGAAGTACATAATTCCAGAGTCTTCATTCTTTCCACAAAATTAAGAATAATCAAAAACATGTTGCTTATAAGCTTGTAAGAGTTCCTGCCTGAACTGTTTCAGGGCAATGTAAACAAACGAAAAAACATAGCTGAAAGCTTTAATGCAGATTTTTGTTCAAAAACGCCAGCATTCTAACTTGCTCTGGGTGTAGCCTGCTGCGTTTTTTATCAGCTATGACACCTGATGTGCTGAAGAGTCTTTCTGACACTACTGTCGATGGTGGTGTGATTAGGAACTTTTTGGACAGTTTCCTCAAATTGAGATATTTTTGATTGTCCTTCCAGTACTTAAAGATGTTTGCAGATGGCGGAAGCAGAGGGTCTGCTAAGTAGGCATTGATTTCATCTTCAGGAGACAAAATACAACTGTCCTCACTGCTGCTAGATGGGGTCTTCAGTTGAGCATAGTGACTCAACATGCTATGAACTCCTTCTGGTTTACTTAACAATGCTGGAGTGGTGTCTCTTTGCCTTTCTTGTGATGACTGCAGCTCAGTGACATCTGCTTGCAAACGAAGATAGGAAATTTCCATGGCCAATGTCGATTTCACTTGATCAAGGTGTTCTTTGTTCAAAAAGACCCTGGCTTTGAAGCAGGGATCCAGGAGAGTTCCAAGAGTGTAGAGTTTTTCCGTCTCCACAAACTGATAGTGCCTCTTCAGAGATGTCAGCAAGTCATTTCAGAAACCCTGGACAAAACGTAATGTTGATTTGAAGTTTTGGAGAGTAAAAGTGGTGCTATTCACTAAAGGAATTATTTCTGAGATGGTCACTTCACTGGAACTGGCGACAAATGTCGCTCTATCAAACACATCTAGGAGTCGTATCACTTGTCCTGTAGTGGTCTTTTGTTGAGCAGTCAGATCTACCTGCAAATTCAACTCTGAACCAGATAGTAAAACAAGTTGCTTTTATTCCATGAGACAACAGAGCATGTGATGCTGAGAATTCCATCTGATCTGTTCTTCTTCTATCAACCAATGGGGTTTCACACCTAGTTTGGCTTGAGAAACTCATAACGATTTCATGGCTTTAGAGGAGTACTTGAAATGTCCCAAAATACTCTAGCAGGTGGACATGATCGCCTTAATTGCAGTCTTGTTCAGTAAGCCATCTTTGACAACTAACTGAAAGGTGTGAGCAAGGCAGGGCAAATGGTCAGAAGTACTGCGTTCCAAAGCTGCAACTATATTCGGCCCATTGTCTCTCATGACACACACAACTTTGTGAAGAGATTCCATTCTTTCATAGTGGTGGTGATGAAAGCTTCTATCACAGATGCTGTATGGGAAACCCCTGAAAAAGGAATGCATTCTACGCACAAGTGATGGTACTCAAAAGTTTCCTCTATGAAGGGAACTGTGAAACTGAGGTAATTGTCACAACTTGTTGAGATCCACATGTCAGTTGTCCCTGCAACAAAGTCAGTGTTCTCTAAAAAATTCTCCATGTTCCTTTTTTCCTCTCCATACATCTCTGGGATCACCTTTTGGGCAAAGTGTTTCCTGCTTGGGATGCTGTACTGTGGCTCAAGGTGGCTTATCAACTTTCTGAAGCCTTTCTCTTCCACTATGGACAATGGCTGGTTATCTTTGCAGATCATTTCGGCAGCCAGCCTTGTGATGGCTTTAGCTCTTATGTCTCCAGGCTTGAAATGTTGAGTGGTGTACATGAATGCTTTCAGAGTCAGTTGGAAAGAGCTGTCTTGCATTTCACTGCGGGTGATTCCAAAGGGGGAATCCTCCTCTCCAAAGGAGGAAGCTACTGAACTTGGACTAGGACTTAAAGGAATTGGTGCAAGAGTCCCAATAACAGCTGTATCATCTGTGTCAGTACTGTCTTCATGTTGAGACTCAGCTCTGACAGTCACAGCAGAGCTTAAGGGTGAAGTTGGAGTCACTGTGGATGGTGCACTTCTACTTTTCAGGTCTTGAAATTGGGCTGAATGTTGAGTTCTGATGTGTTTCCACATGGCTGAAGTAGTATGTGAGCCTTTCCCTCTGCATGAAGTAGTATGTGAGCCTTTCCCTCTGCAGGAGCCCTCGTGGCACAGTGGTTAAATGCCAGTACTGCAACCACAAGGTTGTGAGTTCGATCCTGCCAGACTCCAAGGTTGACTCAGCCTTCCAACCTTTCTTAGGTCAATAAAATGAGTACCCAGCTTGTTGGGGGCAGTTAGCTAAAATACATTGTAAACCGCTTAGATAACACTAGTTGATAGGCAGTATAGAAATAAATGCTATTGCTGTATTGCTATTGCTATTGCATATAGTTGCAGAACACAGAGTGCAACAGGCATAATTCTCATTATATGTAATTTGGAAGTAGCTCCAGATGTTGGAGGATGCTCAAGATGATGGTTGCAGGTTGTGTGACTGGTACAAGAAGATCGGTCACTCCTAAGAAAACAATTGCAAAAAAAAAAAGCAAGGATAATCTTGGGCAAGACACACTCTCTCAGCCTTATCAAAAGCCTAGGCAAAGGCAAACCTCCCTCTGAAGAAATCTGGTCAGGACAATTGTTATAGTTTTGCCTCAGGATCTCCCCAGATTGAAAATAACATGAAGGCCCTTTTTACACAGGCAGGAAAATGTGGATTAATCCCACATTTTCCTGCCTGTGTAAACAGGGCCACATACTGCAGTACAGAGATAATCCAGGTCAAAACTGGATTTTCTTTGCATAGCTCCTTCTGGCATCCTGGGGTTTGTAGTTTGATGATGCACCAGCACACTTTGGCAGAGAAGGCTGTGACACCTTGTAAAAGTCCAAACCTCCGAACTGTGTCTGAAAGAGGTTTGCAAGGGAGCTATGCAAAGGAATCCTTCAGCTGTCCTTGAAATCTCAAGAAGACTGTACTTTCCAGTCAAGTCTCAAGTCCTGCGAGGTATTTCAAGTCAAACCTCAAGTCCAGTCTTAGTAATATACCCTGCAGTCTCAAGTCCTGCAAAAAGGAAGACACTTAAAAAAAACCCAGAAACACCAGCCTCTAGTCTAGTCTCAATTCTACACCCTGCAGTCTCGAGTCAACTCTCAAGTCCTGCAACAAGGCACTGGAAAAGAAAAAAAAAATCAAATCAAAACAGCCTCTAGTCCAGTCTCAATTCTCTACTCTCAAGTCCAGTCTCAAGTCCTGCAAGGGACTTTCAAGACAAGTCTCTAGTCCAGTCTCCATCATTCCCAACCCCTACCCTCCAGTCTCAAGTCAAATGAATAGAGATTATTACCTTGCAGAGGGAGACAGCTATGGGGACAGGGAGCACGAGTGGGCACAGGCAGCCTCTGGCGCGCGCAGCATTATTCCATGATTTTTGCACATCTAGGGACCTGGCGGCCAATCAGGCCCTTGGCAGGGCCCAGAGGTGCCAGTTTTTAAAAAAACAAACTATTTTGTTTGGTGGATTTGAAAGATTCAGTTAGCCTATTTTGGCTCGGGGATTCGGATCTGCGAATCTTGAATCCTTGCCATGGGCACAGGCAGCACAAGCAAGCACAGGCAGCCTCCAGCGCGTGTAGCTTTATGCCACAATTTTCACATGCCCAGGGGCCCACCGGCCAGTTAGGCCTTTGGTGGGCCCCAGAGGCGCCAATTTTTAAAAACACTGTTTTTTTGTTGGTTCATCTAATCCTTGCTGAGGATTTGAGGATCTGAGGTTTCGGTTGGCCTATCCCTACTAAAAACAATTCTTAAAATGAACTAGGAAGGTCTTTAGACAGAAGTATGGAAGCCAGCATGGTGCAGTGGTTTGAATATTGGCCTATGACTGGAGAACAGGGTTCAGTTCCCTACTCTGCCATGAAAACCAACTGAGTGACCTTCAAGTCACACTCTCTCAGCCTCAGAAGAAGGCTAAGGTAAACCTTGTCTGAACAAATTGTGACAGGAAAAACCTCTGTTATGTTTGCCTTAGGGTCTTAGTAAGTCAGAAACTTCTTGAAGTCACACAACAACATGGAAGTAGAACCATAAGATTGCTGTGTCTGTGCAAAAATACCGTTGGCTGTTCAGTTTTTCATTTTGTTGTTGCTCTGATAACTGGCTTTGGTGTTTTGTTGTTCTAAATGTATTTTTCTTAATATATATATAGGGAATGTTTAAATTGGGGTGGGAAACAGTAGAATACTGGGAGAGGGGCACACTTGTGTCTCCAGGACGGCTTGGAGGACTGCAATTACGGGGGAGGGGGAATCTTTTTTCTCTCCCAAAATGTAATGAGGGCATTCTCGTCATGTTTTATGTCTTCCTCAGGCATTTTAGGCCTGGGAAAGGCTCTTCTTAACAAGAAAAAGTGAATGGAAGTCACTTCCTGATTACTTCCTGTTTGTTTTTTTTTAATGCCTCTTGGGCTGAAAATGGCTGGGGGAATAGACAACATGTACTGAAAGTCTTACAGGAAACCCTTGCAGCCACTAAAACAGCTCTGCGGTTGCATGCAGTCTGTGGGCCACAATTTGTCCACCTCTGGTTTAAATATTAAAATAGTAAAATTCTGTACTTTATATTCATTTGTATTCTTAGATGCTTTGAGCTTCTTTATTTGGTGAAGAGGAATTGAGTAAATAAAACACCTGTCCTCAGTCTGTACAAGTCACACACTTGTCCTTCTTCCCAGAAACACCCTGCTGAACCTCTTCTTCCACGTTCTTCACACAAAAATGCATTTTGGAAAATCACAAGAGTGATCTCCTGGAAGATTCTTCAACACCGGAAAGGAGGTTCTTTACTTGCTGTATTGCAGAGGTTCGCATGCAAAGCATGAAAGTTCAGGCGGAACCAGAACCTTCCTACTTGGCTGCTTTCTTACCATGTGGAGAGCAGTTTCAGCAGAACAGGCAGACATGTTTATCTCTTAGAAGGTCTTACCTCCTTGCATGGTTCCAGTGCCAGTATTTCTGCGTTACTGGTGGTGCCAGCCCTTATTGGTTAGCTGAAAAACTTCATTCAGTTTAGTAGTCTTATGCTATTAAATAGTTGCACCTTTCATGATTCATATGTAGTAAGTATCAATACAACTAGTTAGACAGAATTAATTATCCTTTATTAGGCTTGTATTTTGTTCTGTCTCAGTAAATACATTCCTGGAAGCAAGGAAATGATTATTTCTTTTTTCAGACCCAGTTTCCGATTATCTCAGCTGCTTCTTTTGCCACAAAACTGGCAAAAACTGAGAATGAACATCTCACCTTCCATGCGTCCTCTGTGTTAAAAGCATTTCAAAAATGTGTGTTCAAAACATTTGTCAGTCTTCTTCACTTGATGCTGAAAAATGGAGAAATGTAAAGCAAGTGCATTTATAGGAGCAATGTGTCTAGTAGCTTCTGAGCAATTTTAAATTGAGTATCTGTGTTTTGTATTCTGAAAATAGTAGAAGTGTTTTTCTAACAAAGTCTTACGTTTTGAGCCCCAGTCAGTGAAACAGCAATGTTACCACTAACCCTACTAGCTTTGAATCTTGAATCTATATCTGTGTGAATTATCAGTATTGTAGTCTCCCTAAAATACTGAAACGTTTCACTCATACATCAGAACAGGGAAGGGGTACGGAATGCACAAGCATTCTCAGTTTTTACCCTACATACTAAGCCTTTTATTTCAGGCTTTTTAGAGTGGTGTTCTTTGCTCTCACTTATCTAGCCTTGAATGAGGGTAGTTCTCAGAATGTGCATGGGAAGATTAGTGGGAATGTGAATATGTTCAGATGGGGAAAGGAGAAACAATTCATATGAGTAAACTTCTGAGGACAAGGTTTTAGACGTGGATATGGTTGATAAGTTAGTTGAGTGAAAAAGAGTTTGCGTTCATTATTTTAAGCTGATTTTATTGTATACTTCCCTGAGATCTTAGGATAAAGGGTGAGACAGAAATACTATAATAAATAGCCAAGCATGGAGTACCTGTGGAACTTATTGATAGTCTCCTACAAGGCTACAACATGAGGAAAAGAGACAGAGGATGGACCATGAAACTCTTAAGGGCATTTCTCACTGTAAAGTCAGTGATAAGAGTATTAAAATTTGCTGAGCAAAGATGAATATATGAAGAGTCAACATACTGGTTTCTGTGCAGACTGTAGAGGTTCTCAGTAGAATAATATGGCAGTAGAAAACAGCAGCACAAAACCATGCAGTCATCCTAATGGATATTTTTGATAAGAGGTGGTAGAGGTAAATGATAAGAGCACAAGCAGTAGTACAAAGTATAAAAGTCTTACTTATGGCCTGTTATTTTGTTATTTTTGAGGAAACAGCCTCACCAATTGGTCTAACGCTGCTCAAATGTGATAACACTTGATCCATATTTTCATTGGCAGAATTGCCAACTAGTGCTTCTGTTATTACGATTGTGTGGCTTATGTTTTTAAATTATGATCAAATATTTGCCTATAACATGATTAATAATACTTTACATTGGTGCACTGTTCTAGTCTGCATGCCACTTGGACCTAGTCCAGATTTGCAGACAGTAAAGTCAAACGCTGTTCTACTTTAGAATGCACTCAAGAAATACCATCTTTATAGAGAAAGTAGCCTGCAAATTAAAGCTCCCACTGTCAAGAAGACAACTAGGCTAATCCTCACAAGTGAAATTCACTTTGTGACTTGTCACACTTACTTGGTTTAATCCAGATTGTAGTCCATGGGTTTCATGAGGTCCTTTAAGCAGGTACAAAAAGTTGGCTTTTCTTTTTGATTTCCTCCTTTTTAACTTTTAACATTTCTTTCATGTTGAGGGGGCACTTATAATATCAAATCATATTATTAAGGTATTAATTATTTCACTCCAAAAAAGTGTGGGATGTCACAGGATTCTACTCATACACATTCATATAACAGAAAGTTGTCACTGCCATGTTTTGAGGAGGCAGTCTGTAACTTCTGTCAGATTCCTGAATGGGTCTGTCCCCACCTCTAAAAGTTAGGAATCACTGTACCTTACTGTATTACCACATATCGTGAGGTTCTTCAAAAAAAGGAGGACAAGATGAATATAATAAAATGAAAACCTTTTTCATGACATGCTGAATTACCAAATTCTTTGTTCAGTATTTATTTCACAATATCCAGGTGCCTGAACAAAATAATACAGTAGTACAGATGGCCATAAACTGCTATGTGTAGTATTAACATTAGCAACAAGTCAATACACTTGACTTTCCAATTTACACTTAGATGGTGTGAATGGTAGTGTAAACTTTATAAAAAGTGAAAAATCCAATTTCTTTGAAATGGAAAGGAAATCTGTTCTCAGCTCAGTTTTGAGAAAAGAGGTTTCCCCTTCTTAAAAATTGCTTTATGTGATTACAGCTATGCTGCAAATGCCATTTCACTACTGGGAAGGACTTTAAAAAATGTCCCTCCGCTTTATTTGTGCTTCAGGTCAGATTAACTAAAATGGTTATTGTGTCACCTAGAAACTCCTGACGGCTTCAAGACCAGACTTTTTAAAAAACCTATATATTATTATTAAAAAGGCCAGCAGCTACAAAGACCATTTTACCATTTCTGCGACGTTTTCATAGCAATTTGATCTTTACACAGTTTTTTAAAGAAAATCTTTGTACTTGGAGCAGATGGAAAAATCGAAGAAGGAAAAATGGGTTTGAAATACTTTTTGGCTTGCTTCTGATATCAAGACTTTGCCCCGTTTAGTAATGTTCAAAAGTCTAGAGGACTAGTCTGAGACATGGTTGGCCACGTTGCTTCTTCTGGTTGAAGAATGAACATTTGTGACTGTTGGCTTACTGCTGGCCACTGTCAATCATCTCAAGAATTACAGGCACATAAGAAACTGATATATAGAGTCTCGATTATCCGTCCTTCGGTCATCCGACATTCCAGATTATCCGACGTTGCGGCTGCTTGGGGCGTGGCTGTAGGCATTTCCATGCCACCAGACACGCCCAGACACACCCCAGACGTGCCCCCAAACATGCCCCCAAACATTACTATCAGCCCACCTGTTTATGTCAGATAATCAACTCTACTGTATATATACACACACACATACATACACACATGTTCATCAGCATCTGCAGTATGAAATTACTTGTTTTGTGTGAATTAACCATTCCAGATCCAATGTCTCAGAACTCATGTGTTTCCTTACATTGCCTGTAGTACAATACTTTTCAGTAGAATTCGTTCATAGATTTTACTCATATACTATAGAATTCTTTAGGTGTGCTCTTGTCTGCATGTGGACAAAGTCCATTTACCTGTGGCAGTGAAGCTGTTTCAGCATATTATAAATGGTATCCCAAATGGGATGTAGGTACATGTTCATATGTTAAACCTTTTTTTCTGTAAGTTCAAAGGAAAGCTGAAATGTATTTGTGTGTGTGTGTGTGTGTGTGTGTGTGTGTGTGTGTGTGCGCGCTTTCAGGAAAAGTGTAAAATTCAGTTCCATATAATTTGTTTTTGTTTAAATGTTGTTTTGACTAATTTGGGCCACACTGATTTCTACACAAAACACCATGCAATCATTCTTGGTGTAGATGACCATAATATATTATGATCTTCAGTACACTGCCACTAAATGCACAATGCACTGAATCTTGTTGTGCAACATTCTTTAAAATCTTTATGGTTCTCACTGAGCAAGAGGAAAGGGGAATTCAAAAGACTGGGCTGATAGGGTCCAATTGTAATTTTAGAGTACTGAGATCTAACTTGTTCCCTAACGTTTCTTTTTTCCTTTTAAATTAGATGCAACAATTAGAGCTTGCACAGATGCAACAAATGGAGGCTAATCGTGCAGCTCTAGCAGCTATTGGGCCAAGAAAGAAGAGACTGCTGGATTCCTCTAGCCTTGCTTCTGGATGTGAGGTACATACAATATTGTTGTGTTTTCTCTTCAGGTTACAAATCTTCTAACTGATGAACCTTGTTTCTGCTTTGTGTAGAAGGTGTTGCCTCCTCTGGGGCATCTCATATAGCTGAGTACACATTTTATAGGAAGTGCAGCAATTATTTGGCATCCAGAAAAGTCTGCTTGATTGTATAGACTATTCAGTTGTGAGGGAATTGTTTTAGTTATCCTGCAGCAAAATGTAGTGTGAACACAGAGAAGTGTTGCTGTATTTCCTGTAAGTGTGGCTAATGTCACTTAAAAGGAAGTATTGGGGATGCTAATTGTACAATATCTGTTTGCTGTTAAGCATGCATAAGACAAGTCACACATCCCTATCTATCTTTGCCATGTAGAATTATCATTACATTTTAAAATACTTGACCTGTATGCTTTTTTGTTTTTGCTTTTGTGAAGAAAAAAGCTCCAACTCTCTATATTCTCTGTTATCCAACACACTCCTTTGAGAGCCTGATCAGCTCTTATGATCTTAAGTTATCCTCAGTAGAGAAACATTTTCTTTATGATCTTAAATTACCCTCAGTAGAGAAACATTTTCTTGACTGATGTTTACCTTTGTTGTTATTTCACTGACTTTTTTAATATATAAAATATGTTATATTATATAGTTTATATATAATATATAAAAAGAAAATCAAAATACATCCAAAAAAGAAAGTGGTAATCTGCTGAAAACAACTCTCCTCCTGTCCAAGTTCAAGGGATTGAAACCACTGGGTTTTCCATGCTAATACTTACATAAAGAAAATGGCACTATCCATGTCCAAGAGAGAAGTATCAACAGGCTTGAGGAAGCCCTATAGGGAGGTAACCCCCAGAGCAGGCCAAAAAAAAAAAAAAGAGAGAGAGAGAGAGAGAAGTTGGATAAGGGAGATTGAATAGAATAACTGGAAAATAAGGATGGAGGAAGAGAGGCATAGATATAAAAATGTAGTAATTTGATTCTCTGGATAGGTCACTTCTGCTTCAGGTTAATCAGCAGTTTCATCTTCCTGTTTTACTGTAAGATGATACTTTTTACTGTCCCTAATGACCGATGTGAGAGATGCACATAAAAATCTAAGGTTTCTTCTGGAATTCAGCACATGAGTTGGTTCCATCACCTCCAAAAGAGGAGAAAACTTCCAAAACTAGCCTAGAGAGGATTGGGCATGTTTAGCAGGTATGGATTGCAAACTGATTAGAGTGAAAAGAAAACCTAGAGAAAGTGAGGAAAGTGGGTGAGATGAAGCAGCTACAATTCTGGACAGAATTCCTGTATGAATGCAGTGCTTCATTATAGAGCATTCTTTGTGTGCTGCATATTGTAGTTTCCCACTGTGAAGAGCACTTCTGTGTACGTATTTTGGTGGTTGATCCTCTGTTTCAGGCAGCCAAATAGGCAAAGAGGCCACTCTACTTAAAAGAATAAGATTTTCTTTAAAAAAAAAAAAAAAAAGGGAAAAGGGAAAAAAATTGTCAACAATAGTAAGCTTTGTCATGGCAATAGGCCTATTTTCATGACTGTGTTTTGAGCCAGTTCATTTTAGAGGTGATACATTAGGCTGAAGTTGCAGGGAGGTGAAAGCAACTTGGGCTTCTGCCATCCCTGCTGCTTCTGTAACAAAGTGGATTTCTAGATTTCAGATGCTGTGATGATCCCTAGACACAAATGTCCTGAACTTTGTGGACTGTAGAGGGGGAAAGATGATCTGCTTTTCAGAACAGCTATGGCAGAACAACGTCTTGACCTACCCAACAGAAGCAAATTAACCTGCCAGTGGGGATGCTAACTTGCCTCTTAGCTTGGGTGTGTTCCTTGAAATTTTAATAAATTAGTGGCTGTCTTCTTGCTGTATGTAGAATGAGCTTTTATCTTCCTTAATTACTACTAAAAGATTTGAAATCATGAGCTTGGTACAGCAACTTTCCCAGGTCCCTCCCTTTACCATTAAGCTTTCATTAGGTAAATCATTGTGTTTACTACTAAGTAGGCAAAGACTACAAAAGAGCAAGGTAGTAATTATATCTAGTTTTTACTTTTATATAATCCTAGAGGGCATGTAATGGCTGCCCCTTGGACATATTCTTGCTGTCGCCGATGTGACTCGAACCATATTAAACACTCCAGCTGTAATCCTGCATAACACTGTACTTGAAAATGCTCATGGCAATGGAGTCATGTATCAGAACAATAGAGCTCAACATTTTGTGCTGCTTAAATGGAGGCACTCATTAAGACAACCTGTATGTACACTTTTTATGTTTATGAAGGTACATATGAAATATGGCAAGTTACTGGTGGTTGGTTATTAAAGCATCTGCCAGCCACTTTATTCATTGCAGAGGTGAATCTGAATTTGCTGGAGTGAACTCTCATCAAGGAGATGTATCTTGTCATAACTCCATAATGATCATATTTGTTACGTGTGAATATGAATGTGTGTGTTGCATTGGGATATTTTCAGTACATGACCAAAATATCTTTTTTTTTTTTAAAAAGGGTGTTATTCATACTTGAACTCAGAATATGGATTGATTTGGCGAGGTCTGCTTTCTTAAATCTAATTTTTGTAATGTGTAATAAACTAATCATAAACAAATATTCAATATTTGTAGGAAAGAATATTAGGAGTAATGGTTGCCAAACGCCTTCAGAGATTTAGATTTTTTAATCGTGAAGGAGGCCAGTATTGTGTATTTTTTCACCTGAAATATTATTATTGTTAGTAGTAGTACTTCATTCTTTCATATCCAGCCCTTTTCCCAATAGTGAGACTTGAGACATTTTACAAAATAAAGTCACACAGATTAACATACAATAGAAGTAAAAAGTTAATAGAAATACCTAAAAGTTCTTCTTCATGGTCTTTGTGCCTCACACACTAGGAGCTTTTGCGCATGCGTGGTACCATTTGGAAAATTCTAGAGCTTACTAGCTTGGCGGGAACCCCTCCCCCATGACTCCACTGAGAATGCTCAGCCCGCCAAGCAACGGTCCCTCCTCAGTTCTTTCTCGTCCGCTGTCGCGTACAGAGGTTCCGAGCTTAGCTGCGTTTTTTCCTTGGCCTTTCCTGCAAGTCTCTTTCTGGTTTTGACTTCGGATTTCGGATTTTGGACTTCTCTTGGATTACGGACTAGTTTTTGGTGTTTTTGGTGCTTTTGTCCCCTTTTCTTGGGACTTCTAATCCCTGACTTGCCAGCCCCCCCCCATCTTCATCTTCGATCCTTCGACTCGTTTCATTCTCTTCTTCTCCGGACTTCTGTGTCGACTTTGTTTGAACCTTGTAGAAAGTGTGGTCGTAAGGTCGCTTGTTCAGACAGGCATACCGAGTGTCTCCTCTGTTTGGGTGAGGCCCACAACATCAAAGCCTGCCCAATTTGCAAGGAGTTCACGTCCCAGACCTTGAGGAACCGGCTGGCACTCCTAAGATCTTTTTGCTGGGAACAATCTTTGTCACCGCAAGGCCCAACTTCAGCGAAAATGTCCAAGAACCGACTTGCAACCGCACTTCTTCCGGATTCGGCGGCTGTTCCGGCAGCTCCCCCGACCTCATGCCAACATCGAGGTTTTGAGGGTAGAAATGCTTTCCTGGTGCTGGAACGAAGGGTCAGGGAGCCTTCCCCCGTCATCGAGAAGCCTACCCTGAGAGGAGAGAACCCTACCTGAGTGTACCCTGAGTACTGTGTCCGACAACCTTCCCCACGTTACCGGGAAGTATCTCGTGGATGGTCGGTGCCCTCCCGTGATTCGCCATGCTCCTCTGTGTCTCACGTTATGAGGCAAGGCCAGGAGCAACCTTGGAGGGAGTACCTGGGATCGTTTCGGTCCTACTCGCCTTCATATCAGGACCAATATCATTCCAGTGTGAGGCGGTGGTCGCCGTACCGCCGCTCTCGCTCACCATTGCAGGCGGCCTACCATTCCCGACAGGAGCGCTTACCATCACGCTCCTCTCACAGATCGCCAATACATCGTCAATCTCGTGAGCGTACTCTCCACTACCAGGCCATCTTGCCACTACCGCGCGTCACCGCTACAGTGTCCTGTCCAGTGTCAGAGACTGCTCCAGTCCAGGTCACCACTGCGGCTGTCACTGTCATGCAGGTGATCAGACAACCGGTGCCCTCGGTACTTCCCTCTGAGAGGGCTGCCCCGCCTACGACGACCGCTGGAAGACATACCACTACCACCACTCCAACGATTACCCTGTCGGTACCGGTGGTACCGTCTCGCTGTGCGCCCACTCAAGGATCGCCAGAGAGGTCGCCGGACAGATCCTCCACAGCTTCCTCCCAAGACAGCTACGAGTCAGACTCTGAGTCTAAGGAGTCAACACCGGAGTCCCACGAATCTCCACCCTTGACCTTCGGGGACCCAGCACCAGAGTCGGCGCCCGAGGACGTCAAGCAATTCTCGGATATCCTCCTCTGAATGTCCGCAGCTCTGGGCCTCAAGGTGGTGGAACCGACTCTGGCGGTGCAGGACCCCTTCTTTAGTGGACACCCGACCACCCTCGACAGCTCCACTCCCATTCTTGCCCGCCTTGATGGAGGCCCTGAAACATCCTTGGGCCCAGCCAGCTTCCGCCCAGCTGATACCACACCAGCTTGAACACCTATATCGGACCCAGAGAGAGGATGCCGAGTTCTTGTTCAACCATCCTTTGCCGAACTCTGTGGTCGTTGAGTCCGCCCAGACCAAGGGAGGGTCTAGGGCACACACGACTCTGCCTGACAAGGAAGGACGCCGGCTCGACACCTTCGGGAGGAGGTTCTACTCTGCCTCCTCCCTGATAGCTAGAGTGTCAAGCACCCAGGCCTGCTTAGCAGCGTAGCTATGGAACCAGTTGGACCAGTTTTCCCCACTCTTGTCCACTGTTCCGGAGGAGAGCAGGGCGAGCGCCCATCAGTTTTACAATGAAGCGGTGGCACTTGCGAACCAACAGATCCTCTCTTTTAGGCACTCCGTCAGGATCACTGCTCGCATCATGATGGGTTCCGTAGCCTTGCGCCAATATGCTTGGCTACGGTCCTCTGGCCTCCAGGAGGACACGCGGAAATGCATTGAGGATCTTCCCTTTGATGGCAAGGGACTCTTCAATGCGTCTACTGATGTGGCCATGGACCACATCGTCAAGGCCCGGCTAACGGCCAAGAAGATGGGGATCTGGCAGCCTCAACAGTCCCGCCGCAGATTCGGTTCTTGACCTGCTTGGCGTCGGTCATCATCATCAAGCTTCCAGCTGTGTTTGCCTCAGTTGGCACCGTCAAGGACTTCCACTGTGTCCTCGCAACGACCTCCGCGGAGCCGCCAGACATCCTCCAAAAAGTTGTCATCTGGGACCAAGTCCCGTTTTTGATGGGCCACACAGGACACCACCTCAGCCAACTTTCCACCTACCATCGTTTCTGACGGACCATCCCACTCTGGCCAAACACCTTGCCTCATGGTGTTCAATCACTACGGACTCTTGGGTGCCCACCATCGTCCGTCTTGGCTATGCCATCGAGTTTTCAAATATTCCAACGCAAGGCGTTTTCTATTCCACCCAGGCCAGTCCGGCTCTGCTGGAAGAGATCCAGTCCCTCCTGCAGAAGGGAGCGATCGAAGAGGTTCCGCCCTCGGCCACTACCACTGGCTTCTACTCCCGGTACTTTACTGTACCGAAGTTGGACAGGACCCTACGACCCATTTTGGATCTCCAAGGGGTGAACAAATACATCCACCCCAGGAGGTTCAAGATGGTCACGCTGTCGATGATCCTCCCTTTCCTTCGTCGGGAAGACTGGTTCGCATCCATCGACCTGCGGGATGCCTATTTTCACATCTCCATCCGTCTGCAGCACAGAAGATACCTTCGGTGCGCGATCGACGGCACCTCCTACCAGTACCGGGTACTGCCGTTCGGCCTCTCCACCGCACCGAGGGTCTTCACGAAGTGCATGGCCCCAGTGGTCTCTTATCTACGGATGAAGGGCATCACCGTCTTCCCGTATCTGGACGATTGGCTGTTGGTTGCATCCTGCAAGAACAAACTCTACTCAGACATTCATCAGACCTTGTCGCTTCTGACCCGCCTGGGCCTTCGGGTCTATCCAAAGAAGCCCCACCTCGAGCCAGCGAGAATGCTTGACTTTGTTGGAGTGACCCTGGACTCGGTCTCCGCCAGAGCTTACCTGCCACTGGAGCGAGCCCGTACCCTCCGCCGGGCCGCAGCTGCTGCCCTCGACGCCCCGATGATATCGGCGAGGAGGATACAGCAGCCTCTTGGGTACCACGGCCGTCACGTACCTGTCGAGACTGCGGGCGTGCCCGCTCCAACACTGGTTCGTCAGAGCCTTCAACCCGCTCCGAGAACCAGGGGCTGAGACTCCGACTACCGACGCAGGTACAGCACTCCCTGCTGTGATGGCTTTCATACCGCCATCTCCTGTCTGGGATGCCCTTCCGACAACCGACTCCTCAGCTCACGGTCACGACGGATGCCTCCCTTTTCGGGTGGGGAGCGCATTGCGACGACCTCAGAGTCCGGGGACGCTGGACTGGCGATGAGACCGAGTTCCACATCAACGCCCTCGAGCTCCTAGCCATCGGGAAAGCTCTGAGGGCGTTCCGCAAACTGGTCGCGGGACAGACGGTACTCATACTGACAGACAACACGACGGCTGTCTGTTACGTCAACAGACAGGGAGGGACCCACTCCACCACGCTTCTCACCATCGCCCTCCAACTGCGGGAATGGTGCGTGTCGCTTCGGGTCCATCCCATTGCCGTCCACCTAGCTGGACAGGACAACACTACGGTGGACACCCTGAGCAGGGACACCTCAGCCCACCACGACTGGTCCCTCTCGGACGAGGTGTTCCGTCTGATACAGTACTGCTGGGGCAAGCCCATGATTGACCTCTTCACCACTGCGTCGAACACGAAGTGTCGCTGGTACTGCTCGAGAGCCGGCTGGGGACTGAGCTCTCTCGGCGACGTCTTCCAGTTCCAGTGGACCAAGGGGCTCCTCTACGCCTTCCCGCTGTTTCTGGTCCTGGGCCTAGTGGTCGCCAAGATCCTGGCGGACCGAGCCGACATCATCCTGGTCGCCCCGTACTGGCCGAGGCAGCACTGGTTCGCGCCACTGCTCGAGGTCACTCATGGTCGACTTCTCAGGCTCCCGACAGCACCCGACCTGCTGTCCCACTCGGACGGTCGCGTTCTCCACCCCAACCTGCCGCTCCTGGCCCTGCACGCGTGGAGGATAACGCCCTAGACGATCCTGCTGTCCAGGATGTCCTGACCGTGGCCAGGAAGGAATCGACCCGCCACAACTATGCCTACAAGTGGCGGCGGTTCGTGACCTTTGCAGAGGAGAGAGGCAAGAAGGTATCGCTGGTCGGCCTCGGTACCATACTCCGCTTCCTCCTTCACCTCAAACAACAAGGACTGTCGTTTCCTTCTCTGAAGGTCTACCTCTCCGCCATCGTGGCCTACCAACCCCGAGGCTCCCTGTCGGCAGCGCTCTTCTGGGATCCCACCATGAAGCAATTCATGAAGGTTCTTCAACATCTCTACCCGCCGGTATCGCCACCGCTGCCTCCCTAGTCGCTGCCCCTGGTACTTTCCCAGCTCATGCGACTACCCTTCGAGCCTATGGCCACTACCAATGACAGGCTCCGTGCTCTGAAGACGGCCTTCCTGGTAGCTGTCACCTCCACCAGGCGAGCCAGCGAGCTGACAGCTCTTCGAGTCGATGAACCATTCCTGGTATTTCATCAGGACAAAGTAGTCCTTCGCCCGGACATTTCCTTCCTGCCTAAGGTGGTGTCTCACGTCCACCTTAACCAGGACATCATCCTACCTACCTTTCACCCGAATCTGACGACGCCTCTGGAGCAATCCCTCCACTCCTTGGATGTCCATTGGGCCCTGGCCTTTTACACACAGCAGACTGCGACCTACAGACAGACTCCACACTTGTTTGTCTGCTACGGTCAGCATCGCAGGGGCCACAAGGTGTCCACCCAGAGGTTCTCCAGGTGAGTGGCCCAGACAATTCTACTTGCTTATGAAATGGCCAAGAAGTCTCCACCTAACTTGCTTCAGCCACACTCTACTAGAGCTGTGGCATCTTCGGCAGCCCTGCTGAGGGGTGTGGACCTGCAGGAACTTTGTCAAGCGGCAACCTGGTCCAGGCCATCGACCTTCGTCTGCCACTATCGACTGCACTGCCAGTCCTGGAGAGATGCCGGGTTTGGACGAACGGTGATGGCCTCTGTATTCTAGGACCTGACCCACCGTCCTTCTGGTAAGCTACAAAATCTCCTAGTGTGTGAGGCACAGAGACCATGAAGAAGAACAGGTTGCTTACCTGTAACTGTGGTTCTTCGAGTGGTCATCTGTGCCCTCACACACACCCGCCTAGCCGTCCCCTCACTCTCAGGTCCCCTTTTTTTCGGCAGACTTTAGAACTGAGGAGCGACCGTTGCTCGGCGGGCTGAGCATGCTCAGTGGAGCCATGCGGGAGCGGTTCCCACCAAGCTACTAAGCTCTAGAATTTTCCGAATGGTACCACGCATGCGCAAAAGCTCCTAGTGTGTGAGGGCACAGATGACCACTCGAAGAACCACAGATACAGGTAAGCAACCTGTTTTTATTTTACAACTCCATTAGACAGTCTGTAGGAATAAAATCATCTATACATTTGCTGAAAGAGAGATGGATGGTTAGATAGATAGATTAGAAAACCGCACCGTTAAGTCCATTGCAGTCAATTCCTGAAAGCCTCTTTGAATAAAAAAGTGTCACTTTGTGATGGAAGGAGAGCAAGGAGGAAGCTGAGGCCATTTCCACATTGCACTCTTATAGGCTGGCTGGCCCCTCCCGAAACTGCAAACCTCAGGATTCCATAGGATGTTGAAAGTGGAATAATCGCTCTATAAGAGTGTAGTGCGGAAATGGCTTATCTTAGCGAAGGAGTTTCAGAATCTGGGAGCAACCTCCCAGAAGGCCTTTATAGCCACCCAGTCTGCCTTGTAAGGAGATGGGACTGAGAGAAGGCCTACCCAAAGATTTTAGAACATGGTTAGGCTCATCTAGAGATACATTCCTTTAAATGTCCTGCATGCAAGCCATATATACTGAATATCCTGAATCATTTCACTAAAGGATGTTTTTCATTCCTGGAACATTTCACTGTATCTCCTGGGTCATTGCTAGTTTCTGGTGGAGCTGATGCTTACTGTGCAGTTCACTCATCTCTTAGAGGTATGAATTGGCCAGTCAGTTTGCTTCCATCTGTTCCTATTTACATATCTTTACTCGGAGAAAGGTGCCTCATGCATACCATTCTGTCACATAGTGAAATCTTCCAGTTCATACATATTGTGTGTTGGGGATTGATCAAGCTGTTTTCACTGGAAAACTGAATCCCAGTGGAGAAGAGAGAGAATGAGAGTGTGTGTTTAGTGGTTTAGAAGCAGTAGGTGTATATTGTAAGTGGATCAGAAGATGTGTAAAATCATGAGGTTTTATATAAAAAGAATTGTGATCTTCAAATATTTCTTAAGATCAAATAATATTTTGGAAATTGTTTTAAAGAAGCAGCTGCTTTCAGTACATGCAGACAAGGAAAACAAAACATCCTAATAAAGAAACAGTATACTGTTCTGTTCAGAGATGAAAGGATGGCCTTGAAATAGAAGAAATGGCTTGAGGGTCTTTATATACTAGGAATCCCTAGAAAACCTGAAAAATTTAAATATGTAGAACTTGAATCACTTGAGTACAAAAATGCATATTTCCAAGGCAGATGTCAAGACTAAAGCAGGTTGCATATATATGTCTGATTCCAGTTATATCAGTTTTAAAGAAGTAGAACTTGATGCTCCAGAACTTTGCCTTTAATTTAGGTATAGACATTAAATGGGTAACAAAACATTTTGATACTTGAATGTTGATATTTAGCCCCTGTAATGTTCTGCAAGAAATTAACTTCAAAAATTTGCTAAAAGAGGCAAAATGAGACATTCCTTCAAACCAGACAACTGTTATATTGCCCTTCTTCTCTTTAAGGGATGTTACATGCTGTCCAAAAGATCACAGGCTATAACTGACATTTCCTCTGAAGAGAGTCTTTCTTAAGAATCCCTAAGTGTGGAGAATTAGGGACCAAGGATTCTTTAAAGTGCTAAGATTGTGGAGTTTTCTGCAACATAGCACATCACTTTAGGTCATCTTTTTCGACTTTGACTCACCAGTTAAGGAGGGAGTCCTGTTTTGAACAAAGTAGCAGCAAGTGCAGAACAGCTCAGTATATTGAACTATGGAAAGGTTTAACTGTGTTTATTTTAAACTGTGAAAAGATCCTGAATCTTTAATAGAGTCATTTTCTTTGCCACAGTTCTCCCTTTAAAAAAAGTGTGGGGGGGAATAGCCAAGCAGAACACTGTGATGATAACTGACTATACTAATTTGATGAATTTTGGGGAAGGCAAGTGCATTGTTTGTGAAGTATGTAAAATCCAAAAGTAAGATTTTCTTTTTAAAGCAGAACACCATGACCACTGGGAAATAGAAGTTATATATATACTTAATGTTCAGTGTTCTGCATGCTGTTGCTGTTGTGTTGTGTGCCCTCAAGTCGTTTCCAACTTGTGGCAACCCCAAAGCGAACCAAAAATGGGTTTTCTGGGGGCTGAGAGTGTGTGGCATGCCCAAGATCACCCAGTGGATTTCCATGGCAAGAGGGGAATCAAACCTGGGTCTCCAGGTTCTTAGTGCAGTGCTCAAACTACTACACCATGGTGGCTGTCATGCTCCATGCAGCATGTATCTGCTTGTCCAGGAAGCAACTGTATTCCTGTTGTTGTTGTTGTTGTTGTTGTTGTGTCCCTTCAAGTCATTTTTTATTTAGGGCAACCCTAAGGCAAACCTGTCAAACCTAGTTATTCAGAGAGGGTTTGTGATTGCCTTCCTTTGAGGCTGAGAGAATATGACTTGCCTAAGGATTCTGTAGCCATGTGGGCATTTGAATCCTGATCATCCTAGTCCTAGTTTAACACTCAAAACATTACACCATGCCGGCTGGCATAAGTCAACGGATAATTGTAACACTCCGCTTAATAAAGTGAGCCTCCATCTTACATTATCACAAAATGGTTCGTCCCTACCACAGTTGTAACCAACTCATTTCCTATAAAGGACCCCTGCCTCCAGAACAGCAGCTGGAATCAAAATTCTGTTGAGGCATTATGCCAGTATGTTGTAAATCCAGGTCATACTGGTTGTTGGCCTTTTTGAGTAGGAGAGTACCTCTTTACATAAGTAGTTCCCTCTCCCTTGAGTGTGTTGAAGTGGCCACCAGAATGTTGTTGCTGCCTACATTATTCTATACACACCTTTCAGACTTCATTTTCTACAAGTGTTGAGCAAGATTTTAGTCCAGGATTCTGCCTTTCTTATGGCAGGTGGCTTTCCATCCACATGATTCTTAGGTGCATGTTGCTTATCCTTTTGTGTTCTTCCTATTCCCTATACTTCTGAATGTTACTGCAAGAAGCAGAACTTTGGTCCTCTAAATTACTGTGACTCGTATTGCTCCTCTTTTTGCCCCCAATAAGGGTAGAAAGCTTGGGCAAAGGAACAAGATATCTCATTGGAGGTACCATATGTGGAGGACTTTGTAGCATGGTGGTTCTGGTACTACATGCTCAGTGACCTGCAGCATGCAAGGGACAAGAGAAAAACAATGGAAAATCAAGCTAGTGGGGTAGTGGTGGTGAATGTGCTTCTTTGACCCCTTAACAGCTATAATATCCTGGGAAAGACTATGACTTGTTAGATCCTGGTCAGGTGCACTTTTGTTCAGAGGTGATGATGTGCTGCAGTTAAACAAGTCTGAAGATGAATCTGTAGAATAAATGGAATAGTTAGTGCTAGGAGCTACATGTGTCAGATCACAACTAGGAATATTCCTAAAATAATGCCAAAGGACATCCCATTGGAGATGCAAGTATTGTATTGCAGCCAGAGATACTTTCAAGTAATCCCTAGGAATTCTGGAACTGAGAAGCAAAGTCCAATTCCTATATCTGAGAATATGAAGACCAGTTCTAGTTCCTTCCTTGGGTTAAACATACAGGTTCCTGGGCAGTGGAGGCGAACCATTGATAGTCTTTGTAAACTGTCAAATTGATTTGATTATACTAGGTGGAAAAAAAAGTCTGGTGGTTGACCTAGACTTCTGTCTTCTAGGCCCCCCCCCAAAAAAGTAGGTCCCAGAAGACAGACATTTTGGTCTGGTGGTTTGAAGCAAGGCTCTGATTGGTTTTAGGAATGTATGCAGAGAGATGCTTTCTGTCAAATGGAGATAGACATCATCTGACCTACAGATTTGTTTAGGGGCTAGAGCTCCCACAACCCCTTATAGTTGAACTTGGCTAGGACTTGAGTCAAATTTCAAAACTACAGGAGTTCTGGTTGAACATGCTGAGCTATGAGAATGGCTTGCTGACCATGATGTCCTTCTAATACAAAGTCCATCCGTGTACTTTCTCTGGACTGAGATGTTGTTTAGTTGAAAGAGGTCAGAGAGTAGAACCTATATTCTGTGTATTTGTGCTGGAAGACACACATCTGTGTCAGTGAAGGATGGAGTTTTAGCTTCATTTCTCAGTTCCCTAGCAGTTGTCAGTTTAGGCCATGTGCTTGACATAAAATCTTTGCATTTAAGTAGACTAAAATATTCTAGGCTGCCATTCATAGGTTTAAGCAATGCAGCTCACTGGTCCGTAGAATGCTTTTTCTGTAGAGATGAAAACTTAATTATTTCCTTGTATGAAAGATATCTGCAATTTAAATGGCTAATTGTATTGTAGCTTTAGGCTAAATATATTGGTAACACAAATGTTGATGACAAGTGAAGGGTCAAGAAATTTATAATTTTGATGAGGGGCTGCTTAAAATGAAATGGCATAGAGCCAGAATATTTCAGTTTAATAATTGTCTATTAAGTCAACATGACACACTTTGTACAGTATTTGTTACCTCCAGGTAAAGATTAAGGATCTGATGTAGCTACAGAAAGTGACATGCATACATGAATCCTGGGCATAATAGCAAATAAACTGACACTACATTTCCAGTAATTTGGCTCAATATGTAAAACACTCTGTTGCTTACATTTTAAAAGACTTGTACAAATGTCACAATGGAAATTGGGGGAAGAAGGCTCCACAGCTGAATATTAACACCAGTTCTTGGAAACCTTTGACAGTTTAGTGAAGCATCCATTTGAATGAAGATAACAGTTCTTATAAATATACACACTTATTCTTTGGTTGTTAAAGTGAAAAAATGCCTCTGCTATTCATACTATGGTATGATCTTTCCTCAAAGTTTGCATTTTTTTTCTTTTAAAGTCAAAACAGCTGTAATCTTAGGCACATACACTTTTTATTGGCAATTTTCTTGAGGCTTTTCATCCCAATAAGGGATTCTCATAACTTTTTGTAGCTTACCAGGTTTAAACTTGCCAGGATAGTGCAGTATATTATAGGTGATCATTGTAGTGGTGTTTGCATTCAACCTGAAACATTAGGAATTATTGAGTTCAAATAACATTTACAACTTTAGGATCTCTTGCCAGCTAACAGTGTGTATTTGATTGTTTCAGATTTCTAGTTTCATTGCTACTTGCAAAAACCTAACCATGCAGCTAATCCAATTCTAATTGGGACAAAGGGAGTTGTTGCATAAGACATGCTGGCTTCATTAAGTTAAAAGTTATTTACATTCTATTTGCTATTAAGAAAGGGGTTTTTTTAACCTGAGGTTTTTTTAAGTTTTTTTTTTTAAAAAATCAAAGCACAGCATAATTTAGCCAATGACAAATAACATAAAGGTGTCATTGATTCAAGAACGTTTAACCAAAAACCCTAGGTCTGACTCTAGGGGAAAGGTGGGATATAGATGATGGTGGTGGTGGTGGTGATGATGATGATGGAGGAAAGGGAGAACAAGAACAAGAACAAGAACAGACCAGGCAGGGGCCAAAGAAGAAACCCAAGGCCTAAAAACTACAATGAAATATATAATTCCACCCTCCTTCTATCTAGCTCAGTCTCAGTCAGGATGTTTCTGAGCATCTAAGGAACCAAGGGGCAAACCCAGGACAGTCTGTTTCAAAGTCTTAGGTCAAAAGTATTAGGAACCAGCACACTAGCACTTGGTCATTACATGGATTTTGTACCAAATCTACTTGAAATGAATTACTTATAAGGGGGTGGGTTTATTATGAAGCGATGAAAAGGCTAGGAATACAATACACAAAGTAACATTTGGGAAAAGTAAAGCAGACAAAAAGTAATAAAACTTAACTAATCCTACCACACACACCTAAGTAAGGGTCTCACTGGAGCAGTATATTAGAAACAAAGTAACAGAACATTGAAAGTCAAATAGCACAGGAAGTTGTCTTAGCAAGTTGCCAGGCCAGCGCCAGCTCCTAGCTTTTATACCTGAAACTTTGTAGCAACCTAAAGTGGTTCCTGTTAACTAGTTTACAAAGTTGATAGTCCCAAAGCTGGTGTAGTTTCTGGAAGAAACAGCTTCCCATGAGAACTCAGTTGAAACTGTTGCTCCTAATTAGCAGCACTTTGGCTTTGACTCTGAAGACCTGAAAGCAGAAGGTAACTAACACAAGTGGCCTAATGACCTTGTGAGCTCATGCTTTCAGGGAATGGAAGCCATTGGAAACACAGAACAGGAGTTCTTCATAAAAGACATAAACTAAATAAAAACTCAGAAATTACAGGAGACATTCTTGCATGTGGAAGTAAACTATAAAGCTAAGTTACAAGGATTCGTTATCACTGAGTTATATTGAGTTGTGCAGAATGATGTGAACCACTGTTGTTTGAAGGGGCTGCCTTTCTTCTCTGGAAGCTCTGAATCTGTGACTGTTGTTTCAGAGCAACTGGTAGCAAATGTTTCTCTTTCTTACAATAGGCTCATTTTTTAGCAGACTCCTGCAAGCATTACTGCAAGCATTTTACCATTGACATTTTTTTAAAAAAAAATCAGTTTATGTCCTAATACAGGACCCACGGTGGCCAAAATACAGTTGTTAAAGGATCTGGATCAGAGTCTTCCATAGTGGTTTATGTCTGACGTTAATAGATTTCAAAATTGGTTTTGAGATCCCTTGTGCAAAATCCTGTACTGGATCCTTTATCATTCACAAGAATAATTTATATCATAGATTCTAATGTCAGAAGTACAAAAAAAATCATATTGTGTTAGGGAAAATACCAACAGCCTAGGCTTAAATTAGGAGAATTTACTATCTGGATGGGAGACCACCAACAAATGCCAGGTGCTGTAGGCAATATTTCAGAGGCAGGTACTGGCAAACCCACCTCTGAGTATTCCTTGACCAAAAAAACCCTGTGAAATTCACGGGACCACCACAAGTCAACAGGCAACTTGAAAACACAGAGGCAAGGTTTAGGTTTCTGGACAAAAATATGGGAGAATTCAGAGATTAAAGTCAGAAATCTTAGCTGGATGAGTAACAGTGAATGAACACTTTGCAAGGTACAATTCCTTGAAACTACTGAAAAATTACATATTTTTTTTTACGGAATTACCATTTATAGAAATTGTATAAAAATAGAATTGTGCAACAAAACATGGAGAGTGCAATCAAGGCATTTGTAAGAGCCAAAGATTCTTCATGGGAAGTCAGAGCATAAAGTTTCTCCCAGGCAGAGCTCTGCTGCATGTCCCTTCCCACAGGACTTGTCTTCCTCCTGGGCTGACTTCCAGCATGACTATCTGGTGGCTGTGGGTGGCTGAGAAGCATCCAGCTATGTACTGGACACATAGCAACAAGTGCATACCCCAGGCCTTTCTGAGGGTCCCCTGAAGATCACTGAACATCTGGCTATAGGGACATAGCTGGATATTTCTCAGCATCCCTCAGCCTAACATATGGCTATGTTAAGGGGGAGGCATAGGAGAATGGTGAATCTCAAGGGTGGGGGGAGTTCTTGTGCAAGGGAAGTAGTAAATTTATCTCCATGCAAGGACCATAAAAAACTTTAAATCGTTAAAAGGATTCTAACTACAGTATTTCATGGGGTCGTATATCCAAAAAGTGCCATCCATGAAATGGCAACTTCTAATTGCAGTTCTAAAATTGGAGAAAGTTTTGCTGGATTATATTTTTCAAACAGTGTATGTAATTGTGAAGCACCAAGTTGTTGCTGTTAGATTCTTCAAGTTTGATGTAGTCCTATATATACTGCAAGTATCCACTGAACCTGGAAGCCATTCATCATGATTGTGGTTGAGCAAAGTTAACATACAAATACAGAAAACGTTCCCACCAAGTAGCTGTTACCGGTTGGGGTGAAAATGACAAAGCCTTGTGGCAGTTTGAAAACTAACAAGGCTGTCAGGGCAATAGTTTCTATGAACTGCTTTTTTATCTTAAATCCTTCCTTCCTTCCTTTTTTCTTTTTTTTGTTGGGGGGAACTGCATATTGGGAGCTAGTATTTTGTCATACTTTTTGTTTTGCAACAGCTGAGAATCAGTGGGTTTGTATATGAATGCTCAGTACTAAGTCTTCTTGGCTAATCTCTGTTTAGAAAGTAAATACTTCCGCCTCCTTAAAGTTCTTTGATTTCTGAAAGTCATGACTATCGGATTGCAGAGGGTCCCCTAGGGTTTGTTTCGTTTAAAATATTGCCTGGGGCCTCTATCCACATCCTGTTGGATTGACCTCCTTTTCAACCCTGTAATGGCAGCTGTACTACAAAGCTAGTTCTCTCCCTCCCATCCAGCTCCTTAAGAGGTTGTCTTGCTTTGAACTGTGACCCTTTTGTGGCTTACCAGGACTGACAGACCGTCCATGGTAAGTAGCCAATAATCTTCCTTCCGTCCCTCCTCTGTTCCAAGCCATTGAACAAATGGGAAGCTTCAGACAATGACATCTTTATTGTTTTGTGTTAAATCAACAAATGATGTGCAGTTATATTGGTGGGAGGGAATCATCTTTATTGAAAAATAGATCATGTTTTATTAGTTATTTAAAGTGTATCTTTAGCCTGTTTACTGACTGTAAATTAGCTGCACGGCATTTCCCCCTCTTTTTCTTTTATTTTCTGCTGCATATGTTTGTTTTCTGTGCCAGTTATCAGACTTTGAAGACTGAAGTTAACTTTAATCGTTGAGAATTTTAAGATGAATAGGCATAGTTCTTTCCCTCTTCCAGATGTTTTAGACTTGAATTCCTAGAAGGTTTCTGCAGCATCGGGTGCAGTAAGGGACACCAGTCCAAAACACATGGGGCCATTTCGCTCCGCATGATTATAGCACTATTATTGCAGTTCAACTGTCATAGCTGCATCCTGTGGAATCCTTGTGTTTGGAGTTTGGTAAGGCACTGTTGTTCTCTGGCTGAGAATTGCAAATACCTGTCCCTAAACTATCAACCCAGGATTCCATAGGATGGAACCATGGCAGAAAACAGAGAATCATAATGCTGTAATTGTATGTAACATGAAAGGACTCCTGAAGACTCAAAAGTTTCCCCAATCCTGTTAAAATCTCTGTTAAAAGCAGTGTGATGAAGATAATGTGGAACATAGAGAAGATATTCACACCATGTCTCTAAGTCAGCGGCAGAGCTTGGAGTGTGTGAACGGGGGGCAGGAGGGGGCAGGGCTACAGCAGGGGCGTGGCCACTGTGCACAGGGGTGGTACTGCAGTGCCTGGGGTGGGGCCAGAGCACATGGAGATGGGGCTACAGGCTGGGATGCCCCCAACATATTGCTTTCCGGGGTGAATCATCCCCATGTCCCTGTGTGACTGCTCTAAGTATGAAATAGGAGCTGTCTGCCTCAGATCTCCTAGGATAGAGATGATGAACTTGTGTCCTTTCAGATGTTATTGGATGCCAGTTCTTGTCAGCCCCAGTTAACATGGCCCATGGTCAGGAATGACAGAAGTTGCAGTTCAGGAACATCCAGAGGTTAACATGCTGCCCAACAGTTTCAAGATATTAACACCAGTGTTTTTGAGGAAGCAGGTATTGACTGGTAGATATTTCTGCAAAGCAGCTTATGATGGAGAGCATAACAATTGTGATAGAAAGCTTGACTTTTCAAAAATAAGAAGTGATAACATGTTTGCTAATTACAGGGACTCATTTGTTTTACAATAACTAAAGTAGAGCTTACAGAAAGAGACCTGATTTAATTTCTTCAATGAATCGAAAGATATAAAAAGTGTGGGAGTGGCTCAGCATCAAGGAGTGCTACCAAATGAAGAAATATGGATGACATAGGATTGTGAAACTGCTTCTAGTGGAGGATAAAATTCTAGAATACTGTACAAACAAACTGCTAAAGCAGCTGCTACTCAGCCCCCAAACGTCAGTTCTGGATATTGAGCTCTTTATATTTTAAAGCACCATATTAGTTAAAATAACTTCATTTTTTGTGCTTGCTCATAATTGTATTCATAAATGGAAATTCTATGGAAATGAATAATTTAGGAAAAATCTTGTGTTGTTGGTTCAGTTCTTTATTCTAGGGTTGAGAAAGGAAGCATATCTGGCATTTTGCTTAGAGGGTAATTGAATACTTCTGCTGCTGTGTAGCTTTCAGTTGACTTGATTGTAAATACTAACTTGTTTCACTTACTGTATTGACCATGTGCTTTCATATGTTTTCTTCTGTAAGCCACTTCGAGACTTTTTTTCCACAATGGAAATTGACGGAAATCAATACATGGTAACAGTTGTCCATGAGGATGGCTCAACAGATTTAGAGCACTATGGATGAATGAAACTTGAGCATCCCACTTATGCAAGATCTCATTTAAGTTGCTGTCTGTGTTGGACATCTTGAATTCAGATTTGAAGTAGCTGCTCATCTTTTCTCTTGCTCCTTTTGTCTAGGGCTTCAACAGATTGCCAAGCCTTGCAAAGCCATCTCTTCGTCCAAGAGTGACACGCATCTGTCTCAGGGACTTGATCTTCTGTATGGAACAAGAGAGAGAGATGAAGAATTCCTTGGCTTTGTACCAAGCTCTTTTGAAGTAGTGGCTAGGCTTCTTTTGCATTTCAGTTTGCCATCATTCCTTGCCAAAGAACCCTGTTTGCACTGTCCTGAAGTCTGTTCTGGAAAACAGATGTTTACAAGGAATAGACTCTTCAGTGGTCATTGGTCCTACGTGTGCTTCCAGAATGCACTGGAGACAGAAGTTGGGGACCTGTTAAGTTCCTTGCCAACTGCTTGTGTCAGTCTGTGATACTGTTCCATGAATAGTGTGCCTTCTAATGCTATGGTTAGAGAAGAAGGGTATGATGAATGTATTTAATCACAAACCAGTAGGCTGTCCATTTGCCAGTGTATTGCGTACAGGATTCAACCTCTTTAGATTGCCTAGTTTTAGAGCTCAGTGCTAAAGTTGACTGAAAGAGAAACCACTTGCCTACAAACCAAAGAAGTGCCAAAGTGAAATTTATAATCTACTGCCTTCAGAGGAAGATGGATAAAGGAGGAAGCCCCATTGGCATGGTTTGTGTTGCCAATACTACTGAAAGATCTGCAAAGAATTTGGAGCTATAAGTCTTTAGAAATATTGTTGTCCAAATAACTTAATGGCAGCCCAATGGGTACATTTAACTCATAGTGGATGGTCCTTTCTTTTTCAGTGCAGCATGACTGAAGATGCATTTAATTTTGCATCAGTGTGTGGAATTTAAAGCAGGGACCTATTCTTGATGAATAAGCAAGGTTAAAGGTACACTCTACTGTATGTAAAATATGATTATTTGATCTCTTCCTATATTATGAGTGGGAAGAATGTATTTAAGAAATATCAGGGATTTGATCACAAGACTTGGAAATGATTCTAAAATGGGGTGGAAATTGTGTGGGGGCCATATCTTTTTACATGCTACAACCCCCACCCCAAAAATGAATGTAAAGCTGGCCGTTTGCATCCCCCACAAAGCCTCCATGGGGTGTAGCTGGTCATTTAAAGGCTATTCCATTTTCTAGCCTGTTTCAGACCTGTAATAATCTTTTTTTTTTCTTTTCAAATCCAGAAATAAACTTCTGGTCACTTTTTTTTTAAAGGGACAGGTGCAGCTCCCCCAACATCTCTGTATGTGGGAATGTGTAAATGGGTCCTTGACAGCTGTCTGTCCCCTTTTTGAAATCTTCTGCTTAGCAGAAGAAAAAAATTGCTATGGCACAAAACTATTCAGGGAATCAAAGTGAAGGTTCTGCTGCATTCCAAAAGTTTTTGCTTATTTGTTCATCTTGGATCACTTGTCAAGGTGTTAGTTGTGAAGAGCCTCATGCAGTCATTTTTGGCACTTTTCTATAAAACCTCCATTATCGGTTATGTATATTGAACACATTGCTACATAACATGAGCGTGTGTATAATGAAACATGTAAGAAAGACAGCAACTGAATGTCTTCATAATTCAAATCTCTGTATTTTTAAAAGCTTCTTAAGGCTTTTTGCTATGCCATTCTACACCTGGTATTTAGGTGGGGGAGAAAGCTGGGTATATCTCCATAAGGAGAAATAACACCAGGATGACTGATGGTATTTTGAGTTTCTGATATGGCCATGATTTCCCTCTTAGGAAAATTTGAACTATGTTAGTTAAACCAAGGGCAGGGTCTAAGGCTGGACTTCTGTTTGAAGCTCAGTGGAATTCAGTACAGGCAATATATTATGCCCCTTTCCCGTTGTTCTTTATGTGAAAAATCTACTCCAGTGTGTTAGGAAACCTTCTGGAGTAGTTTTTGGGTGGATCTGAAGATTACAGGGGAAAGGAGAGGAAGGAGGTTCCATTGAGCTAGTGCCCTATTGGATTTTAGGCCCGATGCAGCAAATGGATCGTATATGTCTGTACAAATGTATCTTTAAAAAAGTACTCCTGACGATGAAGCAATAAGCAGCAAAATATTGATGGGATCAGGCAAAAATGTTTGGTATAATAAATGCTTATCTTTACTTTGTTTGTAAAGTGCAGCATTTTCCCATTTGTGTATTCAGTTATACTGATAGATGTTCCAAATTTATTTTAAATACTGCATTAAAGTAACTATTTTATTAAAAAGGTTAAGAGTAATTACTGTATTAAATGTAAATAGATGACATTATTGCAGGAAGTACTGTGTCCACGAAGCCCTAGCTGCGATGTCCTTAGCAGCGCCTGTGTACTTACCTGAACATTATCTTAGTTCTTGCCCATTAATGTCTAGTCTTCTTGCAGTTTATCTACTTCTGGCGCAACAAACTGGGGCTGATCCAAACAGGTGAGACAATTCTGTATCCAGATATCTCTGCTGTTTACATATAAATGGAATGGGGGAGGGTCTACTTGTTCCAGAAAAACCGTGTGTCTTGACATGTCTGAAACTCACCTTTTCTCCTTTATTTCATGACACTCTTTCTTCCATTGTGGTAGGTGGCAACACAGGTTCCCAAGCTGTCCTCCATTCATTATTGGCCCAACTTGGACCTGTTTAGCTTTAACAACGTAGCTGCATAGCATGCCTTTAAGCTGCTTAATTTTGTTTCTGGCCCTTTCCACACGGGGGAAAACACGGGGTAACACGGGGTAGGACGACCTCACCCGGAGGTCGTCTACACCGTGGGGTGCGCTAGGGCGATTAGAAATGTGGAGTTTCCCCACCTCAAACTGCCCCCACGCAGCCGTGGGGGTGGTGCTGCGTGTTTTATAAAGACCACATTTCATATGCTCTTCATGAAATGTGCGCACTAGCCCGTTGCAGCGCCCCGTGGGGAATTGCAGGGGCGTGCAAGTGCGTCCCTGCAGAGCTGCCCGGGGGTGGGCTTCCAGCTGGCGCGCTTCTCTGATTGGCGGAGAGCTGCCAGAAGCTGCCAGCTGCCGTTTTGGGCACTGCCGGACGCTGCCACCTTGTAGAGCAGCGAACGCGTGCTGCTTCCCGCGGCGACGGATCGAGGTAAGCTCCGTTCCCGCGTGCGCCGCCCCGTTTCCTCGCGTTTCATGCCCCCCGTGTGGAAAGGGCCTCTGTCTTTTTCGCTTGCAATACTGGGACTGAGCTGGAGGAAACTGCTTAAATTCTAAGCCTTGAAGCATTATAGAAGAAAGCAAGCAATAGTGACTGTGTTTTATTCCCTTCCTTCATTTGTGTGTGTAATAAATAGACCAGCAACTGCATGTAAACAAATCCCAGAAAACACATTGTTTTATACATGGTTGCACTGCACATCTGCTTTGGCCCTCAGACCCCCAGTCATCATTCTCTTGACAAGGAACCTCATCTTGAAATCAGGTTAAACTTCCGTTAGGTAATTTCCACCATAAAATAAACCATTAATTTCTGGCACTCTAAAGGACAGGGAAGTAGTGTTAATTTATCCCAAAAGCATCCACGAAGGAAGGTACCTGTTGCAACTTGACATAATTTGAAACTCTTAACTGTCTCTTCCATCAGCCTCTTGGATTATGCAGTTCCTCATGGAGAGATAGAATAGTGTGTTTCAGCACTCTAAAGGAAATAGAATGTACTGACTTCATTTGACTTTTAGTGGGGTAGATTCCAAGGTTGGGTAATTTATGTTACACTTGAATATGGTCCCTGCTTAATTTGCCTCCAAAAGAAGTACAGATCTGCTGCCAGAAGTTGGGTAAAGACTGAAGCATAAGGAAACTTACATACCTTGGGCACACCCATTGTTTCTCCTGGTGCTAACTGTGTTTTGCTTGGCTGCGGATCATTTCATGGTGTGACATCCTTTACAATCATCAAACCTTTTTTTAATTATGGAACTGAGTGATTATTTACAGAGCCTGATGTTCAGATAGAAATACCCAGTTTTCTGTGGCTTGATTGTTGCAATTTAAGATGGTAATTCTTAACTTGCCTCTAGTAAGGAGACTCTAATTATTAAATTGGATGTATTGGGACTAGATTTACTTGGAAGAATTGCATTATACATAAGCTAGAATGTTAGTATTTCCAGTTTTATTTAATTAGATGGTATAAAATTCTAGACATTATTTCAGATCTGACAATTTGCATGATAACTGCATTCTCTTGAGCGTAATCTACAAATATTATTTTCATGTAAAGCCACGTTCCACTTGTTTTAGCAGGACATGGGCAAGATGCTCATGGTTGGATTGTCTCCCAGTAATTCTTTTGGAATGAATATTTTACATGGCAGTCCGGGACCATTCAGGTCAGAGTACCAAGCTTTCCAGCTAGTTGGCGTTATTAGGATTCAGAGCTTAAAAGAAACAAGTTTCAAATAATGAAGTTACCTATAATAAAGTGTCCTGTTTGAGGATGATAAGAATGAAGTTATATGTCAAAATTAATGTAAGGGATAATATGATGTTATGTAACAAATTAACTTTGGGAGGTGGTTGTTTTCTGGTTACTTAAGTTATTAGAATGAGCTACATAACGCGTCACTATATTTTGGATACATAATAGTAACAAATCACTTCAGGGCATTTTGTAATGAATAACATAATATAATTTTTACAGCAGCATAAACAGCAGAGATTTATCTCTAAAATGGTGAAAAGGGCCAGGTAGGTGAGTGGTAGGCATGGGTATTAACAAACTGCTTTGCACTTCCAAACTTTGCACGTTTACTTACAGATGTGTAGCTATGCCAGGGCAGGGGGCAGTATGAAGGCACTGACTCCGAATAAGAATTGCACCCCCCCATTAAATTTTCCTTTGTTCCTCACAATTCTAGATGAGGCGCTGATAATTGTTTTGCATTCCCTTGATAACTTTGTTATTGTTTTGTGCCTTCAAGTTGTTTCCAACTTATAGCAACCCTATTATGGGGTTTTCTGAGGCTGAATGTGTGTGTGATGCACCCAAAGTCACCCAGTGGGTTTCCATGGCCAAGCAAAGAGTTGAATTTTGGTCTCCAGGGTCATAGTCCAATGCTCAGACCACTACACTGTGCTGGTTTTGCCTATCCCTTTTTTCCCAGATATGTAAACTATTTATAAATGATCAAATGAAGTTTTAAGTTACTGCAAAACTATACATTTGTGGTCTGAAGAACAATGGGGGGAGCAAGCTTCTTATTCAGTGGAATGTCCTCATTTTGTCCTCTATTACTAAAGCCCTGCTTACACAGAATCCTAGTATATTCAGTGTGATATTTTACTTAACAGTAAGTTTTAATCTTAGTTCTTCCCAGTTTTGTTTTCTTTCACTGTTATGTGTATTTTTATAGGTTAACAATATTTTTATTTAGGCATTCTGTAAGCTGCCTTGACTGAATCCTTTGGAGGTAGATCAGTGAGTTTGAAATATCTGAATGAATGAGTGGATGAATATAGGTACACTTACAGCTTTAGTCATCAGAGTTCAGGGAGGAACACTATTCCTGGAGTACAAATGATTATCTGAATTTGTAAAATTATAGTTAAGCAGTTTGGGTTCAGGTACATCTGATCCTTCGTATCTGCAAAAAATGTGGTGTATGTTTTGCTCCCAATATCTGAAAGCAAGCATGGCTAGAGAAAGAAACCTTAAATCCTAGGATTTTGTACAGGCCCCTGGAAGAAGTAGCAAATTTCAACTGGATTTGGTAATGATTTCTCATTTTGTCAAAAGGTTTTTCTTTCCCTTAGACTTGTGGCAAGTTTATCATGGTCACTTAGGTGCAACTGAGTAAACGGCTTCGTGATACTTCTAATGTTGCCAGTTTTATAGTCTTTCGTGGAGCTTGATAATATTCTTCCAAGTTGTTAGCTCGCCTCCCAGGAGATGAAGAGGTTTCCAGTTGGTACTAGCAGCCCACACTAGTTTCTTAGCTGGAATAGTGTGCCAAAGGTGTGCCAAAGGTTTTAACCTTGGATTTGCTCCATTTACTGACCTCTTTGTAACAGACAATGGCATGCTTCTGAAGCTCTGGTGAAAGGAAATTTGGGATCCGGGTTTAAAAAAGAAGAAGCAGCAGCACAAAAGTGGAATTCTGATATCAGGTTGGCTGTGTGTCTCCAAAATATTGAATGAGTACTTGGCACAAATATCACTACATCCAAGGCTTACTATGGTAAATAAGTACTTTCTACGATTGGAAATCAGTTGCTTAGTTCTGACAAACACAAGCTTGGAATCTCTGTCTGACAGAGTAGTAGCTTGTTCCCATGTGGGAACTGGTTCTTGGCAAGAGACTTGGATTTCTTGCAGCAGCCTAAGGCCCAAGGCTGCAACGTTTTCTTCTTCCTGGATTTAGGATTCTGCACACTGATAAAGAATGCAGCAGTTTCACTCCTGTTGCAGGTAAGATGCAGCTGAGATCATGATGGGGGAGGGGACAAGCATAAATCTAGCAATGGCTTATTACCCAAATGAATCATCATATTTGAGGAATACAAGGTGAAAATCACCACCACAAGCAACCTGAAGTAAAATGCATGCCTTGCTATTCCTCATTTGGAAGAGTAGTTAGTTTTATTTGTAATCCGTTATCCTCTTACCTTTTCAAGAACCTGGAGCCATCTCTTAGCATCATAGCTTTGTAAGGTAGCTGAGACTAAATATGATTTGCTCAAGGACACCTAGGGAACTGTCTACCTATGAGCAGAAACCAGGGTTTCAATGTGCAGATGAAAATGTTAGAGTTGAGTTGTACTATATGTGCACAAAAGAATTCTGTTTTTTTCTTTATTTTTTAAAAATGCATATCAGAATAGGAGAAATTTAAATAGGAAAATAGGAGAAATAGGAGAATTTAAAAGAAAATATTTATAAAAAGCACAAGAGAATTCTTAGCATTTGCAGCTTGAGTGAGGTTCTCAAAATAATGTGAAGGTAACAGTGTACAGTTCACTCAGTGTCAAGAGGGATAATAAACTCAATCCAGGAAAGATAAGTGGCTTATCTCCCTGAAAAGATGCTGGCCATCCTCTTTCAGATAAGTCAGATTTTACCATCTTCCTAGAAAGTAAGATTCACAACTTAGGCATGATCACTGATCCAGCTCTAAGGCTGTCACCATACAGAGAACCATTCAGAGAAATGTGCAAAAAGGATGACATGGGCCTTCTTGACACCCAAATTGGGGAATGTGCTCCCTCAGAGGCATAACTGGCAGAAACACTGGTTTCATTTAGACACCAAATAAAAATGGCTGTTTGTTAAAACCCTTGGGCTTCAGTAATTTATCTCAAGATGCTAAGGCAAATGGTTTTAAAAAGGGTTTTAGTCTTTTAAAACATGTTTTAACCTACTGAATTAAAATATTTTAATCTATTTATTTTGAACTGTTTTAACTTGGTTTTCATTGATTTTACTTGTATGCTGCCCTGAGATCTTCTGATACTTGGTAAGATAGAAAAGAGAGCCAGCATGATGTAGTGGTTTGAGCACTGGAGACCAGGGTTTGATTCCCTTCTTAGCTGTGGAAACCCACTGGATACTTGAGGGTATCACACACTGCTAACCCCAGAAAACTCTGTGATAGGATTGCCTTAGCATTGCCTAAGTTGGAAATGACTTGAAGGCATGCAACAACAAGGATAGAAATAGTCTAACAGAAAAAAATGTTTTTTTTTAATGTTGTAGAGATAGTATGGTGTAGTAGTTTGAGTGCTGAACAAGAGGTCTGGGAGACCAGAGTTCAAATCCCCACTCAACCATCAAAACTCAGAGTGACCTTGGACAAGTCACACTCTCTCAGAGCAAGGCAGTGACAACCCTCCTCTGAACAAATCTTGCCATGAAAATCTCATGATGAGGTTGTTTTAGGGTTCCCCTAATGTGGAAATGACATGAAGGCAAATAACCACAACAAGGATGGGCTCAAACACAGCCCCTATGTTTTAAGTAACTTAAGATTCTAGTTCTAGATGACAGGGTTGTGGGACATTACAAAATTCACAGTTAATGTGGAGTGAGTAAATACATTTGTCTTCTCTACATAAAAACAACTTGGCTTCACCTGTTGAAAACGATTGACAAAGAATTTAGCAGTGCAGTATTTTTCTTTCTTTCCACAACACAATTATTTTATTATTCATAGTGTCTGAAGATGTGGTAATGAGGACTTTTGGCTTAGCTTACTTTAAAATTATGAATAGTTGTTGGGCAAAATTGCTAAAAGGATTCTATGATCAGAAGCAAAATCTGGTAGAATACCATTTTCTATACATAGACAAACTTTGATCTCACTTTATGTCATAATATCACTATGATTCCATTTTAGCTTCTGTGACAACATCCTGTGAGTTCCTGAGATTTGTACTTATATGAGAACTAGAACTATCTGTGAAAATTGGAATCATAGGGCCGTAATTGTCTAGATCGAGTGGGCTCTTGGTCTTTTCTTAATATCATCTTAATGTTTCTCATGATCATTTGCAGCATTGTTGTTGGTATGAGAATTTGGTGGACTTATACCCAGCCTTTTCATAAAATGATTGCTATAAGTAGACTACTCCATATTATTTTCTTCAAAACAAAAACAAAACCTTGCGATACATTTTTTTTTCTTTTACAGTGGCTGTTTTCTGTTCTTTTAGAGCAGGAATGAGATGTACGCACTTTACTGAGTTTTGAAAGAGGTCCTTCTTACTCTGCATGTATATATACCATCCTGGAAAAGGTAATGGAAGTGAGCAGCTTTTGCTACATGAAAGCAGAGTTGAGACAGAAATTCACTCCAAACACATTTCAATGCAAAACCTCTATAGACTTTGCACTGTTGAACTCATACACAGACTGACTTCCTTACCCTTTAAAATTTGGACTTCTTTGAATTCTGTAATGCAATTCTTCGTTTCCATATGTAGAAAAATGTGTACAATAAGGGAAAAGAGTTCACAGGAAAAAGCATGTGTCACTGTAAATAAGATTCAAAATAGATTGGGAAAATTACTTGCAAAGTTGTGTATTGTAGTCAAATGTTCTATACACTAGGAGAAATATGGAGAAAAATGCATATGATTTTCTGGCACAATTCAGGGGGAACAATGCAAAGTTTGTGACAAATTGGACTTGAGGGAATAGGTCTGACAGATTTGTCCATTCCTATTTAAGGCACAGAGTGAAAGTGGCTGTGTGTTATACTAGTTAAATTGGGTGTATTAAGGCCTGGAAGTAAAGATAGGAGATGGGTTAATGAAAGGAACTGAGGGAGGCCGCAATGAGGTTGAGGAAATAAACTGAATTCCTTGCTGTATACACATAAGTGATTTGGAGATAATTTGGCTCATGGAAAAGTTGAAATTATGAGGGGAAGCAGAATTAACCTGTGGGAAAATGTTGCTTGGATAGATGTTCTCTTATTGTGAAGCTCAGCACTGGCAGCTACAGATGACTTGTATGCTCTATTTGGCTCCTGTTCAAGCTCTTGCATTGGCATAGGAGATGCCACTTTCCCCATAGAATTCAGTGATAGCCACAGAAAGCCAGTCAGGCATACTTCACACCCACAGTGTATTTGCAGTGGTTCCAAGAAGATTGGGTCAATGTGAGAAATGCTGGGTGTTTCAATCCAACAACATCAAGAGGGCCACCTCTTTGCCCACCCGTTTTAGACCTGTATGGGTCCAAAGGATTCTTACATGGTCCAGTTATATCTGTCCTCAGGAACTAGTGTAGCCATTGCTCAGTATCTTGCAGAACTAACATCTCTGAAATGGAGTGTAAGGGTAGCATTTCAGATATTATTCTGTTTTTATGGAAGTAGAAGAGGATAAATATCCTAAGAGCACCAGATATTTCTGATCTTCAAACCTAAGCAGGGTTTGCTCTGGTTAGTACTTGAATGGGAGACCACAAATGAATATCAGGTACTGTAGGTTCTTCTTTGTGGTCTCTGTGCCTCATACAGTAGGAGCTTTTGCGGCTGCGCGGTAGCGTTCGGAAGATTCGAGAGCTTAGTAGCTTGGCGGGAACCCCTCCTCCATGCCGGTACTGCGCATGCTCAGCCTGCCAAGCAACTGTTACTCCTCAGTTCTTTCTTGCCCGCCGTAGCAAACAGAAGGTTCTTCTTAGTGGCTTGTGCTTTTCTGGCTTTTCTCCACGTTTTTGACTCGGATTTCGGCTTTTGGATAACAGTTTTGGATTGTGAATTGGATTTGGTATTTGGCTTCTCATTTTCGACCTGGTTTTCGGTCTTCTGATGAACAGCTTTGGATTACGGACTGGCTTTGCAACATCGAACCCCTGCTGTCTCCTCCCTCTTCTCTATTTGACTTCTTCTCTTCTCTGTTGGATTCCTTGGTCTATGTCGGCGCTTTTTAAAAGTTGTGTCTCCTGCGGATGGAAGGTCGCTTTATCGGACAAACACCACGAGTGCCTCTTCTGTTTGGGCGAAGGCCATAACTTCCAGGCCTGTCCGTGTGTCGGCAATTCACCCATCAGACCCTCTGTAACTGTTCGGCGAGACTCAAATCGCACTGTTGGGAGGAGTCCCTGCGATCACAGGAACAGACCAAGTTCCTCGTTGTGATGGCTGAGAAATCGGCTCGTCCAGCGACCGTTCCATCGACGGTGTCAGCGGCTGCCACACCGTCCACCTCGTCAGTACGGGGCTTGGTACCGACGTCGAAGCTTACAAGGATCCCGAAGCTATCGGCTCCTCCGACTCGCAAGGAACCTGCGGGCTCTCAGGCCTCAACCTTCTCCATGCCCTTGACACCGGCCCAAAAGAAGCGTCCTCCTACCCAGGATACCACAAATGAGAAGGAGAAGAAAAAGAGAAGGAAGGAAAAGAGGCTCTCCCCTTCAAAGGAGGCTCGCCCTGTGACACCTCCACCTACCCAGCTTACTGGGGACCCAGAAGAGCATTTGGACCATCAAGAGGTCCTCGAGGTGTCAGACGAGGAGCAGGCTGCAGAGGTCCTGCCCTCAGAACCGCCCAAGTTGACAGCTGCGGTTACCCCGCTCTGAGGACCCTGGAACTCCAGGACACAAGCTCTGAGTCGGAGCCAGAGGCCCTGGAGCCTGCTGCACCAGCACAGCCCACCCCAGAGGCTGCCCCAGAAACAGAGCCCTTGGCCCCAGTAGTCCCAGCAGCAGAGCCAGGGGCTGCCTCAGACCCAGCCAAGCCAGAAGGGTCAGATAGTGAGATTCAAGAGCAGGTGCCTACTTACCAGCAGCATCAGGAGCAAAAGAGTGCTCTCAGGAGGTCAGAGCGTTTAAATAGAAAACGCCAGGCAATCAGGGTCCAGCTGAGATAACACCTGGAGGAGTGATCTGCCTATAAAAGCACTCACTCAGCCTTGGGTCTTTGTCGGCTCACAACCATCCATTTTGGGGTGCTGTCGTGTATCATGGATCCCTGCCTTGCCTCCTGGAACGCTGCCCGACCTGCTGGAACGTCGCCTCCTTTTGATCTTGGACCGGCTCTGGTAACTTCTCTTGCTTGAACAAACTCTGACTGCTTACTGAAAGCCTGGCTGTGACGTAACAGCCAAGGAGTCTCCTTGCTGCCAGAAGCTCTTTTATTTACTGCTGCTTTATCTATTCCTTTGCCGTTCGCCCGGAAAGCTCTTTGATGTATTGCCTCATTTGTGAGAGACTTGTTAACCGGCTCTTGAGGCTGCTTGACAGGCCTTGGCGTTGACACCCACCAAGTCACCATGCATCGGTCGACCGCCAGGAGGAGGCTGTGGCCCGACAGCGGCCTTTGCCTAGTCGCCGGCCAACCTCTAGAGCAGTGGTTCTCAACCTGTAGGTCCCCAGATGTTTTTGGACTTCAGCTGTCAGAAGCCCTGAGCATTGACCATAGTGGCTGGGACTTCTGGGAGCTGAAGTCCAAAAACATCTGGAGACCCACAGGTTGAGAACCACTGCTCTAGACGGAGAGAGTCCTGCTCTCCGGAACAGAGAGCCAGCCCTCCATCCCTGCGACATCGGGAGATGTGCCTGGAGAGAGCCCACTCTGGAGACTCAGTGTATACCTCCACCTCCTACCTCGGTAGGTACGGCCAGGAGCACCTCTGGCGCGAGCACCCGGGGTCCTACTACTCATACTCCCCGTCGTACAGGGATCGGTACCACCCGGATGTACGGTACTGGTCACCACAGCATCGCTCCCACTTGCCCTCCAGGGAAGCCTACCACTCCCACTACGAGAGGTTACCAAGCCGGTCGCCCTCTCGCCGATTGATCTCGCCACACCATCGGAGGTCTAGGGAGCCCTCACCCTGTTACAGGGCTGTGTCACCTCCCCTGAGGACAACATCGACCGCGATGCATGCCGTGCCTCAAGTCACCTTGGCACAAGCGACGCGGGCGACGACATCGACGACACAGGCTGTTCACCGCCCTTGGCCCTCGGTGGTGCCCGTCCAAATCACACCAATCCCGACCACAACATTGTCCGCTTTACCGGTACAGCCTACTGCCCCAACGGTGACCTTGGCTCTTCCCCCCTGCAAGACATCTGTGGAAGAGTCAGTGGAGAGCTCTCCGACCCCTTCTTCAGAGTCATATGAGTCTGACACTGCCTCTGAGGACTCGACTCCATCTTCCCACGAGTTGCCTCCATTGACTTTCGGGGAACTGGGACCAGAGTCGGCATTGGAGGACATTCGGCAGTTCTCCGCGATCCTCCTGTGCATGGCCACGGCCCTTGGCTTGAAGGTTGCGGAACCGGCTCCAGCAGCGCACAACCCCATCTTCCAATACCTGGAGATGCGCCCACCATCCACTGTGCTACTGCCTTTTCTGCCAACATTACTGGATGCCCTGAAACAACCCTGGCCAAAGCCAGCCTCAGCTCAGCTGATTCCACACCGGCTTGAGCACCTCTACAAGACCCAGAGGGAGGACGCGGAGTTCCTCTTCAGTCACCCGGTCCCGAACTCCATAGTTGTAGAATCAGCTCAGACCAAGGGTGGTAACAGGGTGCACACGACCCCACCGGACCGTGAAGGCCGCAAGCTCAACACCTTTGGCAGGTGATTTTACTCTGCCTCCTCCCTGGTGGCCAGAACCGTAAATACGATGGCCTGTCTTGCGGCGTACCATCACAACCTCCTGGACTGGCTCGCCCCGCTCCTCGCGAATCTGCTGGAGGATTTCCACGCAACTGCCACACAGCTCTTTGGCAAGGTTGTGGCAGTCGTGAACCAACAGGTCGCCTCCTCGAGGCATGCCGTGGAGGCTACCTCAAGGGTGATGGTGGGCACGGTTGCCCTTTGACGACATGTGTGGTTGCGCTCGTCAGGGCTCCAGGAGGACAGCCACAGGAGGATCAAGGACCTCCCATTTGACGGCCAGGGACTGTTTCATACCTTGACGGATGAGGCTATGGACCATCTCGTCAAGGCCCGACTAACGGCCAAGAAGATGGGCATCAACCAACTGCCCCAGTCTCGCCGTAGCTTCGGCTCCCAGCCATCGTGGCGTAGGTCCTCCTCCTCCTCCATATACCAGCCGCAGTCCCTGCGATCGACTGTATCCCAGCCGTCCACTTCATCTTCCGCACGGAGACCTCTTCAAAAACGCCCATCTTCTTCTTCCAAGAAGTCTTTGTCTGGGACGGTCCCGTTTCTGATGTGTTGTGCAGGTCACCACTGATACCAACCTTCACCCTCCCAGCAACCCTACAAGATGAGCCAAGCTTGGCCAAACACCTCGCCGAGTGGTGGAAGGTCACTACGGACTCTTGGGTAGTTACCATCATCCGTCTTGGCTACGCCATAAAGTTTCAAGATATTCCACTGCGAGGGATCTACTACTCCACCCCGGCCAGCTCAGTACTGCTGGAAGAGATCCAGTCCCTTCTACAAAAGGGAGCGATCAAGGCACTTCTGTCCTCAGCGAAGACCACTGGCTTCTTCTCAAGGTACTTTACAGTACCGAAGATGGACGGAACCCTGCAGCCTATCCTAGACCTCAGAGGGGTGGATGACTACATCCGCCCCAAGAGGTTCAAGATGATTATGCTCCCTTGATCCTGCCTTTCCTTCGACGAGGGGACTGGTTCGCCTCCATCGATCTTCTGGATGCTTACTTCCACATCCCCATTCGCCCACAGCACAGACGATACCTACAGTTCGCGGTCGACGGTACCTGCTACCAGTACCAGGTGCTGCCGTTCGGCCTCTCGACCGCGCCACGTGTCTTTACCAAGTGCAAGGCCCCTGTGGTGTCGTTCCTGTGGACAAAGGGCATCTCGATTTACCCCTACCTCAATGATCGGCTCTTGGTGGCGTCCTGCAAACAGAAACTTTACAGGGACATTCATCGGACTCTTACTCTTCTCACCCATCTAGGACTCCAGGTCAACCCAAAGAAGTCCCATCTCAAGCCTACAAGGGTTCTCGACTTTGCCTAAGAAAACCCAGTGAAATTCATGGGGTTGCCACAAGTCAACAAATGAAGGCACACACACATACAAATATAAAAAGACATTTTATTTAGAACTGCATAGCTGAGTGAATTAGAAAGATAGGGTTGCTTCTAATGTCACACTCAGGCAGAATAAAGATACAACATCGAGCTGCCCCAGCAACAACCAGTCAGAATCCTTTGGACAGTGTAAGGGATAGAGAAAATCTTCCATTGGTTTCCAGGAGACGATGTCCAAAAGCCCTTATAGATGTGGCCTGTTTCACTTAGCTCTAATGAGCAGTTACTGCTTTTAGGCCTGTGGGATGGGGAAACTTAACTCTCCAGGTATGTTGAACCGTAAGTCCCATGATGCCTTGTCTCTGACCACACTGGAGTGGTTGGTGGAAGTTGTAGGCCAAAACATGAGAGAGACCAAATGTTCCTTCTCCTGACTAATGGCAAGTATGTCTGTTCCTGAGGATATTTGATAATTTTTTTCAGAGGAAGAAGGTGAGTTCTCAGATCTCTGTCATATGGAATGTAGATGGAAGCAGACTTTTTAAAACATGATTTTATGTAATGGCCTAACTTCAGTTGCTAGGCCCAACCAGTGAAGATCCACTGAAGCAACAGAATTTATGTGGATGACTTGCCATTAGCAACTGCTTCAATGGATCTACTCAGCTGGGATTAGCAATTGGATTTAGGTACAACTTGGAGCTGCTGATCTTGTCTCAGTTTGTGAAACCTTCCAACATCAGTCTGCATTGTATTCCTGTGTGCTATAAGTTGTTATTTATCCATGTGTCGCCAGCTGGCTAGTCCACACTGTAGTAGTATTTCAGCTCTACTCTAGAAATTTCTGGTAGCACTTTCATACTACATATTGATAACTCTATGATCCCACTTTAGTTGCCATGGATACATCCTATAGAATCTTGGGGTTTGTAGTTTGGCGAGACACCAGATATCTCTGGCAGAGACTTCTAAATACCCCTTCCAAAATTGCAAATTCCACAGGATGGTGCCATGGCAGTTAAAGTGGAATTGTAATTGTGTACTGTGGAAAGGCCCCTGGTCTATGCTCTCATCATAACTGATCATGATGCCTGATGCTTTGCTGAATAGTTTGTCCTTTAAGTATTCATCCAGAGTTGTCTGCACTGTTGGCTTGCAGTCAGGTATGTTACATTACTTGTACTGTCGCAGTGCTTTGAAGAGAAGCTATGATGTTCTAGACGGGGTTGTCAATATAGATGGGTGAAATGAGGGCATTGTCACTCCCAAATAGGAATTCATGAATTTTTTTCCTCAGTCCCTAAATTTCTGCCATTGCAGTAATTTAAACTTCAGTTGAGCATTTAGAAAAACAATTTCAGCATCCAAAGCAAAGGGGCAAACAAAATTACCAAGGGAGTGCGAACGCAGCAAATATAAGAGTTGTAGTTGTGAACAATTTTCAGTGCATGTTTCTTTGGAATGCTAGCAATGTAGGGATCAAAGGAAAATTTCATTGGGGAAGGAAATGCCCTAATTTTGCCCCTTCTCCACACCCAGCTATATCTCTGCTTCTGGACTTTATGCACCAACCATCAGTACACAACAGGTGTGTCTTCATGCTCCATGACTTTCTTTTCACTTCTCTGGCAAATGCTACTGGATATATCTTTCTTTTATCCTGTTAGTATATTTTTGCCTTTCAACTATAGTAAAATGTACTTTGCGTATATACTACAAAGATGTGATAAAAATTTAAAACTTAGTGTGAACTACCTAGACATTGTGCAGCATGTGTGTGTGTGTGGGGGGGCCTGAGGCCTTTGAGATAAATCTAATACTTGGAGATCCTCTGATAAAAGGTACTATGTATGCAAAGTACTTTATAAACATTCATTAGCTAATGCTGGAAACTTTGCCATTGGCAAAAATCTTTTCCTTTCTCCCTTAGGTCTCTAACGACATAAAGTTAATGATTCTTCTGTGGGAGCACATATTAATTTGTGCACCATGGATTTGGCGGGGGCACAGCTTTGGGAGGGTGTCCTTTTCTGAGCAAAAGCAGCTGTTAAGAGGATGGTTAAGTCATTTATCTTGGAAAATAATGTTTGCTCAGATCTGTTACAATGTCAGGCAAGTAGCTGTCCCAACCATTGTGTAAAATGGGTTTGTCATGACGTGATGTGGTAAGGAGTCTGAGATAAAATGGGTAGCATGGCAAAGTAAGTTTAAAAAGAAGATCTTTATTTAGCCAGTTGTTTGTGAGAAACTTACTAAACCTGAATTCTTTACTCCATGCAAACAAAGTCAAGTTGATCATCTTAGCTTGCTGTCTTACACTCATATTTATATGTAAGTCCTGGTGTGCTAGAAGAATGTCAGTATTGAAATTGAATGTGCATCTTTCACACATATACATGCATGTATAAGGGCAGAAAACTCTTTCAAAGTAGTGTCAAGGGATATGAGATAGGCTCACCTATGACATGGTAGACATGGTAGCATTCTTAATCAAGAGAAATGTGCATGGGAAGTCTCTTCCTTTAGTTTATTCCCCTATGCAGACTGCTGGGCATCTTGTTGGCAAGCACACAGAGAATAGTCAATATGCAGAAAAACAGTGCTACTTCTAGAAAGTACAGAAACAGATGAAGCAGGAGGCACAGATAGTTCTGGGGTAGTGATCTATGAGATGTTGCTCCAGATATGGGATAAATCATCTTGGGTACCCAAAGACATGCTGACATTTTCCTGCTGTGTGCAGGATGGGTGAGTAGGACCTATACTCTTTAGATCAGTGATAGGAATCATGGACTCTTCCAGATGTTGGACTGCAACTTCTAGCAGCCCTAGCCAATATAGCCTATGGTAAGGAATGCTAGGAGCTGTATTTGGAGGACCACGTGGTTCCTTGCTTTAGCATCACCATTGCATCTTGGGACTATCAGATGGGTAAGCAAGAACGTGCCTAAATTCTATAATGGCCAGGATTTCAATAATTTTTGGACCGCCCACTGATGTTTTTAGAATACCATCTCCCTATTCTTCCATAAGAGGCCGGAAAGTACAACATCTTTGCTTTGAGCCCTTGACCCATGTTGGCTCAACATTTGGGAGAGGAGGTTGACTGGGTTGTGCTTTCTTTGCATGACTGGATGGTCACAGCTGTGCTTAAGGGGACAGCTGTGTGACAATTCCAGAAAAAAATTATGGTGGCCTCAGACGATTGTGTCAACTATCTTAACAACATCTTGTGACTTTAGAAAAGAAGTATGTCTTCTTAATTGAATGCAGATATACACTAGTCAGTTCTCACGAACTTGGTCGCTTACATAATATACAGAAGTATTTTTGACTCTGTGATGCCATGAGTAAAGTGCCAGACTATGACTGGGAAAACCCCTTTCAAATCCCCAGTCAGCTGTGTAACTTACTGGGTGACCTTGGACCATCTGTTACTTTTCAACCTGACACTTCACAGGCTTGTTGTTTGAGTGTTGAGAAACCCTGACAATAAGAATGCTGAACTTGTGAAAATCTTCACACCTTGGGACTTATTCTGTGCAAATTGACATGGTTGTTTTGCACAGAAAACAGTATTTTCTATGCAGGAAACTGAATTTTCTATACAGGAATCAACATTTCTGCATTGAAATATTATTTTCCCTGCATAAAATACTTTTTCCATGCAGAAAATGCTATAATTATGGATTTGTGTAAAATTTGCACATAGTTAATTTGCATAGAAAACAGCATTTTCTGCACAGGAATCACAATTTCTGCAGTGAAATATTATTTTCCACATAGGAAGTGTGGTTATTTGTGCAGAAGGTGCTGATTGGTGTCTAAAACAACCATATCCAAATTTTGCACAGAATAAGTCCTGAATTGCAGCTAGCCTTCAAAAACTGTGTGGTTTCCAAAGACTTTCTTTTCAGCTTTTAGCAGGACAAATTGCTAAAATTGCTCATCACTACCAATGAGAAGAAACCTAGTGAAGAATTATATTCCTGCTATTCAGATAGTGGCTCCTCATTTGTAGAGGGCAGTAGACATGTGAGGAGTCAGTGGGGCTAATACACAGCTTTGTTTTGTGGTTATTTAAATTCACACATGGCAGCCTTAGGTCTACTTTGATGATTGATGTGAGGACCAAACAGTGAGAGAACACCTTACATGGCCCAGAACATCTTGGATGAAAGATGGGATAAAAATATAATGAGCCTTTCCTGATCATAGTATGGTGGTTTTCACCGATCCCATCCAAGCCTTCTATGAAATAGACCAGGGTGGGTAACTGTGAGAGGTTAAGGGACTCCACTCCCACATCTTATCCCCATTGCAGGAAAACCAATTTTTTTTTGCCCCCAAATGCCCTCTGGGGGCTATTGGAGACATTTTCACCATGTTTTAGGTCCAGTAGGTGTTGTGTGTCAAAACAGGCCTTTGTAAAAAAGGCCTTTCCTGGGCTTAAAGTGACTCAGGGAAAATGGCAAAAATGTCCCCATCCCCTTTGGCTGTGCTGCCAAAGGATGGTGGGAGTTGCAGTCTGACATTTGGAGGAATGAAAGATTCCCACCTCTTGTCGTGCCAACATTGGTAGAGATGGACAGTAGTCTAAGTGCAGCATCTCCTTGAGTGAGTAGCTTTAAAGCCCAAAGACGGTTAACATCTGTATCTCTTTCATTTACTAAATCTGGCCATTGTGTAATGGAAAACTGAGTAATTTGAAAGAGGATGTACATAGGAGGAGAGAAGAAATCTATGGTGGAAAACTGCCACCAAATTAAAGGTTTCTTTCATGCTACAGAATTGTAGCTCTTTGATACCATTTAAACTGCCATGGCTGCATCCTCTGGAATTGGGGGGATTTGTGGTTTGGTGAAGCACTGTTGCTGTCTGGCAGAAAACACTCAGTACCTCCCTAAATGACAAATCTCAGGATACCATAGGATGTCTTTATTATGGTAGTTAAAGTAGCATTAAAGTGCTATAATTCTGTAGTATGAAAGAGACATAAAAGAAGCTGATACTAATAAGCAGTTACCAAAGCCCTCAGGAAATCCCCTGGCATTGCTGGGCTGCCTTTATGACACACCTGCATGAAAAAAACCAGGAAGCCAGGCTAGCCTCAAGGCTGGCTGGCCAGTAGCACGCGGCAGTACCAGAGCCAATTCAGCTGGGGGTGTCCTGCATGAAAACCTAGAAAAGGAAAGAGGGCTTTGGGCACCATGGTCTGGAAAGGTGAAGATGTCCTCTCTGTTGGTTCCTACTTGCCCTTTTCAAATACTCCACAGCTACGAAGCCCCACAGGAAGGCTGAAGGGAAGTTCCACCCAGTTTACCCATTGCAGACTCAGGCTGAGTGTGACCCCTGATGTACTCAAAGCAGCACAATCACCTTGCAAGAGGCAAGAGCCTCAGTGGGTCATAGAAATACACAAAACCTGGAGGAGGGGAGGGAAACAGCCTGTGCTCAGTGGTATTGTTACCCTGTGAATTGGGGGTCCGGGGAGGGGCGCCCAAACAACAAACAAACACAACCAAGGTGGGGAAATTAGCTGGAGCACTCTCTTGACTAATGAGAGGCAGGGTAACTTAGCGGGGATCTTTTACCCTATGTCTACAGTGTCAGGTCAGTGAGGAGGCAAACAGTTCAAACAATTAAGATTTATTAGACAATTATTAAAGAAAACATGAACACACACCTAACTAGGAAAGGAAAATAGAGTTCAAGGGGGAATGGATGATACGCCACCTGTCCTGCAGTCCTGGGGAAGCCAATTGTAGAAGAGGAAACCCGGCGTGGTGGCCGAGGGGAATCTGCTGAACCGAGCGGCAGCAAGGCAGAACGAAATCCAAGCAATCCAGCAAGAGTTCCAAAGAGCTCTCAGAACGGGGGATTTTTATAATGGAAAGAACGACCGTAGTGGTAATGAGGGTGTTTGTTTTGGGAGATCCCCTAAAGCAGTTCTGGCTATTTCTGGCTTGGTTTGGTGGGAGCAACAAATAGTAGCCATGCCTAGCTTCGCGCTTGTACAGTGGCCTCACAAACTCTTGGCTGCTGGCAGAGTAGGGCCGAATTGTGATATCAAAATGATATCTTTAGTTCACCAAAGTCCAGACCAGTACACGGTGGTAACAGTATGGAGTGAATGGTGAATGGCTGAAGAAAATATGGAAAACCATAAGTGGGTAGGAAAGAGAATGGAGTCTCCTGGAAGAGAGCATGGCTGGCTCACTAAAAACACAATCTGATCACAATCACTCCACTATAAGCTACACCATTCCCTGGGTGGGACAAAAAAGAAGGAAATACTGTATGTATATGAGTGGTTTGTTAAATGTTGGGTATACTATTATGGGTGTGTGTAACATTAATTTTACATTAATAAACTCTCTCTCTCCCTCCCTCTCCCCCCCCCGTCTCTCTCTATATATACACACCGTCTCAAGCTGGGGCGTAATACAAATAATACTGGTTGCTTGAAGTATAAGCCTTCATTCCACGAGTGAATGGAATTAGAGGGGATGCATTTGTTTTATTTATGAAGCACCAGTCTGGCAAAACTACACGATGAGTAACTGTAGCTGTGACAAGCGTAGCAATGGCAAGGACTGAATTCTATTAAGTGTGGAGTGAAAGCTTGAGAAGTAATTCATGTGGAATTATTAATTTGTCTTCCTGCGGCTCAAGGACCAGTGTACACAGATTCCTGCTTCCTCTGAAGAAGAGTGTTCCAATCCTGATAATGTTCACTAAATTAGAGTTAGGAAATAATAGTTTAGGGGGATTCTGGGAGCTGTAGTCCAAAAGGGAATTCTTCCAAGCTCTGCATCACTTGGGAGAAGGAAGCAAATTACAGTGATGAAATAATTCGTCTGCATTAGCTAGTTGTATCAGTGTCATGCCATGTTAACTGTCATGATTCCATCCTAAGGAATTCTGGGATTTGTATTTTAGTGGAAGGTAGTTGGTAGTCCCTGTTTAGAGATCTTTAATACAAAACTGCAGTTCCAAAGGTACTCTAGGAAGAAGGCTGCAATTTCAATCACTTTATGTTGTATAGAAAGGCACTGTTTGTGCAACTCTGGTGAGGTACAACTTTTTGGCACAATCTAGAGGCATTTCTGATTACTTTAATGCCCCATTAGCCACTTTTACTGTTTTGAGCCTCTTTGTACATGTCCTTCCATCTTTCCCGGCTTCTTCCACCACTGAAAGAAGCGTAACAAGCTCCATGTGGAAGCATGTTCATCTTAAGCAGGCAGTTAAATGGGGACAGCTATAGTCATTTTTATGATCACAAGAGCTAGGGAAACTATGGCTGCAATCACACACACACAAAGATTCCATCTGCCTCTCTGTATTCTTGTCAAATGTTCAATATAGCTGTCATGAGAAGCAGGGAAGAAAAAAACCCCAGCACCTGGATAATGTAACCTCAGTCTTTTTCTACATGAAGTTGAGACTACTCAGGTAAATATCACACAAATGTTTGGGAAGGGAACGGGGCAAGCCTTTCACCACAAGTTGTGGTTTGATCTGCGCAACATTTGCTTTAAGAATGTTGTCTTGCCATCATCAGCCATAACATTTAGACTCATAAGAGATTATTTTTACATTCACAGTTTTAAACAAATGTATGCATTTTACCCTAACAGATACATGAAACAGTCTAAAAACTTGAGGCTTTCTGATACTGCACAATTATAGCACTTTGATTCCACTTTAACTGCTATGGCAATATCCTGTGATTTGCAGTTTAGCGAAGGGTACTTTGAATTATCAGCTAGTGCACTCTAGTGCTTCACCAAAATACAAACCCCAAGATGCCATAAGATGTTGCCATAGCAGTTCCTAGTGCTAAAATTTTGTCGTCTGAAGGGCTCTTGGCCTCAGGCCAGAGTAGCTCAACTATGCAAAATGACTACAATACACATCTGTCTTCTGCAAGGCCTGGTTAATAAGATAAAAATTTCCCCTTTCCAAAAGAGTTTACTGTAAAGCATTGTGACTGTGGATGTGCACATATTAGAGTGAGGTCCTCAGCAAAAGAGCTGGTGCTGTTTGGAAAACACTGCAAATTAACCTCAACTTGCATCCCTTCCCAGTGCCTCTCCAAGCGAACACATCAAATACCTGTACTTTTCTGTAATATTGTACAGAAGCACAGAGGATGGGGGGAGGGAGATAAACAGCCTGAAAACAAAATGGTTTTCTCTTTTGCTCTGCCACACTGCAGGCAAATGCCAACTTCTGCTCTTGTAAAAAGCAATCTAAAGAGTTATGGAAAGAAAGCAAATTCCACCCCATCCTCTGGCAAGCAAGCAGAACAAGACTGGGGCATTTTAATTGATGCTTGCGGAACACAGGGATCTGAAGCTAGCATTAAAGAGCACAGCTCTATCTCCCTTCACGCCAAGCATCTCTTTTTTTTTTCCTTCCTAAGTCTGGTTTGCCCAGGCATACCACCAAAGGGCATCAGAGAGTCAACAGCCCTGTGGCGTTTGTCCTTGGGCAACTGCCAGTGAAACCGGTTTCAGCCAGCAGATGTATGTACAAGCTGCAGTAATTGGTGTGTCCTTTCCTGCCCCAGATTTCTTATCTCAGGCTGGATTCCCCCCCACCTCCTCTTTTATTCGCTTTCACTGTAAATCTTTTATTAGCAAGATGCAGATATCGCTGTTGAATTCCATACCTAAGGAAAGGTTCTGGATTATTTCAGATTGCATTTGTCCTTTTTTGGGTGGGGGTGGGGGTGGGGGTGGTAGTGGTAATGATCTGGAAACAAAGATTTTTTCCTCTTTGTCTTTTTCAAGAACAGAAGACAGCATTTTAAACAGATGAGGCTTGCTAAACAGCCTAGCCTGAAGCAGCTGTGCCAATAATTGGTGTGGAGACCAAACCCTGACCAATAGCATCTCAGCCTGCAACTTTTCCACATGGGAGGTCATTTCAGTCCGTACTGTTTTGTGGGTAGTCTGGCAGAGAAAAGCAGTACTTTTCTAACAGGCAAAGTGTTTTACAAGCACCATAATGATAGGCAAATTTGTTTCTCGTTTGGCTTGAGTGTCTCCACCTACCTTGTTCTCACACCAGATAATGAACCCCTGTAGCTCACAGCAAGACTCCTGTGAATTCATGGAGAGTCACAAGGATGTTGATGCTGCAGTCTGAGGGAAGGTGCTGGGGGTAAGGTGTCCTGTACTAATGTTCCTTATTTAGGGCCAGAAAGCTTGTCTCATGTAGGACTGGCAGCTGCCCCTTATTATAAGGGACGGTTCCCTGTTTGAGGATTGGAAAGTTTTTGTTTTCATATAGACTGAACAAGATGTCAAAAAAATACTGTATTTTTTGGATGCCACCCTTCATAAAGACAGAAATGTGTGCATCATGGAATTAATGAATGTGGACAATATTTTATTTTTGCTGAAAAATGCACAGCCAGATTAACTGGAATCAGTATTTTCATTAGATATTTAGTAGAACACAAACTTACTAACAGCTGCTTTCTGACTGTCAGTCAGGCACATCATGAATTTTGACTGTTCATTATTTGCTATTTTGAAAACCTGTTAACACTAGTGCAGACTCATACACCACAAATGGTCATTTGTGCCAAGAATATTTGGCTAGGTGAGTCTTGATGATTGTATACACCCCCATATGATTGTTGGATATGCCTGCTGTGAGATTGGGCAAGATCATTGGCAGGCTAGTTTGTACCCACCCCATAATTTCCTGTGGAGCTTTGTTAAGTTTGTTTGCTCAACATTCCTTCCTACAGAACAGGCACCCTGTCCCGAGGAGGGTGATCAAAATGGTAAAATGCCTGGAAACCATGCCCTATGAGGGGTGGCTTAGGGAGCTGGGTATGTTTAGCCTGAAGAACAGAAGGTTAAGGACATATAACTGTGTTTAAACATTTGAAGAGATGTCATATGGAAGACGGGACAAGTTTGTTTTTTTGCTGCTCTAGAGACTAGAACAGGGAATAATGGATTCAAGCTGCAGAAAAAAGAGATTCCACTTAAACACTAGAAGGAACTTCTTGATGGTAAGAGCAGTTCGACAATGGAATATGATGCCTCCGAGCGTGGTGAAATCTCCTTCTTTGGAGCTTTTAAACAGAGGTGGGATGGCCATCTGTTGGGAGTGCTTTGATGGTGTATTCCTGCATGGCAGGGCATTAGACTGGATGGCCTTTGTGGTCTTTTCCAACTCTTATGATTCTGTGATCTTCCTTGAAGATAGACTGCCATCACTCATGTTTTTAACCACTCTTTTGTCCTGGATATGTGAGGATTGAAGAGTATACATTTACTGAGAAAGGCTGACATGTTTCCGAGGGCAACACACGTTAGCAAGGCCAGCAGGTGAGTGAAACCAGTGCTCAGACTGGGCAGGAGAGAGAAATCAACATCTTTCTAACTTGAAACATCTGTTAAGAGTCACAGAGAGAGCAGTTCAGCAATAGTCTGTTGCTCCTGAAGTAGAATAGCCAACAGACCTAAATGAATGCACATCATAGGAATAGCTGACCAAAGCCATTTTTAAAGGAAGGGCATGATGTTGGACTGATGTTGCTTCCTGGCCATTTAGATGAAGGCAAAGGAAATCCTTTTCACAGATACTCCTCCAGAGACTGGGCAATTCTGCTAGGCAGGGCAAGTCAATTGGCCAGTTGATAACCTCAGATGAGTTGGTCAAGAGTCCGCCAGTCTGTTCACAAGCATCTGTTTTCCTTAAGGATGAGTTACAGACCAGTGTTATTGTCTCCATGAGCCTGGACAGGCTTTTTGCTAAGAAGGAGAGTAGTCAGGAACTGCTGTACTTGATTCCCATCTCCATTTCCTTGTGTGGCATGTCCTGTTTAAATTCTAAGCTTGAGGGAAGGGATCTGTCAGACTAACTAATCGTAAACCTCTTTGAGAGCATTTGTGGTTGAAGGGTGGGAAAGAAATACAGTCATCCCTCCATATTTGCTACGATTAGGGGCATGGGACTGCCATGAAGGTGAAAAAAACGTGAATAACTCTAGGCCCCCCTAAACCATATTTAACACAGAAAAAAGGATGATCACCATATTCAACCCACTGTGGATTCCTTTGAGGCATCAGGGTTCCTTCGTAAGGCAAAAGTGGGGAGCTGGTGGGGCTTACTGCTGCCCCACACCATTTTTAATAGAAACTTACTAGCCCTGTTCACAGTTTCTCTGTCTCACAAAGCTTGCAGTCCCTATTAAAAATGGCCTAGGGAGGCAGCAGAGGTGACAGCAAATAATCTGTGAATAATCAAATCTGCAAAAGTGAAACCTGCAAATGTGGAGGGCTGACTGTACTCTAAATAAATAATACTTCTATAGGGCTGTTGTAAGATATGAAGCTGTCCTTAAGTAGTCAAATAAAACTCTCAGAAGCAACCAGGGCTGGATTAAGACATGTTGAAACCCTTAAGATCTTCCATACTTAAAGAGACCCCATATCATTACTAAGAAATGTGTATTATTCAAAGAGATTTTTTTAAAGACTCCATTATAATCTGAAGCCCTAAAACGCAATTTATGTAGCTTGTTTATAAATCCAGTGTTTGGTCCAATTGCAAACAACCCTTCGTTGATTAGTGAAAGGGACGGAAGTACTTTCAGAACAAAAACAACATGTTTAGGCACCCAACTAAGAATGAAATAAACAACTTGGTTTAAAAGTTTGAGAGCCAGACTCTACGCACTGAGATAACAGTCTGTGTGTGTGCGTGTGCGTGTGTGTGTGTGTGTGTTAAATCAGGAAATGAATCCTACAGCTAAGCAAAGTGAAACAATCCCATCCAGTCTTGCCTTATCAAGTTGTGCTGTGTTGCTTCAAGCAATTTTCCTTCCAGACAGCTTCCAATAAATGCAGCAGTTGGGCTTAGTGGGGTGGGAGGAAGGAAACTCTTGGAAGCCTCAAAATAGATAAAAAATGTGTTTCGTTCACCTGCCCCCATCATTTCATATGAGGCATGTGAATAAAAGACATGTCTGGGCCCCAAGGTAGTTCAGAGGTCAAGATTAAATTGTTTTGGAGCCTCTCTCATATTATCATCTCATCCATTGTTCACTCAGATGAGAAGTAAAGAGGTGTTTATAATGCAAAGGAGTATCTGATCACTGTAGGTTTTATATCTGCATTACAAACCAATTGAAGCAAAAGCAGGTTTTGAGTAAGTTGTAGTTGCTGTGTGCCTTCAAGCACACAACACAAATTTATGGCAATCCTAACGTGAACCTGTCACTGCATTTTCTTGGTAAGATTTGTTCAGAGGGGGTTTCCTTTTCCCTTCTTCTAAGGCTGAGAATGTGTGACTTGCTCAGGGTCCCCCAGTGGGATTCCATGGCCAAGCAGGGATGTGAATCCCAGTCTCAAGAATTGTAATCCAATGCTCAAATCACTACACCACACTGGTTCTTTTTGAGTAAATACTATGTTAGAAAATGACTTTGCTTTCAAATGTCAAGTTTATATATAAAAATTTAGAAAACCCTCTGAAACAATGATCTGCCATTTAACATATCCCGTAAGCACCGTACATACCACAGTTTAAAAAAGCTACCCTTCTGGATTACAGCTCACAGAATGATTTAGGCAGTATCACCACTGGCCATGTTAACTGGGGGATTCAGGAAACCATACTCTCACAGTAAGTATTATTCCAGGTCTGGATGTATACAAATTAAACAAATGATAGTGGGGTACTATTGGTGGTTTGTATAGTATGTGGATGGGAGACCACTAATGAATAACAGGTGCTGTAGTCTATATTTCAGAGGAAGGAACTGGCAAGACCACCTCTGAGTATTCCTTGCTTAAGAAAACTCTACGAATTTCATGGGGTCACCATAAGTTGACAGGTGACTTGAAGATGCACACATACACACATGACTTTCTTCACTGGTGATGCACTGAATTCTAGGCACATAACTCAGGAAATTTGCAGGGGAACCAGCTGTTGGAATGCATTCTCTCACATGCACTTATTGGTGTAGGAGCTTTGGGCTATATAAACATCCTGCCTGTTGACACAGAACCTGGGGAGACTTGTGAAAGCAGGGCCTGAATGCTACTAGTTTAGGGTGGGAATCATGTGGACCTCCAGACATTCCCACCATTAGCTATGCTGGCAAGGGCTGCTGTGAGTTATGGTCCAGTGCTATCTGGAGGACTGCATGATTTCTACTCCTATATTAGTCTCAACTAGAGAAAACATTGGCTAAATGCCATGGAGGCATCAGATCCTGACTGATCTCAGAAGCTAAGGAGGGCCAGGCCTGGTTAGTACTTGACAGGGTGAGTACCAGGAAACACCAGGTGCTGTAGGCTCTATTCAGAGGAAGGCAATGGGAGGCCACTCTGAACAAGAAAATCCTAGGATAGTCTCGCTGAAAGTCAGAATTCACTTGAAGCCATATAGTAACAACACATACTCCATCATTTGCCAGAGGAAAGCTGGGACATGTAGCCAAACAGCATCAGAATATGGTCAAGATGGTGAAAATTATTAATGAGGGGGAAAGGGCTAGGGGAGACTGCAGCAGTTTGCTTTTGCCTTTGTCTGAGGAGGATAAATTTCGATTGAACATTAGAAGGAACATCTTGATGGTAAGAGTGGTTTGGCAATGGAACTAGTTGCCTAGAGAGGTGATAGAGGCCTCCTCTGGATGTCTTCAAAAAGAGGCTGGGGATGCTCTAGAAAGATGCAGATCCTGCACTGAGCAGGGGGTTGGACCTGATGGTCTCAGGCTCCTTCCAACTCTACAATTCTAAGAGCAAAATTCTTCCTCCTTCTCCCCTCCTCTGCTGAATTGATGAAGTGCAAACTACTTTGGCACTTTTAAATCAGTTTGCAGCAACTGAAGTAAGCTGAGAACAGTGGAGGAAAGTGAAAGGAGGAATAAGAAACTGGGACATTTTAAAAGGAGCTGGAAAAGTGGAACAACAGATTTAACTGACACTGTCCTGCCAAACTGGAACAATTGGAGGCAATGGAACACAAATAGAGAAGACCAATTGAATCTATTGTTGGATAGTGAAGCAACAGAGAGATAAATCTCTTTGAGTCAATGGGTCTACTCTGTTTAGGATTAACAATGGGTTTTGGACTCAGGGGTACTAGCAAATTTGAGACACAGACTATCCATGAAAATTTGGACCGTATTTGCCAACTGCTCTAAATATGGCAGTATATGGTTGCATATTTGAGAGCTAATTCTGACCTTCCCTCTAGCTAACAAACAAACAAAGAGATCCTCATTAAAGAAAAGGTTGCTCATTGAAAAAAAAAATGAAGAAGAGGAGGAGGTTGCAAAGTTATGATTATACAGAAGCAGATGGAGGAAGAGGGTGAAAAAAGGTAGGCTGGGAGAGATGCCTAAGGTGTGATTTAGGAAGAGAAGCTTTGTAGAGCAGAATGGCAGGTTGGTCCATGCACAGGGAGTGGTGTGGGAAAAAGAGCCCAAAGGCAGGAGTGGGAAGAAAAAGATGCAGCAATGAAGAAAGACAAAGAAGAAGGGGTGGAGTAGAGAGAGGGCTGTGGAGTGACTTGGAGATGCAAGCGATGTATGCAAGGCAAAGTTGAAGGTGCGAGCTGGAGTCATTTGACCTTTATGCAGACATCAGGATACTAATTAAAAATGAAAAAGTTTTTAGGAGAATCTGATTTTTTTTAAAAAAATTTAGTCCATTCCATCCCTGAAAGCTGTACTACAGTAGCAGAGAGAATGAGAGAGAACACAGTATTTTTTGTTATGTGGGAAAATAGGAAATTTCCCCCCGAAAAAAGCCTCATTCCTGTGGGAATGCATTTGCCAAAATCTTCTGAGCAATAGCATTTTTAAAATTGTTGTTATATTTTTGGAAATGGGGACTGGTGGAACAAAGGATTATGAGAAGAAATCCCCTCCTCAACCTTACTTCATGACATGGAGGGGATTGCCAGTGCAGAAAGGAAAGGGCTTAATTCAGTAGTAAAGCACATATATATTTTGCATGCAGGAGGTCCTAGGTTTGATCCCTGACATTTCTAATAATTAAAAAAAATGTACAGCAAATGATAGAAAAAGTATTTTCCCACTATCACCTAGGGATCTTTTTACACTGTACAACTATAGGATTATAATTCCACTTTAACTTCAGAGGTTTCGTCCTATGGAATCCTGGGATTTGCAGTTTAGAGGGGAGCGTTTTGAACTGTCAGTCAGAGCTTTAGGGCACCATCAAACTATAAATCCTAGGATTCTGTAGTTTGCAGCCATGGCAATTAAAATGGAATCATAGTGCTATAATGATGTAGTAGTGAGATGGCCACTGGAAATAACTAAAAGGAAAGAGCTGTGCTCTTCTCCTTTTGAGGGGAAAGTCCTGGTAAACCCTTTACTGTGTCTTTTTTCTCCCTTGCCCCCAAACCCAACACTGGGCCAGAGGGAAAGGAATGGAAGGGGAAAGCTCTGGCAGGGAATGGGAGGAGAATCACGGGGCTGGGAGTTATTCACAATTTTTCCACTTTTGTGAGGGTTCTGTGCCCGAATCCTCGTGGCTGTGGAGGAGCTACTGTACTGTGCTCCCCCTTTAAAGTAAAACATATGCCTTCAAGTTGCCTGTTGACTTACGGGGACCCCATAGATTTTTAATAGGGTTTTCTTAGGCAAGGAATACTCAGAGGTAGTCCTTCCTCTGAAATACAGCCTATAGCACCTGGTAGTCACTTGCAGTCTCCCATTCAAGTACTTACCAGGAATGACCCTGCTTAGCTTCCAAAATCAGGAGGGATCTGTTGTCTTAAGGGTATTTAGACATCTAGGATTTTCTTAGGCCAGGAATAATCTGAGGTGTTTTGTCATTGCCTTCCTCTAAATGTACCCTTCTTCATGTAGAATAGTCAGCCCTCCACATTTGTGGGTTTCACTTTTGTGGGTTTGATTATTCATGGATTATTTGCTTCATGGATTACTGCCCTATGTCATTTTTAATAGGGACTGCAAGCCTCATGAGACTGAGAGACTGCAAATGAGGCTTGTAAGCCCCTTTCAAAAATGGTGTAGGGCAGTTCCTGAGGCAGCAGCCCCACCCAGAGTTCTGCCATGCGGAGGAACACTGATGCCTCAAAGGCATCCATGGTAGGCTGAATACGTGAATCATACTTCTTTTTGTGTGTGTTAAATATGGTTTGAAGAGGTCTAGAGTTATTTGTGGTTTTTCCACTTTTGCTGGGTCCAGTGAACGTGAAGGATGACTGTATTCCCTGGCAGTTTCCTTTGCAAATAGTAACCAGGCCTCCCCTTGCTTAGCTTCTAAAATTAGAGGAGATTGGTGTTGGGGAAATTAAAAAAAAGTATTTGAATATTGAGAGACCTTGGTAATGAGACTCTCAATCAGCAGAGTATTTTAGTAATTGCACAAAACGGAAGTTGAACAGATCACCAGTCCCACTTCTTTAACTACACCCCAAACACACTTAATCTAGCTCAAGCACAAAAACAGTTTGGTTAAAAATATAAAAGAGTTTACTCACAAAAGCTTGTGCATAGTCTACACAGGTTCAATTCTTCAAGTAGGTAGGAAGAAAATAAAGCACTCATATGCTTGCTGCAAAACGATCCCTGTTAGGAGATCTCAGAGCATGTTTTCAGGACAAAATGGCGAAGACAAAAAAAAAGGGGAGAGACAAAATGGCTGGAGAACCTTTTTAAAAGAACAAGGGATGTCTACCTGCTGGAGGAAGAGGTGTTAACCAACAAACAGGAAGTTTTCTCTCTAGGCTATCTCTCTATGCTTACAATAGACATGCAAACAAACTAGCTATTCAATTAGGCATGCAAAGGTTGCCACTCCCAACAATTGGTACCTTTAGGATGCTTAGGCAACCTTTTTGGGGGTGTTGTGCTTATTTCTGGAGTGGCAAGGGCTGTATACAACTCCAGCAGAGAAGCAGTTTTCTTGTCCCTTTTTAATTACCAAATGGCACCTTTTCTTCCAGCACCTTTTCTTCCAGGTTTTATTATGATTTCAGTTTTCTTGAGTCTGTTTTCTCCCACTCTTTCCCCAAAGAGCATTATCCAATGTTAAAGATGGCTGGAGTAGAATAACCCATACCTGTTTTCCTTAGAGATTGGAAGCAACAAATTTAAACTGATGCACTTATAATAAATTACCTGATTTTTGGTAATGACACTTTAAAAGTAAAGTAACAACTTGGAACAACAGCAAGCTCCTTTCTGCAGACGGTACAACCATAAGTAATGTATTCTAGTTACTTCTAAAAGTTATTTTTAAAAGGCATGTTTAGGCAGTTTAATAGGCATTCTTCAAATTTTGTGTAACTCTCAAACAATTCACAGGATCCATGCTGCTAGGAGTGGATGCAGGAAGAAAGAAGAGAACAGATGCAGTAGATTGGCAGCAAAATAAGTATTGTAATTTCTCGGGTTATTAAGACACCATACAGCTAAACAGCTTTCTCTAACCTGGTACTTTCCAGATCTGCTAGACTATAAAGTCCTCCATCCAGACAGCAATCAGATTGTGGGTTCTTTATGTACCCTGATTGGGTAACATCACTCACAAGTGCAGGACTGGAGGAACTAACATGTACTAAAATATTTCATGGTACATGATAGCATATTTGCTCCTGCAGCAGGCACGTACAAATGCTCAATCTTCTGTATGTGGCTACTCTAATAATTAACAAAACAAATGGGCAACTCAGTCTAGTAATCCTAAAATCTAGGATGGTGTTCTTGTCTGATGACAAGAACAGACAGAAAAGACAGCTAAAGCTGAATGTTGGGGTTTGAAAAGCGAGGGAAGACAGGTACCATCATCTTGCTCCAAGATTTTTTTAAGGATTAAAGTTATAGGTGCCCCACCCTGGATTCATCCTGGCAATGCCACACATAGGGTCCCATCCTCATTCTATCAAATAATATTTACAGAATAACTGTATGGTGGTGGATGCATTATGACCCCATGGTGAAGCAGCTCACACCTCCCAGTTATGCTGGCTTTGCTGTTTCCAGGGCAGAGGTATGATCCTTTCAAGTACGCACCTAGTTGTTATCAAGAATCTGCACCACACTGCCAAGCATAATTAACAGCACAATACATGTTTATGTTTAAAACATGTTTATGCAGATACTTACAGGGAGAAGGCAGTAGTATACTGAAGCTGGGGCTTGAGTTACAGGGACATTGCCTACCATCACCCTTTGGACTCTTCTGCGCCTTCTGAACTGAGGTACAATCCTCACAGGAGCTGGAAAGGAAATAAAATTTGTCCAGCAACAATATCTTTATGAGCTATCTCTGTGTTAATTCTAAGTATTGAGGTAGTGGCGGAAGCAGTAACTTGGTCTTGAGTGGAGACCCACTCCTGTTGGAGATAGACTGCTGCTTTTTTTTGTAAAAAAAAAAATGCAGATCCACACTGCTGTCTGTATTTTTGGACTTTTTTGGGGGGTAGTTGCTATCGGAACTGTCAGGATGAGGTCCTGCTATTCAGACTTTACTATCACAGTACTAGGGGGAAGTATATGTATATACTGCTATGTATGTAGAATGATCCCTGGGTAGATCAGTGTGAGGGTCACTAAGATAAGCAAAATCTCCTGGTGTAATTCATCTATTTTTAAAAAAAATACAATTTCTTCCACCCTCCCCAGTTGTGATTTCCTCAAGGAGACCCACGTGTTTTACCTGGGACACCCTGGAAGTCAAGATTGGCATGAAATTGACATGAGGCTATGGTTAAAGGAGAGATGAAGCTAAATTTAGGTTACTGTGCAAGGTGCACTGAAAGTTACTTTTTGGAACAAATCCCAGAATCCCCTGGGACATCTTTTGCAGATCCAGTCTTTTTTCTCATGCCCACCATGGAGTGCTACCGCCTGCAACTTATCACTCTGTATTACATCTAAAGAAGTGAGGTTATACCCATGAAAGCTCATGCTAAAATAAAAACCAGTTAGTCTTAAAGGTGCTGCTACATTCCCTTTTCCCTCTCTCTCCCTTTCACTTCCTCCATTTTATTCTGCAAGAGACTAACACAGCTACTCCTTTGAAATCTTTTTAAAAAAAGTTGTGTAGCATAACTGCTGGGGAAAATAAGGGTCTTTCTTTGCCAATTCTCTTTCCTTCTTCCTGTTATTAAGTGGTGTCTCACATCTTCTTCCTCATGCAAAAACAAAAATCCACATTGCTGAAGTACTTTTAAATGTTAAGGGATGCTCTTTGCTGGTATAACTACTTTGTTGTGCAACAAAATCCACAAAAGAGCAATGCCTTTATTGACCAAACAAAATGCACAATTTGGGATGCTGGATTTTGTTATATTTTGCTGTGTGGACAATATGGCTACCCCTGAATATATTTCCTGAATAACCTGGTACAGGCACTGCTACAGCAGCAGGGAAGACATAGTCACAGGCTATGGGAGGACAATACAGGAAATCATCTTTGTCAAGAGAAGATATTGTTCCTCTTGATTCAGGAGCTGGTAAGGCAGCTTACTATAGCTAAAGGATAGAACTTCTGTCCCTCTCTAGCTGTTGAACCAAAAATCTACTGAGTTAGTGTAGGTCACCTGGAGGATTCCAGCCCTTGGTCTAGGAGAAGAGAATTGCAATCCTAGATCCATCAGAACCCATGGGTTTCCAACTCTCATTTGAGAAAGGTAAAGTGATCCCAAGGAGATGCAAAAAAGCTAGCAGGAGGTATAGCTGTGCCATGAGTACATTGTTATTAACCATCTGACAAGCCTGCTGACATTTTGGAAAAAGCAAATAAACGAACAGTGAAAGAATAAACCAAAGTCAAACATTTAGACCACAATTTGGACATTGAATTAATACACTTCCAGCTATAGACTCATTCCTCTTTTGCTTCCTATATTATAATATATGAAAAAGAGATGAAAATATCTAATTGTCTGGGATGATTAATGAATGAATTACTCAGATTTAGGGTGAATTTCAACTGGGTTTTCATCAGGCCTCCCTCCGAGAAGGAATGTTCAGTGCTTGTAGCATTCTTCTCAAATCATTTGTATCAAATTGCCAGATTCAGGTAATTTATTTTTAAGATTAAGAAACTTCTGTCTTTGCAGGGCTACAATTTTGTGATAGCCATTTTAAATCTGTTAAGAACAAAAAATGGCTGTAGCATCAGAGGAACACCTGCTGTCTCCATTTCCACAGCCTCATGGAGGATGCTTGTGAGGCTGGATCTGCATCTCTGAAGGCAGAGCTTGTTCCCTAGCCCTGGAGAAGGCAAACCAAATTGAACAAAGCCTATAGCCTGTGGGGATGCCCTTTTACAAAGAAACCAATTGTAGATAATTCCATTATTCAAAAACAGTGAGTGCAATTCACCGGCCTGTGACACTAGCAAGATTTTAAATAGCTGACATTTAGTAAGGGTTGTGCTACTCTACCCATAGAAATGACAGAAATGGTCTTATAAATAAAGGTGAAACAAGATGTTGATTGTCGCACCATGATTTTCTCATAATCATAAAATGGGTATGATTCCTCCCATGCTGCCCTTAGGATTACTGCTATTAATGATGACATGTGGCTTGTTGTGGCACTGAGATATTTCTATAATGTGTTTATGGCACATTCATTCATCTTGCTTTTTAACCATCAACATGAAAGAGCTTGGGGAAATTACTTTTTTTTTTTTTGGATTAAAACCCTCAGAATCCCCTTTCCAGCATCATGAATATTATATTTGGGGGGTTCTGGGAGTTTTAGTCCAAAATCATAACTTTTACAAGCTCTGAACATGAAACATCCATGCCCTTCTGCAGATGAATCAGTAGTCACTCCAAATCCATGAGACGTACTGAGCCCCTTCCACCCAGCATCACATAGAATAGAGTTTGCTTAAATATTTTTGTATGTACTGCTCCAGAAATGCACAGAGTCCACTGCTCATGCAGTAAGTTGCTTCAGGCAAATTCATGGCAGTTTGCCTGAACAGGAAAAATATATGCTTGGAGTCTTGAGTCACAAGCGCGTCCTGAGGAAAATGCTTTGTTTTTCCAGCTGAAAGTGTGTCAAGCAACAGAGCCAGAATTATATGATCTTATTTCTAACTCTCCTACTCCTATTTACCTTAGGACAAAATTATACTCTTCCAATTACAGGGGCAGTTCAAATCGATACAAAGGTGGGAGAAAACAGATCATTTTTCTTATGGAACTAACTGTTTTCATTAATTTTTCATTAGTCCTGCTTCAGTTTCGCTATCCATCACTGGCTGAGCTGCTATTCAGTAGATTACGTTTTAGTTATCTTCCATGCTTCCAGGATTTAGTAGATATTGCTTGATAATGCTGCAAGCATTGCAGCTTTAACTTTTAATGATCAATAATGCACCAGGAGAGGGTATCATTTTTTTTATTTATTTTTGGTGTAGAGGTAACTGTTGTTACCTTATCTCTGAGCCAAAATTCTTTGCTTCTTTAAGTATCTTTGTTTTAATGTTGAATATGTAAACTGCTACTCCATTTAGAGCCATGAACAAAAATACGGTTCAGCAGAAACCTGAAAATAAAAGCAGTAGCATGTTTTCAGAAACTGGTACCTCTGTCTCCACTTCACTTTCTTGTTTGTAGAACAAAAGCTGAAGAGGGTTCACTTAGTCAATGTCATGAGAAGAGCTGTTAACAGCAATACTTAACATTTTGTCCTTCAACTAATTTTGACTTCAGTTCCCTGAAGCCAAAGCCAACATGGCCAATGGCCAGGATAGTCAAGATTTCTGGGAGCCAACATCTGAAGGATCAAAGTTAAAGAACCACTGATTTTTACTGTAGGATTAACAATTATTTTATTTGAGGACTCATGTAACTCATGCAGCTGTTGGACTACATTTGGCCCTCTACATTCACTAGGCTTAGGGCACAGAACTCCTGCAAAAGTGGGAAAAATGCAAATATCAAAGTGTGCCTGTGTCTGTAGGAAGGGGATCAAGGCATGGTGGAGAGAGCATGCACTCAGAGCCCAAACCAGAGCAGGGAAAGCAGAGGGAAAAGGGATGGGTCATATACAGAGGGAAAAGGGATGGGCCTATACTTCTCTCTCTTGCCCATTTCCTTCCTTGGGTGTGTGTGGGGCATTGGGAGAGGATTTGTGGTGCTGAGAAATCAGGCTGCGATCTGTCCTTAGCTAGCAAGGCAGTGGCTGGAGAAGGAGTACCATAGGCAAGTTTTTAAAGGGCTGCATGGCCTGATCAAAGCCACGGAGAAGGAAGGTTCCCCCAGGAAAAAAAGCCCTTGAGGTGGAGGGTCAGGGGTCAGAGACACTTGCAAATAATCAAATCTGTAAAAGTGAAACTTGCAAATGTGGAGGGTTGAGTGTAATTTCAAAAGCCTTCTGCCAATGATCTGCCCCTTTTCCGCACCCTGCTCAGTGGGAAGAGGCAGCAAAAGGGGTCATACTGAAAGACTAAAGGCAAGGGATAGATGCTCCTGTTTTTGGCTTTGCTTCCACTTGCTGCCAGCACATGAGCCTTTGAAAGATTGGGCCTTTGAAACATTACCCCTCAAAGGAAAACAGCCCTCAAGAGAAAAAACAACAACATTGCTTACTCCTCCCTTACATTGTGGTTGTAAAAGGGGCTTTTATGTGGCTTTTCCATGCACAATGGTTCCTTTCACAGCACACAATTAAAGCACTATGATCCCACCTATAGTGTGTCATGATCACACTATGGAAATCTGGAAATTGTAGCTCGGTGAGGCATTAGATCTCTCTGGCACAGAATTTTAAATGTCTCACAAAGCTACAACTCCTAGGATTTCATAGGATGAAACCATGGCAGATGAAGTAGTATTAAAGAGCTATAATTAAGTAGTGTGGAAGAGATCAATGAAGACATTCACTAAAGAGCTATGAAATATGATTTAGAATGAGCAGGGTGGGAGTAGTGTGGTCCTCCAGATCTTGCTGTCCAAGAAAACCTAGCTAGCACAGCCAATGGTGAGAAATCCTAGTGACGAGAGGTGCAGTTCTGTAGGGTCACATGATTCCAATCTCTCACTAAAAACAACCCCAATCTACAGACAAAGATTACACCGCACCCATTAAATTGCATATTTTTCTAAATTTGTGATGCATCAATCCAACATCTATTTATGCTAATTATGAAGGAAACACCTTAATTTTATGATTTCTTGATACTATGGTAAGAATTAACAGGGCCACCTGTTCTGAAATACACTGAAAGATAAGAAAAAGAAAATAAAAGTAAATGCAATGCTAATGCATGTTCACCTATGGCACTATTACAACACAGCTTTCAACTTTTGAATAGATCATAGCACATATGTTGTTTGCAGAATTTTAAAACTGTGTTGTAGAAGCAACTAAACAAGACAATGCAGAAAGTGCTGGGAAGACTTATGTTCTAATTCACCCATTGCCATTTGTAAGTTGGTAACCTTTGCAGAGATTGAATTTCAATTTTGGCACCACATTCTATGTTAAATGCTGCTTACCTGCTTTACAAGAATGGTGTCATCCTTCCATTATAGCAGCAGTTTATGCTGTTCTTTGAACATGCAGAGTCCCAGTCTGTAGGACCAACGTGTTTTATTAGACATTATGAGGCAGCTGGAGACCATCTAAGGAGAACTCAAAATATTTCTTTGGCAGTTGTGAGGATCAAAGTAGCAGCTGCTGATCTGTGGAAAATTGAGAGTCTCACCAGATGCCCATTCTTATATCGTGTCCGTTCTTTTTAGTCAACTAAGCCATGCAAACACCAACATAGGAATCTTGCTAACCCCCATAGCTCAAATCTGTAGGAACCCAAAATCAGAGCACATGCACCAACAAAACCATCTTGTGCCAAACCAGACCTGAAACAAAAGGCAGAATACATGTGACATGTGCTAGGAAGGACAATTGGTGTGTTGCATGTCTGTAATTGACAGGCCACTAATAGCAGTGACTTAGAGAATGGCATGCATCCCAGAGCAACCAGTTTTCTTTGGAAAACTCTTATTCATAAACAATGTAACATGGTACCATTTTAGTATTACAGGGGAGATAATTTGTTATCAGCCCTAGCTCAGACTGTGGAAACAGACATTGTATGGAGTTTTCTCCCTCCACTTCAAGTCTCTGTCCACTGGGTTAGTGCTTGCAGACATATAGAAGAACTCACCATTTGTTATGGTAATATCTGTTTGACATATTTTTCATCTTTACAGGGCTCCCCAAAGAAAAGTGGTCTCCAGAATGCAATATTTATGACGCACAGGTTTCAAGTCCACCGAGGTTTCTCTGACCAATACACTGAGTTGATAGTCCATCTTTGAAGGAAGTAATAAAATTTCTAATAAGACACTAATTTTTGCACTTTCCCCAGAGGTGGTTGGCGGTGGTGATGGTGGTAAAGAATAATACATCACATTATTCCATTAAATTTCAGGGAATATATGGCAGACTTACACACTATAAAGATGAGGCTGCCATCTAAGCAAGCAGCAATGCATTTGATTGCTCTTCCTGCAAAGTGCCTGATTCAACCCCTTGCCTTGACATTATCATTCTCCTGCCAGGACCATCCAGGGCCAACAAAATCATTGTCATAATGATTTCAACACATGTGCAGAGCTAGGAAGTTACCTTTTTAGCCAGCTGGAGAATTATGAGAAGTGACATCTAAACAAGTAACTTTTCAGAGCTCTGTGAAAAAAATAAGTGAAATTAGGAAACAAAAATTTGTCAGGGGACCATTTTTAGAAGTAGCCCCAGTTTCTTTTTAGCATATACAGTAGTTCCATGCTACGTGATAGAACATACTAAAGCTGATGTCTAATAATCTCTTAATTTTAGATTTCAGGTTAAGGATATGTTGTAATAAAAAGGATTTAAATGAAGTAAAATGAATTAAACCCAAAGGGATACAAATTCTGACATAGGCAGTCAAATCCAAGATTACTTATACATACACATCCATTTTCAATGTTTTTATCGAAGAACACAAGTCATGCTCTTCAGAAGGGCAATCATTTCTCACAATACTATTACACAACCTGACTATTGCTTGCATGTGATTATAGTGCTAAACCAACAAATGCTGCTTCTAAGTTTTCCAGCAAAATTAAAATGATCTACTTTTAATAAGCTTTTTTTTAAAAAAAAAAACCTTCAGCAAACAACTAACTTCCCCACCTCTTTCATTATTTGTGTGTTTCAAATGCATGCCTGAGAGAGTCTTAGAAGCAGCAGCTTCACCCTCAAACACAGAACATCTGATCCAATGTCTCCAGTTTGTTTTTTCAAGGCCGTAGTAACCAGATCAGTGAAGAAACAGCCAAAGATAACAGAAAACCTTAATGCAAAGTATTGATCTTGGTTCTGGTGAACCCTCCAGTCCCTCAAGAAATAATAAACCACTCACATTAAAGTCTGAGAAATTCAACTGCCTTGAGGGCCTTGAAGGTTTCTTGGTTTCATTTCCACTGTAAATAAACCTCAGGCACCAAGAATGCCTGCATTCAAGTACCAGTTGTCCAACAGAAATAATTCATAATATAGAATTCTCCAGGACAGGAATGACAAAATAAAGCAATTGTGTGTGGTTTCTAAACAAATTTAAAAAATGGGCTACGGTCAATATTATTGCAGTTATAGGGTTCTTTCTCTCTCTCCCCACCATAGTTTTGTGTTTTGTGCATTTTCTGTCTGTGAAAAATTAGTCATTAAAACAATACAACATATTGAAATGAAAAGTGCATGCACAGGTGTACTATTAGGGAGGTGTGTTTCTAACTAGCATTAGTTTGCAAGTGCAGAGTCAGACTGTATGTGGCATTCAAAAAAGCAGCAGTAACTTGACTGTCCTTTAGAGGAAAGGTGTGAGCTGCTGTCTGCTGTTACAGCCTCATTTCCATAGACTCTTGACATCATGCACAACACAAAAGGAAATTCCAAGTCTGGGCAAAAGAAAAACACTTCTTTCCAACAGTTGTCAGCCTTGTTAGCCAACAACTCAATGCAGACCAATGTACTTGTGCATAATTAAAACACAATATCCTAAGGTGAGCAGCTTCTCATTTCATCTAAACATTGTACCTTCATGTACTTTCCAGAAATTGATGCTACAGAAATTGACCCAAAGTGGAATACCCTTATTTGCCAGATCCCCTCAGACTGTTTTCCGTCAGTGCTGTCATCCCAATCTGCTGGCAAAATTGGGCAACATGGGATGGTTCAGCAGCTGTAGCTGCTCTTTGATTTGCTTCCTTGCCATTGTGTTTTCACACTCATGCTAACAACGTTGGTGGAAAAGGTCCTACATGTAGAATGTGTGCACCATAATTGTCAATGATAAGAAATGATCAAGCTTGCAGTTTTTAGGATAGAGAGTGGTCTGATGCTTTTTTTTTCTTTAGGAAATAATTGGAGCACACGCTGAGGAACTAGAAAGAGGTATTTGTATTGGTAAAAATGCATTGATAACCGATATAAGCAACAATGCCCGATTTGCCTGTGGAAGCCAGTTTCATTTACACCTCAAGCCACATTTTTTTATGTTGAGGAAGGTCATGTTGCATGGTATTTCCAGTATATGTTCCCAGCAGTCCTTTTGCCACCACTTAATAATGTTGACAGAGAAAACAGTGTTTGGCAGCTGCTGTTCCTTTCCATTTTTCCATGCATTACAGCAAAATACAGCACCCACTGATGGCATAAAATGCAGATATATTTTTTTAAAAAGTAGCTAAATTACAACTACAGTGCATTACAATATTATTAACCTGTAAAAAGAGAGCTGTTTGCCATCTCTGTTTTATTCTTATTCAATATAGTTATTGCTCGTATCTATCAATCTGATTTAATAAATGACATTGAACAGACTGTTAATGATTCTGCTTCCTTTGTATAGGGCTAATCAGTTACACCTATAAGTCTATGTTTTCTCTACTCCTGCATCCATTTTATCGAATTCACGACCTCAGATTTCCTGACTATGACTTAGAGTACAATGTCATTAACATTCTAGACCTCCATAGTTTGTGATTCAATTCATAAAATAACATTCAGTGAAGTGTTCTTCTGACTATCCAAAGATTTAGAAAGGAGCAAATGACCCAGAAAGGGCTCCAGTTCTTATTCAACACAACAGAAAAACCACAATTCTGTTAACTTGCAGCATTTATGAAAGGGGAGAAGACCTTTGCAACAATACCTGTGACTGGAGCCCTTCTATTAAATATCCTAGGCAGAGTTCAAAACCATGTATTAATCTGCAAGCTCCTATTTAAAGCATGGGATAGTTTTCACACTGCCCCCTTCAAATTCAGCATCTGTACCATTTTTTAAAAAAGATAAGTACAGTGAATATAATGCTCAATGTTAAGTTCAGATCAAGTTTTTTGACAGTACCTTTTTTTTTACATGTTTGCAGATTTTTTCCTATTAAGAATTTAAAAATGCAGATTTTCTAGAATTCTTGTTCCTTCCATTTCACCTTAGTGCAAAATAAAATAAAACTGCACTTACATTTATTTCATTAAAACTAATTGTCATTATTGAAACTGCAATTATTTAACAGTGACCCAAATACAGCAATACAATAGAATGCTATTGTCTGATTTTAGAAATTTAAAACCACAAATGTACTCTATCTTCTCAGTGCATCTTTAGAATAAAAGTATTCATTGAGCATTTGTACCTGAACACAAGCAGTTATTCAAATCCGTCTCTAGCACTGATCAAACATGTATGTCTCTTATAAGGCATGAGCAGAACTTTTTCTTTTTTTGAAAAAAAAAAGGCAATCCTTTTCGATATTAAGAGCAGAATCTTAACCGGCCAACACCATCTTACCATTTCCCCCATGTCAGCTGGGGAGTCTTGGAAATTACTTAGGCCTTACCTCACTCTAGCCTACAATCTGCTAATATTATGGGTGTGTCCAGACGTGGAGGAAGTTTGAATTTAATATAACTTAGCCCCTCCTTCATTCCAAAATTCTTTGGCATTTCTGTCACAAGATCTTAACCAAAAGAGTGCTTCTGCCAGCAGATTTTTGAGATCAGTTGACAGGAGAGGGTTCTACCCAAAGAAGAGCATTGCTGCTGCCAGCAGAGGCGTGTGCTTAATCCTAACCCCCTTACAGTTTGTGGATCTTTGAGTTAGAACCGTGCTGTAAATTTAAGGTTTCCCCTTGGATACAGGGTCAATAGGATATCAATTACATACTATTACTCCACTGCTGTAGTGGCATATCTCCTGCGCCCATAACTATGACTTAGGCCAGGGCTTGGAAATGTTTGTCCCTCTGAATGTTCCTCCTAATAGCTGACTGGGTCTACTGGGAGTTGACATCCAACACCATTGGAAGGCCAAAGATTCTTCATAGCTAAATTACTCAAAATAGCACAGTTATAGCATTTCATTAAGGGGAGAAAAAGAAAACTTGAGTATGAATTTCAAGGGACCAACTTTGTGGATGCTAATGAAATTATATTATGTAGCAATGGTAGCATTAGAAGTAAAGGTACAGAATTGCATTTAACTACTTTACCAAAAAATGACTATGGCTGGCAGTAAGATATTTGCAAAATGATCACTTTCTCAGTCAGAATCAGTGAAGGAGTGAAAGGAGCAGCAAGAGGTGCACCAGAACAATGTCCCCCGGATACTAAAAATATTCACCTTTCCTTAACTCCCTCATGCCTTCATATTTTTAATTTGCACACAGAATTCAACACCACTTACATCCAATAAACATATCAAATGCATAATAAAACAAGGTAAAAGCTAATGTTAACCTTGACTTTTTAAATTTTTATTTAACATTTTTGGGCGAGTCTTGGCTTAAGACTGGATGTTTTAACAGAACTTATTGTACTTCATATATTATCATGTTCTTTGTGGGGGAAACATGAGAACACCAGACTCAAACCAAATCACATCTAACTAAGTGGTAACAAAATTCTGGCTCCTTTGTAAAATAAAATTAAAAAAAAAATTAAAGAAGACAAATATTCACATCTGTCAGGTGGACAGAAGTATATGCCTTCTGTACAAGCTACATTAAAAACAGCTCTCCGTGACCTTTATGTAATGGATGGATGTCCTCTGGAGTTGTGCCCTGTCACTTCTAAGACAGATGGCTGCAAACTTTATTCAAGGTGTATGCACTGAAAAGCAGGTTGCCATTTGGCAATGGGAAATAGGAGTTGTGAGCCTCCTTCTAATGGCAATGGCTTCTGTATTGTTATATCAGGCCTAGTTAAGGCCTAGGACACTTATTGGCCATCACAGCACCAACCTCATCTACCATTGTTAGTTTTTTTTCTTTTTGCATTTCTAACATTTCACATATACATATTTTACACCTTGAGGTTATTATTACTATTCCAAATGCTCCCATATGAATACAGGTATGGTCTTTATATTTGATATAAATGTGTCTTTATCCAGCTTTTCTTTCGAGGGTTCTTTTGGTGTCCCAACTGCACATGAAAGAAGTCCCTCTTTTTGTTGTTGTTGTTGTTGCATAAGAAAAAAAGAATGTCCTTAGTCCAGAGGCTCTTGCTTTATTCGAATGACAGAGGATGAACGAGATGTCCGTCTGAGTTCCCGCCTAAGTACATATTCACTGAACTGGGAAGAGTCCACCCCTCCACCACACGAGCCAACAATTTCAAACCCTCTTTGTTGCAACCTCTCAAGTACCTACAAAACAGGACAAGGGAGAGATTGTGTAAGAAAACCAAGAGAAATTGTAATCTACCAGTCATCTCAGTTTCAACATTATTAAAATGTGTTTCTGAAATGTGCCTCTGCAACACATTAAGCATACCATTGTACGGCCATCATTCTTATGCTCAGATAATCCCCAGATGCCAACACAAGATAATTGATATGGGATGATAATTCTTTAACCTCATTTTTAACACAGTATTTTCACACTTCAGTAACAGCATATACCAGTGAGTAAATTTTTCACCACATGCTAAGCAATGATTTTTTTCTTTAAAAAGTGTTTCTCTCTACCTTGTTATTTCTATTTTGATAAACATATGAAAAGGCAACTCCCACTCTCCAAATAATCACTAGTAGACTTCAATGAGTAAGAATTTGATTAAATGAATAATGAAACCAGAACCAGCTTTGGTCTGTTGCAGAGTAAGAAAGACAGCTGAGATTCTGCATAGTATTTATAACTATATAAATGTAACCACCAATGACCTATGCAAATGACTTCTGAAATTCCCCTTAAACTCCAGGGAGCCACTCCTAGTGGTGGTGGTCTGCAGCACAGTCGAATGGCATGCTTCAGCACAATGTGGCCAGCCCCCTCCTGTCTCTGAGCTGCAGTGTGATAAGGAGTAATTCCCTGGAGTTTAAGATGGATGTTGGGAGCCATTTGTGGCATTAGTGCCATGATCATGAATACAGAGTGGTTACAGATCCTAGAGTTACAGATTCATAACTACAATGTAGGATGCCAGCTGGTATATGTGCATGTGTGTATATGTGTGTGTGTGTGTGGGTGTGGGTGTGTGTGTATTCATATGAGTGGGTGGATGTTTATATCCTGAACTGAAGATTCAGAACATTATTACTCCATGTTTCTTTAAAATATTTTTGTTCAACCCTCACTTTACATTTGAGGTTGATCCCTAGATCCTTCCTTTCCTGGTTTGTTATTCTGACTAGAGGGAAACAGTCTGGTTGGGTACTAGATACAGTGAAGGGCTGCCTAAAGAAGAGAATTGTGCCACTAGTATTGAAGGAGTTCGTTGTTAAACCATGCTTTCTTTCACTAATCTCTTTGAAACCTGCTTTCCTGGATAATTACCAATCAGTTGCAGATCTCCTATTTTAGAGTAACATGCACAAATAGGTAATGGCATCAAAACTGTAGTTCTTCTTGGATGGGAAATATTTTCTTAAAAAATTTCTCTCTTCTGGGTTTCAGAGTTGGACCAACTTTCTTATTCTGTGGATGGACAACTCAGAGGGGAGAGATTCACAGCACACCTAGACTTGCTGTCGCAGCCTTGCAAAAATATCTTTCCCGAGATATTTTTAAAAATGAAATTGACTGGTCACGTCTGATTTAAAAGCAAAAACCTCTCTATGTGTTTATGTATACAGGCTGCAAAAACATGAGGTGAGGGTACTACATATGGTTTGCAGTTTGAGTGTTCCCTACTTCTGGCCTATGGAATGCCCACAGGGTTCATTCTTAATCTGCATTCTGTTTGTTAGTCCCAACAAGAAACAGGTCTATTGAATCACATATGGAAGGTGAACACCAACTGATTCCCAACAGTACAATAAATCTTACTAATTCAGTGGGTCTACTCTGTCGTTTTTGTGTGCCTTTAAATCATTTCTGACTTATGATGACCTAAGGCAAACTTATCATGAGATTTTTGGGGGCTGAAAGTGTGTGATGCATCCAAGGTCACCCAGTGGGTTTTCATGGCAGAATGGGGAACTAAACCCTTCGGTTTGAACATGTTCAACTGCTTTACTTTTCTTTTGGTATAGGGACCTATCCCTATTTTTCCATGTTATTTCCACCTCTGGAACCACATTTTCTGTTGAAGTAGTAATGCCCAGAAATGCATCTACTTATTTAATTGAGGTATAGCTCTATCTTGATTGTATATTGTATAACTGTATAAATGACTGTATATTATACACTGCATCTGGAAAGGAAAACTAAATAAAAGGGCTGAACTCACAAACATTGTTCAAAATGCAGCTTATACATGTCAACTTGAAGTAGACAGAACTGGGATAAGAAAGCTGGTTCACTTCAGATTTTTGGACTGCTGCTCCTAAAATCCATGACTATTGGCCATGCTTGCTTGCGGTCAAAAACATCCACCCGGCACCAGGTTGCTTACCTCTGATTTACATACATGGATACAAATAGTTCCATAAATGCTTAGCCTTCCCCAACCCCAGCTGGCCAACAAAAGCTCCCATGCTCTCTGTTATAATAGCTTTGCACTAAACCAATTCATTTAAGTCACAGTATATGGCCCCTCATAATGTCATAAAACAGAAATACTACTGGTGGCGGCGAGGGAGGGGAGAGGTTCTCAATACATTTTCCTAGACCTTTGGAAATGCCTACTTTCTCAGAAATATTTGCCTGCTCCATTATGTATTGAATAGGTGCAAAGCATACATTTAGAGGTATTTTAGTGTTCCCAATATTTTTTATAGTTTTCAATGAGAAACTGATAATCAGTAAATGAACTTCCAAGCAAATTTGTAAGAAAGTAACTGGGAACCCTAAACAGTCCGATCATATGGGAGAATAATAGGTACATACACACAATGCCTCTCAAGCACCTGCTAATTTTGTAGAACTAGGGAGTTGGAGGTCTACTTCTGATTCCACTCCATGCATTATTTTTATGTATGTGGAAGTGAAGGTATCATTCAACAGAACTTCCTTGTTTTTATTTCTCAATAGCCACTAATTTCAAAAGCTCAACACTGCCCCCCATGACAGAAAAGTGGGATGTGACCTCTGGTTCAGCAATACTATGCTGTAGTTAATGTGGAAAATTCATGAACTTTATTCTGAGTGATAGTTTTGCCATTTAAAAAGAAATAAATTGCAGCACTGCTGTGTGCCACAACAACATTGAGGTGATAGGATCTTTTTCAGCAGATGTTAAGTTTTCAGATGTAATTAATCAGCAGCTTACTGAATTGATAAAACATATGATGCCTTTCATAGTTCAATAACTCTTGCTCCATAATTTTAAAGAAGTGGAACATTATCAGCCTGCCCAGAAAGACATACTGATGGCTACTTACCTGAACTGAATTAAGATGACAATATCCATTTAAAGGAAATCTGATTACATGTGTTGAATCGTGATTCCAACCTGCATTCACCGAATTGCACATCACATCACCGATTTCTGGGAAAACCTCTTCTATCAAGGACTTATCACCACTCAAAGTAATCCTCTCTCCAAGATCTGGAGCAACTCGCACAACCAGACACTCACAGGATTTCGAAAATCGGCCTGTCTCTCGATCCTGTTTCCACCTTTCCATTTCCCCTAGCATGGGCTGAAGTTGAAAATACTTTGCTTCTTCATATAGCAAGCTGTAATCCTGAAAGACACACAATTTTCAATACAACAGAGACTGAAACATATTTCCCAGTGTGTTTACAGTGAAAAAGAAGTAAAATCTTTGTTTTGATGGACCACTCTCATGCAAATGGATAACAGTAAGAGAATTACAGTCCAGAACATCTCAGACAAACTAGATTCCTTTTTTTTTTCAACACTAGGCTACAGACTGTTTACCTTCTCTAACTAATATGAGCTTAGCACACAGGTGGAAATTATGCAGCCTTCCAGATGCTGAACTGCAACTTCCAGCATTCCTCATGTTGACTATGGCTTCTGAGATTTAGATGTCTGACAACAGCTGGAGTGCTGCATAATTCCTACCCTGGCTTAGGGAAAAAACTACAGTATATGATAAAAGAGAGTGAGGTTGTTGCTCTATATTGTATTTTAGTTCTGTCCTTCAATTTTGTCCTGTACATCATAAACTGACACAACTACACATGACAACAACCTGTGCACCTCCTTGCTCATTCAAACATTTTCAACCATCATCTCACCACAGATGTTGGAGAGAGTACAGGAAATCAAGAGTAAGTCAATATTCAAGAGTGATTAAATTCTACACCATATAATTTAGACCAGTGAGATAAAACACCTGTACAGAAATATTTATAGTTACTTGTGAACGTTCAGAGATAGGGTGGGGTGGTAAGTCGCAAATACTTGTGCCTGAAAACATCTAAATGAAAATGCATTAATTTCTGATAGCCAACATTAAATGTTAAAAATAAAAACATATCATGGGAGCCTGTACTCCCTTTGATATGACAAATGGTTTAATGGATAGAAGGATCATAAAGTATTCATTTAAGCAAATATGTGGGCATAACTCATCATGACATTTTAAGCATACTTCTATTCAGAAGGAAATCTCCCTGTGATCAGTAGGACTATCTACAATAATGTAGGTAGAACATTAGCAAATATGCACCTAGATACTATTGATTGAAGAGGTGGGGGTTTAATTAGGCATGTTTTGCTAGGCTTTATTGGAGTAAACGAATAATAGCTTACATTGCTTGCTTATGGATTTTATTTGTGGTTTTTAAAGTCTGCATGCTGTTAGACACAGACAAGGGTCTGTGTGTGTGTGTATGCAAGGTTACAATTCACAGCAGTTGGAAAGAACATTATTTGCTATTCTATGAATCTCAAAAACCTGATTAGGACAGCTTTAAACTAAATTACATGGTAGAGGAAGACTTTATTTGAGTGGGTATGGGGACACAGAACTGGGGAAAGTAGCCTTAATGATAAGGAGGAATTGGGTCAATAGTAGAAGAGCGGGACAGAAAAAAAAACACCAAGGAATCAGCCAGAGAGAACGACCCTTAGTCATAGATGTTTCTAAACTAGTGCACAGAACTTGGGAAGGAAACAAGATGAACTTGAACTCTTAATATAGGAAGGAAAATATGATTTAATAGCCATCACTGAAACCTGATGGGATGAATCTCATTATTGTCGTGTAGTAGTGGAAGAGCATAATCTACTCCAAAAAACAGACAAACAGGAAAGGAGGAAGAGTAGCAATATATGTCAAGGATGTGTATACCTGTAAGGAAATCTACGACTCAGAGCATGGCAAGCAAAGTTGAGAGCCTTAGAGTAAAAATTAAAAGGGACAGAAACAACAGTGACGTCATTGTGGGTAGCTACAACAGGCCCCCTAGCCAGACTAAAGATTTGAATGATGCCTTCCCTAGAATAAATGACCAACTATCCAAAAAGGAGTGAGGGACTCCTATGACCTTTATATTTGTTAGAAATCAAAATCTAGCAAGAATGTAAGATTCAACAATTTCCTTGCTGACAATTTCCCTGAAGGGGAAGAGGCAACAAGGGTTCTACTGATCTTAACCCAGAGAGATGAACTGGTCAATAGGGTGGAAATAGTGGGATTCTTCTTGGGATCTGTTATGCAGTGGAAAAGGGAGGCCAAATAAAGTTAGACAGGCACTCTGGACTTCAAGAAAGCTTATTTCAGCAACCTTATGGATATACTGTCAGATACCATGGGCAAAAATGCTCAAAAGGAAAGAAATTCATAATGCATAGGAGTTTCTTTAAGGTGGGATACTGAAGATATGGTTGTGAGCAATTCCAAGGAAGAAGAAAAGTGGGAGATGTTTAAAGAAACCAGGGTGGATGTTAAAACAAATACATTTAAGAGACATGTATAAGAAATGGAAGGAGGAGGATATCACTGGAGGAATACAGATGAATAGTCAGTACTTGTAGGGAGAAAGTCAGGAAAGCTAAGGCTCAGAATGAGCTCACCTCACTAGATAGGTTAAAAATAATAAAAGGGATTGTGCTTGGGGAAGAGGAAGACAAGGAAATGGCAGGGCCCATGGAGAAGATGATGAAATGCTAACCGGACAGAGAGATGGCTCAACTATTCAACACTTTTTTTTCTGCCTTAGTCTTTCTCCCAAAAGAAAAGAGTGCTCTAATTGGTGAAAATAGAATAAATGATGCAGTAATAGGTAGGGAATAGGTATGGAAGGAGTAAAGGAATACCTAGCTACTTTAAATTAATTCACATTTCCAGGGTCAGACAAACTAAAGGAACTTGCAGATGTAATATTAGAGCCACTGTCAATAATTTTTTAGAATTCTTCGAAAACAGAAAAGGTCTCAACAGATTGAAGGATTGTCCTCATCTTCTAAGAGGTGGGGGGAAGAGAACACCCAAGTGACTACTTTACAACAATATCAAGAAAGTTTCTTGTACAGATAAACAATCTGTCTATGCACACTTAGAAAGGAATGTTGTGATTACTAAGAATCAGGAAGAATTTTTACTGAAAAAACATCATGCTAAGCCTATCTTAATCTCTCTTTTTGATAAGAGTTATGATATGGTGGATCAGAGGAGTGCCATAGATGTAGTATATCTTGATTTCGATGAGTTTTTGACAAAGTCCCTCAAGATATTCTTGCAGGCAAGCCACTGAACTGTGGGCTAGAAAGTGCTACTGTTAGATGAACTTGTAACTGATTGATGGATTGAATGAGAAAGTGTTCACCAATGGTGCCTCTCCATCCCAGAGACTGGGAGGTGCCTCAGGGTTCTTTCCTGAGTGTGGTGTTGTTCCTCACCTTTATAAATGACTTGGATGATGGAACAGAAGACATGACTATCAAATTTGCAGATGACACCAAATTAGGAGGGTAGCTTCAGATACCAGAGGACAGGATCAGAATTCAAGATGACCTTGAAACATTGGAGAGTTGGGACAAAATTAACAAAATGAATTTCAGTATGGATACATGTAGGGTACTACATCTAGGTAGGAAAAATTAAATGCACAAATAAAGGATGAGTGATACCTAGCTTGAAAACATTACAAGTGATAATGATCCAGGGGTCTTAGTAGACCACAAGTTATATATAAGTCAATAATGTGATGCACCAGCTAAAAAAGGCAGTAATTTTAGGCTGCATCAATGGATTATACTGTCCTGACTGAGAGAAATAGCAGTGCTACTAATTCCAGTTCTGGGCACAACAATTAAGGAAGGATATTGATAAGCTGAAACATGTCCAGAGAAAGGTAACGAAGATGTTCAAATGGCTAATGGAGGTGCATATGTTTAGTGTGGGGAAGAGAAGATGGAGAGGTGACATGACATCATCTTTAAATATCTGAAAGATTGTCATTTAAGAGATGGAACAAGCTTTTTTTCTTCTGCTGCCGAGACTAGAACATGAACTAATGGATTCAAATGACAAGAAAAGTGATTCTACCTAAACATTAGGAAGAACATCTTTATTGTAAGAGTTGTGCAATAGACGACCTCAGAATGTGAAGAACCCTCCTTCTTTAGAGGCCTTTAAATAGAGTTTGGATGGCTCTCTCTCAGGAGTGCTTTTGTTGTGTTTTCCTCTAGGACAAGATGGCCCTTTCAGTCTCTTCCAACTCTGTGATTCTACATGTGCATTCATGTATGTAGATACACATAAGTGACACCCCTAAAAACTTTCAAGAGGTGATTTCTTATAATGCATAAGAAGGTGCCTGAAATAATGCAAGTGTAAAAAAATAAATAATCATCTTCCAATGACTGAGTTGCATTATGAAGAAGAATGCTCCAACAATTAAGTTCAGCTATCAGAAGAGATGTCTCTTTTGAACAATGTCAGTTTGAAATATGTGAAATTGCGACAGATATTATGGACAACACAGAGATATTATTCCAAATTCTGCACATATTATGATATTTTAACAATATGAAAATTAAAATGATATGATTATTAAAAACTATTTTAGTGGTTTAATCTTTTTATCTACTACAGTCATATCCATTGTGTTTCACACATTAAATCACTGTTATTTATCATGCTCAAATAAAAATGTTGTTTCAATTGGTTGTCACACGTCCAATATCTGAAAATGATCATTATGGCTCAAATAGTGCAACTTTAGTGCTTTTTTTTAAAAGGTGCACTGCTGATTAGACGTGTCACTGCAAGAACTGCAACCTATTTTGTTATTATGAACACATGCTTTCATTATTGTTATTGATGTTATCATTAATATTTGTTATCACATTAATAAACATTTCCTTTTGTATCTATTATAAGGATAAGCAGATGCACTATGTACTGTAAGGGTAATTACAGGAGGCCTGCAGTATTCACGAGCTTAGCATTCACGAATTTATCCTTATGTGAACTGAAAAATGAAAAAATACTGAAAAAATTAAATTACCTGACATCCACAGCAGAAGCAATCCCAAGGCAGCAGGGGAGGCTGCAGCAAGGCCCAGGCAGATGTGCATTTTTAGGCCTTGCAAAGAGGCCTCTTATGTGCTCCCTGGAGGCGGGGCGTCAGGAATAGGGTTTGTTGCTCTCTCACCTCAACAATTGCAGACTGGCCAACAATTCTAGCAGAGACACAGCAGAGAGTGTGCATGTGTTCCAATCCTGCTTTCTCATTCACAAACGAGCAAGCAGGAGCAGCACCCCCTTGCCATGTCCCTGCCAAAGCTCCTTGCCACCCCAGGATTGTTGGCACCATCACCATCAGCAATCCCAGGCTGGTCAGCAGAGTTGGCAGAAACGTGGCAGTGAGGGAGGGTTCCCAATCCTGTTCACTCTTTGTGAACAAGAGAGCAGAATCTGCACACATACACACACATTGCCATGTCCCTGCTGAAGAGGCCATCAACAACCCTAGGCTGGGCAACAATGAGGGAGGTGCTGACCCCGCTCTCTCATTTGTGAATGAGAGAATGGGGGTTGGTGCACGCACACGCACACATATCCCATGGCCGTGCCCCTTACAACAGAGGTGTGTGTGTGCTAGTCTTGCAGTGGGTGTGCATGTGTACTGATCCTGCTTTGTCATTTGCGAATGAGCAAGACGGATTGGCGCTCCCCTCACTGCTGGCTGGCCTGGGATTGCTGATGGCAGCAGTGCCAACAATTGTAGGCTGGCCAGCAGCTTCTGCATGGACACAGCAGAGTGTGTGTGTGTGTGTGTGTGTGTGTGTGTGTGTGTGTATGCACACGCCACAACCGAGCAGGACCGGCACCCCTCCCACTGCCATGTCCCTGCCATGTGATTGGCATGCCTCTGCTTTGGCTGTGGCTTGTCACCACCTCTGCTGCTGCCTTGCGCCTTTTTTAAATGGGGACTTTACAGCCCACTGTATGTGCATTTATTTTGTGATGTGATTGTATCTTCCCCTTAATAAACAGAGCTAAAATGTTCTAATTATGCTCTTGTATGGTTAACATGACCAAATTTGTATATTCCACTTGCAACGATAAAATAAAAATTACTGTGATTTACAATCTACTATGATTTCATGAGGAGGTACTCCTAGTATTGGACCATCATCTCCAGTGTAAAATTTGTGGGGAAAAGCCTTCTTTAGTTTAAACTAAAAGGACTCTGAAAGTCATGTTTGGATGAGATTAACTAATCTGTATTTATAAGCATACTAATAATCACTTTACCTATGCAGATTTCATATATACTAGTCCCCTACAGTGAAATGATGAAAAAGTTTCTGTCTTGAGTGGTTTGGTCTAAATGAATATCACAGCATATGAAAAAGAGGGCAAACTGGTTGCCAGAAATGAATTATTTCTCTGTTTGTTTCTTTTTAATAGATATACTTTTGAATGACTTTCAACTCTTTTGGTACCTTAACCATATTTTAATTTTGTTTGCTTTTAGAGATGTCAACCTTCATCTGTATCTGTTTCAATCTTTGTAATCTACTCTAGGTCCCAGACTGGGATGATATTAGTATTCTAATTTTTATTGAACTATTCCAAGGCATCTTAGTAAGTCTAGATAAACACTTTTTATCACCATGAACACTTTTTAGGCATGCAGTGGTACAATGACAGGAAATATTACCTTTTTGGAATGGATTAAATTATGGCATACCTAAGTCTTATATTGCCAAATATCTTTTCTACTGGATAGTTTACAGGTTTCATCAAGAAAAGCATTCAGGTTCAGAATAGGCCCATTACACAGTTAGATTCAGTTGTAAAGTAACAGCATAAAATGGAGAAAATTCAAAAGTACCCCAAAAGCACTTTTGTGGAATACACGGTCCCCAAAGTGACAGAATCTTGGTCTATAGACCTTTTCAAAGATGCAAATGTGTCAGGAATGTCTTCCATAAAGATTCTGGCCCAGGGTAGAGGACTGGATGGGTCTCTTCAACACTGGTTTCAGTTATATATCAAAATGGAAATGACACCACCATAAATCAGTCAGCTAGTTATCATTTTTATTTTACCTGCCCCCTAAGTAAACCTAAGTTGTGAATAACAAGGCCAACATTTTTAAAAACTTTTTAAATGATTGACCTACCTCCAGGAAAGAAAACCATTAGAGGCAGTGAAGAAACAGATGCTGGGTCTCAAATGGACATATGTGCTAATAAGGCTATTTTTAGATTCTATGTGCCATTCAGAGTGGTGTGCCCTAAGAATGCTCACGAAGGGCAAGTTGGTACTACAAGGTTTTATAAAGACTGCATTTTAGTTCTGTGGCTTGAGCTGAAGCACATTTCATCAGTCAAACACGTTTTGATTTTCCTACTGAGTAGATAAGTAGGGCCAGATGTTTCAAATAACCTGGGGCTGGGTGTTTAAGAGTGTTCACATAAAAAAAAAACCTTTTAGAAAATATAGCCCTTAAGCAACAGGGATAAAACAATTACACAATATCTTGAAATTCTTCACCTTTTTTCACGGTTCCTTCCCCATCCCATCTGAATGCAAAGAAAATCCCATCTGAATGCTAACAAATACCATGTTAGGGCACATCATACTAAGGTGTGGATTAATAGTGAATATGAAAAAATGAATTCCGATGGTGTTCAGTGCTGATACCAGAGAAGCCTGTATTTTTTTTACAGCTAGTCATTTAAATGGGAAACAACAGGAACAAAATAATGGCTGGCATTCTGTTCAGTATTTACAACATTGTAAGCCAGACTTATGACATCGTAAATATAGCTGTTGTACTATTGCAACACCCAAAATGCCCCCCAAATCTACCTTTCACACCAGGCAGTTCCAACAACAGGAGATGGGGGGGGCACAACAGTCCGTGAAGAAACATCTAGTCTTTTCCTGACAGTGAGACAAAAGTACCTTGTCAGGAGAAGGCTGGATGCTTCTTTGCTGATCACCCCACTTCCCAGTACCTCAGAAATCCTTTGGTTGGCAGAGCTGCCTGGCATCAAAGCTAGGTTTTGGGTCTGTTCCTTTGTGGACATAGCTATAATGATGGACATCCACTGTCATAGATACATCTCTCTATGAAATATCTCAACCAATGTTTTTCCCCATTTAGATTCTTCACACCAGTCTTGATAACATGAAATTGCTGTGTGGGTCTAACACACTCTATCAAGGGCCTAACTGGAAACTAATAATAAGTCCACAACAACAACCACCAACAACCAACAAAAACAAGTACTAGTAGTAATAGTAGTAGTAGTCCAAATTAGCTACAGATTAAGGAATAGATTGTTTTGATACCACATTCCATGGAAATTATTGGGGTACAGTGGACCCTACAATTTTTATTTTAAATTCTTCATTGGGCTATTTAGAAGCTCTGATGGAGAAAACAGAAATAACAAATATGAAAACTGGACTGATAATTGAGGAGAAACCAAAAGCCAAATACACTCAGTTGAAACATTGGCCTCCTAAGAAGTAATGGAAGGTGTTTGTCTGAGTTTTCTTCTCTTTTCTAAAGAATATTACAAATAAGGTATCAGTTTTGCCCATCTGTAATGTGAAAGTGTTAACTCTAGTGTCTCTATACAACTACTTTTGATTAGTATTAAACCTCCAAAACAATTATAGCCCTTCAGACAGACTGCAACTCACATGGCCCCTTGCTGCTGGCTATGCCAGCTGGGGTTGATAGAGGAGTTGCACTCCAGTAACACTAGCTGGAGGGCCCAAAGTCAACCATTTCTGTTATTGAGGAAAATTTACCTCCTGGGTGTTTTGTGATTGGGTCTTTGTGTTTAGGGGGGTCAGCAATATGACAGACATGTACTGCAAGGGCAAAAAGCAAACAAACATAGAGCAGAAATGGGGGAAAAACTGCTACAGTGCTCATAAGGTAAGCAAAATACCAAATTATTTCCTTGTAAGGGGGAAAGAGTGGATCCCAACTAACTTAGATATTCAGTAATTTCATTTTCCCATTAATTTCAACAGATGTAAAGTGGACTCTTGATTCCTAGACTGCTCAGCCAGGAAGGCTGGTATTTACAGAACTCCCTCCCTCTGCAAGAGCCAGGGCTAGGGTAGTTGGCAGTTTACAGGTTGACAGGCCTGAAGTCATTCCCAGCTGATTGGACCTTTCTAGGAGAATCCAATGATTATGGACCCTGCAGGTCCCAAACTATCCACCCACAGACTATAATGTTTGGGCAGTTTCTGACTGCTATTACTGGTGGGAGAGCAGTCACTGGCTGCTTGTCTTACAATCTGGGTGCTGTGGGAAACTCCACTGTGAGCAAGACACATCAACACACCATCTTAGTCACAGATGTCTGGTTTAAGCAAAGTACACATATGATGTCTGCATTGTATTTATCTCAACAGCTTATGAAACTGATCAGACAAACTGATCCTATCTGCTCCCGCAAAGCACAGAATGGTCATGTGGGGGCTTCACTGTTGTTCAGTGTGTGCTCAGCCTTTGCATTTTTGCTATAATCTGTGCCTCTGGAACATGCTGAAGTCTGATTCAGAGCTGAAGTCTGATCCAAAAATTTAATCCCTGTTAGAACTAAAATTAATTTGGTCTGCTTATTACCCTTAAAATTATCCTATAGAAATTTAATATTTAATCTTGCTCAAATATTTTTCCATACGCTCAAATAACTTTTCTTTGTTCAACACCCACTGACATTTGGTTTCATATATGATAGCTGAAACTGAACCCCTTACAGTTTCTAAAGGACTCAGACATAGATTTTTCTGGTGTTTGGCTCTGTCACAAAAGACAGTTTGAAAATCAATTAATTACTTATCAAATTTGACAACTTTAAACGTTGGCAGGCAAATTCCTATTGAAATTTGAAAAGGGGTTTAGAAACTTATCGCATACAATAAGTAATATGCAAATATAATTAACACTGGTGAGTTTTCATTCTGGCACTCCGGCAAAACAAAATCACTTAAACACACCAAAAGGTTAAAAAAAAATTGAACTTGAATCCAATTAAGATCTACTCAAAAGTAAAACTGATCAAGTTCAATGCGGCTTGTTTCCAGCTAGATTTGCACCCTTAGTTAATCTCACATTCAGAAGGTAAATATGAATTGTATCTTTAAAATTCTCATTTAAAAATGTTATGGACAGACAAAGAAAATTCTTGAACATTTCACCTTGAAATCATCTGGTATGAGGAGTTTTGACGTTCGAAGAAAATTCAAGATATATCTGAACATTTGACCATCCCTGTCGATGAAGTAGTGCTGCTTCAGGCTGTCCAAAACAATTGGCTCCGTGCCATCAAAAAGCCTCCCAATTCTGAAAATGAAAGAGAAGTCACCAACATCAATTTGGAATCACCATTATGAGTCACTAGGAGACTTTCTGACCAGAGTGAACCTAAAGGATTTCAGCATTTAGTTAAGTTCAGTGCTGACAGAACTTAGAGCGGGGACATATATTAAAATGAAGTATGATGAATACTTGGTGTGAACGTGGAAAAGATTTAAAACTGAATGGGAAAATGATGGGACTTGTCTACTGAGACAGTTATACTGAAAAGAGAGGAATGTGAAATTTATCCCCATTTCAACAGCTCCTTAAACCATTGTCTAAGGCTGGATAAAGAAAGCATATCCTATAGAAGCACTCTTACCCCATGCAGGTTTTTTTTCCCTCCTTAAAACATCTTGAAACATAAACCTTTAGGGCTAAGATTTTTGTGGTCTTTGGCTCTGACCCAAAATAATCCAAGTATATAGAATCTGGTAATCATTTGTCTTTTATGCTTACATTCTGAATATTTTAACTTTCCATTCTTGAGAGTGTATTCCCCCTGGCACTTCTTGCCTGTTTGAAAGAATCAAAAAATATGAAGTTGCAGTTTTAAATCAGAAGAGAACTACCTCAAAATTTTAGTTTATTTATGATGTACCGTTAGCCTCTACTTTTGCATCCTTCACTCCCTAAAGAAACAGGAAATATTTTACACAACTGCTTCTGTACTGTCAGAAGTAAAAACTGTACAGCTGATTTGGACCTGGACCTTACCACTGGGAATAGGGATATTGAGATTTTGCCCTATACTGGGGTCCCAATCTGGATTGGGATCCCTGTATGTATAATACGTACTAACAAAAAGGAAAAAAAAGTGAAAAGGGATAACAAAATGAATTCATTTTATAGCAACCCAGATAATGCAAGCTATTACAATGCCCATCATGTCTTTGTCAATCAAAGCACTAAGCCCATCAACAGGTGAAAGACTCATTGTCCACAATAGGTTCCCTTTGTCTCGCATCTGGAATCTTCACAGCCACAAGCCAATTTCGGGGTACAAATACCCCTGATTTCAGGATGCCCAGTGCAGTCTCTTGAAGGTCTACCCATCACTCTGGCTCCTGAATGAGAACTGTCCTTAGGTCCTACTTAAGCCAAAACACATTTCTGCTCTTCACTACTCTTCTGGACTGGTAATTATAAATTCCCCAAATCCCTCAGCCTCTCTATAATTTTTCCCCCTTTCACTTTCAGTTAGCTCTTGTGTGAATGTATGATTGTGTGTATCTTGTGTGCATACATGAGTGAATTCCCCTCAATAAAACACACTTTTTTGCTTACTTTTGACTCTTTGGCTGGTTCTTTTCCTGCGTGTGCCCGTAAACACTGGTAGAAAAGATCTCGCTAAGTTGCCCCCCTCTCGCAGCCTCCTGATTTTGAGCTAATTAATTCCCCACTTTTTCAAGGAGGAATTTGGCATTGCAGGGTGGCCCTTGTGACACCTGCGTTTTGGGGTAACACCAGGGAACACAAAGAGAATCATCCCCATGTGCCTTCCTTTCCAACAGAATTGCTGAAAGGATGGTAAAGTTAATGCCTCTTTCTTCTCCAGGTGATCTGGTTCTGGATGGTGGAATGCATTTATCTACGGCAGGGAGAGATGGTTATATAGTCTATCAAACACAAATGCTCAAAGTATTACCAGTTAGGTTGAACACACTGTTTCATCTCCATGCCATGGACCCATTTACACTACATTATTATAGTGGCATGCTTTCACTTTAATTTCCATGGAAACATCTTATGGAATGTTGTGCTGCATAGTTCAGGGAGGCACTAAAGCTCTCTGGTTGAAAATTCCTACTACCCCACCCCAAACTACAAATCTCAGGATTCCAGGGAAAGGAGTCATGACAGTTAAAGTGGATTCATACTGCTATAATTATGTCCTATCAAAGGGCCCCATAATGTGATGACAGACTAGGACTTTGTGGAGGATCAGTCATATAACTCGACTTAAGTGAGTATACAGAACAAGAATACCCTAATGATCCAGCTTTCTAAGCATGACAGTGACAGGGATCGTCTTACCATTTCTTTTCTTCCATGGCAAAGGCCCTTAGCATTTGTGCCAGCTTTACTGACATTGTGTCATTTAGTTCTTCCTCCCAGGGCCACTTTCTGCTTAACACTTACACCAATCCTCCTCAATAACAAGACAAAATATTTTAAAATAAGGGTTGATACTTCCTCCTGCCATACCATCCTCCCCTTCAGCTCCACCTCCTCCTCCCATCCCAGAAGGTCAGTCTCTCACACATGTCTGAATTGGTTTAATATTTCCTTCTGAACTTCCAAGCAGCGGCATGATGAAACTGATAATTTTTGTCAGACTCACTGTGGCCCAAGGCAGAAAGCAAACTCAAAATGCAACCCAAGAGGCAAATGGACTGTTTGCAGATTTAACAAGAATCAGAGATTTCTATTGGAATAGGTGTCTTTGAAGAAAGTGAATGAAGAAACAAGCAAACAAGAGAAATATTCTAAAACCCAGATGGCTGATCTCTTAAGCATTTGTCAACATCCAAAATACTTCCAAAACGAAAGATATTTTTTCCAAGTGTTGTTCATATCATACTAAAGTGACTTAAAACATGAATCTTAGACCCTTTCCACATGACGTTGCTATCTCGTTTCTGCCACAGGATGGCACCGGTTGGCAGGTTGCGCTTCCGCATGACATCGCCACTGTCCTGCTGCCATCCTGTTGTGGAGTGTTGCACTTGCGCAGTTTTCACAAAACAGAAAAAATTAATTTTGTGTCTGCAATTGCGCAGTGCTCCCATCACTTCTGGCCACAGGGAAGCTGCGGAAGTGCATTGGCAATGCTTCCTTCCGTAGCGCAGCAATGGAAAAAGCCCAGCTACACTGCAGAAGGAAGGAAGGAAGACGTGGCGCTATTGTGTTCTCTTCTGCATGGACCGAGCAGGTGCAGAGGGGAGCATTGTTGACGCACTACCTTCTGGACCCAGGACTGCAACAAGATGATGCGGAAGAGCGTCATCGTGTAGAAATGGCCTTAGAGAAAATTACAAACATCACTTCAGATTTTGCTTTATTTTTCCTCTAACGTTACTTCTATCTGAAATTTCATTGTCATAATTCATAAAGCAAAGCACAGAGAAAGCTACGAAGAATTGCTGCCAAGTAAAACAGGACCCAGGAGCAAGATCTAGAGAGCCTCACCTTTCCTCAAAAATGTACAAAACCCTTCACACCTGGCATTTAGTTTATATCTATGTGTGGTAAAGGAAAGTGGTAGTCCTCCTCATTGGCATTGCCCTTGGGCCACTGCTGTAGCCTTTTTAATAGGCATCTGGGGTTAAGGGTAAGCAGCTAGAAGAAAGATTGTGAGAAGTGAGTTGAGAGAAATTAATTGGGTAGCTGCTAGGCAATCACCCATACAAATCTGACAAGTTCCTTCTCCTCTTTCTTAATGAAGTTGGTACTGGCCAGGATTCTCATCACTAGTCACCTCAATATGACAATCCAGGCTTCAGCAGAGCCTATTTCAAGAGGAGAACAGAGCTACTATACAGTTTACTGGTGCCAGCCTTATGGAACAGACATTGTGGCTCAAGACTGAATGTTAAATGATTTGAGAACCCCAACTATGATTGATAATCATAATATAAATACTGCAGGCTTAAACTGTTGGGAACCAACTGAGATAGGGATATGAATATTATATATTCCAACCACATTCTTGCATCATGATTAGTTATCCCACTCTGTTCTTTATTCCTCTTCTACACTGGCAGTTTCCCAACCTTGATGTCATCCTATCCTACGCCAACCATCCTGCCTGTGTTTGCTAAGGTATCTCTTAAGATTTCACAAGTTAAACTCTTGGCAGCGTATTAATAATCTCAATGTCTTTCCTAACAATATCTCAGAGGATTAAATGCGACATGATGACCAGTGCTTAAGAAACTGCTGGAGTCTTATCTTCCTTTCTAATAAAATTGTTATTAAAATACAAAACCAAAAAAACCAAACCCAAAAAACAACCCAGGATGCTCAGGATACCAATTCCAGAAAAATCATCAAAAATCAAGACTATGAAATACTAAAAAGTAACAATGCATGAAGGAAGAAAACATACAAAACTATCTTCATGGAAACATGCTCATGAAACTATTTTAAGAAGAAAATAGAAATTAAATAATTTAATTTTCCATTGGAATACTGAGGAATTCTCAATAAAAAACAACGAATTTAGAGGTTCCAACCCCAACTTTCCTATCCTGCCCATTAACTACTTGGTAGAAAAGTGGCGTGTGCAATTTAGCCTCTTTTCACTTAGACCTGTCCTCTTGAAGAGATGAAGATGAAAGTTTACAATACTCTTCCAAATATTAATAAATATTTAAAAGCTTTGTTAACCTTGCAACAAATATTTACAACTGAAAAACAATGTGTTTCTTCCTCATTTTGAAATATGTTAAATGTAATGAAGTTAGCTGCAAGAACTAAGAGCAATCCCATTTCTCCCAACTGCTCCAATATTCTGGTTGATAACAGCTTACACTGATACTTGTAGCACTCTGCTTTTATATTGGGGGAGGTGTCATATCTGATTTTCACCCTGTTTCTTTCTTCTACAATGTATCATCAAGATGATGATGTTTTTGATGAAGTGTCTCACACAGGGGCCTGAAGATAATGGATTCAATGATTATACTTAAAGGATCATTTGTCAATTCAGTATTGACTATTTGTGCTGCTCCGAGACAGGAAGAGATTTCATTTTTTTTAATATAAGCTGTGAAGCCCTGAGGCATCTTCTTAAACCATTTAAAAAGAAATCAATTTCCAGATGGGTAAAAGGGGCCTAGAAGAGTCTTAATGAACTTGAGTGTTCTGGACCTCTTTCAGCAGAATCTAAAGCAAGGCTAGCCAAGTTCAGAACCTATTTCTTAGCAGAGAAACTCTGTAGAAAGGTCTTGCTTCCACTGTTTAGAATTTGCGGTTATGGCTCTTGACTAAAGCTATAAATTAGTGTCTTAGTACTTGAGACATAATATCTAGTTGCACAAGAATGTAAATTAATTGTTACCACTAATGAGGACAAAGAAAAAGCAGTTACTATGCAAACTAGACTTTAGTGTTTATGTATAAGGGAGGAAACCATTATATCTTTCGACCATGTTAATTAATCTCCAGGAAGTGTAACAAATTATATGATGGTAACTCTATTCACTTAGAGCAGACAAGAGCACTACACAGGGCAAGACCTCTTTTCAATTAGAAGTTACAACTTCTCATTTGAAATTACAGCTTACACCTATCTTCTGTTTGCATCATGGAACACTGACAGGATGGATATTTTGCCCAATATAAATCATTCTAACAGCCAGAACACAAAAAGCTCCAAAGAACTGACAGCTTAACCAATATGGTGGTTGAAATGAAGTTGACAACAAAGGTCTGGGACAGATACCCCTCCTGACTCTGTTAACTCAAGAATAGTGAAAAAGGAAGATGCACCACACTGAGACTACTAATGAAAGATGCCAGCTTGCCAAAGACAGAGCTCAAGGAAGCAACAAGCACAGAATTTGTGCAACTGCACCTACTATGTAACTATTTCTGCACTGTGTCCGACTTTCTTATTTAACTGCTTGACCTAACAGAAGACCACAAGTATCTTTCTGTCTTTCTCAGCTGCCTTTTGCTAGGATAAAAAGACATAAATTTGAAACTTTGCTAAAAGTTCAAAATGTGTAGTGTTAATAAAAGTTTAAGTCAAATTGAAATTTGGCATATGTTTTATTTGTGATGTCCATTCCAGCTTATTAATTTGATCTCTACCCCACTTCTTGGTTCCTTCCAGACGTACAAGGGGTCTGAATTTTTCCCAATTCATCCTTCAGATACAGAATTATGAATTCCGCTACACTAAATCAAACACTGCTGGTGACACTATCTAATTAAATTTTTACCAGTTCAAATGCTGCTAACACTGTCTGAATTGGTAAGAAAAGAATTTGACTAAGTCATTAAAAGAGCAATGATAGTTACATAGGTTGAAAATGATGTAAATGTTAGCATATAAACACATAACACACTTCTTCACTGAAACAGAAAACATGAAAATGGCCAGTAGCAATCCCCAGAGGCCTCAGGGAGTCTACTGGATATTCAAAGAGTGGACATAAATTTTACTGCCTCTCCCATATTTCAGGAGATGGGTCACAAGGGGATGTGATTCTTCAGGATCCCATGTTTTTGCAATTTTCACTCCTGGTGGAAAGGTTAAAAGAAATTCCTGAGATTTCAAGTTTTCCTAGAGGGCCCCTATCTTGGAAAAGGTAAGGTGGAAGGTTTACAGTTAAGAAAAGGACCACAGGTTTTGAATGCTCTTTGAATACAGTCAACATTTGCAGTTGTCACTGATCCCTGCCTTCTCTGAAGATGTGGGGGAAGCAGTTCTTAACTTTAACAACCTATAAAATCCTCAAAGCAGGTGGGGTCTTTTTTTTAATATGTGGTGGACCTGTAAGATAGCAAGGAAATTTTGGAAGGAAATTCATGATGAAATCCAAAGAATCTGCAGTTTACATTTTGAAATGAAGCCAGAGTTTTATTTGTTAAATATGTTAGGGCAACAAAGAGAGATAAGATGTCACCAGAAGACACTGTTATATTTGATAACTGCTGCAAGACTGACATATGCACAATATTGGAAAGAAAGGAACCATGTTGATATAAAAGAATGGAAATTAAAAGTTCCGGATATGATAGAGATAGAAAAGCTAACATTTTCACTGAAAAATAAGCCTGTCCAGAACTTTGAAAGGGAATGGAGAGAAGTGTTGAATTGGATAAAGATACAGTAGAAGAAGAAAAAAAGAATAAAGCAAGATTGTATGTAATGCAAGGCAACAGTGTAATAAGGCAATGTAACAAAGCAGCAATGTAACAATATAAGATGCAACAATGTAAGATTATCTTTTAAACAGAAACTATGTATGAATGAAATGTAAACAAGTAGACTCAACTGGAAAAAAAAGAAAATAGCTTGGAAGTGGGGAAGGTTTTTTTTTTAATTTCCATCTTAAACCTTAATAATTTTGTTTTTAAAAAAATAAAATAAAATAAAATCCTCAAAGCATCATTCTGAATACAGTGAACCCTCAACTTTCACAAGGGTTAGGTGCTCAGGATCTCCACAATTGTGGAAAAACCATGAATACCTCTAGCTTTCCAGACATGCATGCTTGACTCTGCTGCTACAAACATCTCCTTCAGTGTCATCATTCTTCTCAAGAAGGCAGCAGAGAAGAACAAAGATGCTGAAGGAGATTTTTGCAGCAGCCTCTGTTGGTACTACATTGCCTCCACATCACTCAAGGGCTGCCTCCTTCAGACCTCCGTCACCTCTGCTGGCCTTTAAGCCTTCTCCTAGATAAGGTGACGGCAACAGTGGCAGCTCCTCCTCCTCCTCACTCTCCTCCTCCTCTCCATCTCCTTTCCTGCCAAAAATGAAGACCTTACAACGACAAAAAAAGTCCCTTCTGGGCCAGTTATTTAGCAGAGTTATTAACTTCCATGTGCAGAAATTCCATTTTTTGGACAGTGCTTCATGTTCCCTGCCTCTGAGGAGTAGAATTGTTACCTTCCATGTGCACAAGTCCCTTTTTGGACAATGCTTCATCATCTTCCACTTCCAGGGAATAGAGTTACTGACTTCCCTGTGCACAAATCCCTTTCCTCATGATCCCCACTTCTGAGGAACAGAGTCATTGACTTCCATGTGCACAAGTCCCTTTTTGGACAGTGCTTCATGATTCCCACTTCTAGGGAGCAAACCACAGAGAGGCAGGTGCCAGGCAAGGAGGAGGAAGAGCTGGCAAAAATCTCCTTTAATGTCATGCGGGAGGAAGTGGCCTGGGGAAGGGGGATGCAGACTGGTGTAGGCAGTAGGAAGTGGGGGAACAGCAGGAGCAGAAAGAGAGGAGAGGAAGGCAGAGCCAGTAACCCCTGGAAGCTAATCATAAGTTGAAAATGCCTTGAAGGAACACAACGGCTCCCATCACCTACAGTAACCAATAGCTATATTATTGTTTAGCTATCAAACATGTGAATAATCAAATTTGTGAAAGTCAAACCTGCAAAAATTGCGGGTCAATGGTACAGAAAAAACCCGTATTCGGCAGTTGGGAAAGGATGCTTGCAAATGAATTTTAATGATTTCTGTATATAGTTAAAAATTAAATTTTAAAATAAGCAAACATATTAGAATCAATGGGGCTAAAATGTACAATGGATTATGCTATCAGAAAGATACCCATAGAGTTCAAACAAATGTGCTCTTTTGGGCCATGACCAAGTCCACTAAGAAGTCAGCTAGTAAGAAAGAAGGCAAAGCGTTAGATATGAATAGAACCTGACAAAAGCAGATACAACAAGATACAGAAAGATATCTTAAACTGGGTCAGACCACTGCTTTATCTAGCCCAGTTGTTGGCACACACTTAGAGTGCATGTTTAGTGTTACAGGAAAGAGTCTTCCCAGCTACCTAAAGATCTAGGGGGCGGTGTCAATCTGGGATCTGCTTCATGCAAAACTTGTGTTTGATCACAGAACTAGAGCTAAGATTTTATTGGCCAAAATATCAGTTTGTAGACAATGCCATCAGATCCCCACTTTGTATTTCCTCTTTAGCAAGTGCTGGGAAACAAATCACACAAATGGCAAACCTTTCCAAATGCAAAGCCAGCAAAATGGTGGAACAGAGCCAGCCTGACACATTCTAGAACTTGGCAGCTATATCCCAAAGCTTCAAACATGCCCTGTGGGTGGCCATGGGTGTTGGCTGCAAAGCTACAAGCAGTTGTTTTGGTTCTGCACTTATATACATGCAGTGAATGAAACTGCTTAGCAACTATGCAACAATTTAGGAAAGATCAACATAGCTGAAATGATTTCATTTGGAAATGAAGTCACATACTGCAATTAACATCTCAGAACACTTAAGAGCCATGACCAAAAACTGAATGCACAGAACATGTCACAAAAAATATATCAATCTACACAAAATAATATGATGAAACTATGATCAGGCTACTAAAAGTAGTACTGTTTCCCATTGTAAAAATGAGATGCCATTGTATATCTCAGTAAATGAACTGAGATATAGCAGCAGGGCTAACTCACGCGAAGAGCCTACCTCCCCAAATTTCTTCAACAGAAACACTGGATCTGTAAATCTTTGGAATGGACATTCTTCTTTAGGAATAGTAACAATACAGTTTGACACATGCTGAAGGTGAAAAGTCAATTTCCTTAATATTCACTGTTTTTTGTAAAGTATCTATTAAGAAAAAAATCTTACTTCCTATTAAATAGATTTCACCAGCACCCAACACTTAGTCTTACATATTCTACCTAGTTTATATCAAGAGGAGGGTTTTTTTGGTGGGGAGAAGGGAGAATTTAAGTTTTTTTAAAGGGTTTCCAGTACAGAGACCCCTTCAGCACCTTAACCACTATTCTGAATCATCTTTGCATTGTCAAGAAATTCCTTCAGTCTCCAGCTGTTCCAAAGCAGATTCTTTCTACACAGACACAGATTCTCTTCTTCCAACAATTCTACATGAAGCAATGACCCACAAATAACTTGGGTTCTATATTCCTCAACAAGATGACCACTTCTTCCTGCAGATACCAACTGTTTCCTTTTAAAATGAAGCAAGAACCCAAGAATACAGCTTTGGCTCTTTCCCTTTATTCCTCCTCCAATACCATTTCCCAGCTACCTGACACATTTGGTGATGTATCTCACTACGTAACACATTTGGTGATGTATCTCACTATTGAGGTGAGAAGGAACAGCAGAACTCTGGAAGGACAACCATAAAGGGGGCAGAGGATCCTTTGCCATCATTTCAAAGGGGGAGGTGCCAGCCCTACACTTCAGAAGCTAGGTTGGAAGAATGACCTTGGTTGGCAATCTAATGTTGCCAAAAAGAAATATTGTTGCAATCACATATGGTCAAAGAGATTGCACATTTTAAAAACACTGCCGGAGACAAACATGGAAACAATATTTTCAAGATGACTCTGTATCTGGAAAAGCAGTCATCTATATTACTAGAGTGGTTTGCATATAGCCAAGATTACCATGTACACCAAAACAGTTTGTAACCCATATTGTTCATTTGTCTGATGAGGACAATGACAGACTGAAATGTGGCAACTGATAAACAGTAAATTGATATATAGTCCATCCTTAAAGGTACAATCAACTTTGATGCTGTTCATTAGGTTTGAGAGAATACAGCAGTGGTTCTCAACCTGTGGGTCCCCAGATGTTTGTGGACTTCAGCTCCCAGAAGCCCTGAGCATTGACCATAGTAGCTGGGGCTTCTGGGAGCTGAAGTCCACGAACATCTGGGGACCCACAGGTTGAGAACCACTGGAATACAGTGATGCTTTTAAATATACTTGTCACAAGATTGTTCTACTCAATTTCACACAATGAAGATTTTTTAGAACTTTCTAAGAATTAACTCATCTCTTCTCTTTTCCAGTTCTTACTGACAATCATCAAGTTAACAGGAAAAAAATAGATAATAATTCAAAAGATAGGGTAAAATTATTTTGACTATATCTAAACCCTTTTTTATTTTAAAGAAACCAGAGGCACAATCCTCAAATAAAACTGGCTGACACAACCATGTCAACAACAAGGTGGGCAGGCTGTGTACAATTTGCTAAGCACTTTGCAGATAAAATCACTGACATCTGTTCTGACTTGGATGTTATAACTAATACAGATCCACTGCATGCAGCCTTGGCTCCTACTTATTCAGTGTTAATGGATAGTTTTCAACTTGCACCACCTGAAGATATGGACACTGGAAAAGTGAGATTCACCAGATATGTGCAAGACTCTTGCCCTTCTTGGCTTATTGCACAGGCCAGAGGGGGAGTGGCTGACTGAGTAATGGGAGTGTACAATGCCTTTCTCCAGTAAGGCACAGTTCCAATTTGCCGAAAGGAAGGCAGTTGTAAGTTCCTTGTTAAAACACACAATATCCAATATCCTATTTTGGGCTAAGGTGCTGGAGTGTGTGGTTGCTTCCCAGCTCCTCAGGCTTTTGGATGAGACTGATTACCACATCACCGCAGGACTTCTGTATGACAAGAACATGTGTCGAACCCATTGGCATTATGTAGAAAACAAGAAAAAGTCCAACAACTACTACTACAGTTGTGAAGCTACTTCTCATGAGGAGACAATGTTACAGAGTAACATCTACAACATCAGCAACTATCTCCCTCAACAGCAGTATATCTGGAATTGGATCAAAAGCTGATATAGAGAGCAGGGAGGTATTTTAGGATGGAGGAAGCAAGTGGTAGAACCATCCCTAAGAGCCCAGGTCCTTGATTACTGCAACTGCTCTAACTTTGGCTGCTTGAGCAGCTCCGGTTGCTTGAGATCACAAACCCATAGTCTTTAATTTTGACAGTTCTTCTTTTGGACTACCCAACTGTTCATGTACTTTACAGTTCATGTACATGAGACACTGAGAAATTTTGAGAAAAATTTTCTTCTAAGAAAGATATTCCAATTAAGTTGGGACTCGTCACTGCACAGTGATACTGTATAAAATGCTAGTAGATGGTGTTGAAGAACAGAGCAGAAAGAGCTGGTGTATGAGTGCTGTGGGTCAATCAGGTGGGTTCTGAACAAAAAAATAACAACCAATGGTGCATATTTAATAAAATGTTTCTGTGGTATAGTCTCAATGCACTCAGAAAGGTTGAACATTCATTCAAGTGAGAAGTCTTACACTGAGTAAAAAGTACCTTACAGAGGTCAGATGGAAAAAGTGAGTAAATGAACACTGCTGTCAAAGACATGCAACATAATCCTTAGAATTACCTTGAATCAGGATATTTAGTAAGTGTGGCCAAGCTGCTGGTGTACATGTGCCCACCCACGTCAATATGTACCGGTGCATTGGATTTTGTGAGCTGTGCTGGCGTCGGAATGCCTTGATTGTTCAAAGGAGATGCAGGGGACCTAGTGATCAGAGGTCTTGACATATTGGGCCGACTGTCCTGTGAAAAGACACAAATACCATTAGGAACTTGGTTTTCTAATTTAAGGGAAAATCCAACAAAAATTAAACAGTGGAATTCACATTTAGGAGTGATTAAATTTAGTATTAACACCACTAAAACTCTCTACACACATACATACACACACACACACATGCATTAAATTTTAAAGATTAAAGTTTAGTTGTCCTGCAAGATGAAAAGTCTAATTAACAGTGTTGCTCAGACCCACATAATAAGGCAGTATTTTTCAGGCTTTCATTTACAAACAAAAACAAATTGATGCCCATAATTGATTAAATCACTAATGTTCTAATAGTTTACATCTGAGATCAAAAATATAAAGGTTACCGGGGTAGGGGAGCTGAATTTTGCTGTGTCCCAAACCCTCCTATAGGCTAAGCAGTTAGAATAGGTAAATACAAACCCTCAGCTCTTCCATTCTGCCAACTCTTCTCTTCAATTTCCAATTCACATATCACGCAAACGGAAGAGGAAACACCTGGACTAGCCAACTGTTCATGTACTGTAAAACATGGGGCACCGAGAGCCTTTGAGAAAGACATTTTCCATGTAAATATTATACAAATTGTGACAGATGCCCCTCTGCACCCAAGTAGGCTGCTATTCCCAGCAGCTTCCCAAAAGAAAACTCTGAAAGAGAGCACCGCAAGCAGATGCAGTTGAAGCAAAACACCTCAGTCAAACTGGAAATGCAGTGTCAGTAAGCAGCAAGGACTAAACCTGTGGCGAGAGTTAAGGGTGGGGTGGAGTAAAGCAGAGGGAAGCACTTTGTTGAAGCCAGCAAGGCAGACAAGTTTCAAAATTCTGGAATGTAAACAAAACAAAACCTGGCCACATTTCTAACACAATTTCACTTCCTCTTAATATATACACTGAAGACTTTAGCTGAGATACAATGACTGAGAATATTAAGTACTAGGAAGTTCATGCTGAATCTTCAAAGGTACTTCGGCTACAATCTATTTTGTTGCAATACATTTTTTAAAAAAATCACAGTTTGGCAACGAAAACTATTTGATTGCAAAAATGTCTTTTTAAAAATCAAGTAATGATTTAGTGAGGAAAGTATATGGTCTGTTCACAACCCTAAGGCCCCTAGGTGGTCTTGGGCAAGCTACTATTCCTGACAGTGCAATTCTGTCAACTCAGAAGTAAAACTGAATTCCATGGGGCTTACATGCAAGCAGGAACTCCAATCCTATACACACATTCCACTAAACTCAAGACGGGAGGAATTTCTTCTGAGCAGATATTCGCTAGAACCATACACACTGTTAGTCTGAAATTCCCACTGTAAAACAAGAACAAACTTACAGACCTTTGGGGACCAGTGAGATAAGAACTGAAACAAACTTTGGACTTGCCTACTTTTGTGGCATAATGTAACATTTTAGTTAATTCCATAGTTATTGGGATGGGATGTGGCCTCACATACTGGTAGAAGAAGATCCCATAGTTGAAATGCTGGTTTGTGTTGCTCTTTATGCTGTATTGTAGGTGTCAGCAACAACAAGGTTGGTGGGAAGAAAGTATATTTCTTGCTGCAGGCCAGTGGTCTGTAGCATTTAGATATTTTTCTTAAGTAACCTAAACCTAAGCCATGTAGTTACAATTAAAATGAGCATATAATAATATGCTTGGGAGAAACTATAACTGTAACTAACTGCTTTTTAAAATCAACTCTCCAGACTCTGTAGATGCAAAAATGCTATGGTGTAGCCTGTTTTGGTAGTTGCCTATTGTAGCCAAGAATTATTCAAATCATGCAGACTGAAATGCAGCAAATATCACAAATCTAAATGATGTCCCACAATTCCACTGATAGAATATCTTAAATAATTGAGAGCAGTTGCACTAAATCTCATTTTAAAGGTACAGTTTTCAGGAATTTTAGACATGCAGCAAATAAAATTTAAATAAAAGTTATGCTCCTTTTCCATTGTTTAGGACTGCCATCCCCATATGAGGCTGCTTGTAACTTAGTACCTCTATACCTGAGTACCTCAGTACCTGAAGGAGGATGGTACCTGTTTTTAAGTTACAATCACAATGTAATGTAGTTAATGCCTTTGTTGTTAGGAGAATTAATCACATATAAATTATTATTTGCAACATGTTATTTCCAAGCTGATTTGGAAAAACAATATTTAAATAGAGAAATACTTAACAGTATTGCATTCTTACAAGATAAAGGCTCAAATTTTGTAATTGAAACTATGTTTACGGGGCTACAGTTCAACAAGACATTCAGCAGACCCCAGGTCTCATTAATTAGTTCCAAAAGCAAGTTTAACTAGTGACTTCTGTTAATTTCTCTTTGTAAAATCATAGTATGCTATAATCTTGAAAAGCTAGAAGACCTGCTTGAAGAACAATTACTTGAGTAAGAAGACTATACCACCATAAAGCACATGCGTGTATGTTTACAATAAAGCTAGGAAAGAAAGAAAAAACTAAAGTGCAGAAGAAGCTACTGACAAAGTGAGAAAAATAACACATTAGTATTAATGTCCTTGGTGTAATCAGAAATAATCAGAAATAAAACCAAAGGATAACTCCGGCCATGCCTTTTTTTCCCCCCCTTTGGTGATATATCCTTATTATAACCTAATCATAAAGACCCCACCCCACCTTCTGGCATATCCCACAGCATTGCCCAACAGCTGGCTGGGTATGTTGGGAGGTTGAGAGTCCAACATATCTAGAGAGCACCCATTTGGGAAACCCTTTCTTAGTTCCTCTAACAAATCTGAACAGGCTTACAGGTGTTAGCACTATGAGATATTTTTAAACATAGGAGGATAAGTGCAGAACTATAGTAATGCTGTTATATGCCTTCGAACTGTTTCTGATTTATGGTGACTCCAGGGCAAATCTATTGCAGATTTTTCTTGGCATGATCTGTTCAGAAGGGCTTTGCTATTGCCTTTTTCTGAGGCTGAGAGAATGTGACCTTCCCAAGCTCACCCAGTGGCAAGCAGGGATTCAAACCCTGGTCTCCCAGAGTCCAAGTCCAACACTCAAACCACTATATCATGCTGGCTCTCTGTATGAACTATGGTATACTATATTGTAAATAGTGCCTGAACAATTGTTAACCTGTCGCCTAAAGAAACCAAAATACTCGCTTGCTTAGAGGCTTGACACTAACATTCCCATGGGGGCTACAGCGAAAGGAAAACTTTCTCCTCCACAGCTAGCATATAAGAACAGGCTACCAGAAACCATTATTTACCAGCTGGCAAGTAAACTGGGGAAAACCAAAGCAATCAGTCTCCACTTCATCTGGTCACTGAGACACTTTCCTGCATCTACAGAAGGGGAAATGTAGAGGGGGATTTTTGCCTCTGTGCTCCCATGGTAGGCCATAAGGCTCAAGTAACCAGAGTGACTTTGGGGATTTTCAGTCAATATTCATATTATTAATTATGTGGGAAAGGTGTTTGGGAAGGTTTTTTGATGCACAATGCCACTTTGGGTGATTAATTTGGGGGAGGGGCTCAGGGGGCTTAGGCACTGCAAAAAAGGAGTTGGGGCTACATGCAATCTGTGGGCTCCACTTTTCCCATCCCTGTTCTATGCTTAGCAAGGATACTAAGCAGGCTGACAGAACAGAGAGATGGAACAATCCATTCTTTAGCGGATTGTTCACTTACCTGAACCCAATTCTAGAAGAAAATCCATTCCAGAAATCTTAACTGCCTATTGTTACCATGCTAGTGCTTAAATTTGTGGACCTTTCCGCACCTTACTTTTTTCAGTGCTGGGGTGCGGGGATCGCTGCTCTCACATCCCTGCTGCTTCAGCTCCGCATGAGCTGCCTGCTCGCACGAGAGCCCCGCCTTTTCCTTCCGCAGTGCAACCTGGGAGTTTCCCAGGCTGCGCTGGGGCAGGAAGCATGACCGGCACGGCTTCAGAGGCTCCGCACACTAGGTAAGTGCGCGCGAGGCCTGAGAGCAATGCGCGATCATGCACCATTTTTGGCTTCCAGCCGAAAATGAAAAGGTGTGCGATCGGCCCCTGCTGGCCCCTGGATCATCTCGCAATTGTGAGTATGTTGTGCAGATCATTTCTCACAATCATGTGACGCTCCAGGTGCCCTTTTGCATGGCAAATGCGGTGCAAAAAGGGCCCAAGACTGATATCATCAACACAGACCTAAACTGCTCACTAAAAGATATGAAATGTAAGCAACTTTTAGTGAGCAAAGCATCATTTAAAACAATCACAAAAATATTATTTTACCATCATTCTTTATTAGGAAACACTTCTTTTCCAATAAAATGTTATAAATATATTTGAACATGTTTTTCAGAGATATTTTTCAAGACATAAAAGTTGGATATTCAAAGATTTTACTTGAGCATCTAAACCTACAATAGCCTATCCTCCTGTTCACTCCAAATGTACTATGGTATACAGGTATACCTCAGTTAATGAAGTACAGTACTCCTTCCACTTTCATGAGAGTTGAGGTACAGGACCCCTGCAAAAGTGAAAATATTGCGAACAAACTGAAGCCAATTTTAGAAGCAGCTGACAGCGACAGAAGTGGCCTATCGAGCTCCTCACCACCCTTCCCCTGCTCCTCATCTTCCTGCCTGGAAGTCATATATATTCAATGTCTCTCCCCAGTTTTCTTCCCTGCCTTCTCATACCTCCCCAGTCCCAACAATAGCAGACCCTCACTTCTCCTCCTGCACACATGGAAACTTCAGGCCTCTTTCAGATTCTCAGACCATGAAAACTTAACTAGGTTTTATCAAAGAGAAAAGTGGACAATACCTTGATGTCATAACCATTTTTCTTCTAAATTTACATTATTGATAACCAAATATTTTGAAGACTCATTGATCAAGGCAAACTTAATTAAACTTAATTAAATCAGGAATCTGTACAATGCCAGTGCATTATAAAAGACACACACCTTCTTTGGAAAGCAAAGGAACTTGCTACATGAGTAGGATCATAACTAAATGCAATTTAGAAAAGGGTGTTTGATACTGCACATATAGAAAAAGAAACATTCATTACAAGGATGACACTACTGCTAAAATCCAAAAATTAAAAAAAAGGGGGGACAATTTATTATTCCAAAAACTCTAAACCTTCCAAATTTTGTGGCACTTTCATCAAAACCACTATGTACAAACATTCCAAGTGTGTGATTCACCCCAAGTGGTCACAGAACCTACTCCACATCTTTCTAGTATTTCAAAAATACTCTCTAAACCTCATTTATTCCTATAATTTGCACTGAACTGAACACTTAAATTAACATGGATGCTTGTAGGTACTGCAAAGAATCGCTAAACCTTTACATGCAGTGCAAATCTGATCAAATAAGCATAAGCATGCAATAAAATATACATAACAATGATGTTCGTACATCTTAAAATACAACAAATCCCATGCTGTACTGACCTTCAGGCAGTTATGCTTACATACCCACACGATCCCATGCCTACATGCAAATATTATGTAAAGTATATGGCTTTTGATGAATTTCATCACTGCTCTGAATCTTCTACAAAAAATCAGTTTACTTCTGAGTAAATGGATCAAATGCTTTAATCAGAACTGTTTTGAGCTTTTGGGGCCTTCTCTTCACCAGAGGTCGATATCTATCATCCAGGAAGCTTCTTGTAACCCCATTACATGTAAATTTATTTCTATAAATTTATTTCTAGGCTGATGATGATTTCTGATCATCTTCAGTGCTCGTATTAATTAAAGCAGTTAATGTGTGGTAAGTTTTTTCTTTTGGCCAGTTAATATTACTGTTTGTTTTTTAATGGCATAATCAGCGTAGAACTCCAACACCTACAAGAGCTACATGCAAAACTGAGACATCAGTATTTAATGATTGTGCACATTTATCAGTGTGGTCCTATAAACTCAGCTCAATGGCACTTTCCTCCAAGTAAACTGAGTAGAAGATTTCAACCTAAAAATATGGCAGCCTGTTACTCATCAAAGGGCAGCTATCTTTACAATACATTCCGAAGGTTAAGAAAGATACAGCAGGATTCTCATAGACTAAACAAAATATAAGGAACTAAACCATAACTGAAATAGGAAATTCATCACTATTTATTGGTTCCTGTGATAGAAGACTATGTCAATTAACTGCTGTAACGTTTCTCCAGTCATATTCCATGCTTGTGGAACATTTCTTGCCACTGCAAGTACTAAAATACAAACCAATGCCAATACAGGGGGTTATTTCACTTATGTGAAAGAAAACTCTGAAGACTGCAAAGTGACATTGAAACATGATCTTGAAAAATCTATGAGCATGCAGAAAAATGTTGGAAGAAAACTACATTCCACTGGAAAATTCTCTTCCCTCTGTGTGAAGAGGCTTCAAAAAAACAGACTCAAGCAGCAAGCAAAGCCATTTCTCAGATCATTTATTCAATTTCTTATCAACTTGATTGGCAGATTTGTACTGATGCTTATTTACACAACTCGCATTATTGCTGTTTCTGAGCTTTTTTCATCATTGTTCCTTTGACCATGGTTCCTATGACCATTGTTAAAAGTAGCTGAAACCTACATGGAAAAGCTTCAATGGAACTGTAAAACAATATTTTCAAATGAAGACATACCTGAAGCCAAGCATTAATATTCTGTAACAGTCAAGTAATCTTATGGCAAAAGCTGGAGGGAGGGGAGATTGGTCAGACAGGTGAACTGTTGTTCTAGAGAAAAAGGCTTATATTTATATTCACTTTCCATACAAGATATCACAGTGAAAGGCTCTATGACACTGCTTATGGTGTTGAATGCGGTTATAAATACAAGGTCCCATTTTCACTTCCCTTTGCACAGCATAAAGCGGAGAGACACAGGAAACATAAATTCAGAACCCACAGTTGAGCAATAATTCCAGACCAACCAAAAGATTCTAAGTTCTCCAAAACTCTTCATTAGGATAAGAGCACAAAAAACAGAATTGGAGAAGGAAAAAAAGCCTCCAAACTGGGCCAGATGTTGTGGCCGTGACGTCTCCAGGCTAAACTCATTTCAAACTATCACTGGTAGGTACACAGCTATCAAATTAGGCGTAATTTCATAGGTACAATGCCTACCAGACACTAATTTATTCAGTCTGTACATATCTATTTTGCAACTGTGTCTAACCTGCAGGGGTATTACACAGAACTCTCTTTCTTCTAGTAATATAGGAACAGCAGCTATCAGACACTCTGTAGTGTTGCAGGGCTAATATAAACCATGCTCAACCACAGGAATAAGAACATAAACGTGCTACAAAGCACATGCTGGATTCAGTGGTATGGCCCCAATCGGTAACTCTACCCACAGAATAAATCATACTCCCACCACAGCGTAAGGATTGCTTGGAAGAATATCCTAGTTCTGATGCCCTGAGTATGTGTTTTCAGACTCTCTAACTAATGTTACAAAATTGGGAAAATCCAGTTCATTCACAGGGTACAGACTACACTTGAATATCCAGAGAATCATAAAATTCAAAACTGAAATCTGAACAAACACTCTGACCTCAGACAAGTTTTTCTGTCTTCTGAAATCAATGGCTCTCAACTCCTCCACATTTTGAAATACTGAAAATGATTCTTTCTACAGTTTAGTAATCCAAAGCTTATTTTATTTATTTTTAAATATACAACTCATCCTTTAGGTATCCATGTACCACCTCTAGTGACTCAAAAATATTTAAAATCTAAAAGAATATAAAACCATATTTTCAATAAAAATTCAATTAAAATATAAAGGGAATAAAAATATAGAGGCAGAAACAATAAATACAACAACATTAAACTCAGACTATTTTGCTGAAAGTTGAACATTATTTTCAGTTAAGACCACAGTGTCAGTACTGTAATTCTTCTGTACTGTAGAAATGTAAAGCCTTGTTTTACAAAATTGCAGAGCAGGAAGGAAAGATTTAAATTTAGTTTTCATTGAAGGATTATCAACAGAGAAACAGGCTGTTACCCTTTTTAATCTTCAGCTATATCACATCTTAAAAGATAACTTCAATATCTTTCAAAAAGATACCTTAGCAAAAAAACAGAGACATACCAAACCTTTTTCGGTAAAATGTATCGATAATTTCCCCTTACTGTATAATTTTAGCTTTTTTTTTTTTTACAGTTTTTCCACCCCTTTTTCCACAGCCACTGTTCCACTCTCTGTGACATGCTTCAGTTACATTTTTTAAAAAAATAACTAAATTAAGTGGATTTCTTACTTAACGCCAAACTTCCATGAAACTGATGACATCCTGGAGCCAGTTAGATTTGTTTACATGATGATGTCAGTGAGTGAAAAAAACACACACACTACTCTCACTGAACCACAGCTCATTTGGTCAAAACAGAAACTGCAGTGCAATTGCCTACTGAAACACACATGCAGTTAACTACAATGAGACGAATACATGCAAATGTGCAGTCCAACAGAAGCCAGTGTGATATTTCAGATTTTGCTGAATAGAGATAGCTTCACTGCTAAGTCCAATTGCTAAGACAGTAGGGATGCACACTTTCTCCTTTCATAAACTCTTTCATGGTCTTTCAAATACCACCTTCTCCAATTTACAAAATTTTACATCAGTTCTGAAGGACCAAAAGGATTCACGAAAACTTGGTCTCTCTAGTTTGGCTCAGCTCCCTGGGGTGGGGGGCGATGGGGAAGAGAAGAGAATACTTGTTAGCCTTGTGATAAGGTAAGTTAACACTTTTAAACTTTTAACAAAAATGGCCTGCACTTACAAAGCATAAAGATACCTGGTGATTTCTTTTGGATCCTCAGCAGCCTATTTCCTTGGGATCATTCCAGATCAGCTGCCTATTAGCAAGGAGATGCTAACACCCATCATAAAACTTCCAGAGACACATTAGATGTTTATTCTCCCACTGGCAATTTCACCCTCAGAAGAGGAACAAACATTGCCAGTTGCCATCTCTGCTGAGAAAGCACATAGAGATAATTTCACCCTGGGAAAGTTGCTGATCTGAAAGCTTCCGGGGTGACATGGGCCTTGCCTTTGCAACTCTTTTGAATCACAGAGGTTAAAAGAATAGTGATAAAAAGCAAACTCACCCTTTACATCAATTGGCCTCTTCTCTTCTCTGCTCTTTTAAATATATTTTGAAAACACTAAAAATGTGAATTTCAATACCACCAACATCATATAATATACATTTATTACACACACATACTTATAAATACTGCACACAGTCTCCAAATACAAATGCACTCCTGACCTCTACAGTAAAGGCTCTACTTTGCTGATCTCTGTTTACAGTAATAGAAGACCATGGATTTCACACATGTAGCTATGTAGCACAAAGCAAGAGGAAAGAGCAACTTGCAAAAAGAATTCCTAAATGCAGCTTGTCAGATATAACAATTTTATGAAGATGTATCAAAAGAAGGGGTGCTCTTTTAATGTCCACAGATGATAGTGTCTACAAGAACAGGACACTGTTTTGCAAAATAATAGCAGGGGGTACAATGCTCCTCCTCCATTCACTCCCCAATTGGCACCAAAGAGTTGGCATAAAGAAAGGGTAGCATGAAGGTAGCAGGTCTAGAGCTGTGAGGATAGCAAACAAAAGGAGGCTTAGGCAGAAGAAAAAGCAGGCTCTCTTGTGGTGATTAGCCCAAAGAAGCAGAGAGGGTTCCTACACTTTTAATAGTTGTGAAAAAGAAGCAATTTCAGCTGGGGATACTTTCTATCCAAATTACACCTGTTCAAATTCCCTATTTTTTTTTTACAACTATCAAAGAAGCAGCAGATTTCCATCTTTTACTGAAGTAGCTATTACATCCCAGCTCAACTAGTCCTGTGTGAGCCCACAAAGATGGGCTGTACTTCTGGTCTGAGGAGCTATGGCCTTGAATGCACAGAAACTGCTGCAATGTTCCTTCATTCAAGCCAGTATGGAGGAAAAACAGAAGAGTACCATCTTCGCACTGCAGCTTCAACTGTACTATTCTACCCTGCGTGCTCTGGAGGTTGTCAAAGAAGTCCAAAAGAAAGCAAGTATTATATTAGGAAGTAATCAAACTCCAATCAGTTCGTGCTATTCTTGTCACTCACTAGTGAGTGGGCTGCACAGATAGGCTCAGAAGGTGCATGCAGGCATGTATGTGCATTTTTTTTCTTGAAAAACCATTCCAGATGTCCTTTTGAAAAGCTTCTTTGAGATGAATAAATTTCTATGAGACATACATGACAGAACTTCCAGGCAGACTGTACTACATAGAATACAATTAGTATTTAACCAATAAAAATATTAACTTTTTAAAAAGCTACTATTTAACACAATTTATCTGTGCATAAAGTAATCAATAATATTTTCAAGTCATCTAATGTTTTTAGTCACTTAAGGTTTTCATATTGCTTTGCTCAGGTCTTTTGTTACTTCATCAATTAGCATTTGTTCTTCCTATTTTGAGCTACATTAAATAGAAACTAAGCCATGACTGAGGAGTACTAATGAATGGGGTTAGCCTGGCAGTGATCTATGTAAAGGGGCCACAGCTGGGACTGCCAGAAGCAAAATGTGATCAGTGAACTCTGTGGTACCAAAGAGTGACCTGCAGCTGAATTCTTTAATCCTGATTACAACAGGAGTATATTTGCTTTTGCAAAGAAAGGAATGTTTCAGGAATACATTAGTCTGGGAAAGTGTTTTTATAAAAGCAGATGAAAGACATCTGAAAACAGCATCATATGGTATACCACTACAATACAGAAGAAGTGACAGGAACATGAGAAACCCAGAACATACTTCCTTCCACTGCAGTACTTAAGCACTAGCAATATTACTTTTCCTTCAAGACCATTACCCATGACGTGGAACTACCACTGCTCTGGATCTTGTTCTGCAGTACCTCCAATTTTTATACAACACAGCATAAGGTCATTGGTGCTTCCTGAAACCTACCCGCCAAGACTGGGAAATGAATGCACTTGCAAAAGTTCATCACAAGCTAAATTTCACTGAGAAGAGGGGAAGAGACATACATGACCAGGCTTTCTGTTAGGCAAGACCTGGATCCCTAGTGGTAGTCTATGAAATAACAGTAAGGATAATAAACTGTTTAAGCAAGTTGGCAACAACTATGTGTCTTTCTTCATTCCTTGTTAGAACTGGGAAGGGAAACGTATCCTCCCCAGTGTTGCTGGATTCCAAATCTCATCACTCATAGCAAGCATAGCCAGTGATGCAGGATTATGGAAGCTGCAATCCAACAGGGACATATATGTCCCACTCTTCATTTAGACCCTCAATAAATCAAAATTTCAGCCAGCTAGATCTGGTTAGGTTCCTTATGTTAGCATATAAATGAAATACACAGATGACACAATGAAACAGATTGTGACTGAGCTGGTTGATTGTGGCATTTAAAATATACCATAAATGCAAGGAGTTCCATCCAGTATTACACTTGGTGATTTCTGCTTCCCCAACTTCCCTTCCCTGCCTCCAAACTTTATCAAATCCACATAGCATTCTGCCCACAACATCCATTGCAAAATTTATTTTGATTTAAAACTTTGTTTGGTTTAGGGAAAAAAAATCTTATTTTGGATATGTTGGACACTGTTATGCTGATTTAGAAAGAAAAAAAGCTAATTCAGTTAACTACTGTCAATGTAATGATGATAATACTTCCCTGTGTCAGATGATGAAGGTGTCTTCAGTGGTTACCCCCTTTTTTCTGGATGTACTGCAACATATCAGTTTTGTACCGGAAAAATCTTGATATCTGTAGATGCAGATGCTATTTTAAATTTCATCCCTTAGAACTAATGGTCAATATAGTTGGTCCCTCCATGCTCCTTCTTGTTACGTGCCTTCAAGTCATTTCCAACTTATGATGACCCTAACGTAAACCTATCATGGGGTTTTCTTGGTAAGATCTGTTCAGAGGGGGTTTGTCTTTGCCTCTCTCTGAGGCTGAGAGTGCAAGACATGCTCAAGATCAACCAGTGGATTTCCATGTCTGAGCAAGTCCTAGTCCCAAGGCTCAAACCACTATAACATGCTAGTTCACTTGCGAGCTCCTACTGTTGTCAAAAGACTTGCATTCAAGGCTGGAAGGACTAAACATTCTATGATCAGAGGTTCCCACCGCTGCTGTCATTCATAAATGTGCATTTTATAGATGCCAATGTCAGAAAAATGTGCTTTTGGAAATATGGTCAGCTTAGATTAAAGTATAGGAGCCAGCTGGTTTAGTGGGCTGAGTGTGTCATATTAGGATTCAGGAGGTACAAATCCCTGCTCAGCCATGGAAACCCACTGGGTAACCACATGGGCAAGTCACATTATCTCAGCCTTAAAGGAAGGCAACAGCCATAAATTGGAAATGACTTGAAGACACACAATCACAACAAATATTAAAGTATATGCCTGACCCATGTTTATAACTTATGTATAAGATACACATCTCCAGAAAATTTCCAGATTTTTCTTTCTGATTTTTTCTCTTGCTTTTCTTTCTTTGTAATCATACTTTTAAAAAATCCAGTTAATTCTTTTTTTAAAAAAATCTATTCCATTGAGAGGCAGGCATGGTTGGACTTTGCCCTGAAGTAAGACGCAAAACAGGTATTTGGAGTTGTTAAGAAGTCTACTGAAGGCATCACTTCTACCTCTGTTCACAGGCTTGAATCCAGAGAAATAGTGGCAAAAGAAGTGACCTTCCAGTCCCTTCTAACCTCCATCTCTCCTGAAAGCTTTTCCTGAAGATCATAGGATCCTCCTGAATGGTATGGGCTATCTTAGGAGATGGGTCACCAGAAAGGAAAAAGAGGAATTGCCAAAAATTGGGTGCAGGTAACTTCTATAAGTAGGTTAAATTTGCACAGAAGAACTGGAAACAAGCAAATGTAGAAGTGGAAGTGTGGGAAATATTTATAGCCTATAGCTCACCCTTTAAATTACAGGCTGTAGATATATATTGTTTAAATTTTAAAGAAATTGTTTGCTATTATAGTGGGCCTGCAGTATCCACTAGGATTTGGTTCTAGGACCCCTCAGGGATACCAAAATTCATGGATGCTCAAATCCCATTATGCACAATGGTGTAGAAAAATGGCGTCCCTTATATAAAATGACAACTCAAATTTTGCTTTTTAGTTTTTTTTAAAAAATATTTTCAAGCTGCGGTTGGTTGAACCTGTGGATACAGAATCCATGGATATGGAGGGCCAACTGTATGTTATTAAGTAGGACCCTCTACTTATCAGTCCTAATTTTAGACAATGATACCTTTTTGTGAAGAATCATTTGTTTTCCACACAGCTCCCAGGCTGAGGCTGGAGGCCTACTGCTTAGAAAGTTTTCTTGTGACACTAAATGAATGTCCTGCAAAAAGTGGATACTGACCAATGTGGCAGAGTAAAATGAGGTGCTGTTGTGTTTTACTAGACCTAGAGTATAATTGCTGACTTAGAGCAGTGCTACTAAATGTGGTGGTCTGAGGCTGCTGGTCAAGAGCAAGTTTCCAAAAAAGAAATAAACGATTATAATCAATATGGTGCTGGTCCTTCATATCAGACAGCTTAAGAGCACTATTTTAGAGGAATCTAAAACACAGATGCATTGTAAGAAACTGGGCAGTACAACAGTGACATAAAGAGTTGCACTCTATGCCACACAAAAAAACAAGTCTTAGAAATTCACGCATATGTTCAAAGCCATCAAAGGCTGAGAAAGCACGAGAAAACCAATTCCCTTTGTGACACTTTTAGAATTACTAACACTTATTATTACTATTATTATTACAATTTAAATTAAATTAAAAATGAATTAAATTTACAAACAGAAAGATTTTTTTTAAAAAAATAAAAACAGTATAATTCGAAACAGTACACTGCCCTATTAAAAACCATTTCTTTGCAAACATTTCACCTCTCAAAAGGTTACTAGAATACAAAAGTCTTGCCTGGCAAGGGACGGGCAGCAAGGAAGGGGCTGTACTAGTCTCCCTAGGATGGGACTTCATGAGCCCGGGACAGCCACTGAAATTGCCCTAACTCATGTCCTAACCAGACTTGCTGATAAAAGTGGTGAGGCTAAGAGAAGGATCCCACCTGAGGACCTTAAGGCCTAGGCAGGCTCAGATGATCTGTTAGATAGCCTGGACCTAAGTTTTCGGAAACCCCTACCCACATGCTGCACGCAACCCTTGGCTGACTTCAGAGCAGGCCACAGGCACTCTTCCTGCTTCCTAGATTATTCACCCCAGCTAATTAGCACTGGAAACAGCTGAGGTTTGTGCCATTCTGTGTACACTTTTGTGAGCTGACCCAATGTTGCAAGTACCGATCACCGGGGGAGGGGAGGGGGACAGTGGAATCAAGCCCCTAAAATGCAATAGGGGCTTGGAATATACTGGAGGTTTTAAACTGCACCAGTTATCTAATATATAAAAGTCAAAGTTTGTTTGTCTGCGTCAGGCAAGGACCTCATATGATTGGCTGTGTCAGGTGAAGACCTCATATGATTGGCTGCCTAAGAAGATTCTATGGAATCCTGGGGTTTGCAGTTTAGGGATGGGCCTTTAGAATTCTCAGCCAGAGAGCTCTTGGGCCTCAGTTAACTGTGTCTGTCTTGAGTAGGCTGTTTGCTATGGAGATGAGGCATAGCAGCAAGGAGGAGGGCAGTGTATTCCCTTAGGAACCCAACCTTTGTATGTTAATAACTCTGAATACAGATTGTATTGGGGAATATGGGGAAAAGTTACAGGCACTGGACAAGACAGTTTGGGGAATTAGAGACACAGGTTCTCAAATCTTTCTAAGAAGTATTGCCTATGAGAAAATAAAATCTTGGGCAACGCCAGATATATACACTGGTATTTAATATGTATACACACCCTTTTAGTGGGGGCTTTTTGTTTAGGTTATTTATGCTCATCATATTGATCCCAAACAACTAAAGCAAGTGAAGCCAAGAAACATTTCAGGGAATTACTTTATAACTCAAGATAGTGCTCCAAGTCAACAAAAGGGACTTATATCAAGCCAGAGCAGATTGCAACTCATCAAACACGAGCAGCTTGTAAGTCACGAAACTGAAACTGCCCACTAGCTACATATTGTGGCCTGCCCAGTGCATGACAATATCCCTATTTCTCCAGTACCAAGCAAGCAGCAAAATCAGGAGATTTACACAGGCCCTTATTCCTACATGCCTCACGGACTATGCTGGGCTTAGTGGGTGAAAACCTTTGCAATCTTGCAAAGTATTACAGTATTCCCTGTAATACTGCAAACCTTTGCAGTCTTGTAGTATTATAGTATTCCCTGTAATACATACCAATATTTGTATTTATACTCACTGTATTTATACTAACTGATTTAAGATACTTTTTGGTACGAAGTATCAGGTCTGAAACAATGCACAGATGATTCTGAAGATCTCAATGGGTTTATCTTGCTTCAGTGAACTGTAAATGTGGCTTATCTACAATAATGCAAGAGTCTCTCTCAAAAGCAACTATTTTTGTCTAAGCAACTGAACCAGCTTAATTCATCTTGCCAGATCAAAGCAATGCTATAAATAAACTACAGTGACTACAGGTGAAAGCAGGTGAAGCTTCCCTGAAAGCACTGTGTGTTTGTGTGTATGTGTGTACAGAGGGAGGAGAGATGGAGTTGTATTCTTCTATTCCCACCAAGATCAGTAGATAGGTTTATGCTACATCAATATAACTACCCACAAAATAAAATTAGGGCAACATGATTTCAAGAAGTTAGACAAACATGCAGAAAATATAAATAAATTTGATAGATTTATAAAAGTAAGCATAGTATGCAAATTTGCCATATCAGCCATGAAATCCAAGGCTATATGGTCACCCCAAACCCTAGTTATTCTACAAACAATTTCTAGCCATTATTAAAGGATGAACTGGACACTAAAAACAGAGTCACCATAACATTTTATTCTCATTTTCTCATTCTCATTTTCTCTGACTCTCCATCACCAACTTTTGTCGATTTCTCTGACTACTATTAAAAGTTAAGCCCAAGGGTTTTATTTTTAAAAAGGTTACATCGCGTTAAAGGTTTTATCAAATGTTTTAAAATGATATAATTATCAAAATGTGTTCCTCTAAACAATGACAATGATAAAACTTTTTTGTCGTAGTTCTAAAGGTACCCTAAACCTTCTATAAACTTAAATTTCACAGACTGTTCCTTCAAAATAGCTTAACTGAAGTCACTTTGAAACTTATAGTTTCAAAACAACAACAAAATCAATTTAGAAACTACAGTGCTGGTGTTCTTTTTAAAATGTTTTCAAATATGTAGCTATCATTCCTAGTTCTCCTTTTTTTGGCAACTCCCTTAATTTTATCAATTGCCTATTAATCTTTCTTACTTTAAAGCATTTTTAGTATTTTCAAAGAACTGAATTTCTCTGGCGGTAGCAAGAGACAAAACTTCCTGTTGATCATTCCTTCCTAAAGCATGGTCCTAGCACATGAAACTATGTTGTAGGCAGTAATGTATTTAAGTCTTTTACTCCAAGTCTCGTCTCAAGTCTTCACTTTCAAGTCTCAAGTCAAGTCTCAAGTCCTTGCAAGATACTTTCAAGTCAAGTCTCAAGTTTCGGAGTCAACTCTGTACCCCACTATATTCCAGAATTTCTGGAGAGAGTTGAATAAAGTCATTTTTAACAATTTAAGTAGAGTCAGCCTTCCACATTTGCAATTTTGTCATCTGCAGTTTCTGAAGTAGGGAATACAATCCTTCTTACTCCTTCTACCTGAAGCTGTAGGGTTTTGTGTCAATGGGTATAAAAGAGTCTGCAGCTCTGGAATTGGGGAATAGGACCTTTCTTAACTTCCCATTTGTGAAAATAAAGGCTTTTGCGGGAAGCGGGCAATAGGATCCTTCTAACTCTTCATTACTGAAGCTTCAAAAGTTTTAGAACGAAGGATCTTTCCTCTTCAGGCCAGTTGCTTAACACATCTGCTGTTCCCCTCTGAGAAACGCACTCTGCATTTTGGGGGACAAGTCTTGCCTTTTGCTCTTAGGGAAAGTTTTAGAAGGCTCCTCTGATATGTAGCAGGGACAGGCTGCCGAGCAGACATCAACCCTGCATCATGCCCATTGCCTAATGTGTTTGCTGTTCCTCTCTGAGAAATAAACCCACAATTTGGGCTTGAGATGAATTGTCACATGATCATTAGGCAAAAAGAGATGGAAGCACTGTTCAAGGTTATAAGGTTTCTAGATGAATGTGTTGTGTTACTGAACAAAGGACAGCAAGTTGTTCACTAAAAATATACAAGTCTTGAGTTGAGTTGACTCAGCCCCTCATTTATTGCCGAGTACAGTCCAAGTCAAGTCACCGAAGTGACCTTAGTCTAACTTGAGTCTCAGTCCATCGACTCAAGTCTACATCACTATTTGTGGGGGTGTTTTATGTTTTACTTACATATTGTATTTGAAGTAATTGTAGTTCTACTGGGAATTCCAGTGGATAATTCGCAGTTTACGTGAGGTTGGGTAAATGTCTCGGGCTGCAGCCAGTGAGTGCTTTTTATCAATCCCAAAATGAGACAAATTATGTTGGAGTGCCATCCTGAATCTGTATCTTTGGGTCCCTAACAGCCTTCTGCAGTCCTACTTTTGCCAAATCCTTTACCTCAGTTTTGCTGTTAACTGCCATCAAGTCAACTTCAACTTACGGTGATCCTATCCATGAGAGACCTCCAGGTCACCATGTTATCAATAGCTCCACTCAGGTTTTACAGACTTAGGCTGTGGCTTCCTTGATTGAATTTTTCATCTGTAATGTGGTCTTCTTTTCCTACTGCCTCCTACTTTACCAAGCTTTATTGTCTTTCCTAGTGAGTCATGTCTTCTTATAATGCAGTCAAAGTACACGGTCCTTTCTGCAAAGCATTTTCCATGTGAACGGGTGCCGGGAGCATAGCGCAATTGTGATGAGTGATCTGCACGACACACTCACAATTGTGTGATGCTCCAGGGGCCGGCAGGCACCAATTGCGCACCTTTTCATTTTCGGCTAGAAGCTAAAAATGGTGCGTGATTGCGCATTGCTCCCGGGCCCCGCGCACGTTTACCTGGCGTGCGGAGCCTCCGGAGCCATGCCAGTCGCACTTCCTGCCCCAGCGCAGTCTGGGAAACTCCCAGGCTGCACTGCGGAAGGAAGAGTTGGGGCTCACGCGCGAGCAGGCAGCTCGTGCAGAGCTGAAGGACCCAAGACGCGAAAGCCTCTTGCCAAAGGCTGCTCATGCGATCCCCACACCCCAGTGCCGGAAGAAGGTAAGGTGCGGAAAGGGCCAATGTCTTAGTTTAGTTATGTTGGTTTATAGAAAGACCTCAGGCTTGCTTTGCTTTAGGACCCATTTAATTGTTAGCAGTAGATTTTATCCACAGAACTCTTCTCCAGCATCACACTTCAAATGAGTTGATTTTTCTTCCTATCAGCTTTCTTTACCATCCAGGTATTCTTCCTTCAATTTAATACCATTGTTAAAACACTCATTTTATTTTTGAGTTTGTGCTGTTTTTTTAGGGGATTAGTCCACAGATGTTTCAGTGCAAAATATAAAGAATAAAGCAAGTTGCCTGTCAACTTAAAGGAGCCCCATGAATTTCATAGGGTTTTCTTTTAGGCATAAAGTCTTCCTCTGAATGTAGCCTACAGCATCCCACTGGCAGTCTTCCTTCCAAGCACTAACCTCACCCTACTCAGGTTTTGTGATCAGTCAGGATGTCATGCCTTCACTGTATTTAGGGAACTTGAAGTCCCTTATAAATGGACATAAAAGATTTCCATCAGCTTCAGAGTATAATCCTTAAGGAGCATGCTTAAAAAGATATTACTTTCGTAAATACCTTGGAAAAATTATTGATTATTCCATTTATATCATTACAGTACTTCTCATTGGAATTTAGAAGTGGGATAAATTTTGCTTTTACTCTGGAGGACTGTTGAATTCGTCAGTAACTGTACTGAGTGGGGATTAAAAGGGTATTTCCTGTATTTTTTTACTGTACAACATAAAACTTCAGCAGTAATAGAATCACGACAGTCACAAAAACAAGCTGACAAACCAATTGATTATTTCATGCATATACTTACAGTAACTTTCACTGGAACCTAGAAATGGGATAAATTCTGCTTTACTCAAGAGGCATGTTGACATTGTAAGTAATTAAACTGAGTGATAATTAAAAGGTTTTTACTGTGGAACATATTTTCATCATATGGCTTATATCCAGTAGCACTGATAGGAGCTACCACTGAAAGTAGTCTATGGGACTGAATAAGAAAGGAGGATACATACATTCAAGGAAAAACACAGGCTGACAAAGACCAATTCAGTCGAAACATCTCATTTAAAGACCCTGGGAACAGGCATACCATCCATCAACTTTCATGATCACTTCATCTGTCAACTTTCATTACCACTATATCTAAATAATATATCTATCATTGTATCTAAACAATCTTATTATAATACATTGCCACTGTTTGCTTCATTACCTATAACAGTCTCTTGCATAATATTGTGGTCTCAAAGCCTTATATGTGAGTTCCTTCTGTACACGTACATGGATTTTATGTTTGATAAGCAGTTGTTATGAATATACTGCAATATTTTTGTGGATATAGATAGTAATAAATGATAATTGCCTGTGTTCTTTTGATCCCTCCTGTGGGTAGTAGTTTCCTTAGTTCTGAGGAGGGAGTGCTTCTAGTTTTTCTGATAGATACTAAATCTAGCCAACTAAAATTTAGTGACCCCTGTCAAAATGCATACATCTTCAAAGAGATCAATGTTAATGAAATCTGAACAGAATGGAATAAAGAGTTAGATCGTCCTGTGCAAATCAGCTAATGGAAGAGTTTCAGTATCTAAAATATCTTTAGACCTAGTATTTGGTTCAGTAAAAATTGATGTTTTTAATAGACTGAACATTTCTACACACTTTTAGAAAAAAAGTCTAACTAAATATTGATGAGGAAACACAGATCATGCTTCCTTGTGGCATATGATGTGGATTTGCTCAGTAGTTACCCCTTTTTGGTTGGGTATACTACAAGGTCTAAATTTTGTGTAGGAAAACCTTAATATTTGTAGACTCATGTGCTCTTCTTAATTATATCACTACAAGTGGAATTTAACTGATGAATGATGTGATTTGATTCTGTATGATTTTACTTGAATTCCAAGGTCAGAAAGGTAAACATTTACCATCTATTAGTCAATCATTATGCATAAACATATAATTAAAAGGCACCAGCTTCAGAAAATGTATTTCTGATGTTCATCTTATATTAATGCCTAGTTCATATCTGTAGCATATGCTACAGACTATGTTGTGTTATGCCTCTTCCCTCTTTCTTCCTTTTTTTAATAGCTATACTTTAAAAAACTATTTATTAAAATCTCAAGAATCCATCTTAATCACAAAATTCATCAACTTTTGATCCATTTCCCTAACTATTTCTGATTTTCCCCAACTTTCCAGACAGTGGCAACCATGTAAAATGTATCTGCTCACAGAGATAGATGGGTCTTATGATTTCATAGCAAAATAGAAAAAGGAAAAAAAAATGCTCCAGTATGTTTCTAGATGAAACTTCTAAGTACACTTGTTCTTCCTCATTTTTGCAAGGGGTAATAGATAACACCATAACCTCCTATGTATGACTACCATCTCCTACATCTTTTTTCTTAGCATATAAAATTGGTTAAGAAGGAAGGTCAGAATCAGTGTCTTATGGTTGGTAGCATCAGGAGATAATGGACTGGAAGTATCCACAAGCAGGCAAAAACAGTCTTCCTGCAGTCATTTGTGGCATGAGTTCAATGGGATCAATGTTCTCCAATCCAAGAGGCTGTCAGTATATGCACACTCCGTATTATCTAAATCCACATGTATTATTTGTCTGAGATCACAGCAAAGTAGTTGACAAAATTCCCATCCAAATCTTAGGAAGAGAGTTAGAGAGATAAAACTGCACCACACTGATATTATCTTTCAAGTGATATTATCAAGTACACTACTAAATACTGTGTCAGGGGTAGTAAAAGCACAGTCTGTAAGATCATTTTGCAGCTTCCAAGCCCGCCACTGAACCCCCTGAAAGCACCCAGAACAAAAAAATAGGGGATTTCTTACCTCAAAAAAGTCTTAAAATTGTCAGACAGCCACAGATACTTTGAAAACAAATGAGCAAACAAATAAATCAGACAAAAAAATTGGCTGAAAATGAAACCAGAAGTGACATGAAATCACTTCTGGACATATTAGTGTGGGGAGTTCAGGGTGAAAAAAAAATCCTCCTCCTCTGCCAGTTGCCAACCTCTGCTACAGGCTAATAGATATTTAATAATACTCACAACAATATCCAATTGTGTCTGTGATCACTGCACAATAAGCAGGACATATGCCACTGCCTGAACTGACATTTCAGAGAGGAAGTATGAACAACTGGAGCAAGGAATGGTGACAAGGGACGAAGTTTTAAAACTCATGTTATCAAGCACACAGAATAGGAATTGGCAAAATGTAACTCTCTAAATGTTACTGCACTGCAAATTTCACCAGTCATAGCCAAAGGTGAATTATCATGGGAGCTGCAATTTTAAGAGTAAAGGGTTTTTGAAGTTTTTTTTCTCGGACAAGCTCTTTTTAACTCATTCATAAATGTTTCACAAATAGGGCTGTGTTCAACTCAGGGTTATGAATGACACCAAATTACTCAGCATAGCAAAAAAAGAAAAAAAGAAAAAAAAGAATGAAAAGAGTTCCAAAAAATAATCTCTTCAGACTGGGTGAACAGTCACTGAAACAACAAATGTGGTTCAATGGCAGGAAGTGTAAAATAGAATACTAGAACCAGTAGATAGATACTTCATGTATATGCTGATGGGCAGTAGTGACTGCCATTAAAAGGAATCTTGGGGCTTCTAGTGGCATGCTCAATGTTTAGCTGCTCTAAAAATGCATAGTATTTATTGGGAATCCTCAGGAAAAGAACTGAAAACAGAACTGCCAGTTATCCTACTCTCTTGGAGTACTGTGTACACTTCTAGACCCCAAAGTCCAGCAAGGATACTGTATTTCTAGAAAAGGTGAAGAAAACACAACCAAGAGGATTGAACACCTCCTTATGAGAAAAATTTAAAGTGAACTTTATCTAGACAACCCCTCCCCAGATCAGAAATGTTTTTTTTTTGGAGAAGATTCATCTGCCCAGTTAAATTGTGTTAAGGTCTGATGTGAAGAGTGCTGCACTCATCCTAACAGATTAGGTCTGCACTCAGGGAAGGACTTTTGGACTGTAACTGGAAGCACATGAATGGTACTCTGAGCCACCTGTATCAATTCAGGCCGTTCTATCAACTGTGACTCTTCCTGGACAAAGGAAGACTTACAACATTTATTCTCCACTTGGACTACTGCAACTCAGAGCTTGAAAACAGTCTGGGGACTTCACTTAATCCAGTACAGAGCAGGCAAGTAGTTAACTGGAACTGCTCAAATCTGAAAATGGAGGAAGAATGGTGTCTTTTACTATAGTCAATCTAGTTCTCTCTAAAGCATGGTGCTGGAGTTCTCACGAAATCATGCATTCCATCCAAATTTAACTAACTAATCCACGTTGCCTGTGTGATTTACTAAATAAAGAATAAATAAAAAGGTGTATCAGTTACATCTGCATAATATGATATAAAGGATCTTGAAAATATTTCTCTTTGCAATATATACCTTAATGATAGTGAGTGTGATTTGTAATGGAGTCTTTAATCGATTAAGGACTAAAAGCCAGAGGCTTCTCAGAAAAGACGGATGCAACAACGTTTGAGTATCAGTAAAATGGTTTGCCAATTAATTAGCCATTATTATAAAAAGGTTAATCAAATCTGTACAGTAGTACAGTAGTACAGATTAATTTTTATTTTTTTAAAACCCTACAGTGAAAGTCACTGCCTTTCTATCCACAGATGGTTCTCGGGAACTGCCACTGTTGTTTACTAAAATGTTAACCAGAACCAAAGGCATCATCATACCATCAGCAACAAGGAATCTTGGGCAAGACAGTCAGGACAGTAAGACCACCAGCAAGCAAAGCTGATCCCTAGTAGCGTAGCCAGTGAAAGCTTAAGACCTCAGCCCTAACTTGACAGTTTTAAGAAATGCATAAGCAATGGCTCTGGAAAATCTTGGCGTCAAGTCAAATCTTACGTCTCAAAGAAAACCTGAGTCACAGTCACTTCAGATGGTGGATTTGGACAATCACTTCTCTAGAACTGCTTAGCAAGATGGAAATGCCACTGACAGGAAATTGATTCTCTTAAAAGGACCCATGCAGTTTTTGAAAATAATGTTACTACTCTCCTCCTTTTTATGGCTGGGAGGTCTGTAGTATAGTTCTCCTGACACATCTTCAGATGATGAGACACGTTATGGCTGCATCCCTTAGCAATATGTTACAATATAGTAACTGGTTTAGCTCTTGTTCATCCCAGGTTAACCTATTGACAAGTACTGTCATTGTGCAAACCCACAATTAAACACAATGGGGTTTGGGATCCCTAGTTCTTCTTCACCTGCAGGAGCTTCTCATGGGTAGAAGTTTACTCATGAAGAATTTCCCTTCTACTAGTGGTGATGGAAGGAAAGTTTCACCCATTTTCCATTCCCCTGCAGGCTCTTTGTCTCCAAATCTGCTATTAATGATTTAAAAAACCTCCATAATGGGCGGGGCGTGCAGAAGAGGAGGAGCTAGCAAAGTAATTCTTTCTTCCAGTGACATATTTTTGTAAAAGGCGTTCAGATTTAAAGTTTTGCTTTGCCACTATATTAAGCTATTTTTTTAAAAAAATCTTTTAGTAGACTGCAGTTGGACTACACAAGAATGAGAAAGAGTAAGTCATTTTCTTTTACAAAATTAGTGCCCAAACATCAGGGCTTGCAACAGGCTTTCCTTAGGCATATATTTTTACAGATTTCTGAAAATGACACTGAATCCAAATTGTACTGAAATCACCTCTGCCGGATTCACAACATATGGTCCATTAAGCAGTAACTGGCACACTGATATTTCAGAGCCACCTTCACTGCTTTCTTCTTTTGAAGAGGAAAGGATGCACATGCTTCTGACACAACAAAAAGAAAAAGAAAGGCAGTGATTGGGTGTGTTGGAGGGGATAGACAGGTCTTCCAAAGTGGCTGAAAAATCTACAACACAAACTAATTAGGTTCCAACTTCTAACACAATAGATGGTGTACTAGGGTCTATTATCAAGTTCATAGCTAAAGGCAGCAGACAATACAACCCCACGTTCAATTTAATTACAGCCGATGGCTTTTGCAGCAGTGGCGTATTTCAAAGGATTTAACCACTCATTTATTTCTAGACTATACATAAAATAAGGCAGCACACTGTCATAGAGATTCACCAATTAAAACTGAGCATTTTCTGATCTCTGGGTCTCTGCAAGGAGAACACTGAGCAAAAGGGAGGCTTTTTCCACAGCCAAAGTACAGAAGCTTCATTTAATAGGGAGAAATGCTTTCAGGCACCTGTGATTCTAGTTCGCGCATTAAGGCTTTGATGTTCATATACTTGAGTAGTGAATTATTTAACTATTTGAGAAAAAAAGATGTCCACAGTGCCACTTCATCACTCCTGTCATCATTTCTTTTCTATCCATGTGGCATCCATGAAAACTACTCGTCTGGGCATATAAAGTATCAAACCTCCCCTGCCTCTGCTTTTGAAAACTGAGATGACTTTAAAAACTCAGATTCAAATCTAAGATTACTCAGCTTAACACCTAAGACGCTGGATGTATCTAAATCCAATTGTCAGTCCCAACTATACAGCTGGCCCACTGAATCAATGAGAACTTGGTAACCCAAAGGTTATGTAGGATCCATTGACTCAATAAATCTTGCCTAGTTGTCAGTAATAATTGGAATTATACTAACAAGACCACTCACAAAGGAACTGGCTGAAGAGAAGCATAAGACAGGTGAAAGAACTAATGAGGTATGGTATTTCACATACCTCTATACTGCAGGTTTACACTGTCCAAGTAATATTGGAGTCTTACAACCTCTTACAGAAGAACTCGAGAATGAAGAAGAGGGATTAGAGATCAGTAGTAAAACACATGTTCTACATGCCAAAGATCCTGCACTGAATCACTGGGAGATCCAGTTTAAAAAGAAGAAAGAAAAGCAAGCAGATAGCAAGTGATAAAAAAGACCTTAGTTCAATGTCCAAGAGAGCTGTTTTCAATTAAACTAGGCACTCTGCGTTAGACAGGCAAAATGGTGGGTGGTAACATGTTAGTGACATATGCAGATACAGTCCCCCTACCATATGCATGAATTTGACCTTTGTGAATTTTATTATTCATGCTTACTTTCCCATCCCCCTCTCTTGCCTTTTGCCCAGGCATGCTGTGCTTTACTTCCCAGCCTGGGCAAAAGGCAAGCAAATGGGACAGGGAAGCCCCACAAGAGGAGGAGGCATGCACAAATCTTCCCCGCCATTCTCTCCTTCCTATTCCCTTGCCTTTTGTGCAGGCATGGAGAAGGAAGGCCGAGCTCCAGGGCAAAAGGCAATGGAATGGGAGGGGGAGAAGGAGGGAAGCATGCACACGCCTTCTCCGACCACAGGGCTGCCCCTTGCCTTTCGCACTGGCATGTCGAAGGAAGGTTCATATGCCCAAGCAAAAGGAAAGGAAATGGGAGGGAGCACTGGAAGGGAATAGGAGGGGGAGTGCTCACTTGGGCAGAGAGGAGTTTTTTTTTCTTTTCACTTTTCTGAGGGTTCTTCACCCTGAACCCTCATAAAAGTGGAGTGGCAGCTGTATATGTTGTGCTAGGCGTGCAGGTTTTTTTTTTTTTTGGTGGACAAAGCACAATGGTGATAACCAGCTGATTACAGCAGAAGTGGAATTCTGCATGTGCTTTGTACTTGTGCACTGACATTCAGAAAGGTGTGTGCAAATGTGCATTGCCTTATGTGATGACAGCTATGCAAGTTGGCTTCTGATGCACATTTGTTGTGCTACATTGCTATGCAGTATAGGAGTTGTACAACGGAAGTGGAATGTGATGCCACTAGTAGTTATTTATGCTGCATAGCATTACTGTATGATCTTGGCCAGTCTGATATATCACAGCTACCCTACGTCCTTTGCATAACAGTCTTGAGTATTAGGCTGTAGCAAAGTGTCTACACTTAAGTCCCTCCATGTTCATTGTGATGTAAGCAATACAATAATAATTTTTCAAAAAATGGCTGGAAGGAAAAAAGAGATACCAATATGAATCCTACCTCATATACCTGGACATTACTGTAGTGTTCCTGTACCTTTCAAAAAGAACAAGTATTTTGTAACCCAAATCAATGATTTAATTGCATTTATGCCCAACCAAAATGGGACTGAATGCAATTTACAGCAATACTGAATAAAAAAACTAATTAAAAGGGAAAACAAATGAAACATTTGGTAGAGCAAAGCACAGCACTGCAGATGTTGTTGTACTGTTAAGTGTCGGCATTTCTTGCCATTTTCTAGTTCTGGCTAGGGCAGATGGATCCGATGGCCAACAATATCTAAGGAGTCACAGTTACTCTGATTAAAACAGAATAAGATAGAATTTGGAAGCACAATATTAAAAGCAATACACCACCCAAAGGGTACAAATCTCTTCCTCAACAATCAAGCAGTTGCCAAAAGTCTACCCCAATTGAAAAAAAGGTATTTACCTGCTGTTGGAAGGACAATAGGGACATTATAGCCTCCTCTGCTAGGATGTTTCAGAATCTGGTGCTGGGAGCAATAAAAAGTTATGATCCTTTATGCTTCCTGGGCAATGCACAACATCTTTTCTAAGGCTTGTTTTTGCCTCTGGTTTCCAATATCTATCATTATGGGACATTTTCACTTCTGTTTTTAAGAAATGGAGAAAATGGGTTCTCCCTCTCTATCTCCATGTGTGTGTGAATGTGTGTGTGTGAATGTATGTACATTGCCTTCAAATCACCTGTTGACTTATGGCAACACCATAGAGTTTTCTTAGGCAAGAAATACTCAGAGATGGTTTTGCCAGCACAGGACCAGACAAGTTGACACGTTTCTATAGGTAAAATGGTAATGAGTTAGTAACTTCTCTACTTTGTTTATATCCTGATGGGATTACAGTAATGTATGCTACATTGGGCTGATTTTTGAAGATACCCTGGAAGCTTTCATTGGCCCCAAATCTGTGCCCTGGCTTCTGCCTACTGTTCTAATGTAGGGGTGGGCAAAACTGTGGCTCCTGGGCTTGTTTGTGTTTCTGCTTCAGGTCCTAAGATTGCATCAGACTGTGCCCCAGGCCCTAAACCTATCAGTTGTTCTAATCATCCCTGTTTCTAAAAAGAGAGATTTTTTTTGGCCACAAAAGGCCTGATGGGAAAATACATTAACAGAGCAAACTGTACCACTTACAGGACTACTTTTGAAGGTTTGGAAGGAAGGAGGAAGTGTGCGTGTAAAAATGATCCCTGGCAATTCAGATCCTAGGCAGGATGAAACTCCAGACCCTCAGAGATTGTCCACCCTTGTTCTAAGGTCAGAATGTATACCTCTGATTTTACATCAATTTCATTGCCTTCCTACATGTTTCATGTCCGAATTCAAAGCACAGATTCCAGTCTGAAAGCTGTCAATGACTTAGGATTAGGTTCCCTTAGGGACCATTTGGTCTCAGACTGACCTGTTCAGGAATTACAAACAGTGCCACAGGCCTCACTTTCAACATATTTCAGAAGATTTTGACAAATCATGAAGGGCAGGGTCTTTCTGATGGTGGTGCTACAATCCTGAGGTGTTCCCACAATTAGAATTCATAAAGCTCCCTCATTGTATCTTTTTTTTTTTGCCAGAAATTTAATCCTTTTATCCTTATCCAACAGGCCTTTAACATGCAACGCTAAATTATATTCTTGCTTATTCTAATGTGTAACATCTTTTACATTTATTGCTGTCAGGCTTTTGTTAGGCTTTCAAGGTTTGTTTGCATTATTAATTGTTACCGTTTATAAAATTATCAATTTTACTTATCCTATTATTTTATGATTAAGATGCGCTCCATTCTGAGCACCTTCAGTTGAAGAGTGGGATGTAAATAATAAATTATTTTTACATTACATTACATTACATTTTTACACTACATTAATTGTTGGAAGCCACCTTAGATCCCATTCCAGGTGAAAGGCAGAATATAAATATAATAAATTAAAAAATAATAAATAATCCTATTCTCATAACCATAACCACAGAAAAACCAAGTCCAGATTTCAGCACGCAGTAGAAGAGGCACTGAATCTGACAAGTGTGAGATGCTGCCAAATTGACGGTTGGCATGCTATTGAGTACCATCCTAAAGCTGAATGACGTCAGATGTATACAACCATTTCACTACAGACTCACTCAACTGGATGTCAGCACAGTGTGGCCTTTTACTAGTGGCCACCATGGGCTGATATGGTTGTTATAATATGCTCATTTACATCCAAATCATCTGAACATAATTCTAACATATCATAGAACTATTAAGCAGACCACTAAGTTGGCATTTATATGGTATTTCCAACAATTTCACTGAATGGGTTGCAGCCAGAGTTAGCCACAGTTTAGAGCAGATGCAGACCTAATTAGTAGCTCTTAAGTCTTACTGATTTCACTGAATCTACTCAAGGTCTAACTGAAACTGTTTTTTTATTATCTGTGATGTTCCCTCTGGTATAAGGGACTTGTCTTTGGTAAGCTCACAGTGTTGGACAAATAAAGTTAAATAATTAACCTGAAGGTATTTGTGGCCTCAGTCATGCTTATTTTCCTTACTGATATGCAGACACCAGAGTGATTAGGACTGGTCTTGGTCTATGGCCTTCCAACAATGTAGCTTTTTGTCGGTTTATGCAAGAACATAAACAGTAAGTTAGATTAACAGTAGTCAAATAGCTCCCTTCTTGTACATATGTAGCATGAACTAGTACACAGGTAGCAAAAGCTACAGTGGAAATCTGTGCCTCATACTGCCATTAAAACCTTGCCAGATGAAAATCTGGTTTCCTAGATCAGTGCAACTAAAAGTGGTGATCTTTGGACTTGTGCCAGTCCCTGAGCCACTGGCTGCCAATCCTTGCAAGTTTCAATGAAAGAAAGCTACCAATTTAGTGCTGGTTTCTGGCACATAGGAAAAGAAAAAACAAACAAAAAAGCAAAAAAAACCTGCCAGTCCCCCACATCAGATTATCTGAGAAGCACTGCCTTTCGAATTTCCAAATTTTGTTAGTCAAAATTTAAAAGTAATGAATATATAAATCCCAACCTTTACTGTAACAAGCTGTCATATTTTGATCGTTTCTAAGAGACAAAAGGTCTTTCTTTCTGTCTTTCATCAGCCTTAATTATACTATTGCAATACCACTATCAACACTTTTGCCCTTCAGAAGCATTATGGACTGAAGAAGTCAAGGTCATACAAGCTCAGCATGATTAAAACACTATAATGCCTGTCATGTCTGCTAGCCAAAGCTAGAACGGGATTAAGGGAACATTAAATATGTCTTCCCATCATTCAGCTGTTGCCTCCTTTAGTACTTCTGCATCTTGCATACTAAAAGATACATTAAGACTCAAAGAAAACGGTGGATGAAGTAACAATTACAAAAATACAGATTGCAACTTTCTTGAAATCCCAACAAATGTTCATTTGGTAGCTACATCAAGGTACCTGATCTCACTATTTATATATCTAACTCTGTACTGCTATACCCCAATTCTTCAAATATAACACACAAGCCCATTCACACTAAATACCACATTTTATGTGGGAAATGCCATTTCCAAAAATATAGTGTTGTTATACATCAATGTTTCATGCATCTAGCTGTCGATAACACGTAAACATGTCATCCATATTTTAAATGTTTGTCTGAAGACCACTGTAACACTGGGATGATTGACATTATGTTTCGTCACAAAAATGGTGGAGCCACCTTTTCTGATTTGTTAATATATACCTGGGGTCTAGTGACTTCAGTATGAACTGATACATAAAAACATACATGTGAGGTTTCCTGTTCTCAGAGAATGGTCTCAGGGTATAGTTTAATCATAAAGTCTAAACACCTCTGCACAGAAGCTACACAGAAACTTCTTGGGAATCCAAGTATACCATTTTGAGCTCCTTGGAATAAAGGCTGGGATAGAAACGGACTTTATTCTATGAGCAAGAAAATGCACCTTGTGAGCAATTCGTAATTTATGCATGGTGTATTTCCAGTCACAGAAGAGAGGAAATCCTTGTATGTGGGGAAATCTAGGGTCATGACCAATGTGAAATCACCATATCAGGTCACTGATTTCAAAAGATCCTATTCCACTGCATACATCATAGCCTATTCAGAATGCCAATATTATAAGAAATTGTATAGGCACTGAATAAATATAACAAGTAACTGTATGAAGCTCTGACTTCTCTGAATTTAGGTGAGACCAATACTTTACCTCCCATCTCGCCCTAAACCTAAAGTGTATCATTTATTTTTAGACTAATACAACTGGCAGGTGTATTGCTTTATAATACCGTGAATCAATAAAACTATTCTTCTATGACCTTCAGAACCTTGAAGCTACCACAAAAGCAGAAATATTTGTCAGCCGTGGAATTTACTGGCATGCCACTTGATGAAGCCAGCTCAGTAGTGACCTAGAAAGTCCATGTTTATAATTAAGCAATAACTATTGTGGGTCAAGTAATTTCCTCTAGATTAATGATCATCTACAAGATATGATGGCTCACAGCAATACTTCAGGGATATTAACCCAAACTCTTGTTCATTTCTTTAAACACTTTGCTCTATTGTGGCTATTTGTGCATTAAAGGAGCAGACAAAGTGTTTAATGGTATTTTTCTGTATTTTAATATTTCTTTCTCTCTTTTTTTTTTACTCAAACTTATAGGACTGTCTATGAAAAAGATGGATGGGGGATGCTGCAATTATTGAGAAAGAAAAACATTGGAGATCAAATAGTTAATAAGATTGGCCTGCAGAAAATAGTTTGTGTTGGAAAAAAGAAAACTACAGAAGGTAAAGGAGTGCATTTCTTGCCATCCATCCCTGTCCAGCCCTCAGGTAGAAATGGATGACTAGTCAAATTTTCCCATCTAATCAATAAGAAAACAAGCATGAAATAACATGAGATTAAAACTACCTTTAACATCTACTAATCTCAGTGAATGCTCATTTTTAATGAAGAAAAAAAATCAACCCAGAAACAACAGATGTCTTTATTTTGTCTACTGCGTATACAATTTCCTTAGCAGTCTGCTTCTTCCTTTTATCTGAAATGTCTGCTGTACAAGTCATTAGCATTAAAAACCACTACAAAAACTAAGTTCACTTTAGGTAAGCATATGACACACAGTTCACTATATTATTGGTGGAAAGGCTTTTTAAGTTGTGTGGAAAAATTTGCCTGAAAAGGGCAATGCCTCTTACTGCAGTAACAAAGGGTAGTGAACTGTACTGGCAAACAAATATATTTAAGATGAATTGTCATTTGATTTCTTGCTTGTGCATAGAAACTTGCAAACAAACATATTTAAGGGGAATTGTCAACTGGTTTCTTGTTTAAACATACCAAAATATCAACACAACTATAAAAGGTACTTTTAACTTTGCAAATGAAGTAAATTTATGAAAAAAATATACTGAAGAGGTAATTCCTTTCATCAACAAGCTAGAATAAAAGTATTATCTACACATCAGCAGATCTCTAGTCATATGCTGCCAGAAGATATACACTGCAGGAGACCAAAGTACAATACTCTACTCAAGTGGCCCCAAACTCCAAAAAGTAAAGCGAGGTCACATGCATTTTACAGAAGACAGATGCTGATATAGCCATTCACAAAAAGGCCCTTTCTTCAGTTAGCTTTCAGGCTGGCTGATTAGCTGGCAAACTGCAGTGAAAGGGTCAGTTTGTACAAAACTAGTATTTCCACTTTGGAAATTGCTCAGGCATGTCATATACCTGCATCCACAGAATGGATCTCTTTCAGTGCTTAGACTGAATTCATTGTTTATGCTGGAGACTAGATCATCAAGAGGTTTAAGAGTCAACTGGAGAGAACTGTAATAAAACTTTTGCCTCTAATGTATTTTATAGCATACAGTACTATAAGCACCCAAGGAGGTTGCATAAAATGGCATTATAGAAACTGCTCAAAATTAAAATCAAATTATTTAAAACCAGCTTAAAAGGATACCCCATTTTAGCAAACCAAGAGGAGTGTACCTGTTAAATCATCTTTCATGAAGGCTTCCCATATGAAGTTACAACTTCCTGACGCGGTGCTGACCTTCCTCCATGTATGAGTTTACATGCAAACAGGTGATCTTAAATGCCTGATGAATATGGCTATCCCTACAAGATATCAGCACCTTCTAAAATAGTTCGCCTCTGGTTCTGAAAGGAGCTCCAACAGCTCTTACAGTCTTCACACCTAGTGAGACACACAAATCTGTTGTGATCCTTTCTAGGACTTCCTAATTTCTCCTTCACCATCTGGTCAGTGGGGAAAGGTTGTAATGAAATGTCACTGTTCCTCAGAACTACCTGGACTTCTATGCTAGAAATCAGGGATTTGGTCCGTTCTTGTCACAGGAGCAGTGAGAAAACTAGAGCCATTTCCGCACCAGCCTGTTATAGCGCGTTGATTCCGCTTTCAACATCCTCTGGAATCCTGGGGTTTGCAGTTTCGGGAGGGGCCATGCGGCCCCTCCCGAAACTGCAAACCCCAGGATTCCAGAGAATGTTGAAAGCGGAATCATCGCGCTATAACAGGCTAGTGCAGAAATGGCATAGGAAAGTTTCCCAGCCTGCCTAAAGACAGTCCCAGGCCTGCTAAAATGCCTACAGGGACTCAAAACTCCCAAGAACTTTGCCTCTAGTGAACTCGCAACAACATGCATTAGCCTTTCGGTAAACCACCACACTAAACTTACTGGAGCAGTTCGACAAGGGAAAGCCCGGATGTGTACAGTATGTGGGGATTTGAGGGAGAAAGGAAACAAGGGGAAGGGAGCAAATGGCAAGGGTTGGGGTTTTTTTCTCTCTCTTTTTTTCTTGTTACCTGTGTGGGGGAAACCATAGCTGGTGAAATGACTGTGGGAGAGTTGGTGCTTCTGTGCCCATTGGCTTCAGGGAGGAGGAGAGGCAAGGGGTCGTGTTTCACTGAGACCACCACCACGGCGGCGGCGGCGGCGGCGTCGAGGGGCTCGGCGGGCCTCAGGCAAAGTCTTTTGGGGGACGAGGAGGGGCCGCAGGCGTCTCCTCCCGCGGCCGCGGCCCCGCCCCCAGCCGCGTACATCGCCTCATAGAGGGAGCGCTTGGCCGGCACTACCACGGCGGCCGCTTCGGCCTTCACGTTGGGGAGGCTCTCGGCGTCCCTGGGGAGGGCGTAGGTGCCGTGGTTGGCGGGAACGGGCGAGGGGCGGGCCCTGCCGTTGAGCGCGTAGCAGCCTCCGGCGGCGGGGCCTCCGGCGGAGCCCGGGGGCAGCTTGGTGCCGATGCCGGCGATGCTGTTGAGGGTGGCGATGGAGACGGCGCCGATGCAGTGGTTGGTGTAAGTCTTGGAGAGCTTGGCGGCCTTGGAGAGCATCTGCATGCGGGTGCCGAGCAGGTTCTTGCCGATGGCCTTGTTCTCGTACCAGGTGACGTCGCCCTCGCTGCAGTGGTCCCGCGGCCGCTGGAAGAAGGCCTTGCAGAGCGGGTTGCGCTTGGCCAGGTACTTGACGAAGCTGGCGTACGGGCAGAACTCCGTGCCCGTCTCGTACATGCGCGGCAGGTTCTCCTCGTCATTGCTCTCGGCGCGCTTTTTGCTCCAGGAGGACGAGCGCGACTTGTGGTAGGGCCCCAGGGCCTTGAAGTAGACGAACTTGCGCCCGTCCTCGTCCATGGCCAGCCCGAAGGAGTCCTCCTCGAGCTCGCGCTGGTTCTCGCGGCCCCGCGTGCAGAAGTACATGCACGTCTCGAACCAGACCTTGTTGAGGAGCCCGAAGGGGCTCTGCGTGCTGAACACGCTGCAGGTGTAGAGCTTGCGCAGGTCGGCGCGCGTGATGGCCTGCTTCTGCACCACCGGGCCGGCCCCCTGCTCCTCCAGCTTGCGGATGACGGCCGCCAGCGTCAGGTTGGCGGCGCGCAGCTCCGGGTCCTTGGTGAGGTCGAGGGTGCGGCAGTAAGGCGGCTCGTTGAGGTAGCGGTTGAGCGAGCTGCGGATGCTGATGAGCGAGGACTTGGAGTAGAGCTGCCCGCTCTTGGAGCGCGCCTCGGCGTAGAAGGAGCGCAGCACCCGGCACAGCGCCCCCTTGTCCATGGTCTCGAAGTCCGGGCTCTGCGCCTTCTCGCTCAGGTACTCGCGGAAGATGCGCACCGCGTAGCGGGTGGCCAAGCGCGTGTTCTCGCTCAGCCGGGCCCGCTCGGGACGCTGCAGGAGCAGCTCCGCCTCCGGATCCGAGTCTTCGGCGGCGCTACCCGCCGCCACCACTTTGCTCCCGACGGAGGCGGCGGCGGCGGCACCGCCGCGGGCGCTAACGGGCACCGAAGGGGCGCCACCCGCGGAAGCCCCGACGCCGCCTGTGCCGCCTGCCCGCATTCCGCCGAGGCGGCCCCTGATGCTGCAGACCGGAGCCGCAGCAGAATCCAGCAGCGCCCCGGTGCCCTGGTCCATATGGATCATATGGCCCGGCTCGTCCTCGGCGTCCCACGCCAGTCCCATCATCACTTCTTCCTCCTCCTCCTCCTCCTCCTCGTCATCATCGAGGAGCAAGATCCCCCCTCGGCTCCTTCCTCGTCCCCCGTTATCTGCACCTCCTGGATCTCATCCTCGTCCTCCCCGTCCTCGTCCTCCCCCGCGCTGCAATAATGGAGGGGCCGATGAGGGCCACCCCGGCCGGGCTGCCGGTCCCCCGCATTGTTCTCGCCTCTGCCGCCGCCGCCGCCGCCACCTGCGCCGCCGCCGCCGCCGCCCCCGGTGCTCCAGTCTCCGCTGGCGCCGCCGCTGCCAGGCATTCTCGCCATATTGCCGTCTCCCTGCCAGTCCTCGGGCAGGGCGCATGCGCTATATTGGACCGCAGCGCTGGAGAGCTTTTGTGTTTAATGACCTTCAGCTACCGGGAGGCAAAGCTGGGCTCTTAAAGGGGCCGCGCGCTCCCAGTGGCTGTAGGAGCTGCTGCTGCGCGACGAACGGGGTGGGGAAGCCCGAGAGAGAGGAAGGGAAGAGAAAGAAGGAGTGGAAGAAGGAGGACAGGGGTGGGAGAGGGAAAAGGGGAAACACAACCCGATGGGCACACAGCTCCTTTAGAAGTCTCCCCCTCCCCAGTCGAGCGCTCGGCACAAAGCGGCGGCGACTTTTTACACCGGTCTCGGCACGCACCCCCAGTGAAGAGAGGGGCAGCGAGCGGCAGATCCACTTACCCAGCCTGAATGCGGTGCACCAGCCGCCCGCGAGCGAGAGCGCGGGCGCGGGCGCGCGCGCCTTAAGTGATGCCCGAAGAGCCGCCCGGCAGCCCCCGCGCGCTCATGGCTAAGGGCAGGCGGGGACGCGGGGCAGCGGCGGCGGCGGCGGCGGCGGCGGCGGCGGGCGAATCCGATCCCCTCCCTGGCGCGGGCGATCGAGGGGAGAGGCGACGCGGGGCTCAGGATTGGGCGGTGGGGAGGGGTGGGAGCCGCTCTAAGACGAGCGCCAGGTGAGCTCCATCGGGAGGGAGAGCCAGCCCGGGGGGTGGGGGAAGAGGGAGAAAAGAGAGACGGGCGGCTTTTCTGCGCCACGCAGCGCCTCCCTTCTGAATCCTGGCAGCCAAGTGTAGAAACAAGGCACGGCGGCAGCGCAGCAGCATCGCGGACACCCCCCCCCCCGCTGTCAGCAGTTGGCGGCAGCGGCTTGGAGTTGAACGCCAGCGGAAGAGAGAAAAGCAAACTTCGCGGATCGTCAGCAGCAGCTCTGAGCTACTCCGTCCCTCCCTCTCCTCGTCCCCGGCCATCCCACCCAACCTCCCCCATTTTTTCCAAAAGCGGGGGAATGAGACAGAGAGAGGCCACTTCGGGTGCCACATTACCAGTCGCGTCGATCGCGCTCCTCGTCGGGCTTCACGGCGAAGGCATCGAGGGGCGAGCCTCGCTCTCCGGCAAGCCAGACGCGCGTTAGACTGAGGGATGCATGGAGGGAGCCGGAGCAGTTCAGATCAGGCGAGACGGCGGACCTCGAAGTCCGAGAAGGGAAGAGTCAGAGCGGGTCTCCCAAGGCAGCTCTCCAGCGAGCGGCTGGCTGCCGTCGCTGCAAGGGCCGGAGACGGCTGTCGGTGGATCGGGGACCCAGCGAGCGGATACCCCGGGCAGGCGGCCGTGTGTAAAAGGAGGAAGCCCGCTCGTTTCCTGCCTGGCGCTAATCAGCCGAAGGAAGGCAGGCAGGCAGGCGGCAGCGGCAGCAGCAGGAGCGAGAGGAGCGGAGGAAGCCGCCAGGGCTCGCAAAACCCACACAGAGTCCGCAGCCGAGAGGCAAATCGCGAGCTATTCCCAGCCTGCGGGGACAAGCAGCTGCAACACACGCGCGCACACACAGGCGCGCGCGCGCGCACACACACACACACACACACACACAGACGGCACAGCCCAAGCCCCGCAGAGCACAGCCATCAACGTTTCCCTCTCGCACACACAGAAGACACACAGGCACGCACAGCTCTTCCCCGCCGCCGCTCCCGGTCCCCTCTCCTCGATTTCCACAGCCTTCCAAAAACACAAACCGATTTCGAGGTTTTGAAACGAGGCATCTCCCTCGGGCGCGGCGGGACTCTGCAAGCCCTCGTGCCGCCGGAGACCGCCCTCGAGTTGCCTTCCTACCCGCCAGGGAGCCCGGCGACCGGCCCAACGCCCCCCCCCGTCGACGTTTGCAGATGCCACAAAGCCCGTTCCCTAACTTTGAGCGCTTTAGGGTCCCGCCGCCCTGGCTTCCCTTCAGCCCCCCCTCCCTTTCTTTTCTAGTTTTTAAAACACTTTAGCTTGCTTTTCACCGCTTTATTTCAAAAGGGGAATCGACGGGGCACTCTGTGCAGTGGCGTTTACAACGATAAGAGTGTGGTCCTCACAGCCACGTGTGTGTGCGTGTGTGTACCCGCGCGCACACACCGACGAACTAACAATCCGTTGTTGTGGCTTCAACAAATATTTCTGAATCTCTGCCCCCACCCCACCATGTCTCTCACACTGATGGGAGTATTCAATGTTTCCCACCCACTTTTTCTCAGGGAAGAGGCACAGACTCCCTTGGACGCCTTGGCAATGCCAACCCGACGCCACTATGTCTTTGCTCCCTGAGAAGTGAACAAATAGGTTTTCCTTCACTCACCCTCCTTTTTGACACTCTACTTTCACCAGGAACAGAAATTCTGGGGAAATCTTGTTAAGCTACGAGACAAGTCACAACCAGTAATCGCAACACCCCAGATATGATTCACAGATAAAGCCTGAGATGACAGTTTACTGCTGCCCCGATCCCTGAAAACGGCTGGGAGTTAATTTGACTACATAGAAGCACACTCCACGCCCCCACCCCTGTTTTTAAATAAGCATGCAAGGGAGTGGAACCCATTTTAGAAAAGTGGGCTGGCAGCCACTCAAAAGTGGTCCACAAAATTACATGTCTGAAGTCTTTTTTTAAAAAAAACAAAAACAGCAAATAGAAAGTGCCATACCTAAAAGTAACATTTCCCTACTTCTGCCAAAAGCATTACACCCCAAGAAGTAAATTTTGGATGGTGGCTTCATAGGAATATCATTTAGGAACTAGTGTGCTATCTTTATTTAGTTTATTTAAGCAATTCTCTCAGAAGCATTTGTTGAAGTAAAACAAGTAGCCCAGCCTGTACATGCTCACTTGAAAGTCCTAATGAGTTCAATGCAACTTACTCCATTTTTCACCTACACAATTACGGCACTTCAATTGATCAATCAATGACTTCACTTGTAGTCTGCATTTCCCCAAGAGTAGGACTCAGGGCAGCCTACAGAATAAAAAGAAGTAAAAACACAGCTGAAAACTTACAGAAAGTTTTGATTCTATCAAAGAAACCACAGCACTGAGTTTGCAAGACTTGAGCAGCGAAATCAGTGACTGAAGATCACAGAGGTCTCCCATTCACAGGGCAGCCATATGCTTAAGTTGACTTAACAGCAAACAACAACAACAAATAATATTAAACTATCTCTAGAATTAACCCCATATAAAACATTGATTTGAAAACATAGACTGAAAACAGTACAGCACTAAAACCAATCATTTTCCAAAGAATAGAATGCTGGAATAGAAAAAAATCTTCATCTGACACCAAAAGGTTAGAGGGAGCCAGCCTAGTTTCCCTGGGGAGGGAGTTCCAGCATCTTAGAGCAGCCACAGAAAAAGCCCTCTCCCGCACTCCTACCAAGGAAGTGAAGGCGTTTCTTCACCTGGATCTGAATATATTATACTTGGAAGTAAGGTTCATGTTTTATGCCAGGTCTCGTTCACACTGCTCAACTATGGTACTTTGATACCACTTTAACAGCCCTGGCTACATCCTATGAATACTACATCCAGAGAGCTATAGTGCCTCACCGAACTACTAATTTCAGGATTCCATAGGGTGCAGCTATGGTGGGTGAAGTAAAATCAAAGTACTAGAATTGGGTAGGGTGAAAGAGGCCTTGCATGAGACATGAACCTTACTTCCAATTAACATATTCAGATTCCAGTGAAGAAGTCCACACCTGTTTCTGTATGCAAAATGCAAAGTGCTCAATAATCTTTCAGGGAAAGGCACTACGTTGGAATAGAATACTGGTTTTTATATTTATTTTAATTAAAAAGTTCCCCTCATATCTTTCCATCAGTCAAAATACCTACAACAACAGCATAGTGCCAGCCAGCAGGGTCTGTTATCTAAATACTGACAAACTGAATATGTTATGTTCAAATTGAAGTTCTTCTTTGTTAAGAGGGGCTTCCTCTCAGGTCTGTGTAAATCTACATTTTGGGACCAAAAGGAAGCTGGCCATAAAGGATGTGGCATGTGATATGTGAGAACTAGTTTGCTGTAAGGTATGTGGATGCAAAATGATGAATAATAGTTCTGCAGCACACAGACTCACATGGTTGGTGGGTAGTGGTAGTGAAAACCTATGGCGAGGAAATGTGTGTATCATGAATTGTATTCTGTATTATCATGAATTGTATTCTTTTCAAGGACATCTGAAATTAATCCCCTGGGGCAGCATGAAAGTCTTGACCTTGTTAGCAGTATCAGCAATCATACTTTAAAATACTTAAAATACTTACATCATGATCTTAGTCCCTTATATTTCCAATAATAAAATCACAATCTAATCTTCAAGGTTTACCAAAACCTTTGACTACAAACTTATTTAGGAAAGGCACCCTTTACTGAGAGCACAGGGGTGAAAAGCACTCACTGGATCTATCAACATACAGGCTATGTTTTATAGACTTTGGAAGAATAAAAATATGCAGTATTTGCAAAGCAGGCACAGAAATTCGCCATCTATGCAGCTTCTCCGTGATGTAAAAACTTTGTTTACTCTGCCTTCAAAACAGAGTAGCAAACATGAGAATTTAGATTTGGACTCGTAATGTGAAGATTAAGACCAGTGGTGCCTGGTGGCTTCTATTTCAGTGGAATTGTGAATCCACTGTGGGTTTTAGTGCCATTGTTGGGAATGAGCTCAGCACCATGGATAGCTCCTTTAAAGTTTGCCCTAAACCTTGGAGCAGATTCGTTATCCCACCGAAGGCACCACCTACCACTGGTTAGGGCTCCCATCACTACCAGTCAAAAGACATTTTTCAGCTATTCCATGTTTACCTTCCTAAGTAATGCTGTTGTGGAAAGAAAATAGATGGCAGTGAAGGAAAAGTAAACTACATGTGGAATACAACCATCACCTTAGACCCTCCATAAAATCCTGTGAAGAATGGTACAATAAAAAATTTGTTTTCAAACAAAAGGAGTGTGGTACTATTAAACAAAGCTTTTCTCTAGCAGCAGAATCTTACGCATATTTATTCACAAGTGTATTCTTCCAAGTGCAATGGGACCCATTCCCTCAGAAGATTATTTAAGATTGCAGCCTGAAGAGGAACCCTCAAAACCCTTATTAGCAATTTAGTTTCATGGAACTCTGTGGCAAAGGCCACTGAAAGAAACACTGGCAGTCTTTTTCAGTTTTTTTTTTTTTTTTTTTTGAGGGGGAGAATATCTGTAGCTCTCTGTAAATAACTATTAAATATATTGTAATACCAAGATGGTAAGATTCCTAATCCCTTATTAAAATGAACCCATGAATCTGTAATTTGCTGCATTGGCCGGTGTATAAGAAGCACCAGCATATAAAACACACTCTATCTGCATGCTGGCAAATACTATTTACAGGCATATAAGATGCACTGGCGTATAAGACGCAGCCCATTTTCAAACAGTATTTTTCAGGGAAAAAAGTGAGTCCTATACGCCAGCAAATGGATACGTATAAGTGTGAAAACTGGACAGTGAAGAAAGCAGACAGGAAGAAAACTCATTTGAGGTGTGGTGCTGGAGAAGCGTTTTGCAGATACCATGGGCTGGTAAAAAAACAAATGTATTGGTCTTACAGAAGATCAAGCCAGAGTTCTCCCTAGAAGCCAAGATGACTAAATGGAAGGTGTGGTATTTTGGACATTATCATGAGACATAGCAACCAAGCAAGCCACAGCTCTGAGACTGGAGGACCTGAGCAGGGGCAGTTGAGGATGAGCAATCTTGAAGGTCTCTATAAGTCAAAGTCTTGTAAGTCAAAGTCGACTTGTTTCTACTTGCAGGATTTTTCACTTTCACAGGTGGAAAATACGGCAAAACATCCTTTCACTACCGTAGGGGTGGGCATTTTCTGACCTTCCCAAATGTTGTTAGGGTATAAGATCCATCAGCTCCAGAAGCCCATTAACCCAGCCAATATAACCAATGTTAAGGGAAGATGGAAGCTGCAGTCCAACCACATCTGGAGCACCATGAATTTGCCTAAACCTGCACTACCAGAAAACTGGCAGCAAAGAACAAATGAAAGTGCATAATTGGATTTAAAATGCTGCACACACCTTATCTGTCAAAAGAGAAGAAAATGAAATTGCAACACATTTCCATAGCTGAATGGATGATAATTATTGTTTGTTTAACAACACGGTTGCAACTCATATGAACTTGAGATATGAAGTCAAATAAGTCTACAATCATTTCATTTCAAACACTTGGCAACTGACAGCAGCAACCATGATTTACATGCCTGTGTCTGTATTTTGATTTTGCAATCAGAGGATTACGTAAAGAGATTTTCATTCCTCTTTCTCTCTCTTCTAGCACCCCACAACCTGATTTGATGGCTGCAGGGAGAAGAAAAATCCATTTCTCTTTTTAAAATTTCTTCTCTACTTCTATATTTTTTTCTATACCACATAGTCATTGCAAAATTGAAATACGTCAGATTTTATTCATACCTAGTATAAGACAGAATGCTTTCCTGTATGTATTACAGCTTATAACATTGCCCATATGTTCTCCAAAAACCCCCAAAACAAAACACATTTCCTGTAAAAAAAAAGAAGAAGAAGTATCTTCAGTTGAACTTGGGCTTTTTCTTGATTTGCTATACTATGTTATCACTTCCATTTTAGCTAGTCTGTGTCTTTTCATAATTATACAATCTTTTCATAATTACACAAAACGGAGCCAATAAATACATGATGACAAAATATTGTTCATTTCCTAATCATCTTGTTAAAAAATGGTATTCATTTTTTAAATTATTATTATGCCCTCTCCATCCTATTTTTCATCCAGCTTTTCTAGAAATTCTAGAAATGGCCTTATAATATACCTCTTTCAATACAGGACAATCAGAAAAGAAAAATTCATTTCTGGATATCATGTCAAAAATATCCATGCAATTGATCTCCTAATTCTTTCCCTATGTTACTTTTACATAGATAATCTTTCTCAGGTGTACACAATATACAATAAGTTTTAATTTAGATACTTCTTTAACCAAGTTTCTTCAAAACTGAGCAAAATATAATGTACACTCTTCATGCACATTCTGGTACAACTTTTCCCATACGTGATGCCTAATCCAGAACAAATAAAATAAAATTAACCTTGGTCCATATTTATTAATAGGAGGATTTTGGCAATTAACAAATTAATTAATGACCATTAGTTCATTTAACTATCCACTGAAATTAACCAGCACTAGTTTTCCCCAGCGGTCCTTATTACTACAAAGACCATCAGTATACAAGCCTTTCATATATACAACTCTAGACAAAGTATACATCATTGGATTTAGAACCTATTCTACATTTTCAGAAAAACTATAATAAAGATACCGATAAAGATTTGTTGTTGTTGTTGTTGTTGTTGTTGTTAACAACATCCTATTTTTCTCCTTTGGACTGTTTGTGCATACATGGACTGGGTGTGTTAAATGTGATTGCCACTTAAAGTTAGATCAGATAGCATGTTACTCAGAATGATAGCATCTCCCAGGTTTCTTTTTTTTTTTAAAAAAAATCTTCCTTTAAGTGAAGAAGATGGTAGCTGGAGAGCGACCTTTCCTATTGATAAAATACTATCCCAGTGGGGTCTACCTAGTACCTGCTGTGCTTAATTTTAGGCTCCAGGTGAAAATATTCCTTTTATAACAATGTTTTTAGCTGAACAATGAGAATATAGTCTTATTGTTACTTTTGAAATTTGTGTGTTTCCAGATTCATTGCTGTCTTGCTTCATGCTGTGTTTGCTGTTTTTCTTATTTTATTGTTGTGACTACTATTTCGTTTTGCATTTCATTATGTTCAGTCTGGAATTCACCCTATGAATTTTGTACTTAAATGGATGGGTGGTTTATCAAATCATAACAGTATTAAAAGAACTTTATTTTAAAATTCTAATATCATAAGCCTGTTATAGACATCATATTTAGTTTGCTTTCCTGCTATCAGTTGGCAAATGACTGGGTTGAAACTATTGTTAGACTGAATTGATTCTGAATTTTTAGTTCATAGGAGTTGCTTGCAAGTCTTATCCTTAAACAAATATATACCATTATCACTCTCTCAGCCCTGGAAGAACACAGTTCTGTGATTAAAATTTGCAGCCACACATTGTATCTATTAGGGCATCAGGGCTGAAGATGTATCAAGTTCTTTGTAGTAACTTCCTTCAATCTGTTAAACAAGCCATCCATTGTGAAGCCATTTATGTAATTCAGCTTGTTACATAGGAAGCTGCCTTACAGTGAATCAGGCTATTGGTTCATTTAGCTCTACCCATGTGCAGCAGCTCTCCAAGGTTTCAGTAAAGAGGTTTCCCAAGCCCTGTTTCGATATGTAAGGGCTGGACTTGGACCTTTCAGCATGCAGAATGCGGGCTCTGTCACTCAGCTAGAGGCCTTTCTTGGTTTGGCCTTTCTTGGTTTTGTATGACGTTAGTTCTTCCCTTGGAATATTGCCAAGGTGCCAGTAAAATATTCCAAGCCTGTTATTTCAACAGACCTTTGTGAGTTAAAATAACAATGGAAGGTCAATATTAGTTTCCAGGAAAGTCAACAAGGCCTGAGGTACACATGGCTCCAAAAGTTGTTTCTTCAAATAGATATTGGGTGACAAGAGGTAACCAGGCCTCTTGTACATTCAATAACCATGCAAAACATCAGCTTTTTTTCACCTGCTAAAATCAGTTATATACACACATGCATGTACTACACATGCACACGCACACACAAGCACACACACAAATATTTAGTCTGCAGTCTTATATCCATTTGTCTTAGAGACATGTACAGGATTGCATTATTAGTGATTTTGATGAAACGAGTATTTTCCGTTTCAGAAATAAACATTGTGTTCTCTGGCTTGAATATTCATCAAGGACAGTGGTTCTCAACCTGTGGGTCCCCAGATGTTTTTGGACGTCAGCTCCCAGAAGCCCTGAGCATTGACCATAGTGCCTGGGGCTTCTGGGAGCTGAAGTCCACAAACATCTGGGGACCCACAGGTTGAGAACCACTGATCAAGGAGGAAACAAAATATTTTTGCTACAACGTTGGGTACCTACTGCAATTTCAAAGGCTGCCACACATCAATTATGTTGCAGGACATGAGTTTTGAATTAACTTAGTCATGTGCCACCATGGCCACATCTTCCTTTCTTCAATGCAGCAATCTACATTGAGCAAAAACTCTCCTGGCCACAGCTATCACCTGAACATCAATATTTTGCAAGGGAAATGCATTCCCAGAACAATTTGAAACCTTATTCCTTGATTCACTTTCTAGGTTCCTTTCCCACTACATATTTATAGCAGTACTAGCGTATTTACCTAACATTGCCTGGGATTTCATTTTCTCGTAGGTAATACTTGTTAATTCCCCAAACTGTTTTGCCCAGTACCTGTAACTTTTCCCCATATTCCTCAATCCAATCTATATTCAGAGTTATTAACATATACTGTTTCATCCTATGGGATCTTGGGATTTGCAGTTTAGAATTTTCAGCCAGAGAGCTCTAGTGCCTCACAAAACTAAAAACCCCAGGCTTCCAAAGGAAGCATGTATGGTGCAATCATTGTGTTATAACTGTGCAGTATGAAAAGGCTAGTGACAAGAATTGTCTGACTGATGACATTAAAAGCCACCGGGAGGTTCATGACAATCATTGGAGGTGCCCTCATCCTGTCTAGTTCCCCAGGAAGGTAATAAAGGCATTCCAGAACAGAAACCAGATTGAAAAGAATCCAGAATTCCTTGGCATTTTAATCTGGCATGGAAATTTAAATCAAATTCCAGATGTCTGAGGTCCTCATTCAACAAAGCAAGCATTGAAAGCCATCTTTGCTGACACACACATAAGTCAAATCATACAATCTTAAATGTTGATTGCTATGAAACTACATAAAAGACTACAAAGCCAACTAATCTGTAGGTGCTTACACAGAAATTCTACCACTATAATCCTCAGGGAGAAACACAGTACTACATATCAAGATAGCACAATCAGAATGCGTAAACCAACATCACAAGAGAGAAGTCTTGGGAAAGAGAAGAACATTGAAAAGACCATAAAGAATAACCTATTTCAAACTGAGCTGAGAATAAGCATTCTTATTGTCACAATACATAACTTTTTCAAGGGGCAGAAATTTTTACAAAATGTATAAGTTAAATATTAAAGAGACAACTCACTCTGTTTAGGACCAGATGGCACACAAATCATAAAGAGAGAAAGAAAAAGAAATGAGCAATGGTCTTTTCTCTTGTGTTCAGGTGAAGCAACATTCTCACTGAACTATAAACTGCTAGGAGAAATAGAGAACAGCACCAACATTTCAGGGATTAGACTTTTCCAGTTATGTGGAGAAAGTTGCACATGTTTTTCATAGTCTAAAATGAATTATATTTGAGACAGATCACTGAAAGTGGTTTTTAAACACTGAAAGCAGAGAATATAAAAAATTACATCAATCCTCAGCTTGATATGCTGTGCTGTAATATTTGTTGTCTGTGCCTTCCATTCATTTCCAACTTATGGCAACCCTAAGGAGAACATATTGCAGGGTTTTCTTGGCAAGATGGGGGACGTAGCCTTTGCCTTCCTCTGAGGCTGACAGAATGTGACTTGCCTAAGATCACCCAGTGGGTTTCCACGGCTAAGCGGCAATTCAAACACTGGTCTCCAGAGCCATTTCCACACTATACTGTTGTAGTACTATTATTCCACTTCGAACATCCTGTGGAATTCTGGGGCTTGTAGTTTACTGAGGCCAAAGAGCTTTCTGGCTGAGAATTCTAAATGCCCCTCCTTAAACTGCAAAGCCCAGGATTCCATAGGATATTGGAAATGGAATAATAGCACTATAACAGTGTCATGCCGAAATGGCCATAGTCCAATGCTCAAACTACTACATCACACTGTAATACCACCTCTTAGAAAATTAATGGAGTTATGGAAGCAAAACCCTGCCCTTTCTTATACTATTATCTGATCATACTCCAGATCTAGCTTTCATATGAGTTAATGAGAAAATGCCTTTATATAAGGCACACATTTTGATAATCAGTGGATAAGGTTTTGAGCCATTCAGTTTGTAAAACTGATTGTAGCAATATTCCACCAATCCTTCCTCTCACCCTTGAGACAAGCAGAGCACTTGCAGGAGCCAAAATAGTTGTAATTGGCCCTTAGAACTGCCATTTTGCACTTCACAATAAATTTAAAGAATGACGCTGAGTTGCATTTTAAATGAAAATGGATGAAATATAAAAGAATGGAAATAAAAAAAATAAATAAAAAAGGGGAAATCCTAGAGCATGGTCCGAAAGTTAGTGTGATGTCATGGCTACTGTACCACACTGGGACTGGGGAGAGCCATTTTCAAATCTACATTCAGCCATTCTGATGTAATCCTGAGATATTCACGTGCCTCTTAATTTAACCATTACATGTTGTGATTATAAATTTGAGGACAAAGGGAGATGAGGCTATAGATTAGAGCTTCTTGGATAAAAGCTAAGGGAGAAATGGAATCATAACAACGGTTGCAAGTGCTACTGATCATGAAAGGTTGCCTGAAATATTAAACAGCCAGACCTATTCAGAGTTAGCTACCTGTGTGCCAAATGAAATCAATACATTTGCCATATCTCACTCTCCACAAGTTCAGACTACTAGGCTATGATCTTATGCATGCTATACAGTCTGTGGACAAGGTGCCATTGCACTTGACAGACTTATGTTCAAGGAGAGGTCTATGGGAGAAAAATGTAAGAACCATCCACCTTGACCATGTGAAGTAATTGTCAGAAAGCATTCTAAGAACAATATAATTTCTTTACCTTATCTGGAGAGAAACATCAAATCCTCAAACAAAACATATTTTCTAAGTTTCCTTCACCAGCCCAGGCTGTACACGCATGGATATAAATACAGATTTAAATGTGAAGCAACTTGGAAAGTCACATCAACAGTCTCGGATAAACATTAAAAGAAGAAGAAGAAGAAAAATGCGAATAAGAAGGCTAGCTCACAGGAGACCTTTTCATTTTACTTTGTCACTCTTTAGTTTCAAAGGTAAAAGGGCATTTTCACAGTGATACATAGACCAGCCAAACAACTGCATCTTTTCATCTCATAGAGAATTAGGTTAGCTGAGAGCTTGAAGGCAGGAAAATAATGAGCTTTGAGTGCAGCTCTTAGGTCTGACTTTCCTACTTCTGTTGGCGTGATGGTGATGGTGATGATGATGATTTTATATCCCACCCGTCTCTCAATCACAAGAGTCAAGGCAGTTAACAACATATTTAAAAATTATGCAAAAGCCTCAATGGAAGTATAAATAAAAAAATAAACAATTGATAAAGTTAAAAACATTAAATATTTAAAAAAATTAAAATTCATTAAAGGACAACATACAGACCTTAAAAACAACTCTGAGCAGCATTAAAAGCCCACTTCAGTTAGTTTCCAAAATCCTGTTGGCATAAATATGTTTTTTGACTGATGGAAGGAGATCAAGGATGGGGCCGTTTTGGCCTCCCTAGGGAGAGTGCCTAAGTCTGGGAGCAGCCATTGAGAAGCTCCTCTCCTTTATTCCAAACAAACAAACCTGAATAGGTGGTAGGACAGAGAGAAGTGCCTCTCCAGAGAATGTTAAAGCTCTAATGGGCTCATAAAGAGAGATACAGTCCTTCGAACAGTCTGGACCCAAACTACGTAGACATCAGAAAACAGAAATACCAGCACACCTAAAGAGTCCACAAACAAAACCAAAATAAATCCATGGCAATACTAAAGTAAAAGTTTGAAGATTTTACAGATGCTTTCTCCCTGCCAAAAGTGGCATGACCCATACTGATGCCAAGCTAACAGCCTTCCTTTAACTTGGAAAGATGTATGATGTGGTGAATGAGGAAACAGTACACAGTGGATTGCCAAGGAAACATACAGAATGAAGCACTAATGGTTTTGGCAACCTCGAACTTAAGATATTCACCCACTGCCATCTAGATTTTGACAGGTAGTGCTTTCTAGCTTTTGCAGCTTTTAGTGTTCCAAAGCAGAACTCAAATCTATTTAACTCAGTGCCACTTTATACATACTAATGACTCTCACTAATTACTACACTAAATCCTATTAAGTATGTCTTTATTCCTGATTTGATTTGTTGTTCCAATGCCCAGTTATTAATTATTGAATAAAACACACTTCAGTTGTCCTTCTCATATTGAAAATATCAAATGTAAGCAGAAATACAAACAAGCAGAAACTACAGTAAAGATTTTTTTTCATTGTCATACTTTTGAATTGTTTTAAAGGACTAACAATCACATTTTCACAGCAGAGAAAGAAAATGGGAGAATGGAGTGGATCTGCTTTGTCTCTGTTTCCTTAAAAATTCTTTAAAGTCTATGTAACATATTTTTAGCGCACACAAATTACCAAGCAACAGTCTCTTAATACTAACAGTGAAAACTGAATTAGCAAAGAAAGAAAAGGCAAGCAAAGGATTCAGTGCAGAGGATGGGACACAAAAGCCATTTCTGTACCAGACTGTTATAGGGCTATTATTCCACTTTCAATATCTTATGGAATCCTGGGAGGGGCCTTTGAGTTGCCTCCTTAAGCTGCAAACCCCAGGATTCTATAGGATGTTAAAAGTGGAATAATAGCTCTATAATAGTCTGGTACAGAAATGGCCAAAGTTATTGGAATGTACTTGACACATTCAAACCTCCACATTTGGTTATATTCTAGAACTCAGGGGAAAATAAATAAAAAGAGATATTACATTTAAAGCTAGATCTGTGGTGTATATTAAAGTTCTGAATTTTATTTATGATTATGGTATTATTTCAACAATTTGAATAATTGATAGATGCATTTGGCCAAATCTTGTTATTACACCTGATCAAAGTAGAGCCACTGAATCAACTAAATTTACCTATGTGTTGGTTCATCATTCAACAGTTAATTCAGTGGGTCTACTCTAGTTAGGACTAACCAACAGGATTCTGGCATTGGTCTGTGGATTTTTCTTTATAAATTAGTTATACTTAATTCAGCTGGATAATTCAGCATGAGAATAATGCAGCCTTCCAGATGTTGCTGGACTTCAGCTCCCAGTAATACTCACCATTGGCTATGCTGGTTATGACTTATGGGACTTGTGGTCCAACAACATCTGGAGGGTTACATGATTCCTTGCTGTTTGTTGCTGTGTGCCTTCAAGTTATTTCCAGCTTATGACAACCCTAACACAAACCCATCATGGGATTTTCTTGGCAAGATTTATTCAGAGGGGCTTGCCTTTGTCTTCCTCTGAGGCTGAGAGAGTATAACTTGCCCAAAGTCACCTAGTGGATTCCCATGGCTGGGACAGAATTTGAACCCTGATCTCCAGAGTCATAGTTGGACACCCAAACCACTATACCATTATGGCTCTCTGTTAAAATGTTACAAGAATAGCTAAATATACTTAGCGAAAGATCAGTGAGAGGCTTGGCAACTCTTCATATTGAATGCTACTATGGCCATTTCCTCACTAGCCTGTTATAGTGCTATTATTCCATAGGATGTTGAAAGTGGAATAATAGCACTATAACAGGATAGTGTGGAAACAGCCTATCATGCAGTCCAAATGGTCTTGTTTAGTAAATCTGTTAAAGATACAGATAATGTTAAAAGGGTAGTCATAAATGGCAAAGATCCAAATGAACTAAGTATTCAATTTAAAATGGATAAATAAATAAGACACAGAAAAGCTCAATAAAAAGCCCTTTTTAAAAGAGTTAATCCAAGTTTTGGAAAAAATAGCGTATGATAATATCCCCTCCCTCCCCCCCTTAAGATCTTTTTAAAATGCTACAACACCTTAGCATCTTAGAAAACATGAATTATTACAAACATTGGGCAGAAATGGAGACTGGGCAACTAAAGGATCTAATGATCTCAAATGGAACAATTAACAGAGCTTAGCTTTTACATAAAGTAAAACTATCAAAACCACTTGGTTAAAAATTGAACATATATTAACTTGGCTCATATGATCGTGAAAGATGAAAATAATCTGAGTCCCCTAAATGTATAGGAACAATTATACTGTAAGGAAGAAAATACCATAAAGGGCTTGTAATCATTCTATCTAACTGGTTTATTACAAACAAATTTTGGCAGGTTAGGGACTTTAAGACATACATGGGAAAATTATATCAGGTTTCTCATCAGTGAAGTAGAATGGATATAGACTATAGCCTCACCAACCTTGTGATTTGTCTCAATCATAATAAAAGAAAATACTCTAGTGCTAATTCACACTGGTTAAACCTACATAAAACTGAAAACAACACCCTCTTGTTATGTTTAGAAGAGTTGTGGGAAATGGGGGATATTAGTGCACCTTTGATAGTGAGGAAATTTTGGGAGAAAGTATCTCAGATAACTAGCTATAGCATACTATTTTGTGATAAGTTAATTTTATTGTCAATATTTACTGTTGGTAGCAAAAATGTGTGGAAGTAATTCATGTTTTCTGCTGCAAAGTGGAAACATTTAAAAAATTTAATTATAGAATATTGTTTCAATAAAATATATACTATCATATTAGCAGAGATGTTAATACATGTAAATTGAACAACACAAAAAGCAAACAATAGATGCACTTTGAGAAGTCTGGTTTCCTTTATTTAACATGTCAGTGAACACAGAGGAGTGATGAACCCTTCACAATTTCAAGAGAATGATGTGGAAAGGCATCTTTTAAATCACTTGACAGAAAAAAGATCTGACAAAAGGAAAATGAAAGAAACATGTAAAGCGGTGTGTGTGTGTTTGTGTGTGTGTGTGGTTGCCCAATAAATGCAATTTAGAGGATGAAGATGAACCATTGCAATTTGCTTTAAAAATATAAAAGAATGGGAGAAAATATGTTCCTGTACCAAAGTTACTTTTTTAAGTTATTTGTTAACTCTTCTTAACTTCCTGTTATGTTCAATGCATGATATAAGATTCTGTACAAGGAGCAATGTAAAAAAGATAGACCCTGTGAGACTATAATACAATGAAAGTGTATTTTAATACAGTTATTGAAATATAGTATGTACACAAGATGAATTTAGATTGGCCAGAGGACTAAAGGCCAAACAGGTTGCACCCCTACTCCTTCCTGGAAATAACATTTTGGCAAGTGGAATGAATACCTCAGCCAAACCTAGCTAGAGAAAGAGTGCTACAGTCTGCCTTGAGCAATATCAAAAGGCAGGATATGTCTTTTTAATTAATAAACAATGAGAATGAGAGAGGCCAAGCATATACATCCATGCCTCTAGGGAAGTTTTCCTGGTGCCTTCAGAAGATCCAACACCTGAATCATACATTCATTCAGCTTTCCATCTGTTTTAATACTCACAGTCTCCGACTCAGCTCCTGCTTAAGACACATAAAGCATGGTCATTTAACAAACACAAAGATCAGAAATAGCTCCCTAGCTGGACTCCACATGAATCTAGATTAGAATAGATATAAGAAATACAAGGCCATTTCCACACTAGACTCCCTAAACTGCAAACCCCAGAATTTTATAGGGTGTTGAAAGTGGAATAATAGCACTCTAATAGGCTAGTGTGGAAATGCCCTAAATCGAACTTTCTTTTTTCCTTTCCTCCTCCCATCTCTTATTCCTTGTGTGTCATTTCTTAAATCTAGATTGGAAGTTTGAGCAAAAATGCTGTCATGCTACATAACATTATAAGCTATTCTTATAAGCTTTGGGGAATAATGGACAAGGTAGAAATGCTTTAAATGAAATAAAAGGTACTGCATACTTTTATTCTTAGCTACTTAAAATTCAGCAACAACCTTATTGTCACTCAGCGTGGAATTTCTGGCAGAGTGGTACGGATCTAGTAGTCAAATTTAAAATGGACCAACATTTTGGCCGTTCATTTTTGAATACATAGCAGTGCTACTCTCGAAGAATGGCAGGACACTAGCTTCCATATATTATGTCTGTAGACAGCAGTCTAGTGTAAATGATCAGCCAGACTGCACTGAAAAATGGCTGCGGTTGCAGTCCTATGCACACTTGTGAGAATAAGCATGATTGAACAGTGGGACTTGTAAATGTGCTACCTAGCTTGAATTATATGTTTTTTTCCTTATGTGAACCAGAGTTGAACCTTTGACTTTTAGATTTCCTGTTAAAGCCAAGGAACATATTTATTTCAAATGAAGGGAGAGCAGTATAAAACATCAAGAAATACTTCAAAGGGCAAAAGGTAAAATTGCCTGCCTATTCAGTCAAATCTTGTAACTCTGCAAATAGAGTAACTCTGAAAAATACAGAGCCTTTGCAGAAGATGGGGCTAGGACTGTCACACAGTAAAAGATACTCAAGGTTATTAATTCTATACAGTTTACCTGATTAAATAACCATTTAAATAATGCATATATTTTCACACAGGTGGAAACAGTTTTCAATAAAGAAGCACAACTTTTTTTTATTTTAGATGTATCATTAACAGAATGAATCCAAGAGAATCCAAGAGAAAGGTTACAATGTCTCTTTTGAGACAATGCTTGTCCTCTGCCCTTTCGAATCCAAAACTTCTGCCTCATTAAATGTGGACAACATTTCAGTTGAAGAACGGTTTTCTTGCAAGTTGATTCATTCAATTAATTCATTAAATAAACTTCAGCCATAGAACCCAAGAGCTCCTCTTATCCTCAAGCTGTTTCCCCAAACAGCAGGGTATATTTAGCCTGAGGCCTGAACTTCTGAAAAGTTCCCATACAGAGGATGGGGCAAAGGTGTTCTCTCTTGTTTGGGGATGGGGAGTACATCTAGAATCAACAGGTGGGAATGATCGGCGGGGGTACATTTCAGCTAAACATGAGGAAAAACTTCATAACCATTAATAGTTGTTTGAAAAGGGCGCATACCACCTCAGGATGTAGTAGGCTCTTATTTCTGTCAAGAATATTGTAGCTGCACCCTGCATTGAACAAGGAATTAAACTAGTTGACCAGCAAGGTTAAAACCAGCTACACGCTTTTTAGATATATAATACCTATTGGGCAATCCAGCAAGGGCCAAATCTTGCTAATGATCCATTTACTTAAAAATATTCATGATAGATTGAGCTCCTGCACATGTTTATTCGGAACTGGGTTCCACTGATTTCTGTAGGATTGAGATGGAGTCAGTTGCAGCTTATTTCTCCATTATAAACATCTATGTATTATTTTTGGTTTACTTTGAAGATCCATTTATCTTTGGTTTCAATCCAGATAAACATGAAACAATCCTCATTCAAGGAAACTATGGGAAGATTTATGCATGTAGCACAGCTTTTTAACTTTCTTTTTTAAACTTCAGCCTCATAAACATTTAGATTCCCCAAAGTACCTTCTAAAAACACAGCATTTGGAAGCGAGGAAACTGTACAAACAGAAATATTGGAAGCTACACTCAAGTGACCTACCCATCAACATTTCAGAATACAAATAGCTCTACAGGTACTCTTTTCTGTAAAGTACCGAGACATCTAGGGACTAAGCACAAATTACAAAATCTGCTGACATAATCCAGGCAGAAAGAGGCAGCAATGTGGGAAAGAGCAATACTATCATGTGTTCAGGAGCTCCTGATATACACAGTCCTCCTCTACATTTGTGGATTTGATCTTCATGAATTTGATTATTCACAAGGCACTTGCTTGCCTCCCCACCCCAATTTTCCTCCTCTCATTCCCCTGCATGTCTCACCCCAGGCTTCTGAGACCTGTGTTTAAAATAGACTTCTTTCTTTTTGGATGAGCAAAGCTCCCACCCCCCCACTGGAGGCATATCCTCTCTGCCCTGTGGCTGCACATTCTGATGTGTAATGGCTGCTGGTTGGTCAGGTGCTCTCCTTGCTTCAACCCCTCCTTTCTCAAGATGGCCACCAAAAACAGTTGGCATGCCAGAACTCTACTCTTCTCCATCTGAGGATAAAGTACCTAGTCTTTTTATTTCTTCTCAGGAACACCAGGGCCAGAGGCAAAGGAGTGGGAGGGAGGACCTCTGAAGGGGAATTATAGGATGTGCAAGTTATTCACAGTTTTTCCACTTTTGTGATGGTTCTGTGCCCTGAACCCTCACAAATGTGGAGGGGCTACTGTACAGCAAAAAGCAGTGCTGCCTTCATTTACGTTCCATAATGGTGGTGGGATCATGTGGCCCTCCAGATATGGTTGAACTGCATGTACCAGCAGTGGTAACAGTACAGCTAACAGTGAAGAATGCTGAAGGATGTAGTCCAACAATATCTGGAAGGATGCATGACAGGCTAATCTTGCTAATTTCTTCTGTAAATTACTAATAATACTTGTCCTGTACTTCTTCATCTTTAACATCAAAAAACAGAGTTCAATAACTTTTTTTTTAAAATTCACCACTCTTTTAGGTAATAGAATACTTCAAAAATTAAATAGTGGTAAAGATGCTTAAACTGCTTAGGGAAGCTTTTGGAAAAACAACAATGCTTCTTTGGATCAGGGATGGGCGACTTTGTCTCTCAAGATGTTTTTGGCCCAAAAGTGCCAGCCACCAGCCCCAGTCAGTACAGCTGCTACTAAGGTATTGTAAGAATTGTGATTTTAAAAATTGAGTTTCTTTTTAAGAAAACCCACTTCTGGTTTATCTTACTGTTTTCTTTAATGTGTTCCCATAATGTCTTCCTTCCTTCCTTCCTTCCTTCCTTCCTTCCTTCCTTCCTTCCTTCCTTCCTTCCTTCCTTCCACTTTCATTTGTAGTTGTGTGCCTTCAAGTCATTTCCAAATTACATCAGTCCTCAGGCGAGCCTATCATGGGGTTTTCTTGGCAAGATTTGCTCAGACGGGGTTTGCCTTTGCGAGGCTTTCAGACCAGGAGTTCATGGTGTGGAAAACCAAAACCAAAACCAAAATAAAAATATAAATAAAACAAAGATCATAGTAAATTAGCACAACATAAAATCTACAGCATAAATAAAATTGTGCAAAGGTTTAAAAGTGTGAAATGAAATTCTTAAAATGCTCGGGAATATAAAAAGTCTTCACCTGAGGCCACAAGGACCATAATGCAGGTATTACATGAGCCTCTCTGCGGAGGGCTATCCATATATATGGTACTACTGCTGAAGACAACAGAATCCAGAAATCCAGAAAGTGCCCCCGGAATCCAGAACGAGTGCCTGGAACCAACTGAAGACAAACACCTGAGCACTTTGTTCAAAAAAGGGAGGCTGCAGGCCAATAGCTGCTTCCCTCTTGAGGTTTATTCAAAAGTGCTTTACTCATCTCTTTTAAAGAGGCTAGTATCAGAGCCAGTGTGGGGTAGTAGTCTGAGCAGTGGACTACAACCTTGGAGGCCAGGGTTTGATTCTCAGTGCAGCCACAGAAACACATTGGGTGAGCTTGGGTATGCCACACACTCTCAGCCCTCAGAAAACTCCATGATAGGTTCACCTTCGGGTCACTGTATGTTGGAAATGACTTGAAAGCACACAGCAAAGTATTACTCCATCTCTCAAAAAAGAACTGACAATCTTCTCAATCCTGTTGGGCATCCTCTCCTTATTAAATATGACAATGAGACAATACAGTCAAAGATCAAGCATATAAAAGGTTGGGCAAACATGACCAAGCACATTGTCTTATCCTCAGGCCTCACCGTGTAATACAGCGGGACCAGACAATGTTGTGGACATCTACAGTCCTGGAATTACACTTACTAATGGATGCAAGCAACTATCTTCAAAGTACATTACAAACTTACCACACAGCACAATTGTCACAGTGTGCCAGACTACATCCTGGAAAAAGCTTATCTGGACAGCAGTTTGAGTGAGATGAGATGCAATTTGGGCAAGACAGAGAGACTGAGAGTAGGTGACACATTTAGCCAGCTGAGTGCTGATCAACTTGTTTTGGAGGGAGCTGCATTTCCCCTAAAGCAGTGGTTCTCAACCTGTGGGTCCCCAGATGTTTTTGGACTTCAGCTCCCAGAAGCCCTGAGCATTGACCATAGTGGCTGGGGCTTCTGGGAGCTGAAGTCCACAAACATCTGGGGACCCGCAGGTTGAGAACCACTGTAAGGATCACCTTGGTAGTTTAAGATTGTGCTTGGATACAGCTTTATCACATAGCAGGCCTTGATGGCCACTGTGGCATGGAATTTTTTTTGTGTGTTTGGAGCAGTGACCTTGTTCTGATTTCCCTGGAAAGAGACATCCTAGCTACAGTAATCCATACCTTGGTCACTCAGGTTTTTTGCACTACCCTGTTATAGTGCTATTATTCCACTTTCAACATCCTATGGAATCCTGGGGTTTGCAATTTAGGGAGGGGCATTTAGAATTCCCAGCCAGAGAGCGCTGTGGCCTCAGTAAACTACAAACTCCAGAATTCCACAGGATATTGAAAATGGAATAACTATAACAATGCAGTGCAGAAAGGCCCTTATTTTGTGACCCTACCACACTACATTATAGCACTATATGCCTTTTCCACACCCTACCTTTTTGCATGGCTCTCTGGTGGCGATCCCAGCAGTGGCTCTGTTAGGAAAGGAGCATGACGGGAGCACTCTCCTCTGCACCAGACGGACTCCCTGCAGAAGGGAGCACAATGGACAAGCCTCTTCCTTCCACAGCACAGCTGGATACTTTCCCAGGCTGTGCTGGGGCAGGAAGTGCTGCCATTGAGCTTCTTGTCCTTCCACAGGACAGGTAAGTGTGGAATGGTGGGGTGATCATGGGTCATTGATGGGGAAAACCTGTCAATGATTTAATCAATGACTGCACTGCCTGGGGCACCACAATGATGTCATGCAGAAGCATTGTCGCAGTCCTGCTTCTCTCCCGCCCACATGCCAGGATGGGAGGCTACTGTGGAAAGGGCCATATTCTGCTTTAAGAGCAATGGCAACATTCTGTGGAAGTCTGGGGTTTGTAGTTTAGTGTGGCCCAAGAGCTCTCTGGCTGAGAATTCGAAATGCCCCTCCCTAAACTGCAAATCCTAAGATTCCATACAATGTTGCCATGGAAGTTAAAGTGGAATATAGCACTATACCAACATAGTGTGATTGCTCTGGTGCATTGTACATGACTGGAAACATGACTGGACAGTCTGGAAACTTAACCTGGTTCAAAATAGGTCAGTGAGATTGCTAGCAGAGACTATACAAACCACCTTATTCCAGCCTGTCCCATTTTTTTTTAAAATCTGCAGGTGATTTGGGGGTAATTTCTCTCTGAAATACCAAATGTATTAAGATCATGTAGACATTATAGTTTTGATGCCCTCGCAAGCTTCCCCAAAATGCCCCTTGTTGAAGGCAAAACCAAAACCCTGGGCAAAAATGATGACTGCAAGTTATGACTCACTTCTAGTTGACTATGACACAATGGTGCAACTCAGAGAGGCAGGGTAAAAGGACGAAAACTGGTCCTCCAGGCATTTACCACCCCTAGTCCTAAACAGATTGAGCCAAAGCTATCTGAAGGACTGTTTCTCCCATATACACCTGCCTGGAACCTAAGAATCATCTTCAGAGGCCATTTTCCCAGTGTCCCCTTCAAATGAGTGAAATGGGTCTTTTCAGTGGTGGCACTTCATTATGGTATACTCCCTCCAGAGAGGCTTGTCTGGTGCATACTTTGTGAACTTTGGGGCACTAGGCAAAAGCCTTTCTATTCATCTAGTTTTTCTTTTCAGTTGTTTCAGTTTTAAAAACCGTGCAGTGCTTTTAACTTCACTTTGTGCACTTCCCAGAGAGCTTCAGCTACTGAATGGAGGAGAAATATAATAAATTAGCATATATACCCAGTGTTGCCTGGAATTTTATTTTCTCATAGGTAACACTTGTTAGAAAGATTTGAGATCCTGTGTCTCTAATTCCCCAACCTATCTTGCCCAGTACCTGTAATTTCCCCCCATATTCCCCAATCAAATCTGTATTCAGAGTTATTAACATACAGAGGTTGGCTTCTTAAGAGAAATACATTGCCCTCCTCCTTGCTGCTAGGTTTCATATCCATAGCAACCAGCCTATTCAGAGCTCTCTGGTTGAGAATTCTAAAGACCCCTCCCTAAACTGCAAACCCCAGGATTCCATAGAATCATCTTAGGCAGCCAATCATATGAGGTCTTCACCTGACACAGATAAATAAACTTTGACTTTTATGTGTTAGATAAATAACTTAAATGGGGGTGGGGAAAGACCCTCAGCGTTGCCAAATTGTGGGCTCAATTGGACTTGGCATGAATTATCTGCTGCTTGCATTTCAGTCTTTATACCTTTTGCTTCACGGTAAGGCATGGGCTCCACAGACAAGAAGGGAGCTCTTATAAAAGACTGTGTCAACTGCTATGGACATTTCTGTTCTTCACAGAGAAGGGCATCAACAGAAGCATCAATAAACAAGCCTACTTTGAAGGCCTGGATGTAGTAATTTGCTGCCTTTTTGTTCTCTGTTCGCCAAACTACTTGAAAGAGGACTTCTATTGATGCTTGTCAGAATGGTTGGAAAAATATTCATAATTATTTGCTCCCAGATCAAAAAATGGATTTCTCAACAGCTGGGAAGCTTATCCAGGAAAAATAATAGAGAAACAAGATTTTTATTCAGTTTTCTTCTTGTATTGTGAAGGGTTGTGAAAGAATTATTCTAGGGAGAAAAACACATGGTTTTTTGGTTCAAGTCTTCATTTTCTGCTCATAAAATGGATTTTCTGGACAAAAAAAATGAGAGCTTGTGTTTTGTATTCAGTTTTGGCAGTGGTTCTCAACCTGTGGGTCCCCAGATGTTCATGGACTTCAGCTCCCAGAAGCCCTGAGCATTGACCATAGTGGCTGGGGCTTCTGAGAGCTGAAGTCCACAAACATCTGGGGACCCACAGGCTGAGAACCACTGAGTTACGGATTCATAACCCAGAGTGATGGATCTGTGATTGTTCCATATTCAGTAAGATCACATAATCAAGATCATGGTACTATTGACACAGTCACAAATATTACTCTCAACCCCACCTTAACAGCCAGCAGCAGGACTAAGTGAGAGAAGTCAGTTCAGCTGCCAGTCAGAGTGCAAGGAAGATGATGTTTCCATCCCCACCCACCAGTGTATGAGGCTACAACAAGGAAATGTGACAGGGCTCCTGCTTCTGATCAATCTAGTTTACTCAGTGTTGGGAGGGGGCTGGGAACTTCTTACTTCTTGCTCTCCAATTGGCAATGGAACAGACTTCCTTCATTTGATCTAGCTGCTGGCTATTAAGGTGGGTGGGTGGGGTGTTGGGTCAAGAGATATTACTTTGTTAATGCATTTGTAACTAAGTAGCCAACACAGAACATCAGTGACCATTTCTTGCACTGGGATCCTGTTTTCTCTTTAGCTTTTTGTGCACCCCCCCCCCGCCACATCCTTTTCTCCACAAAATTATTCCTCTGCAACTCTTTTGGATGTTCGAATAGGGGAAGAACACTTTGGATGAATATTCACTTTCAACCACAGCAAGGAGAAAACTGCTATAATTATACACCTTAATGTGCAGGAATGAAAGAGTTGAAGATTTACATCCCTATTTGTCATCTATTTCACTTCAGGAGACATGTTTACCCAGAGCAAATTTGGTGGAGAGCAACTGGTTCTTTGTGAAGCAAAAGATTTTCCAAACGTTCTCTGTTAGAATCTAACTAATTCTACCTGTCAGTAAAGCAAATTTCATTCAGGCCACCTACCACCCAACCCTGATCTGAAAAACAACAGTGAAACTCCTTTTTGCCTGCAGCATTCCAGTGCCTTTTTGCATCATAACAGCACTAGAATAAAATACACTGCAAATTAAAGTAATTTGCTTTTGATCCAAGGCCATGTATGTGGGAGAAGAATCAACAGACATTCAAAATACTGATTGCTATCTGGCTTTTATATTTAGTATTTCCATATCTTTGGTTTTTAAAATTGTGGTCTGCAACCCATTAGTTGCAGGGGATGGCAACCTGTGGTCTTCTAGATTCTGTTGGTTTGTGGCTCTCATGAGCTCTTGGCAGCATGGTTTATAAAACTTATAAAGCTTATAAAAGGAGGATACAAAACCTATGGTCCTCCAGATGTTGTCAAGTTCCAGCTTACCTTATCCTTGGCCACTAGTCACGCTGGCTACAGCTAGGAGGACCTTTTGTACAGCTAGGAGGACCTTTTATAAAGAAACAGTACTGTTGGGGGCAGGGGGAAGGAAGGAAAAGAAGAGAGGAGGAGAGAGAGAAGAGGCCACTCTGCATCCCACCCCCATTAATTTTTAGCTTGGTCATTTTCAGTATGTTATTAAACAAGGCGAGATTTACAGCATCTTTTATTTTATTGGTGTTGTTCAGTCGTTTGACTTCTTTCTCTATTGTCCAAATGTTTGAAATTTTTTTTTTTGACTTTCAAATGTCCATCTCATAATCTCGTTGCTCGTTTTCTTCTCAAACAAGCATCATCAAAGCTGGATTTTTCTTTTCTTTTCTTCATTCTGCCTTCCTGCTCTGTTGTTGTTTTAGGAATACGCATACCTTCTGTGTCTCATTATCTCAGCATTTAAACAGCCCCATGCTGAGTCTAAGGAGTTTAATTTCCTTCTCTTCTTTTCAGTTTCCCTGTACATCCAAAGCATTTGTTGGACTATATTTTTGCTTCCCTAGACAGGAGGTGAGCTGCCATACGTTTCTCTAAAGCTTCTACCTTTTCCTTTTTTTCTTTTTGTGCCCATGGGAGTCATCTCCTAACTCCTGTAATCCTGGATCTACCCAGAGGGTTCGCAGGTTTCAACTTGCTATAATGCAATTCCATTCACAGGGCAATGTTACACAGGTTTATTTGAATTAAGTTCCTGTGTGTTCTGTGGGGACTTCTCCCAGATGAATGTGCATGGAATTGAGGCTGTAAGGGGTAAAAGGGCAGCCTATCCAGTGCTGATCTGAAGGACATTGTCGCATGTATTCCTGAGCAAAGGTGCTGGAAAGACGGTGGTGGCTGAATTTCCTCAGCAGTCAATCTAGCTATAGGACAATGGGATAAAAGTAAACAGATACAGGCAAAAGCAGAAGGCTAGTGATGTGGGAGTATCACTATGAACTTCCATTTCATGTTTGTCTTTTGCTTGTGGTGGTCTGCTAGTTGGCTGACCAAATCTAATGCACCACCACTTTGACCTTCCTATGGGAAGAAACCAATCTCTCTTGTTCCCCTGAAATCTCATCTTGCATGTACTGCTGCTCCCCCATCTAGTTTTCCATAATTCTTATATCATGCATTGCGCAGTGGGCAGCTGTTTCCCCTGTGGCTTGGACTTCCATAAAAGAATCTCTTTTAGTCTGTTGCACCAAATATGTCAGAATCCTGACAGACCTTTAAGAGTAGCATTTATGATATTGGCATTGTGGACTAGATGTATGAAGACTTCTCCTCAGCCGGAGGCATATTGCAGGGCTGCAGTTATGGATGCTGAAAGTGAACTGGATGTTGAGGATGCAGTGGAGCCAAGGGAGAGTCAGATGAATCACATTCCACCACTATAACCAGAAATCAAGGCAGGGTGGGCGGGGGAGAAAGACTGTAGATTGTATGGCTGATACAAAGATAATGACTCAGTCAATGTGAAACTTCTTGAGAGAAGGGCCTCAGCCACTATGGCAGGAAGTGGAGCTAAATGAACATTGCTGAGTTGGAAAGGTGGTGCTGTAAATTACATAACCTGCAAAATAAGTTTTCTATTTCAGTAGGTGTGGATTTTTCTTTTCTTTTCTTTCTTTCTTTTTGATAAATCAAATAGTAATTTATTTCCTCTCCTTATGGATGCTGGAGTTTTTGCTGTTTTGCTGACTCCTCAGCACTAAATTACCTGATGGCGTTTTAGACCATATTGTGTAAATAGAGACAAAATTTGGGACATTAGGTATGCTGGCTAATGGGATTATAAAAAGTAAACCAAAGTAAACCAATGTGCTGCGATACTGGGTCAGGACTTTGGAGCTCACCTTCAAGTTCCCACTGGCCCATGAAACTCACTGGGTGACTTTCAGTCAGTCATTCTCTATCGGACTGACCTACATTGCAGAGTTGTTGTAAAGTTAAATGAGGAGGCAGAGAACCAAGAATGCCTCCTTGAGCTCAGTGAAAGAAAGACAGCATATAAAACTAGCCAAGGAAGGGGTGAAGGAAGTAAAATTAGTTCAGAAGAAACAAAAGTTGGTCCATTACCAGCAAAGTTTTAGTATTTTTATTTCTAGCAAAGAGCAGATGATAAATGGAAAACCTCTATCTGGACTGAACACTTCTGGCTCCAGGTGAAGGAACATGATGGAATGTTCCTCTCCACTGGTAATATACAAACCTTAACCCCCACTCCTTTGTTAGTTGTTTCCAGGGGAGCAGCAGAATGGGCCAGCAAAACCATGCTGGACAAATCTGGGACTCAGGTACATGTGAGGCTATGCTATCCAGGGAATTTTGGAAGCTGTTATCCCACTAGTCATTCTTCCTCATTCTGCTGGAAATCCAAGTCATTGGATGGGTTCTGAACTGTGATGCAGCCCACACATAAAAGCAGAAGAGTGTGTGTGTGTGTGTGTTCTGCTTCTAATGTCCCTTCCTTGAGCAAGGCTATTGGGAGCTAAAAGTTCAAACATGACTTTTCAGCATTACTTGTTTTTTTCTCATAGTTTTTTTTTTTTAAAAAAAACCCTGAGAAGGAAGCACATGCTATCAATATGCTTCGACACCTCTGCAGAGAGAACTACAGCACAGGGCTTCAATTGAGTAAGAACTCAACAGTGCTCAATCCAAAAAAGCTTTGGAAGTTCCAAGGGGCCACCCCTGTAATATGGGAAGCCACACTGCTTCTTTTGGGAAGCTGAACACTTTTAGAGTATCTTTTTGCTATAGCTCTGGTTAGAAGTAAAGCCTAAAGGTGTGACCTCTGAAAAGTCCTGAGCCTCAAAACTTTATTTTAGAGAAACTGTGATACTATGGTACACAGGATAATAGGTCATGTGCACATACTAAAAAGCCACAAAATAATTAGTCCTGTTTCTAACCAGGCAACAAATAAAAATGGTGTGTGAGGCTAAAATTATATTTAAACGCATACATTGCGAGAGCTCACCATGAAGGCTTTTTCTTCCTATTAAAGGGTAATTTTTATGACTACATCATGGCTGTCCCTTGACTGCCTCTGTAGAACTTAAAATGATCAGAAAAAGGGAGGGAGGGTGAGAAATGTCTGCAAGGATCAACAGGATAACTTCTTCACTTTCTGTAATGGATGGCTTTTAACTTCGTGTCAGAAAGTCATTTTGAAATACTAGGAAAATGTGTGTGTGATAACCACTTGAGTGAAAGAGCAAATCTAGTCCATTGCGATATTTATAAAATATTCACACCATCACCTAGATGCAAGAAGGTAAGGAGCCCTATTTCTAAAGTCTGAAAGTCTGTGGGAATCCATTCATTTGCAGTGACTGTTTTATCCTGGAGCACCTTCACCTGCAGTGGAAAGCGTTCCTGAGTGGCAAGATTTGTCAGAATGCCAGGAGGGAGGTGATAAGGGGATCTAAACCCCTTGTGGCCTCAACTGCTCAACAATTCAGTCAAATTGTCTCTTCTTAGGGCTGTTTCACACTTTATATTCTTAGCATGTGGATACTTCTAGTAGAATGGGCAGCAAGGGACTGCTGGCGTGGCTCCTGTTCCTTCAGGGGTATATCAGAAATCTAATGACCTTTGTGGGGGTCTTGTGTGAAGCAACCTTCTGGATTGAAGGAAGAGTAGTGGAAAAGAACACTAGCAATTTCAGCAATAATGCTAATGCAAAAGCGGTGGGAATCACACAGCCCCCCAGATGTTGAAGGACTGCCACTCCCAGCAGCCCTATCCAGCACAGATAATGCTAGGAGTGGCAGGCTAACAATATCTGGAAGGCTGTGTGAGTCTCACCCGTGACTTACACTGAGAAGGAGTACAAAGCCTGGCCCTCCAGTTGTCCATCAGTTTCAGACAGCACGGCCCATCGTTAGGGACAATGGGCAAGTTATACATAGCAGTGCTAATGGTACCTCAGTAAACCAATATCCCTTTAATATGGAACTGTATTATCATACTTCTATTGCAAATGCAGAGGAGAGAACTGTCAGACAGAACCACTTACAGTCAACCAGTGATATCATGCATGAAATTTTAACTTGCAAACATTTTTTTTCTTGTTATTTATTCCTCTCTATCCAGGAAGAAACTGGAGACATGTCTCAAGATGCTCAAAAGATGGTTATTTTATTAGTAAAAGAAGTCAGATGCATTTTGGCCTATGTATATTCTTAAGGTCCTCTCTCATTCTCTCTCTCTCTCTCTCTCTCTGTGTGTGTGTGTGTGTGTGTGTGTGTGTGTGTTTTTAAAGAATAGAAGTTCAGAAAGCTCTGCTCCAGGGACTCTCAAACTATTTATTGGACAAGTAAAAATTGCTTGTTTTCACTTGTCCAGTAAATGCTTTGGGAGTCTCTGGTCCAGAACATTCCAAACTTTTGATTCAGAATCCAGGGATGTCATGGATTTGATTGGATATTCCCCTGCTTCTTATGTCCATATTTGTGTAGGTTTCATTTTAAGAAGGCATCCACACCTAAAAGTGTCTGCACATGTAGACATAATGGAAACAACAAGGTGCAATGCTTAAAGCATTGCACAGGCTGGGGAAACTCAGCCAAACCCTGGCTTGGCTGTGGTGCTCTCAGGGTGACCTTGTGCTATTCATCAGCGCACCATGCTGTCAGACTGACCTTGTGCCATGTTAGAATTTAAAAAAAAAAAAAAGGCAGGGAACAGCATATAAGCCATCCTGAGATGATAATAACAATAGTAGATAATACTAGTTGGTGATGATGATAGCTAATGATTTATATGTCACTGAACCCGTTATGTTTCATTGTTCACCTGTACTTGGATTAAAATGAGGAGGCAATGTGACATCAGTGAGGTTTAATCAGGGAGCTGCTTTTCTATTTAAAAATGTAAAGAAAATCAGTGTAAGTTACCAATTACATAAATAGTCTTTGACACTTTGGTAGCTAGCTCATTTATTTGTAGTTTTTGTTAGGCAAGAAGCTGCTTTTGTAGACTGTTAACTGAAGAACATGTTCAGCACATTCTCTACTTCTCCCCTTGCTATCTTTCTCTTGTGAACTTCATCTTGCTTTCTGTTGTTCCCACTTTAATGAAGTGCTTTCAGTTGTTTCCCCATTTCTCCTACAATGTTATACAGTTACCTCAGCGTAGGTATTGCCACTTTTTCAAATCAAGCCTTCTAAAGTGAGGAAAATGAAGCTTTCAGCTTTAATTGATGAGAGGGAGGGAGGGAGGGAAAGAGATAGTTTTGCAACAAAATTTGTCAGTTTGCCCAATTCTCTTACTTACTTACACTGGTCATCCTCTCTGGGACTATTTACTCATGATTACATACATCAGCTGGGAGTGCTTGAAACAAGGGCCCTTTCTGCAGCACCTTTCCATCCCACCATGAGGACAGGAGAAGGATGGGACTGCGATGACACTTCTGCATGATGTCATCGCATTACTGTCTTTCTCCCATTCCCAGGTGGCATGATCACAGGTTAAATCATTCATGGGTTCCCCTGTCAATGACCCACAATCATGCCACCATCTAGCACTTATCTGTCCTGAAGAAGGGCAAGAAGCACAATGGCAGCACTTCCTGCTCCTGCGCAGCCTGGGAAAGTACCTGGCTGTGCTGTGGAAGAAAGCAGCATGTCCACTGTACTCCCTTCTGCTGGTCCCATGCAGAGGGGAGTGCTACTGTCATGCTCCCTTCCCAGCAGAGTCACTGCCAGGATCACCACTGGACACCCTCACAAGAAGGTAAGCTGCAGTAAAGGCCAAAGTCCTCTACAGTTAGCAGGTAGGTCTGTTAGAGCCCTTGAAAACCTCCTCACTAGAGAAGGTTGAAAGAAAACAGCCTCCAGCCTGAAACACAGCCATCTCTGGCTGCCACAGCTGCATTGGTTTACAGCAGTTCTGAAAGTGGTGGAATTCTCCATCTTAAGGCTGCAACTAGTGGATCTGCTATTCCATGAAATGGCTGTCTAGGCACTGTGAGAAAAAGGGAATTCCTCTTTAGGAAGAAATCTAATCCTTGTCACACAGAACCCACACACTGAATGGTAAACTACAACTCCACCCTATTAACAACTTCAGCCATTTTCGGAAACATGCAAACGTGAAAGAATGCAAGAGTAGCTGGGCTTTGGGCACAGCTGGCTCAGATGAATGACTCTAGAATAAACTTCTGCGCAGGTCTTCATGAAAAGATTGGCAAGGCATCTGAAGGGAAGTTTTACGTGCAAGATGTTCTGCTTCACGGCAGAGGATTTGATTCTGTGATCCATTGGATCTTTCTCTTCCCAGTTCTCTGTGAGAAAAATTACTCCAACAGACTGATATGTAATAGAAGGGACCACCTTAAAGGCTGCCAAACACTGCTACAATATTTACGCACAACTGGCTCAATACAAAGTTAGTTGACAGTTTTGATAATGACGCTTGAGTTTATGACTTTCATGTGTCTGAAAGTGGAGACCAGGCTTATAAACCACAATCTAAAACAGCAGTCCTCAAACAAATCAGAAGACTATCCTTTAGCCTAGTGCCCTTCAGATGTGTTGGGATACAACTTTCATTATCCCCTGGCTTAGGGATGACTGGAGCTGCAGATCAACGAGATTGCAATGTATAACTAGACCATTTTCCCTAACCATTGGCCATGCTGTCTGAAACTGATGGAACAACTAGAGGGCCACAGGTTTTGTACTCCTTCTCAGTGTAAGTCATGGGTGGGAATCACACAGCCCTCCAGGTATTGTTGGCCTGCCACTCCCAACATCATCTGTGCTGGATAGGGCTAGTGGGAGTGGCAGTCCTCCAACATCTGGGGGGCTGTGTGGTTCCCACCCTTTTTGCATTAATGTTATTGATGAAATTGCTAGTGTTCTTTTCCTCTACTAGGCACTAGATTGAAAATTGCTGTTACAGGAAATTGCCCAAATATTTGTTGATGAAGTGCAAAAAAAAATTGACAGTCCATTGCATTTGCCTTTTGTTTGTCAGTCTAAACTGACATTTTCCAAAACATCTCAGAGAAACATGGAGGTTTTTTGAGCCTATTCTTATAGCAACGCAACATTTTAAAATAGCCAAATTACAACCAAGTTTGCTTGGAAGTATTTTGAGGAACTGGCTTCCTTTTTACTATGCAAAACTGCCTGGAAAACTTTTTTGCTGAATGCCAGTATATAAGTATTTCAAATAAATAAATCAACAATATACTTATGGTTGCAGTCTTACACGGGATTATTGGTTCCTATTGAATCATCTGTTTTACTTTAGTGAGAAGATTTGTGAAAAAGCTAACTAGTACATCAGTTGTTCAAAGTAAAAGATGTTGACTCCAGTGAAGTCAAAGAAAAAAGTCCCAAAGACTCAGTGGATCCAGCAATTCATGCAAGATGTAATTGTTTATTAAGAGCAGCTGTAATAAGCATTAAAAATATCAATATATACCAATTGTATATAAACTGGGTTGAAGTGGACATTTGAATAAAACATGGAATCAACTGCATCCTGATCTGGAACCCAGTTAAAATTCAGACTACTGAATATAAACATGCTGACTTCACATTAAGGCATGTCATATATTCAGACTATATGAGCAGAATTTCATAACTGTCCTTCATGAAAGATTTCCTAAGCCATTGCAAGTTGTAATTACTCTTTGCAATCCCTCTTTTGCTCCTTGAAATCCAAGGTAGATGATGCCCTGTGCCTGTGCAAACCAAAGGTAAATGGTTACAATAAGAATAACATATTCATCTTAGATTAATTTTTTTCAAATGGCCAGAATGAGATTATAGTCTATGAAAGTAGGACAGGGAATAATGCATTTTAATAGAGTAGGGCAAATTAATTCTTAGTGTATTAGCAGTGAGTTACAAAATGACTGACTTGAGATTCTGAGTGCAAAGAGGCAATGTCACCCATTCCACAACACAAATAAAATTTGTCAAAGCTACTCACTTAAAAGAATGCTGTATTCTCTCTGCAAAAACAAGGATTCTGCCCCCTCCGCTCCTCCTGGAAGAAGAACCAATCTGGCTCTATAGCAACAGCAAAAAAGCCATCCAAAATAAGTAACAGCAGGCATCTTAGAGGAAATTTTCTCCTGACTGACAGATTCTTTTCCCTGAAAAAGCAGGGTGGAAAGTTGAACACATTTCAAAAGCAGCAGTCCCATAGATGAGGAAGGGAGGGCAGGCAGGGGAAACATTTCTCTTGTTTCTTAGCAGCCTTAGATTTTTTTTAACATATGCATATCTCACTACCTTTACCAGGATTATATCTTGGCAGGCATTTTTGGAATCTAGGGCAAATGAGGGCCAGGCAGCTACAGCATATTTGGAATTATGCAAGTATTCCCTTTTGAAATCATATATCCACTCACATTACAATCCCTGTTTTTCCTGTATATGTCATTTAATGCATTAATGAAAAAGAAAACTAACTCAGCCCCATTCATAGCTCTGCATGCAACAATGGGGAGGGAAGAAGGATTCCACTCCCCCATTCCTTTTACATAAGGAGTCAAGCCAGCTTTCTATCTTCAATGCATAGGATTTTTTTTTTAATGAACAGGATACTTCACTGTATAAAACAATTGCTTTAGAAGATATCAACCCTTACACAAAAGGGATAGTCTGTGAAATCATGGCCAATTCATGTAGTATTTTAAGCATATTGATTTCATTCATGGAATGTTTACATATATATACAGCACCTGTGTGCTTGCTGTTTGTCTCTGAAGCAAAGTTTACCTGGAAAAATTAAAAAGACCAACCTCCATAGAAACCCAGTGCCTCTCTTTTAAGCTTATCTACCTGCAGCTGAACTGCCATGTAGCACAGTCCTTTAAGACTGCACTACTTCAGGATGCCATTTGACAACTCCCACTCATTTCTTAAAAATCCATAAACACGGAAAACCTGTTGTTGTTGTTGCTTTTGTTGTTACGTGCCTTCAAGTTGCTTCTGAGTTATAGCAACCCTAAGACAAAACTATAATGGGGTTTTCTGAGGCTGAGAGTGTGTGACATGCCCAAAATCACGCAGTGGGTTTCCATGGCCCAATGGGGAAGCAAACTCTGGTCTTCAAGGTCATAGTCCAATGCTCAAACCCACTACACCACGCTGGCTCTAGAAAACCTGTATGTCAGGGAATTGGTCAGATATAACACGTTCCCCTAATATGCTAGTTTACCACATGCAGAGTTTTTTTATATGAAAGAACATCAAAAACATGCAATCCCAACTTAATTCCATCTGAAGTGGCTATACCCTGTATTTCTGAAAGAACTTTAATTTAATTTTATTTTTACAAAAGTGGAAAATTTAGTGTATTGATCTGGCATGTGTTTTTCCAAGGCTAACTTTTGGATCAGTGTTCTGTGTCTGTGTAAGGAGGGGGTCATATGCACACACTCTTGCTTGTGAGGAAGTGAGAACATATAACAATGAATCAATTATTGTTAGTAGGCGATAGGCAGGGCAACTACCAAGAAACCAAGGCTGGCAACAAGATGTAAGATTTAAAACACACACACACACACACACACACCTTGTTCTTTTGCGAAAAGGGTCAATGTTCATAAATTTTGCCTAAGGAATCAAAGCATACAGGGCCTACAAATTATTTCTTCACAAATCTCATTATATAGCAGGTAATGTCTGTATGGTTTTATTTCTTTCACTATGCATGGTTGAAGTGCACTGATAATATAAACATAGTCTAAAGCAGTGGTGGGCATGTGGGGAAGCTTGAGGGGAGAATTTTGGGGTCTTCCCAACCAGTTGAGGGTTACATATTTTCCCCCACAATGGGACACTTCCAGCTTTTTTTTTTTTTTTTAAAAAACCACTTTTTACTTTTCCAGTCTTGGAATCACAGACCTGGAAAAAACCACAAGGGCCATCAGGGCCAACCCCCAGCCATGCAGGAATACACAATCAAAGCACTCCTGACAGATGGACATCCAGCCTCTGTTTTAAAACTTCCAAAGGAGGAGACTCCACCACACTCCAAGGCAGTGTATCCCACTGTCACTTTCAGTTACTTTAAATTGATCTGGGGATGTTTTAGAGGAGGGAGCACAGTGATTTACCACAAAACTGTAGTAAACAAAATTGTGTCTCTAAAGGTATGTTTAGTCATTGTCTTCAAAAACCATGCAGTTTTTGAAATCTATTTGCAACTTGGTTCTTTTGCACAGGAAACAGCATTTTATGCACAGAAAATAATATGTTTGTATAGAAATGCTATTTTCTGTGCAGACAATGCTGTTTTCTATACAAATCAACCACTTGCACATTTTGTACAGAATAAGCCCCAAAGTGTGAAGATTCTTTTTTAGTCCAGAGTTCTTGTTAATGTTTCTCAACACTCAAAAAAACATTTTGAGATCCCCTCACATGATCTTGCTTGATTCTAGGAACTCCACTTGAAGGGAACAGAATTAGGTACTTACAATCTGAAAACATCCATGAGATACACACAGGAATTATTTCCACTACAGCAGCTAAAAACTGAACATCTAGCTTCAGAAAATACCCAGTGCTTTTTTTTTTTTACAGTCACATGAAGACAGAATATTTCATATGCAAGACAATTCCTCAAGCTCACTCTGCCAGTGGGGCATATTAGACTTACATCTATTCTGATATGATAAAGAGACCTGCATTTGACCATGTTCTGACTGCTTTCTTACATGCATTTCAAAAAATGCAAACAGCAGCAGAATAGAGAGCACTGTATTCTAAATACCCTAAAAGCACCAGATTCTGTCTCATCTTGAAAGCTAGGTAGGGGCAGCCCTGGTTAGTACTTGGCTGGGAAACCACCAATGAATAACAGGTGCTGTAGCTATATTTCAGAGAAAGGAACTGGCAAACCATCTCTGAGTATTCCTTGCCAAAGAAAACCCTGTGTCAGGTCACTTTCCTTCCCTGCCATGGTAACATCTCTGTCAGGCATTAGGACTGTAATGTATTTTAAAGTAGGGGTTAGAAGATCCATGTTTCACTAGTGGCTTGAAAGTCTGCATGTATTACTCTGCATTTAATCCTCATAATAACTGTGTGTTGTTTGATACATGCTTAATGTACCTGAAAGAACCTGTCTTATTACTATAATATTATTGCTATATACTGTAAATGCCTATATAATCAGATGCATGAAGAAAGAGGCTAGAGGGGGTTGGTTGGAATCAATGAGAAGTGTGAAGTAAGAGCAACATTTTGGGAATGAGTGAATATTATCATAACGGGCCTCATTAAGGGGTGAGATCAAAGGCAGCATCAGGTTGGGAAGGAAGCCAGCCTGCAAAAAGAGATTGTTTTATTTAACTGACGAATGGTAGCTTAGCATGGGCAAACTGGTAATACACTGCTTATAAGAAAGTTCAATGCCAACAAGTCTTTAGTTCTAGCAACCTGCTGAAACGTGCACTTGGGAACTTATGTCAACTGCCTTTCAATAAACTTCTGAAAAACTACTGAGTGTTCATTGGAGTTGAAAATTACTCTGTACATGACGCCCTATGAAAATGCATGGGGTCACCATAAGTTGACAGGTGACCTGAAGGCACATATATACAAAAACACAGAGGGTCAGTCCTGGGGTTATATTTAACCATGGGACACTAAGAATTAGAAATAAAAACAGAATATTTTGAGTTCAGATTCAAAGCATAAATAGGAAAATTCTAAATTTGACTTGGCTGTTATGACGCAAGCGTTATCATATCCTGCATAATACAGTAAGAACCATCAGTAGTATATGAGAAATAGCTAGTCCTTGAAAGTATTATGCACTTGAATTACAGAGTTGGATCCAGAGATCCTTTGAGTGGAGTGCCACTCATGGAAATTCCGATTTACACAGGGGGCGGGGGAGCTTGGATTTTTAATGTGTAACCCTTTTCTCTGCAGCTACTTGAGCCTCTTGAAAATCTCCTCTGGTCAGGTGACAAAGATCTCCAGTACAGCAGGTAGGGTGACACAGAGGGCTGCAGAGATAATAGAAACCAGGAAAAATTTCTTTCCTTCTCTTTTCTATGAGAGTTTGTTTCTACTGGATCACTAGACTTTCTGTGACCAGGAAGCGGCCTCCTATTTGTGATAAAGTCGACTGGGGATTTTTTCACACTACACAATTATAGCAATATGATTTCACTTTAACTGCCATGACAACTTCCTATGGAATCCCAAGATTTTCAATTTAGGAAGTTGAAGAACATTGATGGCTTGCCAAACTATGAATCACAGGATTCCACAGGATCTAGCTGTGGCAATTAAAGTAGAATCATAGTCCTATAACTGGGTATCGTGGAAAGGCACTGGATCTGAGCCAATAAGTTCAGCAATCCTGTAATGTTAGCTGTGTATTGTTATCCAAGGGGCCATGAGACATGTTCGACTTCTCCTGCTAGTAAACAGATGGTCCTATTATTTTTTCAAAAAACATTGAAGAGTTTGAAGTTAGAGCAAGATAAGGAAAAAAGCAAGATACAAGTGTCTATAAAGTTATGCATGGCATGGGTAGGGAGGCAGAATGAACCAGAGTCAAGCTCTCCTTGTGAACTGGAACTCTGATTATGTAGAGTTCTAGATCACAGGCAAAAGCTCACATAGGTTCATCGGGCTTTCTCAATGCAGGCATTTCCTCAACCCCTGAAAAGTGTGGAAGAATCTGAAAGAGTGAGGTAAATAGAGAAGGCCTTGCACTCTGTCTCAGTGACCTCAAACAGTACTCCTCACCAAAAAGAATTCAAAGGATCATCAAAACTAACACACGGTCATTTTTGATAACTCAAAACGGCCAGTATGAGAACACAGTGTTGTCCTTCGGAGGTCCAAAGAGCCAAAAATGGTGTGCAGTTAGTCTTCTGGGTGCCAGCAGACACCTATCTCTACATTAGATAGATGTTTCTTCACGGGAATTTAGGCTTATGATGATGGCGATACGAAATTCTCAGGAAGACAATATACACTGAAACTATCACTAGGGAACAACAGCAAGGGACAAATATTGCCTTCATCCTTTGACTGGAAGTTTCCCAGAGACATCTGGTTGACCACCATGGAAAGTCATGATGGTATACAAATGAAAAATGCTTTCGAGATTGGCAGAAAGATTTATCAAATTTTATTTGGGAAGGGAAAAAAAAAAGAATTAAATGGAAGACCTTAACAGATAGAAAAGAAAGAGGAGGTTGCAGTCTCCCGGAATTGAAACTTTATTACTTTGCCAATGGATTAACATGGATTAAAGATTGGATCACACTGCAAAACGAAAGAATATTAAAGCTAGAGGGCCCAGATTTGTGATTCGGCTGGCACGCGTACCTTTGGTACAATAAAGCAAAGATCGACAAAGATTTCACACATCATTATATAAGACGCTCTTTATTAGTAATCTGGATGAGATTCAAATGCAAAATTTATAGAATAATCCCGCAATGGTTATTGCCACATGAGGCTTTATTCAGAAGATGGAAGGATTCCAAAGAAAGATGGCTCAGACATAAAGACATTATAATCAAAGATGATAAGACTTGTCTGAGATTAAAGACAAAAGAGGAACTAGAGAAGGATGTACTGAATTGTCAATGGTTTCTTTATTTAGAACTAAAAGAAAGATTTAAAATGGACTTAAAGCTTGAAGGTTTTGAAACAAATAAAGAACTCAATGAGTTTGAGAAGGCCATTTTTGAGAAACCTGACCATTTAACATCTCAAATCTGTAAGATTCTATTAGATCATGAATTAGAAACAGATGTGGTAGAAGATGTCATGATTCAATGGGCTCACAATATTGGACATGAAATAAAACTGGAGAACTGGGAAAGCAGCTGGAAAAATACTCATAAATTCACTTTAGCCCAAAACTTGAAAGAAAATCATCTCAAACTGATCTTTAGATGGTATCTAGATCCTGCTAAACTGAATAAAATTTACAAAACAAGGAAAAATAACTGTTGGAAGCGTAATGAGGAAAACGGTAAATTCTTCCATTTGTGGTGGTCATGTTCTAAAGCAAGAAAATATTGGAAAGGCATACACAGAAGCATGATCGAAAACTTACAGATAAACATTCCATTGTCCCCTGAAATCTTCCTTCTAAACATGCTACACGAATGAGATAAGATGCTAATGAGGAGGTACTGGAGGACAATACTATATATGGTTACGGTGGCCAGAATTGTATACGCCAGATACTGGAAGAATAGTGTTATTCCAGAAACAGATGAATGGCTAATCAAGCTCACAAATTTTTGACATTAGACAATTTAACTTTAGCATTAAGGGGAGAAATACAAGGCAAAAACAAAAGAGAATGAGCTCCAGTCAAAAATTATTTGAAGCAAAAGCTGGGTACTTTTGATACTTCTAGATAGGGTTGAAGCTAAAAGTAAATTTGGTAAAATAAAGAGATATAATATATAGAATGATGGACATGAGGGCTTAAAAATAAGCATGGATCATGTAAAGTTACAGACTTTAAAGATTCTTTTGAATTGTAGGCAAGCCATCATTGTCAATTACAGATACAGAAGAAACATTTAAGCTGTAAATTATCAACCAAGCAAGGGAATGTAGGAAGTTGAAATTGTACATTTAGAATATAGATGAGGATCAATTTGAGGAAATACATATGTTTTTTCAAGATAGTAATACCATAAGGACAAGAACGGTAATAGTAATAAAAAATAAGAAATGAATGTAAACGGATAGATCCTCATCTATATTGTACCATACTGGAAAATAATGATGTTAATATAATAGTATTTTAGGAAATTCTGAAAGAGGAAATATTGCTGTTAATTATTTATAAGTACAGACTGTTTTAATAAAAAGTATTTTTTAAAAAAGTTATGATGGTGGACTAGATGAACTCATGGTTCAATCCACTGTCCCAGCTCTTTTAACATTTTTATTTAAATCAGACATTGTTTTAAAGAAAAGCAGAATGCTCAAAAACTTGAATGTAATAACTTGAATCCATGCAAAACTTCAGCAGTTAGGGGACTGCGAAAACAAACAGACAAACAAAACACCCTGGCCTGTTGTATGTCTTTAACAGGAACCTGCTGTGCAAAATCAGCAGGTAAAGCTTTTCATGCAATGAAAGTTAGCACAGGGGTGTTCATAACAGACTCTTGCACTCACATATGTACTGAGTGAACTGACTCCATGCCCTAACCATCAACGCATATCCTATTTCCCACCCCAACATTGTGTATTCAGCAGAAAATCAAAAGGACTCTATACATGCACAAGTACATAGGCTTACATACAGGTACATATGCACAGCTTACAATGCTAGCAGCAATGTATACATTGTGTAGGGTTCTCAGCACTGAACAGCCAACATGCACGTAGCTGTACATATGTACTCCTCCTCTACCAATATGTGGATAATACAGACATGTGAAGTATTTATCCCTCCAGGTTTTAAATACAGATATGAAAAAGGCTTTTGTGAATGACCCTACCAGTATTAGAACTCCTTGGTTTTACATTGAAGATGTAAAGGAATAAACCTTCTCTTAACTTCAGCTTTGTTGAAAATACATAAATACTGTCCGCACAGAATGGCCAGAAACAGTCTGTTAATGGGTTACTGGATTCATGTTAACTGGTATGGTATTACACATGCTATAAAATCCTCTATACCTGACTTAACTCAGTATGTGATCATTGTCATCACTTTGTCACAATTCCATTTCTTAAATGTGCCATATTGTGGTTATTTTAAGGAAAGTACATTAAATCAGTATGCACAGGTGCTACCATCTAGCCACTACCATGTAAAAAAAACCACACAGCATTTTTCTACTTTTAGATGGCAGCCCTAGTTGGCATTATTCAAACTCTGAGATTAAAAAGAACTGTAAACACAGACACATCTTAGCTACAAGAGAGACCTCTAGTGTGTGCTAGAACATTTTGTGTTGTGCTTCAGGCATAATTAATACACCAAAATCACTGCAGTCATTTCAAATATGTGATATTGCATTTCAGTAAGTGTCTCTCAGAGTGAATTATTTTTAAATGTTCTCCTAAGTGTGCATTTTAACTCAATTGGCATCAGTCTGAAGCAGAGTGGAAACTGGGGAAAAAACAACTTGCTTTCATTTCAAAAGCTTCTGTATTATGTCCGATCAGTTTCAGTGATTTGATTTTATAGCTGAATGACCAAAAGGTCAACAGCATTCTATTTCTTGTGCGCAAACCTTTGCATCCAGGATAAGAAAGAGTTTGCTTACCAGTTGCTTGCAATATTGCACATGTAAGAAAGAAAAAATCTTACAAAGCCAAAGTATTTGTTCTATACAGAGCTATGGTGTGTGATTTGAAATATGTGACCTCTTTAACATATGCAAGGGCCAGTAATCAACAGATGATTCCTAAAATTAAAGATGGCCTGATATTAGGTTTGGGCAACCAAATCCAAAATATTCTGAGTTGGCCTGCCTGAGATTGTGAATTACGTCCACTGGAAATTCAGGTGGCCCACTGCCTATTGGCAGGGAAGCAAAATAAGGCCACTCCAAAATAATATATATATTGGAGAACCGCTCAAATATGATTATAAATGAAACACATTTTTAAACTGACATAATAAGCCCCTGTGATTTCCTGGGACACACAGAACACTGGTGAGGCACAAGCAGAAATGGAAAAAGTCTAAACTTATTATAAGCTCAACTAATTTCATCCAGAGGGTGGCATCATTTAGTTCACTCTGGGCACAGCAGGGAGATGGATGAGTCATGCCAAGGGCCAAGTTGGTCCTGACTGGACCAACATGTAGTGTGGACAATGGGAAGGAGGAGGATACTGTTGTGCTGCTTTGTTACCCATGGTGTGAAGAAAACATCGGTCTAAATAGGCCTTGCCTAGCCTAGCAGGGCTGTTATGCTTTTATGACTAAATTGCAGACCGCTGCTGAGGAAGTACGTCTTACAACGTCTTACGTAATGCCCCTGAGAATGGCTCATGGCTTAGCTGCTGTCTGTACCACAGTGGAGAGGTGGTTCTTTCGTCCTTTTTCTTAAATTTCACATTGTGTTCCTAGTTACTGGCAAGAATGATCCACTGGGATGGGGAAAACTGCCACTTAACTATTCCTTCACATTATGTTATTTTTTCCCATGCATACTTGCACTGTTTGTCTAATCCTCCTAATTTCTTTGAGGCTGCTGTTGGGGACAGAGAGATACATATATAAACTCATAAATAAATTACCTTGCGCTGGTTTTGGACTGAACAGATCTACGTTTGGACGTGGTGTAAAGATCTTTAGTATTGTCAATAGCCTTGGGGGGGGGTGATTTCCCATCTTAAAGTAAGCAACAATCAGACAGACTGTGCAACAAATAATCATCTGTCCATCATCATTATCTTTATTTATATCCTACCTCCTCCCCAAAACTAGGATGCAAGGTCAGCTTATCAATTTAAACAAATGCAATATTGTTGAAACATATAAAAGGTAAAACAAATAAAATGAAACTAAATTATCCGTAACATTAAAATTAATTTAAAGCACGCAGTTAAAATGCAGTGTAAAGACTGTATAGGGAAAAACAGCACAACATCCTATTAAAAGCCCTTTAAAAAAAATTCACAAAAGCCTATGATAACTATAATAAAACGTTTGCCTGCTGGCAGCCATCCTAACTTTCCTAAGGCAGCCATTGAGAAGGTCTTCTCTTGCAACCCTACCAAATGGGTCTAAGAGAAAGGCCCCTCCTGAGGACCTCAGGGACTGGGTGGCTCTCATGAGAGATACAGATCTAAATCCTATTGTTGGTTCCATCTAGAGTAAAGCCATTGGATTGTTTGGATTTATGTATTTATTGACTCACTAGCCAAAAGCTGACTCAATAGCTGGGTCTATTTTAACTAGGACTACCCAACAGCGTAACAGCCACAGTCTATCAAATATCCTGGATCCAAGTAAGGCCACCATTGTGAGAAGCTGCAACAAGGAATTTAAACAGCACTACAAAAATCATAATAAGACCACCTCTTAGGGGACTCATGGAATAATAAATAAGAGCATCACATGCCTCACCATGTGTTATCTAAGTACACAGAACCAGCCAGGTGCAGTGGGTTGAGCACTAGACTACAACCCTGGAGACTAGAGCCATTTCCACACTACACATTTACAGTACTATTATTCTACTTCCAACATCCTATAGAACCCTGCGGTTTGCAGTTTAGGGAGGGGTATTTAGAATTCACAGCCAGAGAGCTCTTTAGCCTCAATAAACTACAAACGCCAGAATTCCACAGGGTGTTGAAAGTGCAATAACAGAATAGTTCAGAAATGGCCTAGGATTCAGTCATAAAAACCCGCTGGGTGACCTTGGGCATGTCACACATTCTCAGCCCCAGAAAAGCCTGTGATAGGTTCACCTTAGGGTTGGCATAAGTCAGAAATGTCTTGAAAGCAAACAACAAGAACTATCCTTAAAAATTCAAAGGCACTAGATCCCAGTTGATCTTGGAAGCTAACTAGGGTCAGCTCTGGTTAGTACTTGGGTGGAGACCGCCAAAAATTATCAGGTGCTGCAGGCTATATTTCAGAGGAAGGAACTGGTAAAACCACTTCTGAGTATTTCTTGCCTAAGAAATCTCTATGAAATTTATGGGGTCATCATAAGATGACAGGGAACTTGAAGACACAACAATCCTTAGAATATTCCTGTAAGGCAGGACCAAACTGAAGATGGACTGAGATCTACTGGTGAACCTTCATAAAATTTGCAGATCAGCAAGGCTTTCTAAATTTTAATGATTTAAAACAGTGACGGACAAGGCCTTTCCCTTGTAATTAAGGCTGCTGCAACAAGGAATGACTGGGGAAAAACAAGGAGAAGACCATCGAGTGAAACAATTCCGTGCATGAATGTCAGTTCCGATATTAAGCATGTGCTCAGACACACCAGGTCTTGCAATTCTGGACCTACCCTCCTTTGGTGGAACTTGTGATTTTCAAACAAAAAGGGGACCCTGTAAGCCTGAAGTCTGCAGGTAGGAGTATTCCTGAAATCTGTATCAAGGGTGGGAAACACACAGCAAGTGAGCAATATGCAGCTGTGGATATTAGTGGCTAGTTGACACCATTTGGCTCTCCTGGCAGCTTTAGGGCCCATTCCACTCCTACCTAGACTAAAAGCATTTTTAGCTGAAAAAGAAATGCTGTTCTTAGATGCTGCCAGGAGTCACAATTCTGTTTTACAAGGCACAACCCATATTGTTTTGCCTGAAAGCCTCCCTCTAAAACGGATTTTACAAAACAAGAAGTGAACTTCCGGCTACCTTCCACTTCATTTTTTAACTTTCCCAAACTTTGCTTTCGACACAATGCTTGATTTACAGGCTATTATTTTCCTTTCATATGCTATTTTAAATTTGCACACATTCAGGAGAAGTTGTCATCTAAGCTTGCAAGTTTCTTTTTTAGCCTACACTCCACTGGTCATATTGGTTGGGGGATACTATGAGATTCAGAACAAAAAAATATTAACTTTTCTAAGCTCTGGTTAGAAGTGGGTGAATTGAATTAAGAAATCAATTCATTAACCTAACAACCTGTGTCTATGCATATTTACTCAAGAGGAAGTCCCATCAGTTTTAATAGGACTTACTCCATAGTAAGCCAGCACAGAATTGCAGCCTTACATTTAACTGTCACTAAAAGCTACTCTTCTGCAGTACATAGATGAGAATGATGTAAACAAATGTTCACTGCTCATTCACTTCAAAACCATATTTTACTCATATTAGGAAATTTTCATCTCCTTCCCACCCCTACTACATTTGTGTTTGTTTTTCCACTTTCAAAGTAGAAGGACTCTTAAGGAGTCTAACTGCTGAGAAGGTAAAAGCCATTTTCCTCATTTTTTAATTTGCTCAAACAATCCAAGCATGCTTGGTACCCAGAGGGTATGCTCAAATAAACTTGTATGTGTCTGCCAGCTTTGTTGATTGAAACCAGAAGGCGAACATTTCTTAGAGAATGGTGATGTTATAAAAAAACAACAACAACCCACCACCACCAAACTGTGCTCTTTCTTTTAACAGGAAAGGAAAAGCTGAAGCAGAAGTCAAGCAAGCGGCGTTATATGAATGGAGCAGGTTTACATGCACTGAGAAGAGAATGTGGTTGGGATTTTCAAATACACCAATATTTGTAATCATTAACTTTTGGCCACTGTGTTGGCCCAGTTAAAGCAAAGAAGCCAGAGCCACGGGGAACTGGCATACTCCTCCTGCTACCTTCTCCCTTTTCTTCGAGCAACCATCTCTACTGGGGTCCCTAACCCTCAATGTGCATCCTCACCCCACCAATGTGTCTTATCTGACAGCACAAATCTAGGAGTAAATCCACACTGCACAGTTGTAGCAGCTCGACACCGCTTTAACTGTGTGGCTTCTCTTGTCTGGGAACACACTTAGAATTTTCTCATACATATCCCTGCACTCCCATATTATATTTTCTGGCAGAGAACAAAGAGTCAAATCCCAGGATTCTATAGCCACGGCCATTAAAATGGGATCAAAGAACAATCACTGTGTCGTGCAGGTGTACCCAAGATTTCTTTTTATGACTCCAAGACTTGAATACACACACATCAGAGTTCCTCAGAACCTTCTAACTACAAGGATCCACTGGATTTTATGCTGTCTTACCCATGCACTCCCAAAATTGTAGCGGTGCTTTCCAAGATTGGGACAGTACTTACAGGTTTCAGACCCACAGCTGGGGAGCAAATGGAGTACCCTTTTTTAGTGCATCAGTCACACTCACACGTTGACATGCAATGGTTAATTTCTAGGATACTGGGGATTCAAGTCTTCTGGAAGATCCCTCCCACCTGCCAATACCACTATTCTGGGGAGGACCTGTTGTTCTTAGAGGGCAGTGACAACCAGTTACTTTGCAGATGCTCAGCCACTTTCATTTCTTTGCCCGGTCTTCGCCTAGTCCCCACAGGTTCACTAAGAGTCGGGATCTGAACCACTTTAATTCAGGGGAAGTTACTTTTCTGTGGGCCTCTTGAAATCCCCGAGAACTGGATTTCATTTAGTTCAAGGAAGAAGCCTGCGGCCCCCATCTAACGCCTAGGAAGACCCACCCAGCGACTCGTTTGCTTGTTCGTTTGACAAGTGCACCCCATCCCACGTACTCTCCGCACCACCAGGGCAGGGAGGGGGCGGGCAGAAGAGCGCCACGCAAACTGCAACCGGCGGTTGGTAAGCGCGGCGGGCCGGACCGCCCGCCAGTCCCCGCGAAGGCGCGCGGCGGAAGGGCTCGGGCCACGGCTGTCCCCGCCAGAAGAAAGGCGGCGAGACGGTGGTTTTCGAAGCGGGCCTCCCAAGCCCTTCGAGACGCACGGCAGGCGGAGCTGGGAAAGCCACGACGAGAGCCCGCGGGCGCTTCAAGAAACCCGGCCAGTGGAGGGCGGCCGCGAGTGGCGCGCTGGAGGCACCAGGAACGAACCGGCACGGAGGCGGGAGGCGGCGGCGGCGGCGGAGCCCGCGCGCGGAACGGGCGCCGCACCCGCCCTCCGAAGAGCCCGGCGACGCCGGCCAGGGCAGCGGGCGCCGAGGGCGAGCTCCGGCTGTTCCTCGCCACGCCTGAAGAAAAACAAGGAGCAGCCGGCGGGCGGGCGGGCGGGCGGGCGCGGGTTGAAGAGCGCGATCGCCCCAAAGAGGGCGAAGGGGGCGGGGTCGCGGGTAAGCCGGGCCCCTGGGGCCCGCCCCTTCGCTCGTGCACCGAGCCTAGCGCGCCCCCGCCGGCCCGCCCAGTGGGGAAGGTGCCTCTTTCCTTCTGCAACAGGGCGAGCGAAGGGCCCCGGGGCAGAAAGGCTGAGCGCACGCAGGCGCACGCGAGCGCGCGCTCTCCCTCATAATGGCGTCTTTCTGGCAGCCAGCTGGGGCGTTTGGCGAGGGGGGGCGGGGAAAGCCGCTGAACAATACTCGCCCAGAGACTCCCCTCTTTTTCTCTCTTCCCCGCTTTGCCCCCGCGCTTTTCGTGAAGAAAGAAAGGGAAAGGGTGGGGAAGCCAAGGGAAGCCAAGCAACCCCCGGCCCCGCTGGGAAAAAAGGCCGTCGCGAGGAGCTCGTTGGCGCCCTTGGCGGCTCGGCTAATGGCAACAGCCGAAGCTCATGGCGGCGCAAGGCGGCGGGGTGGACTGGTTGCCCCCCTCGCGAAGGGGCGGCGAGGAGGGACGAGATGGTGGGGTGGGGGCAGCGGCCGCGGCCGCTCGGGACTCGGGAGCCGCCGAGGCGAGGGCGGCGGAGGCTGAGGCGTCTCGGGAGGAGCGCTCCGCTTCCAGCCCAGCCCTCCCTTTGGCCAGCTCGCAGCGCCCCACATCCAGCGAGCCGGGCTGTGGGAGGTTTGCCAGCCCGGTGTCTCTCCTCGTCTGCGTTTCCAGGAGTGCGCGGCGCTCACCCATCGCCTGGCACATGCGTACACGCGCGTTGCGCCCAGAGTCTCAGCCATCCCCTTCGTAGCAAATAATAACAAACCCCGAGCCCGATCTTACCTGAAACATTGAAGCCGCAAAAGTGTGTGTGGATCTTTCTTTCCCTCGCTCTCTTTTTGTCCGAGTCGCTCCCTCTCGCTCTCTCTTTTCTCTTTTTCTCTTTTGCCTCCCCACTTCCGAGATTTCTCTCTCCCAGCAGCGATCTGCTCTCTTCGCTATACCAGAGAGAAATGCAATAGCTTGGCTAAGGTAGACAGAACAAAATACAGAGAATAGTTGCTCCAGGGGCTTTGAAACCCCTCAAGGCAAGGATCAGGATACAATTAGCTCATGTCTCTACCTCCAGTCTAAATCAATCTCCAAAATAAAAGTTAAATTGAATTAACTGATCACACGGGCGTAGAATTGATCGTCTTTAAAGCGTGCATACATATAAATATATAGCATGTAATTTTTTTTCCTTCAGATTTTTTTTTTGGTGGAAAAAACAGTCTCATTCCAGCCTCTAACTTGCTTTTTAGTCTCCTCTTGCACAGAAAAGCTGATTTTAATCGTTGTGATTAGTTTTGATGTAACGTTTCCGCAGGCGATTTCTGCAAATGGATGGCGTGTTTCTTTGCCAGAAGAGGGAAAAGCAGCAGATGATGATAATTATAAGGATTGTTGGTTGTTTCCTTTCCTTTTTTTATGTTTAAAAAAATGGCGTTTAGATCTGTCTCTACACTTTCCCAAGTTGACCTGACGTTGTCATTGTGCATGAGGTCGCCCAACTTGTTGATTAGGATGCCCTCCTGATTTGAGGACGGGATACGTGATAATTTGGCAAGGGAGCAAACACATTTTCTGTTCCTTTGGCTATATAACTTCCCAAATGACGTGTATAAAAATAAGCACATGGAGTCTGCTTTGCCCCAATCAAGTCTGAATCAGTGCCTGGGGGTGATACACAAACTCATTTCAAATGTGCAGCCATGCAGAATTGCAAAAAAGATTGAAGGAGTTCCACCGCATTTTTATTTTAAAACAGCAAAATTGAAAAGCAAACACAATCCTTGTAAACCTAACCCAGGAATTTACCGTGAAGGGTCACGTGCCCTTGTCCACTTTCCCCAATTAACTAATTAAAATGAAAGAACCCTCCTTGTGTATCAGATCTACCAGGCTGGTGTACTTGGAACTGCTCTTTCCCTAAAGAGCCTGCACGGATGGTTCAAAAGTAGCTCAATTCATTTCAGTAGGTCTACTCTAGGGCGATTGGTTTTGAGGATATATTTTGCAAGGGGAGACTTAAATCGCATTGTAGGGAAAAGTAATATAATGGCTTCAAAGTCTAATTGTTTTCTTTAAAAAAAAACACGGCTGTGTTCAATTCTGTACTGCAGTAACAATATTCACATGTTGCAGAAAGCAGGTAAGCCTAAAAATATGCTGCTTTAGACATTACATGGGAAGGTGGGTCTGTATATCGACCATAGGTACCCCAATGTCTGAAGGATTAACTTTGGAAAGAAAAATCTGCCCATGACACCATTTTGTCCACATGTTTTCATACATACACACTGATGTGCTCCAATGGCTACAGAAGTGTAGTGGACATGCTATTCCCCCTACATGTTGTAATATGTGAGTCTACATAGCGGGAGTATTAACAAATCTGTGAAGCCAGAGGATCTGGGTGCATCTTTATTTAAAATTTCATACCATTCATTTCAGTGGCATCTACATACATAAATATGCTTTAGGTAAGCAAGTAGGATTACCAACACATCTTCCCTCTAAAAGAATGAGATGTGAAATATATTATAGTCAGGACAGAAATTTCAATAGATGCTTAGGGTTGCCAGGCTGAAAACTGGAGAGGGCTCTTACAGCCCCTGTAGCAGGTCTGGGTGTGTGACAAGCAACAGCTGCTGAAATTCTGTCTTTGACACAGCCATTAGAAGGTACAGAAACCTTTGAGGATATGAAAGGCAAATCCAACAGTATGGACTACACTAGGCTTTATCTTAGGAGGTGGAGGTTTGTAATATCTTTTATCCATCTGAATCTATTTTACTCCACAACTTTATAAAAAATATAGAAATTAATATTAAGTGTTGTTATGAAGTTATGGCCATTTTTTTATAAAGTGCAGCAGGTTAGCGATTGATTCCAGCATTGAAAGTAGAGTGGTGAATTCACTTTGGGCTTTAGTCCATAAAGTGCTGAACCTTGTTCCCCAAACTGCACCAATGGCATGGGAACCACCACCTGCCACTGGTGGCAAGAGAGTTAGTCGCAAATCCAAGGGCCACTTCCCAATCAGTCAGAAGCCTAACACTCTTTCAGCAGCTGATTCTTACGTTCTTTCTTGTTTAAAAAAAAAAAAAAACTGTAAAAAAAAATCCATAGCATAAAATGGAGAATCTAATCCTGTGCTGAGTTATGATTGAATATTGAGCAAATTCAGTTGTAGTCAGGTGCACTTAGAAGCAAAAGTGTTTTGGAACTTGGACACCAGACCTTACTTTCTAGGCTGGCTTTAAAGAAGGCATATCAACATGCTTTCCAAACAGTTAAATACAATTAAATTCTGATACCTCAAGGGAGTTTCTGTATAAATAAATATAAATCAATCAACCAACCAACCAACCAACCAACCAACCATACTAATGGCCATATCTTCAAGATGCAATTCACTGTCAGCAAATTTTCTTTAGACAAAATCTTACAAAAAGAATCAGTCTGTTTTTTCCAAATACACCATTTATTTTATATTTGAACATTTGCATTTACAGTGGATAATTTAATCAAAATTGTTTGCTTAAATATATTGCATTAGAAGAGACATTTGGTAAAGGCTCTGAAAATGCTGCTTTTGTTCTCAGAGCAATGAAATGACATAAATCAATATTCTTGCTGTAAAGCTTCCACAGTCTTTCCCATTAGTGTAAATACAACAGTGCAATATAGCCAGATCTTAAGAAAGACGTGTTAAAAGTTTTCAGCAGCAACTTCCCTAAATAAAGAAGCTGTTGGACCAGATCACCCAAAGGCCATGAAAAGAATCTGCTGGACCAGATCACCAGAATGGGCATCATGTGCCCCAGAACATGTTCTTGGACTACAGTTCCCACCTCGCCTCACTTTTAGCTGTGCCATTTATGGCAGGTTGAAGTTGCAGTTTAACATCTGGAGATTTGCCCACTCCTAGTCTATCTTGTCCAGTAGCCTGCTTCCTGCAGTAGCTAAGATCCCTCCAAGATGTATTTAATTCTAAGCTCCCAAATGTTCTTACCTTTCTTTGCAGGGAATGTGCTTTAAAAACTTGTCTGGGATGGCCATCCTGTCTGCTTCTCTGCAGCAAGTAAGGGTCATCTACCAGTTATGATCCAGGCCACAATGGACAGCAAGCAAAGCAAAGATACAAAGAAGATTGTTGCAAAGCAAATCACTCCAGATGACTGAAGAAAGCTGACCAAGCTATCTGCTGTCATGCTAGGAGGAAGACAGGATATAAAACGAGGTATGAAAAGGTGTTCTCTCAAAGATGCTCTTCCCTTAGAGTTGATGGCAAACATCTTCCTGACCTCAAAGGAGGCAATCAGAAGAAACACTGGCAAAACCCTTTAGCCAAAGCCTAATGAATGTTTTTTGGAGGGCAGTTACATGCCACTCAACATGCTCTCTGTCACTGAGAGAGCTCACGATCTGTCTCTGGAATTAATCACTCACATTAGATGAAACGTGGTGGCCTCACCAATCAATATCTTGTGCAAGGATAACTACACCTTGCTGAGAACTGATATACTGAATAGAAATCCAGAATTACAATTCACCTTTTTGTGTAGCTAGAGCTCATTGGCTTTTAAGACATATGCCCCAACTGCATTTTAATTATTAGAATGTTCCTACAAACCCTGATCCATCATTATTACATGAATATTCTGTCACAATACTGTTACCCTAAAGGGTGGGGGACTTTGAGGTCCACCTGCAATGCCAGAATCTCCTTAGAATTTGGGGAATTATAGTTCAATGGAGGCCTGCGAGTGGAGGGTAACGGCAGGATTTTTTCACCTGTATATACCAGTACTAATGGTAGGGGGGACTCCAGTTAAAAGTTAAACGGAGTTTTTTTTTAAATTTGGAATTAACAAACACACAGGAAATCAGACACTCTCATGAACCATACAAGGCTATTGGAAAGTCAGGCAAGAAAGGTTGGATAGAGAGAGATCGGGTGGAAAGGGTGATAGTTACAAGTCCTGAAGCAGAAGGTCAAAGCAAAGTGACTAAGACAGCACATCAAGAATGAACAGAAGTATTACATACTACGTATTACGTCCAAGTACTACAATTTACTGGGGCTGGAGCTAGGGTTTAAATACCCTATCTCTTACCCTGAAAGAGAGTGCATGGACATGGGTTGACAAAGGAGGAAATGGGCTGCTTGTCTTAACTTCAGGTGACAAAACAATGATGGGACTCCTGACAATCTATTAATATTTTGGTCAGGTAGTGTGAACAGGGAAGGTCTCTGTAGGAAATGTTCGCAGTAGGGCCCCTACTTGCTTCACCTGGGCAGTTTCACTTTCTATTACTTTTGGGACTGATTCTAACTTACCGTTTTTGAAAGGATTTATCCCAAGCCCATCAGCATCAGGCTTACCCACCTATTCCTCTCTGAATTTACAACCTAATCATGCCTAAGGTCATCCTGATCTGGCATATGCTTCCAGCTGGTGTGCTTTCAAGCATGTGTTTTAGCCATAAATGTCCAGTTATGAAAATAGCACATCCCCCAAAGTGGAGGTGAATGGTGTGGTAACAACTCCATGTGTGCAAGGAACAGGAAGTTGTCCACAATTCTTAGCTGCTGACAACACTGGAGATCCTTTTCCTGACACCATCTTTCCTTTCTGTATTTTTCCTATCTAGGTTTCATGATGACTTGCCAGGTTGTCATGCTCCCTGGTATCCAACATGAATTGCTGTGAAACCTTCTTAAAAGGTCCTCTCTCTGTGGACAAAGTTTTTGACTGAAAGGAGCTTGAAAAATAGGCTTATATCCATGCCTGTAACTGATTTGGATATTGAAGACATGATGATCTTTCCTGTTGGCTTCTCTTGACTTCCTGTTTGTTGTCACAGGAAATGCTGATATTCCTGTCACATCCTATTGTTCCTCCCTAGTTTTTCACCCTATTGTTGGTGTTGTTATCACTATTATTATGCATGTACATATTTATATAGTTATTTACATGCATGTGAGATATATTAGTCCAGTCTTCCCCAACTGGGTAATCTCCAGATGGATTGGATTACAGTTCCAATAATTGGCTACTAGATGTTGGTCATAGTCATCCAACATGCATGGAGAACAGCAGATTGGGAAGGCTGAGTTACGATGACATGCAGTGACTTGTTGGGTGTGGGCTGGAACTGATGTCATATATTGCTGACTACAATTGTTGTTGTTATGTGCCTTCAAGATGTTTTTGATTTATGGTGACCCTAAGGCAAACCTGTCACAGGGTTTTATGGGGCTGAGAGTGTGTGAGGCACCCAAGTTTACCTAATGGGTTTCTGTGGCTGAGTGGGGAATTGAACCCTGGTTCCAGGACATAGTTCAATGCTCAAACTGCTACACCATTCTGGCTCTCTCTGACTCAGGTGCAAGGTGTCAGATGAGTAAGGAAGCACAGCATGTGGATTCTATCTATTGGTCTATAGCAGTGGCTTTATCATGGGGAATAACTTTTCTCTTCCTAGGACTAGAGCTTGGAAAAGTTACTTTTTGAACTAGAATCCTCCAGCCAGCATGATCACTGCCTATGTATGGTACAGGAATTGTTTTGTTTTTCGTGTATTTACTGTTGTGGAAATTGTTACAATGGCTGCAGTGCCTCCTGAGTAGGAAAAATTTGTTACTGATGAGGATAAAGATGGATATTTCAGCCCAGCATCTTTTGCAAATGCTACTGCCATTATTCTAGAATTAATTTTGTTTCCCAAAGGTAGCATCATGTCTCAGTGCTTTTACTTTTTAACTTTGTAAAGTTGTAATAGGGACACTTTGCATATGGGGTGAATTATGGAAAACTACATTCCATTCTATATTATTTTGCATTACTGTAGAGGGGGAAAGCACCCACAATTTTTACATAAATCTGGATCCTGTTTGTGAATAATCAATATTTGATGGAAAGTGACTAGCTACTTTAATGAGCTCAGTCAGAGTGGAGTATTTGTATTTCAAGCTTTTGATTCACTTCTCATCTGTTTGTAATTATCTTATAAAAATTCAAGATACCCCCTCCTCAATATCATTTTCAATGTTAACAGAAAAAAAAAAAAAAAAAAAGTAGAGGGGGGAGAAGATTTTTAAAGCATGCTAATCAAAAGAGTCCACTTATTCAAAGGTGTTAGTTTTGACTTAATTGTGAATTGCCTTCAAATTTCTTGCCAATCTAGGGCAATGCCATGATTTTCACAGGGCATTCTTAGGTTTCTTCAGTTTTCTTAGGTTTTGCCAGTTCCTTTTTCTGAAATATGGCCTATAGCGCCTCATATTTGTTGGTTCTTTCCCCTTCAACTACTAACCAGAGCTTCCCAGATCAGACAAGAGCTGGTATCTTTAGGGTATTTAGGCAGAAGCAACATCTAGGCTCTCCTTATGAAGAACACCCTGTCAGCCTGAACTCTTTTTTTCCAATTGGATAACCCAAGTTAAGCATGCATTAGAACATAAAGAAGCCATAATCTTAGAACAGACATTTGTTCTTTTGTCCAGCTTCATTATTGCTTAACAAATAAGAAATTAAAAATGATCTTCCTTCTGCTTTTCAGAGAGGTGGACTCCCCTCCCCCACTTCCAGAATAGGGGCCTTAATTTATCATTCATCTTCATTCTCTCCTACCACCCACACAAGCAGGACAGTCTGCTTCTTGGAGAGAAACCACTGAGTGATCATACAGTGCTTCTGTACTTCCCATCTGCTGCAAGGAGAACTGAAACTAGGTGGTTCTTCCAGAAGGACAGGCGATCGAGCCTATCAGTGCTGATTTCCATGGCTATTGCTTTGGAGGGGGGTGGAGAATCTTGTTATAAGTTCCCAAAGGCATGCAACCTGCTCTTTTGAAAGAGCATATTTGGATGTGGCTTTTCAGTATAATCCAACTTGTTCTTGTATGTTTTCACTAAGGACTAAACAGCGTATTATTTTAGCTGCATACACTGGCCTTGATCCCTCCTCCAAAGCCACACCATCCTCCCCCCATGCTAGCAGTGGTGACTGGTGACTTCCATGTCAGTGGGACAGTGAATCCACTCCTATAGACTTAATCTAGACTAAAAGAGCTACAATCAGCCCTCCATATTTGTTGGTTTGATTTTTATGGATTTGATTATTTGTGAGTTCCTCCAACCTCTGCCCCTCCTCACATCCTGGGCGCCTTTTCTGATGGAAAATGTTCCCTCTTGGGAGCTCCGAATAGGCCATACAGCCATTTAAAAATCCTTCTCTGGTCCTCCTCCACCGCCACCACCAGCTGCCTGGCCAGCTAAGGATGCCTCACAGCCCAATTTCTCAGCACCACAAACCGTCTTCGAATGCTTCCCACACCCAAGGAAGAAGATGGGAGAGAGAGGAAGTATATGGCCACAGAGCTGACCCACCTCCTTTCCCTGACCTAGTTTGGACCCTGGGTGCCTACTCTCCCTACTATGTCTTAGCCCTCTTCCCACAGACATGCACACACATTTTGATATTTGTGATTTTTCCACTTTTGCAGAGGTCCTGCACCCTTAATCCTACCAAATGTGCAGGGTTACAGCATTTAAGACAACTCTTGTCCCCAAAAGAGGTTCAGCACATTGGATAGCTCCTTTAAAATTCCAACTAAAATCCAATGTGGATTTACCATCTCAGTGACATGGGAGCCACCAGCTGCTATTGCATCCTAGCTTGGTGGGTAGATGAACTTTAATCTCCCCCACGATGCAATCCAGATCTACACACACACACACACACACACACACCTGCAATTTGCAAAAGGGCCAACTTATTTCAATGGGGCATTCAGCCTATCCTGTCTTCAGGCCTCGGCTATTGAATTGATGGCATATATTGTTTATTGCTTTCTACATTTGCCTCAGAGGTCAAGCTCAGTAATATATCTTCTCAGAGTCTAGCAAGTTAGAATTAATATCTCCTTGTGATTATGGAGGAGAATAGTCTCTTCTGTGAGGGATGGATGCAGGTATGCTACAAAGAATCATAATATTTTTCTGTCATGTGAGTTTGCTCCATGTTTTCATATTCTTTTACTTAACTATATGCAAATTTTTAATGTCTGGGGTAAGCTTAGGTCAACTGGGTCAAAAGGCTCTGCTGCCTGACTCGTAACCCTTTCCTCTCAACAAATCTCCCCAAACAAATCCTGGCCAGGCCAGCTTAAGAACTGGCCAGGTGACAGCATTAGGTAGACATGTTGCCAAACAGCAATTATTTCAATATGGACTTTATTGAAACTCTAACTTTGCAATTCTACATGAGTTTAGTGTGTCTCAAGTTTGGTTCAAAGGCTTGTACATAGTTTGGATTTATGTGGCGGATGGTTCTAATTAGAGGATGCAATCCGGGTCGGCCCTTGCTGAGTTGACACCACAGACAACATAAATTTTGTGCCCCCTCCAGTTTCTCACAGGGAGAAACATGCAGTGACTCAACGGCTTCTCTTGGCAATGGTGACCCTGAGCACCAAACATCCTGAATTAATAAGTCACTTCTCTCAAATAACCATTAACAGAAGGTTTTCTTGTTTTAAACAGCAAGGGTAAATTGGTGGAAAAGGAAGCTCTGATGTGAAGCTGAGAGCTATCTAATGAAGATCTTCTAAGCCTCAGATCTGGATCTGGAGGTGATGACAATGGTAGTGATGGTGATGGAGCTGGGGAAGAAATCATGAAGTCTTGAAGGTTCATAATGTGAAATAATGGATGAGTAAGGCTTCAGTATGACAGCTCCCAGAGTCAGCAGCCATGCTCACTGAGGCATTTTGAGAGCTGAACTACAAAAACATAACTTTCTTAGTCTCGGGGTAACTCCTCCTTTCTATAGCTCCATTTACTGCAAACTAATGAGGAGTGTGCATAATTTTTGGTCTGTGTGTAAATTATATATTTCATTAGTTGTCCTCCCCATTTCAGATTCCAGTGCATTAAAAGAAACTATATTGTATCTGAAAGCAGTTCTATTTGTAGTACAATCTGTCTTCTTTGCAGTTCATCTGGTATAGAACCACTTAGTTTTGCTTTGCTGTCCTATTGCCTGAACCAGAACTGTTCATGAGATACCCAATAATGCAACAGAGATGCCTTCAGGGTGCTATATAAATTTATGTAAGTGTATCTCTTTGTGCATCCTTTGGGTGTTAGAACCTCTCAGCTTAGCTAACCATAAAAACGTCTGCCATATAATACTGATATAGGTGCAGAATCATAATAAAAAAAGATTCTCTCTCTTTTTTTAAGGAAAAAAAATAGCTCAAAAAACCCCATGATCTTAATTATGTATCTATATCTATATAGCAATATTACTGTCAATCTTCTTAAACACAGCAATAAAAAGGATGGAAGGTTTATATTGTATTTTTCAGACAACATAAGGCCTCAGAACAATTAACAGCAAACGCACCAATCAGGCATATGAAACTCAATAAAGAACATTCTGTTGTAACCAAGGTAGTGGTTCAGTAGAATAAAAGAAAGAAAAGCAAGTAAATAGAGCGAGGCAGCTCAAGTTCAGCATATACAGAAACAGAACTGGCTTTTGAAGTATGTGAAATGCAGGATCACATGAATCTGATTGGTCTTTTTGTGAACAAAGCAAGAGGGATGGGATTTGGTTACTGAATCCGGACAGAACAAGTATGAAAAATATGGTCATAGAGTATGTCTTTGGTATTGAAAAAGGAGACATTATTGACTCAGAATGATCAGAAACAAGTTGTTCCTGAGAGATGCATCCAATGGTAGTTGGGAGACTAGGGAGTCTACATTTGCATCCACTTGTGCATATATACATGCCTCAGAGGAGTGGAAGCCTGTGGAGACACTGGGGGCAGGGTAGGCTTTAACCTCATCCCTGCCCCTCCAAAAATAGTCAAGATTGCTGGGGGCAAAGAGAGGCTTCTTTGAGGACACTCCAAATTGCTGCTTTGTCATTGGCTTTAGCAACATGGAAGATACAATCCTGGTTTCTGGGGATCTGCAGCACTGGCAGTGTTGTGTAAGGTCCCTATATCAGAACTATGGGAAGACCGTCAACTCATGGGTCACTGCCTCCAACTTAAATGTCTGTTCCCTTGTACTTCCTGGATGAAAGATTTGAGATGTATGATATAGGCCATTTCCTCACTACACTGTTATCGTGCTAGTATTCCACTTTCAGCATCCTGTGGAATTCTGGGGTTTGCAGTTGACTGAAGCCAAAGAGCTCTCTGGCTGAGAATTCTAAAGGCCCCTCCCTAAACTGCAAACCCCAGGATTCCATAGGATATTGAAAGTGGAATAATAGCACTATAACAGTGTAGTGTGGAAATGGCCATAGTTTGAACTCACTGAAGAAAGGGAAAGAAATCCAGCCCTACCATTAGGCAAATATATGAAAAAAGATATTTAGGGTAAGGAAGAATAACACAAAGCAAGAATCACACACATAATTTGAAATAAAAATTAAATTCACCCAATGTGATTAGTGAGAGTCAGTGTGGTATAGTGTGGAGACCAGGGTTCCATTCCCCACTCAGCCATGGAAACCTACTGGGTGGCTTTGGGTGTGTTACACACTCTTAGTCCCAGAAAACCCCATGATAAATTTGCCTTACGATCACTGTGATTTGGAAACAACTTGAAGGCACACAAGAAGAACAACATGTGACTAGTACATGTTACATAGTTAAATAGAACATTGAATTTCAAAGGCTGTACAGAGTTATGTGCAAAGCTGAGGACCTGAAAGAGCGTGTCTTTGGAGACAGGATCAAATGTTGCCAGCAATATATATTCAGGATGAAATTTAAATATTCACTATAATATTAAATATTGTTATTTATATTATTACAAAAAGCTATTCAATTCTAGACAGTTTCCCTAAATGTGGCAGAGCTTAATTTCTGTATGTTCATCCAGAAACAAACTCTAAGGTATATTGTTCATTGAGGCTTCAAAGCAGGGGAATCAAATCAGTGACTCTTTTTATCTTTATTCTGAAACAAAGCCCAAGACATGAGGCTTCACACTGTGGGTAGCAAATCCCAGACCCTCTAGGTAGGTTTGTTCATCTATAGAATATAGGGACTGGTCACAACAGTGTAGATAAGGGGTAGAAATCGTTCGTTTTATGGGCTCTGTGTGATTGCAATGTGGCCCTTAGCCTCCCTGGCCTTTTTGTACTGAAAACAATGTTTATCCTTAAAAGTCTGACCCCAGAAGCTTTCAGGAGGGATTCTTCGCCATTTGAAGGTTATTTTATGAGTGTACACACACATATAGGTTGCCAAATATCCAGTTTTCAAAAAAAGGATTGCATCTGTTCCACCAAATTCTAGTACATATGTGTGAAAATGGCACATGTGTGCCTCATGGTTCCTTAGTGGCTGCCTATCTCGTGTATACAGAAAAACATTTTAGCTCAGATAATGAGGTCATATTCACCTCACAGGGGATTCAAATTGACACCAAATTCCAGAGCAAGCATTTGTTGCTGTCATTGCTATGTGCCTTCAAGTCAACTCCAATTTCTGGCAACCCTATCACAGGGTTTTATTGGCAAGATTTATTCAGAATTCAGGTTGACAGAGTGTGATTTACCCAAAGTCACCCAGTGGCTTTCAATGGCTGAAGAGGGATTTGAGTCCTGGTCTTCTGGTCCCACGTTCAAACCACTACGCCAGGCTGGTTCATGGCCTGCTATAAAATGTAAAGATCTAGGAGCAGATGACCTCACAAATGACTACAGGAGGCTGATTTTAAGAGAGGATGAGCCTTCTCCACCTGTTTTTCCTGTGTTGAGATTGGAGTGAGATACCTTGGGAGTGCAGATTTTTCTGAGGAATACTTTATACTGGCTAATACTTGCCATCAAGAGAAAGAATGATGAGGTGAGCAGGATTACTTTTCTACTGTGGTTTTCCTTCCACCCTGCTGATTGGTTTAGGGCTGTTTGTACTTGTTTTTAACTGTACCCATTTTAATCTCTTTGTGAGGCTTTAGGGCCTTCTGCACTTCACAACTATTGCACAATGATTCTACTTTAACTGCCATGGTTCTGTTCTATGGAATCATAGGATTCGCAGTTTAGGGAGGGATATTTAGAATTGTCATCCAGAGAGCTCCAGTACCTCCTAAGACTACAAACCCCAGAATTCCATAGAAGGCAGCCATGGTAGTGATAGTGGAATCATGGTGCAATAGTTATGTAGTGCGGAAAGGCCTTTAGATTCCAGTTCTTGGAGAAAGGTGGGAAATACATCAAGTTAATTGATGAATAAATCAATATTTGCCTAGATAACCAATGGACTGTTTTATATTTCTTTCCATGAAGAAGCTTCCTAGGAAGGCTCTTTCTCCTGGGCATCAAACCAGTTGCAGAAGTTCAGATGTCAGGAGCTGCTTGTGTGATGTTTGACCATTAGCCAAAGCAGCTCACCTTGATCTTTCTATATAGAGCCCACACTGGTCTTTCCCAGTTGCACTCCCCAACAAGTCTCTTCAACTTGAGGATAACAAACACTGAAAACTGTACATATCAAGCACTGAGCAATTATGCTTTTCCTGGTGTAGCCTTCTGTTATTGAACACTATTATTCTGCTTTTTTAAAGCATGTTTTTCATAATCTCTCATGGACCTATGTTTTTCTCTTCCTGAACAGTTTGGGATTTATTCTTTAGTTATATTTTATTTTGTTCAGTGGTATAGCCACCATCTGCTCCTTTAATCTGGTACTCTTAAATAGCTTGAGGCAAAATGCATGGATTTAACTCTCGCTCTCCTTCTCTTTTTTAAACTTTGCCCTTAAGATTGCTAACTAATTTGCTTCTTCCTACAGCTTGATCTTTAAGGGTATAGAACTCCCTTACTGTGAACTCCATGGAAAAATCCTGGTGACCTTAACAAATCAGGCAACTCTGTGCATCTGTGCTCAGATGTCAATCCCATTGAGATAAATGAAACTCATTACAATGGAAGTGTGCATACAAGAGTAGCTTTTAAAAAGTTTATTCTTGTATCTAACTTAGGTCACCGACCATGCTTTCTAAATGATCTTTTTACACTGAAGCTGTATTCCCCCCACTCACAATTCTTCTGAAATCCAAAAACAGCCTCAGGCTGATGCAGTCTTGAGCGGAGGACTGATGGACTGAGTCTGCTTAACCTTTTCCCTTCTGGCTGTTTCTCATCTCAAAATTATCCCTCCAAGCTGGCATAGCCATATTTTTTCCAGAGCTCTGGAAGACTTTTTATTCTGTAATTCTCAGAACCTTCCAGCTAGCGTGGCTGTTGGCCTTGCTGGCTAAGGATGCTAGGAACTGTAGTGTAAAAGCAGAATTTTTTCATGTTCTGCCCCTGCTACCATATTAAGGCCTTTTTGATATCTTATAAGATATTTTATTCAAAGGAGATATAGGCTCCTCCCTATTGTTTGGCATTGTTGATGCCCCTTCCCTCACTACTGCACTTGTATTTTCTTATTTGTGTCTTTTCATTTCATATTACTTAGTGGGTGCTAAAAGCCAAAAATTTAAGATTCTTCACATTAACAAATAAATATTATTCCAATGTGTTTGTAAATTGTAATCTTGGTCTCATTAGCATGCTGGAAAAAAATGCTCATTAAAAATGGATTGACTAACTTTTCTCAAAATGAGTGATCCTAGATAGCTCAGATCTACAGTCTTGCAAAGTCTGTTTAATCACTGTAGATCTACATTACTCAGATTTCGTAAATTATATTAAATTACCCACAAAGTTTGATATTGAACTATAAAAATGCTAACTATTGTTATTACTCATGCTACTCATGAAGTGTCCAGAGTCTCACTTTGCTGGTGTTCCTGATGGCCTGAAAGGAGTTTTCATGGTGGTAGAGATTTTGTTATGGTTTCTTCTTGGATTTCCAGTATCCGTGCTGCTTGATGTTGAAGCTCCTCCATTATTTTTCTAAGTTACTTGGAGCACAAAATAAGTTGAATGAAAGTGAATGAAAAGGAAGAGAGCAAGAGATGGGAATGGGTGTAATTTGGTGGTAAAATATACACTTTTTCATGCACATGGTCACACCTTCAGAAGAAGAATCAGAAGAAGACTAGGACTTGGAAGGGCAGCTATGGAAGAACTAGACAAGATCCTCAAGTGTAAAGATGTATCATTCAACCAAAGTCAGTACTGGCCATGGCATCATATCCAATTTCTATGTGTAGTTGTGAAAGCTGAACAATGAAGAAAGTTGGTAGGTAGAGAATGAACTTATTTGAAATGTGGTGCTGGAGAAGAGTTCTACAGATACTATGTACTGCCAAAAGGAGAAATAAATGGGCCCAAGAGCAAATCAATTCTCCCTAGAAGCCAAGATGACTAGACAGAGACTATTGTACTTTGTATTGTGTCATGAGAAGATGTGACTCGTTAGAAATGACAATAATGCATGATAAAGTAGAAGGCAATAGGAAAAGAGGAAAACTTCATTACAGGGGTATAGACTCGATCAAAGAAGCCACAACCTTGAGTTTGCAGGATCTGAGCAGGGCTGTTCTTCCCAGAGTGACTTGGAGGTCTCTAATTCATAAGATTGCCATAAGCTGAAGTTGATGTGATGGCAATTAACAACAATGACAATAGCATCATAGGTACAGTTCCTGGCATCTCCAAGTAAGAAGGTTTCAGGTTGAAAGGTCAGAAGCCTACCTGTTTGTGTGTGCAATTATATAATTAATTAAATTATATAAATGTATATATGTGTTGTTATATAATTAATTCAGCATATATCATTTGTTAAATCATATATTTAATGAAATACTCTGTAGTAGTTGGGGCATGATTTTCAAAGCATGCTGGGAAAGGGTTTGATTCAGTTGAGTCTTTTTGTAAGTTTCATCTAATAGTTTGGAAAGCCCACAGCTTGGTAGTAGGCTGTGTAGTACTTGTAGAGGGTCACAGGTTGAATCTCTGCTATCTCCAGTTGAGCTATAAAAGACCTCTGACTGAGTTCCTGGAAAGATGCCTCCTATCAATGGGTCTGGAGGGCAAAATGTGGCTCAGTGGCCCTGGGAAGTCCCTGTAGGTCTCCAGCCCTCCACACTCTCCCAAAAGAACTTTTCTTTTGGAAAAATTTGGAGGTGTATCAAGGGAAGTAGAGGAGTGGCAGCAGCCATCCAACATCCTGGGGCCTGGATGCCCACAGAACCCTGGAAATTATTCACCCCTTGTATAGACAAGAGATGAACAAATTGACTGACCCGATAAACACAATTTGTTGTTGTTATTTCTATCCCACTTTTTCCCAGATCAATGCAATTTCTTTCTTGCCCATCTTGCCTGTTTTTTTGAGGCTTTATGGAGCTTTTGTGGACATGCATGTTTTCCATCTATATGATCTTCCATTAGTATCTTGATCTCTTATCACATTCTGATAGACTTGTATAGCTCAATAGTTTACAACCTATGATCATTGTCTTGGAAGTTTCTTTATACTTTTGCTGCTCTTTCATTGCACTGCCTATTGCCTGGCCTGCTGTCCTCTAGGTTTGGTTATATAGTATCTTTCCTTTTCATCCTAATGAACGACCAGAAGCTCCAAGACTGAACAGTTTCTCTCAGCTTTCTCAAAAATGCTACTACAAAGTGATGCCTTAATAATTCTGGTTCTGTGAAAGACAATGGCAACCTTGAACATGCTAGTGGATTAATTCCTCCAGGACTACAGTTACTTTAGCCCGAACAAACATCAGGAAGAAGCCTGCAGGCTAAATGCCAGAAATTCCAGCATTCTCTGAGACCAGAGGTGCTTGAAGAGATGACAAATAAAAGCCATTCTGCAAACCATACCATGATGATCTGACACAAAATGTTGTGGTCTTATGGTACAAAATGACCTGTTAGTGTCAGCAATACAATAATTTGGAAAGACCACTTCTCCCCCACTCCTACAATTTCTCTATTGTTTTATATTTATGGGGCTTGCCTTATCATTTCATTACTGTTTTACATTATGCTCTCTGGCTCACTACATGTACTTTCACATGTCATCTGCAGAAGCACCAACATGATTTGAACTTTGATTCAAACAAACAATTATAGTTCTATAGGAATAGATTTCATTCTGTTTTGCCCAGGCATAGCTGGATGCCATCACTGCTCTTATGCAATAGTTTAATATAGCTAGGGCTCACAAAGCTGTAGTCCTTCCACTTTTTGATTAAAAGGGATGATTATATTATCTGTTGTGTCCCTCAAGACTGCCCTGTTCAGTCTTGCTTGCAGCAGAGGGACAGGTCCTGATAAAGTAATAATAATAATAAAAATTATAACAGGATTTGCACCTCAAAATTTACCACTGCACCACAGCTGTTACCAGTCTTTTAGCGACACTGTGTTACCTATAGATTCAAGGAAAGCAAAGCAAAACAAAATGAAACAAAACCCTGTCCTGGAAGAATTTTATCCCTCAACTGCTGTGGCACAGTTGAGTTCTCTGCTGCAGATATCAAGTGGTATCATACCAAGTATAGTGAGGGCTCAAAATACCATTTAACAAGACTGTGCCACCTTGTACAAAATGAGGTGGCTGTGCCAGACAGCAGATGGGGACATGGTGGAGAACAGAATTTTGTGTGTCATATGACTTATATGGTACCCCCTAAATATTTCAAATCCCCATCATCAGTGTTGAACTAAGATTCAGCCACCCATCCAGTCACTCCACGTACATGAAATGGGAACCACATTGTTGTTCGTTGCCTCAGGCAGCAAAATGACTTGGGTTAGCTCTGCAGTTAGTTATAGACGCAATGGAGAATCCCAAATAGAAATCTAAAGGAAGAAGATCTTATTTTTAAAAAGGAAATATTATCTGCATTAACATTTCTGCAGGTTGTACTGAGACTATCAAATAATTGTTGTTTCTGGTTGATTCATCCTGTCGCTTGATCCTCAGGCCAAGTGGATTCTTCTAAAGAACACCTTTTCCACTAATAATTAGCATGAGTTTGACGGGTATTATTAGTTCAGACAGGCTGGTCTGTGCCAGCTGCGTATGTGACTCATGGGCATTTACTTTTTTCCTCTTCTAAAACTCGCTTTTACAGATAATTTATAATGGGGATAAAGTCTAAATATATTGGGTCATATATTTAGAGAACATAATACACTGCAAATTTCAGCACTGGGGGGTGGGGAGTGAGCTCCTGTGGAAGCGTTCCTTTTAGATTTTCCTTATTTTTCCCCTTCAGGATGTCTTTATTTCAAATCATATGCCTGGAGAAAAAATGGCAAAAGCCCCAATGATCTACAGAAATCGGAGTGAAAGATGAGAAGAATTTTTTTAGACTCGATGGGGCTGCCCTGTAGTAAACAAACTCACTCCTGAGGATCTAGACAGGAATGAGAAAGCCAGTACTATTTAAAATGGCAACAACTGTGCTTCGTTTAAAATGAACTAAAGAATCCTTTCCACTGTATTTCTGCTTAGAGAAAGTGGTTGTGGTGGGAGTAACCCTTCTTCTGCTCTAATCTTCAGTTGAATCTACTGTACTGCTACTGTACAGCTTTAGAGCAAAATCTGCAAATATGATCAAAATTCAGCCTTGTTATGCCCTAAATTTATGGCACAAAAATTGCTTGCAGTAATAACTCCTTTTGTTTGGCACATCAGAGCCCAGACTGCCATGACAGTAGCTCATGTTTTTGTTCAAGCCTATACATATGTATGTATTTCTGCTTTCCGCTGTTTTCATTTCTCTCTGAGCGCTGAAGCTTGTGTGTTTGCTTGTTTGAAATTTGGGCAGCAAGGGACCTGAGGTGTTTTCTCTCTCTCACTTCCTCACCTCCCTTCTCTCCCCGCCCTCCTCCTCCACCTCCTTCCTGTTTGGAATTTTGTTCCTGCAACTCTTTTTTGCAGTTTAAGAAATCAAATATAAGACACGTGGCAAAAGGAGAGAAGAGGGAGAAAATAAAACCAATGCAAGAGGCACTGTGCATGATATCCAATCCTGGATTGGATAAACTGCATTGAAATGGCACCCACACACACTGACACCCACACACACTGAGAGAGAGAGAGAGAGAGAGGAACCGAGAGGGGAAATGCTGTCGCCTGAAGCTTTGAGCTTTCAAATTAGGCGAAGAGGTTCCCCTGATAACCAGCAGTGTTGAAGCTTTCGATATTATTTAGCTACCCTGATATCAGTAACACTTTACTAAACCGCAAAGGCCTGGAGACCTAAATAACACCAATAAAGTAATCCACCTGCTCTCTTGATGCTTCCTGATCCCAAACAGAATACCTTCAGTTTACCAACTGGCAATTGAGAGCAAATGCCTCTTTCTCATCGCGAGCGCTATCTCCCTCTGTGCAGCCTATTTTGCATCAAAAGATACATTTGAAAGTAGAGATCCCTTAGAGCTAAATATTCTAAACTGACAGAAGAATTTCTAGTGGCACACCAGCCTACAGCCATATTTTTATGAGGACATCACTTTCTATTTCGAAGCTTCAGCATGCACTCATGCTTCCTCATCGCCAGGAGCCATGCCACATCAAGTTGTCTCCCTCCCAGCTTTTATGTTTTTTTAATGAAGTCCAGTTTTCTGCCTAAGTTATGACCGGCTCTCTAACAAATCCTCAGACACCTATGGAGACATAATGGAAGTGTCCCAATGTGAGTCATCTGAAATAGAGATGGAAGAAAAAGAAAAAGAAGAAAAGGAAGACAGTGCTACAATCGATGTGGTCTTAAACTAAAGCCAAATCTCCTCTCTCAGTGGGGTGCTCTCATTATAGCTGTGACTGTGCCATTGATAGTAACTACTGTATTTCAAAATCTGACGGCTTTTTCCCCTTTAAAGAGAACAGATTAGAACCTTTTTGGTAATAGGAAAAGAAACAACAACAGCAAAGCAAAATAAGGATAATGATACTTTGGGCCTTTGGCACTACACTGTTTTGTTGTTATTATTCCACTTTCAACATCCTGTGGAATTCTGGGGTTTGTAGTTCACAGAGGCCAAAAAACTCTCTGGCTGAGAATTCTAAATGCCCCTCCTTAAACTTCAAACCACAGGATCCCATAGGACAGTGGTTCTCAACCTGTGGGTCCCCAGATGTTTGTGGACTTCAGCTCCCAGAAGCCCCAGCCACTATGGTCAATGCTCAGGGCTTCTGGGAGCTGAAGTCCAAAAACATCTGGGGACCCACAGGTTGAGAACCACTGCCATAGGGTGTTGAAAGTGGAATAATAGCACTATAACAGTGAAGTGCGGAAAGGTCCTTTGCCTTATGGAGCAAACATACAGTGTTTACATTTCATCATAGATGCTTGGTAATCTTCACAACAGGCCTGCTGGACAGGCCTATAATGCGATCTCTAGTTATGTGGCTTCTTACACATGGGATGGCCAAGAATTGGAGAAAAGGAACATAGATTTGTATAAAAATAGCACATGCTAATTTAGAGATATAGATCAACATGGCAAGACAAAAGTTAAAGTTCTGCCTGCACCAAACTCCTCTCCTTCTCCCCTCTGCCAGCAGACTCATCTTCCCTTGCAACCCAACACAGCCATGTCCTGACTGGGGACAGCTGAAAAGTTTCTGGCTAACATCCCTATAGCTAGACACATAACAACAAGGCTTCTTCCAGGATCTCAGGAGGTCCTGAAGGATGATATCATTGTACAACCAGCTATAAGGACATAGCTGGATGCTTCTTGGCCATGTCCAGCCTCCCTTGGAACCTATACAGCTGTGCATGGAGGTGTGTCTCAAGGGAATGGTGGTCACTACATGAGGGAAGTAGTGAATAAGAAGACATATGCTGGCATTACGCTCACATACTGGAATTTAAATCTGGAGTGGCAATCATGTGGCCCTCCAGATATTGTTGGACTGCAGGTCCATCAGCCCTAGCCAGCATGAGCAATAGTGAAGAATTCTGCGAGTTTCAATCTAATGATATCTGAGGGGTCACACGACTCCCACTCTTGACTCAAATAAAAATTATGGCACATATCATGATAGTAGGGAAGACCATGGGTTAGAAAATGTCCTTTTTTGGCCTACAACTCTTCCAGTCTCTAAAGCAGTATAACCACTTGCTTTGCTGCCTAGCAATTATGGGAATTATTTTGCCCTCAAAGGTAACTTATCCAAGTTCTGGGGAATAGAATGGGCCCTCCTTACTCACAGTCTCCAGACATGTGAGTTTGAGCCTCTGTGACTGCATCACATCCTATACCTAAAATGGCAAAGACATGCACATGCTGAAGCATCCATGTGCACATCACCATATTATACTGCTCTTCCAACAGCACCTCTATACGTAATGCATTTTTGCTTTCTAAACAAACAAACAACAAACAAACAAGCACATCCAAAGCATCTCGTTAGGAGCTGTTCTAAAAGAGGAGGAAGAAGAGGAGAAGGAGGAGGTGGTGGAGCAGGAAGATTCTCAACAGCTGTTTGTAACTACTAGCAATGCAGTATAGTGGACTGAATCATCCATGCCTTATGTATCTTTACAGTGGGGAATGGACCCAATGCATTGGATCCAATGCATCTTTTTTTAAAAATGGAGTTCTTGGGTCCCCAGGGATCTAAAACAGCCCTGGGGATTAACATGTGGCCCACAGGTTGCACTTTACCAAGCACTACAAAATAAAAACATGCAATTATTTTAAATGCCTTGGAGGAGGCACATTGTGATAAGATTTGTGGGGAGGAAGCATTGTACTGGTAAGAGGGCAGATGACTGACCATGAGTAAGATTAACTCATAATTGGAGATAAGCTGGGCTGTATTTTTCACCATGAAAGATTTTCAAGTAGTGGATCACATAAGAACAACAATACCTAGATCTATGTAAATTCAAGATATGTCTTGAGAAAACTATTAGAACACAATCAGCCCATGAACCATGGAAAGCTAGTTCTAGAATTTTAAGAACGGTGGTTCTCTCTTTAAAAGTGTATGTGTGTGGGAGAAGACTTTCTAGTCCTCGTGGTTGTAGAAAAAGATGTCTTCCTTTCCTGCAAAATAATAAAATAAAATGAAATATTTCTGTCTGTTAAACCCTCAGAAGTCAGAAACAACATTTATAAAATTCAGTGCCGGGGCAGGAGGTGACTTCACAGTTCTGTGTCTCCTATATAATCTTGTTTATACTTCCTACTGATTTTGGAAGCTGAACAGTGGTGGATACAATCAGTAACTGGATGAGAGGCCATGTAGTAATATCAGGGATCTCCTGGTAGGACTAGACAAGAGTTCTACTTCTCTTTCCCCTTTACTAACTAAGACCCTTTCCGCGCAGCATTTGCCATGTGAAAGGGCGCCTGGAGCGTCGCGTGATTGTGATGAGCGATCTACACAACACACACACAATCGTGCAATGCTCCAGGGGCTGGCAGGCACCAATCGTGCACCTTTTCATTTTTGGCTAGAAGTAGAAAATGGTGCGCAATTGCGCATTGCTCCCAGCCCTCCCCACACTTACCTGGCTTGTGGAGCCTCCGGAACTGCGCTGGTCGCGCCCCCTGCCCCAGCGCAGCCTGGGAAGGTCCCAGGATGCACTGTGGAAGGAAGAGACAGGGCTCTCACACGAGCAGGCAGCTCGTGCGGAGCTGAAGGACCCCGAACGCGAGAGCCTTTCACCAGAGGCTGCTCGTGCGATCCCCGCACCCCAGCGCTGGAAAAAGGTAAGGTGCGGAAAGGGTCTAAGTCCTTCCTAGTGTGCATTTTAAATTCTTCTCTCTGTGTGTATATGTGCCTTCCTGTTGCCTGTTGACTTAAGGTGATCCCATGAATTTCATAGGGTTTTGTTTTAGGCAAAGAATACTCAGAGGTGGCTTCGCTGGTATTTTCCTCTGGAATATACCCTACAGCATCTGGTATTCATAGGTGATCTTCCATCCAAGTACTAACTAGGGCTGATGTTATCCCTACCCTCTCTTAATGCTTGGAATAGTATTAGATATGTCAGTAGTTTGCAACAGCAGCAGACACAGAACAGGAATTCTAGGTAGACAAACCTACACCCTGAACCTTTATAATACTAGCATATAATGTTGTGCAAGCATGCTGAAAAGAAACATTTAAATTGCATAATTGTCTTTGCTTTAAAAAAAGTTTACAAAAAGGTGCCTCAAATGCAAAACACAAAGCTAATCTTTGAAACGAACAGTCATTGTGATTTTCACAGGTCCAGCACAGTCAATTCTGTTAAATACCTGGAACTGAGAACAACCAAAAATTTCAGATCCTTATTGAGAGAGAGAAATGTTGATATTACACAAAGAAAGATGTATTGTCATAAGCCAGAGAGTTCACTGCCTTTATCTGTACAGCCTGCGAGACATCTGCAGAATATTCAGCAATTAAATATGCCCCCAGCTGAACAATAATGGTGCGGCTTGGCCTGCATATGAATGAGACAAAGTTAAAGGTGGGTTTCCAAGGAGGCTCTGTTATTGTCTATCACTGCTTTTGCCTTAACAGTCTCCAGCCATCAGTCCTGAGCTGGAAAAAGAGTTGCTGCTTGTTACTAGAGTAGTTTATAAGAAATTCCATCACTGTAGCAGTTTCTGGCCACTGACAATTGCAAACAAATCAGTTATTGAGGGTTACATTCTCATTAAAATGCTTAGAAAATACATTTATTCTCAGAAATAAAAATAAATCAGGTGACTGGAATGTAAGACTTGATGCAGCTCAATGGAAAATTCTCCTATCCTATGAACACTTGCATAGGTATATCCCTATAGAACTCAGTAGGATTTATGTATGAATAATAATACATAGAACTGGGATATGTGTGAGGAGGTCCTTAGCTGCAATCACATTTATAAACAAACTAGCTGGTTTTAGGAAAATCACTTTTCGCTTTGCCCCCACCCTGACAACAAACACTGTCTTACATGTCCATACATGTTAATGTAATAATAAATGTGTTAATCTTTAATGTGCCATATTGTTATTCCCGGTGAGGATAAACAAACTGAATCACTGGAACTTCTTTAACGGCTGACTTAACTAAGGTTATTTCCGCACTACATTGTTGTAGTGCTATTATTTCACTTTCAACATCTTGTGGAATCCTGGGGTTTGTAGTTTAGGGAAGGGTATTTAGAATTCTCAGCCGGAGAGCTCTTTGGCCTCTGTAAACTACAAATCCCAGAATTCCACAGGAGGTTGAAAGTGGAATAATAGCACTATAACAGTGTAGTGCAGAAATGGCCTAATACTTGTCTGCAACACATGCCATTCTGTTTCAGGGCACAATTCAGCTCTGCATGGTCAGATCCAGGATATCTGAAGGACTGTATTCTCCCATAGGAACCTTTCCATATCTTGTGATCTTTTTGGAGAGGCCCTTCTCTCTGTCCCACCACCCTTACACGTGCATCTGTTAAGAAACACGGGACAAGGCCTTCTTGGTGTCTGCTCCCATGCTCTGGAATTCCCTTCCTAGGGAGGATAGACTGGAACCCTTCTTGCTATCCTTTCACAGGCAGGATAACAACACAACTTTTCTGTTTTGGCCAGCTTTGAAAGGTTGATTGTGCAGGGGAAAAGGGTCTTTCATAATGTGCTGTGTTGTCTGTATTAGTTGTTTTTCTTTTAATGGCCAAATTTTAAAGTAGTTTTAATTCTACTATTTAGTTTAGATTTTTAACTTTTATATAATGTTGTTTCTAAGCTGCATTTGTTTTAACATTTGTAAGTCATTTTGTGCCCCAGACTGGGAAAAAGTCAGGATGATGATGATGATGATGATGATCTCCCACTGGTTCAATGTTTCTACTCTAGTCTAACCACTGGATTTAGCTCTTAATGGGTTTTAATAACCATGCCATCCTCTAAAGGACCTCTATAACCAGCAGTAAACAAACACCACAATGAATTATCAAAGTCCACCACATGATGATATTCTATTAACCATCAGTTTACACAGGCTAATTATTGCAGGTCATGTATTACTGGATGTGATGCAACATTTAAAAAAACAACATCAGAAACAGGCTATCACAAGGAAATCATGCTGTTTAAAATTGACATGATTGTCCAGATGTTACAAGTAAGCCTTGTCCATCTTTAAGATTAAGAAAAAAAGATCAGGTTACTACCAAAAAGCCTTGGTTCAATAGTGCAACTTTTGACTGAAAGCCTAGTAAATAGTCCTGGGAATCTGTCTGAAGGATATAATTATAATTTGGTTCAAAAGAAACACAATATTTCCTCTGGTAAGAAATTAACTTTCCCTTTTAAGGTTCTGTTCCATGTGGTAACCCCGAAGATATAAACAATCCAGAAATTTGTTTATATATTTTAAGGATTATGAAGGCAAATCAAGTAACAGAGCAAAAATGCAAGATAGGCATGCAGTGAAACAGAACAGGAATAAAAATATTGTGCAAAATTGAAAGATTGCTTCAGAGATACCATTCAAAAAATATCATTAAGTTTAAATACGTTGATGCATTTCTACTGTTAACAGTTTGTAAAAACCATAAGACACGAAATGAAAGACTATGGAGAAATTTATGGCTTAGTGGTAATTAGCTTTGGTCAAGAAGTCTGTTCAGATGTTCTTCCAAGTGACCATCATGGGAAAAGACAAATAGAACTAATCTCATGATGATGGCAGAACTTCAGATGAGTTCTTACGGCACTGGATACTATATCTTTGTAAAAGGCTCAAACTATACAATGTTCTCATGAGTAGTGGCCTTTGGAAAGTCTCTTTGTTGGCCTGAAGCGACCAGTTCTTAATAATAGCTGTTGTAACATTAGCACTTCCTTCTAGTGACATTTGTGCGTATAGGTATACAGCATTCATATTACAATAGTAGATGCATATTAGGTAGCATGTGAGAAGATCAACTGAACCCTCCCAAAATTGTCTTATGAAAAGTTGCAAGCATAGATCTTAAGAAGAGAGCAAAATTATATGAGATTGGTCATTGTTTAAGGGCATTAAAACCATGGATCAATTGGGAATATTTAAGGGTTTGGTTAGGCTTGGAAGCTGTGCTGTGGCTGCTTGTGTAAAATGTCATAGAAGCCATAATCACCTGAGATTCTTTTCAGATATCATAGCCTATAGCTACATGGTAAATCCAGTGCTTTAATGAATCTAGTGTCATTTATTAAGATATTCAGTTTCCATTTCATGGGAAAAAAACTTATGTAAACACCTAGGTACATACCCCAATAAGAATTAAACAAAATATAAGCACATCCAAGCATATTTTCTTGCATGTATAAAATGAGAAAAACAGTGTGCTTGCTGTATTCATCTCTCGTTTATACAACAGTAAATACAGTATATCACCTGACAATTCTCTTACCAAATACTTATGTGGTAAATGAATGAATACAATATCAATAGTGTATATTGTTGTTATGCATTTTGCTTGTGGAGCACTGTGACAACAAACAGACCTGATTCTTGCACTTTACTAAAATAACAAAGACTCTTGGAGCATCTTAAAGATGAACAGATTTATTATAGCGCAGTGCATGGACTGGAATCCACCTCAACAGATGTATTTTATTTTACCGTTGTTAAATGGAATCTAGTCTTACAGAAAGTGTGCCTTTTTGGTTTGTTTTTCTTTTTCTTTTAAAGATGCTGTCATGGGAGAAATGGATCTGTGGTTCCAGGCTTGCTGATCCTGTTAAAAATAAACACTACTTGGAAGAAGAGTTAATGCATGGGAAACAGTGAATGGGCTGGGATATCTCCACTCAAAATGCTATCAGGGGTGGGTACTACAGAAATAGCCCTCTCAGTAATGGCCCCCGAACCCTATGGCATGGGTCCCAGAGGATATCTTCCTAGTGCCTGCATAGGCATTATGATTAGTATTAATATCCTGTTATTCTCTCCCAGAACTGGGCTACAGTGGAGCCTATAAAACTGAAACAAATACAGCATTGATTGAAAAACACACAAGAGATTATTGTTAAAATGTAATCACACTATCTATTATAATAACTTTTTTTTTTTACAAAAAAAGACATTCAAAATGGCACACTACTAAAGCCCATTCTTTGAATACAATCACTTTGTGAAAGCCTGTTACAAGAAGAAGAAGTAGAAGTAGTAGTAGTAGTAGTAGTAGTTAGTAGTAGTTCAACTTTCTAGTGAAAGGACAGCAAAGATCAAGCCAGACTTGCCTTCCTAGAAACCTAAGGGCAGCTGCTGATAAGGCCCTTTCTTGTGTCTTGATCAGCTATACTTGTGAGGGTGCTGTGACTGAGGGAAGATAGAAAGACTGGGATGCCAGAACCTTTCTTTTCCATTCAGTCCTTGATCTTTATACAATTTTGATAGCAATTAAGCTTATTTTTTTTGGAGGGGGGACTGCATTTATACACACACACACACACACATGCATACATACAGTTGTAAAACACCTTGAGTGAGTTTGACAGTTGGGAGGAATATAAAAAGTTTACCTAACTAACTGGCTTGACAATATATGGAAGAGAAGGATGCTACCACTACAAGCACATCCATCTATGAGGGAATTTCTCAGAATTTGGGTTTGCTTCTTTAAGGTTATGGCAAGAAGATGACTCTGAAGAGGAGAAAGATGAGTTGAAGAAGCAATGTCCACAGGATGTCCAGTGTGCAGAATTTCCTTGATCATCCCACCATCATCCCACACTAGGCTTGCCACATGTGAGGGCATCACCCTGAGTCCCCATTTTTCATGGGGACCTCCAGGTGACAGGTAGGGTTTTGAATTGTCTCAGCTCTGTGTGAGAGACAAGGCTGCATATAAACCTCCAGTCAGGTAGGGAGTCTTCTAGATCTAGTTGGCTGTGCAGTTTGCTGTACTTTGCAAATATATATATATATATATATGTATGTATGTATGTATCTGAAGTGTTGCAATTTGAAAAGACGCTGAATTTCCAACCATGTGTTCTCTTTCTCTGTGCTTGAATGATAAGCTGTGAACAACTGTTCTCACCAGGCTCCAACCTCATGACATCATCTGTGGTCATCACTAGGTATCGGGTTTTGGCTCAGAAATGTTTTGGCCTGGGATGATCCTGACCTGGCAATCTTACCACAATCTTGCTAGTTCTATGTAGGGTAGGAGAACAGGGTAAGGTGCACTCAAAGAAACAGAAGTTCTTGTCACTTCTTCAGGCTTTTCCTTGTAATATTGCTTGTAGAAGCTGGACCTGCTTAAAGAGTATAAAGGATCTTTTCCTACCAACCTTGTGCATGTGCTAAAGGTAGTCTGCTAGGCACCATTAACAAACAGCTGGCAAAATGCAAAGGCATTTTTATTTTACAGCTTTTATGACAGCTTTATGGCAGTCTTGCAAGTCCTATCCTCCATGGTTGTAGTCTTTCCTTTTTATCTTCAGAGCTGTTTTAGGAGGTTAGTGGGTAATAAATGGATAAGAGCAATAATTGCGTGGTGAGTCACATAAAAAAGTCATAATCAATTGCTCCGATGTCACAAAAGTTACAGTCTGCTGATTTGATGTCAGAGTGATGGATTATGACTTTGAATGCTTCAGTGATGAGCCTTTTACGGAGAAGGAGAAAGAGGAGCAAAGAAAGAAAAGAGGAAGATGTTATGAAAGGAAATTTGTGATTAAACTGACTGACAGCTACTCTCAGGGCAAAACAAGCCATGACAAAGGAAACACGGGGCCCCCAGCTGTGCGTTTGCCTTGTATAGCTAATGCAGAACCTTGATGGCACTATATAGGGTACAATCATGGGATTGGTGAAGAGCTAAGTCCCTGTTCCAAACCATTGATTCTCCCCTGAAATGCTCCTGATTTTTAATTTTTTTATCCTACCTTTCTTCTGTGGTCTACTGTCTCTCTGATAGCATACCACATACACTTTCAGTACTGAAAGGAATGTTTTCAGCTTTGGGTGGAACCTACTAGATCAGCTGGGACTTCCATAACATTCTCAGAGGCCAGGACAGTCCTGGGCCTGTGTGGTTGCACTTCAAGCCAAGGAAAATCTTTTCAGTTAAGGAGCTATGCTTCTTTAAAGTCAGATGCAAGCCTGCTCAGGCTATAAGATTTTTGGAGGATGCACTACTCTTGGCCCCACCACTTTCACAGGCACATTTGGTGGGAACATGGGAGGCGACCTTCTTGGTGGCTGCTCCCAGGGTGTGGACTTCTTTCCTGTGGGAGGATAAAATGGGTTCCACTTGAAATTGTTCTGCAGGCAAGGCAAGTCTTTTTTGCACTGAAAGGCTTTCTGGAACTGCAAGGGCTTTTACCAGTGTGTTGTTTTGTTGACTTTTATCTAATGTATGAATATATTAGTTTTAGATGGTTTAAATACTGTGGATAGCTTAGCTGCATTTTAATAGTAACTTCCCATATGTTTTTTTGGGGGAATGATAGGATACAAGTGAAAAGAATAAGAAAAAGGGGAGAAAGAGAAGGAGGAGGGAGAGGAGGAAGAGGAGGAGGAGGAAGAAGAAGAATTTCCCAATGCAATTCCGTTCATTATAATGAATGACAGTTGAAGAGATCTCTGTGTAGAACTGTTTCTTATATTCAAAAGTAACAAAATGGAGGCCAGCTTGTCTAGCAAGGAAAATCACTAAAGGAAAGCACATGTAGGCAAAAATCAAGTACGTGGGAAGGGTTTGACTATCTTTCTCCCCTCTAAGTTCTCCCTTGTTTCAGCATTCCCACTATATCACCGAATTAAGTTTGAGGATTACATATTTGCAGCAATCTAGTTCTTTCCTAAGTGTTAATCATAAATGCTCACTGTGTGATCCAGGCCTTAATATGAAAGGGCATCTCACTAGAGCCTGATAAAACACCTGGCTGTATTATGGCTGAAATACCTGTATTTGGCACTTCTATCTATGGTTTAATAAAACTAAGATTAACAAAGAATTCAACAATCATTATGTAAGAAAGCCCCTTATGAATATATGGAGAAGATATTTTCTAAGATGCTGTTTGAAAACACCTTAATGGGTGTCTCCTCATGAGGCTTATTATAAAAAAGAGAATGTATTATTTGACAGATGCATAAAATATGAAGACCTGGTTCAATTACAAAATGATCAAGTTAAAATTAGAACACAACAAGAACTCAATGATACTGGAATTAGATGTCATTGGCTCCTTTACAGGCAACTTATAGAAAAATTAAAGATTGATATAAAACTAAGTGGATATCAATTGAAGGAAGAAGAGTTGACAGCAATCTTAACCTCAGAAAAATCTAAAACAATTTCATTAATTTATAAAACCTTATTAAAATGGGATACAGAGGATGAACCAATTAAAACTTCAATGATTAAATGGGCACAGAACCTTTCCCATGTGATTCCCCTAGATCAATGGGAGAAAATCTGGAATAAAAGAATAAAATACACAGCATGCCAAGATGTTAGACAAAATGTTTATAAGATGTATTTAAGGTGGCATTTTACACCTGAACAACTATCTAAAATGCATGCAAATTGTTCAAACAAATGCTGGAAATGTGAATCCGAAGTTGGCACATTTTTTCACCAGTGGTGGTCGTGCAAAAAAGTAAAAAAAAATTGGAATATAATTCATACCCCGATGGAAAAAATTCATAGAGTTTTATTATGAAATGTCTCCTGAGCTCCATCTACTTTCAATAATGAGCAATGATTTAGACAAAAAGGCTGGAAAGTTAATATTCTATATGACAGCAACTGCTAGAATGCTGACAGCCCAAAAATGGAAACAGAAAATTCTCCCCTCACTGGTTGAATGGGAGATGAAACTTTTTGACATGTTACAAATGGATAGGTTCACATACGTATTAAGAGGACATAATTTTGAAAAATTTGCCAAAGATTGGGAATCTGTGATAATATACTTCAGAAATGTATGGGGGGATATAAAGATGGTCAATATTGACTTTTGAATAAGTGGCTGTAATACACAGGAACATGGAATTTAAAGATATGATGGACAGACATTTACAATTTTATTTACTGGACTTATTATTACTACTTATTCAGGGGGAAGTCAGAATGAATGTAGAATGCAATTTGTAAAATGGAACAAAAAAACAGGTATGTATGTATGTAGATATTCATATACCGTATCTTTGTTGAGCCAGTATGAATGTTATTGTTTTGTTTTATTATTTGTAAATAAAATTTTAAAAACTACAGAATGCAATTCTGTCTAAATATCATTCAGCGATATTTCCATGCATTTTGGGATACACACCTTAAGACAAGCACATTTGACAATTTATTCAGGTTGGATATAAATCACCATTAAGGAGAAGATAATAGTACCTCTGTTCTGCTAAAACCACAAATTACAGCTAGCCCATCCTTGCTTTTTCCAGGCCTTCATTGCAACAAACATGAGATGGTTTGAAATCTTCATTTTTTACAATAGAATGAAACTTTCGGTTTTTTTGGAAATGGATAAACTATGTGGTTGGTACCTGAAAATATCCCATCTGCTATCTCTAGTTGTGTGGAGATTCATGTGTTTCTAGACTCTGATTTAACATCCATGCTTTGGTTGTGTGATTTTAGAACCCCTTCAGCTGAATGAGATCAAAAACTGACTAAGTGGATACAGTGGATGTTTTAAACCAGTGGCTACATGATCAGAGAGATGCTCTATAGATTCTATATCCTTTGATCTTTAGTTGTTCATATGATTCAGTGTACAAGAGTTTTTCTCTCTCCTCCACTCAGCTCTGCTCTCCTGTGAAGGAGGAAGCCCTTAGAGGGAAGAGAGATCTCTGTCTTCTTTCAAGACCTCCTATCTAGAACAGCTATCTAAATCATAGCACATATTTAGTGAAAAGAGAGAGAAAGAGGACACTGTTTTGCTAAAGTTTTTTTTTAAATTGTTTGTGGAAGGTTTGAAGTGGTCTAAAATATAAAACATCTTTCAGCCATAACGCAATGAAAACCACAATATTTGATCACAGAGCCTCTGCAGGTATTTAATGTTAAGTGCCTCCCATTCGAAGAGACACCATTGCTAAGCCTGGTTTTAAAGCTCGGAAAAGTTCCTTTTTTTTTTGTCTATGGCTCCCTGATCCCTCAGCCAATGTGGCTGGTGGCTAGGATGGGATTTGGGGAGTTATCATTCAAAATAAGTAAGTAAGTAAGTAAATAAATAAATAAATAAATTCCCCCAAGGTGGTCAGATTCTCTATGGTGTTTGCAGGGTTGCTGTTTTCCACATTTCCACAGAAGATGAGAATAGGACACATTTGCAGAAGACTTCCTCACTCAAATTGCATGAATAGATGCAATTTTCAAAATAACTACTATAATGTATATGGGAATACAATAATCAGTATAGTGAAGAAGGATGTAACCAGGAGACCTGTGTGCCTGCTAATCTTACGATCTTATGAGTGTTAACTGCTGATACAGTGGTGGCTGGGAACTTCTATATCAGAGGCTTGGTGAATCTGCTCCAGCTTTTAGTTTGGACTTTACAGGTACTCTCCAAGGTGCTGCACTTCTTTCAAGAATAAGGTTGAACATCTCAGACAGCTCTTTTAAAGTCTGGACTAAAACTCATAGCAGATTCAAAGCCCCAGTGACACGAAACTTACCAGCTACCACTGTATTAATAGGTGGTGCTTTTCTCTTTCAGTCAAGACTCACGTCTGACTGATATCCCTTCAGAGAGAAGAGTGTCCTCTGTGAAGTCAAATCTCCCTAAATCTGTATGGGTTCCATAAATATACTGTGAAAAGACAACTGGTTGTTTGATGACTGGATTTAACCTATTCTTTCTCAGGAAAGTAGTTTAAAGTGCTGATCTACTGCCTTTTTTTTCCCGCCTCATAAGTCATTTGTTTTCTTCTGACTACTTTTTATGATGTGAGGAAGTGAAATATCCCTTCCCTGCTGCTTTGTCTTTGAGTCAGAAGTGTTTCTCTGCTTGGCCAATGTCCCCTCTGTCTGTCTTATTAACTCTGCTGATCAATCAGCTGGACCTGCCAATTTTGAGTCCTCTCCTTCCCCCACAGTTCTCTCAGTTTGGCTTTCATTTCCAGTCTGACCCTGAGGGCTTACACATCTCAATAGCCATTGCATGGCTTGAGGCAAGCTAAACAAAGCCCCCCGCCCCTTTCCCAAGATTGGAAAGCTGGCTTGCCAGAAGGCCTTGGCTGGGCAGAGAAAGGTGGCCAGTCAAAGAAGAATAATATCTGACTCCCAAATTGCTTGTCAGTAGCAGTGCACCATCCCTTTTCATTTCAGGCTCCTTCAAGTCTGGAAGCAAAGGAAAGGCCTCTGAAGTTCCTATGCATTTCATCTGGTAGTTGTGCTCCCACACTTGTACAAAATTCTACGGGTGATTTTGAAAACCGCAGGGATTTAGGTTTTTTTCTTCTTCTTCTTGCATTTCTTTTCCTTGATGAATTTACATTACTGACTTGTGCACTGTAAGCTATCTGTCTTCCTTTCCCCCCTCCCAGCACAAGAAAGTAAGGGTTAAAATTAATTCAAAATGCTTTCTCCAGATTTTATGCTAATACTTATTGTTGTTCACTACCACTATATACTCCTCCAAGACACCCCATGTGAACTCTTAAACTTTCTTGGTGTTGAAAGCCAAGTTACAGAAGTTAGATTTTTTCCCTCTTTTTTGCTGCATGAATAAGAAAGTAAAATAATATTACATTTGCATCTGTTGTCTCGGGTCTAACCTCAACATGGATAACCAGGTTATGTGTGTGTGTGGAGATGGGCAGGTAAGGAGCAAGAAGAAAGAGGGTGGGAGAATTCTGTATCTCCAAGCTTGATACTTTGAGAGAGAGTGATTCATGGGGTAGAGTGGGGAAATACCTTTGTTAAAAAATGACCTTGGAATTTGTGGCCTTCCTATTGAAACATAAAGTCTAAAAGGGTTACATTCTCCTGCTTCTCTGCCTACTCCTGATATCAATGAACATCAGCTAAAGGTGGCTGAAGAACCAATTTCATGCATCTACTGTAGAAGGAAATGAACTGAGCCACGGGCAAAAATAAAATTATACAAATGTTATTATAGACTAGCCTGCTTCTGTCCTAGTTTAATTCAAATTTCACCGCTGCAGGCTTGGCTGTCGGCAGTAGCCTTGCTGAATAAATCAACATTTGCTTACATCTAAATTATTAGAGAAACATGTGACTTTGTTTATTGTATAAATTATACACAAGGTTAAAGCATTAACTGTTCGAATGGCTCAGTGCAGCCACATTGTCTTCCTTTTGGCTCTCGTCTGAAAGAAAAAGAAAAAAGAAAAATCTTCCAAAACAAACCAGATAGGGCAATATCTGTAAGCAGTGCCTGGTTATGTGCTGTTTTTAATGGAGCTGTGCTGAGGCAGAATTGTTGAACCTTATTCCCAATTTGCCTTGGGCATAGTTATTTACTCCTGCACAAAGGAAGGAAGCTGTACTGACTTGGTAGCATTTCACACATCCACCGAGGATAGTTGAAAGTAAGCAAATAAAGGGCCATGTTCAAGAGAAGGACTAGGTTTATTGTACACCAGTGAAGGGTTCATCTCTATGACATGCTGTATTTATTTTACTTTCCCATAAAAATGACAGATGCTCTGGCTCTTTGTCCATGTGGCCATGGGTTTGTCTTTTTAAAGGGTTTGAAAGCAGTTGTCCAGCAGCCAGTGGCTAATCTATTCTGATGTCACAGTGATTGGATTTTTAACCCCCCCCCTCCACAACAGTGCCGTTGGCTTACTGCTGCATTGCCACAGACGGCCTAGCCCAGCCTCAGGCTGTGCAGCTGTGTGCTAAAAGGGGCTGGGGAGAACTTATCATTTGAATACTATAAAGTGAACCTGTAACTTTGGTCAAATTAAGCAAAGTATTGCCTGAAGATCAGGGGGGTTTCAGCCTGCAAAGTAGTTCAGTGGTTGGAAAGCCTTGTAATGAACAATCACTGGAACTGTATGAGTGGCAAACAGACTGATTTCAGTTAAGACATTGTTTTGTGGCCAGACTCTAACACAGAGGGATAAGTGATACTGCCAGACATTAGTCTTCCTCCTCCTCCTCCTCTTCCTCCTCCTCCTCCTCTTCCTCCTCCTCAGTAGTAGGACCGCTGCTACTACTGTTTGTTATAGTGGCTGAAAGAAGAGAAGCATGAACAAAATTATTGATTTAGTAGCCAAATGAATTGCTCTTCCTCCTAATGTTACTCAAGATAGTATACAAATACAGTGAAACTACAATGTCGTAAAGTTAGATGAGCGAAAAACATGATAAATGCAAGAATATTAGTAAAAAGAAAAGTCCTTGTCCTGCATTGGCACCAGTGTAACCTCTTTTAGTTGTGGAATATGTATCAGGACCTCTGGTGTGTGTGTGTGTGTATGGGAAGATTCATACAAGAAGAGGTGGTCCTGTGAACATTTTGATGCCAAACAGTTTAGTGATTCATAATTCAAAATCAACATTTTGATTCTTGCTTAGAAATAAATAGTGAAGCTGGTCCAAGAGTGGTATTATGTGGTCTGTAAAATGCACACCTGACAAAACTCTGGCCAGTGTTTTGAACTTTCCAAAGGCAGTCCCAGGTAGAAGGCATTGCCACTTTTATACATAAGAAATAATAATTAAGGTGCAAGTCATGGTGGTCACATCTATTTCCCACATCTGTTTTCCAAGAATTCACTAGTATCCTATCCAAAACTAGGCAGCATCACTCATCCACACAGCCACTACCAGTTCTTCTAGGAACTGTATTGGATCAAAAAGGACATCCAAGCTGTATGTCTACATGTTCAGAAGAAATGCTGCCTCTTCTAGAACAGGTTGTATTCTTAAACCTGGGTTGGATTTGTTGGAAAATCTGTATCTCATAAGCACAATAATAGTACTCACAAGCAGAAGGTGAGCAACAACCAGTTTCACCCTACCAGCCCACACAGACCATGTTTAATAAAGAGGTAAAGCAGGCTTAGTCCTCTTCATAAAAACATAGTAAATAGGTTAACTTACAGATACTAAAGGGGTCTCAAGAGCTCATGATGAGAGGCTCTTTAAAATGCTTTTCAAACATAAAGAAGAGTGAGAGAATGACAGACTAAAAAATGGAGGACAAATAAATTCAGATTAACATCAGACTAAGGCCCTTTCTGCATGTGTAAAAATAAATGAGCAAAACAGGACTCACCAGCTTTCTTCTCCATCCGGGTGAGTCTGTCAGGATGAGGAGGAGTGCGAGCTCATCACTCCGCAGTCCTCCGGCATCCAAAATGGTGGCTTCTGGTTGGTGGAGGCTCTCCACCAACTGGAGAAGCTCACCAGCTGAAAGCCCGCCCTGGGAAGATTCGCAGGCACGCACTTGCGTGCGCCTGCAAATCTGCTCTGGAGCCGGGTGATGGAGCAGCACAGAGTTGCCTGCTCCGTGCTTTTAAAACCTCTAAAAAGAGGTTTCTAAAAAACACGCTGTGCGACCAGTTCCGGTCGCTCCGGGGTGGACTGAGGTATGGAGCTACAAAAAGTAGTCCGCCCCAGTCCACTCTACAGTGCAGAAGACTTCCGTTGGAGGTCACTCTGCACCGTTTTAATAGCCCGGTGCCGAAAGGGCCTAACTGATGCAATAAGAGGAATAGTTGTGACTATGACCAACTAACAGGAAATTATGTCAATACATGCTGTGCCTAAGCTCTTAGAGCAACATGGAAACTCGCAACTATTCAGTATAGGCATGTTAAGGTTCCTACCTCTAATAAGGTTGTCTATTGACCAATAGGACACCTGTGTTTTTCTGGACTGATACACATTCAGTGCATCACTACTTCCAGACAGCCCCCTTCAATCACCTTTTTGGCACTGACTGAAGAAGAGAACTAGAGTTAAGAACCAGCGTATCACCAAAACTCATCAGAGTGTTGGATCAGCATCCTCAATGCAATCATGTAGATTCTTAAAAAATATAGGAAAGTATTCATGTAGCTGTTTGCAATTTTACATTAACTGTGTTCATATTATTATAAAAGTAGGGTGCTCATTTATGAAAGAAATGTAATCTGAAATGTAATCTGACATAATTTGTAAGGGTAAGGGTAAGGCAATATACTCACAGCTATGTATCCATGTTGTATTGGAATACAAACTTTATAGGCAGGGTGAAAAAATGAAAAACATGGGGAGTACAAAATTATAGTCAGATAACAGCGATACTGAATATTTTGATATCATGCAGTATAATGCAAGATAATTTGATTTTTGCATTCAGCTAGCAAGTCACTCGTGATCGTTGTTGAAGTTGGGAAAAACACAATCAGATTGGTTAATGAACACCAACTCTGAAACTTCACTCTCTCTCCAGAAAGACACATATTCATCTTCCAGTTTATGTATATCTGTATAAGTGCAGCACCATCCTGTGCAAATATAATAAATAAAAGAAAATTTTTTGTTCAATGTATTCCTAGATAAATACATATAATGCTATAGCCTCTTTGTCTAATCTACATCTTTGCATGTTTTAAAATGTAGAAGTTTTTTTTGGATAGCTGGTATAAATTCCTAATTGCCAGCAGTCCCCAGTTGGGCATGAGGAACAAAGGATGGTTTTCTTTCTATAATTGGCTGGTTTTCTCTGGTTCTGGCTAGGCACTACAGATGACAGGATGCTTGCTAAAAGAACCAGCAGCCTGATGCACTATGGCGGCTCTCAAGATCTCAGCCACCCAGGGGATTGCCTGACTATACGAACACAGCCTAACAAATAATGGGATTCATATATCAAACGCTCATGCATCCCTCTGAAAAATAGGTTGCCTCCAGAGAGTGTCTCACAACTTCCTTCTTCATATAATGCAGTGTATACAGGTTTTCAAAGCAAAGGGTACCTCTTGACACAGGAAGCCTCATGGCAGAAGACAGCCCTGCAACGACTTCATCCTGATAGTTCCCAACTGCACTGTGTAGCAGGTGACTTGCAGTGCAGGTGGGTGCCTGTCATCCTACTGATCATATAGGTCTGATGTGTCCTAGTGTATGCCGAAGGTAGCCAAATTTGCAAGTGCAGAGATCTTTAAAGCCCAGTCTTATGAAGAAGTTGCATTGAGATGGTGGTTCTACAATCTAGCACAAGGATGATGAACCTTTGACCCTGGAGGTATTTTGGACTACAGTTCCTATAATCCCTTAACACTGTTCAGGGGTGCTTGTAGGTTCTAGGAGTTTTGGAAGACAAAAGTTTCTCCACCCCTAAATTAGCATGAGAGTTCTATCACAAGGAGGAAAATCATCCTTTTGCATCAGAGCCAGGATCCAATCCTGATACAAAAGGATCTTTTGACCATGTTTCCTGGTGCTCCCCTCCCAACTACTTCAGGTTAGGATGTACCAGTTGTTTTTCTTTCAGTAAAATAGTCTGCTATCCTGTTTGTGAGTTATGAGGATGTAAGATTCAGCTTAGACCATTTTTAGGTTGCTGCAGAGCTCAGAATTCTGTGCAATGACCCAACCCTCTCCCCCAAATTCCCCTTTTAAGTGAGGCAGCCCCTTTCCCAAGATAGCCATTCTGTGTTAGCGGAGAATGAGGAAAGCAGCAGAGGTGTTTCCAACTAAGTTCCTTTAGCTGGACGCACAGCAGTAGCATCATTGTTGGGACCCCCTGGACTGTGGCTGTTGCAGTGCATGCAGGTAAAGAAAACTAGCTGGATGTGTCTCTGCTGCCCCCCTATTCTCCATGGACACAGAAATGACCATGAGAGAGGAGGCTGCCACACAGAACACTTTTTTTTCACGGGGGGCCAAAACGGGGTCGTGCACGCAGGGGCAGAGCTCACCCGTGAACGGGTTGCTCCGTCCCTGTGGAGAGCGCGGATCCGCTGTTCTAAACGCTGCCGAATTTTGGTGGCGTTCAGCGGCGTTCGGTGGCGCCCAAAATGGCGGCCGGTGGCTTCCAGCAGCGCTCCGTCAATCAGGACAGCGCGCCAGCCGGAAGCCCGCCCCTGGGCAGATCTGCAGGGACGCGCTACCGCGTCTCTGCAGTTCTTCACCGCGGGCTGCCACGGGGCAGCGCGGGTGAGTTTTATAAAAACCACTTGCAAAGGTGGTTTTTATAAAACTCACAGCGCCACCCCCGCAGTTGCACTAGAGCAGTTTGAGGTCTAGAACCTCACTTTTTTTAACTGCTCTAGTGCACCCCCCGGTGAAGAAGACCTCCAAGAGAGGTCGCTCTAGCGTGGGCAATATGCCCGTGTGGAAATGGCCTCTGTGTGGTATGGGGAGTGCCCCTGAAGATGTATCATAGCTATGTGCCAGAGACACATCTTCCAGTTCTGGATCTCAGCAGTTAGTTTCCTTATACCAAGTCAGACTGTATTATTTGACTTGTACTCGGTCCCAGGTCTGACTCATCTAAGGGGCAATGGCCTTCCTGGGACTCAAGCAGAGAAGTTGGAAAACAAGGGTAGGGACCCTCTTATAGCCAACTTCAAATTCAGAGTTCTCAAGAGCTGTATACCGGTGGTAGGTAGGACTAATTAAGAGGCCAAGACTTGCCAGAAAATTTCAAGTTAAAGCTCTTACTGCAGGTCACTAAAGTTTAGGAGACAGATTTCAGTTTTTTCAAGCTTTTAGAATAGGGGAAGGAAAACATACAAAAGCTAGCAAACTTCCAAAGATAGTTTCATGCATGGAGAAGGATGATTGGCTATTTGAGGCAGCTCAGACAGCCACAAGGGGACCTGGAATGTGTGTGTATTCAACTGCAGGTCCTGGGGTTCCTCAACTCTACCTTGGAGGAAGGCATCAAAATCTTCCAGCATATGGAAAGTCAGCCAGCAATGCTGTACTCTCCAGACCCAAGTTCAGAACTGAGAACACTTTAGCCAACATGGCCACTACATGCAATTTTACTGTTAGTTCCATGACCTGCAATGCTCATGTTTTGTGAATGCCCTACAGTGAGTATTTTCACTTTTATTTTGAAGCAGATTAAAAATCACTTGGGCCATCTTCTTGTACAAACCTGACATTCACTTGCGTGAATCAGCACCAGACTTCATGGATAGTCTGTGACTACAAATCCAGAGCAGAATCTTAATATGTAATACCAAAGAAAATTCAATACTAGATTTAAATGTAAACTCAAATGAAATCCAGCTTCCTTGCTCAAAATGTATATTAAGTCCATGAAAGGCCTAACAGTGAGTTTCAGTGTAGGAAAAGTAATTAATATTGAGGCATTTGTAACTGCAACATATGGCTGCCTTTAGCGGCTTCATTCCGTTTCATGCCTGTCTGGAGATCATGCAGCTCAAATGAAAAGAAAGCATCCAGGAAGGGCTACTTCAATTTCTCTGCATGGATGTAACTGAGGGATTGAGCATTTTTTCATAAACTCTGAGTAGGTCCCTGAGGGCACAAAAAGGTGGTATTGGAAGTCTGTGGTATTAATGAAATAAGAATCCCACAGTCCATTTTGGGCAGAATTCATCTCTCCTGTAACTATACACCACTACGGGCACTCTCTGAGATGAATGTGCTCTTCCGTCAGAACATTTGATTGACAAAATGAGAGGCAGGGTGGGAAGCCTACCACCATTTAACTTTTGCTATGGAACTGTTTGAGATAAAGTGTCAATGCAGAAAGCTCATTTAACAAGCTTTTAAAGGAGGTCCTCAGCAAGAGATTGTGCTCGCTCTTGGTATTTCTCCAACAGCCATATTTGACCAATGAAGGAAACAATGGAGCTTGGAAAAGCTCCTTTTTTAAAAAAAACCCACAGCTCCCAGAATATCCCAGCCAGCACTGTCAGTATCTTTAACTTTTCCAAGCTCTGGGAGATGCATAATTTTTAAAAAATGAGCTAACTTGTTTATGTAAATATTTATTTCAGGGCCACAGTTAGAATAAAAAGTGCAGATGTCCAAGGCCAAATAAATACATAAAAATAAATAGGAATGGAAAAAACAATAGGAAGTCAATACCTAAAGAAGGGATGTAGAAACTGTGGCCCTACAGTAGTACTTGGATTCTAGCACTCTCTGTCCTTGACCATTGGTTATGCTGGCTGGAGCTGTTGGGAGCTAGGATCTAGGAACACCTGGAAGGCCACCGGTTTCTGACTTCTGAGTGAAACCTTCCATATCCAAAATGTTGGAGCCAATGTGATGTAGTGGTCTGACTGTTGGACTATGGGAGCGCAGGGCTCAAATCCCCGTTCAGACATGTCTGAACTTGGACAAATCATTGTCTCTAAGCCCAAGAGGAAAGCAATGGCAACCCTTCACTAAATACATCCTGACCAAAAAACATATGATAGGGTTGCAGTAAGGTCCTTTCTGCACCTTACCTTGTGCTGCCATCTGGGCATCATCCCAGCAGTGCCTCTGCTGGGATGGGAATGTGTCCCCAGTGCACCCCTCTGCATGCGACTGGCTGCCTGTGGAAGGGAGCATGAGGAACACGTCCCTTCCTTCTGCATTGCAACAGGCTGCAGTGAGGAAGGAAGCATGTAATCATACTTCCAGCCCTTCTGCATGGCCAGCTGCAATGGAAGGCTGGCATGATCACAGATCATCAGTGGAGTTTCTCTGTTAATGATATATCCCACGATCACACTGCCTGGTGACATGAGAAGGATGGGACCGCGACAATGTCATGCAGAAGTGTCATTGTGATCCCATTCCTCTCACGTCCTCATGCTGGGATGCCGTTGTCCTGTGGAAAGGGCCTCAGTCAGTGTTGAAGGCACATAGCAACAACAACAACAGTAGCAGCAGCTACATGAATTGATCATGGGGCAATAAAGAGAGGCTGCTCAAGTGGAAATTAAGAGTCTACTCATTACTATTTCCTCAGCCATAATTAAGAGGAAGCAATATATCAGACAGGACCTAAAATTAATCAAGCAGGATATGCAAATAGAAGACTTATTGTAAGTGTAGAGAGGGACCTCCAATGAATGGGACTAATTTGTGAGTTAACACCATTGCAGCATTTTGTTGCTGGAGAAAAGACTGGTAGATAATATGTTGTTGTGTGCCTTCAAGTCATTTCTGACTTATGGCAACCCTAATGCAACTCTATCACAGGGTTTTCTTCACAAGATTTCCTCAGAGGCGGATTTTCTTTTGGCTTCCTCTCAGGCTGAATGTGACTTGGGACTTTGCAAAACATGTCTCTGTGACTGAGCTGCAGCCCTGTGTATAATTCTGCATGGTTTTGCAATTTGCTGTTGCCTCAGTGTCCATTTGGTCCATTATTTTGGGGGGTTGTTTACAACAATATCTTGGAGCTGCACTAGGAGTCTATAAAAAGATGGCTTTTTTCTTAAAAAAAGACAGGGAATGGTTTGTTGAAGGTTTAAAGGGCAAGTGTTTTTCTTCCCATTTTTGATTATTTTCCTCCTTAAAGTTATAGTGCTGTGATGCAACAGTGCTATTTTACTGATGCATGGATGCACTATAATGTTAAGATTTTTTTTTAAGGATAAAAGGAGAAGAGAAGATTTTTTGTTGTTGTTTGAATATGTCTTGGAATTGGGGGAAAAAAACACTTGAGGGTGGGTACAAAGTGTTGCAGCTGGTGCCAAGATGGCAGAAAATAGAGACAAAAGAAATGTTCCTTGAATATGTATTTTTTAAAAAATCCCAAGATCTACAGCAACAAATATGGCAACCTCCCTGTTTGAAGGAGCCTACATTTGTGTGGGAAATAAAGAAAAATGGAAAGCTTCTGCCACACCTTTCCTTGATCACATCCAGTAGGTATAGGAATTAGTATCAATTGTATCACAGAATTATTTATTTATAATATTTATATGCTGCCTTTCTTCCAGAGTGATAGTCAAAGTGGCTTCTAAAAAGGTTAACAACATTAAGAAAACATTTAAAACAATTTTAAAAAATCAAGCAACATATAAAATGATTAAAAACCTACAAAAACTTTTAAAATTCCCATATCTCCTTAAGCTTACTTTGACCAATTTCATGTCTGATTGTTTAAGAGGAATAAAGCCAAGTGATTCCCCCCCCCCCATGGCTTAATTGTCTTATATATCTTCTTACTTGAAATAAAATAAAATAAAACTTTCTACCAGAAATTTACCAAAGGTTGATTGGGCTGCTAGTGAGTGCCCCTTTATCTACTACACATCTCTTTTCCCCCCTTTCTTTTTGGCTTGTGTATGGCACAGTTTCCTTCAGGACAGAGTGTGGTCCTTATCTGCTATTATCCTCAATCAGCCTTTTTCAAAAATTAATCTCTTATGATAGTTGTACTGTTTCAGCACTCATTTCATGCAGAGTGAAGGGGGTTAGTGGCAGGCAAGAAACACCCAGCCTCCCGTAGACTGAGGCAGAAAAACAAGAAAACCTCTGCCAGTCAGAGAAGGGAAGACACAGGGAAATGGATGCCACCAACCACACGTGAAGCAGGGCAACATACTTCTTTCTGCACCAAGTTGTTTGGCACATGCTGTGAGGATAAATAACAGGGTACATAACACAGAGCCAGTGTTGTATAGTGGCTTGAGTGTTGGACTAGGGCCATTCTGCACTACACTGTTATAGTGCTGTTATTCCACTTTCAACATCCTATGGAATGCTGGGGTTTACAGTTTAGGGAGGAGCATTTAGAATTCTCAGCCAGAGAGCTCTTTGGCCTCAGTAAAGGACAAACCCCAGAATTCTACAGGATGCTGAAAGTGGAATAATAGCACTATAACAGTGTAGTGTGGAAATGGGCTCAGACTCTAAGACTACATGGTTTGAATCCTGCTCAGCTGTAGAATCCCACTGTGTGACCTTGATCAAGTCACACTGTCTCAGACTTGGAAGAAGGCAATGGCAGACCATTTCTGAAACCATTTTGCCAAGAAAAACCTAGGACAGGGTTGTCATAAGTTGAAGTTGCTTTCAAGGCACATGATAACAACAACTAATATAACTCTCTAGATCTTTAGGGCTACAACTCTGACAGTTTCTTATCATTGTTCATGCTGGTTGGAACTAATGGGAATTATAGAAAAAAACATCTAGAGAGTCAGAGATTGCTCACCATTATTACCTATGATTCAGCACATATGATCACCATGGGACAACTCTTTGGCTTTTGCCTTTGGAAGGCAAAAATATACAGAAAATATCTATACAAAAATATATTTCTTTTCTTTATAGCACAGCTTGACTAAAACTTGATAGGCTCTGGAAAACCAGATCAAATTGTGGCATGGATTGAATCCAGTTTTTAGTGAGCAATTAGAGGTCACTGCTTTATTATGATGAGTAGTCTCACAGAGTCAAAGTGCTGGCACATTATAAATAGCAGGAACTATGATTTGGATTCACTTGCTTTGGATCCACCTGCTTTGGATTCATTTGCCCCTTGTGAGTTGAGCTGCAATCCCCACTGGAAGGACTGCAGAGAGGGGAAGTGGAACTGAAAGAAGAAATAGATTTTCTCAGCAACTGTGCATTGCCTCAAGTTATCTCTCTTGTGATCTTCGAGTGGCTTGGTTTTGAGTGAGCAAGACTCATTAGCTTTACAAAAGGTTTGCTCTGGATAAACATTTGCCTCCATTTCTGAATTCTCCATAGGACTGTTGCTATGGGGATGGTCACAATTGTTACCCTGATTTCTGGGGTCCCTTGGGGGACACCTCAATGTGCTCCACGTGATGGGGAATGGAAACTAGCGAGAGCACAAGCAATAGCAATGCAAGAGGCTGGGTAACCTAGTGGGGTCTTTTACCCAGTTTTTATGGGGTCCGGCCAAGCCAAAAACCAAATGAAGATGTCCAATAAAATGATTTTATTGAATGAAAGTCTCACGCAGCAACGCACTCACTCACACACTCACCTATTAAGAAGTAAAAGAGAGGAAACTGGATAGGGGGAATGTTGTAGGCGTTGTAGCTGGGGTAATACTACACCTTTTCCTGAAGTCCTTGGTCTGGGAAAGACAATGAAGAAGTAGAGCTCAGCAGGGAGAGGGCTGAGGGGATTACTCAGCAGATGGAGAAACGGTCTGCTGGGATGACCAGGAGTGATCCAAAGAACCGCTTAAAAACCGGGACTATTTGTAGGGGAAAAAGTACCTGGAGGACTAATCCTTTCCTGAGGAGAACAATGGGTGTTGCAGTGAGAACAAAGCTCCACAATGGTAACTTCCTTTGCGTGATGGGATTACAAGGTGTTGCCAAAGTCTCAGGATCTTCGGCTGCCTTTGGTTGTGATGTGACTTTGTGTAAATGGTCCTCGCTTGATAGGATATTTGCTCAACTTGGGGCAAACATGCTAATCCCCTCAAGTCAGCTTCTCAGGGGCTGAGGGCCCTTTGTTTATTGTGGGTTTGCACAGCTTGAGGTCTCCTGGGGTTACGTGATGGGGGATTTTACTGGCCTGACCAGGTTTTCGGTTGTTCGTCTGTGACTGCCTACATGCTCATCTGGGCGACCTCTCAGGTACACAGAATCAAGTTTAATATCAAAATTGTAGACCCTTGGATAGGGTTTTTCCAGTGGAGTAACACAATGATGCCTCCCACTTCGAAATACACCACTGTACCAACAGTTGCAATGGGCAAAGAAATGCAGCCTACACAGGTTTCCATAGGTCTACATGGCTCAAAGAGACATCTGCAGAACCAGCATGGATTGTGCTGACTGCAGAAAAAAATGTCCCGTTTTGAGAATTGTTTACCCCAATTTTGGCCATATTATGGCCTCCAAATAGCCTTCTAAAAACAAGAATATAAGGAGACAGCACCAAAGGGAAGGCAGCTCCTTCTGCCCTCCTGTCGTGCAAACACTGGCTGCCATTGCTTTCTTTTCTGTGTAGTCTGTATATCTACAAAAGGAGGCCCAGACCAAATGGAGAGGGAAAGAAGCCACTTTAAAAGTCATCCTCCCATGAAGAAAAAGGAGAACAAATTCTATAGCAAACCCCTGTAAGCTGTTGGAGCTCTCAGATGAACAAAACTTCTAGTGAAATAATAGAAGTGTAGTGTTAACTATGACATTTCTCTGTACCTTCTAATTTATGTAAGTAATAAATAGTTTATTGAATCATGACTGACTCAGCAACAGTCTAAAAAACAAGCTAAATAAAAGACTGGCAGGATAGAAAAGCAACTTCCTACCTGATAATCTCATAGAAAAGTCAATCAGACTCAGGAAACAAAAAGAAAGAAAGAAAACTAATACCTTCTGAAAATCCCTCTGGTAATCTCAGCTGGATAAAGTAGTCTTCAGTTCTTCTCCAGCGGTTCTGCTGTGTAATAATATTAGCAGCTGCACTCCAGCCTACAGGTCAGTGCATTTCACCAGTGGTGGAAGTGTTGATTTGAGGGAGTGGATTTTGTCTCAGCTTTCATTGGTTTGTGCATAATTGTGGGAGGCAAGCAAACATAAACGACCTTCATGGTATTCATGTAATAATATTGTCAGATACTGCACTGGTTAATATATTTATACTGAGGCATAAGAAACCAAGGTTGCATCCCCCCTGAACATTTACAGCAGTGTGATACTACTTTAACTGGATGCCATAACTCCATCATAGGGAATACTGTGATTTGTAGTTTGTGGAGGGACTTGGAATTCTCTGCTAGACAGCACTAACGCTGGGACTAAGGTAAATAGAACTATCTAGCAGAGAAATCTAAGCAGATGCATCAAGCTATATATCTCAGGATTCCATGGGATGTAGCCTTGAAGCCGTAATAGACCAGTGGTGTCAAATTGCTATAACTGCTCAGTGTGGATACACCCATCACATATAGACTAGTTTCTCTGAACTCTGCTATCTAGATTTCCCAAAACTAGCACAAGTGTCTCATAAAGCAGCCAGAATGTGGACCAGCCCAGTATATCCAGTGATTTTATATCTATAGCAGGAGTGGACAACACACAGGTAATAGGCTACATGTGGCCTTTTGACCTTTTTTTCTTAGTAGCACCAACTGCTGTTGTCAAAATCAAAGAATAGAGTGCAAGATTTTCTGTCTCATGATCTCACAGATTTCTAAGATGGAGAAAAATGCTCTGGCACTCTTCTGCAACACAAAAAGCCATCATGATGGCTGCCAAATGTTCATGGTTGCAGCAAATGCAGTGGCAGTGTGGATTCTGATGGATTCTTGGAGGGTACAATGTGACTCACTGTGTCTCAGGATGTGGTTCACTGCCCGTCTACAGAGAAGACTTGTGCAGTCTGGTAGACAGAGTGGTGGATCTGGGAATGGAAAGTGTGGATGAAATTTATTCATTAACTTAACTGTGCAAGTTTCTTTTTCTTGCAATCTCAAACATTCACAATTAATTAACTATCAAAACCAGCAATTATCTCAGTGCGGGGCCAGAATCCTGTTGATGGGAAATATTGATTGATTGATTGCATTTATATGCCACCTTTCTCCCAGGGTGGGACCCAAGGCAGCTTTCAGAAAAGTTAAAAATGTTTACAATAAAAAAAAGCAACAACAATTAAAATCAACTATATAAAAACAGTCTAAAATCATTATAAGAATGTGCAAAAGAAAAAAAATAGATAAAACAGCCTAACAAAAATACACAGCTCTCTTGCTCACACATTGAAAGCTTGCTTGAACAGAAATGCAGGTGTGACGTTACATTATGTTTGTGTTTTGTTTTTTAATAGTTGTTATGAATGAAGGTATCCCATACCACTGTCCAGAGAAACCCTTTGCCTATTCATCCTACTGATCTGCTCCCAGTGTGCCCCCAGGGCTGTTAATGATGGGGAGAAGATAGTGGCACTGAGGCAGTGGCCAGCTGTGTGTTCCAGCAGTCCACCAAGGAAGAAAAAAGCATCCCCCTGGATGTCCCAGGATTCTCCAGCAGTCCAGGAGGATAACCTCTTCATCCTGTGGCTGGCTGTCCCTGGAACACAACCAAACACTGCCTGGACACCCCGTCTCTTCCTCTGGCTGCCAAATGGTCATCAGGGAAGAGCACCCTGGAAGCAGATCAATAAGCTGAGGAAATAGTAAGTTATAAATCACCCTCGGAGGTCCTGTTGCAGCATAGCCAGTTAAAGAAAATAGCTGGACATGTTGCCACTGATCCCACACTCTCTAAAAACTTAGAAATGGTAATGTTGTGCAGGGAGGTTGCACAAGTTTATATGGTGAGTAGAATCAGTAGATGTAGCTACAGAGATGTAAGACACACTCATCTCCTGTGGTGAGGTCTTGGCCTTTATATGTAACATTCAGAGGCTGAGATTCTACATCATCCCAGAGTAGCATAAATATCTGCCGTGGAATTACTGATTCAAAATAGTCTGACATATGTGGATTAATGGTGAATGCAGATGGCTCTAAAGGCAATGCACAATGAGGAAAGACAATGCATAGAGGCAATGTGTATTCACATATTACAGTAGGACCCCCGTATCCATGGGGGATTGGTTCCAGCCCCCCTGTAGATACTGAAACCCGCGGATAGGAGTGAATGCCCTGTCCCCACCGATTGAGGTGGCAAGGAGGCGGGATCGTGCTCCTTGCTTCTTTCCTGCCCGCGCTGCACCGATTGGGCCCGGGCGAGGGGCAGGAGGTGGCAAGGGGCACGATCGCATGCCCCTCACATCTTTCCTACCTGCCACCATGGCGACGGGGCCTGGAGCAAGGGGCAGGAGAATGCGAGGGGGGCGGTCGTGCACCTCTCGCCTCTTTTCTGCCCAATGCCATGGCAACTGGGCCCGGAGCGAGGGGGAGGAGGAGGCAAGGAAGGCGATCACGCCCCTCTCACTTCTTTTCTGCCCACCGCCAGGGCGATTGGGTCAAGGCAAGGGGAAAGAGGTTGCGAGGGGCACAATCCCATACTTTTTGCTTCTCTCCCACACACCGCCACCATGATGGTGGCAGTTGAGATCCAACCGCAGATGACTGCCTTAGCGGATAATGAATCCATGGATAAGGGGGGCATACTGTACTCTGTGTCCTTTAATATGATGCCACATGTGAACAGCCATCATCCAGGTATGACTGTTGTACATTGTCCCCCCCCAAAAGCACATTGCATAAGTAGCACAATTTATACCTATGTATGTCACTAACAAGGTAACAACCATGGTACATTAAAATTATCAGCTTAGCTGTCTTTTTAGCAAGGAGACCATTCATACTCCCATTTTAGAGGTCAAACAACTGAGTTTGAATGAATGCTGTTGATGCATCTGCTAAAACAATACAGGAACAAAGAATTACTGAATGCACAGCCTGTTGAAAATGCGTTACATGAGCCTGCCACACACATACATATTTTATATATGATTAATATGAGTGTCTCCACTTGTGTACATTATCTGTAGATATAAAAGCAAAGCTAATGGTTTACTGTGCCCTGTAATTAGCCTAAATTGTTGGAAGTCTTTCTTTGGCATACCTTGGGTAAAATCCAAAGGGCCTAGAAAAAAATTGATGGAAGGACTGATACAGTGGGTGAAAGGGGAAGCCATGGGAACCTTGCTGGTGTTTGCAACTTTTTGTTTTCTAGTGGATTAACCTGCTTACTGCTGTGTTCATATGGTTGAAAAGTGGAATGACCAGCTTTTATAGGATAATCTGGAGCAATATTCAGAAAGCAGTGCATATTTTAGATGGGAATTTTGACACAGGACCTGTGCAACAAGAGGGTCATGTTATGTGGCAGTCCCAGATTATGCAGCTTTTATAATTGCATTTGTGGTGATTTATGGGAAAGAAGAAAATAGCTTTTTCCGTTATCAAAATATTGTATTTGTAGTGCTGAGGGAAAATACAATTTAGTGATAAAATATCAAGATCCTCCTCAACAAGTGAATCAACAACTACACAGGCTATAAGGGACCCCTCCTGTATCTCAGCTTGAGGACCAAGGGCTGCTGGAGAGATTCTCCTCTGTGACCCACCAACCCATTAGCAGAGGTATGAACAAAGACAATGGTTTCATGTCACACTACATAGACTAATACAAGAGTCCTTGTTACCACACATATAACAAAAGGAATCTTCTCAGAAAGAGGTTTGGACCCTAAGAAACTGACTTTTGGTAAGCAGATTTATTGCTTCGATACATCAGTATTAAATGATCACTGTGAAGATCTGAAAGACCTATATCACCTTATGCAGCCCTTTGAAAATTTAGTGCAAGGGTCATGATTTGCATCCTTTTGGGTCCTATGACATTCCATCCCACTCTCACAACTTTGTAAATATGCTTTATATCTGAGCATTTATTATCACTCTATACCACATCTGAAGAAGTGGGTTTAGATCCACAAAAGCTCATGCAAAAATAAAAACCACTTAGTCTTAAAGGTGCTGCCACGTTTGTTTTTCTATTTTTTTTCTCTTCCTTCCTTTCTCTTTTTTATGCTGCAAGAGACTGATACAGTTATTTCTTTGAAAACAATCAGAGCAAGACACTGTGTGAAGACATGAGTCAGACCTTCTCTCAGCTGCTGTACCAACATTGTGGAATGGACTCCCTAGATTGGCATCAGTCTCATTTTAGCACCAAGTTAAAGCATTTCTTTTTTTTTAAATTATGGATTTGGAGTCTAATTATTTTATCTGCTTCAAATGTGTGCATGGTTTTAAACGTCTGGCCTGTTTTAATTTGCCAAATAGTTTAATATGAATACCACAATTTATAGCTTGATGCACTGAGATCCTTAGATACAAGGGAGGGTTTTGTTCCTGATCTGCTCTGAATCAGGAAGAATAGTACAAAGAGAAATCTTATGAGACCTTAAAATCTAACAGACTCATTATAGCATGTGACAATATGATTTCTGTATGGGAATCTGTATTAGTCTGTTGCAGTAAAAAGAACAACAAATCTTGTGGGACCCTGAAAACAGACACATTTATTATGGCATTCCAGTTCATGCTATAACAAATGTGTCGCTGTTTAGGGTGCCACAAGATTCTTAGCTGTTCCTGATGAAAGAGGCTCTGATTCGTGGAAGCTTATGCTTCAACTGTCTGTTAGTCTCTGAGATGCTACAAGACATTTGCTGTAAGAAACTAATATGTCTGCCCCTCTGGAATGGATCTGAAGGCCGTAGAAACATGGGAGAGGGTGTTACAGGGTGTATTGCATTCCATTTCACAGCAGGAGACATAAACCATAGCAGCAAAAGAGAGCCTGTTCGAAATGGAACACACAGGCCACATTTTTGGCTGGGAAGGGAAGTGTTGGCTTCTTGCCCTGGCAGTTGGAGTGCAGGAATACAAAATGAAAGGACCAAAGCACCTCCTTTTTCTCCTCTCTTTGTTTATTCAGCTACTTGATCTGGTTGGTGATGTTTTGTGGTCTGTGGGCAAGCAGCAGAAGCTTCAGGCTACCATGCCTTTGATTAATTTGAGTTCCTTTAATAAGGTAAGAAGCCTAGCTCTGCAGCAACGGTGGCAGTTGCATTGGAAATGTGAGTTTTTTTCCAGGAGAGGCTTCAGTATATTCATAACACTCAAACCCCATGAGATGTGCTTCCATGGAGGACACCCTGCGCACTATGTACTTTACACAATGGGACTTGTACGGCAAGCTCTACAGCAAGCAGCAGTGGGCATGTGTTCTGGTGGACTGGCAGTCTTCACTATTTTGATTTTCTCCAGCAATAAAAACAACCACCCAGAGATTTTATTTTGTTAAGCAGGATATAAGTACCATAAAGAAAAATAAATGAATTAATTAATTAAAAATATTTCTATCCTACCTGGCTGTGCTCTTTGAGAGTTTCTGAGAACTATAGTTCCAGAAAAGTAAGATTTCCAAGTGGACTGTTCTCGGAGGAAGGGCATTCCACATTGGTTTGTATAGCTAGAGTTTTCAGTGCTTCCTTGAAACACTGCAGATTTCCACTTTTCACATCCTAAACCAGTCCTGCAAGATGAGGAAGCCAGACACAAAACCCCCAAAAGAAGCAAATAGAAGTGTGACAGAAAGGAACTCTTCTGAGCCAAGCCTTCCAAAATACTGAGGTTCCACTGCATTGGGCACTATTAATGAGAGTGCTCTGTGAACATTTCCTCAGCAGGCAGTGAATTGGATAATGATGTTGCTGTCGAATGCTTGCCAGAACACGTTGGTGGAATCACTGATTATTTCTACTGCTGTTTATTAATACCAACATCTTTTAAGGTAGCTGCCTACTTCTACAGTGCTAACTAGGACAACAATGACACGCAGAGCCTGGTGATATTTCTTCCTTAGAACTATAGGGCTAAGATGTAAGATTCTGCATCAGCTGGATTTTCTCCAAGGATCTATAGCACTTATAGTCACAAAGGGAGGGAAGCTTTTAATCTATACGTGGAACACAGCTTTCTTGGCAGAAACTTATTTGTGAGAAGAAAAAAAAGTGCTGTGTGGTCTATACAAAGCTTAGCAAAGTTACTTTTTGAGATCACAACTGCCAGAATCTCCCACCCTGTCTCAAGCGATTCTGTGAATTGTTGTCCAAAAAGTAACTCCCTAGACTTTGATCTGATAGAATAGTAACTACAGAATAATTACAGCTTGGGCATCACCATGGAAATGCTAATGGGACCAGCTTAAAGATGATGGTGTGGAAAAAAAGAATGAACAAGGATAGAAAAATATTAACATCCAAAAGTCAGAATCTAAGGCAGGAGTGGCAACTGTATGGCTCTTGGTATGGTCTTGAAATACAACTCCCAACATTCTTCATTGCTGGCTATAGTGACTATGGTTCCTGGGATTTGTTGTTCAACAAAATCTGGAGGGCTGTACAGTTTGTACCCCAATTTAAAAGTCCTTAGAAATGCCTCAACATAGCAGGAAGTTTTATTTTAGGCAGCTGAAAGAGATGGAAGCCAAAATATTTTCCTAATTTGTTTATTAAGTTTGTTAGTGGTTCAAATAAGTACATATCTTTAGTGGTCAATGTCATCTTTCTAGGATATAGAATAAACATGTCAGAAGTGCTGTTTGTTTGTGAATCACCTAAGAGTATAACAGCATAATGGCCAGCTGCTTCTTCACACAGCACCTTTTACCCTCTTAAGGTAGCTGTGCCTGCATGGTTTCCCCACCAAGAGTTGGTTCAAATGGTCTCTCTTAAGTAAAGATCCATATAGCCTTGAAAGAAACTCAGCAGGCATTTAGCTTGCCAGACATCCAGGCTCAGCCTACCTGATAGTTTGCTTCATCTTTCTTGCATTACTGTTGGAAAATCAGAACATGTTGAATTTATTTATGACCAAATTCCATGTGTAAAATTGCAATAAAATGATCTGTTCCCCTGCTCCAAAAAGGCTGCTATAAAGAAAAAGAAGAAGAGGAGGAGGAGGAGGCAGCTGATAAGAGCACCCTTATTTTGGGGCTGGTTGGCCACGCACTTCTGGTAGCACAAACATAATGTTGAAAATTGTAGGTCATTTTGGATTAAAAAAAAAAAGCATTTCAATAGTTGTTTTGACACCCAAATCACAGGAATGTTAAATGCTTCATCCTTGGTGGAGCACACAATGCATTGCTGAAAAACCCATGAAAAAAACCCATTGAAGTATGCATCGCAGAGTTCCTACCATACTGCTTGGTGCAAGAGGGATCTTTAAAATGCCTTGGATACCAATTGTGTTTCAGCACAGCATTGTAGTTCTTCATGTGAAACTACACTACAACTGACCATTCATAAGTCCCCAGACTCACCTTACAATTGCTGCAGTCCACCCCTCTCTACTATTCCATACCTGCTGAGAGTGATGGGAGATCAGAGAAGCATCATACACAGATGTGAAATGATTAACTCCTCTGCTGAGACCTCTGCAGGACCCCAGCAGACCTCAGTAGAGGATATAATCACTGTGGTCTAGATATGGGAATATAGCCAGAAACCTCTCTGATCCTCCACTGCTCTCACCAGGCACAGAATGGCTGTCGTGGTGGGGAGTCTGCAGTGATTTTATGGTAGGTCTGAGGGAGCTTTGGTCTGTGCAGAGGGAGGAAGGGAATACCAACCTCCACATCAACCAAAAAGAGACAAGATTGATGCATATGCCACTAACTCTTAGGATGCCAGCCAAAGAGACTTCTACACTGCACCCTACATTATGTTATGTTCCTGGTTGCCTATCTGGAGCTGTTGGCCCCCTATTCCATCAGATATCACCTTTAGCAGGTGGTAGTCCCTTGCCTTTTGCACTTTCAATAAGTCAGGGACAGTGTGCTGGAGGAGCTTGGCTCACATTGTAAGGATTTGCTGGGGCTCCTTATAGCTCGGCATGGAGAATCTTTGGTCCCTCAGATGTTCAACTTCCAGAAGTCCCACCCAGCTAGTGCAGTTGTGGGAGCTATCAGCTCAAACATTTGGAAGATCCGAGGTGGCTCTCCACTTCTCCTATAACTGGTTGGAGGGCTGGTGTCAACAGTCACCCAGTGAACTGCTAGCTGTGGGTCAGGAACTCTCTCAGTTAAGCCTGGCTCTTATGGTATTGTTGGAAGCTCAAACAGCCTTTGCTGACACAGGCAATATGAGAGGTTCCAGGCAGAGCACTACTAGTGCTACCAGTCAAGATGCTGTGTAGTTAGTTATCTGTCTTTTTATCCTCAACAACTTGCTTGCTTGCTTGCTTGGTTCCTTCCTTCCTTCCTTCCTTCCTTCCGGTGGAAAGAAGAAAAAAGCAAAAAAAAAAAAAAAACACAGCAGGGGCACAAACTGAAAACAGCAGCAGCTGGACTCTCAACAAAATTCTGTGATTACATGAGACAATCCTTGTGTGAGAGTACCCTCAAAACCTCAGAGAAAACATAGGAGAGAGCTGTGCAAAGTCCTTTCTACATCTTTCTTGACAGGAAATAAAAATGTAAATACCTGGCAAAGTGATTCCCTGGATAGAAGTCAGGGCTGTCACTCAAACAAAGCTGCTCTTTCCCTCCTCCCACTCCTGCTACATACTTTGTATTTTAACCAGACTGCACTGTGCACGACCTTGAGTGCCAACAGAAGACAGAGGAACAAGAAAACAGCATGGCTTCACTGCACCCAATTGCAAGCTAACTGGGAAGGAAATGTTTTCAGCCTGACGGATTCGTTTTATACCTTATGTAAACAAGGGGCCTTGCGTCAGGGAAAGGAGACACAAAAGAAATGAAAGTTCCTCATGGGATGTAATGTTCTATTAGTGGATATTACCAACCTTGCTCTTATCCTCTTGTGTGCCACAAAACCTGAACATGTGTTACATGCCCTTGGGCATTTGCTGCTGAATTTACTTATGCAGAAGAGGGAAGCATACATAAAAACAAGTAACAGCGTACAACCAGAATATGGGTGCTTGTTACCATTTCACCCTGTTCCTTGTGCTCCTTGTCACTATTTCAGTCACAACAGTGGAGGGTGGGGAGGTTACAATACCTGAAAACACTCAGAATATTTAATAAACAACCCATCAGATCAAATAAAAGCAGGAATTATGAAAAACTTTCAGCCAAAATAAGATATCTCAAATTGCATCAAAGGCCAACTTAAAATGAGCAGAGGTGACTGTTTCCTGTTAACACAACTTATATTCAGGAAATGCTGTCCATTTTTTAAAAAATTATTAAAGCACTCCAATCTTTCTATAATAAAAACAAAGACATCATTATTGAACTGTTACCCCACTGTAAGATCTTTGGTTTGGTTTGATTTTTGGAGCCTTATAAATTGCTGCGATGGGAAGGGGGAATCATCTCTACTTCCTCTTTCCACCAACAGGAAGCTTCCACTGGACCCCAGTGATTTCTGTGAATAAACGAAGCCTTCCAGTCACAGAATATCCAGTCTATTCGTGTACCTCTAACTATCCTGATCTGGCAGGGGCAACTTTGGTTCATCCTTTGTCATCTCGCTTTTTCACCTGCTTTTAAAATGTCACAGGGCCTTTCTGCACAACAACTGCGTGGGGACGTGAGAGGTGTGGGACCACGACGACACTTCTGCATGATGTTGTCATGGTCCTGCCCTTCTCCCGTTGCCAGCTGGTGTGATCGTGGGGTGAATAATTGACAGGGTTTCTCCATCAATGACCTCCAATTGCGCAACACTCCCATACTTACCTGCCATGTGGAAGGGCAGGAAGTATGACGGAGGTGCTTCCTGCCACAGTGCAGCATGGGAAAGAGCCCGGCTGCACTGCAGAAGAAAGAGGCATGTCCCTCGTGCTCCCTCCCACAGGGAGCCAGTCAGGTGCGGAGGGGAGCGTTCCTCTCACATTCCCTTTCCAGCAAAGGCAGTGCTGGGATTGTGGCCAGAAAACTACCGAGCAAGGTAACGTGCAGAAGTGGTCCCAGTTTCTCTTTCTTCATCTTACTTTTTTCCTTTGTCTTCAGGCTATTTCAATTGCTGCACATAGGACAAAGTGCAAAAATAGTTTGCACATAGTTAACTTAGCAGGGGAGTGGTTACAATTTCCAGAACCCTTAGCATGGCCATGCTACAGATTCTGAGGGGCGGTAGTCCAAAACTCCAAGCTCCAAAACTTAGTCCAAAATTTCCAAGCTCTGCAAGGTAAGCTCAGAAGGCTGATTTTCTTAGGATAATTAGAAGTGCCTCTTTACAGAAACATAGGGATCCTTCTTCTTTAAAGGAAAAACATTCTGCTTAAGAAGTACGTAAAGCACTGCACACACTGGAGGCCCCAATTTCTTCTTTTAGGGGAAGTTGGATGAGTATCAGATAGCAGAGCAATGTGGGCATATCTTAATGGCAGAGGGTCTGGTGTTATTGTACAATCTACCTACTGAGGCTACAATAGACTTCTCCAGTGACCTCCAGATAACTACGGCCAGCCATTGCTGATGTTACCAGAAGACAAGGGGAATTACAGCCCAACCTTTGTAATTCACACTTGCATATTATTGGATCTGAAGACTGAATGGCCAAAAAGAGAAAATAAAATAAATATCCCATCCTCCGCAAAAAACAAGCAATGAGGTAATGGTTTGAGTGTTGGACTATGACTCTAGAGACCACGGTTTGATTTCCTGCTTGGTCCTGGAAACGCACTGGGTGAACTCGGGCATATCACACACTCTCAGCCCCAGAAAACTCCATGATAGTTTCACTTTAGAGTCGCCCTAAGTCATAAATGACTTGAAGGTATACAACAACAACAACAACAACAATGCATACTGAATATAATCCAGTTAAAGTGCTTAACTTTTCTGTTGAAGTAAGTTGGGGATAAATAAAATAAGTTGATCTTTAGTCTGTTGATTTAAATACAATACAGGTTTGTTTTATTGGTTCTTTGTTTTTTGAAATACATTTACCACTGCCGTTTGCCCTACAAGAGTCCTTTCTCCACTTCACTGGGTACCTCTAGATGATACTTTTTATTGTCCAACTGTCCTGTTTCATTCCCAGAATTTTATGTGGGTCCCAAGCAGCACAGCACATCAACAACGCTCCTGTATTTTCCCACTGCAGTTTCCAGCTTCTTTTTTAGAACAGAAAACTCTTCAGGAAGGAAAGATGGAATAACTGTGCCATCTCTGTGGACTGGCAACCCTAGAAACTATGGAAGAACCCCCCCCGCCCCATATACTTCTGAATGAATTAAGGAGTGAATTGTACTTAGGATTCAGCTTGGTGTAGTGGTTTGAGCATTGGGCTATGGCTCTGAAGACCAGGGCTTGAATCCCTACTTGGCCAAGGAAACCCACTGGGTAACACATACTCTGTCCTTTAACGGAAGGCAAAGGCAAAAGCAAAGCCTCTCTTAACAAACCTTGCCGAGGAAACCCCATGATAGCTTTGCCTTAGGGTTGCCATAAGATGGAAATGACTTGAAGGCATACAAGAACAAAAAGTGTCTAGACATTCAGTTTTCAACTCTCTTTTTTGTCTTTTCTTTCTTATTGTAAGAATCAGCAAGGTAGAGTGAAGAAACAAACATGATGTTTCCTGATGCAAGCAGGAATGACAATTTGTTGTGCTGAAAGGAAAAAGGCTTGCTTTTAAATGTGGTTGAGATCAGAGCACACTGGATGCTTGGATTCTAATGACAACAGAAACAACAACAACAACAGAACAATTCCATAGCTTGACTTAAATGAAGGCTTTCCCTCCTTTGATTTAGATATCTGTTTTTAAATCAAATCTAAAGTCTCCCTGAGAAGCCTGCGAGTTGAAAGCATCAGCTACCTGACCTATAAAAAGAGTTTTGTCTGACTGCAGGAATAGGCCCTGAGGTTGTTTACTGTACATGTACGAGCTTTCCTTTTGAAATATAAATTGGAAAGAGAAGGGTGAAAAAATGACATTATCTTGGTTTTTTTCCCTCCTCTTCATTTTTCCTCTGTCAAAATATGTATTTTCCCTTGTTTTGAGATTGCTGAGATGTTCGGACAGAAGGATTACCCTGCCATTAATAGTGAACTTCTTGGATTTATGACATTTTAGAACACAATCCACAGATCACTCAAACCCAAATATTTAGATTATAGATTACTCTTGTTCCTCTGAAGCTGCTGACATAAAGGTTGCCCTTTCCTCCCAGCATTACCACTGCATATTATAAGGTGTTTTTTTTTTCAAAAGAAAATTCTGCAAGGTTGTTTAATAGTCCTTGCAAATGATAGCCCAATGAAGGACACCATCATTATTCTTCTCTTGCAGGTGGAGATCTGAGGGAGAGAAAGAAAGACAGGCTCAACACAGCACCAAGGCTAGATTATTAAATGATGCAATTGCATCAAATGCTCTCTGGGCCGCGTGTCCCTGGGCCTTATGTTGCTGTTGATTCTGCACACGTGCACACATATTCAAGCTTCCTGATGCTGTCAAATACTACTTGGAAGATCTCTCCCCACCCAGTAGGGTGGCAATTGCATTGGCATAGGGGAAATTTTCACTTCTGCCCCCCCTCCCGTGAACTGCACTGTTCCACGAGTGCACCAGAAGTGAAATTGTGCCACTTCCACTCACCATTCTGGCTTACGTTAGACATTTTTTTAAAAAAAGTTTTCAGAGGGGAAACTGGGAGATGAGATATTTAAACTCTGCATTTCAGGTGGTTTTGGGGACTTATACACACTCCCTTTTGAAAGAAAAACCATGCTAAAATTATTGTGAATAAATTTAATAAAATAGATTTGGAAGTTGGGTGGCTTTGGGAATCACCAGGGGGAGGATATTTTGTGAGGATCACAAAAGTAGGCTTCAGGAGCTTCAGACAATTTGGAGGGCAAACCTTTCCCACCCTACCCAAGGAATGATAGCATTTATCACCTACCTTGCCCTCATTTCTGAACTGCAAAGCAAGAGAGGTGGTGCATTGAGTTTGCTGCTGAGATACAGGTTTGGTTCAACCAGGTGGGACACAACGAGGGAGAAGATGTCCAGAACCTACCCCAGCTTTGGTGTAAAAGAATTGGCTCTGGACACAAGGAAGGCTCCTATTTGCCATGTATCACCATCAAACCTGACTTGTTACAGCTCAAAAAAATTGAGAAGTTCACTTATGGGCATAGGAAGGACTCTGTTAAGGAATGTTTCCAGGGCCTCAACCAGCTTAATCCTGTTGGAAAATGCAAGATACAGCAGTAAATCTCTCAGGCAGAATAGTCAATTGGCAAAGAAGCTGAACAACAACCAATTCCACATCCGCTCACCCAAAGCAAAGAAAATAAATAAGCTTAGTCACCTTTGCAAAACCATGTATAAGTAACTTTACTTAGAATACATGTGCATAATCAAATGCAAGGTCTAATGGAGAAAGATGGGGAAATGACTTTAGGTTAGAGTGGTGGAAGAAGAGAGTGGGCATGGAATTCTGTAAATAGGCAAACTAGTATAGTATGGGCATACAATGTTTGTTAACCCTAACCAATCTAGCCTTGCAAAATTTCATTAATTCTATGGCAGAATCGGGATGAGCTCCTAGCTTCCAGTTAGATCACTTTAGCTAATTTTCCCTCAGTTGCATTCTGATGCCCATGAGTCTTTTCCATGGGAATTAATGTCTCAGACAAAGGGCTTTTTCGCACTTGGCGAAGAAAACGCCCTGTTCTGTTACTTACAGAACTGGCGTGCTCCCTCGGAGGACCCAGGCTGATCTGGAGCAGTGTGTGGCTGTGCTACACACTGCTCCAGGAATGAAAATGGCGGCTTCCGGTTGGTGGAGGTTCTCGCCAACCGGTGAAGCTCGCCAGCCTAAAGCCCGCCCCCGGAAGATCTGCAGGCTCACGCTGGTGCAAGCCTGCAAATCTACACCAGAGCATAGCCATGGAGTGAGGCGCGCCGCGCTGTTGAAAGACCTGTTTTAAGCAGTCTTTCAATAGCACAGTGAGCGACCACTTCTGGTCGTTCCGCAGTGGGCTGAAGTCTGGAACTACAGAAAGTAGTCCGGACCCAGTCCTCCCCCAAGTGCAAACGTCCTCGCTGGAGGATGCTCTGCCCTGTTGCAAAAACAAAGTGCGGAAAAGGCCAAACACTGACAATTGCTATTGAAATAAACAGGAGCCAGAATTCAGGAATGGACTTACATCTTCATAAGTGGATTTATGTCTGCAGGAAATAGAACTGATCTTTTTCACAATGTCTGTATTCAGCAAGGGGCTACTGTGATGTTGCTACAAAGGGAAGACAGTGAAGTGATGGATGCATAACAGGGGCAATGCACGTTAGGACACCGGCTAGGGAGTGCTGATCCACACTGATAGAGACCAATGCACATCAGGACACTCTTGCCCTAATACACATCTTCACAAGTCACTGCTGAGGCTTTGCTATAATGCAGCTTAGACTGTGGCAAAGAATTCTGACCAGGGTTTCTGAGTCAATATTTTAGAAAAGATATAAACATCAGCTTGATTGCCACGCAGCCCAGTTCCATCAATAAATAGCTTTTGCTCTTGTTCCCCATTGAAGGCTTTTGTAATCCTGTTCTAGACTGAACAGGAGCCACTGAGCAAATTCACGGGTGCACCAGTTAATGGCTGGGTTTAGAATATATTTTCACAAGTTCGTTACACACTAAGGCTGACCTCCTGTAGTGACATGTCCAGGCACAAGAACATCTTATACTTGTGTATTTTTTTTTTTTTGGTTATTGAAGAAGTTGGTATTCTCTTCCACACTTCTCAACAACCCCCATGGACTCACTGTTGTATTGTGACAGTTCCCCTCTCAGCAATTCCATTGTTGATGGAGATTGAAGAGATCAGAGAAGTGTCTGGTTGTGTTTCTATAGCCAGAGTCGGACTGATTACATCATCTCTGAGACCACTGGAGAACCTCAATGGATCTAGCAGAACATATCCTTGATCTATGTCTGGCTATGGGGAGAGAGGTTTCCAGCACCACCTCCAGTCTCCACCAGAAACCCAACAGTGAGTCTTGGGGCTGGTGACAGAGGAGCTGTAGTTGAGTTCTGTATATGGAAATCTTATGCTATGCTACGTAAGATCTCAGCTTGAGTCAAGTACAGTCTACCCAACTATATGTGGTAGTCCATCAGTGCTTGATACATGTGCTGTTTTTGCGGCCTGTTTCAATAAGCAAAATCAAAGGGTGATGGAAAGTGCTGGGAATGATGTGTCACAAATTAGCTTAACAAATCCTTAACAACCTCTTTTCTTCTTTTCTTTTCTTTCCTTAGCAGACAGAAAAACCAGCAAAGTGATCAAATCCCTGGCAGATGGATTTGATTCAACATAAGGCTTCCTCCTATTGTCATAATCCACCCCATGAATTTTGAGGAATCCAACACAGAGGAGTCAGGCCTAGAAAGGCCTCTTCTTTCTGATGACAGTTCCCTTCCTGAATCTGAGCAACTACTGGCAGATGCAGCTGATGAGGAACATCTGTAGGATGCACCTCCACTTCAGCTGAAGCTGGCAGACACCAAGGAGGCACTTGCATCCTTTTGAGGAAAAGGAGCAGTGTTAGGAGAGTCAACACATCTTGAAGAAGACTAAATCAGAAATGCTGACCAATTAACCAGCTAGTGTCTCAGGATCAGGTGGCTGTAAATCTCCTTGCAGCTGCTGAGAGTTCTTGTTTACAGTTGCTTGTTCTACCAGGCTTTAAGTACTCATTCTGGGCTCATGCATTTATTTCAGATTCTTCACATCTGGACTAGCTCTGGTTTACATCTCTTCATCTTTTCCTTTTTGGCTTTGCTTCTTGTGACTGCTGGCTTCTTGTGAGGGATTCTGGAATGGCTGAGACTTTGCTCCTGAACTTCCCTTCAGTTTCAGCAAACTCCTCTTGATTAACTGTATATGATCTGGGCTGGCTTGACTAACCTGTAACAGCTCTCTGTATTGTAGCTTATCTCTTTTGGCACTTGATGCTTCTAGGCACAGGACCGGTCATACAAGACCTTGTAAGGCAGAAGAAGGAAAATGTCTGGGTGCTGTATGACTGCAGCTCCCATCAGCCCTAGCCAGTGTAGCCAATGATGAGGAATAGTAAGACTGCAATCCTACAAGTAGAAGGCCATATTTTCCTTTTCCCCATCATATGGTGTACTTAGGTGAAGTACCTAGAATGGGTTGGCCTCAACATATGGTGTTGATATGGCGGATTTGCCGCTAAGCTACTTCTTCTGAGGTTCAGTGTTGCTGCTGGGGCTCCACCTAGTTTCTTATCATATTGAAACTATAACCAGGTGGTAAAACAGCCTCATATCAAAAATATTAAAAATATCTAGCAAAGCAAGAAAGGAAGTCCAGTACTTCAGATAGATGGGTAGGTAGAGACAGAAAGGTATGTATATTGAAAGTATAGATAGACAGATATAGATATAGGTAGGTAGCTATGGCTAGAAAGATAGATAGATAGGTAGATACATACAGACATACATATGCAAAAGCAATGTGTGCGTGTGCTTGAGAGAGAGAGAGAGAGAGGGAGAGAGAAGGAGAGAAAGGAGGATGGGAGGAGAGAAGGAAATGCAGTCATGTCTCTGTTTCCTCTTCAAGTGTCTTTACTAATAGCTTTCAAATGTTGGCATCCCTAGGCCATGTACGGATGCAGCTCTGGACATGCCAGTGGCTTCATGGCACTCAAGGAGATAAGACAGTTTAGTTTAACACAACATGAATGATTCCAGCCTCGAGTCCCAATCAAAGAGATTTACAGCTGTTTTAAAAAGACAGTAATGTTGACTTGACTGGTGAAAGAATACAGCTAGCTAAACTGAATAAAAAGACAAGGGACCAACAAGAAAATAAATGCTGGGCTGTGAACATAATGTATACCCTGTTAACTCCATTTTTGTTACCATTATTATTATTATTAATCATCATCATTCTTTTGGGGACATTCACACTGCATCTAAATTTGGAGGTATTTAAAGCTGCTGCGCTTTTGAAATGAAAAACAGATCCCTCCCCTCCTAAAGAAACAGCCATCTTGTCTAGTTAAAACAATTAACAGAACAGACAGTGAAAAAGATTGCCTCTGTCGCTGTTTAAAACGATTTTAATCCAGGGTGGTCCTACCCGAGGAATTCCTATAGTCTCACTTTCATCATTGGACTTCTTTTCCTGTCAACCAATTTTTAGGTGTACCAGTGCTGTTTTTTTTTCTTTCTTTAAGCACCTCTCTCCACCCAATGATTGTTGGAGCACTGCTTTGTGACCTCAAAGTGCACCTTCTAAGAAGATAATTAATCATACAATTTAGGTGCTTGTTTCCTCCAAAGTAAGTCTCTTTGCATTCACTGCAGCTCTGACTCTCTTGTAAGGCTGTTTAGGACTGAAACTGAAAAGTCATTTTCAATGTATAATGGCTTATCCTCCCTGCCTCCAGTTTATAAACCAAAAAGTGGTATTAAAAACTCAGCCAGTCTGTTGAAATGGTTAGGTGGTAAGTATCTGGTGCTGAAGTGGCCATCTGCAACCCACAGCAAATAATTATCAATTGTCTTCCTTGACTGAATTTCACGTGCTGGCACAGACTGGTGGGAGGTGCACCTTCCACTGTGTGTTGCTGGTGCATCTGCCTAGGGTGAGGAAGGAGGGGGCTGGGGGAAGCAGATCATGCTGATTCCTTCACTACAAGGCACACAACCTGCTGAGTAGACAGGTGCTGGCTGTGCGGATGTCCATGGGCGATGGAAGCCTGGTTGTCCGAGTAGCTGACATCTATATCTAGATCTATCTGGATTTTTAAACTGATACAACATGAAGAATGTCACTCTTGGTTACTGTACAGCTGTATCTCATGGACATCCTTTAAGCGCAATGCCTTGACCATGTCTTCCTTGCTTTCTTCAGCTGCCGTAATGTGCTATTGTTGTGAAATCTTTTGGACCTTTATTTAGCCTCCAGAGCAGATACTCCGGCTATGGTTTAGAAACTTTTTCAAATGCAGTGTTTTTGATTATCACTCATGTGCATAACAATATCAGTTATTCTTCTGGCACTTGTCTGCAAACTTCCTTCACCCAGACAGGGCACATGTTAGCATAGTACTATTGCAGAGATATGTTGCTTCCCTTTCTTCATCTCTCTCTTCTTTTAAAGTGTGTGTGTGTGTGTGTGTGTGTGTGTGTGTGTGTGTGTTTAAAGAATTCTGGTACTTGATGTCCCAAAGTGGACCGTTCTGTAGAAAAAAAAAGATGGTTTTTTTTTTATAATGCAAAACCCGTATTTTCTCACATAAAATTTTTGTGCAAAAACCACGTGCTTTTCTCTGCAAAATAATTTCTGTGCATTTAAGACATTCAAATATGAGAAGGGTCCTGAGGAAGAATATTTGTTTCCTCTAGCAGTTGAGAGAAAACTATTGTAATTAGTTTGATAACAAAATAGTCAAGGATTTGTTTCTTGTTTTTAACTATCTTCAGGTTGACTTCAATTTACAGTGATCCTATGGATGACAGACCTCCTAGTTACCCTATTCTCAACCACTCTGGCCAGGTTTTGCAGATTCAGGGATGTGTCTTCCTTGATTGAGTCTATCTATCTGTAATGCAGTCTTCCTCTCTACCCACTGCCTTCCACCTTACCAAGCATTGTTGTCTTTACTAGTGAGCCAGGTCTTATCATGATATAGCCACAATATGACAGTCTCAGTTTTGTCATCTTTTCAGGCTTGATTTCCTCTAGGACTTATTCATTTGTCTTTTGAGCAGTCCAGGGTATCTGTAGAACTCTTCTCCAGCATCCCATTTCGAATGAGTTGATTTTCTTCCTATCAGCTTTCTTCACACAATCCCACCACCATGGAAAGGGAGTACTATTGGTAGAAGTTAAGGATTTACATCCCTAATATTCTCTGGTGGGCACCCAGCCCCCAAGCTTTACATCAGCTTGATTTACAGACTGGAACATATACAATTTGAAAGGGATTATCTGTTTCTTTAAGGATAGGACTCAAACAGCTTCAGAAGGAAGCATGTGGGCCGTAGCCCACATGATGCCCAGACCTGGTCTACCTTCTTTTTCCCTAGTGGCTACTCTCTTGAACAGAGGCTGCTGTAACAGCTCTATAAGATTGCATATGTGCAGTTCAAGAATGATAGCATGTAACGTGTTCTGAGAAAATCAGGTCTGAGTTGAAACCATCTTCTTTCAATTTCACATGGACTGGGGAAGGCTTAGCAAGTAAACATTTAGCAGGACCATCTGGACTGTCTAGAATAGTGGCTCCTAGCCTGGAGTCCAGTGACCAATGGAGTTGGTGGAGTCCTCACAGTGGATCTGTGAAGTCCTGCTGCTGAACTCCAACATCAGCAGCAGCGATAGGGATGTGGCAGCAGCAGGAAGGGTGCTTTTTTCATTTGCAGACAAGGGAGTAGTTTGAGCACAAGCACACATAACCCTGCTGTCCGGTCCCTGATGAAAGAGCTACAGTGGCAGGTATGTGTGCACTCCCAAACTATGACTCTGGAGACCAAGGTCTGAGTCTCCACTTGGTCATGGAAAACCACAGGGTGACCCCAGCCAATTCACATTCTCTCAACCTTACAGAAAAGTGAAGGGAACAAATCTTGCCAAGAAAACCCTCATGACAGGTTTGCCTCAGGCTCTCTTAAGTCAGTTTTCAAATGGGAGAGATATGATGGCTAGAAAGAACTTCCCCATGTCAGCAGCACTTTGTTGTTGTGGGCAAAGAAAATAGCTTCATGGCACATGTATTAATGCAAGAGTCCCCACTACTGTACAAGAAACAACAGGGATCTTCTCAGAGGAAGTTTTGAACTCAAGGAAACTGACTTTTGGTAAGTAGATTTATTGCTTTTGCTTATTAACACTAACTGACCACTGTAAAGATTTAAAAGATCTGTATCACCTTACATAGCCCCTTGAAAATTTAGTGCCAGAGTCATGATTTGCATCTTTCTGTAACCTATTACATTCCATTCTTCTCTCACAACTGTGTAAATATGCTTTATATCCTGAAGCCTTGATATTACTCTGTACTGTATCCCAAGAAGTAGGTTTATATATGAAAGCTCGCACTAAAGTAAAACCCAGTTAGCCTTAAAGGTGATATTACATTCTTTCTTCCCCCTTCTTTTAATGCTGAAAGACACTAACATGGATACCTCTTTGAAAACTCTTTGTCACAGTACAGTATTAAAGGAGAACAAAATATCTTTGATAACGTGAGTGTAGGGCACTTCAAGAAGTGGATAGAGTTTCTAAATAACTTAAAAAATTAATTTGCTTAATTGCTGTCTAAACTGCTTGCATCAGAAACTGAACTTTTCATACCACTGAGAAAGCAACAGTCCACCTGCACTAAAAGATCAGCTTTTATTCTGCCCAGATTCTGATACTGTGAGAATTCACTCCAAGCTCATCTTTCCAGTAGCACCCTTTCAAGAGTCCAAAGATGCATATGGCACGTGTATGTTCCAAGCTGCCTTGAATTTCATTATTGAGAGAAAGGTGGGGTATAAAAAAACACATTTCTCATGGGCTTCTCCAATAACTTCTCCAGAATTCTTATCAAGCAGGTAAGATGCACTAATTAAGTTGCATCCCCTTCCTTAATTTGATGTGTATGTTTGCCATTCTTCTTTATTCTAGCTTCAGCCACATGACATATGAAATGTGTGGTATTTAGCTATTACTTGTGGTCTTGAGATACTTCTCAAAGTTTTGTTCTGGGCTTTTGGAAAGTCAAACTGCAGCACCTTCATTTTCCCATGTGAAAACAAAGATGTGAAAATATCAGGAGGTAACCCTTATCTCTAAGTTAGAAGAGAATCCTATTAGGAAACTGAATAGTGAAGCTTGTCAGGCTGTCAGTTCCTGAACAAGGGTGGCAGAAGGACTGCTTTCCATTCTTTTTTCAGTTCCATTGAACATTTGCACCTGTAGAATCTCAAGAAATTTCATTAAAAATAGTCTTAACACTGCAAATGTTTTTCTTTTCAACAAGAACAAAGACTCTAAATCTGGAGCCTTGCCTTAGAAACTGGTACATTTAACAAAAGATCTAGTTTACTGTAAAGATCAGATAAGCTCCTCAAGAGTCAGCTGTTTTTCTTCATGATTATATAATAGGGAAGGTAACTAGGACTGAAGGAAGGAATCTAGCGCTAATGAGAATAGCAAAAGGAACAAGGAGATCACTACAAAAGGGTTTACTTCTGGCTTATGCCTTTGCTGTTTTCTCTAATGAGTTACAAATTGAGTAAGTAGTGTTATGTGCCATGTCATAACATATCACAGTCAGGTTGCATCCTTATATGTCACAGAAAGTAACAGGAGATGACAGATACAAGGAGACACTATCTGTCACTTTAGGAATTCTTTTTATTTCTTGTCGATAAAGTTACTCTGTTTCTCAAACACCGTCAAGTCTCAGCAGTTGTGGAAACAACAACAACCACCCTCAACAACAGAGGGATCAAAAGGGGACAAGAAGGTCAAATATTTTAAGTGTTATTCAGTCCTCAAGCAAATGGAGTGATGGTCAACCACATGGACAGCAGGACAAAACTGCCCAACTGAGATTTTGAGGAGTCAGCAGTCATAGCTTCACAGTGACAGCAGACCCAGAACTGTAGTCATCCCCACTTCTGGGACACACCATGCTCGAAAACCTCTTCCTGGAGCTCAGATCAAATATTTCTGGCAACCAGTAAGAATCCAATACAGCTCAATCCACATCTAAGCTAAAAGCACAATTAGGCCAACTATGCCACAGTTCTGGGTGGGGGTGGGGATTTAACTCTCTCTGTACTGTTTTAGCTCCAAATTCAATTACTAACCCTGACTGGAATGGACTCATCAGGGCAATGGGATCTACATAAGTATTGGTTTAGCATTTAGCATCTGATTTGGTGGATCTTTTGTGGGGATTGGCAATTGGATTTGACATTAATGATTAAATTGCTTCTGGAACCTGATCATTGTGTTTAGGCCTTCATGATTAAATTGACCTTGCCACTAAAGCTAATATTTGGTTTGCAGAGGAAATCATAAAAGTTACTTTGTCATGTTTTTCTCCATGGGAAGAAGCATCATTTTAGCAAAGCTATTTTAATCTGAACAATGCTGTGGAAGAAGGGTTAAAGGATCCATCCCACCATCATCATGTCTCTGATCTAATTCTTCACCTGTAGCTTCTGTTAACTTAAAAACAACACATGAAACATTTTGGTCCTGAATTCCCTGCAGCATAGCTATTTTATTGATTTACCTGTTATTTATTACATCCACACCTCACTTTTCCTTAAGGGATCTTTCATGGTTCTTCAATCCTAAGTCTCCCATTTTATCCTCACAACAATTTGAGAGTGAACTTGGTGAGCTTCTGGCCTAAACAGGGAGTTCAACTTGAACTTTCCCAGTCTTAGTTTGACACTCTAACCAATGCAACACTCTAGTGTTTAGTTTGCTATTAGAGGGAGTAAATGACTGTGACAGTGAGCGTAGATTTCCTCCTTGCCTGAAATTTTTGGGATATATTATATCTTGACAAAAGGATAGAAGTAGGTTTAAATGCCCCCTCACAAACCCAGTGTTGTGGTCCAAATATTCTCTTCTGCTTTAGTTTGTTGTTACTCGCTATTGTATTTATGTTTTTGACCTTTTGATAACTAATAGCTATTGAACCTTAACTGCTAACTCAGGGCTCATGGTGTTGACTCACTGGAACTTTTTGATAAGCAGAGGTGATGATGCAACCCCTAATATTGTACAGTCTTCTCCTCTTCCTATGACCTTAACTGTAGCCCTTTTCACCTTATGAATCTGCTTTATATTGAGTCAGATCATTGGTCTACCTAGTTGAGTACTCCCTATACCTAGTTGTATTGGCTCTCCAAGATCTCAGGCAAAGTTCTTTCCTGCACCAGTCTTCAGATACCAAAAACCAAACTAGGACCCTTTTTGCATGGCATTTGCCATGTGAAAGGGTCCTTGGAGCATCACACGACTGCGAGGAACGGTCTACACAACGCACTCGCAATTGCACGATGCTCCAAGGCCTGGCAGGTGCTGATCACATACTATTTCATTTTTGGCTTTGAGCCATGCGTGCAGAGCTCTGGAGCTGCAGCGCTCGCGCTTCCTGCCCCGGGGCAGCCTGGGAAAATCCCAGACTGCACCGCAGAAGGAGGGGCTCTCACACTACCTGCTCGCGAGCAGGCAGTAGCTGCGGAGCTGAAGCAACAGGGACATGAGAGCCTCTGGCAAGAGACTGCTCGTGCAATCCCCGCACCCCAGCTCTGCAAAAAGGTGAGTTGCGGAAAGGGCCTATGAGTGTTGCAAAACATGTGCTCTGTCACTGAGCTGCAGTCCCGTTTATAATTCTGCTCACTGCACTTGAAAAAGGATATTTGCAGCTACAATCAATCAATCAGGCAACCAAAATGATCAAGAAGCTGGAACAACTCCTCTCTCAGATAAGCTTACAATGTTTGGGACTGCTTAGTTTAGGGGCTGAGTGAGTAAGGGGAGACATGTTGCTGTTGTGTAACTTCAAGTTGTTTCCAATTTAGGGAGACCCTAAGGTGACCCCATCATGGAATTTTCTTGGCCAGATGTGTTCAGAAGAAGTTTGTCTTGCCTTCCTCCGAGGCTGAGAGAGTGTGACTCATAGGGGTTTCCATGGCTGAGCAGGAATTTGAGCCCTGGTCTCCAGAGTCATAGTCTAATGCACAAACCACTTCACCATGCTGGCTCTCAAGGAAAGGCATGAGTGGCTGTATTTTCTGTCAACTTCTTAGTTAAGTCATGACTAAGTAGTGATCATGAATATGAAACAGTTAAAGATGAATAAATCTAGGTAACTCTTTCATATTTGTGACCACTGCTTCATCACAATTTTGATACTATTGCCACGATTGTAACTCCCCCGTCCCTTTACTGGTCATTAGCTGCATGGGTGAGAGAAAGAACTCCATTCTGCTAGTGATCAGAGCATGAGTGAATGATATTTCTGTCAGGTTTTGGGGAGGTCAGGCCAGGAAAGGTTATTTTGTTAAGTATACTTAACTATGTAGCTGATAGAGAACACAGGCTGAGGTGTATAAAATTACGCATGGTATGTAGAAGTCTGTTCTTCGTCTCTCATAATAGGAGAACTTGAGGTCATCCACTGATACTGAAAGTGGAGGGATTAAGGACATCATGTATTTAAAGCATGGAATACACTGTCACAAAATATATTTATGGCTTTCTACTTGGAGAGGTTTAATAGGGATTAGACAAACTCAGGGAGGATGTGGCTATCAATATCTTCAAAGACACTATCTTCGATGGATACCTGAATACTTCTGTTAGTGCAAAATATGGCAGGTAAGCTGTTAACGGGTACATAGTATCAAGATTATGTTACTCCAACACCATATTACTCCAATACTGCACAGGATGCCACTTGTTTTCTGCCCTCAATTTACAGTGTTGGTTTCAATGTTTAATGCCCTAAACAGCTTCTTGACCATCTATACCAGTGGTCCTCAAACATTGGTCCTCTAGATGCTATGGATTTTAGTTCCCACAGTGCTTGATTATTGTCCAAGTGAGTCCAAGTGAGCTCCTGAGGGCTAAAATCCAAAACATCTGGAGTACCAAAATTTGAGAACCACTGGTCTAAACGTGTCTTTATATAGATGTGCCTGTCTGGTTGCAAAGATTTTCAGGAGATGTCCTGTGCAAGATACAACTACCTGTGGAGGCCCACTTGATGGGGAAGTAGGACAGAACTTTCTCTTGTGCTGTTTACAGAGTTGAGAAAACTTTTCCCCATGGAAAGTATGATTAGATCTAAATTCTCATGGCCTTTGGGAAGGTCATGAAGGCACTTTTTCCAATTTGGTCTATTAATATTTCTTGTTTATTGTAATGATTTTAATTGTTCTGTCCTTTTAAATTGGTTTTCTAATTATGTTTGTTAGCTTCCTTGAACATTATTTTTATAGCAAATGTGGGTTAAATGAATAAATGATGGGCATTTTTGCCCTACAGTACCAGAAGCAGTACTCTGTGAGTTGCTACAGTACATGAATAGAAGGATACAATTGCCTTCTTGACCTGCTTCTGTGCTTCCCATTGGAAACTGTTCGGCCACTCTGTGGGCAGACACTAGACTAAAGAAGCTTTTAGTCTGATCCCAGTGGATCTTAAAATTTTTCTTAGAGAGGTGTATGGATTTTTGTCCTCAACAACATGCTGTTGTGAGCATTCCTTGCTGTAAAAGCAAAATATTTTGAGATGGCTTGATCTTGATTGGGTGATTAAGACTGCCCTTAGCAAGTGTCATGACAGCCACCTGTGCTTAAAATGTATTACTATACCACTGACCATTACTTTTCAAACATACCATGCAGCTATATTTGTCTTTTTACTATACTCAGTAACAAGCAGGGGGGTACCCAGTAGTGTTGCCAGGTTTTCAAAACAGTAAGTAAGGGGACAATTCAAATTTATGATAAACAGGGTTGATAGTCAGGAATCAGCTATTAACAAGTTTGTGTTCTGCCTCAATACCAAATGGAAATATTGATTTCAGTTAACTTATTCATGTATTTCTCTGTAAAATCAACACATTGTCCACATTGATAAATTAAAAAATGTACACATTTCTGTCTTTATGAAAGGCCAATGCTCCAAAATATGGGATTATTTTGTTCACTCTGTATAAAAGGAAAAGCTTTCCAACTCTCAAATAGGGAAAACTGTAAGGGACAAGCTTTATGGCCCCCAAATAAGAGATATTATAAGGGCCACCTGACAATACTAAGACCCTGTCAAGGTAAGGACCATGGCAGTTGTGGATGGTAAGACTTTTATAACTTCCTTACTGCATCCACTACAGAGCATTGCCAATCTAGATCTATCTTGGAGCCTATCATTTGCTTTGCCAAACATACATTTAAAAGATCCACTGAAATGAATTGATTCTTTTTTTAATGTAGCACCAAACTCTACAAACATATTAAAGTTACAATTCAGATCAGATCCCCCACACCAACTTTTCAACAGCTGCAGCTGCATTCTAGATTTAAAAATTAAGTTTCATTTTTACTTTTGCTCTAAGGGTTCCTTTTACCTTCTTATTGGTGATTGAATTATTGGTGGGGGACTGAAGGGGTTGGTCATGCTACTTTTGTGATGCCTGTCCCCCGCTGCTGTGTTAAAAGGCTATTTAAGGGCATGTCCAGACTGATTGTAATGTCCCGGATTTTGTTCTTCTTCTTTCTGATTTTATATTGGGCCAAACTGACCTGGATATCCTATCTAAAAAAATTCTGATCCTACTGGCAGCTGACAGAAAATATTCCAGGATAAACAAAACATTCATGGATCTTCAAATTAAATTGGAAAGAACAAGAACAAAATCTGGGACTTTCCAGTCTTTTAAATCCATCTGGATGCATCCTTAGATTGTTTTTGGGGACATGAAAGGTGAGGCAGTAGAGTTCATTGATGAGTCTCCTTCTCACCCCCCTAAAAAAGCTCTAAGAGTAATGAGATTAGTCAGTGTGTCCAGTACTGATGAAGGGGAGAGATGTTATTTTTCAACACAAAAGAAGAAAGTGTACAAGGCAAACAAAATCAAAACAATCAGTTGAATAGCATCCAGTAAGGAAAGCAGCAAATCAATAACATTATCTATTGGACTGCATAAAACATAGATTATTTCATAATATCATATGTCTACATTAGGTGCCTGTAATGTGAAACTCATATCAAACATGCTTATTTTAAAATAAATTCATATGACAGTAGTGGCATTTTGTGTAAATGTGGTTAATGCTATTGCAACATAGATATCTGAGCAGTCTGCCAGTGCGTTACTCATATTTTTTAAAGGCCAATTTTTTCTTTATTTAACTAAAAGCAGATTGAATTAGCTTGTTTCTGAGTGTCAGTTTCAGTATAGCACCTCGTATCCAGAGACCATCAGGACATTTTCTGGGGTAATAGTTGGGTAGAAAGATCAGCTTCAACAAAACATTTTCAAGTATTTCTGACCAACCATCACTGCAGTCTACCTTTGCTCATGCATGGACCCTGAAGCATAACATTCAAGGCATACAGAGATTAATCAACTGACAGAATTGGTTATATATGAATGGTCCTTTTCAATGATATGTTGTCCTCTATAACCAGAGGGGTAGTGGTGTAACTCTGTTGCAGCAAAAGCAATAGCAAGAAAACATTTCAGAAACATTTGCTTGAAAAGGAGAAATTATGTCTATCAGTATATTGATTGCCACATTCGTTTTCATTGCTGAAGAATCAAAGATGCATGTAATGTTATCCAAGTGACTTTTATTTTTTTTTAAAAAAGAGGACAAGTTGAGGAAGCAGGATGATGGAAGTAGGGGCTTACTCCTTTTGCTATCTGCTATTCTTCCCCTGAGCAACTCTCACATCAGCCCCAAATATGGGTAGTTATGCAGGAAAGGTTAGAGCACAGAAAGAGCAGTTGTGGGGAAGGATTAAGGAATCCTCTCCCCTGCTGCTTCTCTGATCCTAACTGCCTTTCCAGAAGCATTCTTTTTCAAAAAGAATCTTCTGTTGAGGCAATGTTACACACATCTGCATGTCATGTCCCTTTTGAACCTGGCACACACTGTGCATATGTGTACAGTTCCAGCAGGGAAAGTGAATTGAATTACTCATCATCTCTGCCTCCAAGTTGCTTAAATGTTCTACATACCCTCTAAACCCTAAAGCTGGAGGCTTCAGAAGGCATGATACAGAGAAACACATTCAGCTGGGAGAAAATCCTTGCCTGACTCTTCTAGGTAGCCATAGGGCCCCAATGTGCTACATCAGAGGTGCAGAGGACACAAACCAAGATGTGCCCCAAGATTGGATTTCTTAAAGGTCTCAATAGAATAGAAATGCTCCTAACTTTAACAAGCTAACCCAAGAAGAAGTCTCAGGCTTCAAAAGAATCAGAAAAACAACCCTCAGGCTTGCTCCATTTTGGATACTTTCATTTCAGATAGGATTCTTCCATCAGCATGAGCGACCTGTGGTGTTTTTGCTGCAAAGCTCCATCTAAAACTGGAAACACACATTTTCTTCACAAGAGAAAAAGGAGCAAATATGAACGGTGCACTTCTTTTCCTTTGGGCAAAATGGATAATATAGCCCTTTAATTTTTTAAATGTAAGCAGAAGCTTTAATAAGTAAGGGGAGAGGGGAGTTGGCGACTTTGGGCATAGGCTCTGGGAAAAGGTGGTGTATAATTTACACTGCCAAGGGATTTGGACTCAGAGGCATTTTGCCTCCAAGGCAATGTCTGCTTTGTCATCTCCCACTTGATGGGTGTGGAGAGTTTAATCACTGCCAGCCACAAATAACTAACATCCCCCAGTAATGCTGGCTCAGTTAATTTGGCCTGTTCCTTGCTCCTTCACACATGCCTGCTTCAGAGAAACAATAAACAGCATTTGGGAATAACTGGTTACAAATAACAATTTCCATGTAATGAATCCCTTCTTACAATACCTAAGGCAGAACTATTGTTACATTACAGTTGTAACATAATGGCTCAGTTGCTATATCAGGATTGAATAGCATATTATTTCTACATAGGGAGTTATCCCTTGATTGTGTGCATGATGTTTGTATTGAATGGCAACTTTGAACAACCAAATGTGCAACTGAGTGCCTATTTAGACTGGCTGAAAGTATTGCGAGTTTCCAGGATTATTCCAGGACTTTTTGTTTCAATTGGACTGTTACTCTAAGAGGTGGGGGACTTTGAGGTCCACCCACAATGCCAGCATCTCCTTAGGATTTGGAGAATTATAGCTCAAAGGAGACCCTATGCAAGGAGGGTAACAGTAGGATATTTTCAACTGTGTATACCAGTACTGACTGTAGAGGGGACTCCAGTTAAAAGTTAAACAGAGTATTTTTATTTAAAATTAAGAAATCACTCTCATGAACTACACAAGGCTATTGGAAAGTGAGGCAAGAAAAGTTGGATAGAGAGAAATTGGGTGGAAAAGGTGATAGTTACTAGTTCTGAAGCAAAAGATTGAAGCGGAGTGGCTCAGACAGGGCATCTAAGGACAGCAAGAACAAACAGAGGCCCACGCACCATGTACTAAATCCAAGTACTACAATTTACTGGGGCTGGAGCTGAGATTTAAATACTCTTTTTCCTACCGTGAAGGACGGTGCATGGACAAAGCAGTAATGGCTTTCTTATGGGGTTGACAAAGGAGTCAGGAATGAGCTGATTGTCTTAACTCTAGGTGATAAAATATTGATGGGACTCCTGACAATCTCTCAATGCTTTTCTCTCTGTAGGATATGTTCACAGTAGGGTTCCTGATTCTTTCCCCTGGGCAGTTTCACCTTCTATTATTTTGGAGAATGCTTGTAGGCTGCAGTTGTTGAAAGGATTTGCCCATCAGCACTAGGCTTTCCTGCCTAATCCTCTCTGAACATACAACCTGGTCATGTCTGAGGTCATCCTGACCTCGCAACATGCTTACAGCCAATGCTCTTACAAACATGTGTTTCAGCTATAAATATGTCCAATTATGAAAACAGCACATCTTGCAGAGTGGGGGTGTATGGTTTGGTAACAGGACCTTCATCCAACCATTTCTTTAGATATCTTGGGTTTTCTGTTTCAAAGTACCAGTTTTCCCCAGGACATTTTCCACTCACTTCTCCCTCTTCTTCTTAGAGGTTTCGTTTGGTTTGTCTGTGAATGAGTTTTTCTTGCTCGCCCACATGCTCCCTCTTTCCCTTCCTGAAATCATTCCCCTTCCCTTCCTCCTAGAAAAGACACTCTACTCTCCCCCGCATGTCATCAAAAACATCATGAGAGAAGCTGCACCATGCAGCTGTAAGCTCCAAAACAGCAGAAACAAACAGCCAGTTAAACTGATCTATTTAATCCTTGAACATACTGGGTTAAAAGAAACTGACCTGGGGACGTGGTAAAAAGTCTCTGATCATAACAGGAGATGAGATGAAATATTCTACAACAAAACACTATATGGATCTCCAAAATAAAATCAGAATGGACAGGAAGAAAGTCTGGGAGTCTCTGCTTTTTTAAAAACAACCTAGAGGTGCCCCATGTGTTTCAAACTGTGCTGTACTGCTCTTATGTTTTGTTTTGTTTTAATGGTCATGCTTTTAACTGCTTTTATTTTTTCCCATTACTTTAATTATATTTTAACTTATGAATGATGTGAATGTTTTAGCTGTATCTTTTTCCAAATTGAAGAAAAGGTTGGACAACAAAGACAATAACAATCAAAGGAATATTGTTGGATATGCATTGGCTGTGAATATGCATCTGTAACTGTACCACATGTAAAACTCTGCTTCTGCAACCTTGGATTGAATGTGTCACATAGGATAAAGATGTCCAAACCCTTTCAGAGGGGAATTTATGTGTGTGTCAGTTAATGGCAGCATCCTGGCCAATGAGAGAAAACATTTCCTATTTACAAGTGTGCATTTAAATCTACAGATGTGTTAGGAGGCTATACACCCCCATGCTTTGATATGGCTTAATTGGCATAACTATAAAATACACCCTGCTATGACTGCATGGTCATGCTGACCAAGAGGAAAAAGTTGGTCATGCATGTGCATTGCAAAATAAGGTCAAGAAAGACCTCAGGGCGTAGCCAGGTCATAGACAGGAAATAATCAAGGAACTCCAGTGATAATGGACTTGCAGTTAGCCTCCAATGACTCAACCTTTAAGAGACAATAGCATCTGGGAGATTCCCACAGGATGGCTGATTATCTTAACTCCTTTCCCTCTGACCAGCAAAGCCTCCCTTTTGTCCCCATACTTGTCCAACAATTACAGAGCTATCAAGATTACCATTAGCCCTTTGTCACCTAACACTAAGACCATTAGCAGATTCCGGACCTCATTGTCCACTCTCTGGACTCCATTGTTTATTCTGCCAGAGAGCCATTAACACCTTCGGCCTCCAGGCAGAAAAAAGAGTATTTAAACCCCAATTTTTGGCCAGCCAGCTCACAGTACACTGATTGCTGGTCACCACTCTGATTTCTGATTGTGTACTGTCCTCAGAATTGCACCTAAGCCACATTGCTGCTTCTTCACTGCTCTTTTGATTTGGTAAATATTATCCACTTCACCCTAAAATCTCGCTAAAAACTTTCCTCCCTTTTCTTTCAGTTAGCCTTGTGTAATTGAATGACTGCTTGGATCTTGTGTGTGTGGTTGCAATTCCTCCAATAAAACAATTAAGCTTACTTTTGGATCTCTGGCTGGTTCTTTCCTGCAATTGTACTGGTAAACATATATGTAAAAGATCTTGTAAGGTTACTCCCCTCTCGCTGGCCTTCTCTTTGAGCTAATATTCCCCATCATTTCACAGAGGCACTGGTATTGTGGGTAAACCCCTGAGTCATCCATGTTTGGTGGTAACAGGTGTGTGTAAATTCTACTGCGGCCTGTGGCTTTAATTATCTTAAATATTTCCTTTAAAAAATCTGAAAGCATTTTAAAATTGCTTTTTTAATAATTTTAACTACCATGGGAACTAATTACTTCTTGGAACTGTGATTGGAATTGAAATTAATTACCTGTTAAAAAGTAGCTTTCTAATTTCTGCCAATAAAGAAGCAGCGGGCAGCATTCATTTTATGTGCCAGAACTCAAAGTTTGTAATTCAGGAGAAGATTGCACTAAGAAAGTGCTACAGGAAATTATAAGAGAAGGAGGGATGGAGAAAAAAAGAGATAATCAGTGCCTTTTTTAATTCCTTTTCCACAATCTCTTTTTTCTTCCTTGTCCTTAACCTCAACAACTTTCTCCAGCCTTATCTCCCTTTCCCCTACTTACCTTCTACATTCAATTAAGTGTGTTCAGGCTTCTCTACAGAACAAAAACATACTTTCAGTGAACCCATCATGCATCCTTCAAAGGCTGAGTGTTTCTTCTCCTCACAAGGTAAGACCGAATAAAATAGCCTCATAGCAGGGATAGGTAACCAGTGGTTCTCCAAATATTGGTGGTCTACAAGATCCATCTTCCATTACCAGTGGCTATGTTTGCTAGGGCTGATGAAAGTTTCAGTTAAACTACATCTGGTGGGTCAGGAATTAGGCACGGATATTGTACATCCCATACCAATATTTCAAGGTGGGAAGGCTGTGACTTTGCAAGCTTTCTCCTTTTTCTTTTTGCAGCGGACTCAGCCACTGGCTCCAATGAGTAAGCAGCTGGTACATAGATATTATTGTTGTGTGCCTTCAGGTCATTATGGCAAACCGAAAGATAACCTATCACAAGGTTTTCTTGGCAATATTTGTTCAAGGTGTGTGTGTGTGTGCGCATGTGTGTGCTCATGCCTTGCCTTCTTCTGAGGCTGAGAGAGTGAGACTTGCCCAAGGTCACCCACTGGGTTTCTGTAGCAAAGCGATGATTCAACTCCTGGAGTCCTAGAGTTCTAGCTCTAGTCCAGCACTCAGAATCACTGCATGATGCTGGGTTGGTAATTAGGTATATTTAAAGTGAAAAGTGAGGTCAGTCTCCTGCCTCCCACAGCCGTTCTTGCATGAACAAGAGATGCAACTCCATTATACAATACAAGAGAACTGATATCCTCATTGCCTCTTTCATGTTTTCTAGTTTTATTTCTTAAAGCCTGCAATCCTATACCATACCTTCCAACATTCCACAGATGAAAATTGAGACATGTGTGACCAAGCAACATCCTAAGTTTGGCAAGATGGCAAAAAGTATGGATGAAGAAGAACACACAAGTTAAGAGAGGCTGTGGCAGTTTGCTTTTGCCTGAAACTGCTGGAAAGGGGAAGATTCTGCCTCTTGCTTTCCTCTCCCTCCTAATGATTGAGTGCAAAATACTTCTGTCCTTTGAAGTCAGCCTTCAGCAACTTATGTAAGTTGAGGACCTGGGGGGAAGTGAGAGGAGGAGAGAGAAAGTGAGATATTTTCAAAGCAGCTGAAAAAGTAGGATGACAGAGAATTAAAATTGAGACTGTGCCTGCCAAATCAGGACAGTTGGAGGGTATGCTACACAGTATGCACCATTACTGGCTCATTCTAATTTAATCTAGTGGATGGGATAGCACCATATGACTGCCGACACAAGCATAGTTACCAGGGAGAAAGGCCCTCTGTATTCTTTGGGCAGCCTTTCGGTAAAGCATGCAGGGGCTTGCCCCATTACAGGAAGAGCCATTACTATAAATGGATGGAAGCATTCTGAGGGTTTAGGAGCCATTTTGGTCCTCCTCTGGACCTTGGAGAGTCATATTCTCTTTTACTCTCCCCCAATCCAGCATTGTCAGCAAATGGGAGAGTAGGAGATCATGCATCCAAAAGCTTCTGAGAAACATGGCTGACCATTTTAATACAGTGGGTTGCAAACTATGCCTCCTGAAATAAGATCTTGCAGCAAGAGGTTGCCAAATTCACTTCTCTGGAATATCATTTTCCATTTCTATTCAATTTCTCTCCTCACTCCAACATACTTTAGGTCAGAAAAGGCCCATTTTAGAAACAGGGACTGGATGGGCCCTTCCAGGTAGTTAGTTAGTTAGTTAGTTTTTTCATCCGAAATATGGTTGGAGGGACAGGAATAGAAACAGTAAACCAAACTCCAGAGGTTTTTTTTGGGAGGGTGTGTGTGCATTTTGCCACCTCCTACTATAAAATGTATCTTAGGGGACATACTTTGCTATAAAATGTAACTTGAGTGGTAGAAAGGTAGTACAGTATATGAAATACAGTAAGTAAGTAAATGGATCAATAAAATAATTTTAAGAGTCTGCTGGAAGATGGAAACTCTCTTGGCCCCTGATCACTCAACAGTAAAGACAGCAAGGCATTAGGACTGTCCCTGCCTGGCCTACATGGAAAAGACATGGACAAGGTTGAGTATGCACAGTCACTGAGGCAAAACTAAATAAATTAGGAGTCTAGATTTGCTGCCCTTAACCCAATATTTTATAACAGTGTTGGATTACACCTTCCAGAATCCCACAATAAGCTGTGTTCCACACATCTGAAGGCTGGAAAAAGAATGACATTTCTTGTTAAGTTATGGACATAATGTAATGTATTTATTCTTTCATTACCAGAGAGGGGAAATAATTATAAGTATCTAGTTATTTGTAACTAGTTACTTCCAAGCCCTGATTAATACAGCATAATGCAACTAACAGTAGCTCTGCTTGCGTCACTAGCTCCGTTACACAATGTTCAGCTCTGGTAGCCTGGTGAAATTCGCTCCCCTCCCCTTGTAAAAAGTGCCACTTTACTATTTATATCAGCCTTCTTGAGTTTCCTGGCAAAGCATTACTCCAGGCATCTGTACACTGTCTGAATTTCATCTTCAAATCATCTCCATTGTAGCTGCACCTGCACTCTTTCCTCACGAGCATCTGGCTGTGGGTAATAAAGTCGATCATCAAGTCCTCCCACTCCATTATTGGCATCTCACTTTGCTGGGGTATTGCTGCAATACATCTTTTGAACAGATCCATGCTCTGAGACTTGTTAAAGTAATACGCACTTCCAGCTTTATAAGGCACTCTAATGCACATGTGAGACAAAGAGAGGAAAACCAAAGGGTTGCTGTAGCTGTTTTTCAGACAGGTACAAATATGGAAGCAGATCCAGTTCAGCCACCATCTGAAAATTTTTCTGGCATCAGAAGAACATGTCTTCTTGTTATTTTTGTAATGCTGAAACAGAAGAAAATTGTAATAGTTCATACTTTTCCTCCCCTTTGGTGGACAGGGGAGGGTTCAGCAAGAACAACAGGAACAAAAGTTCCATTGCAGAAATAAATAATATTTGTCTCCACTAAAAATGCTGAGTAAACTTAAGCTAAATATATAAGATTTTCAGGAATACATGGGGGATAGGGAAGCAACAGCCACTCCATGCTACCCTTCCTCTTTTCTAGATGTGCTAACTGAAGTTGAGTATAGGGAACCAGATTTCAAAAACCTGACAGAGGTATGAGCGCTCTCTCACTGAATGTGGAAGGACATCTCCACCCCACCTACTCTCTTATGGTCTCTGAAGATGTATGGTACTTCTGAAATAGGTCTGGACACATGCCTCCTTTCCTCTTGCTCTGCCCTTTTATGATTTCTTAAGTTTCCCAATGCTCTGGATGGATGTTTTAGAATGCTATTCTTATAACCTCTGAGGAGTGGTAGTTAATAGATTTTTTCCTACCTATGCTGTTTTAATTACTTTCCCTTCCAAGTATGACTTCTTCCATCGTATGAGTCTAGGCAAGCTTATGTTATAGGAAGTTGTCTTTCTAGCATTATGGTAATTTAAAGCTGTTAATGAACATTTTAAATTGATTCTGGAAATAAATGGGAAGCCAGGGAAGTTAGTTTCTTGGAAGTATGATCTGAGCCAGCTTAAGTTTCCAGGCATTTTTAGAATGCAATTCCATGTAAAATGCATTGCAGTAATCCAGATTTGATGCAACTAAACATGTGTACCATGGCCACACACAAAAATGGGCATAGTTAGCACACTGCTCATTGTTTACTCCGTCTGTTACTGATTTCTGCAGCTGACTCAGGACTTCCCTTGCCTCCTCAGGCTGAGATGGAAAGAGGGAAAGACAACTTTGGTCCTCCAGATGTTTGGATTTCAGAACTCAGAATTCCTGACCATTAAGTCATATTGCCTGGAACTTCTGGGAGTTGAAGTCCAAAACATTAGGAGGACCAAAGTTTGCGAACCACTGTTCTAGCTGATCTCTCCTAACAGTTTCTGATGGATGTGAAACTCTTCAGTGTTACTTTCCCTTGTCTTTGATTTATTCACTACGAAAGACTGTTATTAAAGCAAAAAACTGGCATTCTCCCTCCTCTCCATTGTAGGAATGATCATTGACAAGGTTCAAAGGGTTTCTTGCTTTGAACATAGCTGCTGTTTTAATTACAGCAATTTAACACTAGATAAAAATGGCACCAGATTACTCTTTAATTCAACCCTGACACCTAAAGTATTATAATCCCAAAATAATGCCATATGGATGCCAAAATAATGATTTAACAGATTTGATAGCCTTTGAGAGGTAGGTTTGAGGTGAGGGAATCAAATGAAGATATACTGGTTTAGTGCAAGGGGGCATGAAGCATAGAGAGAGAGAGGAGAGGAGGGGGAGAACAAGAAAGTTATTCAGTTAAGACAAGGAGCTCAGAAAAAATGTAATTGTTGGAATGTTTGTGAGGAAGGAAGAGTTAATGTTTTCCACCTGTGTAACTCTGAGAGAAGCTCACTTTAAAGTGGTGTCTAAACAGTACCCTGGCCCATGGCGACTGAGAAAAATCACAGGCCTTGGCTATGGCTGCTGAAGGCAAAAGTATACCTTGAAAGAAAGACACCTATTTGCATGTGTGGTTGAATTGCCCCAAGTCAAAAGCTACTGACATGAAATTTTAAGTACGGTCACAAGTCAGATTGGCTATGAATTATTCTTGAGAGCTACAGATACTCAGGGTTACTAAGGAAGAACCAGCATGGGTTTTACAAGGGGAAGTCACATCTCACCAAACTGACCTTTTGAATTATTTGAGAAAATATCAAAAAGGATGTGGATAAGGAAGAAGTTGTTGTTGTTGTGTTCCTTCAAGCCATTTCCTACTTTTGGTGATCTCTTGGGGTTTTTCTGGGGCTGAGCCTGTGTCATGCATTCAAGGGCCACTTCTGCACTACACTATTATAGTGCTATTATTCCACTTTCAGCATCCTATGGAATCCTGGGATTTGCAGTTTAGGGAGGGGCATTTAGAATTCTGAGCCAGAGAGCTCTTTGGCCTCGGTAAACTACAAACCCCAGAATCCCACAGGATGTTGAAAGTAGAATAATAGCACTATAACTGTGTAGTGCAGAAATGGCCAAGGTCTCCCAGTGGGTTTCTATGGCTGAGTAGGGAATCGAATCCTGGTCTCCAGCATTGAGTCCAATGCTCAAACCACTACACCATGATGGCTCACAAAGATCATGTAGACCTCAGGAATTTTACATCTTAGGCATTTTACACTTCTCAAACGTTTTTGATTCAGCAAACTTTACAGAGATGTAATAAGCTTTACAGTGAGTAAGCTTTAAAATCATGTATTAAGAGGACCATGGTCTGACAGACTAGTAAATGGTTAAAAAACAGGAAGGAGACAGTAAAATGGTGGTTGTTTAACCAGCAGAAGAAGGTAGTAGGGTCCTTCAAAGATCTGTATTGAATTATGGTGATGGTGATGACAATTACATCCCATCTTTGGGACTCAGAGTGGCTTACAATAGTTTAAACAAACATAGCTAACAATTCACAGCATACAAAAGTTAAAAAAATCAAAATTTAAAAGCGATCAAAAACATGAATCATTAAATCTAGCTCATTATATGAGGTCTTTTCCTCTCAGCTTTCAAAGACCTGCCTCCCCCCAAAAAAGTCTTCATCTGCCTGAGGAAAGCTAGCAGGGATTGTGACAGTCCAATCTCTTTGTGAAAGGGGTTCCAGAACCTGGGAGCAGCCACTGAGAAGGTCCTCTCCCATTAGATGTATTTATGGGGGTGGTGGGACAGAAAGAAAGGCCTCCAGTGCTATTTAATATATTCATAAGTCAGCATTAGTACTTGGCTTTATCAGGTTTAGAAACCATTTATTTCCCTACTCTGGTACTCCAACCTGTTACCTCCTCTCCTTATTTTCTGTTGCTCACTCCACCACTCTTTTTCTTGCTTGTTGTTTTTTTTCTCCATTCACTCTGACACTTGCTCAGCCTTTCCCTCTATTCACCTCCTACCTTCCTTATCAGGCAGCATCTGCCCTTCCCTTTCTCCTTCTTTCCCTTAGAAAAACTATTTGAGGAGTTTACAGATCCTGCTGAGTAGGAAAAATAGAGGTAAGGGTAGTTAGAGGCTCCGGTGTCAATGGAGTGATGAATATGTTTTTGGTTCTAGTCTAGACTTTAAAGAAATTATCTTATTTTGGGGATAGGGCTCAGAACCTTGAATAGCTACTTTCAAGTTTAGACTAAAATCCAGGGTGGATTTCCTGTTGACATAGAAGCCACCAGCCACCACAGATTGTATGTGGGCACATGACAGTAGCAGAGCAGGTGAGAAAGTTATGCACAGTGGAGAAAGAGAGTTTCCCCATGTGTTATAAAATAATGTTGAAGTCAGTCAACAAAATTTACTGACAATAGACTCGGGACACACTGAAGAACGTGTTATCTCATACAATGCAAAGAATTTGCCACCAGGAGGTATGATTATCAGAGTTTGGAATAGTTACTTTTTGGATTCTCAACTTCCCAAATCCTCAAACCATCACATGATGATATTGGCTAGTGGATTTGAGAAGGTGGACTCCAAAAGGTAATTTTACTTAGCTCTAACAGCAGTGGCCATGGATTTCTATGTCCTTTAAAGAGGCTGAGATAAATCAATAATGGAGCAGCCTGTCAAATGCTCTGAGATGTGTCTGATAAATTATGCCTTCAGATTCTGAATGCAATCTGTTGGTACATGATGTTAAAGTTAAATGTAGGGCTCTACATCTTGACATGATGTGTATTAGGAAGATGGTACAAAGATGGCACTTTGAGGTAAAAACACTGGTGGTTTAGCTCTGAGTTAATTGCATTAATCTGTTTCAAGACCCAAGTCAATACGCTGGCTATGACCCATGAGACCCTGTATGTCTCAGGTCATGCTGTGTGAAGAATCATATTTCCTTATATAAACCTGCTTAGGCTCTAAGGCCCTTTGGGGGGCTTTTCCTTCAGTCTTGGCATCTTTTCAGGAAACCTTCGAAAGGGTCTTCTTGGTGACTGCTCCTAGGCTTTGGAACTCCCTCCTTGGGAGCTAGGGTGACTCCCTCCTTGCTATTCCCTCGGCAAGTGGAATCTTTTCTGTTGCCACAGGCTTTTTAGGAACTGACTAAGAGGCCTTTTAATGATGTGTTGTTGTTTTTAACAGTGTGTATTTCTGCTGATTTTTATCTTTCAATGGAATGGTATTTTAATTTTAATTTAATTTAAATTTAATAATAATTTTAACTTCTCTTTTCCCAACCATTTTAATTATATTTGTTTTAGTTTTTGCAAAGCTGACTTGGGTCTCAGTATTGGGGGAAAGCTGAGTATATATGAATTAGCAGGAGCAGCAGCAACATATACGGCTTTGAGCTAGAAACTTCCCAGAAAGGAGCAATGCTCATAGATGGTGTTTTAGTCAAGAGCTTGAAAAGTTAATGTTCAAAAGTAATTTGTTATATAACTCCTTGCAATCCCCTACAAAACTCATTATCATTAATGTGACATTTTTTTTGAGTAGCTATGTTGCAGTGTTCAACTAGGGTTTGATTCCCATGAAAACCCACTGGCTGACCTTGAACAAGTCACACACTCTTATCTTTAGAAGCATCTAATGGTAAGCCTCCTCTGAATATTTTAATTAATTAATTAGCCACCTTTCTCCTGGAGTGGAACCCAAGGAGGCTCACATGATGAATCAATTACAACCTAAGAATACAATTTTAAAAACCATTAAAATAATTGCAGTACAAAAATAATTTGAAAAGCAGACAAACATGAAAAAGAAAGCCCTCCTTCATAAGAAGCCTCCCTGTGAGTGATTACACATTAATTTTACCAAGAAAAACCTAGGACACGGTCACCATAACTCAGAGCTGACTTGAAGGCACATAAAAACAACAAAGTTGCACTATCCATTACACTGCTTGTGAATTTTCTATTGCTTTTCCATTCTTTTTTGGAAAAGAGAATCAATAAAAAAGAAAGAAAATGCACAAATGTTTTGGAGGGAAATTCTCTCAAAATATCTTGTAAATATTTTTAACCCCTCAAAAGTAAGAAGCAAAAGCAACATATAAATGTTCTTGACAAGGAAAAGTAATGATATTACTTGGGAACATCTTCATTTCCTTGTTGGTTGATGAAATAACATCTGTATAGTTAAAACAGGTAGAATATTATTGAATTTCATAAAGTAGATAACAGAGTGATACAGAGTCCTTTAGAGTTCAAGCAGCTGGTTATTTTGGATTATTTGTAGCTCTGAATCAATATATTGCATGCAAATAGGGTAGAGGATATGGTCCACTGAAGGGAACATAATCAAAGTCAATTTTAGAGATAGATTTTCAAAAGTAGTTTATATGTTTGTTTTAGGCCCACTTGCACCACCCAGTTCTACTGGTACCTGAGTTGTTTGTTTCTCCCCTTCAGACTAGCCTTCTTTGTGCTTGCCTGCCTCATTGACTTTCTACTTCTTCTCAAATCTCATCAGAAAGTGCCGCTTTTCTCCTTTGCCTATAGCTCTTAATTTCCCTTTCCCTGCTATTATTTAACACTGTTAACAGTTGTATTTCGTTGTGTGCCACAAATAATGAAGCATAAAACCTTTCACAAAGAAGAGATGCTGTGTTCAGGGATGCCTACATTTTAAAATAAATAAGCAGGAATATTTTCTATTGCTGTTGTTGTTTCTCTAGACTTGTCTGTTGGGGGAAAACCTGGAAGCTTCCACCCGCTTCTTCTTTGTCACTGGGCAACTTGTCACAGTGTGCTTAGCATGTGGACATAGCCCTATGGCTAGGCACTTAACCATAGTGTCACCACCTGTTTTTGCCCTTTGAGAATCTGAAGAGACAAGCAAGTGCCAACTTTGAAGTACACGTAAAGATATCTCATTGGGGTTACACATCTTGGAGAGAGGAAGATATTTTTTCACAACTGGTAGATTCCTTATTTGCAAGGGTTGCACCCTCACAAGAAACTACTGATAGATTGCCACATGGGCTAATTGTCTTCATCCAGATACTCTTGTCTGACAAACTGGGGAGTTCTAAGCCATTCTGACAAGGAATTCTCCCTTCAGTCTAGCAAAAGGGAGGAGGAAGAAAAATAATTTGGATATTCATGCCCAATACTCAGGAAAACCAAATTTGTTTTTCTTAAGATACAAGGAATAGTTTTGTAAGTGTGCCCATGGAGAAGGTTTCACTGAGAAATTTCATTAAAAAAACACACACACAATAGTGAGGAATACCAAAATATAAAAAGGAGTTGATTTTGAGGAAAAGGAAAAGTGGAGACAATAAGTACAAAGAATTCTAAGTTTTTTAAAAAGTCAGTAAAATCTATATAACTTGGTCAATTATAGTTATATTTGCATAGTCTTAGGTTGCAGAGCACATGGTCTGAGAACAATTTTTTCCTTGTGATTAGAAGTTGCTAGGATGATATGAGAACAAGATTTCCCTTTTATAGGAAGCTGAAATCAATGAATTCCGGATTCTTATTGCCTTGTTAAAAAAAATAAATTAGCCCTGTTATCTATTTTCAGAGGTCATAATGGAGAAATGCCTCATAAAGAAATGTTGTCCATCCAAATGGTGGACATGCACTAGCCAGTAGTTAAAAGATAGAAAGAGAAAAATACTGACAATGGATTTATGGTATGCATATGTGTGGAATACCATCACAGCTTAAAAAGCTGACTGTGCAAATGAAAGCATAAAGACAAATGAGGGCATAAAGACAAATGAAAAAGTAGATACAGTCTTTAAGATGTGGTACTGTTTTATTGATTATGTTAACAAAAAAAAACAACCTTAAAGAGATACTCTATCATCACATGGAAAGCTGTGGATGGATATCTTCAGAAATTTATAAAACAACCTTTCATGTCTTCACTCCATTAAAACTCCCTGTGACTACTGCTGTTTGTGATTAATATTTGATTATTTGATTCCTTGTATGTTTTAAAGAACGACATCTTAACATTCAATACATGCTTTTTTTTAAAAAAAGGCAGCTTCATAGCAAACACTGTGTGTTTTGTTCAATAATATGATTCCCTCAAATTCTGCACTCACTGGTCTAGCCATTACCCTTCCACATTTCACAGATAAAAGGAGGACATGTATGGTTGAGCTTGATCAGAGTGTGATCAAAAGAGTGTGGTCAGGCAACAAGAGAACACACAAAACTACTATATTAAGCTGGGAGACTCTAGGACTTATGTACTGAGTTTAGCAAAGCCTGCAAAACAAAATCAAAATCTTTCGTGTGTGTTCATGTGTGCACACAGCATGATTAACAATATTGTATGATGTGTTATTCTAAAATCAAAGGTCATTTCTGCACTACACTGTTCCATAACAGAGATACACATGCCACTGGAATTTTAACTCAAGGCCCTCCAATTCTAACAGTCTTCTATTGTTTAGTGAGATCCACCCCTGCAATCATGCTAGACTTGAAGATTCAAAATACAATTGCTGATCCAGTAGACCCAAACTTCCTCTTTCTCTCAAGTCAATCATCAATTTCTTCTTAATTCTAGGTTTCTTACCAGTCCAAATAAATTTCAATAAATCTCTCTTCTAATTTTAAAGTGGTATTTCCAATAAAATAATTGGAATGATTTGAAATAAATACATTATTTTTGGCAATGCACTCATTTTCACCATCAAAAGTCTTTCCAACAAAGATAAGGATAGATTCTTCTAATTATTTACATCTTTTAAAACCTTTTTTAATATTATCCCATAATTTAAAATAGTTATTTTTGTACAGATGGTGGTTATTGATAGTCAAATTTATACCAAGATACTGTAACTCAGTGGTTAAATGCTAGTACTGTAGCCACGACATTGTGAGTTTGATCCTACGGGGCTCCAGGTTGACTCAGCCTTCCATCCTTCTGTAGGTCGGTAAAATGAGTACCCAGCTTGTTGAGGGTAATTAGCTAAACGCATTGGCCATTTCCATACTGCACTCTTATAGTGCGATTATTCCACTTTCAACATCCTATGGAATCCTGGGGTTTGCAGTTTAGGGAGGGGCCGACTGGCCCCTCCCTAAACTGCAAACCCCAGGATTCCATAGGATGTTGAAAGTGGAATAATCGCACTATAAGAGTGTAGTGCGGAAATGGCCATTGTAAACCGCTTAGGGAGTGCTTCACACTGATAAGCGTTATGGAAATATAACTGCTATTACTACTGCTATAATTCAAACCCTGCTTTTACTTCAAGATCCTTTTGTTCCTGTATCAACACATTTTTTGCTTAAATTTTTGATTTGTTAGAGTTCACTTTAAAACCAGCATGTTTTCCATATTCTCTTATCATTTTCAATCAATTTTCTGCATTTAATTTACCTACATTTCAAAGGGATCTGTCAGCTTCAGATGGCCCAGATAGACTATTATATTAGAAAGAGCTTAGCATGCAGATTTTTTTTCTTTTGGAAGCAGTTGGTGAGATCTAGCCTATTCATGTTTTGTGGCAGGCTATTAGCTTACTAAATTATCTTAGCACCACTAATGAGCTACTTCTGGAGTTGCCACACTCACACTGGACACTATTCGTTCACACAGCCTCAAACTGTCTCCTGTGAGTGGTAAGCTCAAAATCAGCAGCTGAGATCTTTTGCAAAAGCAGAAGGAATTGGAAATATCCAATAAAGCCTTATTTGAAGAAGAGATGGCATTTCAGTGCATAGAAGATAAATTTTATTCTACAAATAAGCCCAACAGTTTCAGCCAAGAAATATTTCTATGGCTTTCTTTGAGCAGTGGGCAGGGGGGAGGAGGAACAATTTGAAAATCAGCCTACTGGAATTTCAAAAGTCTTTTTCCAAAGTTATAGAGACATGCTTTTTGGAGGAAATTTTATCAGGTTGATTTCCAAATTGCTTTCCTTTGAAGAAGGCCATACAAATATTTCTTGGACAAAATGTGTTCAGTTAATTTGTAGAATATAACATTTTTTTTCCACAAAAAAACAAAGAAAAAAAAAGGAAAAATCCTGAAACTCAGTCTCTTTTTCACATGATGAGATCTTTCACACCCATTCTACCTGATAGGATGGTTGTCACTTGGGGCCCAGCCTGTAGGAGGAGGAAGCGAAAATGATGGAAAAGACATACTGTCATTGTTACCAGACAGTATGGAAGAACGGTAAAAGAAAAATTGATATTAAGCCAATCAGGATGGTTATGGATCTAGATATATCTTGTAATTTATTTTTTTTTAGATGAACAGGGAGTGGGAAGTGGGGGCTGGGAAAGGTTCAGAATCTATCAAGCACTGCAAGTAAGGGGAAATAAGGACTAGAACTTATCAGAGGTGAGACATATTATCACTTATGGATTAGATTCAGAGCAATGCTGCAATCTTGGCTGGCATCCTCTTATGATATACACAGTCATGAGCCTAGTATTGATGAGGTTGGAATTACCTTCTTTCCAAAACATCCTGAAAACACACCCTTTTCATACTGCCTCTTTGCTTTCATGGCCATGTAGTGGCCAGTAGAGAGCAGGGCCAGCTGAGGAGCATCTGGCAATGTGACTAAAGCCAGATGCATGGTGATGAAGACATCATCTGTGACCTTCTTGGGTTCCTCCAGAGGTCCTGGAAGATGATGTTGTTGCTGTGCATCTGGCTATAGGCACATTCCTAGACATCTCCCAGTTATCCCCCACTCTCCATCAGGCAATGCAAGGGTGTGGTGAAAGATGAGTTCTACTGTGTGTTGGGAGGTACATTTCATAGTTCTGCCATGGTGAAACTTTATGATAGACCCTCCAATGCAAGAATTTGATGCATATTTCTTTGTGAAGAAGTTCCTTTTATTTCAAAGAGATGTACTTTTGAGCAGACATGTAAAGGATTGAACTAGAAGTTAAATTGCGTGTACATGGGTGAGTCCCACTCCACTCAAAATAACAGGCCAACAGACCCAGATCGTTGGAAGAAATAGGCAACAAATTTTTATTGGTTTCAGTGTTCGCTAGCATTGGCACGTATATGGGTTTGAATCCAGACATCAGCCAACCTGGCTGCAAATCAGTGAGCCCATTGCCAGAACCCTTGGGATGACAGAGAAAGAGCCTCAGGGCAGATACCCCCCCGCCATCAGAGAATGCAGGGAAAATATCTGTCCCCTGAGCTGGGCAGGATCACCTCGCCCCACACCCCTTGAGACCCTTAAGAATACCTTCCAATGCTACCAATGCCCATGAGATACTTGTACCCTATGTCTGTGATTCAGGATCCATGCCAACTGCCCAACCATGCCAACTGCCCAACTGTGATAATTGACAAATTATAGACAACACATGCAAGCACACCTGTAATATAAAATGCCGTAAAAACCACTGCAGCAGAGGATGGGTGGGTGGGATGATGGTCAGCAAGCAACTGACTAGCCAAAGTGGGAGCAGGCCCCCTAAATATCCCCCCACCTGACCGGAATGAAGACTGCAAGCAGCTCACTCTGATCAAAACTGGCAGTCAGTGAGTTCGACCCTCAGTTTAAACTCACTGGCTGGCGTTTCCTGCTTTTGCCTGCCAGGGCCAGATGGGCCTCTGAGAGGAAGAAGCTAACCCTCTGCTATAGTCTGGAAGCTCCACTGCTTTGTTCCCATCCCCTGCTGCAACTTGGCTGCAGACATTTCACCTGAGTCCCTTTGAAATCAATGTGAAGAGACAGTAATTGTACTAAGTTCTGCTTTTTTTGCGGTTAGAACTAACTACCAACTAACTAAATTTGGAGCAATCCTCTGGGGGATGCGAGTGTGTGTGTTTAAAACTGAAAAGATCCCATTATAGTACTAACACTGAAGATTATCTAAGGTCAGAGAAGGTGAATAGCCTAAATCAGCCAAGCCAGCAAAGTGGGATGTTTTGTTAAATTAGTGCTCTTCTAGGCCAAATGAGAACACCCTCTAGTGTTATGAATATGGAGAAATCAGGAAGAATTGCCTTACAGGCAGAATACCTCTTGGTTGCACAGCTTGCATACTCTCTTCTTTGCTCAGGGTTGTGCCCTGGGATAGAGCTTAGCTCCCGGACATGTGCTTGCTCTTCATGATACACTCAATAAAGATTTTGACATCTACAGAAAAATACCATTGATTTTGGAATCGGAAATAGTGACTAGACCTGCCACGCAGCCCAGTCTGATTCAGCGTTCCCCAACTTGATATTTTTCAGAAGTATGGGCTACAACTTCTGTCATTCCCAGGGATGATGGGAATTGTAGTTTTACACAGCTAGAGGGAACCAAGTTAGGAAACCTTATTATACTAGTTCATTCAGAGGCAATCCTATGATGATCAGTGGAATTATTCCCAAGTAAGTGGACAGAGGACTGTAGTCACTCAAACTCTTAACAACTTATTTGCCCATTGTATTTGTTATCCTAACCCAGAGGTAGCCTCATGAGTTAGAAAAGCAGAAATAATTTTGGCTTAAGCACGAAGGCCTTTTTGTTCTGCTTTTAATCAATTCAGTCAACAATGGCCTAAAATTCTAGTCTCCCAAAACATATAGTAGCACCTCTGTTTCCCTGAGAACCAAAAGGGCTGTTGGGCAATACACACATCCTTCTAGCTTCTGTGATCAGTCTTGCCTTCCGAATTACTTAATATTTCTCACTGGCCTCTCCCACACTATACAGTGACAGCACTTTTATAACATTTTAACTCCCATGTCTGTATCCTGTAGAATCCTAGGATTTGGAGATTTGGGAGACATCAGTACTCTCTTGCATAGAAAGAAACTAAAATCTCCAGAAAACTAAAAATCCCAGCTGTTACCCCGCTGGAAAACCCTGTCCCGGGGTCTACAATTTTGATATTAAAATATGATTCAATGTGCCTGAGGGGTCACCCAGATGAGCACATAGGCAGAAACGGTCAAACAACTGAAAACCAGGTCAGGCCAGTACACTCTCCTGTCACGTAGCCCCAGGAGACCTCAAGCTGTGCAAACCCACAGTAAACAAAGGATCCTCAGCCTCTGAGAAGCCAACTTGAGGGGATTAGTGTGTTTGCCCCAAGTTGAGTACCGATAGCAATAAAATCCTATCAGGCAAAGACCATTTACATGAAGTGATACCACAACCCAATGCAGCCGAAGACCCTGAGACTTTGGCAACACCTTGTGATCTCATCATGCAAAAGGAGTTGCCATTGTGGAGCGCTCATTATTCTCCCGGGAAAGGATTAGCCTTCCAGGTACCTTTTCCCCTACAAATAGTCCCAGTTTTTGAGCAGTTCTTAGGATCACTCCTGGTCATCCCAACTGACAATTTCTTCGTCCGTTGAGTAATCCCCTCAGCCTTCTCCATGCTGAACTCCATTTCTCCACTGTTTTTCGCGGACCAAGGACTTCAGGAAAAGGTGCAGTATTACCCCAGCTGCAGCCCCTTCAATATTCCCCTATTCAGTTTCCTCTCTTTTGCTTCTTAATAGGTCTTGAGTGAGTGTGTGAGTGAGTGTGTTGGTGCGTGAGACTTTCATTCAATAAAATCATTTATTCGACATTTTCATCTGGTTTTTGGATTGGCCTGACCCCATAAAAATTGGGTAAAAAGACCCCGCTAGGTTACCCTGCCCTTCGCATTGCTATTGCTTGTGCTCTGGCTAGTTTCCATTCCCCATCATGTGGAGCACATTGAGGTGTCCCTCAAGGGACCCCAGAAATCAAGGTAACACCTCTACAGGATGCAGTGAGGGTGGCTAAAGTGATATCAAGGTGTTATAATTGTGTAATATGAAAATTACCTCTGTTGTCCTCTTAACAACACTGTGACTTGTGTTATTGCTGCTTCCTTTCCTTTCCTTTCCTTTCCTTTCCTTTCCTTTCCTTTCCTTTCCTTTCCTTTCCTTTCCTTTCCTTTCTCCTTCTCCTTCTCCTTCTCCTTCTCCTTCTCCTTCTCCTTCTTCCTTTTTTGGTAAGACTCTCTGCATCTTTAACAACTGAACAATAGAAAACTCTAGTCTTATGTTGGTGTACTGCATCTTCTTGTCAGCTATGTGAGTGCAACAAGGTTTATTCTGTTCATGTGGCCCTGTGAAGATAATAGGATTGTGTCATATATTCTGCTGGTTTTAATCACATACAGTGCAACATACAGACTAACTCTTTTTCTAGTACAGCATGCATTTTGTGTAGTATTTAGGACAGTTTTACAGGAAGATCAGGAAAAGTATATGACTTCTGGTTGAAGAGGCACTGAAAACACCACCAACTGTATAGCTCATTAAATGAACTCTTCCTCCTCCTGCTGGTCAGAGGGGTGAACTGTTTTTTGTCCCCTAAAAGCAACTGTATTCTTTTAACACTCTGTGCTATTTTAGAACATTATATGTTCAGATATTTGTGTTTGTTACATGTGTCTGTATGGGTGGGACATTTTAAATATTTCATTGAAAACGTATATGATTAAAAGTTTCTAATGATTAGGGAAAAAACACAATACTAACTAACTGGGCTTTTTTAAAAAAAATAAAAGGTACTTCCTAATGTTTATTTCGCTTCATACAATTTTTTGAGCCAAAACCAATATAATAAACCACTGCAGAATGATAAAGGTGATGTAAGACTACATTCAGAAGCTGCTCTTTTATAGGAGAAACATGCATGTGTCTTAAGCAAGAGAATTCTTCGACTAAATACAACAAGCGAGTCCGAGGGCCTTTCCACACTACAGTGTTATAGTGCTGTTATTCCACTTTCAACATCCCAGGGAATCCTGGGGTTTGCGGTTTAGGGAGGGGCATTTAGAATTCTCAGCCAGAGAGCTCTTTGGCCTCAATAAACTACAAATCCCAGAATTCCACAGGATGTTGAAAGTGGAATAATAACCCTAATAGTGTCATGTGGAAAATGGCCTTCGATTACATACACACATTTGAGGCTATGGTTAGCTTGAATAGAATGTATGTATGTATATAACTATATGAGGTAACATCTCCAAACTACATATAAACAGGAAAATAGGTATTTTAGTTGCAAAGGCCTGATGTGCAAACAGCGTGATGCAAAAAGACAGCACAAGAGACACTGAGCCAGAAGAGTGAGATAGCTGAATATACTCATTCAGAGATTCATGCTCTTCCACGTGTACTATAGAACATAACTGTAAAATTTGTTTCCAGCTTATTTGCAGGGAAGGAGGAATCTTCACGAAATTAAAGTGAATGTCTTCTGGAACACTTGCAGCCATTTCTGGTTTGCCTTTTTGTTGCTCAACGTGTGACATATGTTGACAAAAAAAGAATTAACTGATTAACTTAGTTGCCAGTTTTGCACACAGAAAAAAAAAGCCCATGTTAATTCATGTTTATTACAGAGAGCAAGTTAGGTGCTCTATTTTCAAATGGTGGCTTATCACAATGGCAATTACATCCCAGCATTTGTCATTCACTCCTAACCAGACAGGTATTTGTACTGATGGCAGAAAGCAAACACCACCCATCTTCCATGGCTAGCCCCCTGAGCCATCTTCATATCCACTCGCAAAGAAATCGATATCTAATTTCCCTTGAGTATCTTAAAGGTCACAGAAATATTTATTGATGTTAGTGATATCTTTACCCTGATCTTATTTGAGCTATTCTAGGGTCATGAGTGGAACTGGATGCCTCAGTTTCATAGACACAGCAGGGTTAAAATAAACAAAGCAAGTAGAAGGGGTAGAATATACCTTACTATTTAGTCTATAGTAAAGGGGGGAACCTAGGGGAGGTCACCTTGTTTCATTCACATAATAAGGGGAATGTTATCCTTGAAAACAAGAAAGAGTGAGTTGCTTCTATTCCAGGGAATATGAGACAAGCAGGTTACAGTGGAACCCTCAGCATTAATAATAAGGGTAGCCATTCACTTTCCGTTGCTCTGGCCATATTGTGGGAACATATTTGGGATAGAGAACCTTCTCATGAGCTGTAAGCATCCCATGGAAGGGATCAGTGCCTAAATAAACAAACAAATAAATAAATAACCTACAATATCTTATTCTAAATAGGGCAGGCATTGTGTGGCCCTCCAGACATTGTTGGACCACATCTGTCTACTTTCCTTTTCATTGGCTGCCCTGGCTAGGGCTGATGGCCTTTGTAGTCCAAGAACACCCAAAAACAAGGGGTCATGTCTAGCTTCCCTTGAAAGGGAGTTCTACAGTGTGGGCGCCACTACCAGAAAGCAGTTCTTCTTGCATCCTCACCAAACAGGGCTCTGGAGCAAAGTTTAGGCACTTTGAGCACAGTGCCTAGGGTCTATGAAAATTTTAGAGCCTACAAAAAGATCTCTAGTGGTATATTGAGTCAAGGCGGGGAGTTGAATACAAGACTGCCTAGGACCTATGAAAACCTGCTGTGAGGGTGACAAGACCAAGAGAAAGGTTTCACTTCAAGACCTCAGAGATTGGGCAGGTTCGTACGGCAGAACAGGGTTCTTCAGGTAACAGTAAGGGGACAACCTACATGACATCTCTGGCTGATACAACTTTTCTTCTGCTATGACCACAGAGAAGAGAGCAGAAGAACCCCCTTCTGTTTTAGATTAACTGCAGTTTAATGTTATGTCCAGATCCTAACTATTGTTAATCCTTGCTGTGGTTTGGTAAAGCAGGCCAGCTTAGAAACCACAACTTGAAGCTGTTTCATTTCAAAAACCATAATTAAGATTTATCTCATTGTTTAGTTTAGCTATTACAGTAATGTGTTAAAATAGAAGCCAAAACCCCTCCCAAATTCCTCACCAGCACACCAGAGGGAAATTGGAAGTAAGACACATCATGGCTTACACTAAGAATTTTAAATCCTGGTTATAAGGAGATGTAGCTGTCGTTTAGCAGTATAGGTGAACATGATCCCTGCCAAATTTAGGTTTTGTAGTCACTCTATTTTGTCTCCTTTCAGAGGTAAGGCAAAGTTTTCCATTCAGATAGGTTTTGGATGTTTCAGTCTTCATGATAAAAAATTAACAACTATTTTTTCTAAACAATATTTAAATCCGACCCTAGGTAGTACCATTTTAACTCATAAACACTTGATGGATTAATTCTACCACCAAACAGAATACTGTTGTAGCATCATGTTTTCTTATCTAGGACCAGTACTTCTCTCCTGTAAATAAGTGGGAGCTCTCAATGTGTTAACTTTCCAAATATCTGCTTATTAACACTTTATAACTGTACAGGTTCTCTCCAAGGTGATATCTGCCAATTAGCTCCATTTACTTATTGGAGAAAACTGCATCCAGATGGTTTAAGTGACTTTCATGCTTAAATTTATTCTTCCTTTGCTGGTTAATCTTTGAATAATGGAAGTCTAAACTGGAGATTGCAATATATTACTATGTCAAATCATTTTTTTTGAACAAGAAATTGCACGTTTCTCTTTCTTAATTTGTATGTGAACATATTCTTTCTTCCAAATTATAAAAATCACTTCACTATATTCTTAACTACATGTATGTTTTCAGGCTAATTATGTGATCAATACTAATTTGTAAATGTGATCATTTCTTTATATTTACATCTACACACACACACACCTCCTCTGCGTTTTATGGAATCCTTCATGTACATTAACTATACAACCATTTCTATGGCCCAGGTAGACTCACTGTGAATACTATGCTTCCAGAACATGCTTAAAAGGGGACTTGATTAGGAACAGGTTCTTGACACATGGAGGCAAAGAATTAACGTCTTTCCCCTATGCCACAGGGTCAAACTACACAACAGCTTAGCAGTTGTTTTCAGAAGAGATGCTCCTCTAAATGGTGGAAAACATTTGCTCATCATAATGTGCTTTGTTTGGTGACTGGTCATTCGAAGGCAAATACATGTTTAATGTGCAAGTCTGATTACTGAGGCACATATTTATGAAGAAATACCATTGTAGGAGGGGAAAATGGGTTAATCAGATCAAATGCAAATTTCGCTTAAGGTCTAACATGACATAGGAATGCAAATCCCTACCACCATGACTGCTATTTGGTTCAGGAGGAAAGATTCCACTGTGGCCAATTACAACTTCTCTCTTGGGAGCAATAGCAGCTTTGTGTGGAGTAGGAATTATTCTCAGAATCATGGTGTGAGGAGGAAAGGGTTAAATCCATGCAGTCCAAGCCTAGTCCTGATCCCAGCTCCTCTGGTTTCTATTTCTGAATTTTTTTTAAAAAAAAACATAAATGTGCAATGTGATCGTACTGTTAACATTGTGTCTGGTTTAGCTCTTAGTAACATTACCTTTTATTGGAAAGGATTTAGACAGTTTCCCATTCTAGGTGCTCACCCATTACATTCCTTCTCTTTTTAACATTTGGTACAGCAGTAGATATTTAGATGCAAGAGAGCCAGCTTCAGATCTATGTTCAGCCACGCATTTGCCTTGGTTTGCCTTGGGCAGAGCACCATTTCTCAGCTAAACAACTAACAGTCTGCCCGGCTGTGAAAATAAAAAAGATAGAAGCCACTTAACACACTGTAAAAAAATGCTATAGAAATTATTTTGAATAAATTAGTTTCTGGAGATGTTGTCAGATGGAGTTCTCCTTTCTTGACCTGCGCAACAAAGAGAAAGCTCAAACTGACGATTTTCAGCTGAAGGTAGTAGACCAAATATGTATCTTATTATTTTTCATGTTCCTTCTCTTTCTAGTGGTGATCAACCTCTCTTGACCTAGTTCTTGAAATGTTTTGTTGGAATGTTCAGGAATATCAGGTACAACTCATAGCACATCTATTTGCATTTATTTAAGGGCCCTGCATTCTGTATTTTGTTACGCCATACACCTAGCTTCTGTCTGAGAAATGCTAGCCTAACAGAGGTTGCTGAGCCTCTGCTGACTCTCCGAGCAGCTGAGATTCCATACCAGCCTCTTCGTCTGAGAGCAATAAGCAATCTTTTCATTTCACTGTACACACAAAATCCCTCAAAACAATCTGACTGTGAGAAAGCCACCATTTTCTGCCAGCTAGCAAAGCCCTGTTTCCAGTAATTGCAAAAGCCATTAGTAGAAGGGAAGGGAGGGGGAAGGGAAGAAGAGGGGAAGAGAGCATGGAAGCAAGACACAAAAGGGAATAAATACTGTACATAGCCTGCAGCTCTTTCCCTCCCACACATATGATTCACTGTTGTTCCCTGCCTCACATGGGAAAAAGTTGTCCTGCTGAAAATATACCTTACAGGCAGCTCTGCCTCAGAGACCTCACATATGCATATTGATAACATGCACTTTGTAATGCCTAGAGTTGTTTTTAATGAGGCATGCTGAAATGTACCAACAACTTTCCTTCTTCCCTTCTGTGTGCCGCAGATGATTTTTTACGTGTTTCCTGGTGGTCCCATGTCCCCTGTGAACCAGATAAAAGATGGCAAAGACAGTAATTCTGAATGGCAGGGCCAGAAAGGAACAGCATATCATGCCAACTGATTCAATAAACTTAGTCAATCCTGCAGAAGCCCAGCTGTGCTGAACTCTTCAGGCCAGGCCTTCCTTTGTCTTACCACTAACAGAGGAACTACAGGAAAAACTTGAGGACTGGAGCGCAATATTTCAGTGGTTATCTTAAATCAAAAATTAACACTCCAGCATTTTTAAACTCCAACCACCCTCTTCTTCCCTATCTTTTCTCTTTTCAACTGTATTGGCAGACTGTCACACTGTACATTGAAACATCTATGTAAAATAAGGGCAAGTGTATTGGGGTAGTTGGGGTGTTGGACCAATACTCTGGGAGACCAGGATCTGAATACCTGTTGAGCCCAGGAAAGCTACTAGGTAACCTTGGGCAAGTCACACACTCTCAGCCTGGCAGAAGGGCAAGGGCAAATCTTGCCAAGAAAAATGTATGATAGGTTTTGCCATAAATCATAGTAATCATGAATGCACATAACAATAATAAGAACAACAACAACCTCTAAATGAATGCCTAAAACTGGAAATGACTGGTCAAAAAAGTGATCTAGAATTTTAGGAATTATCAGATTTGTCACAAAATTATGATGTGAAGACTGGTGTTTGGGTTCCTTTAATGTTTAAACTTTTAGCCTGATATGGTAAGCACCAATTTTAACCATAGGTGGGAATTAAAGGAAAATTATAATTTGGATTAGGGCATCATGGAGTGCTCAAGGTATTTTTTTATGTATTTATTTTGAATCTTACTTATTTTCAGTTGACAGTAGTAAAAGGATGTGTATGTGTGTGTGTGTATTATTGAATGTACAATAAAATGAATCTGTACCTTATTAATTTAGTTTGCCAAACTCTATGTACATTAAATCTAGAATGTGTTAATAGTATGAAGTTGAACATGCCAAAAATTAGTTGGTATTATACAGTTCACATGTAGGACCATTTTTGTGGTTACCAGGGCCTGACCCCAAAGGTCTTCTAGGGAATGTCGAGGAGCCCTTTGCCATGTTTTGGGATGGGACTATGATATTTGAAGCCCAGGATAGGTTTTCAACCCAAGAGTAAAGCTTCCTCTTGGGAAAAAAGGCCTTTCTTGGACCTAAAATGGCCCCAAGGAGGCAAAATATCTGGCAAAATTGCCCTATACCCCTGGGGCAAGAGAGGGCAAAAAGATATTTTAATTACAGCTGAAAGGGTTGTTTAACAGAGGGTCTGTAGCTGCCTTCTTTTCCTTTGCAGAACTATAGTCACTGCTGTAGTCAAATAATAGTACAGGTCAAACACCAAGCCCTACACCATAAGTAAAGTTTATTGATAGGCACGTTCCGTCATGTGGAACAGAATCTGAAACAGAATAGGTCCAGTTCATGTCTTTCAGTCCAAGGATTATTCGGGTTTAATGAACACCTGCTATTCTGTGCAAATGAATAATAAAAGCTGAACTGCATTATTTCATTAGTTAATAAATCTAATGCTTATCTTTCTTGCTTCAGGCAGTTCATGTTCCATATAGAGTCCTTTTTATGAGCTACACATACATATGCTATTAAAGATAATGCAGTTCTTCAGACTGTTTCATCGTAACGGGTATTTATGGGATGAATATTTGATATCGCAAGGCTTCATCTATATCAACCTTGAGTCTACTGCTCATTTACCTTTAGCTTCCCGTGGGTTGAGCAGAACTAGTATTTTATCTGGTAAATTCCTACAGGAGATCAGCAAAAGAGCTCTTTAACACATGGGTGGGCAAGGCGGGGCGGGGCGGGGTGGGGCGGGGCAGGGCAGGGGCACCTTCCATGTCAGCAGGAAAGTCAATCCACTCTGAGTTTAATCTGGACTTGAAGCTGCTATCCAAACTGGTGAACCTTACCTCACCAATAGGCTCAGAACCCAAACTGCCCCTTTTGAAATTCAGAACAGAACCCAAATAGAATTCATTGCTGCCAGCTGCTTCAGAGGTAAATAACCAACTGGAGACAGGGCCTTCTAAGGCCATTTCCGCATGACACTGTTATCGTGGTATTATTCCACTTTCAATATCCTATGGAATCCTGGGGTTTGCAGTTTAGGGAGGGGCATTCCGAATTCTCAGCCATAAAGCTCTTTGGCCTCAGTAAACTACAGATCACAGAATTCCATAGGATATTGAAAGTGGAATAATAGCACTAGTGTAAGGCAGAAAGGTCTACGGTCTAACACCCTTGTCTTTGCTTTGCAAAGCAGCAGCAATTGAAGAGGGGTGAAATGAGGGAAAATCCTTGTTCCTTTGGTCTCCTAACTTCTAGGGGTGATTATTTTTTCAACCCTGTATGTGGCGATGTCTTACTTTCATTCTATCACAATTCTCAACCCCACCCCCAAGAGTTACACATGAGGCAAGGGCAGAGGTTGGAAATTTATTTTCAAAAAGTTGATTCATTTGTGCTACTCAAAATAAGCCCCCATATACTTTGATTACTGTTAAAAATATATCTTTTGTATTTCTGTTCCGTTACTAATCTCCTCCTCTCAGCACTGATAAGAGAGTAGCATAAAACATGAACTAATTCATTTTCAAATGTTCTAGAAAGACCTTTTAAATGTAACTTCAAAAGTAATTAGAACACTCTATACGTGCCCCCGTTTTGTTGTAGTTTGCATGCCCTGTGTTATTTTTTTGAAAGTAGCTTTGTCACACTCTTACCACCTTAATGTGGGAAACTGTGTTACTTGTAATTATCACTTTTAAGATGAATGAGTGTTGCCTAAATATCCTAAAAGCACCAGCTCCTATCTGATCTTGGAAGCTAAGCAGGGTCAGGCATGATTAGTACTTGGATGGGACTCTGCCAATGACTACCATGTGCTGTAGGTTATATTTAAGAGGAAGGAATACTTCTGAGTATTCCTTGCCTAAGAAAACCCTATGAAAAATCATGGAGCTGCCATAAGTGGACAGGCAACATGCAGGGGGGACCAATGTTCTTCTGTTCTGATGCTTCTGTGGTTTCCCTGGTAACAGCACCATGGTAGCTCATTTCTGTTTCATACCAGAGCTTCACCCTGGAAAAGAACGGGAAAATTCATATCAGAAATTATTCACTGAGGGCACTTCCAGAATGGTGCTAGAATGGCCCTTCTGTTCTAAATGTTTTATATTCGCTGGCATCCCCATCTCTTTCCTTAATGTCAGTAGCACTGTTGTTTGGGATCCATTGGCCTTCTCAGGACCTTTTCGCACGGCATTTGCCATGTGAAAGGGCCCCTCGAGTATCGCGTGAATGTGAGGAGTGTTTCACATGATGCACTCACAATCATGTGACGCTTCAGGGGCTGACAAGAGCTGACCACACAATTTTTCACTTTCGGCTGTGAGCCAAAAATGGTGCGCAATCGCGCATCGCTCCGGGGCCCTGTGCACCCTTGCCATGCTTGCGGAGCTCCAGAGCTGCGGCACTTGCACTTCCTGCCCCAGCCCAGCCTGGGAAATTTCCAGGCTGCACTGCGGAAGGAAGAGGCGGGGCTCTCGCGCAAGCAGGAGGAAGCTGCAGAGCTGAGGGAACTGGGATGCGAGAGCCTCTCGCTAGAGGCTGCTTGCGCGATCCCCGCACCCCAGCTCCGTGAAAAAGTGCGTTTCCGAAAGGGCCTCAGTCCAAGATAGGGGCCAGGAACCCATGAGATTGGTCTTCTTGGATGACCGTGGATGGCAGTCCTCTATTGGAAGGATTGGCAAAAGATAGACCTTTAAGCCTCTGTTTGAAGAGCTTTCTCTTCCAAGTCAAGTTTAAAGATAAAGACCAATGAGAAGGGAGAATAGAGTCCTGGGAGTTATCCATCAACATTTAGTACCTGGACAGTCTGAGCAGGCACACATTCTTCTCTCTTGTTCTGAGCTCAATTGTATTTTTCTTTAAATAACTTCAGGAAGATAAAGCCTTGTGAATTTCTTTCCTGCAGACAAGAATGAATTTCTTATTTTTCTCCTCTCTGTGAGAAAGCCATTGAAAACAGCTCAGCTTACAAAGACTATTCACAATTCAGGACTCATTCTCTGCAAAGGAAATGCACATCGTTTCCCGCACAGAAAATGACATTTTCTGTACAGAAAAGATTCTATACAGAAAGCAGCACTTTCTGTGTAGAAATGTTATTTTCTATGCAGAAAAGTTGTTTTGTATGCTGAAAATACTGTCTTCTGTGCAGGAAACTTGTTTTCTGCACAGAAATGCCATTTTTGCACACACGAGAACTTATGTGTATTTTTATGCAGAACGTGTCCTGCACTGTGAAGATTCTTGCTCACCTAGGATTCACTTTTTCAGTATTTCCTGACACTTGAGAAAAACATAATTTAACCGCTTTAAAAATATTTTCAACTATTCATTTTATCACTAAATAATAGCAATTATTTATAAATTTGCATTCATAGCTATGAACCACAATATATATCTTTTATTTAAATCTGTGTCTTCTTTTGTCTTCCTTTCTAATGATGGCTTTACTGTTTTTTGCGGGCTTATCAGTGGTCACTTTTGGTGTGCCTATGAGAGAAATGGGAAGGCCCCAGAAGAAACAGGCTAAGTACCAAATAGTTGTGCTATCAGATCTGCACTTTTCTCAAATGAGACCATCAAATATTTGTATCAATCTGGTGCGTGAATTCTGAAATAGAGATGGAAAAACATACTTCATTGTAACAACACCTATGTAGAGAATCAGGCCCTGACCAATTGTGGTAGGCCCTGAATACTAGTGCTGATCTTGTGCAGAGCAATGTGTAGGAGAGAACAAAATACAAAAGATGAAAAATAGAACCACGTAAGTGGCCTTTTCTGCACGGAGCTTTTAAAACGGTGCAGAGCGTCCTCCAGAGAGGACGTCTACATCCGGGAGCAGACTGGGTCTGGACTACTTTGTGTAGTTCCAGACCTCAGCCCGCTCCGGAACGACCCAAAGTGGTCGTTCAGTGTGCTTTTGAAAGATTGCTTAAAACAGGTCTTTCAAAAGCACGGAGCGTGCTGTCAGGACCCTGGAACTCCAGGATACGAGCTCTGAGTCTGAGCCAGAGGCCCTGTAGCCTGCTGCACCAGCACAGCCCACCCCAGAAGCTACCCCAGACACAGAGCCCTTGGCCCCAGTAGTCCCAGCAGCAGAGCCAGGGGCTGCCTCAGACCCAGCCAAGCCAGAAGAGTCGGATAGTGAGATTCAAGAGCAGGTGCCTACTTACCAGCAGCATCGGGAGCAAAAGAGTGCTCTCAGGAAGTCAGAGCATTTAAAAAGAAAACGCCAGGCAATCAGGGTCCAGCTGAGATAACACCTGGAGGAGTGATCTGCCTATAAAAATACTCACTCAGCCTTGGGTCTTTGTTGGCTCACAACCATCCATTTTGGGGGTGCTTGTCGTGTATCTTGGATCCCTGCCTTGCCTCCTGGAACACTGCCCGACCTGCTGGAACGTTGCCTCCTTCAGATCTCGGACTGGCTCTGGTAACTTCTCTTGCTTCAATAAGCTCAGACTGTTTACTGAGAACCTGAATGTGACGTAACAGCCAGGGAGTCTCCTTGCTGCCAGAAGCTCTTTTATTTACTGCTGCTTTATCTATTCATTTGCCGTTCGCCTGGAAAGCTCTTTGATTTATTGCCTTATTTGTGAGAGACTTGTTAACTGGCTCCTGAGGCTGCTTGCCAGGCCTTGGCATTGACACGCGCCACTCCGTGGCAGTGCTCCAGTGCAGATTTGCAGGCTTGCACCAGTGCGGGCCTGCAGATCTGCTGGGGGCGGGCTTTAGGCTGGCGAGCTTCACCGGTTGGTGGAGAGTCTCCACCAACCAGAAACCGCCATTTGCATCCTCGAAGCAGTGCGGAGCACGGCCATGCACTGCTCTGGACCAGCTTGGACCTGGGCATGGAGCACACAGGTCCGGTGAGTATCGGCACAGGGTGATTCCCTTGCCCCATGTGGAAAAGGCCAGTGTCTTTTTTATTTCCTGGAACGCGCCATTGCGTTCCTGCTCTCTTGTGCAGATTTGCAGGCTCGCACCAATGTGAGTCTCAATCTGCGGAGGGCGAGCTTTAGGTGTGGCGAGCTTCAGCGGTTGGTCAAGACCCATGACCAACCGGAAGCTGCCATTTTGGAAGCCAGAGCCGCCATTTTGGAAGCCGGAGCCGCCATTTTGGAAGCTGGAAGCTGCCAGTTTGGAAACCAGAGCAGTGCGGATCTACAGACCTCGCACTGCTCCGATTCGCCCTGGAGCAAGGAGGACCCCTGTGGAAGGGCTTCAGGGACAGTCCACATTGCTTCGGACTCCAGAAGAAGTGGTAGGTAATGGCACGGAGCGATTCCCTCGCCTTGTGCGGAAAGGGCCTAAGTGTCAGAGCACTATGAAGCAAGTCATGCCAACCAAAATAATGAAATAACGTTTCAAAAACATGAAATTCCTTATTCTTAGAATTTCCCACTGTGTCAAAGATTCATTGGGTGCAAGGAAATGAAGGCAACAACTGAAAATTATTAATTACAGGGATCTATATGTAACATTTCAGCACACAAAATATAAACACAGAATTACAGTAGACTTTACTTCCATGACAGACTGGACATCTGTGATTGCCTGGGGGCACTGGAGATGAAACACTGACAAAGAAAATACTTAAAAAAAATATCACTGAGTGGTGGGTGTTCCAAGATTTCCTTCAAGTAGACTGTATAAGTGCTTGGATGAATACGAAAAGCACAGGCTTTTTGCAAGGTTAAACTGCTTTAATAAGGTTCTGTCTTTTCAAGAAAACCTGGGAACTGGCTCTATTAGAATTCACAACATATCTCAGGAAATACATGATGATTAAAGTGGTATAAAACTAATATAAGGCTGTAATTTAGATATGGCCAAGCTTCAGAGCTGAGTTTTGTATTAATATTGTGTTAACTGGGTTAATTATGGCATGACTGTTGACAAACATTCTCAAGGTGCACTGCAGTACCATATTGCTTTTAGGAAAACAAGCTCCGTCTGTCTGTTTGTCTGTCTGGCCATTTCCACACGAGACTCTTATAGCGCTATGATTCCACTTTCAACATCCTATGGAATCCTGGGGTTTGCAGTTTCGGGAGGGGCTGGCTGTCCCCTCCCGAAACTGCAACCCCAGGATTCCATAGGATGTTGAAAGTGGAATCATAGCGCTATAACAGTCTCGTGCAGAAATGACCAGTGTGGATTGTAGCTGGAGGCTCCTAATGTCAATTAGAACCCATAGTTATGGCAGCTTAGAGAAAGAGGCATTCACAGTCTAATCCTAAAGCAATAGTTCTTAACCTTTTTGGGATCATGGACCACTTCTAATAACAGCAATAAATCTCCTTCCCAGAAAAAAAAATGCTTATGAATTGTTGTTGTGTCCCTGCAAGTTATTTCTGACTTCTGGTGATCCTAAGGTGACTCTACCATGGGGGGTTCTGGGGCTGAGTACATGTGACGCACATTTACCCAGTGAGTTTCTACGGCTGAGCAGGGAACTGAACTCTGGTCTCCAGGGTCATAGCTCAATGCTCAAACCACTACACCACACTGGCTCTAATAGTTTAGATGGTTTTAATTTTGCTGTTAGTTTAATCCTGTTTCATTCTCATCTTCTCATGTGATTTTTAATCATATGTGTTTTCATTGTAATTCTCTCTATTTTATAATTCTCCTTGAGTCCCAGTTTGAGAAAAAGGCAAGGTATAAATAAAGTGGATGGATGGACAGATAGATGAATGGATGACATATTATGGTTGCAATCCAGCAACAGCTAATGAGGCACATAATTGTCATCCATGCCTTATTTAATATTCTTATACTAGTTTTGACACCACATAATGCCTTAGTTCCTGTACCTATTATTCTGTAATTTTTCAGCTTTGTTGTCTTGGGACACTGCTATGATGGGTATCACTTTCCTATGAATTAGACTCCAAATGCTATTGGGGGTGTTAGAGAAGGTCAGCCAATAATTCTGCTCAAACACATTTTGAAGATCCCACTTTCATATATACCACTATTATCTGTCCTTAAGATTCGCAGGTTTCTTCCTTGGAGCATCCTTGTGGTGCATCTTATTTTCAGAACAATGGCACACAAAGAATATAGTATATCTTTTTCTGTGCACTCTGCAAGTGGTAAGACTGCAAGATCTACTGATTTTTCACAGCTGTCCATCATGATAACAGATTTTCCTATCCTGATTTTACAGTGCACAAACTTACCACCAAGTATTTACTAAAAACATGCAAGATTTTGAGATGGCCAAGTTAACTTCAAAAATTATAGTTCAATGGTCAAATGCAAATGTACAGCCAGCCCTCCACATTTGCTGGTTTCACTTTTGTGGATTTGCTTGTTCATGGATTATTTGCTGTCACCTCTGCTGCCTCCCTATGCCATTTTTAATATGGACTGCAAGCCTTGTGAGACTGAGAAACTGTGAACAAGGCTTGTAAGTCCCTATTAAAAGTGGTGTGGATCAGCAGTGGATGTGGCAGTCAGCCCTAACAGCTACCCATTTCTGCCTTTTGAAGGAACTCTGATGCTTCAAAGGAATCCATGGTGGGTTGAATATGATGATCATATTTTTTTTCTGTGTTAAATATGGTTTGGGAGGGCCTAGAGTTATTCATGTTTGTTTGTTTTTCACTTTCATGGGGGTCCTGAGGCTCAACCCTAGCAAATGTGGAGGGATGACTATACTACATATAAAAAAATTGTAGCTTCTGAAGAACAACATAAACATTGTTATGGACTCAGGTCATTTCTGCACTAGCCTGTTACAGTGCTATTATTCCACTTTCAACATCCTATGGAATCCTGGGGTTGCAGTTTAGGGAGGGGCATTTAGAATTCTCAGCCAGAAAGCTCTTTGGCCTCTGTAAACTACAAACTCCAGAATTTCACAGGATGTTGAAAGTGGAATAATAGCACTGTAACAGGCTAGTGCAGAAATGGCCTTAGTTGACTGCTTAGTTAAGTTCTACGTATTCTTTGCTATTTAATATTTAGGTATTAATCTGTCTTTCCTTTTCTGGAAAACAAAAACAGCTGCCAGTAAACTAAACTAAAGTGTTGTCTTTCGTCTGCAAGGGTTTAATAACTGGAGGTAAAGAAGCTGCATGTTTTTTTCTTCTTCATTGTATTAAGGTCAGTCATGTGTTCCATTGTGAACAAAGATCCATGCCTTGAGCTTCCTCTGAAACTGCCATGCCAACTATGTATAAAAAATTGTTCTATTTGTGACTTTAAGCACACACACACAAATGCACGCGCGCGCGCACACACACACACACACACACACACACCATAGGTGAGCAGACATTCTAGGGTGAATTTTGTGCCAGAGGTAGAATACATACACAAATAAATTCCAGTAACAAATACCAGGATGTGTGCGTGTGGCTTCTAGGCATCATTATGAAACTGCACCCCAAGATGACAAGCTATTCTGGGAACAATCTATGCTCGGAGCAGGCAATACATACTACAAATCTCACTTCCTTATGACAGCATGGCAAGGAGTGTGAAGGGGAGGATGGAGTGGTATATTGCAGTCAGAACAAGTTTTCACATTGAGCAACCTGCAGTAGAAATGGACAGTTGGGCTATTTACAGAACACCAGAGTTTAAGTGGAGAGTTGCAACATACAAAGAAAGAACATAGCCTGTCGTGTCAATACTTATGCGAGTCAGAAGGCATTGCACATAATTATGTGCTTTTGTTCAGGGGCTGGAGAAGTTAATTTTTCATATTCACCATGCTGGCTGGGGGATGCTGAGATCTGCAGTAGCTTTTCTAAGCTCTCTTCTTCTGCAAGCACCATAGCAGCTACTTTCCATGTTGTATTTATATTGCTAAATAATTTTGAATTCCACCAATGCAAAGCATTTATGCTGTACAGTGATAATGCAAAAGTACAGTGGAAAGAGAGAAAAGGTAAAATTGTCTATCTCCTATGGACAATATCAAGAATGAGAACATCCTTCACACAGAAAATACAAGTATTCCTGTTAACACCACCTGACTACTAAGGCACAGCATCAGAAGAAAAATGTTTTATGTACATAACCACTGCCTTACACATACATATATGGAAACAACATAATACTACATGTGCACACAGTGCATTTAGCCTTGAGGGCCTGGACATATATGCATTGGCATATTTGTGGTAACAACATGACAGAGAATACACATAAATGCCATTCTTCCAACACACAAACACTACCTCCCACATAGAGGCATATGGATGGGGGGGGCAATGAGGGTAGACTGCCCCAGGCAGCAATTTTTTGGGGGGGCACCCCGCACAATGTGGCCATGCCCCACACAATGTGGCCATGCCCCTGTGTGACATGGCCACAACCTCACATGACACAGCCATGCCCCCATGCAACACGACCATGCCTCTGTCCCTCTGCCCCCTCACCTCACCCCCCCCGAACTCCAAGCTATGTGGATGACAACATGCAACTTCAGCCTTCACTCTGCTCAACATGCAAATAAAACACATGGCAGAAAGGAGAAACAGGACCTCCAAAATAACCAACATGGCTTCTACATAGACAACACTATAGAGAAAGAGATATTGTGAAAGTACACTACAAATTTCATATCAGTTCGACATGCACAGATTAAATAACACAATTGTAGTTGAGTGGTTCTGAGGACAGTATCGTGACTAGTCCCTTTGCTAGATACCATACTGTTGTTGTTTTCAAATTATGTGTAGGCCATTTTGACAGGTTTTTGCCTGACAGAGAATGATAAAATTTTGCTTGAGGTAGAAATATAAATTACATAAAAACAATCTGAATATTTTAAAATTATTTAAAGTTTTTATTCAAGATATGTTCAGTGTTAACTGAAAAAAAATTAAGTCCAAAGGGGCTTGGTGAGAAATTTACAGACTTTTGAAGATTCAGGAGGAAATTACTGGAAATACAGTCTGTTTTTATAACTGTATAGTCTTATGTTTGCATTACTCCATCCTTTCTCTGTGTATTTTAGACTGTATACCTTTTTCAGGTCTGTCTGTCTTTTGTTATTTTTTTTTTGTAAAGTTCCATGTACATTTATGGTGTAATAATAATAATAATAGTAGTAATATTATCAGTGATAGCAATAATAATTTTAATATGTGATGCTCACTTACACCTTACCCCAGCAAGACATATTGGCTACAGGCCTGTCCAGAATTTTAGATTCATTCGTACTGACATGTCAGAGCTTGGAGATCTTAATTTTTGGACGAAGAGTGATCCAAATCCATCAGCCAACATAGCCAATGGAGGAACTGGCTGGAGAATTCTGGATGTTGTAATAATAAAAAAAAGAAGTAGCATCTCATAGTTTGTAGACTGTGCATCATCAATATAGCAAATGGTTTCACACAGACAGACAGACAGACAGACAGACAGACAGACAGACAGACAGACAGACAGACACACATACATGTAAAGATGTGTCTGGCCATTTCTGCACTACACTGATATAGTGCTATTATTCCACTTTCAACATCCTGTGGAATTCTGGGGCTTGTAGTTTACTGAGGTCAAAGAGCTCTCTTGCTGAAAATTCTAAATGCCTCTTCCTAAACTGCAAACTCCAGGATTCCATAGGATGTTAAAAGTGGAATAATAGCACTATGACGGTGTAGTGCAGAAATGGCCTATGTGTATGAGTGTGGGTGTGTATGAAGTCCTTTTGTCTCCCACTACAAATCAAGGGGTTACCATTTTGTACAACAAATCAAGTGGTTACCATTTTGTACCATTTTGTACATATGGCAAAATAATTGCAGCATTCTAAAACATATTCAGGTCATGGCTGCACATTTAAAAAAATAACAACACTGGCTCATCATCCTCTGAAGCTTAAAATGAAGCAACCAGTATAACCATAAGGTGGCACAATATAGTTGTCATTTCAGTTGAGTAAAGCTAGGTCACAATTTAAATGATTCTTTCTCAGCTGAAATTGCTTGTTTAGTGTGTGGGTGCAGAAGGGTTTGATGAAACCTTACAAAAATGTTTATTTTTCCATTTGGTTGTACTGATTCTTCATTCAATTACTTTCTCACCCTCGTATCATAGGATATTGTTATTGCCTTCTGCACTTCACTTCTCTATCTCAATAGCATAGTATATTTTTGATGCTTTCAAAGTGGCACATTGACCTCTCCCAAAAGATGGTAGCATTACAGAAGTGAAAGTTTCTGTTAAAAAAATTGAAGTGATCTGAAATTTTAACTTTCTCTGTATGGAGTGACCTATGCATGACTGTCTCGCTACATATAAACAGCATACTAGCAATTGTCCTAAAACAGGAATGAGCAAAGGTTTTCGGTGGGGAGGGGGGAGGTGAATTTTCATATCAGCTTGTCCAGGTGCACCAGAAATGATGTCATATCACTCCCAGTCACTGCGTTGGGCTGGTTTTCAATTTAGACAGCATTTTGGGAAGATTGAGAAAGGTTCTGAGGGTAAACATGTGAAATTACTGCATTTTCATAACCTCTAAAATTTCACAGATGAAAACTGGAACATATGTCTCCAAGCAGCCTCAGAGTGTGGCCAAGATGATAAGAGTTAATAATGAGGAAGAATGCACAAGCTAGGAGAGGTTGCAGCAGTTTGTTTTTGCCCGATTGTGTTGGGAAGGGCAAGATTCCCAGGAGGACTGTGACCCCGTCCAGAACTGGTTGATATACCTCCTATCCCAGATAAGTACCCTTAATAGTAAGCACCTCTGTCTTGTCTGGATTCAGTTTCAAGTTGTTTTTCTTCATCCTGCCCATTATCTCCTTCAAGCATTCATTCAGAGGAGACATGATATCCTTAGCAGAAGCTGTTTTTGAAGGCATGGAGAAGTATATTTGGGCGTCATCAGTGTGCTTGATAGCACCCTGTCCCATGCCTCCAAATGATCTCTCCCAATGGTTTCATGTAGATGTTAAAAAACATTGGGGATAGAATGGCACCTTGTTGTATGCTATACAACAGTTCGTTTTTTGAGGAGAAGCTATCTCAAGCACCACCATCCGGAACTTGCCTGAGAGGTAAGATAGGAATCACTGCAATACAGTGGCTCCAATTCCCAACCCTGCCAGGTGTTCTGGAAGGATACCATGGTCAATGGTATCAAATGCCACTGAGAGGTCTAAAGGCACCAACAGAGACACAGTCCCCCTGTTGATGCTAAGACAGAGATCATCCATCTTTTTCTGTGAATCTGTTTTAACTTTTGTAAACTACTTTGAGTCCCAGGGTTGGGTAAGGTGGGATACACACACACACACACACACACATGCACACATAAATACACAGAGAGAGAGAGAGAGAGAGAGAGAAAGAAAGAAAATAAGTTGTACCAGGTTAACAATGCTTCCAGCTCCCTCATGATATGCTCTGTCCCACAGTCTGTTGAGTCTGAGTATGTGTTTTTGAAAGTGAGTGGCTAGGACTGAATAGGGATTCTGTTGGTGAGACCATTATTTAAAAAGGCCTCCCTGAACCCCATCATTCTGAATAATTATCTGCCCATCTTTAACATTCCATTTTGGGGCAAGTTTCTGAAGAATGTGCTGGCCTCCCAGCTCCAGGTGATTCTGGATGAGATTATTTGTTTCAATCTGGTTTCAGGTCTGATTATATGACAGAGACAGCTTTGGATGCCTTGGTAGATGACTTGTGCAAGGAACTAGGTGGGGGAAGCATGTTGTTGTTGGTTCTGCTGGACCTCTCAGTAGCTTTTGGTATCATTGACCATGATATCCTTCTGGGCTGACCATCTGGGATGGCACTTGGGTGGGCTGTTATTTAGTAGTTCCAGTCTTACTTGCAGGGGCAAACTCAGAAGGTAGTGCTAGGGGCCTCCTGTTCGGAGCCCTGGCTGTTGGCTTGTGGGGTTCCCTATGCTGTTTAACATCTACATGAAACTGTTGGGAGAAGTCATCTGGAGTACGGGGTTTGGTGTCACCAATATGCTGATGATACCAACTCTACATCTCCTTTCCATCTGATTCCAAGGAAGCTGTCTTGGTACTGAACTAATGCTTGTTGTCAATAATGGACTGAATGAGGGCAAACAATAATCCAGACAAAACAGCACTGCTCCTGGTCAGTTGAAAGGCAGATCAGGGAATAGGGATTCTGCCTGTGCTGGATGGCGTTACACTCCTCCTGAAATCTCAGGCTCACAACTTGGGTGTTCTCCTGGATTCAGCTCTGACCTTGGATGCCCAGGTTTCAGCAGTGGTGAGGAGTGTATTTGTACAGCTAAAACTTATGTGCCAGTATCTGGCTACAGTGACACATTTCTTGATTACATCTTGGTTTGATTACTGTAACACACTCTACAGGGGGCTGCCTTTTGAAACTGTTTGGAAACTTTAGCAGTTTCAGAATGTTCCAGTCAGAATGCTGACTGGGACCGGTTATGGGGAGCATACAATTCCTTTGTTAAAACAACTTCATTGACTACTGGTTTATTTTCAGGAACAATTCAAAGTGCTGGTCATGACCTATACAGCCCTGTATGACTTTAAAGATCATATCTCCCCATATGAACCCACCAGAATTTTAAGATCTGCAGGGGAATCTTTCTCTTGGTCTCACTACCACCAGAGGCTCCCTTGATAAGGACATGGGAGAGAGCCTTCTCAGTGGCTGCTCCCACCCTCTGAAACTCCCTTCCATGGGAGACTAGGCTGGCCCCCTCCCTGCTTTCCTTTCACCAGCAGGCAAAATAGGCTTTTCATGTATAAATAGGGAAGCTTTAATTTGTAAGTTTTATTTATTATTTTTTAACTTTTGTATGTCTTTTAAATAATTTTATATTGTTTTATGAGTTGATTTTAATTGTTTTTTAAAATTTTATTGTGTTTTTTTTTATGGACTCTTTCAGGAAGCTGAATTGGGTGCCACTCGGGGAGAAAGGTGACACACAAATGAAATATGTAAATAAAAAGCTCTTGTTGACAATTTGGAAATTTGTGGACAAATTCTGCAGGACTTTTTGGGATTTTTTTTCAATGTGTCAATCAGAGTTGGGTTTTTCTTAGTTAATGTCCTGGCCAGTGGCTTACTGGTGAAGAAGTTAACAGTTGCTATATTTTATTCAGAACCCCATGAGCATGTTATTAGTTTCTCATCCAATATCTTCCCTGCATTTTGAGACACTGGGGGCATTTTCTCATTCTGCCAGAAGAGGTTTGCCATTGACTCCTCTAATGCTGAGCTAGTATGACTTATTTGAAGTAATCTAGTAATTTTTTGTGGCTTAGCAGGGATTTGAACCCTGGTCTCACAGAGTCCTAGTATCAATCCACTGTACCACATTGGCTGTCTTCTCTCTCTCTCTCTTTCTCAATCTCTCTCTCTCTCTGTTTCACCAAGGCCGTTTCCACACAACGTTGATACAATGCTATAGCAATTGGTTTCTACCAGGAGCCGTGCTTCTGCCCAATGTTGTTGCTATCCAGCCGCTATCCTGTCCCCAAGCATTGCCAAATCGCCATATTCTATTTCCAGAAAAAAATCTGTTAAGAGCCTTCTATAGCACTTCGACCCCATCAGCCATTGTAGTTATAGTGCTTGATGGTGCTTTCTGTTATGGCAGATCCAGCAGTGGGCTGGCTGTGGGCGTGCTCAGCTCATCCCTCCCTCAAGACTCCCATAGTGTGGTAATTTTCTATCACTTCTCCCTGTTTATTTTAAATGTTTTCTTTGAGTCAAAACTTTTTATTTTTTTAATACATTTTTAAACAGTATAGGACAAAAATGCAACAGTGTACTGGCATGTCATGCTGTTACAATATTGCTGCATTAATGCAGCATCCAAAAACAAACACAAAAATCACTGCTCAATCAGGGGCGGTGGGGCAGGGTGAAAGAGGGACACAGGCATGGCCAAGGATGCTGTAATGTGGAAGGAACACCAGTGGCCATATCACTGCCCATCTGTTTAAGAGGGAAGGGTGCAGAAGAGATCATCCCTAACCTGATGGCATCATGTGAATGGTAATGCCGCCATTATAATGGTATAATGCACTAATGGCCTCTAGTGCGGAAATGGCCCAAATGTTATATATGTGGTTGAATGCTTGCATCCTGGATGCAACATGCAATGGCTTTAATTCAACATCCCCTAAGTGTAGTGTGAATATCAGACCCAGCCTACGGAGAGCCATATGCTGTCACGTATCCTTCACCCATTTACAGTAAAGCCCCTGAAGCCACCCTGCAGGGCCATTCTGTGCTTTGCAGCAACCAGTCAATATCAGTGCTCCTCTTCATAGCCATATGCACAATGATGACATCAGTGATGCAATCCCCTGGGATCCTCAGTGCTGATGCCTTTATTATGTGTCTGGCTGTGGGGAGGCAGCCAGATGCTTCTTCAGTTCTGCTTGTTTGTTCTAAAAGCACAGAATGGACAGGCAAGGAAGCTTCTGTGATTTTATAGTAGGTTGGGGATGAGCTTTGGGTGCTGTGGGGGAATGGAATATCAGCCACCACAGTGCCCAAAAAGGACATCCACATACATAAGGGACATTTACTCATATGTGTGTCCCTAACAGAATTCTGACCAATATGTGGGAAAACTGCCATTGATTTTTGCACAAGATTCAAAAGCCATGTATCAGCCATCACCATCCAAAAGCTGGACTGTCATGTTGTAAGATATTTTAATTTTGAGGGACAGCTAAAACTGAGGGTAAGACTGCCTTTCCGTCTATTCTGAGGAGCATGGCCATATATTTCACCAGAGAAATTCTGTGATCCAACTATATTTGAGAAGACAAAAAACTTCTGAATCTACAGACTCTGAATCTACAGAATCTGTGATACCCTTATTGAGAGGATAATACCATTCTTATCCCTAGCACCAAACTCTGAATTCCACGCCTAGACCCTGGGAGTTCCAAAACAAAACAAAATTCCAAAACTGTCACTGGATGCTGTTTGTCACTCCCATTCCAATGGACATCACCGAGGAGAGTGGAAGGTGAAAGATTTGATGTTCTTTATAAACACTTGTTTATAACAATAGTTTTATTAAATCTACTTGACTTTTATAGTATCCCTTTGGGATCTAAGTTTTATCTGGAAACAGTTGTTTTTTCCAGCTCCCTCACCCTCACCTCTCTGGGTGGGAGTGTGTATGGCTGCATCATTAACATGTGACATCTGAAACTGCCTCACAGCCAGAATTTTCTCTTTTACCGCATGGCTACAGAATGGCAGTAATCATTCATAAATTACAGTGTTCTCATATGGGGCAAAGCATTGTTGGATATGGCTAGTAAATATATCCCACAGTCTATGCATAGGAACTAGCTTGTCTCTGGTATTGATTCATTGCAATGTAAAGCTGATTATCAAATCTGAGAACTTCATTGATTCTTTTGAAGGTGGCAAATGACATAGAGCCCTGGAGGGCAGCCCTCAACAACACATTATGCAAAGGTCATTCCAGGAACAGAGCAGGGAGAACAGCTACAGGTCTTTGACTGAGAGCTGCCAGTAAGAATGAGCACCTGCTGCAGTATGAGCTAAGGTTGCTTGCAAATATTTGCAGATAAAACTGGGTCTAGAGTGAACACTAAAGCCTGATTAGTACATTTTTTTTTTGCAAAGTGATAGAAGAAAAACAAAACCCTCAGATTTCCGAGATGCTAAGGAATATCCTAAGCATAATTCAGGTTTTGTAAAGAGATTTTGAAATACTCTTGATGATGCTACTATTTGTAGTGATGTTATTGTGGGAAGTGAGTGATTTCTGCAGTGTGGAGAAATGCTCCTATGCCTCTTTGTCATGCAGAATGTACAGAACAGGGTGTCATTGGTAGACGTGTGAATAAATAAAATTAAATTTCTGTCTAATATTGTATTATGTGAAGACAACTGTATGAGATGTGCATGAAAATCACTTGTGGTGGTGGGGGGGCTGGGGACACCACAGTTATTTCAATTGAAATATCTGGGGTGAATTTTAATCAGATTGAAATTGGGATAGTAATTTTGAGAAGGTATGACTCAAAATGTAGGTTACATGTTGTATGTGAAATTTGTTTTGGGGGGCTTAGGGTACAAGTGTCCCAATTATTTTTTCATTAATACAGAGTAGTGCATTTATCAGATAACAGGGAGCAGCATGATCTCTCTCAAGGGCAGTTCAGACTGATGTGTAAGACGAGGAATGTCTGAAGACCCAACAGTTAAGTTAAGGTGCAATCTCTTTTCTTGAAATTTTAGTCCATTGTCTTGTGTTCTAGTCTCTTGAGCACTAACTGTTGGTTCCATCTTCTACATAATATCTCTTTAGGTATTTAAAGATAATCATTGTGCTATCTCTTAGTCTTCTTTTCTCTAGGCTCAACATACCCAGCTCCTTAATTTGTTCCTCATAAGGCTTGGTTTCCAGATCTTTGATCATCTTGATCACTTTTCTCTGGACATGTTCCAGCTTGTTGATATCCTTCTTGAAGTGTAGTGCCCAGAACTGGACACATTATTATTGCTGCCTCTTACACACCCTATCCTGTGGGATGGCAAATTTAGCATAAAATATCATTTTTATATAAAAACTAGACACTTATGCCTGGGAAACATGCAGTAAGCAGGACACTGACTGTACGTCTGGGCTAGGTCAGCATGGCCTCAGCATGGCCAGGTCATAAGGTCAAGAGGAGTAAGGCAGGAAAGCCCGGTGTTAATAGGCTTCCAGTTGACACCCCAACATCTGAATACAATAGTCAATGAATCTGCCCAGGTGTGGCAGGCAAGCATCCTGCTGTATGCATTTTCTATAGAGACTTTCCCATTAACCTTACCCAACCAAGACATTAAGAGGCTGTCAGGACTCCCATCAATGTTTTGTCACCCAAAAGTAAGACAATCAGTCTATTCCTGACCCCTTTTGTTTACCAGAGAGCCATTTAACACATGGCCTTCCAGGATAGGAAAAAAAGTATAACCCCCCAGCAACACACTAGCACCTTGGGCATCACCCTGTACCCCAGACTCTTGTTTGTCTGTGCTGCCCTCAAGCCCTCATGTTTGAACCACTCATCTTCAATCCTCAGCTCCAGGACAGGTAAATATCACCCTATACTCTTGAAATCACTCTCTATCCAGCCTTTCTCACTTCTCTCTTCACTAGCCTTGTATGGTTCATTAGATTGCTTGATTTCTTGTGTGTGTGTCTGTTGATTTCCAATAAAAACACCCTGTTTAAACCATTAACATCAAATATTTAGTTTAGTTTGTAGGTGGAAGCTGCCTTGGCTCCCATATTGAGAGAAAGGTGACATACAAATATAATAATTAATTAATTAATACTGGTATACATAGGTGAAGAGATCCTGCTGTTATCTTCCTCTCACAGACCTCTTTGAGCTATAATTCTCCCAAATTCTAAGGAGATGCTGGCACTGCTGGAGGAACTCAAGGTCCCCCACCTTTTTGGGGTATACTATTCCAGATGAGGTTTGGCCAAAGCAGAATCAAGTGGGATTACTACTTCCCTTGATCTAGACATTATACTCCTGTTGAAGTCCATTTACTTTTTCGGTCACTGCATTACACTGGTGGCTCATATTTAACTTGTCATCTGCTAAGACCTCTAGATCCTTTCCACATGTACTGCTTTCAAGTCAGGTATCACCCACCCTATACTTATGTATTTAATTTCCCCTGCCTAGATGTAGTATCTTACATTTATCCATGTTGATATTCATTTTGTAAGTTTTGGCCCTATATTCCAATTTGTCAAGGTCATTTTGAATCCTGTTCCTGTCCTCTGGGACAGGAACATTACTCCCCCTAATTTGATGTCATCTGCAAATTTGATAAGCATGCCTTTTATTCCATCATCTAACTCATTTATAAAGATATTAAATAACACCAGATGCATAGCAAAACCCTGAAGGAACCCACTAGTCACTTCTTTCTAGGATGAAGAGCAATCATTGGTGAGTATTCTTTGGGTTTTACAGATCCACCTAAGTGTAACACTGTCAAGAACATAGTTTGCCAGCTTGCTTTCAAGAATATGACATGGGACCTTGTCAAAAGCCTTACTGAAATCAAGATACACTACATCCACAGCATTCCACTGATTTACAAATCTTGTAACTCCATACAAAAAAGAGACAAGATTAATTTGGCATGACTTGTTGTGAGAAAGCCATGCTGGTTCTTAGTAGTCACAGCATTTCTTTCCAAGTACACACAGACTATTTAATGATCTGTTCTTGAACCTTTCCTGATATTCATTTCAAGGTGACTGGACAGTAATTGCTTGGATCCTCTTTTTTATCCTTTTTGAAGAGAGGGACACTTGCCTCCTCCAATCTGCTGGAATCTCTCCTGTCCTCTAAGAATTCTCAAAATGTATTGATAGTGGCTCTAATATTACATCTGCAAGTTCCGTTAGTACCTTTGGATGCAGGTCATCTGGCCCTAGAGACTTTAATTCACTTAGAGTGGCTAGATATTTCTCTATTATCTCTTTACCTATTGTGGCCTGTATTCTCCTTATTGTATTATTTGGTGCATTTCACCAGTTAAATCACTGTTTTCCTTTTGAGAAAAGACTGAGGCAAAGTTTATGCAGTGGTTCTACTATTTCTTTGTTCCTTCTCTTGCTTCTGTCCTATCTTAGTCCTGGTACAGCGGATAAATCAAACAAAACAAACTGAATATCTCCCAGCTTGTTACTTACTTCCAGGCAGTAAGCAAGGAGTCATAAATAAAGTCCAACATAAACAAAGTCCAGTAGGGTTTCACTGTAAGGGAGTGTTCAAAGTCAATCCAAACATTTGTTAAGGCGTTCAGCAAGATAGCAGGTCAGATAATATCTGACAACTTCTGAAGGGGAAGGATGCCAGCTAAATAGACCCAAAAGCCTAGCGCAGCTGTACCTTGATTGATTATTGCTGGTTATAAATTCTGAAAGAGCAATGCTGGGTCTCTCTTTGCTGTCTGTTCTGTGCAAAGCTGGGTCTAGGTAACTGTTCTTTTGTATCTGAAGAGGCAGGACTTTCTGTTGGAGCTGGCACTGCCCATTGTTCTTTTTCTGGCACTGTAACCTCTCTCTATACAGCAGGTCCTGGCATGCCCTGTTTCAGTCTCTGGCATGTCCTTCGCTTCAGATTCTGAGTCAGAGTCCATGCTCTGGAAGCAGGGCATGACAGCTTCAGACATAGTCAAACTCCCCTTTTCATTACTTTTAACCTTTCCAGCAAGTTTGAACTCATTCTGAGCTTTAGCTCATCTGACTTTCCCTCTACAAGTATTGGCTATTCATTTGTATTCCTCCGGTGGTTCCCCCTTCTTCCATTTCTTATACATGTTAAATCTCAGCTCATCTGAAAGTTCTTTGTAAATCCAGCCTGACTTCTTTAGATACCTCCCAGATTTTCTCTTCATTGGAACAGTTTGCAACTCTGCCTTCAATATCTCAGCTGTAAGAAACTCCCATCCATCATGAACTCCCATTCGTTTGAGTATTTCTGGCCATGGGATCTCAGTCACTATTTCCTAAAGTTTATTGAAATCAACTTTTTTGAAGTTCAGAGTGTGTCTCTGATAGCATTTGGCTCTCTATAATAAATCTCAAGAGGACCTATCCACTCCAGCCCAAGGATCCTGCTATTTCTACCCCAGTGACCAGTTCATCTCTGTTGGTTAGGATCAAATCCAAACCAGTTGATCTCCTTGTTGCCCCCTCCATCTTTTGTACAACAAAATTGTCTTGGCAGAATGTGACTTTCAGCAAACAAGTTGGTTGAAATTTACCATTACTACTGTATCTCTTCTTTCTGAATATTTGGTCTCTCTCTCTCTCTCTCTTTCTTTTTTTGGAAGGCATCATCAAAATTTTCAGTTTAGCTGGAGGGCATATTGTAGACAACCACAATGAGATCACTGTTGTTTCTTTCTTCTTTAATTTTTACCCAAAGGCTCTCAACTTGTTTCCCATTCTCTAAGTCATGGATCTCCTCACAAGTGTACAAGTGGAATCAGTTATGCCCTTTCATATTACTACGTTCTAATCATGAGACTCATTCCATCAGGTTTCAGTGATGCCTGTTAAATCATATTTGCCTTCCTGTGTTGACTTGAAGTTGATCTTGTTTACTTCCCATACTCTGTACATTAGCATAGAGACATCTAAGACCATGGGTCATTCTCCCTTGCTGGTTCCTTTTTGGGGGTTTTTCTGATTACTTTTGGATTCTTGTACTGTTGGCCCAATTCACCTGTATAATTGAAGCCATTTCCCCCCGTATTTGGTGTCCCCCTGCTGTTCAGAATACTGTTTTTCTCCCTCGTGTAACTTAGTTTAAAGCCATCCTGATCAGATTTATGAGACTCCTAGTAAATATATTTTTTCCAACTACTGTGATGTGCAACCTGTCTCCTGCCAGAAGTCCCTTCTCATGAAAGCACAGGTCATGGTCCAAGAAGTAAAATCTTTCCTGGTGGCACCATCTGTGGAGCCAGTCATTCACTTCTTGTATTTTTCTACCTCTTCTTGAATTCCATCCTTCAGCAAGAAGGAGGGATGAAATAACAATTTCTGCAACAGTGTTTTTTAGCTTCTTCCCTAGAGCCTTGTAGTCTTGTAATATGTTGAAAGCTATATCTTGCCATATCGTTTATTCCAACGTGTATCAGAAGAAAGGGGTAGTGGTCAATTAGCTTAATGAGTCTTGTTTGCCTCCTGGTTACATTATGGATCCTCATACCTGGGAGACAGAACATCTCTTGAGACATCTTCTCTGGCCTACACACCACTGCTTCTGTTCCTCTCAACCGATAATCACCTACCATTACCACATATTTCTTCTTATGGGAATAGACAGTAGCTCTTCCAAAGAGAGGAAAATGTTCTCTTAACTGTGTTCTCTGTTGCGTTTTCTTGACTTCATTTCCTCCAAGCTTTCATTAGCTCTACTAGGAAAAAACAACATGTTATTCTCCTCCAACAGACAAAACCAGACATTCCATATTTCTTTTTATAAAATCAAGAAAAATAAACTGCTGAAACAGTAAACATTGAACACTACATTCAAATCTGATCCCAAGGTACCCACTTTTTTTACCTGCCTTTTTTTTAATGAAGAAAATAATTGGCCATCTATCCCTTTCATTAATTAGCACCTCAGTGCATTTCATTCTTGCTGTCTAATGTATTTTGTCCAGCTTTTACTGGCTACTGTTAAATTATCTTTTCAAATGAAAATGAAAGTCCTATTTTTAATAGATTATTATGACAATGTATCATAAGCCAGGTGACACCTTCTACCAAGATAATTACTCATTCTCCAAAGAGGTCAGAGCAAATCATCACCACCTTGGGACCATGAGCTCATCCTTGAGTCTGTCTTTCTAATTAGCACTGCAAACAACTCCTCACCTCTCCAGCCTCCCATGAGGTCCACTTGCTAGCTGTCAGACATGCAGACTGGGTTTTTCCACCCCCAATGATTATCAGTCCATTTACTTGGAAGCAAAACTTCTATTGACTGCAGAAAATCTTACTTTGCAATGAATGTTTAGGATACCAGCTCTTTATTTGTCAAAGAGCCACTTGAATTCAGTAAAACTATTTTGGTGGTCGCTGTATTTTCTTTCATGTCAGAAAAAAACAACAACCCCTTTCTAATAATTCCAATGTATAGATTGGCAAACTATGCATATCCAAATCACAGCTTTCAGCAGAAGGAAAAATGATGGCTGATAAGTCATAAAAACCTGTAAGTTGTCCATATTAGGTGGTTTGCATATAGAACTGTACAGTGATTCACGAGTCCCCCCACAATCTTACTTAGCTGTAAAACTGGAACGGAAAAACTTTGCCCTTTCAAATATTTTACAGAGATTATGGGAACTGCAGTTCAAAAAAAGTAATTTTCCAAACAGTTAAACAGAAGGATAGTGCCTGTACTCTACCTCTGAAAGAACTACGAAAAGGTATTGCTTGTACAATCCCCTTTGTAAAAGCTGGTGCTGCTGACAGCTGGGATTTTTCTATCCAAGGAGAAATTTATCTGTAGCATCCATTTCTAAGGGTAGCTTGAGGACATGATTACTTTTGAGGGACATATGTAGATGGACTCTTTGACCTCTTCCTCCTCCCATGGGCAGATCTCCCCCATTTCTGTTTTAGGCACTTTTAAATAGAAAAGGTTGTAGGCCACAGAGCAACATGCTCAGATTTTAGTCTGGAGGCTACAGAAGCTTCTTGCTTGTCCCCTAGCCGTGTGTGCCAGTCAGTAAAGTTGAACTGGTCTGGACAGCTGTGGAGAACGAGAAATAATAAGTGCTGTTGAAAACATTTGTCCTTGCTTATGTGCCTCCTGTTTCTGATGCAGCTGGTCTAAATTAGCTCTGAGAAGATGTTGTGCAGCTGTTTCTCTGAAGCATCACCAGTAGGCAAACAACAGCACAGCCCAACAGCTCCTGATCTCTGTAACTTGTTTTGTCCCTTCTCTGTCATATTTCATCTCTACACAATAAATCCTTATTTTTAAAGTATTGTCCCTGGGCATGTGGTCAAAAGTTTGCAGGAGCAACTTTGCTATGCAATGAAATGTAGTTTCTTCTTCCTCTTCCTCCTCCTCCTCCTCCTCTTCTTCTTTTAAGTTGGCCCTAAAGCAGTGGTTCTCAACCTGTGGGTCCCCAGATGTTTGTGGACTTCAGCTTCCAGAAGCCCTGAGCATTGACCATAATGGCTGGGGCTTCTGGGAGCTGAAGTCCACAAACATATGGGGACCCACAGGTTGAGAACCACTGCCCTAAAGGCTTCTGAAGAGAACTGTTTATTTCTTATGGCAACTTGTTGTCCTTCTCTTCTCCTGCTAGTTTTATTTTTAAAGAACACCCTTTGGGAAATTGATCCAAATTTAAGGCCAGCTGCTGCAGGCAAAAATAACTCACTCATTGACATATATGAGAGATATGTTTCTTTGTTATTAATATTTCTGTTCTGCACAAAGTACACAATGGGTCACATACACAAACAACTGTACTGACTCAGATTCTTGGCCCTTCATGAGGGTGGTGGCCACAGTCTTTTCACACTCAACAGACTATCTAATATTTCCCCAAATTTGCTCAAGTCCTGTGTTAAACTCCTCATTTACTATACACCTCATGGCGATGTGATTGCTAGCTTGCTTTTTTGATTGGTTCTATATACCTTTCACTCTACTAGAGGATTTGTCAAGTATGGAGAGAAAATCAATTTCATCGGAAGCCAGTGCACTCAAATGACAACTATAATGTATTCCATAATAGTCAATTTTGGCATCAGGCTGAGGTACAATTTCATGGATTATCCCAGACTATGGCAAACCTGAATGATTTCAGAAATTTGAACAGCATGTGAGTACTGATAGGAATGTTTGGAATCCTGCTTATTTATTGGCCTGGCATGCGGATGATATTAGAGCTCAGTGGCAAGAATTCTGTGGGAAACTTACGCTAATGTACATCACTGTAAGAGTTTTTAAAGATATTGTGGAAGGAGGTCCCCCAGGTCACCTTCTACCATGTTGTTTTTTCTGGAATGGAATGACAGCCAGAGGCTGCTGCGTGCAACACCTTCCTCTAGCCAGAGATTGGCCTCAGGGGTATAAATGAGAGCTGTCCACTTGTCCTTATGCACCTAAGCATTGAGAAACCACTTCTTCCTTTGTTCATGGAAAGGGTCAGTTCCTTCTTCTCCTCCCCTAGGTACACCAAGACTGCTGGTCAGCTCCCAGGTGCATCCCCATGGCCATTTATCCCCATGGCCAGGGGTGAACATACACCCAGGAGCTCTGGCTACTCTTGTGGCAGAGAAGGATCTATCACCCTTTGTTCCATCAGCAGAGCTGTGGTGAGGAAGAAAGATTGTGCCTTGACCGAGGAATCTCTCCTAATGCTGAACATCTTGTCTTTCATCAACGTATGTAGACTGAAAGTCACTGCAAGGGCTAATGTTCTTTCCTAGCTAGGAATGTGAACTGAGCTAGGAATGGGGACTGACAAAGTGTTGGTTCAAGTTTCACCTTACTCCCAAGCTCCCTAGGCAAGTCATAGTTCTCATTGACAGTTCCTATCTACATTATTGGAAACATGTGGCCACTGTACCTCATAGGGCTGTTGTAAGACAGCATGAAGAAAGAAAAGTGTTCAGTGTACTGAAAAGCACTGTGTAGATGCTGAATATAATTCTGGCCAAGATCCTGCACTGGGGCTGCATAGTATCAATCTTCACGCATTGTACACTGTTTGTGCTATGTAATCTTTGCGTTGAATGGCAGAGCTGCACTACTGAATGCACGCATGAATATTGCAACCACATGGACAGCACTGATGCATACATGACTGCGTAACCAGTCATGCCCATCTCTTAATTACCTCTCACACAAACTACTGTAGTGCACTATATGTAGGGTTTTCGGTACCTTCACAAGTGTTCATAAGCTACAGCTAGTACACTGGCTTCCAGGTTCTGACTCCAAATCAAGGTGTTGTCTCTAACCTCTACAGCCCTGAATGGCTTGGGCCCAGGGAATTTGAAAAATTTTCTCCTCTGATATGAATTCTTCATCAAAGCTTTTATTGGATGTGGCTACTGAGTCTCCTTCCCAAGGAAGGTGAGTTTGGGTCCATCTCTACAGAGTGTAGACCAAGGTAAAGGATGTGTGGCCCTCCAGATGTTGTTAGATTCTTAAGCCAAAGAAATTTAGTAGCATAGCCAATGGTAAGAAATGATAGAAATTGCAGTTGAATAAGTTGTAAAGAGCCATATGTTTCCTTGATTGTGTTTGACATGACCTTTGGCTTCTAACATTGTTTTAAGTTTTTTTATATTGTGATTTTTTTTTTGAATTTTATATAATTGTATGTTTCTTTATGGGCTTCTTGAGTAGAAAAGCAATTTAGAAATGCTCTAAATAAGTAAAATAAAAAGATTTGAGTCTCATGGTTTATCTCCAAGAGAGGCTTGAAAATGCCGTCAATTATTGTCTATCTTTTCCAACATGGATCTTTTCTAGAAAACAGGCATACATTGACATTATTATCATATTATGCATTCATTGAAGTTCAGATTGGAAGGAATACATCTGAATTCTAAATCTTTAGAAACTAACACATTATGGAGCCACACATCCCAATTCAGCTATGAATATGGGATGACCTGATGCCACCATGGTTAACATCTCATTTGCCATCCAGATAGGCTATTTCTCATCAATACAGAAAGAGTCTACAGTTAAGCATCTCCAAGGTCACAAGACTGGAAATTATGTAAATCCTGGATAGAGGAGAGTAGACTTATGATCTGAATTAACAAAGGATTTTTGAGAAAACCAAATGAACCTTGAGTAAGCCTGACCTCCCCAGATTAACTAATGTGACCCTTTTGACAAACAGCAATTCACACAACATACACTGAATAGCTTGACTTCACTGGAGCATAAACAGCAAAGGATGAACATGCCTTACGTGTGCAACAAGGGTGGATGTTTTAAACATTCAAGAAGATAAGAGATTCAAGTTATTGCACAGTTGAATTAAGCACTTCTATAACTCCTGCTGATTTTATTGAGATATTATATAGGCTTAATTGTGTAGTACATGCACAATTAGAAGGGACAGACAACTAAAATTATAAAGGGGTGAAAAGACAACTAAAATAATCAAAGAGTGAGGGATAATCTTTCTCATGAAGGACAACAGTAGCAGGGTTTATTTCCAAAGCAGAGCTGTGTGGAAAAATGATGCAGAGATTTATTAAATAATGATACAGAGAAAATTAACATGAAGAGATGATTAATCATACAAAAATTCAGAGTCATCTTCTTAAACCAACAGACAGAAAATTTAAGATAAAGGAAAGATGATCTTCATAGGATATGGAAACCTGCTGTGATGGTACTGCTTTGCACACTGGATTTATGAAATATGCAGTAAATCCCTTTAAGAAATCAGGATCTGTTGGTGGCTACTTAACTAGACAACTAGCCACAGACAGTCAACATGACTCTGAGCTGAAAATGCTGGAGACAGAGAACTAGGAATAAGTATCATTGTTATCTTGCCATGCTTGAGAAGTTTTCTCAGAGGCTTTGAATGACCATTGTTAAAGAATCAAACCTTAAATTAGATGGGACTTATGGTAACATTGCAATTACTACAAGCCAAAATCTTATTAATTACAGGTGCAAGTTATTTTTTGTAAAAAATGGCTAGAAGAGTGTGACACCCTCATTTTTAAAACAACTCCAAACAAATAAAACATCAGAGAACACAACAGCCCTAACCATAAAGTATGCTATTAATTTCTTGACTCACCTATTATTTTATTCATTAGGTTTGCAAAAAGTTAAACAATATGGCTTGGGAAGATGTGATCCTCCCAATGTTGTTGGACTGTAACTCCCATCAGTCCTAACCAAAATAGCCAATGTGATAATGTTCAACATCTGGAGGGCTTTGTATCACTCAGACATGTTATAAACCAATCATATATAAAGCAGTTCATTTGGAACCAAGCAACTTCTATTTACACTAGAAACTATACTTAAAAATAAAAACAATTAAACTCCTATGGCTTTCCTCCTAACTGAATCCTGGGAATTATGGGTTAAAGACAATATCAGTAGACCCTTCACAGAACCAGTGGCCTAAATCCAATTGGTAGTCCTTCTTAGAACAGACCCATTAAATCAATGGAACTTACATAACTTATCAGGTTCCCATTGATTCAATAGGGCTACTGTAATCACACAATAATTGGATTTAGGTCAGAGTTTCCAGGGACAAATGCCTACTGAACCAGTTTTAACATATAGCATAGTTAAATATACCCTTAATTCTTCTACTGACAGGTACCAAATGGAAATGACTGCATCAGAAAATAGTAATTTATTTTTCATACAAGTTGGAACATGAACTGTTTTAGGTTTTTTTTTAATCTTTACATTACGTATATTTTATCTTCATCTCCAAGAAGTTTCAGAATAAGGTACATTGCTCTTGTTGTTTGGTGCCTTCAAGTCATTCCCAGCTTATGGTAACCATAAGACAAACCTATCACGGATTTTTATGGCAAGGTTTCCTCAAAGGGGGTTTACCAGTGTCTTCCTCTGAGGGTGACAAGAGTACCCAATGTCACTCCGTGGGTTTCCATGGCTGAGTGGGAATTCCAATTCCGGTCTCCAGAGTCATAGTCCAAAGCTCAAAGTACAAGACCATATTGGATCCTTTACATTGCATACAAATTAAAAATTCAAGAGAATAAAACATATTATAACCTCAATATAAACAGAAACACTGAGGCTTAAAACTATGGATCAACATTTAAAGGTATTGGTGTAAATTTTACGTATTTTACATATCTTAATCTATAGTAGAAGTGGGAAAACTGCAGCCAGTGGGCTATGTGTAGCCCATGGAACACTTAAGTGGGACACTCGGACTCCCCAAAAGCACCCCAGACCCATGGATTTTTTTAAAAAAATTGGGGTACTGATTTTTGGGCAATTTTTGTTCCCAAAGAGGCCAAAAATCTAAAAATGAAGCTATTATCTTTCCCTAAGCCTGTGAAGCCCCTCTAAAACTCCCAAAAACATCAATAAGAGAGAAAAAAATCAGCCCCAAATCAGCCAAAATGGTCGCCAGAAGTGATGTTGAATCACTTTGGGTGCAGTGGGACCTGCTGATGCTGCCCACCAGGCAGACACAGGAAGGTAAAATGGTCCTTACTCTCTGTCCAGTTGATCTCCTGTTACCATTTAACTCATAAAATTATTAGTTGAGAAATTAACTACCAGTCATAATCTTTCTTATTTTCTTATCAGATTCTTAATTGTGTGATATACTCAACTTGAAGCAATTATCTTATGGTACACAGTTGACAAGTTGAGGTTCCCCCATCTGAACTGCTTGGGACCAGAAGTGTTCTGTATTTCTGAATTTCTTTCTTTTTTAGTACAGTCTCTTTTTGGAATAGCTTTGTGTCTTGTTCATTCACTAATTCTTTTGTGTATGAGACACGCAGATGGAGAGAGACAGAGGATCTGTGAAAAGGCAGGAATCCAAGCATAGTGCTCTCCACAAATCCATGCCTCCTGCCATTTCACAGATCTTCAGTCTCTTGTTGCCATCAGGCACTTGCTTCTGCCTTCAAGCTGGTGACTGTGGCACTTGTGCTTGTTCATCTCTCATAACTCAGTGTCTCTCTTTTTGCAACCAGCCATCCACTTCTGCCTTTGAGGCGGTGGCTATGGCACTCTTCAGATCTGAGAGATGAAACAGTAGGAGTGTGCCACAGCTGCTGCCTCAAAGGCAGAAATGGGCAGTTAGTGACAAAAAGAAAGAAACTGAGGATCTGAGAGATGAACAAGCCGGAGCACCACAGCTGTCACCTTGAAATTGGAAGTGCATGGTTAGTGGCAAAAGCTTCAGTTTTTGGAGGTTTTCAAGTGTCAGATTTCCAGATAAGGGAGGTTCAATCAGTACCACAGTTCTCTGATAAAACTGAATATGAGCAAATCATGTCTGAGCTTCCATTTGGGGATGTATACCAATCATCACCATCACCATCATTGTTGGCCTGAATTCCATTAATTTGTCCCAACTAGACCAGATGCTGAGTGGCGAGTCATCATATAAAGAAATCAGGTATGAACCATGATGTCACTGATTCAGTAAGTTCACTCTTGTTGGAACTAAGAACAGGATCAAGGTTTTCATGTTTTCATGACAGTTGCTATTAACACTTTTGGGCTGATTTTTCACTACTGACCTATGATTTTACATGCAAGTGCCTTAGAATAGTATACTCAAAGTGGTGATGAATTAACCATACTGAAATACCTCAGAAATGTATTTCCTCTCAACAAAAGGATATTCATTGTTTATGAAAATGAATGTGATTCAATCTGAAAATATGCTAGAGCACCTCACAGTAAAACCATGTTCTTCTCCAACTGATTTATGTATTGTCATGTATTTCAAAAAGAAAATGCAGAGATGAATCAAAACAGACAATTGTTTATTTACAACACTACAGTAAAGGACATAGCACAACAGAAGGGAAATAAGATCACAGTCTATTATTGTCAATAGCACCTCTATATTAAGTAGATTATTCCAAATATTATAATTGTGATTTATAATTCAATTATCATATTAGTTCTGATCAAATGCCAAATGCCATTATTAATTTATTTTTAAATTGCCTATTTAGTACTTTTAGATACAGTTCATCCCACACCCTTGGTCCTACAAGTAGCCGAGGATTTTATCTTTTGAATCTTTAAACAGGCTTTTCTAAATATGATTTGGAATATTGATCTGAGATTTCCAAATAATTTGCTTTGAAATTTATTTATAGCAGATTTCCATGTTCACTCTGAGGCTTCTTTGCCTGAAGAGAGAAGCAGAACACCATGCCTTTCCCAATTTACTCCAGCTTCTTCTAACACCAGCAAAGAACATCTGATACTCTTCTTGAATATGTAACTTTCAGGATGGTAGAAAAACTGGCATGTACTTAAAGACAACTTCCCATATAAAATTGCTGCTTTCTATATAACAAGCCATTTTATTATAAACTGAGGCCACTGAATATAGCTACATTTCTGGCCATTTCCACACTAGACTGTTAGTGTTATTATTTTACTTTCAACATCCTATGGAATCCTGGGACCTCAAAGTCCCCTCCATAAGCTGCAAACCCCAGGACTCCATAGGATGTTGAAAGTGGAATAATAGCACTATAACATTCTAGAGCGGAAATGGCCTCTGTTACACACCTCCCTAGAAGCAAGTCCCATTGAACTCAGTAAGCCTTACATCTGAGTAAGCATGTATAGGATTTTACAGAGGAGGCAACTTCCATTGTAGAGAATTGCAAAGAATTCTTTTCAGTGCTTTTATTCTAGAGAACACAATACACATGTACGCATGGAAACAACAAACTTACATTACAAAGGAGTTTACCAGTACAATAGTGGCAGATGTATATGTCAGAAATGTGAGCACACAGATACATCCTTTTCATATATCACTGTCCTCTATATTTTCAGCATCCAGCTGCAATTGATCAAGTAAAGGTGGTAGGAAGCAGTACAAATGCCATTCTACAAATGAGAGGAAGGCCTGCAGTACTTAACACCGCCCAGAGTGCCTTCTAGCATACATCTGCAGAAAGCTCTGTGGACCTACTTGTCCTGTGACTGGTGAGAGCCTCAAGCAGAACAGCCTGGAGGCATGTCAGGTCATGTCCACTGAATCTGAAGCTTCCTCATTCCCCTGACACACGTTGCCCAAAGGGCCCATAACTACACTAGACAGCTCTGGGGCTGGCATGGTAATTTCCCTCCCTTTGGTGCAAGACAGGGGGACAAATCTGCCCTCATCTCCCACTTTAGTAACAGTGAGACAGCTCCAGCATGGAATCCTTTTTCAGTGACTGGCACAACCACTCAGAGGATTGCTCTGCTAGTTTAAAAATCACAAGAAAAGGCAAGAAAATTAGAAAACAGGCAAAGACTCTACAAAGCATTGTTTTTCAAATCCAAATCATTCATAGGCTGCCAGGCTGTTCTGATTTGTCACACAAAGGGGGATAAAGAGATGCAGGCTTCAATTCAACCATTTCTACTAATAGGAATGTTACTTTGATTACAAGTCCCATGATCTCACAGTCATTTTTACTACGATTTCAATATTTTGAGGATTCTGGGAACTGCATTTTGAAAAGTAAACTTTCCCAAGGTTTGTGGCAGTTACAGGACGGACAATATCTGGCCCACTAAAAGTTATTGGACTGCAACTCTTACTATCTATCATGCTGGCAAGGGCAGCCCCAACAACATTTGGTGGACCACATGCTCCGACCTCTGCTGCAGTGCCTTTCTTGTGAGTTCTGTCAACAGAAAGTGAGGTTTGAAAGCACCACTTTCTTTGGGCTTAATCTAGCATTAGTCCTATATGGAGGATTAGTAAAGTATGGGATTTATCATACTCAACTAACTTGAGTCCTATTGTTTTCAGTCAGGCTGCTCTATGTAGCACGAACTAACACTGGAGTTAGCCATCTGTTTTGCTTTGCATCTACTGCTTGCTATTCATAACACAGCAGCAACAATCCAAACTATCTTAAATGCAAGGTTCACACATTAAACCCATTTAGAAACAGCTTAATAAATTATTAAGATAATTTCTAAATGCATCACAGATATGAAAATACAATATAAAGTAAAACATGCCTTGATGAAATGCTATGAAAATACAAATTTAAAGAGGACACTCAGAGGAGAAAAAAATACTGTAAAGTGAAGCTTCAAAGTATAACCAAGGAGTAACTGTATCACTAGTGCAAAATTATGCAGAAACATCTTCTGAGGTTGTGGCCATATTTTCTTCCCACAGTTAAACAGTGGTATATTTAAAGCAACCTCATCTTTGCTGTACCAGAGAAAATGTGAACCAAGAATGGTTGTGCAGTTCATCTGACTACTAAAATGACACAGTAGTTGGAGCTCTTTCCTATTACAAAATTATAGCACTGTGATTCCACTTTAATTCCCATGACAACACCCTGTGGAATCCTGGGATTTTCAGTTTGTGTTGTTGCATGCCTTACTGTCATTTCTGAGTTACGGTGACCCTAGGACAAACCTATCATGTGGTTTTCTTGGCAAGATTTGTTCAGAGGGGCTTTGCCCTTGCTTTGTCTGTGGCTGAGAGTATGTGACTTGCTCAAGATCGCCCAGTGGGTTTCTATGGCCAAACAAGGATTTGAGCCTTTGGACATTTCCACACTACACTGCTATAGTGCTATTATTCCACTTTCAACATCCTGTGGAATCCTGAGGTTTGTAGTTTACTGAGGCCAAAGAACTATCTGGCTGAGAATTCTAAATGCCCCTCCCTAAACTGGAATAGAAGTGGAATAATAGCATAATAACAGTATAGTGTGGAACTGGCCTTTGTCTCTCAGAGTTCTAGTCTAGCGCTGAAACTGCTATACAATGCCGGCTCTTATTTGTCATTTAGGAAGGGGCATTCTCAGCCACAGAGCTCTATTACCTCACAAAACTAGAGACCACAGGATGCAACAATGACAGTTAAAGTGGAATCATAGGGCTATAACTCTGTTGTATGAAAGGGTCCTCCTTCTATTAAAAAATGGCTGAAGAATATTTCTGTCTTATTTTCTGAGAAATGGCATACACAATCCTTTTTTTCATTGGTTCAGTTTCTACAAGAGCAGGGGTCGGGAATGCATGGACCTTTACATATTGTTAGACTACAATGCTCATCCTCCCTCACCACTGGCTATGGTTCCTAGGGTGTATAGAAACTGCAGTCCAACAGCTGCAGGTTCAAACATTTCCCATCCCTAAGATAGAAATCCCTTGCAGGTTTTAAAATTTCAGAGATTTTGAGTGGCTCCCATTAAAAAAAACCCTCTTATCTGGATCTGTATTTGGAATATAATAGGGAAAAATTTTTCTCCTCTATGGCATTCCATGTTTACAGAGCTGTTCCACCACTGGCATGAATGCAGCAGCTTACACCTTTAATTCTTTGCATGTACGAGAATCAGTGTTTGGAAATGTCACCTTTCACACTACAGATCCCAAGATCATACAGCCAGCATGGGAATGGGAGGATTCTGAGAGCTGTAGTTAAAAAAAAAAATCATTTTCTAATCAAAGCACACATGCAGGTCTTAACTTATGTTGTTGGTGATGTGTGCCTTCAAGTCATTTCTGACTTATGGTGACCCTAAGGCAATCCTGTCACAGGGTTTTCTGGGGCTGAGAGAGTTTGATTTGCCCCATGCCAAGTGGAGAATCAAACCTTGGTCTCCAGAGTTGTAATCCAACCCTCAAACCACTATACCATGCTGGTTTCTCTTTAATTTACACACCTCCCCCCCAAAAAAAAATCTCCAGCAATCAAAATTTGCCCAGTCTTCATTCTGTTGAGGTAACTCTTAGTTGTTATGTATAAAATAATTTAAATCCTGCCTTTTGACTATGAAAAAGGACCGAAGGTGGCGTACAGTATTAACAAATAACAGTGGACCATTTACTGATAGTGGATCATCTACTGACTGGACCATAACCATCTTTCTTCTTATGTTCTTCCTTTGGAAGAACTAGCATTGGGATTTTGAACAGGATTTCTTCACTTGAACTTCGGTACACCTTCAGTTGCTGCTTCTTTGTACAGTGTCTTTTAGATCTGCTTAAACTTGATGTCTTTGTTACCAGAATATCATTCCCAAAGCGGAAACATCATGTTGCTCATCATATTATCATTTTTACGTGTGACTTTGAGTGCTTTTCCTCTACCTAGAAATATTAACAGCCAGCAATTTCATATAGGAGTAGGTATTCTCCAGGTACTTCTGTGTAATAGCCACATTTCATTAATTAAGCCCTTAACAGGTGCTGATGGGATTTGTACAAGGGAACCTCAGCCATAGCAAAATTCAGATCTGACTACAGTCAGTAAGTGTAAACGTTACTCCTTTTTGACCAAAAGCAAATAGTAGACTCACAATTCAGAAAATAATGTCACATAAACTTGTAAGCTATTACATGCTCTGGTTTCTTGATGCATCGGCAGTTCACAGATTCCACTCAACTGCTTGACTATTAATTTGTACAAAATCACATGGCAATTGAGGACATGTCTGCTGACTATAACTTTCCAGGAAATGTACACTGGATGTGAGGATGGCAGAGTAGACATGTTAGTGAGTGCTGCATGTGGTAATCTATGTGCAACTTGCATTTTTTTCCTTATATAAAAATGGTTTGTGTATAGGAGATGCATGGTATTTGAAGCTGGTCTAAAAGAAATGTTAGCATCAGTATATTCAAAAGCAAATATCAGTTACCAAAGTATTTGCCAGCAGTTTAAATAAAATTCCTGTTTGTTATGTCTATTTTTTAAAAAAAATCACATTGTGAGCAAAATTATTAAGTAACTTTACATTACAGTTATATAAAACTGTCAGAATAAAATTCTAAGTAAGTGCACTGAAAACAGATCAGCCTTTATCTTCTTATACCTTCATACTTTTAGGGGAGGTAATACTTGCAAAATTATCCTCTTTCAAGACTTTGTCAGAAAGTTAAGCATGTGTTTGAATGCCTCATATTAACATGAATTTGAAGTGCTTAACTTTAGTTGGATTGCATCCATTTCAAGTAAAACTGCATCAACTGCAAGGCATGTCCTTATGTGTCTTCTATAGTTCTAGCAGTAGAATGTGTTAAATAGATGGATCATGTGAGAACTTTTTGAGGAAGGCGTAAAACAAAAATGATGCAGGTTTTAGCATGATTTTTGGTGGCACAATGATATTTACTTTCAAGATCATTAGTCACAAATAGAGGGTTTGGGGAGTGAGTGTAGCTATCAAATGGCAATTGTCACTTTCTGGTTGTTGATAATTTGTAATATTATTCTCCCAAACACAACATGGAAGAAAAAAAATGAAAAAAGACTAGTTTAGAAGAAAAGGAAAGGAGGGAAAAGGCCAATGCTTTGGAAGGATTTGTTCTGTCCTACATGTTCATCCTGTTATCACTTAGCCTGCCATAGACTTTGTAATTAAAATTCTAATCAGGATTGACAACGGCCAATTAAGTGTCAGAAGAACAATCTGATAGACACTTCCTTCTGTGTCTATAGGCATCTTCAGATAAGTTTCATCTGTCATATCTGATTGTCAGAGATCACTTTCCTGTTCATAACTGCCTGCATAAAAATCAATTGCTTTTTTCAAAAATTCACCCAGGATGCAGAGGGAAACATGAGGTTCCCCACATGGCCACTGACCAAGGTACATTTATGAATTTGGAATAATCTGTGAGGCTCTCTCAACGTAGCTACCATTTCAAAGGGATGGGAGTGTGGTCCAATTACACAGCTATTGTGATGTTGCCATCTCCCTAAAAACTGCTTTAGGTATCTAATTTACAACAGATCTGTCTCTTTTATGGGTGGAAGGCTGTCTGTGGACATGCTAGTAGGCTGCTCTCTGCTTTCAGTGCTTCTTGCTAGTCATACTGATGACAGCACCTCATTAGTTGGATCTCGTCCCTTCTTCTCTTCGCCCCTCTCGAGGTCAATGACATGGACCATTCCAGGCTTCAGAAGCAAATCATCAGTCTCTATATGGCTCCTGGTGTCTTCTACTTCAATGTATTTCCCTTTGGATTGCTGGTTTGTTTTGTTAAAGGCTTCTTTGAATCGGCGCTTGAACTCAGCATCAGGACAATATACATATTCATAGAGGCCACCAGCAAGAACTGCTCCTATAATTGGACCCACCCAATATATCTGTAGAAAATGGAAAGAGAGCAAGACAGAGAGAGAAACATGCAGCAAAGCATGGGACAGAAGCAATGTTTCAAAGAAATGCCAACCTCTAAAGAGCATTTTCCATTTTTCTTGGAATCACCCATTTTCTTGTTCCTCCCATTATGTTGAAGTGAAATATGGAGCTTAACAACCTTCCTGGCTTAATTTACTCACCCATGTCCATGTCATAGCCACAACGCACCTTTGAAAGGGACAGGCGTCATTGACATGCTATATATATGCCAAAATACAGTCAAACCCCATGGACTGAAACTTTGTGAGTTCCTGGCCAGCCATGTTTAGGCAGGCAAGTAAACACACACCAAACACATGCTATGACACATCACATCTTACACCAAAGAAACATAAATATGCTGAGTGAATCATAATCATCATTATTATCATCTTCTTCTTTATCACCCTGCCTTTTCCCCAAAATTGGGACTCAAGGCAGCTTACGATTTAAAATGAGAATAATAAATTTGAAACATAATTTAAAACAAGAAGTGAACTTTAAAATGGAATTAAACCATTTACAATCTTAAAAGAATTTAAACCTACACTTAAAAAGAAATTAAAAAGATAAAAGGCCAAAAACAAAACAAAACACCCCAAACCCAATTCAGTTTAAAACAATACACCTTTCCCCTTAAAGCAGTGGTTCTCAACCTGTGGGTCCCCAGATGTTTGTGGACTTCAGCTCCCAGAAGCCCTGAGCATTGACCATAGTGGCTGGGGCTTCTGGGAGCTGAAGTCCACAAACATCTGGGGACCCACAGGTTGAGAACCACTGCCTTAAAGTAAAGACATTATGTTTTAAAACTCTGCCAGAATAAAGAAGTCTTTGCCCGACAACAGAAAGATAGGCAAAAGAGGGCCTTTCTTTTCTGCCTTGGAGGGAATTCCAGGGTCCAGGGACAGTCACTGAAAAGGCCTTGGATCCCCATCAATCTTGACCGCAAAGGTGGTGGAACGGAAAGAAAGGCCTCTCCTGAGATCTCAGGGTTCATACTGGGAGATACACAAGCTCATATTGGGAGATACACTGTGCCAGATGTCCCAGATCTAAGTACTGTCTTGAATCATAATTGAATGCTGGTTTGTTTATTACCTGTTTTAGCAGTGTCCTTCTATTTGAATCAGCATACAACAGTTTTCAATGAAACTCTATCACTACAGTGTACAATTGCTTGAGGTCAAAAAGGCTGGCCTGATAAATGCCAGTTGCCTCTGCAGTTTTCTAGTGCATGCTGTTATAATTTCTACACCAAAAGTGTAAATTGGTGGGCACTTCAGAGGAAGCCAAAATGGTGGGCACTTCAGAGGAAGCCAAAATTTTCCTAGATTTAGGAAAAGTGTGCTTTAAAATTCAGGGATCACCTCCCTGCAGAATGCCTGAAATCTAGCTAACTGATTGGCTTAGTCAGTTGCCATGTATGACTAAGTAACATTTTGGAGGATATTCTATTTAATGAGAATTCTCACATTGTCTTGATACTGATTCAAAACAATAGGAAAACTTTTAAACTAGGGGCAGGAATCATGCAGCCTTCCTGGTGTTGTTGCATTGCAACTCCCAAGATGCCTTGCCATTGGCTGTCATGTCTAAGATGCTGGGTATGTAGTGCAACAACATCTAGATGAATGCATGATTCCTACCCCCCGATTAACCAGTTACAGTATAATGCTATACATGTCTGACCATAAGTAAGTCCCATTAAGTTCAAGGAGGAATACTCCCAGGTAAGTGGGTAAGGGATTGTGGCCTTAATACTCTGATTTGTGCATGACAAATACAAGCTTGAATTCACAACCTCAAAAAACAGAAGAAATACATAAATTAGCTAGCTTTAAGAAAGCAGAACTATTATTTTTTATTTATATGAGTATATGGGTGTGTGTTTATTTTTTTAGAGTAAAAACAACAATTTCATTTGTTAAGTGCTCTCATTAGCTATGAGGTATCCAAATATATCACTTACCCAATGATTTTCCCATTTCCCCATGATAACTGCAGGTCCAAATGACCTAGCAGGGTTCATGCTAGCACCTGTGTAGCTGATCTGCAATAAAAATAAGGAGAATTATTACTATTTTTGAAGGAATACTCTTGAGTTGTTATGGATTACACCTTGCTATCATTCAACTGTAATCCTATTTTATCCCATATTCATTTAATTGTTTTTGCTTTTCAGAATTATTTATATTCTAAAATTTCCCCTGAGTTGTCATATATTTGATATGCTGGTTTTTTTTTCCAGGTACAGCTTTGGGGTCAGTCAACCCCATAAGCTAAGCCCATGATATTACCTTCCCTAATAAAAGGGACAGGAACCCAGTCCATCAAGTGAGCCCAGAATGGTTCTATTGAACTGTGTATTTCTAACAGTAGTACATTTTAATATTCACATAATGCTTTTCAAAATGTTCAGGAAACTTCATGAAAATTATTGCTGGGTATTAGAAGGGGTGACCAAAATGATCAAGAGGCTAGAGCAACTTCTCTGAGAAGAAAGTTTACATTATTTGGGCAGTAGTATAGCTACAGGTGTATGTGTGAAGGCATTGCCCCCCCCAAAAAGATTTCTGCCCCCCAGTTAAATTTTCCTTCAGTCCCAAATTTTTAGCATTGCAGAGAGTGAGCCACTGAGAACTGCACATATCCTGAAATCTTATATTGGTTGTGTTCTCACTTCCTTGGTAAAGTTGCCTGACCCTTTTCTTTGGATGTCTAACTGTGGCCCTTTCTGCACCTTTCCTTGTCCCAACATGGGTGCACGGGGATCACGCGAGCAGCCTCTTGAGAGAGGCATTCGTGTCCTCTCTGCTTCTTCTCCGCAGCAGCTCCCTCTGGTCAGCAAGTAGCGTGAGGCTCTGCCTCTTCCTTCCACAGCGCAGCCGGGTACTTTCCCAGGCTGCGCTGGGAGAGGAAGCACAAGGGCCACGTCTTTGGAGGCTCCACACACAAGGTAAGTGCGTGTGGGGCCCCGGAGCAACATGCGATCGTGCATCGTTTTCAGCAAGAAACCAAAAATGATATATTGCGCAATCGCTGCCTACTGGCCCCAGCAGCGTCGTGTGATTGCGAGGACGTCATGTGAAACGGTCCTCACAATCGCATGATGCTCCAGAGGCCCTTCCGCATGTGAAATGGTGTGCGAAAAGGGCCCGTATTTGCTCAACCAAAGTTTGAGTTATTGCAATGCTAAATATTTGGGGGCAGAAGAAAAAAATCACTGAGGAAGCAAGATTCTTCTTTGGAGGGTAATGCCCTCATTTTACGCCCCCCCATAGCTACACCGCATATTTGGGGCTGTTTAGCTTAAAAAGAAAAAGCGAGCGGAAACACACTAATAGTCTGTAACAATATACATGGTGTGGAGAAAGTGAATAGAGAGACGCTTTTCTCCATCTCTCATAATAGCAGAACTAGGTGAGAGATTCAGAATGAATAATTGCACTGTTAAACTGTGAAATTCATTGCCGTAAGATGCAGTGGTAGCTTCCAAATTGGATGGCTTAAAAACCATACCAGACAAACTGATGGAATGATAGCCATTAATGGTTACTAATCAAGATGTCTATATACCACCTTCTGCATCTCAGGCAGTGTACCTCTGTGTATCAGTTGCTGGAGAACATGAAACAGAGAGTGTATGTCTTGTCTGAGGGCTTCTCAAAATGGGCCAGTGCCAGTTGTTGGTCTGTGGTAGGTTTCCAGGAAAAGAGAGAAACACTTGTAGGCCATTAGTCACAAATATGTTACCAGTCTCTGGAACACTAGAGAAAAAAGAAATGCTGGTCCCTCACATGAGATGGCCTGAGAAGCACTGCCACAGGAAACTGACTGTCCAATATGTGAACACAGTGCTGGATTAGATGTGCCTTTGGTGCGACCCAGAGAGCTCTTTGTACGTTTTTGTTACAGTTACCACAGGAATTGCTGCTGTTGTAATGCAAAACACACGTAGATTTCACACAAATACCAAACACAAATATCAAATATCAAACATACTTGCGTGTCTAGAAACTCTGCTTGAAACTCAGTTCATCAGAATGCATTACTCTACCTTTCACATGCTTGCAGCAGGAAACTAAGGGGTTTCCACTACATTATACAGTGACATCATCCAAGATTATTCATGTTCAGACATGGAATAAAGTCATTTTAAGGTAGATACGAACCAAGTGTGCCCAAAGTTCTTGTAACCTTTTTCAAAAGTATCCATTGCATATATGTGAATCAGCTTTGAAATAAGATTTCTAATGAGCAAGCTAAAGCATTTGCAGCTTACAGCTGGTTGTCCAGCACAGCTTAGAGAAAGGGTAGCAACTTACCGCAAACAAGTGTCCTATAGCAACAGACAGTCCAATCGCTAATGCTACTGAACCAGTGACATCACTTCGCTTAGAATCACAGCTGGCAAAAATAGTAAAAACCAGCTGGAAAGTAATTATCAACTCCACCACTAGTCCATGGCCAGCGGAAAGATCTGAATGTACCTGGAAGAAGAAAGCACACCAAAGATGCAGGCAGCATAAATAAAGTGTGAACTTATCTTGTAAATGAAAATATTATTTCCTCCATTTGAAGAAAAGCCATTTTAAATCCAAGAGCAAACTTAAGAAAAGGAGAAAGGAATGCAGTATGAGTGCATGCAAGCCTTCTTCATAACAGATTCCTTCTGTTTTTATCAAAATTGTGGGACTGGTTGGAATGTTTTTCCTATGTCCAGTTTAGACAGGTTAGTCAATTGTATCTGTTCCTAGGGAGGTCAGATCTAGCCATGGAAATGCATACATAATCTCACTGGATTACTGTAATGCGTTCTGTGTGAGACATCTTTGAACTTGAGTTGGTTCACCATGTAGCAGCCAAGTTATTGATCAAAAACAGTTACAAGGAGCATACAGCTCCCTTATTAAACCATTTCATTGGCTTCTAGTTCATTTCCAGGCTTCAAAGTGAAGGTTTTGACCTCTGAAGCTCCAACAGCTAGCATTAGTTAACTACAGGAGTTCTCTTTCACATTAGCCTGCCTGTTCTTTAAAATCTGCTGAAGGGGATCTCCCTTGGAACACCAATATTTGAGTTGTGTTTTATTGGGAGATTGCCTTCTTGACGGTTGTGCCAAATCTGTGGAATTCCCTTTGACTCCTCTCTTTGGTAACTTGCTGTTGTTATATGGCCATATTTTTAATTCTCTGGCTCCTGTTAGTGTTAATGCCCTGGTTCACTTGGCTTCTGATATTTCATCTGCCATCTTTTATCTTGTATGTACTCTATGATTTCATTAGATTTAAGTATTATTCCATGCTATACTTACTAATTGTCAAATTGCATTATGATGACTACCTCTTCACTTGTTTCACCACACTATCTCAAATCCTGCCTCACTCTAAAGTTTAGATTTTTATTCTCTCCCCTTTCTTCTATAAGATCATGTGTTGAATTATAAACAAGTAATTTGTACGTAAAGCTACTTTTGTATGTTTTGCAAATATGAAGTTTAGTTCTTTCTTTTGCCATACTGTGTGGGCAAGGGACTGGTTGTTGTTCAACCTCTTCTTTGTTAATTTTGATTACTCTGCTTGAGAGATCGACTACTACTGCTCATATTTCCCAACATGTTTATGGTGTTTGCTGCTGTATTTCAATTCTGTTGTGAGCCACCTTGGCACCCCTGATAGAAAAGCTGGGTAAAAATATTAATAATTAAGCAAATCATTAATGATACACCTGGTGTTGCTGCATAATTTCAGTTTTTTTCAATGACTTGTGTGGAAATGCCAAAAAACCATATTGAGATGAAATGAGTTTAATTAGTCCTAAACAGATGATCAGGTTAGGGTCACTTCCATCAAAATAGCAAAACTCTGTCTCTTAGGGCTATCTGTGTTGCCTGAAAACCTTCTTCAGATGATTTCCCACCCCCTGGATCAGGTTTGGAGGGTACAGAGGAGGCTGTAGGGTGGAAAGCATATCATCCCTCTTATCGTTCTGATGGTGGAAGCAATATTTCCAGTGAATAAACCCAATGGCTCTCACCTGGAATTTGGTAGCTGGGACTCATAAGGAATTCTTCTTACATAGACTTATGCAGAACAATGACAATCAGAACAACCATATTTCAAAAGGGATGAGATTCTCAAGGAAGCCAAAGGCCTAGAGCACATGTTCTTTCATCAAAAGTTTGGTTCAAATCTCTCTATGTGGAGTGCACTTATTGTTCCTTGGGTATGCAAAACAAGAAAGATATAATGCCTGATTTAGTGATGTTCTGGATACAGCCACTGCTTGCCAGTGACAATTTGCTTGGTTCAGCTAGCTGAGCACATTCAAACTGCGGGGGATGCATTAAGTCAGCCCTTACTTCCTCCATGCACCATTATTTCTGGAAATGGATGGAATATTTCACTGTAATATCTGAAGAGCGTCAAAGTTTTGGGATCTATGATAGAGTTTTCTGTCTGCTCAGCTGCATCATAATTCTTCTTTTTAACTCCTTTTTTTAAATATGTTTCTCTAGTATCTAAAATGCACACCTGTTAAAGACATGCACCCAAATCATACATGAGTTTGAAAAAGTGACCTTTGTAAATTGCAGCTCCCAGAGATTCCCAGTCAGTATGAAAAGTAGGAATGGTCTAAAATGGTCCAAGCTTTGTGCTATTGTTTTCACTCCCTGTGATGTTCCATTTCCTGGCTTGCTAATGACAACATCATGCAGCTATTAACTGGATGAACTGACATAACAGTTTGCATATTCTAAGCTGAGAAACTCTGCACTGGGGTTGCAAGCCACAGAACTGGGCTTTTGGTTATCATCATACATAATAAACTAAAAATCATCTGACACAAGCTAGAATTGATGAGATGTACACAGTGAAGCTCAGAGGCTACTTCAGGTGGCCAATGTGGTGCCCAGTCTTCACTCACAGGCAACCCCCAATTTTGAATGAAAAAGCCCCTTTTTATTTTAGGAGTTATAGGGGTAATTTTGCTGCATTTTAGTCCTCTTAGGCCCTTTCCACATGGGGGATGGGGGAACGGGGCAGCGCACGCAGGGACGGATCTTACCTCAAAACGGGTTGCTCCGTCCCTGCGGGGAGCGCGCGTTCGCCGCTCCACACGCTGGCGAGTTTCGGCGGTGTTCGGCGGTGCCCAAAATGGCGGCCGGCGACTTCTGGCGGCACTCCGCCAATCAGGGCAGCGCGCCAGCCGGAAGCCCGCCCCCGGGCAGCTCTGCAGGGACGCGCTAGCGCGTCCCTGCAGTTTCACACGGGGCGCTGCAACGGGTTAGCGCGCTCGCGTTTCGTAAAAACCACATAAAATGTGGTTTTTAAAAAATGCGCCGCGCCACCCCTTGCGGCTGCGCTAGCGCGGTTTGAGGTGTGGACCCTCCACTATTCAAACAAACCGCTCTAGCACGCTCCACGGTGTGGACGACCTCCGGATGAGTCGCCCTAAGCCGTTTTTTTTTCCCCGTGTGGAAAGGGCCTTAGCCTATTTTAAGGAAGTGGTGGTTTCCGAACACAAATCTCTTCTTTTAAAATTGAATTTTCACATGATATTCTTAGGACTTTTTTTTCTTTAAGAAGGTTGTAATTTAAATGTTCTATTATAAAATCATTAATTAGCTTGAGCTCAATTAATTTCAGATTCAATTAAAAACTGGCAGCATGCCATTCCTGTGCATTTTAATATCCTCCAGCAAGGCTAAATGATGGGATTCCTTATTAGCACAGAATAAAGCTAGAGAGTGAGGCATGGTCTATTTTAAAGAAGAGTAACATTTTCAGTGTGCAGTATTTTCAATCATCATCAAAATGACATCAATATTTAACACTGAGTTTCTTTCTAAAATTACATTTCATGCCTGAATGTTATACTTGAATATCAAATCATTTTGAACAGTTCTTTAAAAAAGATAATATATATTAAAGAACAATTATGGAGCACGAAGTAGAAACTACCAGTAAGACAAATCACAAATACATAAAGTCACTTTCTTATTTTGAGTGCAAGTCTAAATGCTATCTACTACTCACCAACAGTTGATACAAGTGGTCTTTTTGTGTGTGCCATGAGACTTTTTCTTTTATTCAGTCACTTCATAATGGAAATTCAAATACACAAGCCCTCTCTTTCAAATGAATTCATGATTCACTTGCCAGCTTGTCTCTCAAGATCTGTTGTTTTTTTTTAAGTTTTGAAGTATATCCTAAACTCATTAATGGAAATAAGCATCATGAGGGCTTCTATCTTGTGGTGGAGATAACACTTAAGATCAACTCTGTGTAACACTAGGGTTTGCAGGGCAGGATTATCTGAGGCCCTGCAATTTAATTCACCCTGTAATTTCACTTGAGACCTACAGATGACTCTTCCCTTGTGTTATCAAAGCGGGTAGACCCAACGGATGTCACAAGTGGCAGGCTCTGGAATGGCATTAAGTATCATACAGCAAACTTCAACCGTAGTTTACAACAGATGCCCTTCAAATAAATGAAAGAAAGGGTCAAATCTAACAAATGAGAAAAATGTATATATATGCACAAACGACTGCCAAAGTAGCACTCTTGCCCTGAGATTCCTCACCTCTCCACTGAAGACTGGAGGGGCCAGGCCATGAGATCTGGCAACCCTATTTAAGAGATATCTGTATAAATAACAGGAGGAAATACTACCTCAGCTTCAAAACCAACTTGTCAAAATACATTCATACAGGTTATTTAACTCTGAATATTCTGTAATTTGTGCTATGCTTCTATACATAAGGTCACTAAAGCAAATTTGTTGTTGTTGTTGTTGTGTGCCTTCAAGTTTAGGTGACCCTAAAGCAAACCTATCAAAGGGTATTCTGGGGCTAAGAGTGTGTGATGCATCCAAGGTTTCCATGGTTGAGTGGCAAATTGAATCCTGGTTGCCAGGGTTGTAGTTCAATGCTCAAACCACTATACTGCACTGGCTCTCAAAAGCAAATTTAGGGTATATTAAGTGTTTCAATTTGTCAGTAAAGGTTGGACCAAACCTGTAGAAAATGCTTTGTGATATGGGTCATTAAGTGCACCTGTGGAGAGCCATGTGACTTTAGCTGAGTTGTGCTGAGTCATGCTGATGAGCAGTCGGGGAGAGGGCTGCATCAGGTGTGGGGAGAATGCAAAGGTTGGCAGGATTGCATCAGCTAGTGTGAGTATAAATGTAGCTGAGAGCTAGCCAACCAGTTGCACATCATGTGTGATGTGTCTGTCGGAGGCCCTCTCAGAAAGTGCAAGCAGAGGGATGGTGGAATGCTTTCTGGAGATTTTTGTAAATATGTATGCATTGTAACTGAAGAATAAATTGCGTCCTTGATGGAAGAGAACAATTGGTGTGGGTGAGTTTTTCCTGGCTTAAGTGTATGGCTGCTAAGGTACTCTCTCCTGCTGGGCATGTTTCCAAAGCTGTGGGAGCAATTTCTGTTATATTTTTGGGTGTGACATATATTTTGGGTGTGACACAATTCAAATTGTTTTGTCTCACTAATTTACACTAAATGAGTGTTTTCATATATGAAGTTTAAATCACCCAGTGCTGTTTGTATGACTGTTGTTATCATGGAAACAAGTGAGGTATCTGTCCTGGAAATGAGCATTTTGGCCAGTGTTTATGTAATTCACATGGAAACTACCCTGGCAAAAATTATCATTTGTATTACAAGCAGCATGAAGCAAGAGCTTCATCAACAAACGAAAGAAGATACAGTGTTTGATTCTTAGGTCGTTTCTGCACCTTACCTTTTTTTTGGCACTGGGGATAGTGCGAGCAGCCTCCAGCGAGAGGCACTCGCATCCCTGCTGCTTCAGCTCCGCATGAGCTGCCTGCTCCCCAGCAGGAAGCGCGAGAGCCCCACCTCTTCTTTCCGCAGTGCAGCCTGCGAGTTTCCCAGGCTGCGCTGGGGCAGGAAGCATGACCGCCACGGCTCCGGAGGCTCCGCATGCACAAATGTGCATGGGGTCCTGGAGCAATGCACAAACGTGCACTGCTTTCGGCTGAAAGCCAAAAATGAAAAAGTGCATGAGCAGTGCCTGCCCTACCCTGGAGCGTCGTGTGATTGTGAGTGAATTGTGCAGATCGCTCCTCGCAATCGTGCAACACTCAAGAGGTCCTTTCACATGGCAAATGCCACGTGAAAAGGGCCCTAGTAAATTAAGCTGTTATTTTCTGCCAGTTGCAGCACTGAATTGAAATCCCCATTCTAATCTATAAGGGCTTTCTGAAGATGTCCACCCTATGATAAGTTCTCAAAGTTTCCTAATGTTTACACAGTCTAATGAAAAGCCATTCTATGTTGTCCATCATCTTTATGATCAATAGGTTAATCAATGGCAGGCCACAACAGATAAATCACTGGATTTAACCCAAAGCCTTGCTGCACCTTTAAGGTTCTCATTGATTATATGTTAGTTTTTAAAAAACAAGCAACTTTCAATCCTCTTGCCTACCTGGGTAACTCCCAGTCCCCCTATCACCTTCTGGGGGGTGACAAGGTAGAGAATTCCTGCACCTGCAATGGCACCAAGGCACTGGGCTGCAATGTAGAAAACTGACTTGGCCAAGCTGATCTTCCGAGTACAGACCATCGCAACAGTCACTGCAGGGTTAATGTGGCCACCACTGATGTGTCCAATGCACTGCACCATTGTTGCAATGCTGAGTCCAAAGCAGAGAGAAATAAGGACCATGTCTACAGGCAGAGGTTTCTCAGCTCCACCCCAGTTGATTGTAGAGCCAAGGCTGAGGAACACAAAAATTAGCATTGCCATAAATTCTGCCGAAACAGCTTTCCAGAAGGGCTGAGTCCAGATGCCTTTAAACGCCACCATGATGGCTTCGCACTTACACAGGCGTCCGCACTTACTGTAAAGGAAAACAAAGCAACATGACAAGCTCATCTAGAAGTCTTGAGGTTGGCCCCAAAGATCATGGCATCCTTCACAGAGATATGGCAATAGGGGAGGCTAAATATTTATCCATAAACAGCTAACAGCACATGATATTCAAAAGGAAGGTGAAGGAGGATGTAGGGCTGCAGCCCTTCCCTCTAGCCCACTTCCCCTTGTCCTCATCACATATACTCCCTTACTTGACTAAGGCCCTTCAAATCTCCCTTTTGAGTTGCAGTCACTCTCAAGGGAGGAGTAAAAGGCGGGCTTCTCCAAACTTGGTCCTGCCCTTTGATAACTGACACAGTCAAGAAAGTGAGGAATGTAGCATATGTCCCACGTAGCAACTGCATTTAGAAATGAAGGGAAGAAGAGATAGATAGAGGTGGGGAAGATGTTTTACGAGTTCTAGTGCTAAGGCCCAAGTCCCAGTAAGTGCTTGAGCCCACACTGATGGCTCCATCTTAGACCATAATGATTCACTGACAGGATGCCAGCCAATGTTTTCAAAATGGAAAATCAATTGCAAACTGTGAAAAGTGCGCTGTACAATTCCTACTGTAGAGGTGACAGAGCAATAAACTTCCACAAGACAGCTGTATCTTTAAGGTTCTCTGCTGCTCAGAAAGAGGGCAGTGTCTAGCAGAGATAGGCTGACATAAAATAGAATCATGGAGTTGGAAGAGACCCCAGGGGCCATCGAGTCCAACCTCCTGCTATACAGGACCACACATCAAAGCATTCTCAACAGATGGCCGTCCAGCCTGCTTAAAAACCTCCAAAGAAGGAGACTCTACCACACTTGGCAACATATTCCACTGCCAGACAGCTCTGGCCATCAGGAAGTTCTTCCTGAGGTTCAGGTGGAATCTCTTTTTCTGCAGCTTGAATCCATTGCTCCTTGTCCTAGTCTCTGGAGCAGCAGAGCCCCTTCAAATATTTAAACGTGGCTATCATGTCCCCTCTTAACCTTCTCTTCTGCAGACTAAGCATCCCCAGCTCCCTAAGCCACTCCTCACAGGGCATGGCTTCCAGACCCTTCACCATTTTGGTCGCCGTCCTCTGGACACATTCCAGCTTGTCAATATCCTTCTTGAATTGAGGTGCCCGGAACTGGACACAGTATTCCAAATGAGGTCTAACCAATGTAGATTCGAGTGGTACCATTACCTCCCTCAATCTAGACACTATACTCCTATTGATGCAACCAAGAATCGCGTTGGCTTTCTTGGCTGCCGCATCACACTGCTGACTCATGTTCAGCTTGTGAACTACCAAGACTCCTAGATCCCTTTCACATATACTGCTATCCAGCTATGTGTCCCCCATCGTATATTTGTACATTCCATTTTTTCTGCCTAGGTGTAGGACCTTTCATTTCTCTCTGTTGAAATTCATTTTGTTAGCTTTGGCCCAGCTCTCCAATCTGTCAAGGTCATTTTGAAATTTGATCCTGTCCTCTGGGTATTAGCAACCGCTCCCAATTTGGTGTCATCTGCGAATTTGATCAGCATGCCCTCCACTCCTCCATCCAAGTCATTGATGATAGACCAATGGTCTCATTTGATCTCCAGATCTTGTCAAACAAATTGTCTGGATAGGGCTTTCCAAAGTCCTGCAACTCTTGTCTGAGGTTATTTTCCTAAGCCGTATGTGTGGTCTTTCAAAAGTACAAGGAAAGAGAGGGGAAAAAGAATGCAGTACATAGGATACAAATGTGGTTTAGGGGTATACATTAAATTGATCATATTTCTAAATCTGCATTTGGATTGAAGGAATTGGCATTTATAAAATATATGTTCATAAATAGCTAAAGTAGTCAGATCTTCCAATCACTAAGCAACTGACATAACTGGAGTGTAAGTTATTTAGGAACAGTAAATATATACAGGATCCAGCCACACTAGCCATCCATTAAATTCCACATCACACGTATATACTTTAAATGAATGTGCGTCTGCAAATACTGAAGTCTTTTCCTTTGAAAGGTAATATATTGCAATATATCCAACCAATCTGATTATGCACACAAGTCTTTCAAGTCTCCACGGGCACTGCTTGTCTCTTCCAGATTTCTTGGCACTGTCTGCTTTCATCCTTCTGGTACTGTCTGTCACCACTTGAATCTACTTGACTGTATTCTAGTTAGCTTCTCAATCCTGCCAATGATTTGCCATGTCAATGGTGGGCATTGTGACTCTATATTTGTTTTCACACAGCATCTCCAATAATCTCTGAACACTGGCTATTCCAGCTGAGGTTGGTGAGAGTTGAAGACCAAAAACACCCAGAGGCCCACAGCTACCTGCCCTTGTGCTCTGTCAGTGCAAGGAAGTCATCTTATTATTATGAACATCACTTTGGGCTTTTCCACACTACCCTGTTATAGTGCTATTTTTCCACTTTCAACATCCTGTGGAATTCTGGGGTTTGTAGTTTACTGAGGCCAAAGAGCTCTCTGGATGAGAATTCTAAATCCTCCTCTCTAAACTGCAAACCCCAAGATTCCACAGGAAGTTGAAAGTGGAATAATAGTACTATAACAGTGCAGTGCAGAAAAACTCTTGCTCTTCCCACATGATGGTAGTCTTCTCACTGAGACCAAGAAGCCCCAGCACAGAATCTATCCACCTGTCTATTATACATCAGCCTTCTTCAATCCAGTGCTCTCCAGATCTTCATCCCATTAATTTAAAAAAAGTCACAGAACTGGGCATTAACCAGACAGAAAGGTGGAAAAGGAAGAACATTTGCAAGTTTATAGGTTTTGTAGATGTATACCCGTCAAGTCTAACCATAGCTGCATACTAAAAACACTGGATGTTATGTACTTCACAAATAGTTCTGGAGGAATTTGTCTAGGATTATGTAACCCACTGAATCTTGTTATGGCACTATTCACTTGCTTGGCAGACTTAACTGGTGGTCAATACAGAGTCCTGGTTTGGATTTTGTTTTGTTAAACACAAAAAGCAAACATATGAGAGCTGAAAAGATATGGCAGCTAGAGCTAAATTGGTGGTCAAAAGTAATCTGTGGTGATTTCAGTCTGATCTAGCAACTCCACAAAAATTAAACCTTAAATTGTGATGGGAAAGGATTTTTGGGTTTTTTTGCCTATTTACCCAAACCAGTATCAAAATTATAGTCCCTTTTGGTCTAAAGATCACAGGACCATTATGGTATGATATTACCATTCTCTTTGTTGTATGCATGGGTTGTATACATTCAAACCACAAACTACAAATTTAAAGAGATTGGCTGACACAATTCACCCACCAACATTTTCTGATGTGGAAGTTACCAAGTGTACTTGGTATTCACAATGCAGAAAATTCAAGAATTAGCTGCAAAAGTAATTGGAAAGTACAACTCGTATAGTTCATTGTCCTCCCTGGTGATCTATCAGAGTTTAGAACCAGTGAGAACTTTAATACCACTAGAAAGGGAGACCTTGGCCAAGGTCCTGCATGAAGCAGGTAGAGTGTAAAATTCCATTCATGCAGCTCTGTGTCTTTTCTTCATGCTGTTAAGCCCTGGGATAGGCCATTGCTGCTCCTTACCAGTAGAGAGGCAATTCATAGGAGGAAGATGTAGGTGGTTTTGGCTGTGACGGGGAAATAAATGAAGGTGTGATTCCAAATGGAGTGTGCCCAACTTTCTCATTCGTTTTCCCATGGATCCCAGACTAGCTGCTTTTTCCCCCTCTGATTTCCTCCCTCCACTTCTCCATGACTAAGCAGTAAGCTTGACAGGAGCTGAGAGAGAGATTTTGGACAGGGTGCAACCGGTTAGAGAATTCAAGCATCTCATGAGGGAATTATAAAAGCTCACTTGGGACCCACTGCAAGCATATTGCTTGCAAAGTCTCTCACTGGGCTTGGTGCCTTCCCCTCTACCATCCCAAGCTCAAGCAGTGTCCATGCAGTCCCAAGTGAGCTGAGAAGGGAAAAAAATGCACCGACAGACTTTGCAAGCAGCACATGCACAGTCCCAAGCAAGCCTCTGGAGTCAGTTAAGCACCTATAAATTGTACACTGCTGTGGCTGCATGGCCACGTTGGGTAAAAGGAAAGACAAGCCAAATGTGTGAAAACTAGGTCAGGTAGGACCCCAAGGCATGGCCAGGTCATTGTTAGGACATCTCCAAGGAACTCTAGTGACAATGGACTTGTCAATGACTCAACCTCCAGAAATAAGGAAACCTCAAATTAAACTAACAATCTTCAACCATCTTCCCACTCCCTGGCAAAATCTTCCTTTATCCCCTTTCTTGCCCAGCAATCAAGGAGTTATTATGATTCTTATCAGTCCCTTGTCACCTAATGCTGAGACTACTGGCTCATTCCAGACCATACTGTCCATTCTGTGGGCTCTGTATACTCTGCCAGAGAGCCATTTACACCTTCCCCCTCAGGGTGGAAAAAGATTATTTAAACCCTAGCTTTTTGCCAGATAACTCACAGTACTTTGACATACTGACCATCGCTCTGCTGCTCCAATTCCTGATTTGTACTATCCATGGACTTCTAGTCTAAGCCACAACCATTTCTTCACTTCTCTCCAGACTGGTCAATATCACCCATTTCACTCTAAACTTTCACTGCTCAACCTTTCCTCCCTTTTCCTTCAGTTAGTCTTGTGTGATTGTGAGACTGCTTGGATATTCTCTGTGTGTGATTGTTAATTCCCCCCAATAAAACAAACAAGCTTACCTTTGACTCTCAGGCTGTTTTTTCCCTGCATTAGTACAAGTAGACACAAGTATAAAAGATCTCGGAAGCTTACCCGCCCCCCAGCAGGGTTCCTTTTTGAGCCAATTATACCTCACTGTTTCATGGAGGTACTGGTATTGCACGTGGACCCCTGAATCACCCATGTTTTGGGATAACAACTTTGCAAGCAGTATGGACATGTGTGTGCAAGTGTACCCAAGAGCGCCTCTATAGGCAAGAAGGCAAGAACTGACAAAAGAGAAGACCCCTCACTGAATTAACAGTACATGTCTGTAATTAATAAGTGTTGAAAGAGTGGAACATCAAAAACAAGTTCACAAAAAGCAGGGAACAACTGTAGATCCCTGCGCCACATCCAAAAAAAGATACACGCACACAGCTAAGCCACACTTACATATGCACCAACAGGATGCCACACTGTGCGTTAACTGAAGGTCAGGCTGCCTAATAACTTGTGTCTTATTGCAGTGTTGGCATTATAGATGAATGGAAACAATGTGTTGCCGATCAAGGCAGCTAAAACAACTTGCGAGTTAGAATGACACTGATTACACTGACACTGTATCATTATATTAGCTGTCTATTCATTTCTGGGCCATCTGAGATTACTTCTTTTGATCTCTAAAGCCCTAAGTGGTGCGGGACCACGAATCCTTCTGAATATTAAGATCAGCTGTGGAGCCCTTGCTCCTTTATCCACCAGTGAAAGTCATTATGTTGGTGAGAACTAGGGACATGGCCTTTTCAGTGGCCCCTCCCATGAATTTACAATTCTCTCAACTACTTGTCTTTCCCAGTTTTGACACACAGCCAAACCAGCCTGTATTTGGCTGAACTGTGCAGTACTTGGGGGGGGGGAAGAAACAGCTAAATTCCAAGCAACCTTAGCAAATGATGGTTTTCTGTTATGTGAAACTGCAATGTATTTTCCCCTGTTCAGAACAGCTTGTCCTGACAGGAGGTTTGAAAACAATTTAAATAAATATGTGCAAATGTCAACATTTGGCTAATGTGGATTATAACAAAGAACACTTCTTGTCTGCATCTCAAATTTCTGCACAACATGGCCAGTGCATCCACTCTGGTCTCTGGTCTGAACTTTAAAATTGCTATCCCATTTGTCCTATATCCAATCTAATTTTGTAGATAATGTCCAGCACCTTGGACAGCTTCTTTAAAATGTGGATTAAAATCTAGAAGAGATTCACCACTCCACTTCCACTTCCACAGCTGCTACTGGGCCCTGCACAAAGTTTATGATTGCAACTTCTTCCAAACTAAGCTGCATTTTTAGCCAAATTGCCCTATGAAGCAGCCTAGGTCCCTTTCATACTACACAATCATAGCATTTTGATTCCACTTCAAGTGCTATGACTACCTCCTATAGAATTCTGGGGTTTGTAGTTTGGTGAAGCTTGAAGAGCTCTCAGGCTGAGAATTTGAAATATCTCTCCTTAAAACAGCAAATCCAAGGTTTTCATAGGATGAAACAACGACAGTTAAAGTGGAACCACAATACTATAATTGTGTGGTGTGGAAGGATCCCTGGGAAAGTCGATGAGATTTATAGTTGAACAGAAATTGTCTCCCTCTGTACCCAGTCTTCTTGCTGCTGCACCACACTGCCTCAGAAAATGGGCAGAAGGAGGTAGGCTCCTCCAAGCACCTCATCATCCCTCTCCCCACCCAAGTCATTTCCAGGGCATGTGCCCACTGCAGTCCCAGAGACGTGGTACCTTCTGCTGAGCGTGCATCAACACTCCTAGAAGAGGAGCAGCCTCACTCCTAAGGGACAGAAGGCACCTGGCACGCATGGTTTGCCACAAGGTCCTTGTCAGCAGCTTCCCCGACCCAGGGTGTGCGTGTTTGCTTGAGCGCCAGTTAGTGACAGAAGGAAGGAGGCCAGGCAGGAGGGGCCAAAGGGAAACAAGCAAAATATTATCTTTGCACACACGAGAATGGCACCCCCCCTTTTTTCCCCTTCTTTAGGCAGAACGTGCTGGGTTTTAAAAGGTCAGCAAATGCTGAGCGAGACAGGGCTGGTGAGTGTTTAGATACCGCCTGAAGTCGCAGGAAAGACTTGGAGGAAGAACCTCCCCCGTTTCAAGATGTCACGCTCGCATTCACCCGAAATCAAACCAGGAGAAAGGGGCTTGAAAAGCGGACACCGTGGCTTTGCGCCGCCCTCACCCTGACCCGGCGCTCTTTCTGGAGGCGGTGGCGGCGGAGAGTACGCGGTGACCGCGAGGAAACTGCTAGCCAAGGTATATTTGGTAGGACCCCTTCCAAATAGGTGAAAAAAGACGGGGACTGCCCTTGACCTTTAGCAGGTACAGACTCTGGTGGTTTAACGTTTCACGACGAGACGCAGTTGCGCGCGCGTGGCCAAATAGGGGAGACGCACGAGCGCGGCTTTCTCGCCGTACTTTGTTATGTTTATCTTCGGGGAGGGGGCCTCAAACGAGTCTTGGATATTACCTCAACTTCTGCGGACGGGTCTCTCAAAATTATTTATTATTATTATTGGGAGAAGAAGACATTCGTCTGCAAAACGAGCGGCTTGGCTGTGGGGAGAGGCAACAAATAAACTTTAAAAAAAAATCGATAAACTTACAATGAGGCGCGAAAGCCGCCGGGTCCCATCCACTCGCGCGAGGCACAGCGGCGGCCTCAAGGGCGCTGGGCGTTTGTTGCTCGTTGGGATGGCGCGGGAGGAGCGGACGGATCCCGCACCGGGGTGAGACCGGGAGCGAGCGCTCGGCCACGGAGGCGCGGGAGCCCGGCCAGTGTGGGGTCGGGTGGGGAAGTTGGCGGCTGCGGCCAGAAAGAGCCACCACGGCCACGGAAGGGGCTCCCGCGCTCCGCCCACCCTTCCTGACCCTGGCCTCCCGCGGCTCCCCAAGCCCTTCTGCCGGCCAAGAGGGAACGGGCGTCGAAAGTTTCTTACCCAGCCCTGGGCCAGCGCGCTCGCAAATCTTTCGCCTTCCCTCTTGCTCTTGGCGCCAGAGCCCCCGCCCGGGAAGGTCCGTTACACTCGCAGACTCGTCCTCTCTCCCCGCATCTCTCTTGGAAACCAGGGAAGCCCCCGACTTCGCTGCGCTGGTTTCCCGCAGGGAGCCTTTCGCCAAAGCCCCGCCCGGTCGCCCCCCAGCTGAGGCGCCCTGCCTCGCCGCCGCCGTGCGCACCGCCTTTGCCTAATTGCCGCCCGAACTTCATGGTTTTCCCTTTTAAAAAGGAACGTCGGCGAGGAGGGGACTCGACGGCGGCGCCCTCGCGGACGGCTCTCGGAAAGTGCCCGCGCAAAGCCGTGGCCCCGTCGACTCCCGAATTCCTGCACGCGGTGCCTCCTCGCCGCCCTCCCCGCGTATGAAGCAGCCTTCCTCAGGGCCGAGCTCTGTCCACCCCCACCCGCCCCCCTTTTCCCCGCACCCACCAGCTGACGCCTCTTCCCCTGTGCGAACAAACGTTAAGCAAACATTTGGGCGCCTTAAACAAACGCCGGCTTCGTTTTCCCCCGCGGCGCAGGAAGACGCCCTTGACTCACCCCCGGCCTCGCGAGGCGGCTCTCTCGCTCATCCCTTTCCCCGCTTTGTGCGCCTGGGAGAGGCCAGCCGAGCGCCACGAGGAGGAGGAGGAGGAGGAGGAGGGGCGGCGGCGGCGGCGGCGGCGGCGAGACCCGGGGCGCTCTGGGTGGTGGGTCGGGTTACTGCTCCTACTTGTGCCGTGCAGCTGGGGGGAGTGGAGGGGCTGGCAAGGGCCGCGGCGACCTGGCCGCTGGCCGCGAAACTACAGCTGAACTCCGCCTAGAGTTTTCCCTTACCTGAGCAGGCTGGGTGGGGTGTGTTGGAATCACTCCCCAAAGCACAAAGTAACGGTTGGAGTAACGACAAAAGCAGCGGTACAAACGGGCAGCAGACGAACGGGTAGCTACTTTAATCTTTTCTTTTTACAGTATGGCCATTTCCGCACTAGGCTGTTATAGCGCGATGATTCCGCTTTCAACATCCTCTGGGATCCTGGCGTTTGCAGTTTCGGGAGGGGCCAGCCGGCCCCTCCCGAAACTGCAAACGCCAGGATCCCAGAGGATGTTGAAAGCGGAATCATCGCACTATAACAGCTTAGTGTGGAAATGCCCTATGATTTGTAAAAGCACGTGCAAATCTCAGTGTAAACTACGGATTGTGGTTATTGTTTTAAAAACAAACAAGCAGGTACCTGTGTAGCTAAGCTAACCACCTTTTACCATTTTCGTGCTAAGCTATGCTAAATTATCACAGAGATGGTATGTCTAACTATCGGTTTGTCCCACAAATGTTATTTGAACTTTGCAAAGCTTTCCCTTCGCTTCACGACCTTGAGGTTGTGTTGGAAGTACTCCGCAAGGCGTATCGTGATCACCACCACGGACATCATCTTCGTTATTGAATCAATCAATGAGGTGCATGTATAGCCGATTGAAGTAACATTTTACCGTCTTATGGAGCTTAAGTTGTAAAAAAATTGTAAAAAAAAATTAAAAGGAAGTTTAAATTGTCTGGAGAGAGCTTGGTCAAGTGTTACAATGGTCGTTGACATAGACCATTAATGCGCTAGCCTGTTACAGCGGGATGATTTCACTATCAACATCCTCTGGAATCCTGGGGTTTGCAGATTCCAGAGGATGTTGAAAGTAGAATCATCACGCTATAACAGACTAGTGTGGAAATGGCCATAATCAAGACTACTTCAGTCCCCCTTCCTCCAGCTTGGGTTGTGCAAAACTTACAGCAGTTTGGCAGAGAAAAGGCCAACCTTTCTGGAAACAGCAAAATGATATGGTTTCTTCTCTGCTCAGCCTTGGCTTCTGGCTTCTTTCCTCCATCCCTGTTTTCTCTCTCCACTATAAACTGTTAGTATTCTTGGGTAGCAACTCACCTGCATTCAGCAGAGATTGAGCATTAAACCAATAAAAATTATGTCAAAGTGGAAAGACCAAAGCCAAGCATGTCCTGTGAAGAACAGAGCATTTAAATAGTAATCATCCTCATCCTCATAACCTGATCATTGCTGCTGCAATTCCCTGCTAGGCCATGGAAATCCACTGGGTGATCTTGCACACATCGCACACTTGCAGCCCCAATATTTTCCTCCCATCCAAGTATTTTTCAGGGCTGACCCTGCTTAGCTTTCAAGAGCAGATGGGATCTGGTGTCTTTAGGGTACTGAGGCTTTATGAAAAAAAATACAGCTCTTCAAATTCAGGTTTTAAGTAAATAACTTGTCTTATTTACCTGCCTTTGCTGATTATCTGACAATTATCAGGTGCTTCTTATATTAATGGCTTATGATTGTCAATGAGATGACAGTCAACGGTGCATTATTTTCAATGGGATGAGTATTCCAAAACAACTCTTCTAAACACAAGAATGATATCTTCACTGAATCTGAACTGTTACTTTTCCGTGAGCACTGGCTGAGGGATTCCAGGAGTAGTGATCCAAAAAGTCATTTTGTCCATACTCTGGTCTAGGGCTGTTTCTTGCAACAGGCAACTGGCAGTCTCTGGGATGTTCCCAAGCAAGACAGGGAGAGAATCAATCAATGCTCTTTCACCTCAGCGTCTGGTGGCGATCCCTAGTATTTATTTTTTGTTTGATTTTTCATTTTCACGGTTATTCTCCATGAAGATGACACACTTCTCCAAAATGACAAGAATTTGGAAGCTATTGTTAGGTGTGCTCTTATACACTGCTACTCAAAATCGTGGTCTGTGAGCTACTTGCTGCTGGTGTGCAGCAACTTTCCAGGATTGAAAGGAATGGTTGTAGCCAATGGACCAAAATATGGTTCCAGTCCCTGGCACACCGGGGTGGGGTGGGGAATGCTGGTCCTTCACATGAGATAAGCTAGGAAGCATTTATCCAATATGACCACTGTACATACAGTGCCCTGCCATTTTTTTTTTGTCTCAGCTCCAATTCTATTTCCTATTCTGTTCATCTCTTGTCATTGTCCCTGGATTCCTCTTGTTACACCACAGTTCTCATCCTTCAGTGTCAAATAATCCATATTCTCTCATTAGTATGGGACTATGTAACATATGTATATATGATATGTATGCAGACTTCCCATTTCATTCTTCTCCCCTAATTCTTTGTTGTGTGTTGTATAGTGGTTTGAGTGCTCAACTACAGGTCTGGAGACCAGGACTGGAATTCCTGCTCAGCTGTGGAAACTCACTGGATGGCCTTGGGAAGTCACACGTTCCCCACCTCAGAGGAAGGCAAAAGCAAAATCCCTTCTGAACAAATCTTGTCAAGAAAACCCTGTGATAGGTTCCCCTTAGGGCCACCATAAGTCAGAAACAACCTGAAGGCACACAACAACTTTCCTTTCTTGCAAGGTGGCAGGGAATATAAGATAAAATATCAAAGAAAGAAAGGCATATTCTTTTTTTAGAGGGCATATCAAAACAGTATTGTTGGTTTGGTTAAGGGGGAGTGTAGTGGATCACTTGCTTTCCTCTCAAGGTAATCCAAGTTTCTATTCCCTTACTCCATGTCTTTCTCCTCACTGGTCACATGTAGTTTGGATGTCCCACCAGTGGTGGACATCAGAGATTGCCTTCTCTGCTGTGGTGCCCTGGGTGTGGAGCACTCTCCCCTTAAAGGCCTGATTGGCACCAATGCTGGTGTTATTCTGGTGCCAAGTAAAAACATGGCATGAGACCCTGAATCAGAGGCTACAATGCATGACTTTACAATGAAGGAGCTACGTCATTGACATGATGCACAGCTGTGTTAGTGAATTCCAATGATGCAAAAAGAGACCCTCTGCAATATGTCTCATTACACTATAGAGGCTCCGGTTGTGAAATGGGACATGTTGTGCAATGGGACACATACACTGGGACATGCCTTGGGTCAGGAGAGTTGTATAACAGCCATGCTGCTGGTTCCACTTGCAACATGGTCCCAATGGCTCTGCCCCCCCCCAATAATGCAAACCTTGTGAAATGACACAATTCACATCTCTCCAATTATAAGTCTGCTTACAATGATGTAACTTCCTGGCAGGATGCCAGCTATGGCTTTTTGCTAGAACCTTTCAGACCTGTCTGATTTAGTCCTACTGTGTATGTGTGTGTGATTTTAAATTATCTTAAATGGTTTAAACTGGTTTTAAGTTGTTTTCCTTTAACTTGTTAGATTAATATGTTTTAGTCCATTTAAATTACTCTAAATTGTTTTAAGCTGTTTAAGTTGTTTTTATTGTATGCCACACTGAAATCCTTGGATATAGGGAAGGATATGAGCATTTTAATAAAATAGCCATAGCTGTTAGTTCTGTCCTAAGAAATAGAAACTTCATTGCACCTGCTAGCTCTGAGCTCTTGTAAGAAGAATTTGGTCCTTGCAGGGTGCCTATTTTATTTATTTATTTTGGTAAGCCTCAGGCATGTCAACCATTTATAGAGATTCTCAGCTTGCGTAGACAAACTTAATCCCTGGGTGCAGAGCTGTCCATGTGCAGAGAGTGCCTTTTTATAAAGACATTTGTGACATAAATATTGAGGAACTATTATAAGCATACTCATTACAATACATACCCTGATCACTAGAGTTGTAGCACATGTAAAGCACATGTTGCCCCTACATCTTTAAACTGTATTAAATGCCCTTCTCTAATACTTGCACTTGGTCAGAACAGTGTAGTGGCTATTGCTCCAGAAATTGTAAGAAATGGTTCCAAAATAGTGAGGCACTCTGCAGGCTGAGAAGTGTGAATGTGCACTATTTTTTAGGACCTTTCTCAAGAGCCCGGAGCACACTCAGATTCTCAAGCAGTGCAGCGAAGGAGCTCTTTGTTCCAAAGACAACAACAGGAAAACAAGAACTCAAATATCTCCCAATGGAACTGGAACATTTTTACAAGGTAATACAAAAGGTATCAAAAAACAGAAGTGTGTTTCTTGCCAGTAGTGATATATCATAGAGCCTTTCTCAGTGATGCCTGTTATGACAATTGGAAGCCAGTCATTCTGCAGCCTGTTTTGGCCTTCCTTCCCTCAGTCATCCCAGCGGTTGTCTTCTCACTGCCATTGCCATTGGCTGCTCTTCCTCCTCTCTGTTGTCTTTTGCATGGCTGCTGCCACTCTCTTCTGGATCTTTGTGGTTACTTACCTGCTCCCACCCACTTTGGGCCAGAGGAAGAGGACAGGTGAACTAATTGTCAGCTGTAGTGAAGAGGAACAGCAAGGCTGGGTTGGGAAACAGTCAGTGGTGGGCCTGCTGCATACGCATGGGCCTCAGCAGTTGTTCTACCATGCCAATTTCCTATCACTTGCCTGGAACATACTCACGGTTTCTTTCCAAACAGATGACATAGCCTATCCTTATTGTCTGTAGGGAGGTACAGCTGTGACCATATTTGGCATCTGGCCACAGCCCAGTAGGGAAAATGCACGCTGTGCATGAAGGTTTTGGATTCTTGGCAGGGTACGGCCAGCCAGGGCCAATGCTATCCTCATATTTCACACTCAGGAAAAAAAAAATACATCTCATAAAACACATGTGTGGTATTCCAGCTCATATTCTAAAACACATTCAGTGCTAATCCAGATTTTGTTTAAATCTAGTCTTTCCAGATCCGCACTGTGCAAATAACGTCCATTTTTCAACCCTGTAATCTTAGCTGGGATGGGTCATTAAGCCTTCTTAGATCCTTCGTCCCCTGACATTTAGAACAAGAATTCCATGAGAAATCAGTCAAGAGTTTTTGACAGTGCTGCTGGCCACAATCCAAGGAGGTTAGTTTTACCAGCCTTGCTTGTGATATCCAGAATCTGTTCCCTCCAACTACACACATAATCCTATGCTATAGAACTAGAACAGACTGTGCAATCTGTTCAAACAAATCAAAGTATGTTATAGTTTTTAGGATAAAGCTTTAACATGAAAAAATGCTTATATTTCTTAGCTGATACTGAAAATATTTGGTAAACAAAAGCACATTTTTATTTTGTGAAGAACAGCTATGGGAAAACAAAAACAAATAAAATGGATAGTATGTAGAGAGCTGAAAAGCGGTCCATTTAGAAAGGCATTTAGTACTCCTACTTCTCTTTGTACCTCAAGATATATATAACTGTGTAATATAGCTACAGGGAATACAACTCCCAACGCTGAATCCCTGTGTTGCTACAGTACTTAGAACAAATACTTGTTAAGACCGGTGTTCAAAATAAGAGTACACCAACACGAGGCTTGTTACTGGACTGATGCTGCTGTTCTTTGCATTTTATCCCAGAAATCTACATAAACTAGCGGAGTATTATCACATTTTGGTGGGCCATTATTCAATCACAAAGGTGACTGAAACCACTGAAGTGCTAACGTAGGCTCTGCTGCCTTCATGTCTCAGGTTCTGGGTGCTCCAGGCAAAGGGATTCCTTGTGGTACAAGAAGCAGCTTTGTGGACATAGAGTGAAATTCAAAATTGTATTCCCCAGTGTCTCAGAGCATGAGCCTGTTTGTACTTTACTTATGATGTTTCTTTTGTTCTTTTTCAGTGCAGACTCCTGTTTTGGGTTTTGTTTTGTTAAACAAAACACAAAAAACAAACCTATGAGAACTGAAAAAATATGGCAGCTAGAGCTGAATGTATAAAAGAGAGGGAGCATTAGATGTCAGAGGAGAAGTAAATGTGCGCTTTGAGAATCTGCATTGGTAGATACCCTTTTCTCAGATAGCAATCTAAAATATCAAGTAATCCAAACACTATTGTTGATTGAATACATACCACAAATCTTTACACTAGGTCAGTGATTAGGAAACTGCAGCCTGTGGCCCTCTTGACCCCAAAGTGAGACCTCAAACTCCCTTGATGAGAGAATTTTCATTTGAAAATTCGCCAAATCCAACCCAAACCAGTTGTAAATGCAGCTGCTTATTTTTTCCAACCTCTCAAAATCTACCAAAAGTGAAGCAAAGCAAAGCAAAGGCTGAAAATTGGCCAAATGCCAGCCAAAAGTGAAGAGATGTGGGTAGGAATGCCCCCTTCCCCCTCTGTAATTGCCTCACTGTGCTCTAGGTCACAGATGGGCAAATCCTGGCCCTCCAGATGTTGTAGGATTGCAGTTCTACCAGCTATAGCCAGTATAGTCAAACATGAGGAATGCATGTGTAGTTCTATAACCTTTGGAGTGCCAAGGTTGCCCATCCATGCTTTAGAGAGCCAGGGTGGTGTAGTGGCTGAACATTGGACTATGACCCTGGAGACCAGAGTTTAATTCCCTGCTCAACCAGGGAAACCCACTTGGTGACCTTAGGTGCATCATACACTCGCAGTCCCCAGGAAACTCCATGATAGATTGCTTTAAGTCAGAAGAAACTTGAAGGCACACAACACCGTATCTTATAAACAACAAATGGTATCCATTTCCTTTGTTCTTTAACATCTTGATTGTTTTAATTGCAATTTTTTAAAACTTGTATTTGGAGCTGCCTTGGCTCTCATACTGGAAGAAAGACAGGATATCGAACAAACAAACAAACAAACAAAGTACCTATTCCAAAAGCTGCTTGGATTATTCAGCTAATTCCCACTTCTCAGCTGTTTTGGAAACGCCTATTGCAAAGGGTTTTCATTGTACACAGAGTGCTAGGAATACAGGTTCTAAAAGGTTTCCAGAGATTTGCCAAGCACCCACCTTAAGCTAGCCAGGCCCCTCTGAGATACAAGAAGAGAGAAGCTGGTGGCAGCCAGTTACTTTTTGGATTACAACTACCAGGAGCTGCCAGCCTTGCTGGCTGGGAGAATTCTGGTAGTTGTAGTCCAAAAAGTAATCTTCCCAAACTCTGGGTTGATGTGTAAGCAACACATTCCCTCATTTACTGTAAGGGTGGTGGCTGCCTGAAACTGCATCGTTTTGTTCAGCAAAAGCAAGTACTGAACAAGGACTTCCTGCTTTGTAGATTACCATTTCTTGGGATGCACTAGGGTTGGTGGCTTCCATTTCAGAGATGAATCTCCTGTGTTTTGATCCACTGCAGATTTTAATCCAAATCAAGTTTTAATCCTAGTGCCTGAATACGTTCAGCACCTTGGACAGCTCTCTTAAGTTCAGACTAAAGTCCAGAGTAGGTTTGCAACACCATTGAGCCACTAGTCTCTACTGGTAGCAGCAGACATTTTATTTTATTTTATTTTATTTTATTTTATTTTATTATATTATATTATATTAATTTTATATTTTATTTTTATCCTACTTTATTTGTATCCTACTTTTTCTCCGGGTTTGGGGTGCCAGGCTGTTTATATCATATTAAAATGTTTAATAAAATACAACAAATTATAAATATGAAATTATATACCAATAAAATACCTCCTTCATAAATACAATTAAATGTTAGAAGTCCAGCATGTCCATTTAGACCAGGGATGAGCAGTGCTGGAACATGGAGGGGCCAGATTAGCCCTTTAGGAAACTTGCAGGGCCATACCTGCTCCCATAGAAAAAAAATATTATTTTTTTCCCCCAAACAGCTTCTATGGATTATGGGATAATATTCTGGGGTCTTTCTGGGCTCCTATAGGGCATTTTGGGACATTTTATGGCAAGTGTGCGTGTGTGTTCTTGGAAAAATTTTGTAATTTTTTTTTTTGGCTCTGGGTCATATAGAAATACATCTCCAGTCATATACATTTTTTTTTACTCCTGGGGGCCACATGCTTCTTGCAGGCCCCACTTTGACCATACCTTTTAGACACTATTAGTTATTAAAAGATTGCCTGAATAGAAATGGTATTACTGGCAAAAGGACCACAGGGAAGGAAATGGAAGGTCATTCCATAATTTAGGATTGGCCATTGAGAAGACCTGTTCTTGTATTCCCTCCAAACATATCTCTCAATGAGGTGGTACTGAGAAAAAAAGCTGCCCTGAATGTCTTGGAATCCTGGGAGCCCCATATGGGGAGATAGCAGTCCTGCTTCAGATAATCTGGACCTCAGACATTTGAGAGCAAGAGCAAGGATCCCAGAATATACAGTATATACAGTAACAGAGTATCTCTTGGAACATATTACTCAAAGGATAACATAGGCCTAAATCATACATTTGTGGCTTAAAGATTTAAGCAGCATTTCCCCCTTTTTAGCAAAAGGGAAATTTCACTGTATCACAAAACTATCTCTCTGTGTATAGTAAGGGAATTGTTGAGATGTGCTTCAGGAAAGCGACCTTGAAATAGCTCAAAGGAATATTGGAACCTAAGAGATGAGAAAGGCCATTTCTCACTACACAGTCCCCTTCCTGCCCCCTGCGTGCACATATTTTTACATACCAGTCACTCGCAATGCCCCTTTCCAGTTAAAGCTGCATATCTGCTTAATTGACTGCCATGGTTGAGTTTTTACTACCATTACCACTGAAAAGCCCAAGTTAGATTCTTTTCAACTACACGCATCATTGAAACAATTATCTATAAGCCTCCAGTTGTGAACGTTTAAACTGGAAATAGAAAGTGGAAGGATGTATGTGAAGCATCTTCTTGGTGTCCACAGAGAAAGAAATGTTGCCTTTAGATGTTGGGAGGGACATGACCAAGCAATAATTGGAAACTGATGACTATATCTATCTAGAATGTTAAACTGGTTATCAGAGGCTTTTCTGGCAGGGTGTGAACTTTGATGACCAAGAATTGTTGAGTGTGTTTGCTTTGATAGGACATTTACTTCCTAGAAATGTTTTGCTAGCTTGTGGTTAATTCAAAATTCCTTTGCCACCTCAGTCAGGTTATGGCATACCCAAATCACCATTACAGGGTTACTCAGATGTTCAGCTTAATAAGGCCACGTGAAAGCCTCATGATCAGTTCTCTGTATGGAGGAGGGACCTTCCCCTTTTTGAAATAATAGAAAATGAAAAGAAAATGCATTCTCTTCAGTTCAATGCCTAAGCTATCACATGAATGGAAGACCACTCCTACGATAGAGATTTCCTTTCCTCTCCCCTCCTCCTGCTGCAATGTCATGCTTGTGATCCAGAAGGCGAGAGTATAGGTTTCTCACCCCAGGTTTTTGCATTGGGTCTGGAAAGGCAAGGACAATAGGCCTTTGGCTTTAGACAGGGAAGGAAAGATGGAACAAACTGCCAGTTGCAGACCCAAGCCACAACCAGACCTTTCCTGAGGAACCACCAGGAAAGGCATTTTGGAGGGTTCAGAGTGGTAGGGAGTGGGGAAAGGAAGAGTACTTTGTTTTGCAGGTGGTATTCCAGTTACCTAATGTTTGGAACCAATGTCACAATCTTTCTTTTCCCTGGATGTTTACATTTGTATATTGGAAATATCTTTTGGCATCTGACATAACAGAGCCAGGCCTAAATACCCTAAAGTCACCAGAACCTGCCTGATCTTGGAAGCTAAGCATGGTAAGCTCTGCTCAGTATTTGGATGGGAGACCAGGTGCTATAGGCTATATTTGCCAGAAGGAACAGGCAAAACCATCTTTTGCCTAAAAACCACTTCTCAAAACCACTTCTCTTGACTAAGAGAACCCTACGAAATCCATGGGGTCACCATAAGTTCAACAAGTGACTTGATTGTGCATGTATACACACACACACACACACACACGCACGCACGCACACACGGCTAAACTGACTGTAAGAGTACTGCAGGGCCAAAGATACAGAGTCTCTGAACCTTGGTGCTCTGCTGTTCTTTTCTATACTGTGTGCGGATGTTCTTTTCCTGGGAGCCATTGTTAGGTTACCTGTAATCAAGAATCCTGTGACAAACACATGATTGACCATGGTTGGGTGATTATAGATTCTCAAATGTTATTCAAAAATTGAGTGTTCTGGTCTGGTCTCCTTTGACTCAACCTCCATGGCAATAAAGAGTCCTTAGGTGGTAACAGTTGGGATGAGCCCTTCTACAGTGAGTCAGATTTGTATTGAGTGTATTCAGAAATGGTTAAAAAATACTGGTGAGAAACATTTATTCATGTTCCATTGGTGTGGAATTTAAGAACAGAAGCAAAAACTAAGGAAACTGAGGTGAAAGCTCTTTCCCTAGGATTCTTAGAGCTCCAAGTGACCTTAGAGACCTCTAAATACTGAAATGGAAAATGTTGTTATTGTTGATGTTGCAAAACAGCCCTTTGTTGTCTTCAGATAAACACTGGAAGGTTGAGATTGAAAACCACTTTCAGAGGCCTGAAGACTACCTCAAACTAAAGCAAAGGAACTTTTTGTGAATTCTTACCATTGTTTGATCTAGTGGTTTTGTAACTGAGCCAAGATGCTTTGTGCGGGCATAGCAAATGTGAATAGCATAGAAAGTCCAAGTACTACCAATTTTACATGACAAGTACCCAGCTTCCCTCATTCAGCTCAGCAAAGAGTACAATTCTGGCAGAAAGAAAGCACTGAACATTTAGTAGGCTTTACTCCAGGATAGCTTGATTCCTTTGGCAAAGGAAATGCTCAGGGAAGAAAAGCTATGTCCTGAAAGAGAAATCCACTTCTCATTATGCTTTTGCACATTACTCTCAGACCTCAAAACATTTGCATGCGAAATGTTTAGAGAAGAGTCTGTTCATAAGACCGACCCATGTACATTATGAATCAAAAATTGGGTTGGCAGCCTCTGTACAATTCAGTATTTGTTTCTGCTCTGATGCTTTCTTTCAAAAGCCCAACATGGCCTATATGGGTATATGTGTGGCAGAAAGTGATGTGGCTAGCAGCTACTTCTTGACCCTCACAGTTCAATTGCTTAGGCTGCCATTATCTCTAAGTGGACCCTGCCGTAATGACTGGTTTGCTGTAATGATTGCTTTGCCATGACTGGAGATATGCAAAACATTTGTTGGAGATGGGTTTAAAAATGTAGCCAACATTTCAGTTCTGGATGCCAAATGCCAGATCAATATTTACTTGCATAAACTTTATTTACATAATTAAAATTTGGGCAGTATCCAGCTTCATATCCTTTGTTCAAAGTCTTCAAGTCTTCATGCTAACTAGGAACCCCGGTATTTTTCACAAAGGTTTATTTGCTTGCAGTCACACTGCCCACAGCTTTGTTGCATGAACACTTATTTGAACGGTTTGCTTAAAGTTACATTGCAACATACGTTCTGTAGTCTTGGAATCTACAAGTGTCATGAGAATACAGAGGGTTTGGAGCACCCTAGCTAAAAAATTTAAAAAGAAATTTTAAAGAAACATTATTTAGGAATGCAAAGAAGGTTTGACTTTATGTTTCCCGGCCACAAAAATAATTTGGAAAATTATTCTGTGCAATACACAAGGCACTTTGTGGAAACCACTTTTTTGTGTGTACAAAAGGAACAGTTTCTGGATAGCCTGGTGGACTTTGAGTGCAAGACTGCTGGGTTTTGCATAAAAAATCTTGCACAAAAAATAGCCACATGCGTTTTTTTGGCCTCAACTTTGAAAATTTTTGTGTAAAACCCCCATTTGGCTCTCTGGAAAATGCTTTTGTGCAAACCCTCTCAAGTGTATTTCTGTGCGGAATAATTACACACAAAAAAATTGAGATGTGTGAATACTCAGTGAGAACTGAACAGAAATATTCATTTCCTTTGCAGTGGGGCAAATCTGCAGAAATTATTCACTATCACTTGTATGAAGTACTTGAATATCCACATCCCTAAGTCACTATTTGCTTTGCTAGATAGAATGCATGAATTCTCATATACAGAAACACTTCCTTCCATATGTGGAAAAGTACACATCCAAATTCCTCAGGGAAGGATGCACCATTTTTCACTTTATGCATGATAACAGACAAAAAAGCATTGCAATTTTTTATTGCTTTTTGCAATATGAAAATAATGAATTTTTTCAAAACATGACATGGGGGAAGGGACTACCTTATCAAGATTTCAATGTGTCTGATTGAACTGCAGTCTTATAAAGCAGTTGATCATTCTCACCTTTGCACCCATTTTTCTATATTGTAACAACGAAGCAGTAAAGATTTTATATTAAATGTACTATAACTCCCAACTTTAAACAACTTTTGATTTCCTGAAAGGCTTGAATACTTGAGGTTTCTTGCAGAGTCCATTATTACTAGATGCTCTTAGTTTCCCACACAAAATATTGCTATGCAGATCCTCACTGCATCTAGTTGAGCTGGAAATTTGGAAGCTACTCTAAATCGTTGGCAGCTACATAGGGAACAAAGAAGAAGCTGAAAGCAGAAGAAATTAGCAGACAAAGAGAAGTACAAAGCAGAGTTTAAGAATGGGAACAACATGAAAAAAATTCCTTCCCAGAACATGATGTTTTGTGAGCTGTTTTATTATTGTGAAGTCAGTGCCAAAACTGAATTTCCTGAATTGCCCCAAATATAACTTAGAAAAGAAAGACATGCAACCCTGTTGGAAACCTTAGAATCCAGTGCTCCAGTGAACCCAACAGCCATTCATGTACTAGATAACAGTGTTGGATTTTCTTCAGGCAGACATTACCATCAACATGTGTCCATAGTTGTCAGTAAGAATGAACCTCATCAGGAGAAGGGTTTTGTATCTGAAGTTTTTTCAGACTGGTTGTGTTGACTGAAAAGGTCCTCTCAGGTTCTTACCAGACTAAGAAAGCACAACAAGTCTTTAAATGGTGTTTATGATAACAAACCTAATTGCAAGAAAAAAGAACTGTAGGAATATTCAATCTATATCAAGCAGAGTTTGATGGAGCTATTGCAACATGGCCGTGGGGCAGAGATAGGAGAAATGACTCTGATGTTCTTATAAGGTAAAAAGGAAACACTTATGTTTATTGTCTCAGGAAATCTATGCTGAGTTGGAAAAGAAACAGACACTTGGACCTACATTTGGTTACAAGAACCCTAAAAGCTGGCTGTCATATGTGGGTGTAAGCTAGCATCTGTTGTTGGGATTGGAGCCTCATGGATGCTCGTTCCCAGACAAAGGTAATAGAGATCAATTAACTTCTTGAGAGAAAGGGAAAGTGCCATTTGTAGGTAAGAAGAAAGCAAAAGGTTTGAGTATATAGACCGAAGAAAGATACAGAGAGGTAGAAACAAAAGGCATGTATTATTTAGACTCTCTTCCCAATCATTTTGTACAAACATTGATGCTTTTTTTGCTTCCAGCAAGAACCTTCCAGCAAGAACCTTTCCATCAAACGATTTCAATAAAAGAACAGAGCTTGGAAAAGTCACTGTTTTGGACTACAGCTTCTAAAAATCTGGGAGCTGTAATCTGAAAAAGTAATGTCTTCAGGCTCTAGAGAAGACAAAAGGTGCTTGCATCCAAGACTGGCTGGCAGAGGGCTTCAGAAGCTTTGTCCATATACCTAGGTCATTTTTTCTTACAGGCAAAAGTTCTTGGCACTGGCATAAAAGGCAAAAAGCAAACACATGCTTTGCTGCAACTTTTTGGTTTTCTAAAAGGACATTTAAAGAAATATGAAGCTCATGATACATAACTGTGCAAATATATGACAATGTAATTAGCTCAACAATGAAGTCTCTCGTATCAAGGAGCTTTTCATGTGTGTGAGCAAATAAATATATCAAGGCCTTTTGAAGTCTTATTACTATAACTATAGATTATTAGCAATTTAGATCAGCTTCACAGACTCTTTAAAGATTCTCTAAAAACAATTATCAGTACCAGCAGAAGAACTCAGCTTCCCAAATGTTAGAAAACCCTTCCCCCATCCCTGCTATGCTCTCTCTCTTCTCTTTTGCCTCCTCTCAATATTGTCTTTTTTTTTAAGCAGTATTTCCCTCCATCAGTTCTAAGCATTGTTCAGACCTTCCCACTGTTGTTTCTCTCCAACCTGCCACCAGCACCCTCCCATCTCTTTGAAGTGTCCAAGGACCCTTCAGAGATAAGCATAATGGAACCACATGCAGGCTCTCTGAAGTAAGGAATATCACAGGTCCGCTTCCAGCTTTGCCTTCAGGGAAGACTAGGGAAATAAGCCACCTAGTGTGTTAAAAGGGTAGTGCATGCTAGATATATTTTAACTAAAATTAATTTATTCGTGTTAAGAACAAGATCATTCCTTGGTACCCAAGCGCAGTTTCAGATGTGTATATTTTACAATCTTGGAAATGTTTTCAAAAATGTTGAATATACATGTGGATATGTTTTCCAAAACAAATAGCATCTCTCTGTGTGTTTTGTGTTTGGTCTGGTGTCCCAATTCATACCCCGTTGTCTTGGGATCCTTTAAAAATGAATGAAGTCTCTCATTTCTTTGGGCAAATAGTACTGCTGGCATGAAAAAAAAAACCTGAAACTTTTTCTCATCTGGTAAAACATGATAAGAGAGGAGACAAAATGAGCCTTATAGGGGCATAACAACAACAACAATGGCTGATTGAAATTATGAATTCATAACCTAGAGTTATGAATCCATAACTCCTCTGTATTTAGTAAGACTGCATAGTTTTACTGGAAACTTATGTCAATGCCACAGGGCCTCTCTTGCAAGTCCTTGTTGCAGGCTAGCTCACTTGTGTGAGGTGTGGTGGTGGAAATGTCCTTTTTGTACACTCAGTAGAACTTGAATGGATCTCATTTGCCCAATCCAGCTGCTGGCTCTTAAGGTGGGCTGGGAGTGGTTGGGCCAGGAGATCTAGAACAGCAGATCTAGGATTCTAGATGATGATGATGATAGTGCAGACATAGAGAAGGGCTTCTCCACCATAATTTAGGATGTTTGTGGGTACTCTAGCCATTTTGAGTCTTTAGAGGAAGTCATCAGTACTTTGAACTGCTACTAGAAACAAGATTCTTAACTAGAGCAGATCTTGCAGGGCAGATGTGATATGGCTGTATAACTGAAGGCCACATGCATCCTTCCTGCATAATCCAGAGTCACTGTAGTCCAAGGCCTTTTTCTGAAGCTATGTTTTGTTGTTGTTTTTTTTGGCAAAGGCAACAGTGGTTGGAAATCCTAATCCTCCATTAGAGTCAATGCTTTACCCATCTACCTTCCAGTGAAAACCAGATAAAAGCTATCTCTCATGAGACAGGGAACTACCTGTTGTAAAATATATTTTCCCTCTGATTAACTTGTGGGTACAAAAATATAAGAACCTTTAAACTAGGGACAGTTCACAATTATGTATTACTTACAAACAACACTGGCTATAAGCCAGCTAGAGGACGTGCAGGTGTGGAAACTGGCTTCTGCATTAATACCTCTAACTCAGTGAAGAGGCACACAGGTTAATAGAGTTAACAGCAATTGATCCAGTCGCCATGCACGTGAAAGTCCAGTGGCAACAGCACTGATCAGCTGGGATGACAGAGGCAGTGGTAGCGAAATGTGTTTTTTGTGCTACTCAAAAAGCTGCTTGAATAAATTGCCAAATTTCTAATATGTTTCCATGCGCACCAAAGAGTTGGATCAGGGTCATTTTCTCATGCCTATTTGGAATGAATCCAGTACTTCCATCTTGATGTATTATGGATATTAATATACAGTATACACTTTTTTTTTTTTAAAAAAAAGAAAGCTTGCTTTTTAATTGATATTCCCCAGAAGATTTTTAAAAAATACATTCATGATACATGGCAGATGAACAAATGCAAATAAGAGCATGCTGTTTTGGAGGTTTTTAAATCATCACGATTTAAATGCTTCATTTAAAGACATTCACATTAGATATACAGACCCTAAAGTGAACTAAGAGAAAAGTGTTTTTCCTCCCAGACATTTCAGTGCAATTAATTTTTCTCTTCTATTATTCTGTAATATGAGCTAGTTTGTGTCACTTTAGCTTATGGAAAACATCAGTGAATCAAAACATTGCCATTTAAGAGGCTACATTTCTTCTACTCACGAGCTAAATGCTACAATTGCTTAAGCATTCAGCCAAATCAAGACTCTGTAAATGGCACAGTATAGTTAAACATCAAGTAGTCCAGATAATAGAAGTTGTATGTCTGCTGCCTCTCTCTGTCAGGAATCTCCTCTAAGTACTTTCTTACAACTTCCAAGTTTGTTCTTTTGTCAGTGGAATGTCTGTCTTTGAAATTAGGAAACATCAACCCCTCTGGAGCACCTATCAGTCTCAAAAAATAATTAGCATCTTCTTCCAGTGTTTCAAATTTGCCAATGAAGTCATAGTTGATAATGCAAGGATAGCAAAGTTTGTTGATCTGCTCCCAATGAGTGTCCATACCTATCGGCCGATGAGAATCTAATAAGTATTGGACAAATTCTTTAAACCTGACTCCTGAGCCTGTTTTCAATGCCTCTCTGTCTGCATTAAGTCTGTATTTCTTAATAATTGCCCTGCCAAAGACAGGGTGGTAGTAGCTGTTTGGATGCTCAAACTTATCTCTAAATGCAGATACTAACCTTTCCATGGGATCCCGTACAAATATAACTTTAGTGTATGTCTTTAAACGCATGTGTATTCCTTTCAAATCATAACTGTCTAGTTTCTTCAGATGCTTTCCATAGTGCACAGCATTATGACTAATATTAGCAGCTGATTTGGCAAGGCCACTGAGAACCATCAGAACTCTTTTCCAGTTGGAGCAGCCTGCCTTAGGAACTTCACAATACAGGAGTTTGTGTTGTTCTTCTACAAAGATTCTGGACACCATGCGCAAAAGATGAATCCGGGGTCTGTGTTCACTAATATACCTTTTGCAGAAATCATATAAGAAAGACCTGCTCTCTCTTGCATCTCATCAGTGGCTTTCCAGTGATCATCCTTGATTAAATTCTTGTTCAGAGGGTGCATGACTGGTGTTAAGTTCATTTGCTTGAACTGTTTAAGCAGAAATTTAATCTTCTGTGGCCCTTCAGATAATCTAGTGGTTAAGGAGTCTGGGATCTGTAGGAGCGGGCCAACATTTCCTAGATAATATCCACTCTTAGCAAGAGCTTTATGTGGTTTGCCAGGATTTTCATCAGTGCTCCAATTTTTTGTTCTTTCAGGTTCTTCTGTAGAATAGAATTTGAAGTCCTGTTAAAAACAGAAGGAATTTAGAGTGTCTCTATAGAAGGTAATTTTTCAGAGAGTAAAAAGGGAATCAAAGTCTGGAAGTATTTTGTGTTGTATTGTCTTGCTCCAAAGAAAAATCAGGCAATAAAAATAAAAACCATCTGACAAATCTGAGCTCAACTCTAGCACTTATCTCTATTTGCTTCATTTACTTAAAAAGACATATTTTTACCTGGCACCAGAATGATGCCAGTGGTGTCACTTGGCTTCTAAGGGGAGGCATTCCACAAATGGAGTGCCACAGAGAACCACACTCACTGCACTTGGAAAACACATATTTTACTTGAGTTGGAAGGACAAGCTAAACTTGATGATATCAGCCCTCAATTGTGGCTAAGGAAGCCTTAAATAATCCAGTCATTTCATGAGAGAATGTAAATGAACTGATGAGACAATGGCAACATGTAAATGTTGAAATATACTTTCCATGGGAGTGGCCAAGTTAGTTTGTTGCTCCAAACAAAAATTAAAACAAACTGACAAAAACAAAAACAAAACTCCACCGAAGTCTTGTGGCACTGTGAAGACATAATTTATTTGGCATAAGAATTTTTAGGCTACTGCCTACTCCACTGGAGTTTCCTCCACTGGCAAATTCTCAAATACTTGAGGGGTCAGCAATTTCTAGGGCATGAGGGCCTGGGTTCGCTTTCTGCAGGACCTCAGAAGTCCATTCTCTCCTGTCCCCAGAATTCTTCTAAAATAGTTTATTTCCAGGATAACTAGTTTTTCTTTGGGCTTTTATTTTTAGCAATAGTAAAAAAATGTTGTTTTTTTAAATCATGTGTGTGTATTGCTGGGGTCTGCAAGGCTGGGGTCTGCAAAAATGACCCACAGGAGGCAGCATGTGGCTAGGAGGGTATGCGTTCCCCAACTTTGATATGCATACTTGGTTTTGTAGGTAAGTGGATGGTAGATGGTAATCTGAAGGAATATCTGTTACCCCAGAACTATTTGATAATGGTCCCTGACTAATATTTGTACCTCCTGCATTTCAATAGCTCCAAAAGGACATTAAAAAGTACTGAATTTGACAACAAACAAGAGATGTTTTAATACCAATGTTAACAATAATCTAACAAAGAAAAAAACCTTCAAGTAACTGGCAATGCAGGAAGAATATTACATTACTGTATGTATACTTTGAAAGGTTTGGATTACACTCACCCCTTCTCATTTCTGGGTTTCATTTTTGTGGATTTGATTATTCACATATTATCTGCTGTCACCTCTGCTGCCTGCCTATGCCATTTTTAATCGGGATGGCAAGCCTCGTGAGACTGAGAAACTGCGAATGTAAGACCCTATTAAAAGTGGTGGGGCAGCAGTGGAGGTGGCAGTAAGCCCCACCAGCCACCCACTTCTGCCTTGTGAAGGAACCCTGATGCCTCAAAGGAATCCATGGTGGGTTGAATATGGTGATCATATTTTCGTGTGTGTTAAATATGATTTGGGAGGGCCTAGAGTTATTCACAGTTTTTTCATTTCATGGGAGTCCTGTGCCCCTAATCCTAGCAAATGTGGAGGGATTACTGTATATTATATTAAGGGCTTTGCCAGTGCCACACCTTCCAAAATTTCACAGATGAAAACTGGGCCATGTGTGGTCAAGCAACATTAGAGAGCGGTCAAGATGGCAAAAGTTATTCTTGAGAAAGAACATATAAGCTTGGAGAGGCTGCAGCAGTTTGCTTTTGCTGAACCTAATGGAAAGGACAAGGTTCTTCTCGCACCTCTTCATTTAGCCCTGCTGAATTAATTTGAGGGCAAACTACTTTTGCACTTTGAACTCAGTTTGCAGCAAGTGAAGTAAGCTGAGGACAGAGGGGGACAGTGGAAGGAGGAAAGAGAAACTGGGACATTTTAACAGCAGCTGAAAAGATGGGACAACAAAGGATTAACTGGGACTGTCCCTGCCAAGTTGAGACAGTTGGAGGTACAGCTACTGCTGGCTAAGTGATTCTGGGGACCATAGTTCAATAAATAACCCTTCTAAGCTCTGAATATAATATATAATGCAATACTCTATTATAATATAATATCTTTGACCAAGAGAAATTGAAGATATAAAAAACCTGAGAGATAGTTATTATCCAGGAATACTTTAATTTAGGTAAGCTGGGTTCCCTGACTAAAGCTCATGTTATCCCTAAAGGTATTGGGGAGAGGTAACAGAAAGTGACCAAGGGACTTCTAAAGCAGCTACCTGAGTTAGGAGAGGATGTACTTGCAGCAAACAGATGTTGAACTACTATGACAGGAGTGACTTTTTTTGCTAGAACAAGATCAGCTGAGCTTCTCACAAGCGCCTCAGGTAGCTCTCCCTAGGTTCAACTGACAAACACAGCAGGAGTGCCTTGAAACTGCTCCCCTCCCAGCTTCCAGGGAGAAATCATCAGTCAAGAAGAGGGTAGCACTCAGTGGATGGTGGAGTGGAACAGAAAAAAACAAAAAACCAAAAACCAAAGAAAAAGATGTTGCAAAGCAAAGATTACATTATGCAAAGCACTATTTCTGATGTTTTGTTTCATGGTTTCTATACTTATTTTTTTTACAGTGCAAATACTAATGATGGTACAGGCATACCTCACAGTTAACAAGCCTCTGATAGTGAAGCTCCTTTTCATAAAAACTTTTTATGCCTCCCAGCATTCCTTCCTCCTTTTCATCTGTCTAGCTGGATTTTTTAAAGCAGTATTGGCCTTGAAAGGATGGAGAAGAAATGCTAGAGAAACCAAAGACTTTCAGTATTGGGCTGCACCAGTGTGTCTACAGTAAACAATGCAGGAAAGCATGAGATGAAAAAGAATGGAGTTCTGTGCTAGCTGTCTGTGCCAGGCAAGGTAATTGGCAGGTGCCTCAAAAAGCCCTTAGTGTGCATGGGGAAACAGCAGAACAGAGAGAAAAGGTGCTGCCTCACTAACTATGCCCATCATGTTAGAAAAAATATAGATCTTTAAACTTGGCCATCAAAATAGAAGGCGTTTGTAAAATGAAGCCTGGTGAAAGAAGGTCATCCCTGGATGTGTTTTGGAAGAAGCTTTCAAGTAGGCTCTAGAAGGCTCAACATGTTTTTGATTACTTATGCAAGGCTTGTTTGATCTTGTTGTTTCATTATACATGTGCATACTGTTTAGTTTTGCATGTTTGTGGAGTAGGAACCTACCCTTTTTCTATTCACATGATTTCTTCCTCCAGCATCTAATTTTCTGCTATAGATATAATGCCCAGGAGCACATATACTTTGTTAACTGAGGTATACCTGTATTAAGAGGGGGGATGGCAAGGGTGGATCAGTACAGATAAAAGACAGTAGGCAACTTATACATTCATGATCCATTCCTTCTGGGTAATGCAGGGAAAAGTGGTGGGGGGAAGGAAAGGTCACAACATAGGCATTTCTTTGAATGTGTGAGAGCTACAATGAAAGTGTGTCACGTGCTCAGTGCTAAAGTCGAATAGCATGAAAGTCTGTGTGTTTAGCCAAACTTGGGCCATTTCTGTACTAGACTTATAGTGCTATTATTCTACTTTGGGCCCCTCCCTAAACTGCAAACTCTAGGATTCCATAGGATGTTGGAAGGGAAATAATAGCACTATAACAGTCTAGTGTAGAAATGGCCTTGGTTACAAAGTCCCTTCAGATCTTAGCATTTAATATGCAAATGCCAAAAGAGGAGCTGGGGACAGGTTAAAGATACTGGTGCCCACAGTCTGTGCAGTGTGGAGGCGCTTTATTATATCAATGCTGGGCAGGTCATTGAGCTGCTATTGGGTAGATGCCTACATCAAAGGTGGGAATCATGTGGTCCTCCAGATGTTGTTGAATTGCAGCTCCAAACATGACTATCCACTGGCTATGCAAGCTAGGGATAATGGGAATAGGACTTCAACAACATCTGGAGAACCACTGGATTCTTAACTCTGGCCTATATGCTCTCAGTATCTCTTCAGTAATCACAAACTGAGAGTCCTGTTTAAGGTTATGCACATCCTTGAGACTATAGTGCTTTGTTAGAGACTAAATAACACTAGCTTTGAAAGTCAGTTATGTATTTGTAATTTGAGAGAAGCAGAAAATTAATGGTGTAACACTACATATAATGTCTACACAGAAACAATCTTCACTGAGTTCAGTGAGTTTTACTCTCAGGCAAGTGGATAGAAGACTGCAGCCTCAGCATATCACTTAATGTTTTGTAAATTGTACAAAGTTTAGAGGGACGTTTTGTTCAAGAAATTTCAATTCACAATAAACCTGCTGGCACGTTGGTTATATTTTTAATTATTAAATGATGAGCAAAAGTATATTACAAAGATAACTGCTGAATTTGCTGTTCAGAATAAGGGAGTCTTATGTCAATTAAAATTTTATGACTGTGTATATGCTTTCTAATGCTTTTTTATTTTGTTCTGTTTTAATTAACCACAGTGTAGAATGCAAGCAGTATATCTAGACTTAGATTGACCTGCATGCGGCTGTTATGTTCTATCCTTACATTTTATTTTATCAGATTGTTTGCCATTGTCAGAGGTATGTTCTTATTGCTTTATTCTTTACAACTGCATGTGCACTGACAGGCCTAGATATGATGATGATGATGATACTACAATGAAGTACTGGCATTAGTGAATACAACTATTTCTCCATCACTATATGCTGTTTTCCTTTAGAGGCAAGAAGGTGTGTGTATTTGTGTGTTTCAAACTGATGTTGCAAGTCCTGAGCAACCATTACTAATATTCATATGGGCTCTGTTAAATGCTTTGTCTTATCGAATTTATTTATGAGCAGGAGCAAAGAGAAAATTTAAACCACAAAAGACACTTTGGTGCCTATTTATATTGATGCAAGCTACAGGTCTTTGTTTCTACTTTAATGCTTTCCGTGTAAACAGAAAAACACTTTGGAAGGTGGTAGTTACTTTGGATCTTTAAATTGACATTTGCTAACCAGATTCACTGTTCCTGAAAAAGGAACCCAGATTTCATCCTCTGTGTGTTCCGTGCCATGCATCATATTTGAAGTATTCTTGTTTCATTCTCATTTTTCATTACTCCAAGCAGCTTAGGACAGTAATTTTCTTTGTACAGCAATTGCATGAATGTGCTCAAGCTTCATCAGACACACATGAAAATGTGCTGCAACCACAGGATGCTTCAGGTTTCCATATAATGGAAAGTTCCCATGAAATGGTGGTTTAACTATGCGATGAGTCCAACAGATGCTTCATGCAGGTGGCTTCTGTACTAAGACTCTTTCATATAGCTTTTAAGCATGTGTATAAAGGTCAGGCCTGACCACCATAATCTGTAAGCAAGGCTATCTTTGAAGGATAAAGTTTCCATTCTATACAACATCTTAATGGCCCATGGCTGGCTCAGTAATAGTTAGCCTCGGTATGTGGATATGCATACCCAAGCACGACTTTGTCCAAGCAAATAAGGGTTATTGCCTTTGGATCTTGACCATGTAAAGGAAAGCTGACCAGGCTGAGGCATTAAATTGTGGACTCAGACCAGGACCCTACCGGGGTGATATGCTGGTGCAACTCCCAGCTACGCTGGTGGTGGTACATTTTATGAGCAAGTGTAAGGGGGTATTCAATAGCTCCTTAGCAAATGGTTGCCTGGCATGGGCACAGCTTCATACCTGCCGTCATGACTACAAGATCCAGTGACTGGCCTATAGGGTGTCCTGGGAAGCTCCCAGCCTGATGTGTTGCTGGGCTGACAGTCTCTGTTGTCTCTACAATCTCACATCAGTATCCCAGTGGAGCTTTCTGTGCTACTGTCTCTCATTACAACCTTGGTCTGTCTAAGGGAAAATTGTAAAGGGAAAAATGGCTGAGTTATAGTGATGTTCACATCTTTGAAATCTGAACATATCAGCCAAATGACTGCTGAAAGTCTTTTACATGCATAGAATTAAAATAGTTTGCATAGAACTAATTCTGTCTAGTCTGAGGAAGAGACCAGAACTTGAACAAATATTATTCTTTTTTAAAGTTTGATTTTCTGCTTTATTTTCATGCTTTTTTATTTTTTTAAAAAAGCAAAAGGTAGCATCAAAGTATTTCAGAGAATTTAATTTGAAAAAGCTGTAGGTTGAAGGCAGGGCTCATTTGCAGATGATGAAAGGTGAAAACCTATCTGATGTAAGACTCAAAATAAAGCAGACAAAAGGAAAAGGCAGGGGGAAAGACCACAGAAGGGTTGTATTAGTGACATCAAGAAAGAGGTTTAACTCCTTCCTTCAGCATGGTTCCCTGATTGTGATGTGCTGATACTCTTGCTCTCCACTCCAGCTCTGGAAGCTGCTGTTAGACTCCTGAAGGGGAAATTCATGTACTTGAAGAAATCAGGAACAACCAAATGTCAGGACATAAGAGTTGCTGCCCTAGAACAGTCTGACTATTTCTCCAGCTAGCTATCCAGTACTGTCAATACTGACTGGTTGCATTTCTGAAGGATTTCGGACAGGAGCTTTACCTAGATAAGCTAGGGTGTGCATGCTGAACTTGGGATATGCTGCATGAAAACATACAGGCCATCTGTGAGCTATGTTTCACACATAAGATCTGGGAAAAAAAACCCTCTTCCTTCTATCCTCTCTTTCCCCCCATTAGATTAAATAAGGTCATATGTGATAATGAAAGGAGGCACTGTGCCTAATCCAGTTCAATAAGCTGATCTGTGTAGACAGTAACTTGGATAAAGGAAATTAATATTTAATTTCATTTGCCAGTTCTTGTTAAACTGCTGATTAATTTCCCCATTGTCTTTCTACCTAGAGTGAAAACATTATGCCTTCTTTTTTTCAGATGAATGTGAAGATTGAGGAATACTGAATCTTTGCCAGCCTAACTGTATTACTGCATTAGGGCTAGGCTCTATGCTGCTTTAAAATGAATCCAATCTGCTCTTTTCTGGTGATATCCATACTTATTGACATGAATGAAGCTCTTGGGCCCAATTTAGAGAAAGCTAGCCGCAATTAACTTCCACTGAAATTAACAAGGCAAGCTACTTGCAACTAACTGAAGCCTCACAGATTTCAAAGGATAAAGATCATGGATAGGAACTACCGTGTTCTTTAACACAGCAGATCCTATGGTTCAAAATAGTGAGAAACATGCAGAAGCAACCAGTTCAATCCCACCACTTTAGCAAGGGTCTTCTTGTTTCTAAGCCCATGTAGTCTGTATTAACAAGTGGAAATGAACCAATTTCAGCTTAGAAATAATAAACAAATTAGAAAACGTTTTGTTCCAAAAAGATTTAAATTGATTTGATTTACCTGAAATTTTCAACCAAAACTGTTCCACTGCTGTTAGTAAGGCCAGTATCCAACGGTGTTATTTTGCTAATACAAATAATGGGCACATAGACACCTAGTTCTGGGCTATGTAGAATAGTGGAATCCAATGCAGGTTCCAATAATGCAAGTGGCTGGATGACTTGTTGAGAAGCCAGTTGTGGAAATGTGTCCACTGAACACAATAAAGGCACATAAATAAAGTTCACATAAGTGGAAAAATCTATAGAACTCCACCATGCACTGTCCTTTTAAAGTTACATTGGATTTAGGCATAAATGTTTCAAAAACTGTTCTAATCCAAAAAAAAAATCTAGCCTTTTCAAGGATTTCCTGTGTTAAGTCTAGTCCTGTCCTTATAAATGAACCCCATCTTCAGTTTTCCCTTTGATGCCTTCTGGTCCCTTCCCAGGACTACACAGGATTGCTTCTGTACAGCCTACTTTCATCCCAAATGATAAGTATTCTTTTTTGTTGTTGTTTTTTTTAAGCTGGGGTTGTTTCATTCGTTATTGTTTTTAATAGTAAAAGCTATATAGGCAAAGGCAAACATGTTTCTTTATAAATTTTCAAAAGGATTTCACCCTAGATGTTCAATCCATGCATTGTTCATCACATGAACTATGCAACCTGAAAGGTAACATCATTAAAATACCTGATTAATTGTCTGCTGTTGTGATTTTTCTTCAGAAACTGAAAGAGAAAATTAAAAATAACATTATTACACATTACTGTCATAAGAAAACAAAGTCAGAAAAAAAAGCTGTGAAACACTTAAGTGGAAGAGAACCAGCATGGTGTAGTGGTTTGACCATTGGAGTAGGATCCAGAGACCAGGGTTTGATTCCCCATTTGGCCATGGAAAGCCATTGGCTGACCCTGGGCCCAGCACACACTCTCAGACCCCAGAAAATACCGTGACAGGTTTGCCTTACAGTCACCAATAACAACAATAACAATAACATTGCAAAAAAAATAAAATAATCCAAATTATACTGACATTTTGGAATGAGTATTTTATATTATACTGAATTTTAAAATATTATTTCTGTATTGGATTGGGAACAGGATAATGTTACCAGGCCGTACACCCCGAGATTTTGATATGGTCTAAGTGGCAAAATATATTGGCAGATATGTTTAATTGGCATAAAAAAGAAATTATACTTATGGCTGGCAAGGCCATGTGGAAGAAAGGGACACTGGCCGGGAGTAGGTCAGAGATGACCCCAGTATGGCCAGGTCAAAAGTTCACTGAAATTAGCCAAGAAAGCCTGACTTAATGGCTCTGAGCTAATCCTGTCAACTGCCAACATCAGAAAACTATAAGGTGCCTGGATGCAGGGGCCGGGACCCCGTTGCGTGCATTTCCTACCAAGCCTGACCCAGAAACCCCCACTCCATCAAGACACTGAAACCAATCAGTCCATTCCAGACCCCACTGTTTGTGTTGCAATTCCCATTGTCCACTAGGCTGGGAGAGCAATCAACTCATACCCCTTCAGGGAGGGAAACAGAGTATATAAACCCTTGGTTTTGAGATGTCAGTTGCAGTTAGACGAAATGCTGGACCCCATTATGTCGCTCTGAATCCTGATCTGTCTGTCCTTAGACAGAAGTTGAAGTCACATTTCAAGCTCTTCACTACTCTTCTGGACTGGTAACTATATAACCCCAAACCCACAGTCTCTCTCTCTCTCCATATAATTTTTCCTCCTTTGTATCCTTCAGTTAGCTCTTGTGTGAATGTGTGACTGTGTGTATTTTGTGTGCATGCATGAGTGAATTTCCCCCAATAAAAGCATATTTTTAGCTTACTTTTGAATCTTTGGCTGGTACTTTTCCTGAATGAGCCCATAAACATTGGTAGAAAGATCTCGCTAAGTTGCCCCCCTCTCTTTAGCCTCCTGATATTGAGCTAATTAATTCCCCACCTTTGCAAGGAGGTACTGGCATCATGGGTTGGCCCTTGTGGCACCCATGTTCTGGGGTAACAGTAATTTAGTTGAATTTAGTTCTGACTGAAATCAATTGAACTTAAGTCACACCTAATTTGCCCAGCTAATTTTAGCAAGCTCTAAGTCCAACTAACTTGGATCCAATTCATTGTCTGACTTTGAGAATCATTAAGATGTAACTGTGAGCAATACTAAGTAGACCTTAAAATATCCATTGAATTATTGTAAGAAAAATAATAAGGCAATTGTGCTTAATCTTTACAGTAGACTAGTTTCTGGAAATTTTTGGTTCAACTTTTTGATCATTATTCTATACAGATTCCTTGAAAAACTTGTCCCTGATAATTAAATTCTGTTATCTCATCAAATACAAAAAAAGTGCACTGAACAGAAAAACACTGCAGTTACTACCAACTGCATAGCATTTAACATTTTATGATATAAGGAATTTTTATACACCATTCATGGCGTTCTGTATACAAGTCACATCTTAATCATTCAATTGCTCTTTCAATGGAAGATGCCCCCAGAGATTGACTTTTCCAGCCAAGCAGACACAAAATAAAAGTTTCGTGGCCATATATTTCCAGCTGTGAAGAGTGAAGGCATGGAACATTTTCTCTACCATAGTATTGAGTATCTGCTGTAACTGAAGCTTGTATAGGCAAGGAGATTTAATGGTATGTTCTCTTAGAACATACATTTCACCCATTAATCATCATCAAAGGTACAAAACCTGAAAACCAGTAGATTCAATTAACACTGATGACAGAAATTGGATTTGTGTATGTAGCAGTTACACAGCTCTCGAGCTGTAATTTACAACCCTAGATTTAATATATATATAACATTTTGTAATAGAAGATGTCTCTGCCTCATTTGAGGCAGGTAAGATGGAGAACTAGTTTGACAGATCCAGGAATCTTGTTCTTCTAATCAGAAATGACAAGAAAAAGCCAGCAGGGTCACTTAGAAAAGAATAAGCTAGAGATAGACTAAAATCCTTTGCTCTCTCCCTTATTACACAGTTTAAAAGGATGTGGAACACACTGAAAATTAAGGCAACAAAGGGATATTTTTGCTTTTCATGTGCACTACATTGCCCTCGCTACTGAAAGGCTTTCACATCGTTTGTGGGAATTTCAGTCGAACTTCATCAATCACAGATTTCTGGGGCAAGGATATGCGGATGGCACTCCCTTTACAGCTTGTCAGCGTCACAATTTTGTAGCTAGAGGGATTGCTGTGGAGCCACATGAGGCAAACTATCAAACTGGCAGGTTTAAAGGCATTGACAAATGCTCTCACTTTTGTTCTTGTTCAAATATAGAAGGTTGAAGATTTGCCTTCCTGTTTACAGAACTGCAGTTTGTCTCTGCATAAAGACAAAATAGACTAAGCCTCTTACTAAAAAAAAAGGAAATTATGTATCTTGCCCATCTGATTCACAGATGTTAACCTCTCCACAGGGTGGTAACATAATTACATTTGTGATTACCTCCATCTCCTGAGCATGTGCTATTCAAATATACAACCACTATGACAAATTCACTGGGAAAGATGAAATTAGCATCTCTTCCATAGAGTTCCTCATGTCCATTGATACCTCAATTCTGCATGCATTTACCTGATCAGATGATATATGGCATAAACCTCTCAGCCCTCGAGGAACGCCTTGTTACTCTGGCATATACCAAACATTTCTGGTTATATTCCTTTGTGCATGTAGAAAACAAGATAGCCCATATGCATTTTGTACATACAGTGGTACAACTCATCCCTGTCCTCAAACCTTCATACTCAATATCTATATCATGATCAGGTCTTCCCCAATACCTTCCACATGGGTGGAAAAGCATTTGATGCTGGCTATGGCCAATGCAAACAGATACATCATTGTCCAACTTTCCCCAAACTACACTGAATGAGCTTTGCATACACAAGATTCCAGGTTCACTTTCTGGACACCTTTCTAGTGTAGAAAGATCTCTGCTTGAAAAGCCACTGTCAGTTTAGACAGTATTGGGCCAGATGGGTGAACAGTACCATGCAGTAAGACAATAAATAACTCCATCTTTGGAATGTATGAGCTTCTTTTGACAGTCAGTGTGGGATAGCACTTAAAAGAGTCAGACCAGAAATGAAAAGACTTGAGGTTCAATTCCTAAGTGAGCTGTGAAGTTCATTGGCTTACCTTGTGACAGGCAATACCTGTTGATCTACCAATTTTGGGGGTTTGACAAGGATAAAAGCTGAGGAGAACATTCCTTTTCTGGCTGAGCAGTTTTGAGCTAGCATGGCTACTGTCCATCTAAAAATGAAATTGTTTAAGGCTCTGTGAAGAATTATTCATACTGCCTTGAGCTCCTTGGAGAAAAACTGGGAGAAAAAGACAATAGATAAAATCCCTCTATTCAGAAAGAAATAACTTAATGGCAGAGAGGTGTGGTTATTTAAAAAAGTGAGAGTTTGTATGTAAATCCAATTTACTGTATAGAATCACATACCTGTTTTTTATTGGTAGCCATGAGACATAAATAGCTACATGAGAATCCAGCCATGATGCGAAGCTGCCAAATCATAATTATTCTCTGAATTACTGAGGGCTTGAAATTTGGATTCAAATTTCAAAACCACTTATTTCCAAGGAAGTTGTTTAGAATCAGAATATATGCAACTGTTCTGTTACAGGTAGACTTTAAAATGGAAACTTATCTAATGATCTCTTACAATAACTATCTTCCTAAAAATAAGAGTAAAAAATCAAGATGACTTAACTGCTTTAAGCTATGACAGAGGATTGCCTCTTTATGGTAATTACTTCCTGCATAATGGGGTACTGTTTTGTTTTGTAGATACAAGTGTTACTTTTTTGCTTGGAGAAGGAAAATTAAACATTATTTAGGCAGACTTTCAGCAGGCAGTGCTGTGTTTACTGAGAACCTCATCGTGACAATCGAAATCACATCTTGAGGCTAATTTTTTTTTTAACCAAATAAAGCTCCCTCTCTCTCTCTTTTTGTTTTTTAGTAATAAAAGATTGAGGAGTGTATGTTTTAAGCATCCTCTAATGATGTACAAGATGCTAGGAAAGACCAATGTCTGCAATCTCTAGTTGGATCAACTCTTATTTTGCTCAAAGGTTTGTGGACTTTGAATACTGATGCTTTCCTGCTTCCCAGTACATTTGTTTTTAGGCTATTTTGATTCACTTTAAAGGAATTTTAATAACTTTGTGTTGACAGCATAGACAGCTGGGGCTGAGAATTAAAGAAAAACTCACTTGCTGATGGAGGAAGGAAGTGACATCAATGAGTTTCTAAAGACAGCCCAGAGGGGAACTGAGCTAGTGCATGTGGCCTCCCATTTCACATATTTACAGAGATGCCTACAAATGCAAATTGGATTATCAAATTTACGGTATCTACCTCAAACTAACAATGAAACAACAGAACTCTGGAAAGACTTCTGACAGTTTCATTGGCAAAGAGACCAATGCCCTCAGGCTTTCCTACCACGGGCAGTTTCTCCAGAATGTTTCTATAGACATCAGTATCAAAATGTCCTCACACGTTTGTGCTTGTGCTCCTTCCGAAATGAGGGCATTATGCAATGAATTTTGGGGGGTTTGCATTGGTATAGCAAAAAGCTATGCCAAATACAGAAGCCACAACTCGCTGCACTAGCACAATCATCTCTTGCTTGCCTCTTCTTAAATGCCAAGGCAACAACAGTTCTTTACCATGTATTCCGGCCACATTACTCTCCAGACCAGTCAAGAATTTCATGCTCCTAAGAGTGCTAATTTTCAGCCATTAGTTCTTACAAGCTAAACCCAGTAGTCCCATCTAAAGCAGAAACAAGAACAGGTCTTGTCAATTAACTTAAGTCACTTTGGTTACAAGGAGCCTACTCTAGATAGGACTCATGGTAGATTTAGCCCAATATGAACAACAATCCTTACTGCAAATAATTTTCTTCGTTCTCTGCTGGTACTGTAACTGTTATATTTGTAACAGGGCTTCTGTATTGTCCTTCTGCCATTTTCTTTATATGTAGTCAGTGTCAGCTTACATTGTCAATGAATCCATTCCAGGGTTTAGACTGAACTTTTTACAGAGCAATCCAACGTGTTGATCCTATTGTAAGGAAAGGGTTCATCTCTCTAGATAGCTTCTTTGATATTAATAATGAAACCCAGGGGGGATTCACCACCCCACTGACATGGAAGTCCCCAGCTGCCAGTGTATATAGGTGTCTTAAACAAATCCTCTACTCCTACAATCCTTTTACTTATTGTTCTTTGCACCTATACCTCTTTGAAAGCACCAGCTCACCACACTATGGTCTGAATAGTATGGAGTAGCCTTGAGTAAGGGGCTTGCCTTAAGAGGAAGGGCTAAAAAGTGTCACTTTTATATTTTTTATTTTTGTTTTTGTTTTGGGAGACCAAGGAATTTCCCCACCCCACTAAACTGTGAACCATTATTAATTGGTCAGGTTCCTCTTCAATATGAATATGATTTAAAAAGGTTTGTTCAAGTATGTCACCTCTGCACATGTTTTAAAATGCATTACAGCCTCATCATGTTTATTCACAAAACCTCTGTGCTAATTATGCAACTGGGTATGATGAAAAGGTCCCACAAAGCATTAATTACCTTTTCCTCAGTATTGCATAACTCCAGCAAAATGTCATAGCGCCAATTCGCCAGTTACCCTGGCAGTGTTAAAAATATGAAAATGGACCCCAAGTTGATACTGATTGGACCAAATGAAGGAAAGTTGGACATTTTAGAGCAACTGAATTCTCACTGTATTCTGTTTCTTTCCCTGGCTAATTTTTGGTGATTACTTTTGATATGAAAACAGTCTTTTAATTGTCAGTCTCTAATAGGATGCAGAGCTGTTCCTAGGAGGTTCAAATAACCCTGGGAACATGAACATTTGCAGAAGCTAATGCAGCCAAATATTCCGTGCTAACCCACGTGTCCACTCTGAGCTTCTAACTAATGAAGTCATTATAAATAATACAAATAAGAATAAACTAAGATGTTCTCTTCAGTCTGACAATGAGGATCTCATGTGAACAGAATTTTGGAGTACACATTCATTAATGCTTTTTTGAATAAAAAGGGAAATCTGAAATTAGACTTCAGTTAAGAGCCAAAATTCACATTAGCTTCCTCTTTGTTTAAACAGAGTAGCATTCAAACATGGTCTATACATAAATCTAGAGACCTGGCACAGCACGCTGTATAAAAGACTGAGCTATAAGGAAGGGGTTGCATGCAAGAATAGGCTAGCAGAAAAGGTACAAGACGGGGTTGCATTCTGCCAGCAGTCATGCAAATACTAGAGGAAGTAGTAGCACAGCTAGCTGAATAAACACTAAGCCTAATGAAGTCACCATGAGCATCCAATTGCTCATAGAAGCAGAATTAAAGTTCAACACCAAAGTGGATTTGACACCTGTGTGACAATGATGATTTTTTTTTTTTAATGAATACAGAAGCTTTGTGCTAGTCATATGACAGTGGTGGATAGAATCCAGGAAATCTCTGGGTTGCATCAATTCAGTAGGTAGCTTCAGACAATCAACTTCAGTCTCACTCTCTCCCCACCTCTATTTACAATATGGGGGATAACAAAACACTAAAATATGGATGGGGAACCTCCAGTCCATAGCCAAACAGAGGGTACAGAGGCCCCCCATTTGGACTGCTCAGGTCTTTCAAAACTCTGCTCCCTTCTGTCAAAGGCTGCATCCCCTCCAGGTTTCTCTCAGCTCAGCATTACACAAGGGCTGTGTTTCTGCAGCATTGAGCTGTGCATTCTAGATTCTACTTGTTATCCATGAGCATAAAGAGAATGGGCACTGGACAATGATCACAGATGGGAGTTGATTTTCCCAGCTCAGTGCCACAGAAAGCCAGAAAGCTCTATCTTGCTGAACTGGGAAAGATGATGTTGAAGGCAAGGCTTTGGGAAAGTAGGGAGAGGGACTTCAATAGGGAGGTGTTCTCTTCCTGACAAGAAGGGCTCAGTCCTGCATCATCTGTTTTTGAAGGGGTCTCCAGGCCATAACAGTTTGTGACCACTGTCTCACAGTGTTCTAAGGATTGTGTTTATGTGTCTTCAAGTTACCAGTGGACCCCATGAACTTGGAAGGATTTTCTTTGGCAAGAAATAGTCAGCAGTGGCTTGCTATTGACTTTCTCTGAAATTTCGCCTACACCACCAGATACTCTTTGGCAATCCCTCATCCAAATACTAACCAGGCCTGGCTGTGCTTAGCTTACAAGATCAAACAGGGTCTGGTACCTTCAGATAAATAATTGAGACTATTATAATGGTCTGATCACCTGCTACTGTTAAACAGCTAAAGTAGGCTTGTTGAAATGATAGTTGAATGGTGAGTCAACGGTTACATAAATCCAATTCATACAATGCATCTACTCTAATTGAGACTTATAATAGGATTTGCGCCTATACACGGAATGCTCTGAACATCTGAGAATGTTATATAAATGTTTCACCACTGTGAAAGTACTATACGTACACATTTTGCCACTATACTTTGTTTCAATGGGCTCTGGTCATGGAAGATGTCTTCATCAAATTTTCAACCTCCTCCAGTAACTCCTTTTACCACAGTGAATCCCAGTAACCAGGATCACATGCACTGCATCTTGATGCATCCCATGTTCATTTTTAGCCTCGTTTTTCTCTCCCCATTGGAAAGCTAATTTGTTTCAGCAACCAAAATGGACTAATAATCACTGAAATCTCATGAACATATTCTAAGTTAGCTGAAAGAAGAATCCGCATCCAGAAATAGTAACCAATAGTTTGAGTCATCTTAATAGTATGGAAACAATAGATCTGCAATCTGGCATTTCCTGGGACAGGTAAACCACAGTTTTTCACACTGATATAGATGAGCTGAAAGCTCTTGATTTTAAATTTCAAAAAGATGGCCACATTCACCTATTTAGAATAAAAAAGAAAAGGAAAAAGTAGACCTGTGGCACCTTTAAGGCTGAACAATTTGTTGCACCAAAAGGTTTTGTTGAGCTGCAGCCCACTTCTTCAGAAGCAAGAAAGAAATGGGTTGTAGACCACAAAAGCTTATGAAAAGCTGGTTAGTTTTCTAGGTGGCACAACACTATGTTTTCCTTTCCTTTTTATATTAATTTTAAAACATTTGCTTAGTTTTGAACATGCTGTACCCATCTTTTGTGATGTTTGGGTTCCTTGGCAAAAGTCAGCTGTAGCATGTGTGTGAGATGAAAACACTTGCATACATGTTTTCTCCTCAATTTACAGTAACCATTTCCCATCTGCTGCTGCATGGCTGCCATTTAAAATGCACACACATACATACACACACACATACATATACGGAGAGAGAGAGAGAGAGAGAGAGAGAGAGAGAAGGAGAGAGAGAGAAAGAACTCGCTATTGTACAAACCCAGTCAAACCAGGGATCATGTAGTATATACTTGGTGATATCACAGTGCCAATCAGTCAATCAGAATTGAATATATAATGTCATTGAGGCCAAATGAAGCTGTCCTACTGCTCTCATTCTAAAGATGATAGAGAGCAAGAATAATGTATTTTCCCTACCACTCAGCCATATATTTTACCAAGCTGTCATGACCGGCTACGACCACTGTGAGACAAGACCTTTGCACCAACCCAACATGACAGATGGGGCCCAACGTGAATGCAAGATTCCCCCTCAAATTGATGCAGTCATGCATAGTTGTGACAGAATATGGACGGCGGTACACATTCAGATATGCTTCTAGATGTGGGTCTCATTTATAAACACTGCATTGCCAGCATGATATAATGATTTGAAGTTTGGATGACTATGGAGACAAGACTTCCAATCCCTGCTCAGCCATGGAAACCCATTGGCTGACCTTGGGCAAGCCACATTCTCTGAGCCTCAAAGGAAAGCACAAAGGAACCACCTCCTTGTGAACTATTTTTACTTTTTTACAAAAGGGTGTAGAAAAATGACTAGTTAAGGGATAACAGTGTTCTTTAGTCATGCATCTGTTTCACCTAATCACTAGCAGGAACACAGATGTGCAATCCAAATGTCCACCCTATGACAGCTTCCAATAGCTGCATTCCAGAGAAGTACCTTTTTTGGATCACTTGTATCAAAACCAATTGAGACCAGAACATAAATTGTGTAGAGTTAGATGTCAGTAGTTTTGTGATCAAATTTGCTTATGTCACTAAAATATTTAAGGCTGTGAGAACTGAGAAGAACTGCAAAAGAATCTCTTAAAACTGGGGAGGGAGAGTGGGCAATAAAATGGCAAAGTTAGAATTAATATAGGCAGGGGTAATATAATGCACCTTGTCACATAAAATCTCACCTTCAGAAAAATGCTGGTGAGACTGGAAACTAGAATCACCTTGGAGTGTTACGTTGGTATAACCCCTGGTTGTACTGGTCGCTGTACTGTTTAGACACTTGCATAAGAAGGTATGAAATACCTTCTTATGCAATGTTTTTCCCCATCTTCCTACAGCAGAATGACGTGGGGGCACAGCTTTACCTCTTCCCATCCCATGATTGGAATGGATACTAGAATGGATAGGAAGCTACAAATCCAGCTTCCACAAATGTCATCACTTTAGTCTGTGTAACTATGCTGGAGTGGCTTAATGTTCTGCTGGTTTTAAAACAGGATCTCAGCTTGAGCTGGCAGTGACTGACCAAGAAATGGACCTTAGAAACCTTAGGGGGAAAAAAGAAAACAAATAAACAAAGGCAGGCAGGCAGGCTCCATTTTCTGTTGGACACAACTGGGAAATATTTAAATAAAACTGCCAATATCATATTTTCTTGGTATGACCACATATCAAATACTGTGAAAAGTTCTGGTCACAGAAAAACAGTTGCCACAACACATACTGCAGTATAAAATGGAGGAGGAGAGGGAGAGAAAAAAGAGTAACTGGCTTTTATTTTAGCATGAGATTTCATGGATATAAATCCACTTCTTCAGGTGCAGTACACAGCAGTACTAAAGTCTCAGGTTGTAAAACATATTTATACAGTTATGGGAGTGGAATAGAATCATAGAACCATAGCATCATAGAGTTGGAAGAGACCAGAGGGGCCATCCAGTCCAACCCCCTGCCATTCAGGAACCCACATCAAAGCACTCCCAACAGATGGCCATGCAGCCTCTGCTTAAAAACCACCAAAGAAGGAGACTCCACCACACTCCGAGGCAGCATATTTCACTGCTGAACAGCAATGACCATCAGGAAATTCTTCCTGAGGTTTAGTTTAGTCCTATAGTTTGAATCCATTGCTCCTTGTCCTAGTCTCTGGAGAAGTGGAAAACAAGCCCACTCCGTTCTCAACATGACATCCCTTCAAATATTTAAACATGACTATCATGTCCCCTCTTAGCCTCTTCTTCTACAGACTAAACATACTCAGCTCCCTAAGCTGCTCCTCATAGGGCATGGCAATAACATTCTATCCCACTCCCACAACTGTATAAATGTGCTTTATAACGTGAGGTTTTAATATCACTTTGTCCTGCATTTGAAGCAGTGGGTTTATACCCATGAAAGCTCATGCTAAAATAAAAAAAAAACAGTCATTCTCAAAGGTGCTGCCACATTACTCTTCCCCCCTCCCTCCCTTCCCTCTTTTTACACTGCAAGACATGGATACTGCCTTGTAAAAAACATATTGCAGAGGTACAAAGGATAAGCAAAATAATCAATAGCCTGGAGCAATTCCCCTATGAGGAAAGTTACAGCTTTTGTGGCCACTTAGGACCCATTCACACTACACAGTTATAGCTCTATATTCCACTTTAAGTGGTGTTGCAACATCCCATGGAATTCTGGAATTGGTAGTTTAGGGAGGGACATTAATAGTCCTCAGACTCAGAACCTTAGATTCCATAGGACAGAGCCACAGCAGCTAAAGTAGACTCTAGCACTTTATCTGTGTAGCGCGAATGGTCCCTGAGTGCAGAATATACATAGGTGAATAAAGGAAGAGATAATGGCCATTATGAATAGTGCAGGAAAAGTTTGTGGGGAAAAGCTTTTCTCCTTCTCTCAAAATACAAGAATTTGGGATCATCCACTGAAGTTGAACAGTGGGAGATTCAGGACAGATAAAGTGAAAAGCTTCTCCGCATACCACCATGATAGCTGTCAACAGTGATGGCAGTCAACCTGGATGACTTCATGAAGGCTAGAGCCACCAAGGGCTACTGTCAGGATGTCTACGTATCACCTACAGTATGCCTCCATGTTAAGTGGGGGTGGCAAATGCACTTACATCCTGCTTGTGATCTTCATATGTAGACATCTGGTTGGCCATTTTGTGAACAGAAGGTTTGACTAGATAGGCCCTTTTTATGATATAGCTGGGCTTTTCTTCTGTTCATCGATATTATAAAGACTTTTGCATGAATCTTCGAAGGAGTAGCATCTGTAACATACTGCAAGCCAGTGGAAACTTTAGACTGTTGGCAGCAGCTTTGAAAACACAGTCCCAGAGTAAAGCCTCCTTGGGATGCCTAATGCTCAGCTAATTCATTTCAGAAATAAAATCTGTCAGACTGCCAATAAAACAATGTGGAAAAATGAGCAGCAGGAGGGATGGAAGTTGCTCTTTCAATTTACTACTGTTAGCTCTGGCATACAGAAACCTTTGCTGCCAGTAGCTTTGACTAGCAGTAGCCTGCTCCCATATAAGCCTGTTCAGCAACAATCAGGGAAGCACTGTACCTTTCTTCCCATATGGCTTGTGATCATAAAGAGAAGCAATGAAAAATGCCTCTCCTACTCTATTTATTGACCAATGAGTTGATTGCACTTTCAAGCTACCCCCAATCAAAATTCTCTGGACAGTGTACAATCCATTAAAAATATAATATATATCAATTAAAAAACCCACAGCGACAAATGAACTAATACATCTACTTAGGGAAAAATTGTGCTAAAGCTATTTAAGTTATTATCTTGGTCAGCCATTATTATTATTATTATTATTATTATTATTATTATTATTATTATTATTATTATTTCATGTAAAGCTCACTCCCCCCCCCCAATAGTGGGACTCAAAGTTGCAAAGCCTTTACTTTGACTAACTTGCACATGTTAGTAAGAAAACTAGTCATTATAATTAATACCAATAAAAATAAACTTCCTAAAAGTGAGTAAACATGAATCCGGATTGCACACTTGTTGGAAGACCACAGAGCTTTAACTGGTAAGAGACTGGTCTTGTAGGAAAGGAGCAACCCCCCATAAATAATTTTCCTGATTAATGCCTGAACAGAGACTAAATATTAAAGGAGACAGTACAGTGAAATAGGAGTTAAAATGTTTTCTTCTCTACTGTTCCACCAATGTTTTTTTTTTAAATGAAGAAGCATTCCACCAAGTATCTTATTTGTAAGAAAGTATGGCTTATTGCTAGAAAGAGGAAGCAAATCAATTTGGGCCATCATTTTTAGATGTCTTTATTCCTAATGCATGAATTTAAATGATAATGATTGGACCAACACTCCACAAAAACATTCAGACATCAAATGCTGCCAGAGGAAAGAAATAATTTTACCTACATTTTGCATAGTTAGATTATGACCTTTCAAGGCTTGTGTTTAGATCCAGCTGCATTTATTGGAAATAATTTGTTAAAGGTCACTCATGAATGATAATACTGTTTTTTATATATGCAAGAGATCAAGCTGGTACTGCTTTACATCCTAAAGTTCAAAAAGAATAAGGAAGAAGATGATAATTACAGCAGCTGTTTTTTGAAAAAAAAACTTGTGAAACATTGAGAATTTATATTCAAGCAGGGTACTTTACCAAAAAAAAAAAAAAAAAAGACGACTATGGAAAACACACTTTGAGAGAACTGCATATTTGGTAATGCTCAGTCCCTCCCCCTTTCCATATCTCATTGTTTAAACCCAAGCTCTCATTGAAAGGGCTCTCCTGCAATAATTATTACACTTTGCAGTTTCCATTTGGCAGTGAGGCAAGGAAAGAGTTGCCCAATTCAAACCTGGAATTGGACTCATCCAATTTAGATAATTTCTTCCTAGTAAATTGGTCATTTTCTCCCTTTAGATCTTGACCCAGCTTCCATAGCTCAGTGGCTGAGTATATGTTTTTCATGCAGAATCCCCCAGATTCAGTTTCTATTCCAGGGATAATCATATGGTATCTTGAACTATAGCTCCTAAAAGCTCTGGGAGACAGCACCACCAACAGTGAAAATTATGGGAGCTATAGTCTAAAATACCTGGGAAACACCAAGTTCTCGGCTCCTTTTCTGAAATCAGTCAAGGTAGTGTACAGAACAGTGTTTCTCAATCAGAGTTCCCTGGAATGTGAGAGTCCCAGGAGAAGTTGCTAGGAGTTTCGAGAGAGATCTTGACTTAAAAAACATTTTTTTTTAGCTGTAGATATAGTTTTTTGTTTTATGGGTAGGGGTTCCCTAAAACCTGAACATTATTTCAAGCATTTCTCCAGGGTAAAAAGATTGAAAGGCTGGAATAGACTATACGTGTAGCTCAGTTAACAAAGCCTGTGATAACAAAACAACTTTTTTTTTTAAAAAAAGTCTTTTTACGATGGCCCAGACCTCTTTTCCTTTTCCAAAAAGGATATTTTATTTTATTTTAGCAGAATCAGCATTGAGAACACATTGAAGAAGGTCTGGAGAAACACAGACTTACAGTGTTGGGCTGCAGCAACATGTTTTTTGTAAATGATGAAACAAAGTTTGAACTGGGAAAGAATGGGATTCTTGACAGCCACCCATCCAACTGCAACAATGTGTGCCCACTTCAAAAGGCATGGTAAAGAATGGCAGTCTCCAGAATCCCATACTGAACATGCATAAACAAGAAAACAGAGAGGAAAGTTACCCCCAGCATGTTAAAAAGCGTTGATCTAAAACTTTGATCTCCAAAATGGAAATCATAAGAAAAATTCAGGATGCTGAAAGAAAACATTATCCCTGGATGCATTTTGGCAAAAATTTTCAAGTGATCTCTAAAAGGTTCAAAATGTTTTTATTTATGCAAGGCTTCTCTGACCTGGTCGTTTCATTCCAAATGCCCATGTTGTTAGGTTTGAAAAAATATATATGCTAAAACATAATCTGGCAGCTGTTCTTTTTTGTGGTGCAGGAAGCTATCCCTATTTTTCCCATGTTCTTTCTGCCTCTGGTACCAAATTTTCTGCTGAAGAACTAATGTGCAGGAACACATCCACTTTGTTAACTGAGGTATACATGTATTTTTTAAAAAACAATAAAACAGTATTAAGAGAAAAATTGTATTAAAGACACTAAAAGCAACATTAAAATTAGTGCAACAGTAGCTCAAGGCCTTTGTGACAGTGAAATGCTGAGTCTGCTTTGGTGCTGAATGATACCTTCAAAATAGGTTCAGCACCTTAGTTAGGTCCTTTACAGTTCCAAAGTAAAACCTAGACCTTTTCTGCACGTTACCTTATCGCGGAGGTGGGGGGTGTTCTTGCAGGTTCTTGCGCGAGGCGCTCTCTTCGCTGCTCGTCTCACAGCTGGCTTCCTGGTTGCACGCCCACCCCACTCCTTCCTTCCGCAGTGCAGCCTGGGAGCTGGAGGCTGCGCTGGGGAAGGAAGCGTGAGCAACACGCCTGGGATGACGTACCGCAGCGCAGGTAAGTGCGTGCAAACCCCGGGAGCCTTGCGCAACCGCGCACCATTTTTGGCTTGAAGCCGAAAATGAAAAGGTGCGTGCGCGGTTTGCGTTAGGCTCGTGAGCCTAATGGGGTAAATGGGGGTGCGTCATATGGACCGCCGCTCCCATTTATGCGACACTCAAGGGGCCCTCTCGCAAAAGAAACTGTGTGCAAAAAGGGCCCTAGAGTGGAGTCACTTGCCCACTGACACAGAAACCACCAGCTACCACTGAACCCACAATAACAATTTTAAAATTGGAAAAGCAAAGTTGAAAATATGCAAAAGAAGGGCGCCTACCTCTAGGAACAAGGCTACCTTATCTTTGGAATGTCACCCCTTGGCTTCGCAGGAAGCTTGTGATATACAACTGGAATCCAGAATAAGATCTTCCTCATCCTAAAGAGACTTAATTGTTTTAATTTTTACAGTTCTGTCATCGGCTTTTAATTATCTTAGTGTTTCAAAATTAAAATCAGCCGTGACTGTTGTTTTTGTTAGTATTTAAGGAATGTCTTGAATTTTTCTGATTGTAAACTACCTAGAGCATTTTCCAATTAAAAGGAAAGACCTCTGCTTGTAGTTTTGCAAGGCCACTGCCTTATCTTCAGGACTAGAGGATTAGATAAATGAATAGGTTGACTAAGCATGAAGGCAGGTTCATAAGAGGGTCTTTGGAATAAAAGTTTGTATCCCTTGGTTTTGGTTCGAGAACCAGTCAGTGCCACCACAGTCCAGACACAGTACCTAGATTTCACCCAAACCTCCAGCAACTTTTTTCTGCTAGAAATAACAACAGTAACTCCCTGGCGAGTTGTCACAGGCAACCAAATTTCTTCCTCACTTGTATGCTCAAAGTAAATCAAAACCTCCCATGAATTATACAAGAGGTTCACATTGGCCCTTTCCACACAACGTCACCATCTCTTTTCTGCCACGGATGGCAGCGGTCGGCAGGTCGTGCCTCTGCAAGACGTCGTTGCCATCCTGCTGCCATCCTGTTGCGGAGCGTTTGCATTTGTGCAGTTTTTGCAAAACGGAAAAATCCACTTTGCATCTGCGATCACATGGCGCTCTCATCAGAAGCTACGGAAGCGCATTGGCAACACTTCCTTAAGTAGCGCAGCAATGGAAAAAGCCCAGCTGTGCTGCAGAAGGAAGACACAGCACCATTGTGTTCCCTTCTGCATGGACCAAGTAGGTGCAGAGTGGAGTGTTGCTGACATGCTCCCTTTTGGACTCAGGACTGCAGTGAGATGACACGGAAGAGTATCGTCATGTGGAAATGGCCATTGTGGCTGCCCAGTTGCATTTTCTGGATAACAGCTTGTATTGCTCATTCATTTTTTTAAAAGAAAGAGCAGTTCTGTGTATATTCCAATACAGAATATAAATAATTTCACTGATCCATATCTACTAAAGGATTGTTTCCTAGGGCAGTATCCAATGGCAACTATGCGCTGGTAGAGCAGTAGGTGTCAATGGAACTTGGAGGGGCTGATCTCCCCATTACAGCTCTCTCTGTATCTCTGAATTTGGGGGACTAAGAAACTCTTGAGAGCTAAATTTTGGGTGGAAGATGGGGTGTAAGTTCCACTGTGACCACCAGTGGAATACTGGATTTGTAAGAGATAAGCCTAAATTTCTTTAAAACACACAGACAACACCCCCCTTATATTACAGAGGTGTTTACAGCTGCTGGTTTTAAACATTCCTCCTTTGGATTTCAAAGATAACTAGCTCTCAAAACCTAAGAAAGAAGACATCTTTACCAATTGTGGCATGGTCCCAGGATTACATGTGGAGGGAGGGGAAGCTGTGCAAAGAAAATTAAGGTAGCTGGACAAGGTAAGCCAATACAAAAGGCAGCATGTATAACGCCAAGAAAAAGGATATTTCTGAGCAAGTGTCTCTACCTTTCCTCCAATCCAGGATTAGTAGTTCTGATTTATCTTGCCCAAGTTCCTAAAGGCCTTTTATTTATTGTCCTCTACCATTTTCTTTTCTGGATTGGATTTCCAGGACTTGCAAAGACTACTTCATATTCACAGTTCCAATTTGCAGTAGTACTTTGCTTTTTTCCCATTTATCATCTCCCCATTTAGCAACACCTTGCACACAAAGCATTGTGCATATTTATTGAACATATCATATTTTGGCAGCTGCCATTTTACCTTTACTCAACTAATTCATGCTTTCCCAGTTCTTAATTCTAAACTTTCTCTTTCCAGCTATGGCTCAGGATAGATTTCCATCACCTTTATCATGCACAATTCTCATCTATTTTTTAGTTATGTGATTGTGCATTCCTTGCAAATGTCCATTTCACTCATTTTTCAGTTCACTGTCTTGCCTACTTCAGTCTGATAGTGACTAGAGAAAACAGGATGACATAGGTACTATTTATCTCCTCCCCAATCCATTTCTGGTATTATAAAGAAAGGAACCAAATTAATATAGCTATGCATTATCTCATTTAATTACACAGAAGTTTCTATAACTGAGTGTGCCCTGTTTTGTATGGGCTGCAATAATTCCAAAATACCTGAAAGCCTTAAAGTTACACAGCTGTCAGAGTTGGATATATTATGTTGACTCTGTTTGAATGAAATCACAATGCTGGAATACCCTATATACCTCTGGATCCCACTGAGGGAAAGGAGTCTGTTCCATATCAGGGGACGAGGGGAAGCTGTATAACTCTGTCCCTCTGACTATACTCATGTGATTTAAAACATTTCTCAGCTGCAAACATTTGTATTGGTTAGGGAAGACTGTGACCTAGAGACTGAAGATGGTAGTACAATTTATACACACATATTTAAAGTAATTACATTTACATGTTTTAATAAGCAGATCACCCTGAATTGCACATCCCTAAGGTGCCTTGAATACACAGATGTCCAAGTTACATGGTCTTGGAACAATGTCTCTGGAAGACGGCTGAAAACATATTCACTTTTAGTATTAAAGAAGATCAAGACAGAAATACAGAATAGTAAATACATATACTTGAGATAATCAGCCACACATAGTGTCACACAATATAGTGTGTAATTCCCCCAAAAGACTCTAGAGAAAATGAGGAAGTAGTTACGTATTTTGACATGGAAATTTGATTCTACTCTCTATTGAGAGTTGAACAAAAAGAACGGTGGCAACAAAAAACTGGCCATTTACCCGCTATGACTGGGGAGAAAAACATACATGGCAAAATACAGTTGGTAAAATGGCAAGGGAACAACCCAAGCACTTCTAAATATATATGGAATGACCATTGTATCACTCACTGTCAATTTGTTTTAGCAAATGGATTTTCATCATTGGCATGTGTATTTAGGACATAGGCTTATTTTAGGTTGAGGCAAAGAACCAAACTCCAATCAATCTGAAAAACAAACAAGCAAGCAATTATAAAGCAAATTTGAGTGTCGCAACCACAGATGGGCAATTGCCAGGGCCCTAGAAGATCACTCCCTGCCACATCCCTGGATTTTTATTTTTTTAAAAAAACTTTTAATAATTATTTGGATTCCTCTCTGTTATTTTAGGCCCCAAAGAAGCCTCTGTTTAGTGAGAAAGTAAAACAGACTTCAGCTTTTAATATGATTCCTCTCCAGGACATAAAACAGCTTGGGGATAGGATCCAAAAATTGGGGGGGCTGGGGATCCCCATTTTGCCCATAGTTGCACTTTCTCTGCCTGTAGTCTAATGCAACTTCTCTCAAGCTGGTGCCCTGCAAAGGTTTTGGAGTCCCAGAAGCCCGGGCAACATGCTTCATTATTAAGAAACTTTGGCATTACAGCTGGAGCATACCAGGTTGTGAAACTGTTGTTGTTGTTTTTGTTATTTGCCTTCAAGCCAATTTTGGCTTTTGGCAACCCTATGAATGAGAGACATCCATGAGCCCCCTTTATCAAGTGCTCTACTCAAGTTGTAACTTGCAAAGTCAGGGCAACCAAGGCTTCCTTGATTGAATCAATCTACCTGTAGTGTCATTTCCCTCTTCTCCCTGCCTTCCACTTTATTGCTAAAGTGGAAGGTTGTGGAAACAAATCCAAAATTAATTTTCTCTGAAAATTTTCAAGAACCCATCAATGCAGATTAGTATTATTATTACTATTTGATTAATTAGTCAATATTGGCAGGTTGACATTTTCAGCAGGAACCACAGCTAGGGAGAGAACTATTAACAAATACATTGTTAAAAGTTGTGTCGCAGGAGGACACAAAGGCTAAAGTCCTTGCAAATTAACACTTAAGTTGATTGCGCAACTTACCATCAAAGTCAAGAGTACTACAATTCCAATAGGTTTTATTTGCCCATTGTGACTGGCAGCAGCAACAGACTAGCAAAGCACAGCAAGGCACCAGAGTATCTCTCAATTTACTTCTCATAGTTTGAATAGCTTGCCCACCAGGCAGAGTAACAGGATGAAAGACATTGGCCCACCGCCCCAGCATGTACCATTGCCAGTTACTGTGAACCACAAAGACAACTTTTCAGTCTTGCCAGCAATGTCCTATTAACCGTTGCAAAATTTCAGAAACTTGTACAGTTCTCACTAGAAGAGACATAATAAAAACAAAACAATTTCTGAAGTAATTCTCATTTTGTATCACTTTTCAGAGGTCATCATTCTACACACCAAAGGTCTTGTGTTAAGAATTATAGGAACCCATGCAAAACAGGGCATTCTTTCACAGACTGTATTTTTATGCTACTTTCCTCCCTTCATCCCACTAAATTATGTTCTTACTCCAAGACCAGAAAGAGTGGCATCCCACAAAATCTAAGCTCTGGCTTATCTGGATGAGAGTTGCAGCATTTCTCAATGCACGTAAACATAAGGACTAGTCTGACAGTGGGCCCTGTCACACCACACAATCGTAGCACTTTGATTCCACTTTAACTGCCACAGCTGCCTCCTTTACAGTCCAGAGACAGCTAGTTTGATGAGGCATGAGATTTTTCTGGCTAACATTTCTACATACCTCTCCCTAAACTGCCATTCCCAGGCTACCATAGGTCACAACCATGGCAACCAGAGTAGAATCACACTATTATAATTGTGCAGTGTGAGAGAGTCCAGCGTCTCTTCTATTTTTTAGATGAGAAGCTTTTTTTTCTTAAGTTCTTTTCTCCTAAGGATCCTGCAAAAATGTACCTCTCTTTTATTTTCACAGTTCTCTCCCTTCTTATTCAACCAGCAGTTTCTAACTTTTAAGTTTTGCTAAGATCCTTTTTTTGGCTGTTTTGCTCTGCTTTAAAGCAGCACAGTGTCTCTTTCTACTCCTTTCTTGGCTTGATTAGTGTAATTTTTCAACTCTCTGACTTGACTATTTCTGACATGATACTGGAATATCCAAAATCTGATCTCCAGATTTTGATTGAAGATACAAAACTAACTGCATGGGGCAGGGGGTGCTAGTCAGAATAGGGTCATGTCACCATTTCCCTCATTAAATCAACCCTGAAAATATTGGCACAGCACAAGAGAAAGACTAAATCTCTTTACCCAGTCTTCATGGTCTTGATCCAAGTTTATATATCTACTTCCCATTGTCAACTTCTGGCTTCTTTTAACAATAATGGCTCAAGCATCACATCCAATCAAATTTCACCTTTTATATTAATTCTCCTGCCCATTCAGTTTAATTCTGCATTATTTCTCACATTTCTCTTTTGATATATTTTGTTTAAAAGGTCCAATTTCTATATCACATTCAGATGTTTAAAACACAGTGATTTAATCTCTTACCTTTTTAGTTTCTTTCATTTACTCTCCCTCTTTTATTTTGCTCAACCTTCATATCAGTCTTGACTTCCCCATTTATCCTTTGGATTACACCTTATATTTTATACCTCCATCTATTCTTTTGCTTTTAATGTGCAACTCTCCACACCTTGAAATATGTCCCCACTTGCAATCATTCAAAGATGCAACCATATGTGTACCCACTGAGACTACTTCCTAAAAGATAACTACTTGAACAACTGCCTAAAAGATAACCATTCAATTGCCCCACAAAGGTATTTTACCTCTGAACCTTCAACTTCTGCCTTTTCTCCCATTTCTCTTTCTTTTTAAGTGTGTCAGTGAGTTGGCAGCATCTACTCTGTCAGAAAGAAATTTTGATCTTCCACGTGACAGACTTTGGGTGTTTGAAACTGGCTACCATTTCATCTCTTCTTCTTTTCTTCTCTACGATCAGTGTATCCAGCACCCTCAACTGTTTTTCATAGGTTTTGGCTTCCAGACGTTTATCATCTTGGTCACTCTGTTCTCTCTCAACTTTCCTTTCAAACATATATACACAAACACAAAATGGAAACTCAGCAGTGCATTACATAAGTAACAATGTGCATTATTTCCCTGTCTCCGATCTGAAGCTTGAAAAATTTGCTTTTGTAGATTACTACTCCCATGATCTCCCAGCCATCCCTCTCTAGTGCCTATCTGATAGAAAATCACCTGCAAACATCGGGCAAGACTCCTGTATCTTTTATCTTAAAGTTATCTTCATTGTGCTATGTACACCAAAAGCATAGAAATACCTAGATACATAAAATGTAAATAAGAATAAGAATACATGTAGGTAGTTAACAAAGAAGACACTTAAATGGAAAGTCTTTTGAAGAAGACATACAGTTCCCATTCTTTCTCTCTAAGCAAAGCTCACATGCTGGCAGTAATGTGAAAAGCTTGTTCAGGTTGTTCAAGTTCAAAAGAGTGCACCTTTGTTTTTCATGTATAACACGAAAATGGGGTTTTGATATTCATCATATTGGACATAATACAGAACAAGCTCTCAAGAGAAATAAAATGGATTTCCTATTTGTGCATCTCAAATGAAATTTTATCCTATATGAAATTTAGTGGAATATATTGATGAGCACTGTAAACTGGTTCTTTACTATATCTTGCATTCAGGAGGAGAGGAACCCATGCAGTCACCAGAGCTGTTTCCTTTTTAGTTGTACCACTTAACATTTTTGCATACAAATAAAAAGGAGTTTTCATACATGGAAACTTGTCTGAAAGAAGTGTTCTATTTTCAAGGAATTACCCAGGAAAGTGATTTGGTGTGGTGAAGTGCCCTCTAGTGACAAAATAAAAATGAGAAGTTGTTCTTTATATATATATCTATACATATCTATACATATATATCTATATATATCTAAAACATCCTTTCATTTGGTTTTCATTTTTTTTAAAAGATCAGTTTGTATCAAGATGTTTTCATTATTTTCCTCCATCAGTGGACAGCTCTTAAGGATCCAGTTACTGGATTAATTCCATTTTTGATATCAATCTGGAATAACCAGGTATGTCTAGGTAAATTACAGCACTATTACTTTTTTGGGGTGGTGGGAAGATGGATATGAAGATGTAACCATTTTATCTTTTAATCACACCCTTATTACATAACTTTTATGTTATGTATGGATGGTGCTGTACAAAAAATTAAAGACTATAAATGACATCACATCAAAGAAATGAAGCAACTTTTGTTGCTGCTGGGAAAAATAGGAAATGTTTAATAAAACAGTGCTGTCAAATCCTGACATGGGTTTACAGATTTGTCTGTCCTGGGGAGACATCCAGAAAAAATTCTGGTCCAAGTTTTCTACCCAAGTCCTATGACTTGGGAGTAGGTTCAGTTTCTTATTTTGTAGGTGAATGACGCTTTCAAGTGGGAAGAACCTATCTCGAGATGGGCTCTCTCAGCTTTGTGTGAAATGATAACCTAGTCCCTCCCCAGCCTTCTCACACAGGCTCCAGGAATCAGAGGTAGCCATGGTTTGCCTCTTTCTTTCCCATAATACACTGGGAAGCTCACCCACTTCTATGTTACTTGTGGAGCATGACACAGAACTCAGAGATTAGCTTGTCCATAAACAGAGGCTTGCTCAAAAGGAAACACTGCTGTTTGCTGATAATGATTAAAGCGATTTCTGTCCTACAGTGTGATTCTGCTATTATTTCAGTTTCGATATCCTGTGGAATTCTGGGGTTGGTAGTTAGTAAACTCTGGCTCTCTGGCTGCGAATTCTAAATGCCCCTCCCTAAACTACAAACCCCAGTATTCCATAGGACGTTGAAAGTGGAATGATAGCACTGTAACAGTGTAGTGTGGAAAAGGCCTAAAGGACAGTACCTGTGTAACCTGGCTCAATAGCACAGTGAGGAAATGACATAAAACTGCAAACACTGGTCCTAATGAAAACAGTACAATGGCTGGTTTGCACTTGTGAAGACTATGAGGTTCTTCTTTATAGCAAGAGAGACAATATAACAAGAATGGAACTGTAACAAGTTGAATAGTTACAAGGAAATGATGGGCGAATGGTGTTACACTGACAGAAAGGGTCCAGCAAGTAGAAGGAAGAGGCTCTTTTTTTCTCTTGCCTCTCTCTGCCTTCAAAACATCAGACACAAAGCTTCTATTGGCAGAGATTACAACACATTTCTTACAAAAGAATGTAAGTGAAAAGAGAAAGGCAACTTGAGCATAACAGACGGCAGGACATCTTGTAAGCCTTAGGCAACCACTCTGTTATGGTTATTTCTGGGGTGGGGCTCCTCAAGGAGGACAGGAAATTCATATTGATTGATCCATAGTTTAACTTGTGTACATTTAACCTTATGCGCATAACTATTTAAAATAAAATTGAATCATGAGCCTGAGAAAGTCATTCCTAAGATGTAGAATAATGCAGTCTGATTTGGACATATCTTTCGTTTAGAGACATGTTCTAAGAATAGTGGTAGCAACTGTGTGGTTCTTGAGATATTGACAGACTGCACCACCAGCAGCTCTAACCAGCATAACCAATAGTGGAGGATGATAGAGGTTTCAGTGCAATGACATCTGGATGGCCACATGTTCACCAAAACTATCGTAGAAGGAGGGGGATTTGTTTGGGTTTTATAAACCAGGTTGTTCACGTGAGGGCATGGATGGAGAAAATGCAGTCCTCCAGATTATGTTGTTCTTCAAGTCCTACAATCCCTCATCATTGCCACTTTGAGTTTCATGTCAGGAGAAAAGCATGGTATAAACTGACTAAATAACTAGGTATAACTGTCATGTCCAGGGCAGACCAGGAGATTAATTAGCAAGTGGCAGAACAGGGCTTACTCACAAAGGCAAGAGCAGGGGTAGTCCAAACAAAGTTCAGGTTCCAATGTAAACAAATCCACAAGGCAAATCCGAATCATCATCAAACAAACAGAGGTTCAAGATAGTCAGGATGCAAGAGAACATGGCACAAGACTTCAATGACTGGGAAAATCAGTTGCTGACCATGGAAGGGCCAGCTGGCAGCCTTTTATCTTGCTATTGATGTTGCCACAGGTGTTCCCTCATTAGGGCTCGTTTGAGCGGTGAAGCCTCTCTTTCTGACTTCGACTCTCTTGCACAGTAAGAATCTGTGTTGCTTTGTCTTCTGATATTTGTTCCCCCAGCTCAGGCCCCTGCTGTTGTTTCTTATCTTCTCCTGAGCAAGCTTCTGGTGAAACTTCTGCCTTGGATTCAGAATCCTCCTCCTCACTGTCAGGGTCTCCAAGGCAGTGCATGACAATTTCCGCTGGAAGACCACACATTCCCCACCCATAGCCTTCGGTGTTTAAGAAATCTTTAACCCATAGTACCTACACTGTACAATCAGAGCAGCTTGACAGCAGTTTAACTATCTTGGATCTGTCCTATGGAACCTTGAGATTCATGGTCTAGTGAGGTACACAGAATTCTAAACTGTGGTCTCTTGAACTATAATCCTATGGCTTTCTGGCAGAGGAGTTTAAGTCCCTCATCAAGCTATAAACCCCAGGATTACATAGAACAGATCCACATGAATTAAAATGGTATTGGAATGCTGTAACTGTGTAGTGTGCTTATGCCGTAGGATTCCAAGCCTACCATGAATCCTATCTTGAGAATCCAAAAGGTTTAAAAAATAAACTGATGAATAATCTTAAAATACTAAGAAACTTTATCCCAATCTTCCAACATCTCTTATTTAAAAAACACTCAGGAGCATAAGAATTTCAATACAGAGTCTGAAGAAGGCCTCCTTTTCCACCACAAAACTGCTGATGATGAATGATGAATGAATGATGATGATGATGATGATGATGAACCAACATGGTGCCGTGATTAGAGTACAGGAGTGGGACGTGGGAGATCCTAATCCTCACTGAGCCATGTAACTCACTGGTCACATAGGCCTATCAGTTTCTTTCTGTGTGACCTCACAGACTTATTGAGAAGTTAAAAGTTGGGAAGAGAGGAACCGTGTAAGGAAATATAGGATATAATATCAACCTAACAACAAACAAATGTTCTGATATGGTTTGTAGGAAAAACCTATCACTGCTATTGCACGTCAAGATTTTAGAACAGAAATTTGCTCCTTCTCCTAACTGCAGTTAAACCACCGCCGAAATCCCTAAGGCTCTAAAGCATCAGGACCACATGTATTTCACAGTATTTTCTTTGGAATCCACCCAGAAACAAGACTAATCCTGTAACTACAATACAAAGCACAATGTAGTCAGCTGTCCATTTCTGAAGACGATTTGATTTTGTCTTCTCAAACAGTCCAACTACTCACGGCAAGGGAGGACGTTGTAGTTTCAGAGTCTTTCAAAAGCAGTTTGCATTCATATCATTTTGGAGCCCTCTACACTGTAATTATAGATAAGTGATGGTACTAGTGCAAGTAGGTACAACTAGAGGGCATTCTTATTAAATTTGCAGATGAAACCAAACTAGGAAGGATAGCTATTACCACAGGGGACAGGATCAGGACTCAAAATGACCTCAATAGAATAGAGAGCTGGGCTAAAACTAACAAAATCAATTTCAACAGGGAGAACTGCAACGTACTACACTTGGGCGGAAAAAATGAAATGCACAGATATGAGATGGGTGACATGTGGCTTGACCACAGTACACATGAAAGGAATCTAGGATTCCTAGTAGACCATAAGCTAAACGTGAGTCAACAGTGTAATGTGATAGCTAAAAAAAGCCAATGTGATTTTAGGCTGCATCAATAGGAGTGCAGTGTCTAGGTCTAGGGAAGTAATAGTATCACTTTATTCTACTTCAGTCAGACCTCACCAGGAATACTGTGCCCAGTTCTGGGCATCACAATTTAAGAAGGATATTGACAAGTGGGAATGTGTCCAGAGGAGGGCAACCAAAATGGTAGAAAGCCTGGGAATCATGCCCTATGAAGAGTAGCTTAGACAGCTGGGTATGTTTAACCTGGAGAAGAGAATATTAAGAGGCAACATGATAGCCATGTTTAAATATTTGAAGGGATGTCATATGGAAGATATTTGTTTTCTACTGCTTCAGAGACTAGGACACATAGTAATGGCTTCCAACTTCAGGAAAAGAGATTCCACCTAAACATTAGGAAGAATTTCCTGATGGTAAAAGCAGTTAAACAGTGGAATACGCTGCCTCAGAGTTTGGTGGAGAATTCTAAACAGAGGCTGGTTGGTCATCTGTAGGGAATGCTCTGATTGTGTATTCCTGCATGGCAGGCAATTGGACTCAATGGCTTTATGGTCTCCTCCAGCTCTATGATTCTATGAACTGGTTGTATTTACCCCATTATTTCTCATTTAAAGAACTAAGCAGTATGGTTGTGGCATACTTGATGGAACAGATTGTTCCATATCAGTCTTCAGTCTTGTTAAACAACTGAGATGTTCAGAAATGATTTTGATGAGGGTTACTCCCTTTAAAAAGATAGATCTATGGAGTTCAGAGCAGAGTATTTTAAGGTGCAGTGCTCTGTAGCTGTGAAGACCTCATTTAAGATACCTGCTTGGATTTTCCTTTTTCTGTTGAATATGAGAAAGCTGGTGAAAAGCTATATTTTCTGCAAGGCATTTTTCTCTTTTCTGACATTGTACTTTTATATTGTGTACTCCATAATTCAGGTTTTTTTTATACTTATGGATATTGTATGTTCTGCAGAAGTAAGCTCTAGAAATAGCAGGATAATAAATATATTTGAAATGCAAACAGAGCAAGCAGGATGGAGCTCATCCCCCACTGCATTCTGCTCTACTCTGCCTGCCCCAAATCTATTCTTGATGGTTTGGAACATAGTGAGAAGAACTGGAAGCTGCTCCAGAAAGAGGGGGAGGGGATTTGCAAATTTTGTAAACGGATATGCTTTTCTGCTCATGCAAACCTCGGGAAAAGGTGCTAACAAAACAACTGCTGTTAAAATATTGGTTTGGTTTACATAATATGACACACTATGGTTTTGCCATCAGAGACTCTGGCTGGTAGAACTGGACTGACTCTCCGCATCATTTTGAAGCAGAATCTCCCTGAGCTAGTAGATAGCCCAGGTGATTACAACTTGTTCTTAGCTAATGATGCTGCTTCTACTTATTTCTACATATATTTGGACACCCTAGAAATACAAAAATAACATCAGTAGGGATTACATTTGCCTAAATAGGATCCTAGGTTTGGTTCAGTCTTTAGAGAAATTGGCTTGTTTGTAACAGACTCTAGGCGAGTGGTTCTCAGCCTGTGGGTCCCCAGATGTTTGTGGACTTCAGCTCCCAGAAGCCCTGAGCATTGACCATAGTAGCTGGGGCTTCTGGGAGCTGAAGTCCACAAACATCTGGGGACTCCACAGGTTGAGAACCACTGCGTAGGCGTTCCCTACTGCCTTATATTCTACTTTTTACAATCTGGAAACAGCAGGGAGTTTGGTTGCAGTATGCTAATCATTTTACTTATTGAATATGTTATCACAACAGCCACAGGACTCCCTAGGGTACAGGATACGAGAGAGACCTTCCTCTCAATTAGCCATATTCATAGCTTCATATCTTTCATTTTAAGAAGCATGTCCTTGTAAAAGTTGAGATAGGAGACAAAAGGTACTAATACTACTCTATCCCATTCTTTTATAAGCATTTAGTCAAATTCCACAGTGTTTTGGTGTTTTAGCCAATTAATTAAATTAGAGCAATGACACATCTTGTTTCTGGAGATGAAATTTCCAGGTCATTTTTAAAGCCATTGTTTTTAGGTAGAAAGTTAGAGCTACTCTGTAAAAGTGATAAGAAGAAGAAATCTGGGGGTGTAGTATGGTCATTTTTGGGCATTAATGTATATATTAGTGTATATATTTCATAACTCAAAGTGGCACCAGCAAAGACAGATCTTTCTAACTCAGGGCCTTTCCATACTTCACTGTTATAGTGTTATTATTCCATTTTCAACAACCCATGGGATCCTGGGGTTTGCAGTTTTTAGGGAGGGGCATTTAGAATTCTCAGCCAGAGAACTCTTTGGCCTCAGTAAACTACAAATCCCAGGATTCCACAGGATGTTGAAAGTGGCATAATAGCACTATAACAGTGTAGTGTGGAATGTCCCTCAGACCTTACCTAAACTTGCACACACCCTTGAATTTGTAAATATGTTTTCTTATATAAAAAACCTTACCAATTAATCTAATTAAAACTTATCATTATAATATCCATTGCGACAGCTTTGCAAAGCAGTCAATGTTGTTAGGCCAATATTGTTGTGGAGAATTAGAGCACATTATGACAACCACATGTTTTCATAAACAAAATATGCACTGTAACCTAAAGAACACTCATACAGCTAAAAATTCAAACAATGCAAAAGTCCTTTTATATTTGCTGATCCAAAAAGTGGCTGGTAACAATGTGAAAAATAGGAATGAACAGTCCAATATGCTCTAAGATAGCAACCCTATTCAAACACTGACACAGGCCTTACTCCCTCTTTGCAAAGATATTCCTTGCTGATCCCACTGCAACGATGTTCAACCAGGGCTGGCATAGTATGGTCTGTGGGCTGCATGTGGCCTCCAGGGCTATTTTTGTGGCCCCTAGACATCAAAAATAGGTTCCTCTACAATGTCCCCAAATGCACTGTACGGGGCATGAAGGGCATTTCCACCACATTTGGAGGCTTCCTGGCATATAGGGTTTGGAGCTGATAGAGACAGGGAGTCGATTTGACAGAGAAGGAAACATTCGACCAGGATAAGATTTGGCTTTCACAGAGACAGGTCAGTTAGTCAGAAAAAAAACTGACTATGTGCTGGAGAGCCATGGCAGAATAGATTGTTCAAGAGTTAAATGTGTTATATTACTGACTTTCAATACAGCTACATTAGTTGTTGTTAAAAAAAACCCTTGTCTCTGGCTGTTTCTTTCAAGCCTGGTAATGAGTTAGGTCATGCCTACCCTAAACAACCCATGCAACAACACAGCCACCTTTAAGGGGTCACTCTGAGGCCCAGGATTCCAAGGGTTGGAACTGTGGGGCCAGCCTGTCATATATTTTTAACCCCAAATTCTCTGAAACGTCCACTAGGAGACATGGGGTGCATTTCCATGACACTTTGTGGGCCTTCTTGGACCGATGTAGGCCCAGGAGAGTCCTTTTGTGAAATCCAAAACATAATGAAAACACCCCCATATCTCACTAGAGGCATTTGGGGGCAAAAAAACACTTTTGATTTTTGTGTATGTGGGAGCAATTGTGGTCCTCTGAGGTCTCCTAGTCAGCTGATGGGGCCCCCTAGCCTTTCACAGTTGTTGATCCCTGCTCTGCAGAATATTCACCAATGTTTACAGTATGAAGGAAATCATTCCAAGACATGGAAACCCTTTTCCTGTCCAATTTTGTGAAGTTGTCAATAGTGATGGACACTGAAGCCAAAAAACACCTAAAATATATCTGGTTCCCCCAACCCAACCTTCTTCTTAATGTCTCACACTCCTCCAGCTTGTGCTGTATAAACAAATTATATTTTCTATCATTATACAATTTTTCTCCCATTTGGGGCAGGGGGAAAGATCACGTGGACACCCATGGTCTGAAAACAAGGAATAGCAATACATGTCCATTCTGATTCTGCATTACAAATGTTATTTTGTCCAGTTTTTACATATTTCTTTTTCTTCTGGGTTGCAATACTGTCTTTTTATGCACCTTAGGATGAAATACTTCAAGCGACAACCAAGTCATGTCATGACTTCAAGAAACCAGCAAGGGGAGTAGTTACACTTTGGGAAGCTCTCTCTGTTTGGCTGAAGGAAATTATGCAAAAATAATAAATATATTGGTGTTGGGATTTATAAACAATGGGAAGGACAGACATTTTGATGTACCAAAAACACCTGATCCTTTAATGATTGTTCTTGAATGAGAAGGGAAAGTACAAAGGAAGCAGAAATGCATCATTAGAGCAACGTATTAAAAATAGCACCGTATTAAGGGAAAGGAAGAAAAAAAATCAGTGTGTCATTTTTTTTCTTTTTATCTTCAATTGCATTGACCATAATCCCAGAAGGTATACTTTATATAGTTTCCTAAATTATTAGTTCTATAGAATAATTGCTGTACGTTACAATCTCTGTTCTTGCTTTCATTTATATAAATCTTGGTTGCTTTTTAAAAAATGAAGATTCAGAAAGCAGAAAATGGGATCCGAAGTTTTTCTTAATAATTAATTAAAATGATTTCCAATTATTAGTCCTTGCAGCAATCCTTTGAAATGAGAACAATTACTATTTTGTTGCTTAGATGGGGAGTGGATGCTGGAAAACTGAACTGTCTAAAGAGCACTTACATGCATCTTGGGACTTGAACTTGAGCCCCACTTCAATGTCACTGTCAAACAGATTAATTCTGCCTCCAACACAAATGGAATAAACCAGTGCTTTCATAGAAGTCATTTGACGGCCTTGGGTAGTCTGCTGTGTTTTAGACTAATGCAGACTGACCTTGCTAAATGCATGACAGCCTCTTCAGCTCAAAGATACAGAAGGCACAGGGTCTGTTATCTCTTAATTTCCTTTCAAAAGAAATACTTGACCAAAGATTATTTGTTGCCTTGGACCAAGAAGGCTATAACAGTCTCAAGAAGTGGTACTTCACAGCCTAAACTTTTCCACACTAGACTGTTAACACTGCTATTATTTCACTTTCAACATCCTATGGAATCCTGGGGTTTGCAGTTTAGGGAGGGGCCTAAACATTTCACTCTGTGAAAAACCATCACAGCCGATGTGTTTTTGAAGGGAAAACAGAGGGGTGCTTTACCTTTCCTGCTAAGCAGCTGGAGCAAGGGAGACTGGGAAAAGGAAGTCTATTGATGTAAAGTGGACTGCTGAAACTTGGCAATGAACTACTCTGGCGATTAGTGAGGAACAAGTGTCTCTCCAGATACTGGTGGTTTTGCAGTCCTCATGATCCCTTCAGGGTGCTGGCTAAAACTGACAGGCACTGCAGTCCAATTGCATCTAGACAATCACTCTTTCCCCACCCCTGCTTCAAAGCCTCTTCTGTCTCCTGCTCTGAAAAGCCCAAATAAAATAAAATTAGTTCATTGAAAAATTTTTAGACCACCTATTCATCAACACATATACAAGGTGATAAATATTAAGGAAAGTGGGAGAGTAAAACCATTTCTGCACTAGACTGTTATAGACTGGATTCCATAGGATGTTGCAAGTGGAATGATAGCACTATAACAGTCTAGTGCGGAAATGGACTAAGTGTCACTAGGAGGTTCAGTTCTAAGGGCTTGAGATGGTTGATTTATGGGCAAAAATTTCTGTCAAGAGTTCTCTGTTAAGCTCAGAGTGTGCACTAGTCAGAGACACATTTAATGTCATATCTTACATTCACATGATCTCCTTCGTATTATTATAAAGCTTTAGGCATTATGGCTTTTTTTACTTTGTGCTCTAAAACAAAATAGTAAGACCATGACAAACTACAGCCTTTCTCTCAATGAATGATGCAATGTATATACATACATACATGCCCGCCATTCAAACATATTAGTTCTACTACTTTTGAGTTCTGCAGAAGAGATGCACAATATAAATCACACTCACACACAAGGTCTAAATGCAACTGCCACTAAAACCCATTTAATCAATGGGAACTTGACAAGTCAACGCTTACATAAATTCCACTGATTGAAAGGCTCTGTTTTAGTAGAGATCAGCAAATAGTTTTAAGCCCATGTGTCCTGTAGTTAGTATTCTTGCACAAAATCTGCAAGTTTTGCATGATGGAGCAACAGGCCATGTTGGTTCTTTCCTCTGGCACAGTATCACTTTCAAGTTACAGAATCATAGAATCATAGGATTGGAAGAGACCACAAGACCCATCCAGTCCACCCCCTGCCGTGCAGAAATACACAATCAAAGCACTCCCAATAAATGGTCATCCAGCCAATGTCTAAAAACCTCCAAAGCAGGAGATTCCACTACAGTCTGAGGTAGCATATTCCACTACTGACCAGCTCTTACCATCAGGAAGTTATTCCTAGTGTTGGTAGAATTTCTTTTCCTTACAGCTTGAACTCATTGCTTTGTCCCCTAGTCTCTGGAGCAACAGAAAAAAAGCTTGCTCCATCCTCCATATGACATCTCTTCAAATATTTAAACATGGCTATCATGTCACCTCTTAATCTTCTCTTCTTCAGGCTAAATATACCCAGATCCCCAAGCTGCTCCTCACAGGGCATGGTTTCCAGACCTTTTACTATTTTGGTTCCCCTCCTCTGGACATATTGTAGCTTGCCAACATCCTTCTTGAATTCTGGTACCCAGAACTAGACACAATATTCCAGGTGAGGTCTGACCAAATCAAAATAGAATAGGACTATTACATCTCTCTGTCTAGACACTATACTCCTATTGATGCAGCCTAGAATCACATTGGCTTTTTAAGCTGCTGCATCACACTGTTGACTCACGTTCAGCTTGTAGTCTACTAAGACTCTTAGATCTCTTTCATATGTACCGTGGGTCAAGCCAAGTGTCACCCATCCTATATCTCTGAATTTCATTTTTTTTCTGCCTAAATGTAGCACCTTACATTTCTCCCTATTGAATTCATTTTTTTTTGTTCCAGCCCAGTTCTCTAATCTTTTGACGTCATTTTGAATTCTGATCCTTTCCTCTGGGGTATTAGCTACCCCTCCTAATTTGGTGTCATCTGCAAGTTTGATAAACATGTCCTCTATTCCATCATCTAAGTTATTTATAAAGATGTCAAACAGCACTGGCCCAAGACAAAACCCTGTGGCACCCCACTATTCACTTCTCTTCAGAAAGAGGAATTATTGGTAAACACACTTAGGGTTTGGTCAATCAACCAATTACAAATCCACCTAACACTAGCCTTATCTAGCCTACATAGTACTAGCTTGTTTGCAGGATTACCATCGGGGACCTTATCAAAGGTCTTACTGAAATCCACATATGCTACATCCACAGCATCCCCTTCATCTACTCAGTGTATAACTGTATCAAAAAAGAAAAGAAAAGAAAAAGAAAAAAGAAAAATTAAATTAGGTTGGCATGATTTGTTTTGAAAAATCTATGTGGATTTTTAGTGATCACAGCATTCCTTTCTATGTGCTTACAGACTATCTGTTTAATGATCTGCTCTAGAATCTTTCAAGTAATTAATGTCAATATGACTGGGCAGTAATTATTTACACCTGCCTTTCTCATTTTTTTTTTAAAGATGGGGACAATATTTGTCCTCCACCAGTCTGCTGAGACTTCTCCCATTCTCTAGGAATTCTTGAAGATTATAGCTAGTGGTTCTGAGACTACTTCTGCCAGTTCTTTTAATACCGTTGGATGTAGTTCATCTGCCCCTGGAGACTTGAATTCATTTAGAGCAGGCAGGTATTCCTGTACTACCTCTTTATATATTCTGTGCTGCATTTCCCTTTCCATACCATCTGCTCCATTTTCTGCACCGTTTTCCTTTTGAGAGAAGACTAAGGCAAAGAAAGTGGCTAATAGTTCTGCTTTTTCTCTGACACCTGTTAACATTTTACCATATTCTTCACATAGAAGCTCTACCATTTCCTTGTTCTTCCTTTTGCTGTGGTCATAACCAAAAGAGTCCTTTTTTTATGTTTTTAACCTCTGAAGCAAGCCTGAGGTCATTCTGTATTTTAGCTTTTTTGATCTTCTCCCTACATGCGCTATTTGTTTGAATTCCTCTTTGATGATTTCCCCTTTTTCTATTTCTTTGACATGTTCCTTTTAAATCCTTAGATCAGTTGAAATTTCCTTAGACATCCATCCCAGATTGTTTAGATAACTCCCATTTTCCCTCCTCATTGGAACTGTTTGAAATTGTGTCATCCATATCTCACCTTTAAGAAACTCTCATCCATTATGAACTCTTTTCTCTTTTAGTATTCCCAACACCTTATATTTCTGACATCAGCTTTCTTAAAGTTTATAATGCATATTTGACTATGTTTGGCTTCCCATTTTTGCTGTATAACAAAGTCCAGGAGAATATGGTCACTCCCACCTAAGGATCCTGCCAATTCCACCTCATTAACCAGGTCATCATTGTTGGTTAGGATGAGATGTAAAACAGCTGATCCCCTTGTTGCTTCTCCTACCTTGTGGACAATGAAATTGGCTGTAAGACAAGTTATGAATTTGTCGGACCTTATATACTTGGCAAAGCTCCCAAAAAATACTAGGATTGTTGAAATCTACTGCTATATCTCTCCTTTCTGAATGTTTGGTCATCTGTTCCAGGAAAGCATCACCTAACTCCTCAGGCTGGCTTTGGGTTCTGTCGCAGACCCCATCCCAAAAAAAGACATGCTGCTTTTTCTCTCCCTCTTTATTTTTTCCTTAGATGTTCTCAACCTAGCTTCTAGAATTCAAACCATTGATCTGTTCACAGATGTAAACATCCTTGACATCTTTTCCTGTTTGATCTATTTCTCTGAAATAGGTTATGCCCCTCTATTGTTACATTCCAGTCATGAGACTCATCCCACCAGGTTTCAGTGATGCCTATTATATCATATTTGTTTTGTTGTGCTAAGAGTTCAAGTTCATCTTGTTTATTTCCCATGCTCTGTGTATTAGTGGAGAGACATTTAAAACCATCGGTCATTCCCCCTAGCTGATTATTCAAGTTTGTTTTTCATCCCGCTGGTAGATTCTTGTACTGCATTAGTTATATCCTACCATTCATTCATTCTTGCATACCCCTACACAATCTAAAATTTAACCAGGTTGAAACAGAATGTATATATAGAAGAGAGAAAGGCTTATTTCATATACCACAGAAAACAAAAACAAACAAACAAAAAGTACTGGCAATAGAGGAGCACTTCACAAGCAAGGTGTTTCACAACACTACTGCAGCCACTGTCTTTTTTCTGTTGCAATCAGTCATGACCTTACTTCTGATTTGCTTACATATATGACCTATTACTGTCCATGATGGTTCAAAATTCAGTCACAGTAAGTTTCAAAGTTTTCTCCCAGGTTACTGTGCATCAAACTGCACTCTTAGAAATATATAAGCCTAATGATTTTCTCCAACAAGTTTACTAGTCTTGCAGAATCTGTAGATAAGACTTCCTTCCACATCTAATTGAAAATATAACTTTTCCATGGATGATAAATATCTTAATTAAGAACTTCAAATAACATTTTGGCTGGGATTCTGTTGGCTCTGCCAACATAGCTATGCCTCTGGTGATGGTGGCAACAAGATGGCTGTAGGCACAGCAGCAGTAAGGAAACAACCAAAAAAAAAAAATCAGCAATGATGGGAGGAGATAGTTATTGGTTTTGACCCATCTGTTTCTCAATACCTCACTTCCATGAGGGAGGGATGGCTTGGAGAATTGCACGTGCTACAGGATAAGTGACTGTCTAAGCCATTCTTCACACACTGCTGTGGTTCCAAGGATCTACTCTCAAATCCTGGCATTTAGAAATAGGCAGATCAGAGCTGGCATTACTTCTTCTTTTTCCTCTTCATTCTCCTCCTCCTCTTCCTTCTTCCATCTCCACATGAGTGCAGAGGAAGTGCAGACACTACAGTAACATACCATTATTCTAGTATACTGCACCAACAGAATTCTGGACTTTTTGTATGCATTAAAATCAAGGCAGATGCTTTCTGCCCACTTTATTAGATTACATCTGAATGAGATACTGGTTAGATTTTGAAACATAAATGAGTAAAGTTTCATGGTCTGCTTGAGGGTTTCCCATAGGATCTGATTGGCCACTGTAGGATCAGGTTGATAGACTAAATAAGCCTCTGCTCTGATGCAGCAGGGCTTTAATGTTCTTATATCTCGCTCCTAGCCCCAAGTAAAAGTAATACCTTGAAAAAAGTGTGGGTAGAGCTTTTATATATTTTTAAAGATCAATATAGTTCCTGAAGCTAACCTCATGTCTATTTCCTTCAGTGCTCAAGATCTGCAGAAGCTATGGTGGTATGTTTGCCTTTTCTCCACTTTGCAGACAGGTGTTAAACACACTGTTTGCTTCCTCATTTGTCACACTAATGAACATGCTAATTGTTCATTTAAAACCTGGACCCAAGGATGATCTTTGCGGTGCAAGTTATCTTTCCCCAACCCAGTCTGTTCATTATCATTTGTCACTGTCATTTCAGCTTTGCAACTAATTCACTATTTGCATATCTCTTTTTCTATTTTCTTTCAGGTAGTCTTTCATGCAGTAAAACTTAAGCTAGTGATAAGTCTTCTTATTTTCTACTTTAAATTTGTGTACAGATGAACCTGTTTTAAAGTGTTATGTAGCTATGCATCCTCACTCATCCCTTTTTGGCCAGAAATATAATCTTCAGAACTAAACTGAACTCAAGACAACTAGTTCATCCTGTTTCCAGCAGAACCTGGCTTAAGGTCTCTGAAGGACCTTATGGAAGCAAACCTCAATGCACCCACTAGTCAAATGATCTCTCTATTCACCATCCTTGTCACCAACTGGTGTTGGTCCCCTTGTCTTCTCTTTCTCACCATTGGTCCTACTTGCTTGCTTGACCGGCAACATGTGAGCAATCAAGCCAGCTTCATCTCAGCATCTCCATTGTATACAGCAGTGCTTGGAAAAAAGTTACTTCTATGGTCTGCAACACTCAGAATACCTCAGCTCGCATCGCCACCAGTGAAGTTAAGAAGCCACCCTAGGGGCTTCCTGTTAATGACAGTGGGTCCCTACTATACAGCAGCCCCTGGACACACAGAAGGCCAATTGGTTAACCTTTGTGACATGCACAAACACACCTACTCCCCAGGCACTTGAATTTCAGAAATAAAACAAAACAATAAGAATAATAGCAATAAGAATAACAAAAATTAAAGCATGAGGGAAACAGCAAAATCCATGCTAGATATGAAGCAAATGTTGGAGAGAAAAACATAGTTCCCACTGGCATACGCAGATTTTGTTCCAATTTCAACTAAGCTTCTTAGTTCTATTGCTAAAGGATTGAGATAAATGAGTTGGGAGAATTTTTTTCTTCAGTGCATTCAATGACTTAATAGTACAAAATGTTGTTTGTAAAATCATGGTAAACCAAACAAGTTGCAAATATATCCTATGATTTCAACATGGTAGGTTTTGCAATCTGCTAAGGGCATCACCTAGAAGTAATTTTTTCACATTAAACTTGACAGAACTGAAAGTGAACACCAACAAAACAACTGAAAGTGAATCCACAGGAAAATCACAGAGATGGTATCTGAAAGGCTACTTTTTAGTGATAGTAATACCGGTAGTAAAAGAGCATCGCCAGTGGAATATGCTGCCTTGGAGTGTGGTGGAGTCTCCTTCTCTGGAGGTTTTTAAGCAGAGGCTGGATGGCCATCTGCTGGGAGCACTTTGATGTGTGTTTCTGCATGGCAGGGGATTGGACTGGTTGGCCTCTGTGGTCTCTTCCAACTCTATGATTCCATGATTCTAATATTAATGTACTAGCAGTTTAAAATTCTGCAGTCTGTGCATCCTCAACTCCAAGATATGCCTGTTGGTTGCTGGAGAACTAGCATTAGACAGATCCCTCTTCAGCCAGCAGAAATGTTCTTTTGTCAGCAGAAACCTCTCCTGCCAGCTGATCTCAGAGATATGCCACCAGAGCAATCTGGTGGCAGAACTCTTTTGTTAACTGGAGGAAAGCACAGAAGTTAAGAATTTTTCAAACTACCCACCCAAGTAGTTTCAGTACTTTCAAGTACTAAGCAAAATGCAAGGACAAACCAACAAAGACACATGATATAAAATTATACATGTGTATGTGCCTTCAAGTCACCTGTTGACTTACAGTGACATCATTAATTTCATAGAGTTTTCTTTTGCAAAGAATACTCAGAGGTGATTTTGCTAGTTTTTTCCTCTGAGATAGAACGTACAGTATCTAGTATTCACTGGCAGTCTCCCATCCAGGTACTAACCAGGGCTGACCCTGCTTAGTTTTCAAGGTCAGATGGGATCTGGTGCCTTTAGCATACTTAGCCAGGTCATGTATATTTATTGCTGAATCTGAAAGTATTAGACTATCTATCTGTTGACTTCTGAGTCCAGTTCAAGGTAGTGGTATGTGCTTTTATACAAAGACCCTGGAACCCAAATGCCTGAAATGCATCTTTTTCTTAAATGCATCTTTCTCTACCCCCACCCACAAATGTTATCTGTAATCAAATTTACACTATACTTTGATAACTCTTTCCTGCAACCTACTAAGAACAGGGCAATCAAACAACTTCATACTTATCTTCTATGGAAGTCACACTTACACACATGGGAGTTTCTTCCATTCACTTTCAGACATATAGGAGTGTCTCCCATTCTCTGCCAAGAGGCATCATAGTGAAGCTTTAAGCAAGGTACATACAAGCTAGTCTCCAGCTTTATGAGATGTTATGCTGATAGAAGTAAAGGAAAAAAGGCATGGGAAGGAAGGATCTGGCAGCATCTTTGAGAATCATTTAAAACATAAGCTTTTGTGGACTCCATTTGATGCATGGAGTGAAGAACCTGTGGACGGATATACATATAGACTGGGCAGGGCAGGGGGGAGGGCATGGACTGTGAAATGTAATGAAAATGCAAAACATCTGGTGGCAAGTATCACCTTAACAAAGGTCATAAAGAATAGTTAAAAGGACCAAGGTGGGAGATTAAGTTGTGCATACAAGCATAGATAAGCAGATAAACACGTACAGTGCAGAAAAGTGCATTTGTATGGGTACAGAAACAACACTGTCATAGAGTAGACAAGAGGAGCCCCCCTCCCTATATTTTACATGTGGGAACTGTGATGAAAACGTGTGTTTTCATATATATAGCATGTCAATAAACCATTGTTTCTATTGCAACCACTGCTAATGGATTGGAATTTATGTACATGCCCCAACCAAGCTGTTTTTCCACCCAATCTTCCTTTAACCGTTTTTGTTCAACCAAAAAACTCAACAGGCATTTAAGCAGAACAACTGTTAAGTCTCAAGCTGAGGAAACCAACTGAATCAATGGGAATTTGGTAGGACAACAATTATATAAATCTCATTCATTCAATGGGTCTAGTTTAGCTAGTGCTAATAATTAGATTCAGAGCACAACCTTTCATATGTGAATAAATCTTCTACATTTTTCCAAAAGGATGGACTATATCTAAAAAACAGACTAAAATCAGCTATACTTACACATCCTGTTGAATTTTTACACAAACTTGCTAAAGCCAGCCAAATTCTGTATCTACAGTTGCTGAAACTGCTTTTGTAGGGCTTTTTTTAATATAAAAAATAAAGTTAGAAAGGCAGCATGAAAAATGTTGCTGCCCAAAGGCCTGGAACAATGTGAATTCTGTATCAGGCAATGCAACACTGCTTCTCAGATTGCCAAGGGACAACAAAGATTAAGATCTAAATGTTACAGCTGAATACTGAGCAGATGTGTCTGGCAAGTGAGTTCCAGATCAAAGTGCCATTACAGCTTTACAGTCATTCACTGAAGAACAGCAATGGAAATGCCCTGTTGTCTTGTATGAATTTAACACACTGATCAGAGTTTGTAACAGACAAAGCTGACAGCTGGAATTTCAAGAGCACCTACTTCTGGGAAACGGTGTGGAAGGACAATATGAAAGAGATATATGATGTCTTGTCTCTTCCCTCCTGCCCCAAATGATGGAAAGTTAGGAAGTTTAGCAGAGTTACTTTTTTTGCAGTTTATCTGGCAGCACACCCTATATAGCATGGGCAGTGGCTGTGGCTATTCTGGGAGCTGTTTTTTTTTTTAAAAAAAGGCAAAAATCTTTTCAAATTCCAAGTGGAAGCCATCGAACAAAGAGTAGCTCCCACAGCCATCAGGTTCACCCTTTTTTGGTGGTGAGGAAAATTAATTGTTTTACCATCCGTTTATAAAAGCACCTAGAATATACTAGGGACTATACAGCAAGAACAAAACTCATGTGAAAGAAAGAAACTCCAGAAAGGAAGGAAGGAAGGACGGAAGGAAGGACGGAAGGAAGGAAGGAAGATTGCACAAGAGAAAGATAAATAGAGAGGACTGGGCCATAAAGAAGGGTTTATGTTGGGTGGACAAGACTAGAATAATGGAAACAGATAATTAAAAGCTCTTTACTACACATGTATACCTCAGTTATCAAAGTCTCTGACAGTGCAGCTCCCTTTTCCAAAGTCTTTCTATGTTTACACAGCCCTCTTTTTCTTCCTTGTCCTTTGTCTACCTGGAAGTTTTAGCAGCATCAGCATCCAGAGGATGATGAAAGAAGGCTGGAGGAACACAGACCTTCAGTATCAGGTTGCAGTGGTATATCTCAAGCAGACAATGGGATAAAATGGGATAAAACTTGAGCTGGGAAAGAGCAGGACTCTACTTAGGTTGATCTTACTGTAGCTGTATGGGCCCATCTACAACAGACAAGGTAAACAGCAGTTGCCTGCAAAATCCCTTAACAAGCACATGTTGAAATCAAAACATAGAGAAAATGGAAAGCAGATAAATGTCTTGCAAGCTACTTCACATATTTTTGTTGCTGTTGCTGTTGTTTTAAAACCTACACGTTTGGCCACCAAAATGGAAATCCTTAGAAAAATGGAGGGTGGTAAAAGAAAAAGTCATCTGTGGATGTATTTTGAAAGAAGCCTTCAAGTAGTTTCAAGGGGATTCAAAATGTTTTTACTGATGCATGTCTTACCTGAGTTAGTCATATGAGGATATTATTTAGTTGTGGAAAAAAAAGGTTACTGAAACATGTTGAACTGCTTTCCTTTTTATATTTTCAGTTTTGTTTTTGCCTTTGGTACCAAATTTTCTGTTAAAGTAGTACCCAGGAACACATCTACTTTGTCAGGTATACTGGGTACTTAATTAAACAAAAGAACCCTTTATAGTAATTAATACAAGACTAGAGCCCTTTTCACACGGCATTTGCCATGCGAAAGGGCCTCCGGAATGTCGTGTGATTGCAAGGAGCATTTCAGATGATGTCCTCGCCAGCAGGTGCCAATCGCATACTATTTCATTTTTGGCTTGTAGTAGCTGAAAATGGTGCGCAATCGCGCATCACTCTGGGGCCCCACATGCACTTACCGCACACGTGGAGCCTCCAGAGACACGGTCCTTGCACTCCCCCCCAGCGCAGCCTGGGAAAATGCCCTGCTGTGCTGCGGAAGGAAGAGGTGGAGCCCTCACTCTGCCTGCCGGCCAGCAGGCAACAGCTGCGGAGCCGAAGCAGCGGGGATGCGAGAGCCTCTTGCAAGAGGCTGCTCGCGTGATTCCCACGCTCCCGCGTCAGAAAGAGGTAAGGTGCGGAAAGGGCCTAGGAACAGCTGGAGAAGACCGGTTAGGAAATCAAGCAGGATGTACAAGAGAGAAGTATTAATTTCAACATTTTTTAAAAGCAGAACAAACATGGGTCCAGAGAAATATCTAAAGGCAAAGAATTCCACACGTAAGAGCCTATGAGAGACAGAACATAGAGCAGATAAATAGTACAAATAGAGACTAGTAAGATTAGTGACTGCTGCACAAGAAAAGGCAAGACCATGAAAATGAAAAGATAAGAAGTGTGTTTTTTTAAAAAAAACTTGACAAATATTGCTGAAGAGAAACCTAGAGAGGTACAAAAGGATTAAAGACAGAAAACAGGGTCTGAATCCAATTGCTAGTCCCAAGTAGAGTAGATCCACTGAATCAATGTTATCTAGGTAAGTGCTATCTTACTGCTGAGCAACTGGTTCAATAGGTCTACTCTACTTTGGACCAACAACTGGATTTAGTCAATGGCTTATTTTGTTTTGTTTACTTTTATTTACATTCTACCTTTCTATCAACAGGGACCCAAGGTAACTTATAAGAAAGTTAAACAGCAGATACAGTTAAAAAAGCTGAAGATACAAATGTTGAAAAACAAATAAATTAGCTACCATCTTAAAATGTTTGCAAGCTACAACAGTACAAAATCATGTAAAAGATGTAACAGCTAAGATTAAGGCCATTTCCGCACTCCACTGTTATAGTGTTATTATTCCACTTTCAATATCCTATGGAATCCTGGAGATTGCAGTTTAGGGAGCGGCATTTAGAAACATCAGCTGGAGAGCTCTTTGGCTTCAGTAAACTACAAACCCCAGAATTCCACAGGGTGTTGAAAGTGGAATAATAGCACTATAACAGTGGAGTGCAGAAATGGCCTAAAATGCAACATGCACATACAACCAAAGAAAAACCCTTGTATGTACCTCATTCATTTCCAAATGCCTATTTAAATAAAAAGGTCTTTACTTGCTGGCAGAAAGAAAGCAGAGAAGGATCCAACCTAGCCTCTTGTGGGAGGAAATTCCACAGCCTAGGAGCAGCTACCAAGAAGGCTGCCTCACATGTACCCACCACACGGGTCTGTGACGATGATGGGACTGTGACAGAGCCCTCTTCTGACGTTCTCAAGACTCATATGGGGAGATACAGTCTTTCAGACAGCCTGGACATAAGCCATGTTGGTCTTTAGAGGTCATTTGATTTGTGCCCAGAAACAAATCAGAAGCCACTGAGGCAGTTTCAGCAGGGGGTCATATATTCTCTGCAATCTGATGTTCCCTGATTTCTGAATCATGAAGACTAGGGTCTTGCTTTAGAAAGAACACATGCAAACAAAGCTTATCATTCTGCATGAACCTACCTTCTTTCTTCTGAAACTCAACGAACTTAGTATACAAATAGCCACTGAAAAATTCAATAACTCAAGTAGAAGAAACTGCATGGAAATATCTTCCTAACTGTATTTTGTCAGCATGAGGCAAAATGACAGTTTCTTCTGCTTTACTCATTTATCATTTCAGATTTGTTTTGCTTGCATAAACACAGCTTTGTTAAAACAATCAAATTGCTTGCTTTTGTAAAATAGAGCACCATGGTTGCATTTTTGTTTAAAAAAATTGCTTTGTGTCTTAGAAGTGACTGCTGAGAAAATGAAGTATCCTTCTAAAACATTTTTGGCACTCCTGGATCTCTTTGCAGGCATCTTTCTAGAAGATATTTTAAAAACTGCTTTGTTTAAACCAGGAGCATGATTCATGTGGCTGGCTTCCTGGTCTCTTCTGGTGTTTTAACTTTTAGGAATGAATTTCTCCTTCAGGTTAGAAAGAGGGATAAGCACACTAAGGCCATTTCCGCACTACACTGTTATTGTGCTATTATTCCACTTTCAACATCTTATGGAGTCCTGGGGTTTGCAGTTTAGAGAGGGGCATTTAGAATTCTCAGCCAGGGAGCTCTTTGGCCTCAGTCAACTACAAACCAGAATTCCACAGGATGTTGAAGGTGGAATAATAGCAGTATAGCAGTGTAGTGCAGAACTGGCCTAAAGAAAGAGAGGTGGTATTGGTGATACAAAGAGGAAGGAGGTATGAGAGGCAGTTTTTATTCTTCTTCTTCTTATTCAATCAAACAAAACATAAAAGGGTCACAAACAAAAATTTAAATCATTAAAATGGTATAAATTCTACAAAGAAATATCCATACGTCCCACATAACATTCCTTACCTAGATCTATTTACAAGCAGATAAACATATGCAATAGATATTCCCAGTCCTACTTCAAGATACAAGCACAGAATTTTCAAAATTATTTAACACTAAATATCTTCCCTTATTCTCCTTTTCTGTCTTCCCTGGTGATTCTTAATTATTGCTTACCAACAATTTAAGTAATTGAGACACTATTTACAAAAGAGAAGGAAAACTCCACCTTTATCTATCCTTATAATCTCTTAATCTATTTAATATATTCATTTTCAACTCAAAGTTTCATTCTGTATCGTTCCTGTCTCCGGTTTCCTTTCTGAGTGGGTTGTATTTACTCATAATTTTTCTATATCTCTGATTCACATCCATTCTCCATTTTCCATAAATTTATCAATCTTAAATCCATAAAAGCTCTGACCTCATTTCTTGAGATCTGTTTATAGAAGGTGTATCTAATATCCTAGATTTTCTATATCCCTTTCTATATTTCTTCAAGCGATTTCTTCCTTTATCCCCATTATTGCTATCTCACCCCAGTTTTCCTCTAGTGCAAATAACATAGGGTTCAAAACTTCTTTGAATCTTTTAAAAGAATTATCAGATAATATTATTGTCAATCTACCCATTTCCATTATATCGTATATTTTCATCCACCCTTCTTCTATATTAGGAGCCGCTTTCTGTTTCCACTTTTTTGCACAAGTCATTCTTGCTGCCGTAATCAGGAAGAGTAACAATTTTTTTTGTGTTTTTTTTTTTGGCAATTTGATCTCATCAACCATATTTCACAGATATATCTCTGGTGTCATTATACATTTTATTTGCAATATTTTCATTATTCTTTCATGAACTTTTTTCCAGGCAGTTTTTACTTCCCAAAGGGCACTGGCCCATTGTCTAAATTATAATTACACAAGGGAATCAAAATCCCTTGAACAGTCTTAAAAAATGAAGCCTGAAGACGACAATAAGAAATTGTGTAATTACTGGTATTGCCAATATCAGACAAGCCTTGCAAGAATGTGAAGAAAGAAGCAGCCATCTTTGTAGTTTGGGGCTTATTCTGCACAAAAAGTTGCATGTGGTTCTTTTACAAAGAAACAGCATCTTCTGCACAGAAGACAGTATTTCTACTACTTCTTGCACAGAAAATGCTATAACTAGGGTTTATTTTGTGCAGGCTTTACATATGGCTGACTTGCATAGAAAATAGGGTTTTTTTTCTGTGCAGGAAACAACTTTTTTTTTCAGTATTTCTGCACAGAGATATTACATTCTACACACAAATGTTGTTTCCTGTGAAGGAAAAAAGACAGAGTCTCTTTTCTGTACAAAATAACCATGTGTGAACTTTGCACAAAAAAGTCCCAAACTGTGAGTATGCTTCAAAAAGTGGGTAGTTTGGAAGACTTTTTTCCAACAGGGAGAAAATTGTTAAAATTATTTTTTGCTTCCATTGTGAAGACACCTAATGAAGAATACATCCCTACTCTGTAGCAGAGGGCTAGGTTTCATGCATTTACACATATCTAAGATATTCTATACCAGTGCCTAACATGTAGTTGTTGTGTGCCTTCAAGTTGTTTCTGGCTTACGGTGACCAGGGTTTGCCTTATCTTCTGCAGAGGCTAAGAGATTGTGACTTACCCAAGATCACCCAGCGGGTTTCCACAGCCTTGGTGGGATTCCAACCCTGGTCTCCAGAGTCATAGTCCAATGCTTAAACCACTATGCCACACTGGCTACCATGCCAGATTCAACCTGAAAGAGTTTTTTAAGATGTTTCAATTGAGGTTTCAATGCCTTGTGTAGCTTTAAAAAGATCATCTCACTTACGTGAAAACCAATGGTAGACACTCTTTTATTCTAAAAGAGAATCAGCTGTATATGTACGCTAAACACTCAATGTTCTGCTTTGAGTGTGGCAACTGGAACATTCTCAGAACAGTAATCTTGGTTTAGAATTTGCTGGGCTGTCTACGTGTCTGGATTTCTGCGTACACATGGTGAGACAAAAGTAGTTGCAAAACTAAGGTTGGATAGAGGTACACTAGAATTCTGTGGCACCAGCTATTTGACATTTAGCCTTTCAAAATTTGATTTTTAGAAGTGAAGCTTATGTGGATCTACAAGCCCGAATACGATGAGGTTTACCGACTGACAAAACTATTTCTATAGCAGAATCAGAAGGGGAATCATCTCCCCCTCCCAATGGAGCTTCCCATCTATCCCAAAATCTGCTCTGGAAAGGTGGGCAGCCCTCAGAGCTAATTTTTCAGGTGCACTAAGGGTTGAAGGAAGAACTTCCTTACAGTCAGAGCTGTAAGGCAGTGGAATATGCTGCCTCGAAGTGTGGTGGAGTCTCCTTCTTTGGAGCTTTTTAAGCAGAGTCTGGATGGCCATCTGTTGGGAGTGCTTTGACCCTACTCTGAGATGGCCCCGTGGTCTCTTCCAACTCTATGATTCTAGGAGAGCAATGTTCCAATACAGTAGAACCAGCATGAAATTGCATTTAAGTTGTTCTTAAGTGACGTGGAAAAATTCAATTCAGTCTACGTATGAGGACTAGCAGCTTGTGCATTAAGCTGAATACAGTCTACAATCCACGTGTGGTACTCAGTGAGTGGGTTTAGTTTGGGGAGTCAGGTACTGAATAAGCCTTCTGCTCTTCTGACTATGTTGCCAGATACATAAAGTTTATCAAGCAACAAAAGTAGTGGCCTATTGAGTTATTTTACAAATTTATGTTGGAAGTTAGCATCCTGAACTCTCCTAGATGATCTCATGCAGTTTCAATTTGATAAAATGTAAATATCTTTAAAAAAACCTCAACAACAACAATCCTTCAATGCCTTTTATGGATAGAAACCAGGACTAATAATCATGTGGACAGCCAGCATGGAGTAGTGCTTTGAGTGCTAGACTACAGTCCTGGAGACCAGAGCTTGGTTCTTATTTGGCCATGGAAACTGTGCATCACACAGTCTCAACTCACTGAAAACTCCATGATACGTTTACCTGGGGTCATCATAATTTGGCAACAATGTGAAGCCACACAATGACAAAAGGAATCATATGACCTTCTAGATGTTGAACTGCAACTCCCATTAGCTCTAGCTAATATAGGCAATCACAGAGGATGTTGGCAGTTAATAGTCCAACAACATGTGGATGGCTACATAATTCTTATACCTGAATTGAAAGGGAAACATGAGCGTAGGAGCAGAGGATAAATCCAGCAATGAACCAAAACGCCACAAAAGTTTTAAATAAGAGTAAATCCTGATTAACACAATCCAGGCATCACTTCAATTGTTAACCATGCATAATATTCCCCTCACCACACCCCTAAACATCCTTTGCAAATCAAGAATAATAAATTGAAAGAGCTGCTTTGACATTGAACAGCAAGTAAACAGTTCTCTGTTTGTTCCGCAAAGGCAAGAAGCCACTATAATTAAACACTTCATAAAAATGGATCTGACAGCAGCTGATCTATAGTCTTTGTGCACACTGTGCCCCTGAACTGGAATGGTTTTATTTCTGCTCTACTTATAAAGGCTGATAAAACATCCAGGCTTTAAAAATAATAATATACTGCTGGAGAAAAACCTCTGGTTAATGATCAGGTCTTGAAATCTCTGATAAGGACATCTCAAACAGTGCCCAGGTCACCAGATGTCTTTTACTGGGGGGAAAAAGTGTTATTCACTCCAGAAGAAAGAAAGAAAAAATCTTAGTTTTACAAAATATATTATAAGTCTTTATTTTGGGAGACTTCTTTTCTAAAAAATTAACAGTATAGTTATGCCATATCTCAGTTTTAATACTTTTCAGTATTATTCTGGAAAGCTTAAACTTACACAAGAGCTCAAATTTAAGCAAAAAAAAAATTAAAGCAAGCAAAACAATCACAAATTTCTTTACATTTTCCCAGGAATCCTGTAATTTAAATATAACTAGCCAGTAGAAAAAGAGGCACTGTTAACTGCTTTACAACATTTCTTCCACTTTCAGTATATATTGAATGGGTTTTCCCATCGAAATCCTTCTGATCTTCCCCAAAACAGCATTTTTTTCCTAACAATATAAAAAAACCCTACAATGACATATTGCAAGAGCAGGAACTGTGCCTCCCTCTAGATGTTATTGGACTGTAATTCCCAAAAGCTGTAGCTGGCACAGCAAAAGACGAAGAATGCTGGGAGTTGTCATTCAGCTACTTCTGCAGGGTCACACAGTTTTCACCCATGGCTCATTGGATTGAACTGACAATCAGCCCACCTGCCAAGTTCAAGATATGAATGCATACAGTCTGTAGTCTGCCAGGCTGAATAGACTTTTCATGTTTAACAGATCCTGAGGCAGGAAGACATAATGTAAAGCTCCTCCCTCACCCCAACCCACCTTTTTGTTGCTGAGCCCGCACCCCCAAAATATGGCAATTTCCTGTCAGAGCTATATATCCAGCTACAGAAGCATAACTGGACACTATCACTGCCCCCTGCTCTCCACTGGCAAATAAATGGCCATATGGGGCTCAGCAACTAAAACATGGGAGCATCTCACATAGCTTTACTTGGTTTAACTTTATCTATAAAGTCATCACTTTATGTCTCCCCGCCTAGGGAAGATACAGGAGCCTCGTAACCTGGCAACCTGAATATCAGAACTTGGCAATGTTACTCTGTTGGACTACATTTCCCTGGATTCTTGGAGTTAAAGGCCAGAAAACTAACCTTTCCAGACTTTGGTTTGAGGACACTAAATGAGTTGTGACTGTTTCTTGAAGAAAACCCTAAACACATAGCATAAGGTATAATCAAACATGCAGCTACTTACCGCTTACCTCATTCCTTTCACAAGGAGGGCACTTAAAATCTGAGGATAAACTGATTTGCTCCCTTTGTCTCCTAAGACACTAAGGCTCCCCACCCCCAAAGGCCATGAACTGTTTGCCAGAAAACATTTTTCTTGACAACCCTTGGAAACTAGGGGAAAACTTATATGAGGTCTTAGCAGGAGGATATGCATTCAGGGTTTGCATTTCCAAGTGCAAAGATAAAGAACAGGCCCAAGGTTTAGACATCTAGGAGCAACACTGAGTGTATCTTGGGCATCAATGTAAATGCAGCAGTGAGGATCCTGATCTGTCAACCACAGGGCATGCTGTAACTGGAAAAAAAAATCCTTTTTCTGAAATAGAATATGGGCTACCTCCAGTTATATTAATAAATCCTTTTTTAAAAAAAGTATCCATTTTTTCAGTGAGGTACTCCTATGGATTTTTGCACATTGCCAGTGAATCTGTCACAAACTGAATGAGTTTCTCATCAGCTGCCTAGCACTCATCAGAAACTGCAGATGTTCTGCAACCAAACAAAAATAGTGAAAACACTGAGTCATCTTGTCTACTGAGTGTGAACTTGTAAGGGAAATTGACTTTGAGAGACTAATACATGATTTTTGCAATGAAAAAAGCCAGAAAAATCAAGATTTAAAGTTAATAGGTCTAATGTTTGCAGCAATATTTCTCCTTTAGACTATTTTTTAATTTAATTGCAAAAATCATACATTATCAAAATCATAATCTTTTCATTTATGGCCAAACTGCAAAATAATTAGCATCCTTGTAGGCCTCTCAGACTTGATGTTATTATTAAACAAAAGCAGCAAAGATGAAAATTTCCATGTAACATATGTAACAGTAGTTTCACAGCTAAACAAACTTTTTCATGGCTCAGGTGATATATATATCTGTACATATGCATGCATACGTAAGTATGTATAAATTAGGTTTGCTTTTTGAGCCATATGACGAGGTTGCATTCTTTCCATATTACAAGTTATCTTCATTTTGATTTGTTTCAGGGAGAAGGAGGCATAACTTGAAGACAGAGCACAACCCGAACATGCAAGATGCCCCAGCTATAGACATTTCTGCACTATATTGTTATAGTGCTATTATTCCACTTTCAACATCCTATGGAATCCTGGGGTTTGCAGTTTAGGGAGGGGCATTTAGAATTCCTGGCCAGAGAGCTCTTTGGCCTCAGTAAACTACAAACCCCAGAATTCCACAGGATGTTAAAAGTGGAATAATAGCACTATAACAGTGTGGGGCAGAAACAGCCTCAGTCGCTGACATCTCCACATTAGGTGGGGGAAGATCACTGCATGAAAACTTAAGAGAGTTGGTAGCAACTTCTCTTCCTGCTGTAGGACTGGATACCTAATGAGCATGTGCGTGCACACTGTTCATGAAAGATAGAGAAGTACACATCCATCCTATTTTCTTCCTTCAGATATACTTCTATAGTTAAAACTATCCTTTATTCCTTGCTGTTTTTTACAAGCTTCATTATAAAAACAAATCAGATGTTTCTTCCTTGATCACCAACCAACCTTTCAATATCAATTCAGAATTCAGCTATCCCCCATTTACCTGGAAAGTATGATTAATCGCAGCCAGTTGCTATGATACAGAGCAAAGACCACTTTAAGTTTCATGTTTTTCTTTCCAAAAAAAAAAAAAAAACAGTGCCATGAGGGATTCACAGATTAACCATTAACCTCAAACAAGTTTGAAGGAGGTGAAGAAAGGAGGGAGAGAAGGAAGGAAGGAATAAAAATGAATATGTAAGTTTGCAGGGCACAACTTCAAAGAAAAATAATTTTATGAAAAATAGCAAATGTGCTTCATGCAAGGTGGGAAATAAACAGCTTTACAGATTAAATACTAGAGAGAGACGAAAGAGTCTGATAACAGTATTGTGATGTTACTATTGAAAATGCTACACACAATGGCACAAGACCAAAGAAATGCTGAGGTTTTTTCCCATACACTCTATGTTATTAGGGCCAAAATACAATCAGTCACACAGCATCACAAAAACATATTACACTGCTTTTCTTTAAACTGCATATTCCAGATTATTTTTATCCTGCCCCTCCATTAAAAATGAAATCTAAGACAGTTAACATGGATAAAATGGGGTGAAAAACATAAAAACAAATCAATTAGAATGTTTGTTGTTTTCAATCTACACCCTCATATATTTGGAGGCTACTAGTACTTTATGTGGCGCTTACGTGGAGTCAGAAGTGCCCGTGAATTACCACCAGAAACAAGGCCTGAATAAAGTAATTGGTGCCCCGGAGCAGTTACCAAAATACATCTCCCTTTGCATACATGTGTGAGCTATTCTAGTAGTGCCATGATATGGAAAGAGTAGAGGGTCCAAAGTGAGATAGAGCCTCAAACATGGGAACATTATTAGAGACTGCAGAGTTATTAGTTTTTAGGAACCTCAAGGAAAAGTAGATCAGTCGGTGACAGTGTATTTTGACATTAATACTGATTGACTGGGATTTTCTACTAATAATAACAATCTGAAATATAAGGGAAAGGGACAACATTAACATTAAAAGTTTTCATCTGGTGCATGCTTGGTAGTATTCCATTATGGCTTAATAATGGTTGTTTAATGATCGGCTAAAATATATCAAGTATACTCCTGTGATTTGCTATTATGTTGTCTTCTGATACCTGGAAGATTTTCCAAATGACCAGCTATACATTTACTTTGGTGCGATTGCCAGCATGTCATCTACTACATAAAAGTCAAAGGTTGTCTGTGAGTTTGTCTGCTTGTCTGCATCTGGCAAGCAAAGACTTCATACGATTGGCCATGTGAGGTGAGAAGACTTCACATGATTGGCTGGCTGTGAAGGTTCTAATGCAGTGGTTCTCAACCTGTGGGTCCCCAGATGTTCGTGGACTTCAGCTCCCAGAAGCCCTGAGCATTGACCATAGTGGCTGGGACTTCTGGGAGCTGAAGTCCACGAACATCTGGGGACCCACAGGTTGAGAACCACTGTTCTAATGGAATCCTGGGGTTGGCAGTTTAGGGAGGGGCCTTTAGAATTCTCAGGCAGAGAGCTCTTGGGCCTCAAGCCAGTTGCTCTGAAGATGAGGCCTAGCAGTAAGAAGAAGGGCACTGTATTCCCTCAGAAACCAAACTTCTGTTATGTTTGCAACTCTGAATACAGACTGGATTGAGGAATATGGGGAAAAGATACAGGTACTGGAATAGGCCAGTTGCTAAGGAGATGAGGCCTAGCAGCAAGGAGGAAGACAGTGTATTCCCTCAGGAGCCCAACCTCTGTATGTTAACAACTCTGAATACAGACTGCATTGGGAAATACGGCAAAAAGTTACAGGTACTGGAAAAAGACAGTTTGGTGAGTTCTTAAAGAGGAAAATAAACCTCCGGGCAATGCTGAGTAAATATGCTAGTTATCAATAAAATCCCACCTTAATTCTACAGTGGATACTCTTGAACCTTAAAAGGGGCAGATTTCCTTAACAGGTGACACAGCAGTTAAATAGTACAACAGGCAGCAACACAAAAATGTTCATGAGTGCATTCATTTTCAGCCCAGAAGAACTGAAGAGATGAACAGCCTGCTCCCATGTATTTTTACTCAGTTACTTAAGTAAAATGTTGATGATAACAGAAACACTGAGAGATTTAGAAGGTGACTGGGGATTAAAAGAAAGCTATACCTTTCCCCTGCAGCATTGGGCCCCCAGCCAGTGAGGGGCCTGGAGCAACCAACTGATAATCCGTCAGCAATGCCCAGAAGTAATAACAAAAACTATGGATTTTGATAGCATTGACTAGCATCCTTTCAGATCCTTGTATGCCTTAGGGACTGAATATTACATTTTCAGTGTTGTACTCTTACTAGAACAGGTGCTGGATTTCTCTTGATGCTGGAATCTGCCCTGCAGCCTCCAAAATGGTTATTACCCACCTTCTTCGTTACGGAATAGCTGATGAAAATGCTGGATATGTTTGCCCAGAGATTTATGTACTGTCAAGCATAATTCCTCAGTGAAACCCATCTCCCTCTTTCACTGGACCCAGGAGTAACAGTGAGAGAATTTAACAAAAGTTTGGAATCAGTGATGGGTTGCAATAGATGCAGTTAAAATGAAGCTCAATCTAGATAAGTGGTAGTATTTATTGGTTTCATTTATATTCTGTCTTTCCTCCAATGAACTCAAGGCAGCATACCTTGTTGTCGTAGTCATTCTCCTTCTCTTCCTCCTCCTTCACCACCATTACCTTTTGTCCTCCCAAATACCCTGAAAAGTCAAGCTGAGAGAGTGTGATTGGCCCACTGCTACCTAGTATGTTTCATGATTCAGTGGGGAGTTAACCCTGGGTCTTCCAATTCACAGTCTCTAACCACTATAGCACACCGGCTTTTGATGGCAAGAGAGACTGAACTAACTAAAATGGCAGTGTTTCACCTACTCTGCAATCATGCTATCCCCCTGACTAGTCATGTTATTTGATGCTACTACGTTGGACTCCAGAACTGCTTTTAAACATGCAGTTAGGAGTGGACAGCTCCCATCATTTAAAAAGAAAAGAAAGCTTAGGTCAATTTGTCAGCTATGCCACAGCATGTTGTTAACTATTAAGTATATGTATTAGCTATATGTAAAACTAAGCTAGGCTACTGTCTAGGTTTATACTAACTGAGACTGACCAATATAATTCTGGCTCTTGAGTGGCCCCCAGCCTCACTCTTTTACTCACTCTAAAAGTGAAAACGAAGAAACAGAAACTACCAAAAACTCCTCTTTTCCCATTCCTTTCCCTGAGCCTTCAAACATCTATGCCAGACCTTTCCAAACTTTTTCAGACATGCATCTTTTTGTGACACAGTAATTCCATTTTACTAGCAAAGTGGAGGTTAAACTAACCCCTTATAAGAGACACAGACACATACATAAATTGTAATAACAAAATGTATGGGGACATAACATATCTCATGAAAACCTTTCATATATTTTTAAAAATATATGATTTATAAATAATAACATACATTTCCAAGATTGTAGGCAACGCACCAACACACTTCAGATGGCACACTAACATGTCACGGCACACCATTTGGAAAGCCCTGATCTACACCATATAACTCTCTTGTGATATAATAACTGATTGGAATTCTCACAACACTGGCTAGCATTACTGGCTTCATGTTAAGGAAGAGGACATGAAAGAGGTTCCCACAGACTGACAGGATTCCATTCTGTAGATATTACTGCACAGATACTATTTCTCACCTGTATTTTCATTTCCTAAGCTCAAGACCCATAGTTCTCAAGGGGACTAATTACCAAGAGAGATGTCTATCAAGTGAACAAGATAGATATCTAAGTGTACTGTATGTTAATTCTTCCAGCAAAAGGGAAACCATTTGATTAATGTTTAAGTTGTCCAGAATAACTGAAGGCAAGCAAAGTGGAAGGCTGTCATATCGACAGAAACAGTTCACAATAGTAATAATAAAACCTCCAACAATCAGGCAAATATGTGCGTATTCATAATCAGTTTATGAGGTGTAAATAACATTTATTTGTAAGTCCTTCGCTAGGTTTTGCAGAACCAGCATTTTTTTTTTTTCCTCCCAGGTGAGTTCAGAGCAATTTTAAAAGCTATCCCAGCATGTTAAAAGAAAAAATCCTGAAGTACTTTACTAAAAGTATAGTAGTTTTTAACAAGGTACATGGTAAAAAGCCATGAGTTTATATCAAGTAATGACATTAAGCCCAATTTAGCACAGATTCAAGTAATATGCTGTACTTAGTACAGTGAACTGGAGTGTTCTCTTATTTAGGACTTTAGGCACCTATGAGACAATGTTGTTTGCTGTTCTTTGTCCAGCAACAAAGACACAGAGTTCCTTCCAGCTGGTTTAATCTTTTAATATATAAAGTGCCCATTTGTACTGCTATCCTCTCCACAGCCGACTTTATGATTCTGTTTCTTCCCCTGCAATTAACTGTTTCTGTGAAATGTGCAATGGGAAGTCATGATGCCAAAGCCAAACCAAACGTGAGCAGCTCTAAGAAAGTATATACATGGAAACTCAAACTATGCTCAAATCAAAAGGCTGAACATAGTACTGTGATTACAATTCTCCTCAACAATTTTACAGAACAATCTTATGGTGATGGTATCTATAGCAGAAGAACTGTTCCTCCTAACCTCCTGCTAAGCTCATGCAAACTAAGGTGAAAAATGGAGAGGAGTGCTTGTGTTCTCCTCCACTACTGTTTGCAGCTTTGTTGAAAATTTCCTTTTGACTGCTTCCAGTGCAAGAAAAAGCCATAATGTCATTGTGGGGAACATCCAAGGAAGAAAAGATGGAAGATCAGGGGAGACTTTGGATCTATGGGATCCAGTGCCTCCCCTGATTGTCCCACTTTTGTCCTTAGGACAGAGTATTACTACTGGGCAGTTGCCTAACTATTCTGAAGGCACCAGATCCCATCTAATTCTTAGAAGCTAAGCAGGGTCAAGCCTGGTTAGTACTTGGATGGAAGACCACTAAATTCTAAAAGGTGTTGTAGACAACATTTCAAAGGAAGGAAATGACAAAACTTCTCTCATCATTCCTTGTGCAAGAAAACTCTATGAAATTCATGTGGTCACCATAAATTGACAGGCAACTTGAAGGTATGTGTATGTGCACACAAACATAGTCACAATGGTGGAAAGCTGAACAGGCATCTAGCAAAGCTATGTCATATCTGTGATGAGATCTCAAATTCCAAATGCAGAAGATATGTTCTATAGTTTCCATGGCCCCAGGACGCATCCGTTGCTGAGGTGATAGCTTACCATTAATGATATTTCATGTGCAGAAAACAAGAGGGAATAACTGTTATTCCCTGTTCCTCATCAAAACACCACTGTGAACTAGGAGGTCAAAGTTCAGATATCCCAGGCATTTCACCAGTGAATTTTCAATATATGGTGAAACAGTACACAAAAGATTAATCCTTCTGTCGTTGTGTGCCTTCAAGTCACTTCCAACTTATGGTGATCCCACTACCATGGGGTTTTCCTGCACTATTTGTTCAGAGGGGGGTTGCTTTTGTCTTCTGCTGAAGCTAAGAGAGTGTGACCTTACTCCTGTTTCCAGAGCCCTAGTCCAGCACTTAAATCACTACACCATGCTGGCTCTCAACCCTTCTGTTAGACAAAGTTAATAGTAACCACTTGATATTTCAAAAGTACAAAACATATCAAGAGGAACCCGATCACCAACTGACTATACAGCAGTAAACTGAACTGTATGCAGGAGCCCCACCCTGGTTCTGCTTTACATGGTATACCATGAAGGAACTTATAGACTTTCTCTACCAAACCTGCCTGCCCTTTTAAATGTATTGAAAGCATTTAAATCCAACTTTCTGCCTAACATAGGTGCACAATAATGTAGATAGTTAATTCATCACAGAACCATTTGAGGATCGGGGATTTTATATCAGAGTGGTGGATGTAAACTCGTACAATTACTTCAAAATCCTTGAAACTACAGGCATTGTTGACTCACATTCTGTCACATACTATGGTAAATAATTGAAAGTATAACACAGCTTGCAAATAAATCAAACTTTGTGCTATTTTTTCCTTTGATTAAGAAAGCAAATAATCATATAAGTCAGTCATTGCAATGGATTTTCATCCTATTAGAGTGGATTAAGGAGGCTTTTGTGTCCAATAAATAGAATTTGTATCCCATTAAAATGACAGTACGATTGCATGCATTCTACAAATACTAGAAAAAAGATTTTGCCACTTATATTCATATCTTCTGTTTTGAAATTGTACCTGATGAAACAACTCTAAATGTAAAACATTTCTTTAAAAAATCGTGATAGTTGTGTACATCTATTATATTCCTTTTGTGCTTTGAAAAAACAAGCAAACACAACTGCTACAACCGGCTGTGATTTAAAATTAATTTTAATTAGAGAAAAAGGTGGTAAAACATTTTCAGCACTACAATCACCACATTTATTTTAACTGAAGCATGGATATACCATTCTGCATGAAATAGATACCCCTCACCTTTTTCTATCTTTTGATTTTGCAGATAGCATGATTATGGGAAATTCTGCCTGTCCATCTTATTTCTAACCTCATTAACTGAGACAGAACACATTCCCTGAGATCTATGCTACGCTTCTTAATTTTCCACTTGCAGGAATGTGCTGTTCAGTCGACCCCAAGAATTCCAGAGTGAGAGAGATCCAATACTTCATGCATTTATACAAAAAATAACTATGAACTGCGTAACAGAAATATTAATACCAGGGCTAAAAAAGACTAGAGTAAAAATGAAAGTATGCCTCACTGCTAGTTATGAAATAATGATCCCTAGACTATATTTTTGACTAGTTCTATTTCAGCAAGCAAGAACAAATACATAACCTTTAAAATGATGAAATATGCGCATCTCTCAAGTATAAAGAAAAAAATCACATCAAAACTGCAAAGCATGCATACATATTTGACTCGTATGTTTAAGCAAATATGCATAGGATCAGGTGCTTGCCCAAAATATTCTTTAATATGAAACCATTTCCCAGTTTGTTTCATAACTAAAAATGAAGGCATTTCCAAGATCCATAGAGACCTTGGCTACGCTTCTAAGAGATTTATAAGCTCTTCCTCCTAGACTGCAGGGTCTTAATGATACTTTGGTGTCATCTTTCAGTGAAGCCTGTGTAGAAGTAATTCCTGACTTGGTTCCCCCAGTATCATGAAAAGAAGATTATACATCTAATTTTTGACCACCTTCTAAGAGAGAAAATAGATATGGGAAGAGAGATATATGAGATAAATTTGATTTATTTATATTTCCCATCTGTCTCCCACAATGACAGCTGTGTTTCAGGTGGAAAAAGTTTGCCTGTTTCAAATGAAAAAGAAATAAAATATGTTAAGTTTCAAATTCTAGCATTAGGAAAAAATGTGCTTTTCTTGTAATGACTGATTCTAGGTATTAATAAATGAAATATCAGTACCTTAAAGGACATCTTTTACAGTGACAGAGTACTTCAATCTGTTATATATTTATTTAAAAAAAAGGTTTCCAACAGTTATCAATTCAGAAATATTCCTGTGTTTCCATTTGTATATAGACTTAGCAGTGTCATCAAATGAGAAAAAAACACGCAAAACTCCCAAGGCATTCTCATTATGAGCAAATTTCACGGCATTTATGGAAGCTGTAGATATTTTAATCATATGTCAGGAGAATAGTCCTAAGAAAGGCAGTTATTTAATCAATTAAGTTAATACATACATCAGCAAACAAATGTAGGGGTTCAGGGTATTGAACAGAACATTTATTTATTGCATAACATATTTATAAGTAATTTTTAGAGCAAAACTTCTTCTAAGCAGGCTTCCAACAATATACAATGTAAATAACTTTACATTTGGTGGCAGATATATGAAGAAATAAGTGATGTCACTAGGAGGCATGTGATTTCCTAGTAGTTCTGCACTCTTATACAACTAGGTGCAACTGGAGTCCCAAGTCAGGCAACAGAGCAAGTATGTATGGATGAGGGCTGGTAGAGAAGCATTATAAATCTACTATAAGCAAAAACATCATTCCTTTACTCATGCGTCAATGATGTTCAGAGTTTCAATATGTAAATTCCCAAAATGGTTTCAAAATCTCTAAAAGAAAGGATATATGCTGCACAGCAATCTCCAATAAAGACTTACCATCTGACCCTCCAAACTCCCAGAAAAAGGAAAGGGCAGGCTCCAGTGAATTTTGGCTGCAACTGCAGGCATCTTTTGGGGCCCTTTCATAGCATACAATTATAGTGCTAAGCTTCCACTTGTAGCTGCATTGTATGGAATCCTGGGGCTTCTAGTTTGGTGAGGCACTAGAACTCTCTGCCTGAGAATTCTAAGTACCCTTCCTTAAAAAAAGAAACTGAAGGATTTCATGGCACTATGGCAGTTAAAATGGAATCGCAGTGCTATAATTGTATGGCGTAAAATGGCCCTTGGTTTAGCATTACAAGATTTAGCATGATACAAAAAAGACACAGTGAGCCCTGAGATCACATTCTCTTCTCTCATATCCTCCAGGACTACCACAAGTAGACCAAAAGCATTTCCTTTCATTGTAGAGTAACCACAGTTTACTGTGTCATTTCAATCCTAAACAGCAGTCAGTCTTAACTATGATTAGTTCACAGCAGTCATCTTCATAAATTATGGTTCAAAGATCGTTTGCATTAACCAAAATTCAGAATCAGACTAGCCACAGTTTGTCCAGGTTTGATAAAACAGAGAGTGATGAAACTTTATTTGGTAGTTTCACTGACTTATAAAGGGAATTCTTGCCTTTGTGGAAGACTGGATAATCTCAGCCAATCTTTGCAAGGCTCTCCCAGCAGACAATACCTTTTCTCATTCCCTTCACAAGACATCTTTGTAATTTTATACAGCATTTCGCTTGTACAGTACTGGAATTTATTATGCACTGTATTAAACAAAATAAGATTTGTGTTATGCAGAATCCAGTTTAATATAACAGATTATCATGCTATAGTGACTTATTGGAAAAGGCTATTCCTTCACTGGGGTTGAAAGAACAATCAATCAGTACAGATTAAATAAGGAGTTACAGTAAATGTATAATTTGATGAATGACAGGCAGCAGTGACCTCTACATTTTTTTTAGGCAGTTTAAAATATGTATGTCAGACAGAGAGGCAGACAATTAATAATAAATACCTGAATATGTGCTATATAGGAAAACCTTACTGAAAAGGTTTCAGTTTAACCAAAAATATACTTATCAGGAATATTTTGGCTAAAGATAATTCTCATTAGATCCTTAGAAATAGCTGTAACTTTCCTCCAAAGTTAAATATACTCTAAACTATATTCAGGAAAATAATATTAACAGTAATATCTCCACACCACAATTGCACAATTTGTTCTTGTGTGCCCTCAAGTCATTTCTAACTGTCACCTTAAGGGAAAGCTATCACAAGATTTTCTTGGCAGATTTGTTCAGAGGAGGTCTGCCATTATGTTCCAATGAGGCTGAGAGCATATGATTTGCCCAAGGTTACCCATGGGGTTTCCACATCTGAGTGGGGATTTGAACTCTAGTCTTACCTATCTCAAAAGTAACTGTTTTAAAGCAAAGAAATACATCACAACTTGAGCAATCACCTAGAAGAATGAAAGCAAGCATTCTTTCAACTTTTTATTCCCTTCCGATGCCCAAAAGAGAATGAAGTGGGGAAAACTGGTTCCAAATAAGGTGGAAAATGCATACAGTGGAAACTTCAACTAGTCCAAAGAGCTGCAGCCAGGTTGTTAACTGGAGCTGGCTACAAGGATCACACAACCCCCTGCTGCAACAGCAGCACTGGCTGCTGGTCTGTTTCTGGGCACAATTCAAAGTGCTGGTGATGACTTCTAAAGCCCTGCAGGTCCAGGTTATTTGAAGGACCATATAATCCCCTACAAACCAGCCCGAGATCTGCAGGAGAGGCCCTTCTCTCTGTCCCACCACCTTCACAGGGGATTTCTGGTGGGAATATGGAGGAGGGCTTTCTCACTGGCTGCTCCCAGGCTCTGGAACTCCCTTCCCGGAGAGGTCAGACTGGCACCCTCCCTGCCCGCTTTCTGGAAACAATTAAAGACTTTTTTATTTTGGCAGGTATTTAATAAGTGATTATTGTGAAGAAAGGTGCTGGTTATTTTAATTGTGATTTGTTTGTTGTTTTTAATATGTATTTTAGTGTTGTTTTAATTAGTACTATTTGTTTTATATTTACAGTTTTAATTATGTTTTCTTTTTAAACTATTGTAAGCCACTTTGAGTCTTACAAGGAGAAAAGCAGGATGTAAATAATGATAATGATTGATGATGATGACGATGATGACAAATGCACAAATACACACTCACTGCTGTTGGATTCAAACATGCTGTGCTAGATAAATGAAGCACAATTATAGATCAAAATGGCATTCCCAGCCTTTCACAAGTCTAAGTATGGTCTCCAGAGACTAAGCTGCTAGGAAGTCACAACCACCATGTACACAATGCCAGAAAGAATACTGTCAGCCCTCCACATTTGCCAGTTTCACTTTTACAGATTTGACTATTTGCAAGGTTCTTCAGTCCTCCCCTCCCACCTCAGGTGCTTCTTTCAGCCCTTTCCTCTGGGTGGCTCTGATCATGTTGCAGAACCCTTTAAAAATCTACCCCGGTCCACTTCCTCCTCCACCAGCTGCTGCCTGACCAGCTGAGCATGGTTCACAGCCTGACTTCTCAGCACTACAAGCACTCTCCTGATACGCCCCCCACAATGAAAGAGGTGAGAGAGAGAGGAAGTATAGGGGCACCATGCCAACCCACCTCTGTTCCCTCTTCTTTCCTTGACCTGGTTTGGACCCAGAGGGGTCCAGTCTCCCCACCATGCTTTGGCCCCCTTCCACAGGCACACACACATTTTGATATTTGTGATTTTTCCACTTTTGTGAGGGTCATGTTTCCCTAACCCTAGTGAATGTGGAGGGTTGACTTTGAAGCAAAAGAAACATGATACTTATTGCTGTTGAAATGACTGTCACTATGAATCTTAGCAAAAGGTCATTGTTATGTTTCTTTCACTGTGCACGTAGCTTACGTCTCATTAGTAATTACACACTGAAACATATAACCATGGTTCTAGACTATCTCACCAAACACAGACTTGAGATCTTGCCTTTTTTTAATGTTCCACACTTATCACCTTAAACTAGATAATAATGTTTTGATCTTTCTTAATATATACAACCTCAATATACAAATTAAGAACTTTGGAAAGCAACTGCAATGCAGCAGAGGAAGAAAGTTTCAAATTCTGTTTCTAGGCTCCTCAGAGGTAGTTGTCCTGTAACAGAAGCTCTGTGGAGCACTTTAAGAGAGTGATGAGTTGACTCTTTAAAAAAACAAAACAAAACAAAACTGTGTGACAATGGCTGTTTAACATTTTGCTAAACAAATTTGTCCTTTGAGAGGACTAATTTGAAGCTGTGTCATTCTTACCATGAGTTCATTCTCCTAACACAGCACATGTGTCATTTTAATCGGCAATGAAATATAACTTGCAGCAGATACACACAAAACAAAACAAAAGCCAAAACAGCTTATTGAGATACAGTAGAACACACTGCTATTCATCTACATACAGTTCATGGTATTCAGCTAGATGCATTTTATATATGCTATCCAGAGAATTTCTGTTAGCACACATCAATAAATAAGTCTTACTGGAGAGTAAAAAAAACCACCCCCAAAAAACCCCACAAAACCACATAAAGTACATAAAGGCTTTCCTTGTTACATGTTTCTAGCAGATTTTCATACTGTAATGCTGTAAATATTGTTATTAATGTGGAAAAGTAGTAATGTTTGCCTGAAAAATGTATGAAAGAGAGTTTTAAAAAAATTGAAGAAGCTGGAATAACTCTGAGAGGAAATTTTACAACAGCTGGAGATTTTTCTTAGCTCAAACAAGAGTTGAGTACAGAGGGATAGAAATGTATACAATTATTAACTGTGTGGGAAAAAAATGTAGAAGATGATATTGTTCTACTTTGTCATAATAGTAGCATCTGGAATTACCCAATGCAGCTGAACGGCAGAAGATCTAGGGCAAATGAAAGGGAGGACTTTTCCAAAAGTACAAATATCAACAGCTATCCACGTGGCTGATTTAAGAAAAGGATTCCATAAAGCCATGGCAGAAAAGGCTGTTTAATGGGGACATGAATGAAAAACCATATTAGAGTGTTCATATCTAGAATGTTGTAGGCGGTATTTAACTGGAGAATTAAAAATAGTTTAGAGTACCATTTAGCTTAAAGTGTTCCATTAACTCCCATGAATGTGTTTGTACATAGTTTTTTCTTGTTTTATGATAGGTTGTGAAGAGACAGAAATGTGCCTGTTCCAATGTCCCCAGATCTTGAAAACAGCATAATGTGTGAAGGGCTGTTGGTGATGGGGACATGAAGTCTTTCATTCATAGAGCCACCACGTTGAAGCTGACTTTATTGTAAACAGCAACAACAAACAGTATGTGTTGTTGACTGTCAACTTATGGTGATACCATGAATTTCATAGGGTTTCCTTAGGCAAGGACTACTCAGAGGTGGTTTTGCCAGTTCCTCCCTCTGAAATATAGCCTATAGCACCTGGTATTCATTGGTGGTCTCCTATTCAATTATCAGTATGCATACAAAACCCAACTCTATTTCTCTTTTTCACAGAAAGATTGGGGAGATGGTAAATCACTACATAGAGTCAATAAAGGACTAGATGAAGGCCACTGAACTGAAGCTTAACTGGGTCTGTCCTTTGATAAAACAATATAAACTCTTCTTCTCGATAGGTATACACAACCTTGAAAAGAACAAGTTGGTACTGAAAGGGGGAATGAAAATGGCTTTGCATCTGCTAATACACAAAAGGCTTGCATTTCTGTTATTTGTGTACCGTGATGCTAGGGAAGTTTTTCTACAGGAACAAGTTGACATTGTGAAGGTTACATAGCATATTTTGTTATGCTACAATGCCAAGAGACTAGGGAATAGGTTATGTAATGAATTGTTGTTCTCCTTGCAAGAGGCAACTGATGTCTAGAAATTCTAACTCTATTACATTTGTTAGCTTCATGAAATTTTCCCAGCAAATTCACTTTGAAGCTGTGACTTGGTCAACTTGGTAAATTATATTAGGATGGAAGAGCTCAGGGTTCCCATTCTCCTCCGATTCTGGTCTGCCAGGTTGAGTGACTGGTATGTATTTCTTTCTCTAAATAAAGCTGGATCCTTGATTCACCAGGCCTGGTCTTCTAATTTCTCCTAGAGCTACAAGGGAAGAAAAGTGTCTTTCAGTGCTTTGACTCAACCTCATCTTTAGAGACCAAAAAAATAGGTTCCATTGCCAGAAACACTTTCTGCATTTTCTGCAAAGCTAGGATGGTGATTGCTATCTATGTTCTTGTATCATGACTGGATTATCACAGTTTGATTATTGTGATTATTTACAGGTGGGATAAATGCTGAAGACTAAACTCTAATATTAATCTATCTGAACAATGATTCCAGTTACTGATACACTTCCAGGCATAATTCCAAGGATCTGGTTTTCACATGTTTAACCTGAATTGGGAATTTTTTTTCCATTGAGCCCGCTGCCCTTGTGCAAGTAGTAGATATGACCAATGTGAGTAGACTGAGATATTTATTTTCAATCTGGGGTTAACTTCTTATCATTTGCTCAAATGATGTAACATTAGGAGCACAGAAGATTGCCTTATATCAAACTAGACTCTTAATCTATCTAGCCTAGTAATATCTACATTGATGGGCAGTAGCTTGAGAGTTTCAGGCAGAGTGCCTCTCCCAACCCTTCCAAGAGTTGCCCAAAAAATAAATATCTGGTCTTTTTCATGTAATGCATTGTTCTTTCACTGAGCCATGTTTCTTCTCACATGGAACACAGGAAGTTGCAAGACCCCTGCATCAGACTATTTATCCATCTGGCTTGGTCCTGTTGATGTTGACCGGCAGCAGTTTTTCGGGGTCTTGCACAGATGTGTTTCTCATCACTTATTTCCTTAACCTCTTTTAACTGGAGAGGCCAGGGAATGATCTGGGGATCTTCTGCATGCAAAGCATGTGATCTAGCATTAACTATGCCCCCTCACACACACATTGTGGGCCAGATTTGGCCTTAAATTTCCCATTCCCATCTTTTACCTGTAAACAGCTTGGGACTGAGGTAACTGAAGGAATATATATGAACTTTCCCAAGTCTTAAGGTCATCAATGGAGACCCTTCTCCAAAGCTATCGATCTTCAGGGTTTACAGCTGGTGGCCAAAAAAGGGCACTGTCTGTTTTGGAATGCTATCCACAGGGCAGTTTGCTCTGCACGAGTTCTGATGTGATGTTGGTACCAGGTCACCTGTTTATTGGCCAAAGCTGCTTAATGTGAACTGCTGTTATTTTAAAATCATCAATGTTATTTACATTTCCAAACTGTCTGCCACTCTGAGTATGTGGGCTGAAGAACAACTAATACACACCTGCAAAAACCACACCAGCCCCTATATTCCCTAATAATTCTAAATAAGGTTTGAAACCAAGCATCTGCACATGCCATCCTCAGAGTGCTCAATTAATAGACTAAACATTCCTACAGTACCGAATGTGTGAATTAGTAAAAGCAATTCTTCCACTTCAGTGTCATTTTTGCTGGCATATCCCTTCCCTACATTGCAATTTACAGTGTTCCACCCTGCTAGATTCTGCAATTCCGTCTTACAATCCTCTTCCTTTCTACTTAAAACCAATTATAGAAAGATAAACATTATGCACACTGGGTGGTCTATTCTGACCACAAGGTTAAATAGCATGTAATTCTGCAAATTCCATTTAATCAGGAGCCATTCATTTCAGATAAGTGACTAACAATAGCTGCTTTGAGATTCTTCAGTGTATCTGTTATTATCTTTTAAATACATACAAATTTGGACAAATTTTCTTGCTCAACTAGTAATTGCAGATTATATAATTGCTGTATTAGGTCTCTTCACACCCTTTGTTTATGTCTTAAATCTGTGTCATTTCTGTGTCACTTAAAGCAACCTAGCCCACTTCTTAAATGTGCACTGTATTCTTTTTCTGCTGTCTTTTTTCTTCTTTTGGAGTGGGTCGTACAACAAGTCCTAGTGATACTTGTTTATCTAGTGAGCACCTCAGGCAGATGTATGCACGTGTGTAAGGTTCTCTCTTTGGACAGGTTTGCAGAATTAGGAGAAGCATTTAGAATTAAGAGAAGCATTTAGGAAAAATTAAGGGGAGAAAAGAAGGAAAAGCAACAGTTAACAATGTTGTGAGGTTTTTGAGACGCCACCTATCTTGTGACAGTGGACAACAACTCTAATTCCTTGATTTCTGAATATAATCAATCAACAAACTGAGCAAAGGTAACAGGACAAATGTTCTCAGCCATGCTATTCCCTTGTCTTCCCATGCCAGACTAAGGGTGTGAGAAACAGCAAAAAAATAACTTCTGGGCCATTTTGCTTCTTTTGCTTTATTTTCCTGCCCAGTAACAACAGAACAAACATTTCCAGGGAGTCTTTGTTCAACCTTCCACCACGTGATGCAAGAATTCCAAAACAAAGGCATCCCTAACAAATGGCTGTCTTGCCTCTTTTTCAAGAACTTCTCTGAGAGGGAACCCATCCACAATTCCATTAATACCTATATGGTATATTTGAGCTTTGCTAAGCTACCCACTGTTCATTTTAATACTTTTCAATAAGGGCGCACTTGCATTCACGTTCTGTTTGTTGGCTTCTCACAGGCAAATGATTAGCCACCATGTCAACAGAATGCTGGACTAGATAGATCTTTGGTCTGACTGAGCATAGCTCTTCTTATATTCTTGGTGAGATCAAGCATGGTTGTTCTCATATTCTTCCAAGAAATCAATCATTATTCATTAGGGATCGAACAGAAATTCACCAATATCCTGACTAAGGTTGAATGTAGAGTTCCTGACATTATGAGAAACTTACGCAGGTAGAAAAACAGCATATCTGAAAAGTTCCTGAACCTTGACAGGAACATTTTCCTTTGTTTGTTCTCAGTACAATATAAACAGTATACTCTTCTCAAATCATGCAGGACTTTGAGAAACTGCCCAATTTTGCAGTAAAAACCTATACTTGCAGTATTTTCACAGAAAACTAGGCAGTTTTCTGGAAGGAAAAACACCTGTTTATCTTACTTTTCACTATGTAAATGAAAGTGTGCAAGACACAGAACTAAATTGCAGGCTACCTCCCTATGCAAACAATGTGTGAAGACTGAACATGTTATTCAGCTGCAGGAAAAGTAACTTGGGGTAGCTGAAGCTGCAGCCTTTGAATATTGTACAGTTCAATGGGGGAAAGGTCTGGGTGGGAAAGGCTGAGCATTTGGGAGAGTGGTAGACAGGAAAGGTAGAGGTATCATATTGTAACAGAATGCCATGGGGGTCAATGATCAGGCAAGGGGTGATTGCAACTGAAGCTACCCTGACTTGTGATGGAATGTTCCACCGTCTAAATGCAACAAAAAGAAAGGGAAAGGTGAATCACCTTTGCTCATAGGCACTCCTGCTTGATGGCCTATCTTTCTTTCTATTTCATACACAAATTCTTTCCATTTCCAGCTTATCTCTAATCTCTAATCTTTTTGTGCCACCACATTATTTTTGAATGTCTCTCATTTTCTCTCTCTCAAAGAAAATATTTGTGACTGCACATTTATTAATTCTTCTCTGAATAATCCATCTCGGCCTCCTTTCCTTGTTCATTTATTTAGCCATGTAATCTTACCTAGCATTTCTTTAGACATAACTGAATCAGTGTACTTGACCATTTGAAATAATAACTCCTACACTTTCTAATTTTAATTAAAGATTATCCAGTCTTCTTCACTCAGAAAGCCTTTCCCCAGCAACAAGACTAGGCCCATCAATTATACCCACTAGGTGGGTATAATTGGCTTAAATGCAAGTGCCAGTCTCACCTAGAGGTGACACAGCAAATCTACTACTGAATGGCAGACTAACACTTATGTAAATGCCATTATTTCAGTAGATGTATTCTGACAGGGATTAGCAACTGATTTAGGATAATACTATGTGTATAGCAAAGAGTCTCTAGTCACTTGCAGGGTCCTTTCTTCCAGGAAGAGGGTAAGATGTACTTACTGATTCTGTCAATAGACGGTCAGTATCCTTAGGTCCAATGATGTAAGATGCCATGTCTACTTACAGAGCTAAAACAAAACAAATTCTTGCATCAACTTAATCAATCAGTTATGTTACCTGTATGTTGTTCTTCAATCCAGGCTTGCAGATACATGAAGAGGAGCAGACCTGCTACTCCAAACATCAGTACAGATATATAGACTAATTTTAGGTTCATGGCCCTACAGAGGACTACATTTCAACCCACTTCAGAGGTGCATGTGGCTTGGTTAAAAGTTTTCACATTGAATATTTTTCTTCTTTACAGCCAATCTGTAAAGACAAAAGACAGATGTTAATTTTCTAAAGTGCTGTACCTCTATGATTGTCATGCACTGGTAATTTTGCAGCTTTCTTCTGCTTTTAATCCAAGTTAGATGGCCCACATCTGTCTCCTCCCTTTGTCTCCTAATAAATTAAACCTTCCACCAATTATTAGAAGTTTCAGAAAGCTCAGCTATGGATATACATTTGTGGTTCTGAAAGGTCATAAACTAAAGGCTCGTCTTTGGAATACAAAAAGCTAGTGAGCAGTTATTCTCATAACTCTATGCTGGGGCCAGGAAAGTGAACCCCTTTGTCATTTTTGTGGCCCCCAGGTCTCTTAATTATTTCACCTCCAAATACCACAGGAGCTGTAGGACCACAATTTTGTCATGTCCCTTCACTCCTAGCCCAGAGAAGATCTTTTTTCCCAACGGGAAACGAAATAGAAGTTGAATTCCAGCTTACTTCCTATTGAAAAAAAAAGGTACTTCCTGGGCTTAAAATGGCTCAGAGGGGGCCAAAAATACGGGAAAAAATGCCTCCCAGCTCCTAAGAGGGTGTAGGGGCATTTTGATGCCCATCATTTTTTTTTTAATTTGGGGAACAGAACGTGTGTGACCATCTACAAGAAGCCAATTCAACCCCCAAATTCTAAGCTTTTCTAATAGCATATTGTTTTCTAGATCTACATATTAAAGGGGAAATTTGTTCAGTCAAGCTTAATTTATAGCACTATAACAGCTGTGCCTACTATAAATCTTATATATTTTCAATTTAAATGATACTCAACAGGTTAGATGCATTTCACACTTTACACAGGCCCTAGGAAACAGATGATGGACAGAAGGGAACCTTGTCATGTTTACAGACTGCACAGGACTGGGAGTGACAAGTGATGCATCAAAATATGACATTGATCAAGTGAAAAACTTGACCAAAATGAATTCAACAAAGAAATGAAAAAAGGCAGAAAGGAAGAAAGGAAGGAAGGAAGGAAGGAAGGAAGGAAGGAAGGAAGGAAGGAAGGTAAGTGCAGTGGCATAGGATAAGGACTATGTGCCTTGGTAGCAGACTGTGTAGAAAAGATCAAGCCAGCAGTTAGTCTCAAGCTGAAAGAAATCAGCAGTGTGATGGAGCTGCAAGAAAGGCTAATTCAACTTTAGACTGCTTTGGTACAGCCATCATTTCCAAATCAGAAGAAGTAGTGATTCCACTTGATTCTGGACTAGTATAGTCCCATCTGTGATACTGTGTCTAGTTTTGGGTGCTGTATTTTGAAAAGAGGGTACACAAATCTGAACAAGTTCAGAGTAGGATAACAATGTTGGTCTCAGGAAGGCTCTCCTTCTTAATCTGTTTTCTGCTCATTGGCTGTTGACAAGACAACTGACATAACAGCATCCAGCTAGCTATTCTTTTGTGTGGAATTTCAGCATCTTGACATCTGTCTTACCATTGACGTTGCACCAGCCTATGATTGGTGCTCAGAAGGGATTTACAGGCCTTGATTATAAAGAAAGGTCATGCATCAGCTTTGATTCAAATAAACAGGTATTGTAGTATGGCACCATCTTTTTGGAGATTTGTTGCACACTTTCCTTTGGAATGAAAACAATCTATCCACACTTGATTTATCAAAACTTGGGCACTGAACAGTCATTAGTTGAAGGAGCTACTGAAAGGCCTCCAAGCAGGGTACAGGGGTTTGGTTTATTATTGTGAAGTGTGTTGGCTGAACCAAAGAAATATGCTGATATGCTTAGGAAGAATATAAAACTTTTCATTGAGATGAAATGCTGACCTCAAACTAATCTGACAACTAAAAGAGGCTATGAGACCTAGCATCCTTGCCAGACATCATGGGATACTTCAATTTTCAGTCTGAAACTGCAAGGCCAAAGCTAGATGCACTCTGCACTTAGTTCAAACATAAGGATGTCTGAAGCAAAAACAATGCTATGGAAAGTGTAGCTACTAAAGAGGAAAGTATCTCTTTTTCAGGCCCTTCAGGAAGAGCAACTGAGTCAACAGAAGACTACTCAATGGAATAAGGGACAAAAAAGGGTTTAGTAAGAAATTTAAAAAATTACATGTTCCAAAAATGGAATTACATATTTTTTGCAATATTTTTCAGTGTTGAAAGCAATGTTCCTGAAGGATTTCAACATGCAAAGTAGTGAACTAGAAAGGCAAAACAACAACATGACTGTTGTACAGATCTACAAAGTGCATAGATGTTGAAGAACACCATCTCCTGTTACCTACCATTCCCAGCTAGAAGTACTCAAATACATCATTGGTCATCTATAGCTCATCTTGGACAATGGTATTTCTTTCACACAGGATTTGGACAACAGGCTTGTTCACAGCTAGTGATCCAACTTAAAGAGATTATACATTAGGAACAAGAAACGCCATAACATAATACAGGGGCAGGTATCAGACCATATGACAGACCCAGGTGCCAGTTCTGTGCCCATATTTACTGGGGAAATCACTACTGTGGAACTTGCTAATATCATCCACAATATCAGAATTCATACACCTGCTTATCCTCCAATGAAACATATTCCATAATTGAACAGCAATGCCCCCAGGAACATTATATGTTGGATAAACAAGCCATTATCAACACAAAACAATGTTCAAAAACCAATAAGAACCAATTTAATCTCCCAGGGTTAGAGTTACTAGTCTTTTGTGTTCCACCTTAAAGCTCCAGTTGTGGAGGATGACTCGACCCCCATTCTCTGACCAAGTTGTTCAAACTCTGGCCAGTGAGTAAGGCTCCAGTGGTAATGCCACAGTGATAAGAAGAAAGAGGCAGCATCAGAAGCAGCAGCTGTTCTGCCTCTGATACAAAAAGAAGGAAGGGCAGAAGTGAGAAGGGGTGAGTGGGAAAGGAAGTGAATGCAGCTCAAATGGCTTGCTAAATATATGCTTGGTTCCTCAAAGGAGATCAGGGGAGCAAGATAGATACAAAGAACCTCACTTGTGGGTTGCAGCTCATGCCATTTTTTTTTTTAAAAAAGAGGGAACAAAAGAGAGAAGAGGAAGATGCAGAGCAAGAGGAGGGGAAACTTTTTTTTTTTTTTAAATCTTTATCTCTACCTTTTCATCATCTCCTGTTTGAAGCTAACAGAATGCAGGGCTCAACAAGAGGTCTGAGCTGAACTCACTTGCCTTCATTATTCTCTGCCTCTGGTAGTCTCTCCTCTCCCACTCCCCACCCCAGAGGCACAGGAGCCAACAACAGGCCCTACTGGAAACTCATCTTGCTGCTGCTGCTACCTCTTTCTCTGCTTCAGTGTTCAGTTCTAATATGACAGCTGTTTTCACCCTTCTACCATCCTCTACTGTTTTGGTTCCTTCCTAGGCTGCCTACACTTGCTTGGTTAGGGGTAACGTTAACTGCGGCAATACAATAGCATTGAGAAGAGGGAGGGGGAAAGACTGGAGGTGTCATAACTGGACACTTAGAAAATGGATTAGACTTCTCATTCTGTACACAGAAGAAAAATCAGTATCATGGAGTTTCGTGGATCCAAAAGATTGCCTGCTCTGAAGTTTTTTTTCCCTTGCCTGGTAATTGTTCATGATGGAAAAGGTACTGCCTAATGAGGGTAAATGTAAAAACAAGAGCCACTGGGGTACAGTGGTTAGTTAAAAATGTAGAACAGGAGAATCAACACTGGATAAGGTCTGATGGGCCATCTGGTCCAACCTCCTGCTCAATGCAGGATATACACCTAAAGCAGTGGTTCTCAACCTGTGGGTCCCCAGATGTTTGTGGACTTCAGCTCCCAGAAGCCTCAGCCACTATGGTCAATGCTCAGGGCTTCTGGGAGCAGAAGTCCAAAAACATCTGGGGACCCACAGGTTGAGAACCACTGACCTAAAGCATTCCCAGCAAGTAGCTGGCCAGCCTCTTTCTGAAGATGTCCAGAGAAGGAGACCTCACCACTTCTCTGGGGAATTGGTTCAACTGTTACTATCAAGAAGTTCCTTCTAATGTTCAATCAAACCCCACCCTCCTCTAACTTAAACTATTAGATCTAGTCATACGCTCTGGGACAGCAGAAAAGAAGTCTGCACTCCTCTCTGTGACAGTCTTTGAGGTGTTTAAAGAATACAATCATGTCACCCTTAGGTCTTCTCTTCACCAAACTGTACATGTTCAGCTCCTTCAATCAACTTTTGGTTCCCACCTTTTGGCTCTGCTGCAACAAATTAACAACAGATGGTATGGACAGCCAGTATGTTGCAGTGCTTAGACTGTTGCACTGAGACTTAGAAGACCCAGATTTCAGTCTCCATTGAGGCATGAAACTCACTGGGTCACCTTTGGCCAGCCTCTCTCTCTTACATATTGGCCTATCGCAAAAGGCTGTTCTGAGAATAAAATGGGGAGGATGAGAGCCGTGTGCTCCGCCTTTTTGGAAGTTAAAAACAGATATAAAAACAATTATACTGTGCTCACTGAGGAGATGGCAAGATATAAACTAATTAATAAATAAGGCAGAGAGTCATCAGTCTTATGAAAGCAAAGGATCTTGGCTTATGTTGGTGTCCATGGGAGGTATGGAATTTTTATCTCCATACAAGTTGGTTCCAAAAGCATCTGAAACACAGTATATGACCTGTTGTCATTTCTGAGAGGTAACTGTATACACAAACCCTGCAGATTTAACTACAAACCACTCATTATTTGTAAAAGTGATGTAGCAGTTTTACCACATATGTTCAGTTCTATTTAGTGTATACAATTCAAAGCCTAAATTTAAAATATTTCCTTTGTGTCTAAGCTTCACATAAAGATAGGAGGCAACTTTTTAAGTTTGCAAAGTTATGGTGTACCGATTAGAACATTGCACTGGGATTGAAGAGATCCAGGTTCAAGATACCACTGAGGCCAGCCATTCTCTCTCAGTCAGACATATCTCAAGATGAACGCTGTATCAATAAATTAGGTTAAGATGGAAGCAATGCCTTAAACTCACTGGAGGAAAAGCTGGCTATATAATAAAAATGAAATCACCAGAGGATGCCACTAGGTCTTGAGGCTGTGATTTATTTTGCTCCTAACCTGGCAACTCTCCTCCCAGGACACGTTGTTTCTGACTTTAAGATGCCCATCCTTCAGTAAAAGAACTTTGAAGACATATTCCGGTGAGAAATACCTAACAAAAAGTCATCAACAGGTTCAGTGCTATCTTCTGTAGCTTAAATTGGGACAGACGTTTTCTTTATTTCACCATGTATTTTAATCACCTCATCTGTGGAGGTATATCTCTAATCTAACTTTCCTTTGTATTATTATCATTGTTTAAGCAATTTTCTCTGCCTGTAATTTCTACATTTCCAGACCCTCTGTTTTGCCCATTTTTATACTGTATTCATAAAGTTTACTCTGTTTGGACTGTGTGCATGTTGATCTGCTAACAGACACTGGATAACTTTGTAGTACCTTTGGAATTTTCACTCTCCTTCATTTCTCTGACATGCATGTATATCAGTAGCTACCAACTCAGTGTGCACTCTATGCATCTGATAAAATGGACTGGAGCCCATAAAGCTTATGCCAACACAAAACTTGCTAGCTTTTATGCTACCACCTGAGTCTGTTGTCTGCGAAGGTGAGGTTCACACGCTGGTTTGTAATGCTGCTGCCTCTGTAGTGAAGTATCTGATACCGGTCAATTTGCAAAATAATACAAAACATCCACTATTTTTCCAAAACTCTGACAGCAAGGTAGCAGTGGCCAAAAGGGTCACCGCACTTTAGATCCAACAGTCATTTTTCCTGAATAAAATTAATAAGAAACTTTCTAGTTAAAAAAGAAATCATTTCTAAAATCATTCATAAAAATCATAAAAATAAAAAAGTCTCATTATGGCTTATCTCAAAGATGCCCACAGTGAGACATATTTTGGAAGAAGCACTTACAGTTTCAAAGTTCATTTGACAACTGAATGAATGAATGTAGGGAATAGTTTTCTCTAATTTTTATGAAATGTGTCTTTGCAACCCATCAGATTTTTCTGATATCACATTCGCATCATAGTACTGCACAAAGATCTGAGAAGGATTAAATCCATACCATAGAAAATGTCAGCACAGTATTACCTACTGAGGAACTGAAAAAAGTATTATGTTTGTCCAAGGGAAAAAGATTTTCAATAAGTGTACCATTCCTTAACAATCCCTACTACAATTAAAAAGTTTTCTATATAGGCAGAATCAAACATTTCATCAGCCTTCAGACAACAGAAGTCCTTTTACATGTTTCTATATACAGTGGCCCCTCCACTTTTGCAAGGGTCAAGGGTGCAGAACCCTTGTGAAAGTGAAAAACCATGAATAACTCCCCCTCCCAACAACTCCCCTCCCATTCTCTTGCTTTTCGTGTACCAGGGCCAGAGGAAAGGGAATGAGAAGGGGACTCCAGAGGAAGAAAGAAGGCACACATGTGCCTCACCCATCCCCATTTCCTTGTCTTTGGTCCAGGCACTTGCCTTTCTTCTCTGTGCCTGGAAAAATGCAAGAGAACGGAAGGAGGAGAATGGCGGGGGAGGCAAGAGCATGCCTTGCAAATAATCAAATTTGTGAAGGTCAAACCCATGAATGTGGAGGGAGGACTGCAGATGGAATAAGCGTGTTCAGCCACCCCATTATAAATATGTCCAGATTTTGTACGCTTCATTAAGTATTCACAGCATTGGCAGAAATATCTTCAACTTATATCTTAATTTTGGATCAACAATGTGAAGGAAGTAGGACATAAACCATCCTTTTGCACAACGACCAGATCCTCCCAGATGAAGCAGGAAGCTTATGTACCGCTATGAAAAGGTGGTTTATATGTCATTTAGAAATGTATGTAATGTACTATTTTGATGATATAAACAAAACAGGTTATAACTGATTGGATGTAATCCACAGGTAACCTCTTTTAACCTCTAATCTTGCCATATATTGTTGCTGTTTACCTTCAAGCCATTTCTGACTTTTGGCAACCCCAAAGGGAAACTATCACAGGGGTTTCTGGGGCTGAGAGTGCGTGATGCACCAAAGGTCACCCAGTAGGTTTTCATGGCTGAGTGGAGAATCGAACTCTAGTCTTCAGGGTCATAGTTTAATGCTCAAACCACTACGCCATGCTAGTTTGTTCTTCCCATATATGCATCACTATAATGTAAGATTTAGATATGCAATGCGGTAAAAATACCCTTTTGCTCTTCAAGCAGTTTTCTTACTGTTAAAGCCTTAGAAAGAGAAAGATGGTTCCCAGACTCGCTTTTTTGTACAGACACCTTCTTTGTATACATTCTACAAACAAAGCTTGCAAAAATTACTTTTTTGGACTACAGAACGTACTTTCTTGAAGACAACTCCACAAATCCCTCTGGCAGCAGGGCCAATGGCCACTTTTGCTGAGAGAAGCTGGGATTTGTAGACCAGAAAAAAGTAATGTTTCTAATCTCTGCTGGAAAAATCACTGGAAATCAATTGATCCAAACAAGAAGTGTCAATTGTATCAATTGTTATTAAACACTGCTTTCTGGTTTTCAGCTTTGGATTCTGAATAGCTGGGAAGACATAATTATACACAGACAATGTGCTATACAGGTCAGAGTATTTTGAACATTTCCCCCCCACAAACTTTGAATAGGGATTGACCAATTTGCCACCTTGTACTGGCCTTGAACTGAGCAGCAAGGCAGGGCCTTAGACTGAGAACCAAACTTTATTAGAACTCTGCTCATGATCAGCGCTCCAAGTGGGAAACAGAAATGTTAAAATATTCTTGTGAATGAAATCTTCTTGGATAGAGTAGCCCCAAGAACTATGAGAAGTGACTATGTTTCCAAAACTCAGACTACCCCAGCAATTGTACAGTGAGCACAAGAAGTAACCCCAGTGTACCTATATCTCACAGGGCTGTTGTCAGATGAATGGTTAACGTGAGCTCTTTGGAGGCAGGGTGATATATTAATGCAGTTGGACAGACAGCAAAAGCAAGTCCTGCGCCCTCACCAACATTCACACGTACCTTAAGGAAAACCAGTGGCAGCTTCTGTTTAAAGCACAGAGCTCTACAAGGCATACCCATCAAGGAGTTATTTTTTATTTGCGCTTAAGCAGTCATTGATTTAAACTACACAAGAAACAGCACTATTAAGAGCCACTCTTACCACTGGCTTCAAGTGGAACAGGCTCAAGCCCAAATCTTTCTGAAGAATAATCTTACTTGCACCACAGAGCCTGAGGAGAAGGAAATCATTAATTTAAATGCCCTTCACCTGCCACTCAGAAACAGCAGGATGTTAGGTTACAAAAATGCAATATAGAGCCTTTTGTAGAATGTAGGGGAAAGTAAAGCTACTTAGATTGCTTTTAAATTCTAGCACATTGTAATTCAATTGAGTATAGTATAGAGTATTAAATTGGATGGGGGGGACCCATACAAGTACTGACAGTTGGTACAATGAGGCCCTTGGAAGGGTTATTCAAGTAAGAAAAGTTTTCCAGTGAACTAAAGCAAAAATAATAAGGTAAAATAAGCCACTAGGGAACAATAATTTGAAAAAATAATATTTGATGATTTGTTTGCTGTTCTGCTAGAGGAGTTTCTATTTCTAGAGCTAGATCTCTGGGAAAAAAAAGGTCTATAAACAAGTTATTATCAGATTATCTTTTGAACACCATATGGTTTGCAGACAAATGCAATTACATGAAAACACCTGATTTTTAATCATTTTCAGCCTTTTGGATTTTATTAAGCAAACTGTCAGCATGTAAACAATAGCTAGGACTGCTCTCTCTTTCTCTCTTCCTTTTTAAAAAATCCAGCTTAGAAGTCCGCTAATAAAGTGGTTATACATTAGTAAAATACAGAAAGAAAACTATCATGGTGCAGTGGTTTGATTGCTGGACTAGAACTCCAGGAGACTATGGTTCAAATCCCTGTTTGCCAAGAACATCCACTGGGTGACCTTGGGCAAGTCACACTCTCTCCACCTCACAGGAAGGGAATGACAAACCCTCCCTGAACAAGAACAGTTAGCCCTCCACATCTGTAGATTTCACTTTCATGGATTTGATTATTTGTGAGTTTCTTCAATACCTTCCCCTGCCCAATTTCTGCTTTTCCTGAGGTACCTTCCCGCTCAGTGGCTCTGATCTGGCCAGGCAGCCCTTTAAAAACTGGCCTCTAGTCCTCTTCCTTCTCCACCAGCTGCTACCTGGCCAACTGAGGATGGTCACAGCCCAGTTTCTCAGCACCACAAACCCTCTTCCAATCCCTTCACACACCCAAGGAAGGAGATAAGCCAGAGAGAGGAAATACAGGGCCACCGTGCTGATCCATTCCCTCTCCTTTCTTTTCCCTGACCTGGCTTGGATCCTGGGTGTCTGCTTTCCTCACTATGCCTTGTCTTCTTCCTTCCCACAAACACACACATTTTGATACCTGTGATTTTTCCACTTTTGCGGGGGTCCTCTGCCCCTAATCCTAGCAAATGTGGAAGGTCAGCTATATTACGAAGAAATCTTGTGACAGGATTCCTTTAGGTGGCCGGAAGTAAAAAATGGCTTGAAGGCACATAACAACAAGAACAAGAGCATATAAAGAAGTGAAAGACTATGGTGGTGAAGGAAAAAAATAAGACACATGCCAAGTAATGGCTGCCTATGTAGTAGGCTCAGGATACTGGACTGTCATTTTGAAGATATCCTGCCCCCATCAGTAAAAATTACATGCATACACAGGGCTTGGGACCTTATATGTGCTAGGAGGTTTTTGCAACACCAGGCCAATGTACACACAAGAGTTGCTTCTGTCTTTCTCTGTGTGTGTGCACAACATTCTTTCTCAACCTGAAGTCCTTAGATGTTGTGACTACAGCTCTCATCATTCCACCCAGCATGATCAGTGGTCAGGGGACTTGTAGGTCAACCATGTCTAAAGATGCACAGTTGGCCACAGACAACAATTCTGTGCTGAACAAATAGCCACACTGCTATCATGATGGAAAAGCGGGGGCAGAGTAATTCATCAGGACAGTAACAACCTACCTTAAAAGCAGGAAAAATCACTGTCAGGGTCAAACTTCATGCTACATTAAACAATCCTGCTGGGGCATGAATCTTTTTTTTTTTTAAAGTTTATCATTGAGAAGGGCATGATGTGGGCTTAGGAACAGAACACAGAGTTTATTTTTAACAAAGACACTTCTCCCATGTCACAGTTATGATTTAAACCTCTTCCTTAAAAAAACAAAAAAAATCAGAAAAGAACCTGCTATTAGACATCCATTCTGTTTTATTTCATGTAATAATCCAAATATGTATAACTTTGACACAACCATCACCTAGACCAAAGCTCTGCCTCAATCATGCCAACTGAAGCTCTCTTTTTCCTATTGATTTATCAAGTTCTAGCTCAAAGGCAAACATGTCCCCAGATACAGATTTGTGATGAGATGTGCTTGCCAGTGATAAGTAGCATCACATAAAGTTGAGTTGGAGTCAGATATGTTTCCTTCAGTAGTTCTGATTACTTTAGGAGGAACACAAAATAAAGTAAGCTGAGTCAACAATTGCCTTTAAGAGACAAGCACCACTGTATCAATGGCTGTATTCATCTATCTGTCACAACAGCTGTATTGATGCTGCTTGTCCTGCTTGCCCTATGGATTTTTGAAACAAGCCTGCTGTCAGCTGGTTTCATGTAGGCTTCCAGTCCTTCCTTCTGCTGTTGTTTGTACATGTGTTTTTATTCACTAATATAACAGCTGGATCAAAAAACTCAATGAGCTCCATCTGATGTTTTGTGCTTCTAAAAAGGCATTCCCTTGATCATTACAATTAGCACATGCCAAATTGCTTTAGAAATAGAGTTTAGATGTTAAAGCTGTTTTCATACAGCACAACAGTTGGCTGACCACTGGGAAAAGTCAAGCATCCTACTAGGCATGCCCAAGCCCTTGTGCACACAACTTGAAGTAGTACAAACTGTAAGTACAAAATGTAAAGTACAGGCACCCATATGAACTGGGAAATAAGCATTTATAATCTGAAGTCAGTTTTTGCTCAGACAGATCCTTTCAGTTATGTTCTATGTTGATACAAAATGGGCAACAACAAAAGGTTAATTTGACCACTGTGATCTATGCTTGAATGACTTCTTGCTCAGACTGTTCTTATGCACTCTACACGGGGCTGCCCTTGAAAAGCATTTGTAAGATTCAGCTTACTGCAATATACAGAAGCAAAACTGTTTCTGTCATGCGCTTTACAGACTATATATCCTGAACCCAGTGCACTAGCTTTCAAGTTGTTTCTGAGCTCAATCCAAAGTGTTGCTTATGACCTCGAAGGCCTTAAATGGCTGATACATAATGAAAGAGACTTTTCTTGTATCAGCCTGCCCAAAATCTAAGGTCTTTAACAGAGGCCCTGCTGCATGTCCCACTAGTCTAAGAAGCTAGGTGGATAAAATCACAAGACAAAGCCTTTTCTCTATAGCAACACCTGGAATTCCCTCTCAATCGAAGTCAGGCTGATTCTAACCTTGTAGATGTTTTGTTGGGGAGCCAAAACGTCTGCCTTTTCTTTTCTAAACTGACATGGTTTTTAATCTGTATTTAAATCTGCCTTTTCTTTTCTAAATTTTTCTAGACTGAAACTGTTTTTAATCTGCATTTAAATAATGCTTTTGTATTTTATAATACATTGTTTTGGGGACCCCAGTGGGCAGAAACACCAATGCTTTTAAGAAATAATTTTTTAAAAAACTTCAATGCAGCACTGAAAAATAAACTTTTTATAAAGCCAAGGATTGCTGAATCATAATGGGTGACTATGTTCATAAAGATGTAGACTCTGAGTTGCTCTTTATTTCCATAATTATTCTTGCAGTGCCCCTCAGGACCTCTTCCCTGAAAAACTTTGGATGTTTTGCTATTTTATGAACATTACTTTTTCAGCACCATTTTGAAGCTTCGCCCTCCTTTTAATTGTCCCTCTGTTATGTTTTGTGCCTTTTCTCCTCTTTTCTTGGCACAAACCACAAGAATAATACAGACAGACTATATACAGTATATTTGTTGACTCCCAAACTGATGTGCAACAGTTTTGACTAAAGCAACCCAGATATCACACAGTACAGCTGCCAGTTTTGCAACAGCATCTCACTTTGATGCAACTATGAACTTAGACTCTATTCCTGTTTAAGAGTTCTGGCAGCAGCAACCCTAATTAAAGCATGTGGTATTTAAATTTTATTGTGCTTAGGCAGAGTTTTAATTAAGGCTCTCACACTTCAAGCTCAGACTTTCTGCACATTAGATGAAGCTTTAGAGCTATTATTCTACATAAGAGTTGAGAAAGTGTCAGCCTGATTAATTACTGCAGTTAATACAATGATTTCTGATCTACAGCCTGTGCTCATAAGCTTCATTAAAACTGTGACTATGACACCAAGATAGATCATTGCCTTCTGTGTCAAACACAACAGGAGGTGACTTTTCCATTAGAACACTCTGTGAGAAATCTCTTAAGTTGATGCAACTTGCATCTTGATAAGCAGTAGTATCAACAGTCTTTGGCCATTTCTGTACTACACTGTTATAGTGCTATTATTCCTTTTTCAACATCCTGTGGAATTCTGCAGTTTGTAATTTACTGAGGCCATTTCCACACGGGGCGAGGGAATCGCCCCGTGCCACTACTTACCGGATCTTCTGGCTCCCCGGTCTGGTCCAGGCTGCTCTGGAGTAGTGCGTGCTCATCACTCCGCACTGCTCCGGTGCCGAAAATGACAGCTTCTGGTTGGTAAAGGGTCTCGACCAACCGCTGAAGCTCACCAGCCTAAAGCCCGCCCCCGGCAGATCCGCCCCCGGCAGGCTCGCAGTGGCGCGCTCCATGCTTATGAAAGACCTGATTTTTCCGGTCTTTCAAAAGCACGCTGGATGACCACTTGGGGTCGTTCTGGAGTGGGCTGAGGTGTGGATCTACATTAAGTAGTCCAGACCCAGTCCGCTGCCAGGTGCAGACATCCTCCCAGGAGAACGGACTGCACCTTTTCAAATACCCCGTGCGGAAATGGCCTGAGACCAAAGCGCTCTCTGGATGAGAATTTTAAATGCCCCTCCCTAAACTGCAAACCCCAGGATTACACAGAATGTTGAAAGTGGAATAATAGCACTATAATAGTGTAGTGCGGAAAGGGCCTTTGTTCAAGACACAAAGCCCAGAAATTTTGTACTTATTACTCCTATCACTTGGAAAACCCACCAATTATAACAAACATGCTTCGCTTGAAATATATCACAGATGCAGTGAAACGTCTATATTCTTTTGAAGGAGGGATGTGAAAATGATGACTGAGCTTGGTTCCATACTATGGAACACTGTAAAGCACGCTGGGCAACCTGTGGACTTTCAAGGATTGCTGGACTACAATTCCCAAACTGCAAAATGGTGAGGACTGACATGAGTTGGAGGTCAGCAAAAGCTGGAGGGCCATCAGTTGTGTGTTATCTCTCCTCTCTCTCTTCCTGAGGAATGCTGGCTCATGTTGAATGGCAAATGACTAATGAAGACTTAAAAAATACTACAAAATTGGTTGTCATTAAAGTTATTAAAAATAAGTTAAAATCATAAGCCAGTTGATTTTTAAATACACGAGGTTAAATATCTACTTCATCATACTATTCCTATTCATTTATATTCTACACCACAAGGCTTCAGTTCTGCTCAAAATGAAGCAACCAGGAATGAGACGGTCATTTCAACTTGTGCCTACAGCAATGATTTCATTTGTACACTTGTTTTTCATAGACAGTACTATCACAGCAATTCATAAAGCAAGAGAAAGAACCAATACATTCCTAGTGATAAAGAAAAAAAACAGAATAATTCCATAATAAAGATCAGTTTTAAAATCATTAATAATTTCATTAACAGCTAAAACAAAATGAAACATACTTGGCTGTCACTCATTAGCAGCAGCATCAGATCAGAACATAGAGAAGTTACTTTTTAATCACAACTCCCAGAATCCCCCATCAGCACAACCAGTGATCACGGTGGCTAGGAGTATTCCAGCAACTGCGTTCTAAAATGTGATTCTCAACTTTTTCTTTACCAGGGACCTCCTGCAAATATAATTTTTTTCTGGAGACCCTAAAGATTTAACTCAAGTTTTAAATATAAATTTAGATTTAAATATATATATTTCTAGACCATATTTCCTGAACCCTGTGCACTGGCTTTCAATTTGTTTCTGAGCTCAATTCAAAGTTTTCCTTTTGACCTGTAAAGCCTTATTTATTTATTTAAGCCTTCTGGAGACTAGGATTCAAATCCCTGCTCACACTGGTTGACTGGCAAGTCACATTCTCTCAGCCTCAAAGGAAGGCAAAGGCAAACCTCTTCTGAATAAATCTTGTCCCTCCTCCCAAAAAAATCTGCAATAATTTCATTTTAGAGTTGCCATAACTCCAAAGTGACTTGAAGCCACATAACAACAAAGTGCTGCTGATAGCAAGAGGTTCTTTCTAGCCATCACATCTCTCCCCTTTGAAAACTGACTTATGGTGGCCCTAAGGTGAACCTATCACGAAGGCTTGCTTGATAAGATTTGTTGCCTTTGCCTTTTTCTGATGCTGAGAGAATGTGACTTCCCTGAGGTCACCCAGTAGGTTCCATGGCTGAGTGGGGATTCAAACCCTGGTCTCCAGAGTCATAGTTTCAGTGTGTGCACATACTTGCCACTGTGTCCCTTTTGTTAGGGACACAGCACTCTACATGTGCGCACACATGTGTACCCAAACTGTTCCCTTCTTTACAAATGAGGGAACAGTTTCGGCACCTGCACCCCTCCCCTTCACTACTGCATACTCCCTGCTGCTGCTGTCAATGTCCAGCCACAAAGCTTTGTGGACCTCTTCTGAGGGCTCCACAGACCCCAGCTTATGAACCACTGTTCTAAAAGAATAACTTTCCCAAGCTTTACTTTACTTTTCCAAGCTCTCCAAGAAAGAAAATCCTTTTGTGGAATTTAGAGTAGGGTTGGGAATCTCTAGCTCTCCAGATGCTTGCTGGCCCACAACTCCCAGCTATTTTCCTAGCCAGCCAAACCAATAGTGAGGAATATTGGGAGCTATAGTCTAATATCTGGAGGGCTGCCTAATTCCCACCTCTGGTTCAGAGAGGGGCAGGGCCAGCTGTTGATCCTAGGTATTGATAAGAGCAGAGTGAAATATCATCTGGTGTTGATGATAAGCAGCAGATAGCAGAGATGTTTTGGTTGGTAACTGTGGGAAAAGTACCTCTGAAAGGAACCCATCTGAAGCACTGTGGAGGAAGACATAGTCAGTCCAAAGTGTTGTGAGGAAAAGGGTAAACAAAAGGTTGAAATAAATCCACACTGCAGACTCCTCCCATCAAAGGAAAAGATTGTGTCAACAGTCTGACCCTTTCAGTGGAGTAAGACATCATTATTCATTATTAAGCATGTGGGAAACTAAAATCGACTTGCCCACACGTACCCAGGAAGCTCATCACAAAGCTGGGAATTTAATCCAGTTTTAGTTTTCATGCTATACCACTGGACAGCACTAGCACTCTGGCTAAAATGTATCATCTGGAACGTCTGATGAAGACAGGCAAGTTTTCCTTCCTTTCTACTATTGCTTAGTCTTGCATGAAAAAAAATTAGCATACTATTTACATTAATACTGAAATGTACTTGGTTGGCCAACTGTGTGCTATAACCTTTGTATAAACTGTAAAAGATAAAGAGGAAAGAAGATCTAAAATGTCCAAGAACAACCAGTCTAGGGAGTAATTTTGGCTCTGTGATGCCATTTATGTGGAAATTTCATTTCAAATGAATATTTTAAGAAAATGGAGGCAGCTCAGTCTCATGCATGCTTCTACAGAAGATATACCTGTTCCCCGGTGATTAGGCATATGACTGCAATCCCAAAGCTTACTCCATCTTTCTTTCTGTTGTATGGAATACATGAGTCTGTTGACAGCAAAGATGATCACTTATGGTCAGCAACAATAACCAGAAGCATTATTTCAGACAAGAGTAGAAATAAGATCTTAAAAGCTTCAGAATGATCTCCTTTGCATTTATTTTTAAAAGATGTATCCAATCTGAGACTCAAATATTGAGTTACGTTTGTCACATTCAATTAAAGAGCCTTAAATTCCATTAACATTTGTTATTTCAGTTTTTCAATTTTTTTCTTAGTGGTCTTTGGGCATTTTAAGTAACGGGTTATAGCCCGATAATATAAAAGGAAAATGTACTGCACATACGTATTTTATGTATGTAAGAAGTGGAAAAGGGCCTAGATTTATTCATTCCATTTACACTCTACCTTACTCCCAAGAACAGATTCAAGGTGGTATACAACTAAATGAAGAAAAGTAAAATTTAAATTTAAAACAAACCCATTCCAAATGAACACAATTTAATTTAAATTGATTGTTTTACATAGAATGCACTTTTGTTCCTAATTACTATTCAAATGCTACCGTCATGTGGAGTGGATCATCCTAGTTCTTGGAAAGAACACATCTGGTAAAATGGTATCTTCACTCATTTGTGGTTTTGCCAGGTGCTTGGAGAAAAGAAAGTGGATGTAGCTTTCTGTGACAACTAACACCATTAATTTCTGAAACAAATCTCAAAAATCTCGAAGAAGCAAGAACTGGTAGTTATGGGGGACTTCTTTTATCCTGGTATCTGTTGGGAGACAAGCTCTGGTAAGTATAGGCTCTCCACAAATTCCTGATATGCCTTGCAGACAATTTCTTATTTCAAAATGTGGAGGAGGGAACAAGGGGATCAGCAATGCTCGATTTGATCCTAAATGACAGACAGGAGTTGGTCATGGGAATCAAAGAAGTTGATCCAGGCGCCCTTTTTAATCAGCTTGCCATGTAATGTTAGAATTCATGATTGCAGCACAGGCGAAAGAAGAATATAGTCAAATACAAACAGCAAAGATGATTTTGTCAAGCTCAGGAAACTATGGGGCAGAATCCCATGGCTAAAGATGCTAAAGGAAAAGATACCCAGCATAAATGGGATTTCATGAAGAAGGAGTTGCTAAAGCACAATCACAAACAATTCCATGGAACATGAAAAATGGAAAACTTCTGGAAAAGCCAATGTGGCTGCACAATAAACTTGAGGAGGGAGTGAAAAGAAAAAAGAGCATGTATAAAAGAAGAAAGGATGAATCAACAAAGAAGAATACAGATGTGTAGCCCAACCTCCTAGGAACAGTGTACAGAAAACTAATGCTCAAAATGAGCTGAGACAAGTTAGGCAAGCAAGGAGCAGCGAAAAGAGGTTTTTCAAATATGTTCAGAGCAAGAAAATGATGACGGAAGTGGCGGGACCAGAACGGATGTAAAGTGCTAGCAGATCACAATGAAAAGGCAGAACTGCTGAATACCTATTTTGCTTGAGTTTTTGCCTCAAAACAAGACTGTGTGCTTTCATGCATCAGCAGATACCTTGGTAAGGAATCTGGATTGCAAATCAAAATGGATAAGGACTTAGTCAGGAATCACCTAGGCCTTTTCTGCACCTTACCTTTATCTGGCTGGGGTGCGGGGATTGCGCGAGCCGCCTCTGGCGAGAGGTTCTCATGTCCCTGCAGCTTCAGCTCCACACAAGCTGCCTGCTCGTGCGACAGCCCCACCTCTTCCTTCCTCAGTACAGCCTGGGAGTTTCCCAGGCTGCGCTGGAGCAGGAAGTGCGACCGGAAGAGCTCCAGAGGCTCCGCACGCCAGGTAAGTGTGTGCAGGGCCTGGGAGCAATGCACGATCATGCACCATTTTCAGCATCCAGCCGAAAATGAAAAGGTGAATGATTGGTGCCTGCCAGCCCCTGGAGCATCGTGCGATTGTGAGTGAGTTGTGCAGATTGCTTCTCACAATCACACGACGCTCCAGGCGCCCTTTTGCATGGTAAAAGCTATGCGAAAAGGGCCCTAGTTAACCCAAAGTAGTTCAAATCTTCAGGACCAGATGAACTGCATCCCAGAGTACTGAAAGAACTTGTTGACTGCGATGTACAGATTTCACTCCAGGCCGGTCCCTGCAGTTCCTGGGAACCAGTCTCTGACACCCTTCTTTCTGCTCCCCTTATAAAATCCTCCCCTTGGATTTGGCATTGTAGGCCTTCAGGTGAGCTGACTGTGGACTAGTGTGCGTGTTCGGTTTATGTTCTTTGTGATAAACATACCACACCTTTGCTTTAGGGTAAACAAAAGTGTCCAGAGTCAGGTTTACAAAATAACTAATGGGATAAATATATTTAATAACAAACAGAATGAAGGCTTACATGTTGCAGTTCTTAGGTTCAAACAATTAACTCTGTTCCAATTAAGTTATACCGCACCCTTTGCCTGAATCTATTCAAACATCCAATGACCAGTAACTTCTCTCAGACAACTGGCTGGTTGGGAAACCTGTCTGTTTCCCAACCAGCTCCTCCAACTGTCCAAGGAAAAAACTCTTTTCAAAAGAATTTCTATCCCTCCAAGAGGCCCCTCCCTTACCTTAAAGAGGTCTCTGGGTTGGAACTGGTTGGCTGCTGATATTCACTCCACCTGCTTTTATCCAGGAGCTCTCAGGCAACATTCTAGCCAGTTATCTTCCTCTTTAAACTGAGTTACAATATCAAACTGACATATTCACAGAATCACTTGCCATTATTTTTGAGAAATCTTGGAGAACGAGTGTGTGGCCAGAGGACTAGAGATGAGTAAACATAATCCAGCAAAGAAGAGCCGGGAAAGTACAGACCAATCAGTCTGACCTCAATACCAAGAAAAATGTTAGAACAGTTTAAAGCAAGCCCACCACACTTGTGGGTTTTACTTTCATGGATTTGATTATTTGCAAGTTTCTCCAACCCCTCCCTGTCACCTCAATAATTTCTTTTCCAGGGGAAGCTTCTCTCTGAGTGGCTCCGATCAGGCCAAGCAGTCCTTAAAAAACCTGCCTCTGGTCCTCCTCCTCCACCAGCCTCTGCCTAGCCAGCTAAGGATGGCCTGCAGCCTGATTTCTCAGCACCAAAACCCTCTCCTGATGCCCCACACACACCCAGCAAGGAGATGGGCAAGAGAGATGAAGTACAGACCCACCATGCCAATCCACCTCCTTTCCCTTTCCCTCTCCCTTCCCTGACCTGGGCCTTTTCCACACTACACTCTTATAGCACAATGATTCCACTTTCAACATCCTATGGAATCCTGGGGTTTGCAGTTTTGGGAGGGGCCGGCTGGTCCCCCCGAAACTGCAAACCCCAGGATTCCATAGGATGTTGAAAGTGGAATCATCGCGCTATAAGAGTGTAGTGTGGGAAAGGGTCTGGTCTGGAGACTGGAGGCCCATTCTCCCCACCATGCCTCAGTTCCCTTCCCACAGACACAGACACATACAAACACACATTTTGATATTTGTAGTTTTTCCACGTTTTGCATGAGGAGGGCCAACTGTATACAGCAGTTTGTCTGCAAGTATCTTGATGACAATGCAGTGATCAGTAGGAGCCAACATAAGCTTATCACGAACAAATCCTGCCAAATTAACTTTTTTACCTTTTACTTAATCAGATCACTAGTTTAGTAGATGATGGGAGAGCTGTGGATGTCATTTATCTGGATTTCAGCAAAGGATCTGATAAGGTCTCCCATAATACTTTGATTAGCAAATTGACTAAATAGGCAATAGATTGAAGCACCATTAGACAGATCCACAACTGGCTGGAAAACCTCAAAGAGTTGCCATCAGTGACAGTGTTTCAGATTCGAAGGAGGTCTCAACTGGAGTGCTGCAGGGTTCTGCTTGGGGGCTGAAACTCTTCAATAGTTTATCAATGAATTAGATGGTGGGGTGGGGGGATCCTTATAAAATTTGCAGATGATGCAAAACTGGAAGGGGTAGCTAATAAATTGGAACATAGGCATAGAATTCAAAAGGGCCTTGATAAAAAAGAAAACACATCTGGAATTAAGAAAATGAAATTCAACAGAAACAAATCCAAAATTCTACATTTAGTCTAGAAAAACCAAATGCACAGGTAAAAGATGGAGGATATATGTTAAAAGGACTTTAGCATCACTGTTGATCATAAGTTGGATATGAGCCAGCAAGGTGATGCTGCAGCAAAAGAGACAAATGCTATCATAGTCTGCATTAATAGAAACATAGCTTCCAAGTAAAGGGAAATAATAATTTCACTATATTGTGCACTGTTTAGATCTCATCTGCAGTACTGTGTTCAGTTCTGGGCACTTCACTTTCAGAAGGATATAAACAAGTATGGAGAACAAAACATATGAGGAGAAGTTGAAGGACCTGGGCATGTTCAGCATGGTGAAGAAAATCCTGAAGGGTGACATGATAGAACTCTTTAAATACCTTAAGGGCTGTCACAAAAAGGAACATGCAGGCTTATTTTCTGCTCCCTCAGAGGGTAGAACTAGGTCTAATAGTTTTAAGTTACAGGAGAGTAGATTCTGATGGAACGTTAGAAGGAACTTCTTGACAGTGAGAGCAATTTGGCAATGGAAGAAATTGCCTATAGAAGTGGTGAAGTCTCCTTCTCCAGATGTCTTCAGAAAGAGACTGGACAGCTACCTGTTGGGGATGCTTTAGCTGGAGATCTTTCACTGAGCAGGGGATTGGACCTGATGGCTAACAGGGCCTCTTCCAACCCTTTGATTCTAAGATTAGGGTCATCATAAGTCAGAAATGACTTGGAATCATACAACCACAGTTTCCCAACAACATTGCAGCCTGTAAGCTTGATCTTATAACAAAAAAAAAATGCACTGAAGACATTTCAGACATTTCTATTATATTTGTTACAGGAGAGTTAAATTTGTAGCAATTTAATAGAATTAGGTTTCTTCTTCTAGAATCTTTGTTGAATTAAATATGAAGCTATCCTATATGCAAGAGACCCTTATTCTCCACTTCTTTCTTTGAATTTAATAATTCATTGTTTTTATTCCTCTCAAAACTGATTGTTACACACTAGGGAATACTGAACAGTTAGAAAAATCAAAGGGGAAAGATTTGGGATGTTGGCTGGAAGCGAAGCTTCCTTCTCTCCACTCCTGCCTCCATGTACTTATGTTGATTTGGGGGGACAGATGATGCAGCGGGGGGCGGAGGAGTGGGAATCACCCATCTTTATTTTGTCAATAGAAGCCATTCTTTCTGAGGCTGGCGCTAATGGGAAACAATTTCTGATATAAATACAGGTACCAGACCCAGGCAGAGAAGATCCTCTGTACCAAATTCATAAATCAACACTTAAGTAAGTTCCACTGACTTAATGGGTCTGCTCTTACTGGGTCTGCCAAACTGGATTTAGGCTCTTTATTTTAACCACTGAAGACTCTGTTAATCTCTCCACACCTCCACATTCAACAAGATTCTTCAGAGGTCAGACCTAGAAAGTATTATGGAAGCTCACTCTCAAGTCTTGGAAGGTGTTTAATTAATCACTAGAAAGAGGCAGGCAGCTCAGACCACATGCATTTCAGTTAGAACAAACATTTGTGCTTAATCCCAAAATCTGCCAAATTAGCAATCAGAGATTTCACTTTGCAACCTTACCACTTTACAACTTTGTTCACAAAGTACAAAGGAACAAGGGAGCAACTAACACAGAAGGGGACATCAGAAGCACTGCCCACTCTTTCTTTACTCCAAAGATGTAAAGGATACCCACAAATTATATTGTTCTCAGCAAGAATTGTTCTCAACATATCTTGGCATGTCTGTCGAGAAAAATAATCAACTGTTGTGAGATATTTGTTTATTTATTTCTACATCAAGGATTCTTATCACAAATAATCTGTCCAAAAAACCTCAGGTTTTTGGCATCCTGTACAAAAGATACTATTATCTTCACAAAAATATTGTTTTCCCCTCACAAAACCAGGGTTTTTCCAAAAGTTCATTTCCACACAATGTTTCATAAAAAGTGCCCAAATGCAAAAACAAACAAACAAACAAACAAATAGAATAGAACACAATTCTTATAATGCCACTCAGTAAGAAAGAAACATGTGGGGCTTATTTTCATCCAAGAATAAAACAAGTGAAGACAAAGGGTCTTTCTGCACTATACTGTTATAAGGCTACTATTCCACTTTCAACATCCTGTGGAATTCTGGCATTTGTAGTTTACTGAGGCTAAAGAATTCTCTGGCTGAAAATTCTAAACTGCAAACCCCAGAATTCCACAGGATGTTGAAAGTGGAATGATAGCACTATAACAGTGTAGTGCGGAAAGGTCCTTATAGTCCTACTCCACACATTGGTTGAAAACATGAGAGAAAAACCTCTTAAGGAATAGATTTCTGCACGGGCTTTTGCAACATCTCTCTGTAGTTCTTATCTGGCATAGGTAGAGTACCTCTTTCAGTGGCCAGGCAATAGTTCATTTCCGAGATTTCTTGGGAGCTCAATTCTATGGGCTGGGCTAAAGTTAAAAGGGTAGGACCAAAAAAACTGATCATATATTTGGCTTAAATTATCACAGCCTGTATCTAAGCTGTAGGAAATGAATTTCAGCCTTTTACAAATGGGTAGAAAACACAAAAAAGTTGGGAAATCAACAAACAGTGGTGTCTTATGAAAGGGGGCACAAAAGTCAGAACTTGAGGAAAACTGCCCTTGCAGTTATGTGCACCTCCTTGGGAATAAGTCTCATTAAATTGAAAGGAATGTGCACTGGAAAAAAAAATGAAAAGAGCTTCCCTTTGAGATACTTTCTAAAATGGAAACCCTTTTTACAGGAAGCTCCCAGCTTTTGATGTCCTGTGATCTGACAACTCACTCTTTTGACGCTTCCAATTTAAGGACAAGTTCCATTAATTTAACTCATGTTCTGCTCTTTCATCAGTTCATCTTGCCTACAGAGGCTCACTTGGAACTGCTCGCGCACATGCGCTGCTTTGTAAAGTGAGCTCGGGGCAGGGGGAAGGTGCTAAGCTGGCTGAGAGACTTTGCAAGCAGCACATATGGTGACTCTCAAATGAGCCTCTATAAGTCCTTCATGCTCCCTACAGTACAGTATGTGGGTTCTGCTTTTCAACCAATTCTGTTTTCTGACAGTGCTCTGGTTCCTAACCTGTCATATAAATGGAGGAAGCCTGTAAAAAGAAAAGTAGCTTACTAACCTACTTGATTAAAGCAATGTTAGTATGAGTTAGATGTTTATGCACACATACTGCAACAGATATCATCTTAGAAGAGGTATTCCTAGTTGTAAAAGTGAAGGGAAAATGCTGCACTTCCACAGTTCTTCAGTATTTATATTTTATATCTATATTTATTTCTCTCTCTCTCTCTTTCTCTCCCCCCGCTTCTCTCTCTCTCTCACAGACATACACACACACTGACTTGCCCAAACATGGGCAGCTATTAAGGCAATCAAAAGGTACTTTTACTGATCGAAAGTTGGAGTCCAAGTCTTCATTTAAAATACAAACATCTAAATGAATTGAAACAACAAAAGAAAATGAAAAAAGATAAAATTATTGTTCATATGTGTTAATAAAATATTGAATGGACATCACTTTGATGAGAATAAGAAAAAAAGTACTGTAGAATCTCAAAACACTGGGATATTTCTTATGGCACATACTTTAGGGATTGGTGCCATATCTGATTACTCTAACTGCACAAACACTTTGTTGTGTATATTTCTGTGCCTTCAAGTCACCTGTTGACTTGATCTCATGAATTTCATAGGGTTTTTTTTTTAAGGCAAGTAATACTCAGAGGTGTTTTTCTTATTTCACAGTATTTTTTTTTTTTTAGCCTTTAACATGCCTTAAGTTTGCTGTTTGCAAGAGTAACATGGCTCACACTCAGGCAAACTGTGGCATCTACTCTACAGCCCAATATTCTTCATATCTGCTCAGAAAGTAAGTTCCACTAAGATCAATGGGACTTATTTCAAGCAAAGAAATATAGAACTATAGCCCCCTCTGTGTAAGTAAAGTTCAGCTCTTGTTTGAGCAGTTGTTACACAGAAGTTTACTTTCAAAAGTTAGGTTCCTGAATCTTATCAAAAATATAGATAATTGAAAAGAAGATAATCAAAGGCATTTGAATTCTCCAAAAATCACAGTTCTCACAGTTCTTGTCTCTGCTAAGGATGCAGTCTTGACAGCATTTCAGAAAGAAGTTGTTACTTATGCCCACAGGATACTAACATAATTTCACTCTGAGACTAAATATTTAACTTTGTTGCACAATAGTATTTGAAGGAGCCAACATGACTTTTCCTTTTAAAGCAGGATCACCAGAGAGTTTAAGAACTTTCACACTCCATTCTGAAGCCCATAAAAAGTAAAAGTTTCTTTTATGAGTTTTCTCCAATGGTTTAGTCATTCCAGTCTCTTGTTTATACCATAATAGGGGCTTATGTGCATACTCACAATATAAAAGGGAAATGCATAATTATATCTGCCACATTTCGACTGATCTTTGTTAGATCTAAATCTGCAGACCAAGGACTTCAAGTGACAACCACAACTGCAAACAAAGATTAGTTTGTTTGAAAAGGACAATTTAGGCCTATCCATTCCTGTAAACACAGTAGAAACAGGGACTAATTTCACAAAGAAATCCTTAAGAGAAGTATGCATACTGAGAGATCAAAACCATCAATATCATTCCTCAAACACTAGGGGAAGAACCCTCAACAAAGAGGAAAAAATACTGATGGAATCTTACTGACGGGGAGAGATCCTGAAACCCTTGCCATGGAACCATACAGCAACAGCCAGAGGGCTACAGGTAAACTTGGCTAGTTCAGCTTCTTAACATCAAGCCTAGAATTTGACATGCTCAGACACATGTGCTAAAACAACTGCACTCACACATCACATTTCAAGTATCCCAGTTCAAAGAAAAGGATGTGTTAGTCTGTTTTAGCACAAAAGGAGATAAAGGAATCCAGTAGCACCTTGTGAAACTAACTGGAAAGAATAAAATCCTAACATGTCCACTTCATCAGATGCATGGAATGAAGCCACTGTGGACAGACATACATAAGGACCAGAAGGGAATTGTTAAAGGCCATGGAAGTGCAAAAGGTAGTGAGGTGGTGATAAGTTTTAATTTAATTATGGTCCTAAAGGAGGAAGGTGGGAGACAGGTTTTGCAGAAAAGCTCAGATAAGTGAGTAAGCCTATGTATAGCAGAAGAAAGTCTTTGCCTAGTGCATCAGTATGACTGCAGGACCAGTAAAATCTTGTAAACCAGGCAGGGAGGGAATCCTCATTGTGTGGCTATGCTGAAAATCAATGATTTAATATATGTAATGTGCCAAGAAACCATCATCTCTGTTCACTGCAGAGGGACTGGAATTTATGTACAGTATATAGCATCCCAGACTTTACCTCGGGACCACAAACAACCCTGCAAGGTCGGCCAGTATCATTATTGCCATACTGCAACGACCTAGCATCTTCTCCAAGAAAGTCCATTGATTCTGCAGTGAAGTGATGACCCCCCCCCCAGCTTGATCAGTACAGGAGCAGACCATAAGGTCTGAAAAAGTGTTGCCTCCACCGCCGTCGCTCTCCTTTGACAAATGCAAGAGACGCAGCAACGTGACAGGTGCAACCCTGGTTCAACTTCTTCTGGTCAAGCATGAGGCCGGGAAGGGGAAACCGTACCCACAAATACAAACGCGTACAGCGTGTGGGTTGAAATTTCGCCTGCCCTCGAGGGAGGGCGGGAGGAACGAGTTGGCTCGTGTCGGGGAAAAGCCGGAGCGGAAGAAACTGCCCCAAAAGGGAGATTCTGGGACAGGTAAAGCCGCTTGGCTGAGGCAAAGAAGGACCGGGGCACCTCAGTGTCAGAACCCCTTAAGTCGCTGTTGGCTCCCCTCGGCGTCCCAGAAAGCCGCTTGGGCGCCTTCGTCTGCCTTTATCGCAGAGTTTCCTACTTCACAGCAAGGGAAGGGGGCTGAACGGGAACAGCCGAGCGTCGGTTCTCCGCGGGCGTAGGGAAGGAGGCCCCTCGCTGGCGAGACCAGAGGGACGGGAGAGTCCCCCCACCTCCAGAGAGGGCAACTTACCCGGCGGAGGGGCCCGTCCGTCGCGGTGGGCGAGGGTGGGCTTCCCGGTCCGTCTGCCTCCTTCGGCGCGCGGGGCCCCGCCTTGCCGACTTCCCCGCAGCTTCCCGAGCACCAGCCGGACGCCTCCGCCCCGGCGCTCCGCTGGCGCTTCAACCAACGCGCCAAAGTGCCCGCGGCTTGGCCTCGCGCGCCGCTCCTGTCTGGGACTCCCCGGGCGGCGGCGGCGGCTTCCAACGGGCGCGGCGCGGAGCAGGCTGGAGCGCGCCTCTTTCTTCCGCCGCCGCCGCCGCCGCCACCACGCCCCCAAGTCCGGCAGGGCGGGAGCTCGAGCGGCGCCCCGCTTGGGTGTCGCTGGCTCGCGCTGGCTCCCGCTCGAGGGGGGCGAGCAGAGCGGGGCGGCGGGGGACGACCGGCCCTCTCAGAGCCGCCTGACGGGCTCTAAGAAATAGTTAGAAGCGAAGTTTTTGCGACGTCGGTGGCTCTGCTTTGGCCGGCGACGCATTCAGGGAACAGGCTTTCCTATACTGCGCCTTTGAACGTCTCACTAAAGACGGGGGCCATTTCCGCACCACACTGATATAGTGCTATTATTCCACTTTCAACATCCTGTGGAATTCTGGGGCTTGTGGTTTACTGAGGCCAAAGAGCTTTCTGGCCGAGGTTTCTAAATGCCCCTTCCTAAACTGCAAACCCCAGGATTCCATAGGATGTTGGAAGAGAAATATTAGCACTATAATTGGTATGGAAACGGCCCAGGATTCAAATCCCGGCTGCGCCATGGAAACCCACCTGGTGACCTTGGGTGCATCACACTCTGAGCCCCAGAAAACCCCAGGACAGGGTAACCTTAGGTTTACCGTAACTCAGAAATGATTTGGTGGCACACAACAGCGATACAGGCAAACGAATCTGCCGCGGTTTTGGTCTGTGTGCCACCAGTGGCAGGAGCTTAGGACGGAAAGGCCTAAATCTTATAGTTAGTGTCAACCACAATAGACCCCCAAAGAACCGAGGACTCTGTAAATCGACACTTTTAGGTAAGTTAAATTGTTTGATTGGAACTAACAGTTGGATTTAGGTTTATGTCTTTTGTGCCGGTTTCTGTTTGGTGAATTTTAAGGTTGTAATAAAACTCAGACTACATCCCACAGTACTCAAGTATGGCCGCCTCAGTCTACTGAATACTTTCCAGTGTCCGAAAGTGCTAATTGTTGTGACTAAAAACAGCTGGCACTGAAAACAGGATGCAGGCCATAATTATCACTGGCCAGAAGCCAACTGCTAGTCCCCACAGGAGTTAGACCCACTGAATCAATTGGGTCTGTTGGCATTGGGATTTGCAGCTGTTAAGTGCCTTCAAGTCAACTCTGACTTATGGCAACCCTTGCCATTGCTTTCTTCTGTCACTGAGAGGGTGAGTTGCCCAAAATCACTGTGAATTTCAGTGGCTGAGTGGGGATTCGAACTCTGGTCTCCTGGAGCCTTAGTTCAACACTCAGAGGCTTACACCACACCACCTACCCTAACTGGGACCAGCAACTGGATTGAAGCCTTGAAAGAAATCTGAGCATAATCAAGGTGAGGCAGCTGGAGGCACAGGTTTCTAATCTTCGTCTTATTAGGGAAGGTGAGGACTTCTTAGATAGGGCAGAGAGGACCTTCCTGAAGACCGGATATGCGGAGGAGCTGCCTGATGAGGAAATCAGTTCCGTGAGCCAGGAAAGCGATGCTTGGAGGAATGTCACACGGAGAAGTAGAAGGGCCAGGAAGGAAACAGAGACTCTCAAACTGCAGAATCGTTTCAACGTTCTTGGTGCTGTGAATGATGAGGAACACCAGAAGGAGGGAACACAACATCAGCAAGAAGGAATCCAACTTCTGCAACTGGAACTTCAACACCAACAGGACAGCATCCAACCTCGGGAAGTCCAGACTCCTGACCTCAACACAATGCCCAGGCAATCCTGGGAATCTGCTTGTGAAGAACCCCGGAAGGCCCAGAGGAGGCGAGTTCTGGTGGTTGGGGACTCCTTGCTAAGGAACCGAAACAGCAGTTTGCAAACCGGACAAGCTCAACGAGAGGTCTGCTGTCTTCCTGGGGCCGGGAAAACCACGTAACAGAGAGGCTAGCCAGGTGGTAAAACCCACTGACCGTAACCCCCCGTTTTGGTTCACGTTACCAAGCCCGGGAAGCAGCTTTCACCACATCACAAAGGACTACGAGCTTATGGGGAAAAGCTTAAGGACCTTGGTGCGCAGGTGGTCGTTTCATCAATCCTCCCTGTTCAAAGATATGGTGCACGAAGGGAAGGACAATAGTAGAGGTCAACAGCTGGTCCGCACATTTTGCCACCGCCAACAGTTTGGCTTTTTGGATCATGGCTTGAAATTCCAGGAACATGGGCTTCTGGCAAGGGATGGGCTGCACCTCACGAAATTTGGGCAGGAACTTTTTTGCAAAAGTCCACACGGAGGATTAGGAGGGTTTTAAAACTAAGTACATCTGGGGAGGGAGACAAGATTATTCAGGACAAGGACTGGCAAGTGCGGGGGAAAAAAGGGCCCCAAAATGATATTGGCCAAGAGGAATAGCATCCAATGTGGGAGGGGTGGAAACAATGCTATGGGACTTGCAGGAAGGGCACGGGGACTTAAGTGTCTCTACACAATGCACGGAGTATGGGAAACAAACAAGATGAATTTGAACTCCTAGTACAGCAAAATAAATATGATTTGATAGGCATCACTGAGACCGGGTGGGATGAGTCCACGATTGGAATGTAGGAATAGAGGGGTATAGCCTATTTTGTAGAAATAGACCAAATAAGAAAGGAGGAGGAGACCATATGTCAAGGATGTTTTCACCTGTGAAGATACCCATGACTTGAACACCGGAAACCAGGTCGAGAGCATCTGGGAAAAATTTAAAGGGGGAGCGAGAAACAATAGGGATATTATAGTGGGGGTTTACTACAGACCTTCAGGCCAGACTAGGACCTCGATGGCGCTTTCATAGACCAAATGACTGCACATTAAAAAAAGGAGAGATACAGTAATAAGGGGAGATTTCAACACCCGGATATATGTTGGCAGTCAAACTCTGCAAAGGCGGCAAGGTCCAGAATTTTCTTGCTTGTCTTGCAGAAATTTTTATGGTCCAGAAGGGGGAAGAGGCAAAAGGGGGATAAGTATTCTGGATCTGATCCTGACCAACAGGGAAGACCTTGTTAATGACGTAGAACTGGTTGGATCTTTAGGAGAGAGTGACCATGCCCTATTAGAATTTGGCATTCAGTGGGGAAGAGAAGGCAAGTGTAGCCAGGCATTTGTCTTAGTTTTTAAAAAAAGCAGACTTCTGTAAACTGAAGGAGCTGCTGGCTGAAATCCCGTGGTAAGAATAGTCAATGAGAAAGGAGTTCAGGAGGCATGGGAGTTCTTTAAAAGGGAGGTACTGAAGGCACAGGCTAAAACTGCCCCATTAAGGAGGAAAAATGGAAGGCATCTGAACAAACCGGAATGGTTGACTAAAGAACTCTCAGCTGAGCTAAGTGTTAAGGAAAACATATACAGGAAATGGAAGAAGGGGAAATCACCAAAGAAGATTATAAGCAAGTAGCCAGGAGATGTAGGGAGAAGGTCAGGAAGGCTAAAGCACAATCGAATTTAGGCTGGCCAGAGACATTAAAAACAATAAAAAGGGCTTTTTTAAATATGCAGCAAAAGGAAAAAAAAGGAGACGATAGGGTCACTGCGCAAGGAAGATGGTGAATTAATAACAGGAGGAAGAAAAAGGCAAACTCCTCAACACCTTCTTCGCCTCATTTTTTAAAAGGATAAAAAAAAGCAACCTGGCAGTTGGGGAGAGGTGAGGAAGTGGGGGAAATGCAGCACAGAATAGATAGAGAGGTAGTACAGGAATACCTGGCCACACTGGATGAATTCAAATCTCCAGGGCCAGATGAATTATCCTAGGATTTTAAAGAACTAGCAGAGGTCATTGCGGAACCTCTTGCTATAATCTTTGAAAACTCTTGGCGGACCGGAGAAATTCCGGGAGATGGAGGAGGGCAAATGTTGTCCCCATCTTCAAGAAGGGAAAAAAAAAGGACCCAAAAATATTGCCCAGTCAGCCTGACATCAGTACCTGGAAAGATCCTGGAGCGAATCATCAAACAATCAGTTTCTAATTACTTAGAAAAAAATGCCGTAATTACAAAAGTCAACATGGATTTCTCAAAAATAAGTCATGCCAGACTAATCTTTTCTCTTTTTATGATAGAGTTACTTGCTTATAGATGAAGGGAATGCTGTGGACATAGTATATCTTGATTTCAGTAAGGCCTTTGACAAAGTTCCCCATGACATTCTTGCAAAGAAGCTAGTAAGATGTGGGCGGACAGGGCTACTGTCAGGTGGATTTGTAACTGGTTGACTACCGTACCCAAGGGTGGTCACCAATGGCAATTCCATCCTGGAGAGAAGTGACTAGCGGGGTGCCACAGGGTTCTGTCCTGGGCCCGGTGCTGTTCAAATTTTTCATTAATGACTTGGATGAAGGAAAAGGGCACGCTGATAAATTTGCAGATGACACCAAATTGGGAGGGGTTGCTAATACGCCTGATGACAGGATCAAAATTCAAAAGGACCTGGACAGATTGGAGAGCTGGGCCAAGGCTAACAAAATGAACTTCAACAGAGAGAAATGTAAGGTCCTACACTTAGGCAGAAAAAATGGTATGCAGAAATATAGGATGGGGGACACGTGGCTGGCTAACAGTACGTGTGAAAGGGATCTAGGATCTTCATAGACCACAAGCTGAACATGAGTCAGCAGTGTGATGCGGCAGCCAAGAAGGCCAACGCAATTCTTGGTTGCATCAATAGGATATGGTGTCTAGATCAGGGAGGTATTGGTACCACTCTATTCTGCATTGGTTTAAACCCCATCTTAATACTGTGTCCAGTTCTGGGACCCCAATTCAAGAAAGGGTATGGATAAGCTGGAGGGTCCAGAGGAGGGCAACCAAAATGGTGAGGGGCCTGGAAGCCATGCCCTATGAGGACAGACTTAAAACTGGGGTTTAGTCTGCAGAAGAGAAGGTTGAGAGGGGACATGATAGCCATGTTTAAAATTTGAAGGGGTGTCATGTCGAGGAGGGAGTGGGCTTGTCTTGCTCTTAGACCAGGACAAGGAGCAATGGATGCAAGCTGCAGGAGGGGGGATTTGCCTGAACCTCAGGAGGAATTTCCTGACAGTCAGGGCTGTCCGGCAGTGGAATGTGCTGCCACAGAGTGTGGTGGAGTCTCCCTTTGGAGGTTTTTAAGCGGAGGCTGGATGGCCACTTGTGGGAGTGCTTTAGGGGGTTTTTGATGGCAGGGGGTTGGACTGGATGGCCCTTGTGGTCTCTTCCAACTCTACATTTCTATGATTCTATGATTTATATTCTAAAAGTAGGGAGGGAAAAGAGGTCATTATGTTCAATTGGTATTACTCTCAAATGGGTTCCATTTCTGCCATTCTGTAATATTTTAATGTAAGATTAAAAAAGTTTTTTTTTTCTTAATCCAAACTAAAACACAATTGTAGTTCCAATCCTTTTTTCTTGCCCCTTTCCCTTGCCTCTGTCGTTTTCCCTCCCGGTCGTAACAGCCTCCAAGAAGCTGTTGTCATGTTATCCCTTAATCTTTTTCACTCCAGGCAGAGAGAAATATGGTAGAGGATTTCCAAGCCATTTTTATCTCTTACTTCTCAACAATTTATAGATATGGCAGTCTGTTGGCCCTGATACTCTTGGCAAAACCTCATCCTGCTGAGGACAGAACTATTTATTCTCTGTCTTTCAACCACATCACAGATCAATCCAGATCCCAGCTTTTGCAATATAAAAATGCAGAACTCAACACGTTATTTTAGATAATGAAGGAATTATTACATTTGTGTAGTTTTGGTAGTAATACATTTTAGAGGTTTAACTGCTTGTGCTTTGTCTCTGCTCTAAGAAGAGCTTTTGTCTGGTTGTTTATGTTTGTCTTCAGTATTTTGTTGTCTTTGATTTTAATGGACCTGTAAAAGGGAAAGTAGTTTATTCTTGTAAAAGTTTTTCAAAAGCATGTAAGAACATGTAACCATTTATTTCAAAATAAAGCTGAAATGGCTGAAGTACAAACATCCATTGTGTATACATAGAAGTAGGACCAATGTCTTCAATGTGTTAGTTTTATTTTTAACATCTCAGAAGGTTTTTTTAAAAAATCTCTGTCTGTCTGTCTGTCTGTCTCTATCTCTAGTTACATGCCTCTTATGTCAGGGAAAAGACAGTTGGGCCTCCACATTTACAAGTTTCACTTTCATGGACTGGATTATTTGCAAGTTTCTCCAACCCTTTCCTCTCCTCCTCACCTCAGATGCTCCTTTTCTGGGGAACCTTTCCTCTCAGTGGCTCCAGTCAGTGGCTTCAGCCCTTTAAAAACCCACCTCAGTTATTCCTCTTCCTCCTCCTCCTCCACCAGCAGCTTCCTGCCCAGCTAAGGATGGCTCACAGCCCAATTTCTCAGCACCATAAACCCTCTCCTATGTCCCCCAAACCCAAGGAAGGAGATGGGTGTGAGAGAGGAAGATAGGGCCACCATGCCAACCCACTCTCTTGTCTTCTCCTTTCTCTCACCTGGTTTGGACCCTGGGTGTCATTCTACCTTGCTTCAGCCCCCTTGCCACAGATACATACACATATTTTGGTATTTGCAATTTTCCTACTTTTGCAGGGGTTCTGTGCCCCTAACAGTAGTGAATGTGAAGGGCTGACTGTATACCTACCACCCCAGCAAGTATATATGAATTATTTTGACCAGGGAAAGTTTTCCTCTTTCTGTATCAATTTGTTTTCCAAATGGGTAAGATCATCTGATAACTGTTGCTAAGGCCTGCCAATCTAATTTTGTGCTTACTGCGTGTTTGCTGAGAATTATGCCTTATTATGGCTTACTCCCAGAAAAGTATGCATAGAATTGCATCCCTAGACTTGTGAAACTGTATGGTCGCTTTCACATTACACAATTATAGCACTATTATTCTGCTTTAACTGTCACATTTCCATCTGTCTGAATCCTGAATTTACAGTTTAGGGAGAAGTATTTGAAAATCTTAGCCTGAGAGTTCTAGTGCCTCACTAAACTACAAATCCCAGGATAGGACTAGCCAAGGCATACCCTCCAAAAATTCTCAGATGGAAACTGGAAAACGTCTGGCCAAACAAAATTCAAGCATGGTCAAGATGACAAAAAGCTATTAATGAGGATGAACACACAATCTAAGAAAGGCTGCAGCAATTTGCTTTTCGCTGAGCTTCATGAGAAGGACAAGATTTTGTCCCCTCCAGTCTTCTCTCCCCAACTGAGTTAACTAAGTGCACACTACTCAGTCTGCAGCAACTGAAATAAGGTGAAAGCAAAGGAAGAAAGAAAAACTCTGTTATTTTAAAAAGCAGCTTAAAAATGGGATAATCAGCACTGTCACTGCCAAATCAGGACAGTTGGAGGGTATACCATGGCAGTTAAAGTAGAATCATAGTGCTATAACTGTGTATTGTCAAAGGGCCTAAGGTCTCCTGTGAGCTTTTGGAAATGTTTTTTATGTTGCAACTCATAGAATCATAGAGCTGGGAGGGGCTCATGGTCCATCAGTTCCAACCTCTTGCTCAGTGCAGGATCTCCAGCCAAAGCATCCTCAACAGGTAGCTGTCCAGCCTCTTTTGACAGTCCCTCCCCCCTCTAGGCAGTTGGTTCCATTGTTGAACCACACTCACTGTCAAGAAGTTCCTTCTAATGTTCAGTTGAAATCTACTTTCCTATAACTTAAAACAATTGGACCTGGACCTACCCTCTGAGGCAACAGAAAAAAGGCTTGCCCGCTTCTTTCTGTGACAGCTCTTGAGGTATTTAAAGAGTACAGTCATGTCACCCATCAGTCTTCTCTTCACCAAGAGAACATGCCCAGCTCCTTCAACCCTTTCTCATATATTTTGTTCTCCATAACTCTTATCATCCTTCCTAACCTTCTATGAACCTGCTCCAACTTGTCTGTATCCTTCTTAAAATGAGGTGCCCAGAACTGAACACAGTATTCCAGATGAGCCCTGATCAGCACAGAATATACTGGGACTATTATTTCCTTTGACCTGGAAACTGTGCATCTATTATTGAAGCTAAAATAGCATGCACCTTCTTTGCTGCAGCATCACACTGCTGGCTCATGTTCAATTTATGATCAATAATAATTCCAAGGTCTTTCTCATGTGTAGTGTTGCTGACCACATATTCCCTATCCTACAGCTGTGCATTTGGTTTCTGTGGCCAAAATGTAGATATTTTTTTTTTGCATTTCTATTGAATTTCATTTTATTAATTTCTACCCAATTTTGTAGTACATCAAAGGTCCTTTTGAATTTTCTTCCTATTGTGCAATGTGAGCCAACCTTCTCACTTTTGAGTCATCTGTAAAATTTGATTAGGATTCCCTCCACTCAGTCATCTAAGTCATTGATAAAAATACTGAAGACTAATCACCCTAGGACAGAACCGTGAGGCACTCTGCTTTAGACCTCTTTCCAATCTGAAATGCAGCCATTGATGATGACTCTTTAAATACAACATTCCAACCAATTGATCTATCTGACAGCTCTGCCATCTATTCTACATTTAATCAGTTTTCTAATCAAAATATCATGGGAGACCTTATCAAATGCTTTGCTGAAATCCCAATCACTGCATTGTCATCAAGATACTTGCAGTCAGACTCCTGTATAATCCGTTCTAATATTTTTTCTAGTACTAAGGTTAGGCTGATTGGTCTGTATTTTCCTGGATCTTCCTTTTTTACTTTTCCTGGCACCTCACCTATTCTCCAAGATTTCTAAAAAATAATGGTAAGTGATTCAGAGAGTAAATGAGCAAGTTCCTTCAGTACTCTGGATACAGTTCATGTGGTTCTACCGATCTGATTTAGGTTAATTAGGTGATTCCTGACTAACAACTTGTCCATCTTGGTTTGCAATCCAGATTCCAAGCCAAAGTCTTTGCTGATGCATAGAAGCACACAGTTTTCTTTTTTGGGAGAAAAGTGAAGCAAAATATGTACTGAGTAGTTCAGCCTTTTTCATTGCAGGACTAGTGGCTAGCCGTTCCAGATTTTAAACAAGGGTCTTTCTTAGTACTACCTGGGCATGCCAGAAACGGAATCAGGAACCATCTGCTGACAGATGTTAAGAACCGTACGAGATGCTCCTGCTAGTCCATTTATAGAAACAGCTTGAGAGAGACGAACAAAAGGCAAAAGTTCATGGAGAGAACCAATATGAATTCAGTTTTTAAAAAAATCTGCTATTTGCTCCTCAGGGAACACAACAAAGGTATCTGTTTTTCCAATAAAGTGTGAGGCAGTAGGGGGAAAAAAATAAAAGGAAGGCTGCATTACAGGCGGATCGAGGAATCAAGAAAGCCAGAGCATTAAGTTTGCACAGCCAGAACGGGGCAGCTGATGACAGGGTGTCGTGGAGCTTTCTTATTCATAGGGTCACCATATGTCGAAGCCAGCTTAATGGCACTCAACAACGATCTCCTTTCTCCTTCACTGTATGGTAGGAGTAGGAATCATGTGAATCTCCAGATGTTGTCAGTCCATGCCAGACCGGTCTTGCTGGCTATTAAGTCAAGTCAGGCAGACAGAAACACAAGCAGTTTTTAAAAAATGGAACTCAAAAGCTAAGAGGACTTCAGTCTGGATGTCAGTTTTCCATGCCTGAAATGGTTTTGCTTGTCCATTTTCAAGGAAATTATGTTGAAAATCTGTTGTGGTGGTTAATATTCCACCTTTTCCCCAACCCTGGGACTCAAGGCAACATGAAAATTAAAAGAAAAAAGAAAAAGAAAAACTTTCATTAAGTTAAAATATAGCTAGCAGTATAATTTAAAACAATTTAAAAGAATATCCATTACGAGGCAACTAATATGGACAATGGAGGACATAATGGAAAGCCCTTTCCCCACAGTCAGTTCTCAAAGGCTGGTTGAATAAAAAAGTTTTCACTTGCTGCCAGAAGGACAGCATGGAAAGGGCCAGGCTACCCTCTGATCCAGAACCTGAGAGCAGATGTAGCTTTGAAAATGGTAGGACAGAGATGGTACCTCCTACTACAGGGAGGAAGATGTATCTACTCACCTATAGATGAATCATGCTTCTCCAGCATCTTTGTTTAATGCTCCTTTATTATGCATAAGAACATACACACATACATTAAGCTGAGACATAATACAGTTTGACTGCGTTTCCCAGCAGCTTTAGCCAATAGTGAGAAATGCTTGGAATTGCAGTCCAACCATATCTGAAGGGCCACACAACTCCTTTCTCCACTCTATGGGAAGGACCTTCATCACTACCTTGTACAGGTTGACAATTTGTTGAGGATCTGTTTGGTGCTTAAATTTCTCTTAACTTACACTCAATTGGATAAGCACTTGACCAAACTTTTCCCTTTATTCCTAGTCTCCACGGTTGGTCTCCAGCAAGACTGCAGAAACTCACAATACAGTGCCCTGTGTGTTTATTCTAGACTCTGCCCTGGAGCCTTTCCACATTACACAATTACATTACACAATCCCACTTTAACTGCCATGACTGCATCCTATAGAATTCTGGGGTCCTATAGCTCTCTGGCTGAGAATTCTAAATACGTCTCTCTTAACTGCACATCCCAGGATTCCACAGAATGTTGCCATGGCAGGTAAAGTGGAACATAACACTCTATTTGTGTAGCCTGAAAGAGTTACTGGACCTTGGAAAAAGTGAGAGACTGGCAGCTGCAAGGTACAAGTTATTCCATTCCCCATCTGCCAGGTTTCACTCCCCATTTTCTCCTTTCTCTGTCCAGCTGCAACAGTGACTTATATTGTTTCTCATTCCTGTCTGCCAGATGCAGCCAGGTGACCACTGGCTGTTTTTAAGCCAGTTCCAGGCACCAATACAGCCAGTTACCCAGCCAATGCCCACACAGTGGTCTACATACAGGTAGCTGATTCAGATACTGTTTCCCAGGCTGTTTCCACACTATACTGTTGTAGTGTAATTACTCCACTTTCAACATCCTGTGGAATTCTGGGGTTTTCAGTTTAGGGAGAGGCACTTAGAATTCTCAGCCAGAGAGCTCTTTGGCCTCAGTCAATGACAAATCCTAGAATTCGACAGGATGTTGAAAGTGGAATAATAGCACTATAGCAGTGTAGGGCTGAAATGGCCACAGGAGCTTCCTGGACCTAGATGAGTTTTACTTGGCTGCTCATTTTCTTATCTTAATTTTTGAGGGCACATAGAGGGACTAGCCTGCTCGATAGAGCTGTGACGGTCTTGTTACCAGGCTGTACACCCCTACATTTTGATATGGTCTAATTGGCAACATACATTAATTGGAAGATGTGTTAGCATAAATATAAATCATACTTATGGCTGGCAAGGCCATGTGGAAGAAAAGGACATTGGCTGGGAGTAAGTCAGAGATGACCCCAGCATGGTCATGTCAAAAGTTCTCTGAAATTAGCCAAGAAAGCCTGACTTAATGGCTCTGAGCTAATCCTATCAACTGACAACATCAGAAAACAATAAGGTGCCCAGGACCCTTACTGTGTGCATATCCTACTGCAGACAGCCGAGAAACCCCCTCTCAACCAAGACATTGAAACCAATTGGTCCATTCCAGACCCCATTGTCTGTGTTGCAACTCCCATTGTTCACTAGGCTGGGAGAGCAATCAGTTCACACCCCTTCAGGGAGGAAAAGAGAGTATATAAACCCTTGGTTTTGAGAAGTCAGTTGCAGTCAGATGAAATGCTGGACTCTACTATATCGCTCTGAATCCTGACCTGTCTGCCCTTAGACAGACATCTAAGTCACATTTCAAGCCCTTCACTTCTCTTCTGAAATGGTAATTATATAACCCCAAAAACCCTCAGCCTCTCTATCCCCCTCTTTCTCTTTCAGTTAGCTCTTGTGTGAATGCTTGACTGTATTATCTTGTGTGCATGCATGAGTGAATTCCCCCAATAAAAACACATTTTTAGCTTACTTTTTAATCTTTGGCTGGCTTTTGCTTGTTCTGACCCCATAAAAATTGGGTTGAAGGTCTCGCTGCTCCTCGTTCTGCCAAAGCTAGTGCCAATCTTTGCATTTTTGGAATGAATCAAAGTGTCCCTCAGGGGACCCCCAGAAGTCCCAGTAACAGGTCAGACAGACATTCATGTGTGTTCGATAAATCCTTTGATAAAACAATTTTTCCTCCCAAAAGGGGTCTTCCTCAGGGAGATATACCTCAGCAACCAGCATTGTAAATTAAGCCTATATTTATCATCCAGTGACCAATTACAAAACCAAGTAGCCTAAACACATAGATAAGTACAACTGTATCTCTGTCAATTATTTATTTGTGTTTGTTTTATGTGCCAGACTTCTCCTGGAGTGTAACCCAAGGTGGCTCAGAAGAAGAATTTTTTTTTTCCATTTCATGAGAGAATATGGCTTCTAAAAACATACTAAACCAGGGTTTCTCAACCACAATTCAGAATCCAGAGTTCTGCAAGACATCATGGGGGTTCTACAAGAGATTATGAATGAAGAAAATTAAACTTTTTTTTTGAGCTGCAGGCTTTTATAGAGGGAGGTCCTTGAGACCTGAAATTATTTCAAAGGTTTCTACAAGATGAAAAAATTGAGAAAACTGAAGTCTTACCTAACTGGAACCTGAGTCTCAAAGAGGGGGTTGCACTCTGCTTTGCTGCTGCTGAAGTCTCCTTTTGAAATTGCCTGAGTGCAGGGAATAGAAATTGATGGGAGAATTTCATCATATTTCTCCTCCCCTCAACAAAAGCATCTCTCATCAGCACCTGGGATGAAGCACCCTCATTTTAAAGAATAAAATTATTCCTTGAAGGCTTTGGCCACTGTTGCAGGAATCAGTGCAACAGTTCAGTTGAACACATACACCTTACAATACAATGTTGCCTAGATATGGAATCATCTTGGTAGCATAAAAGATACAGTTAGGAAAAAAATAGCCCACTATCTGTACACAAGACATTAGCTATTGAAGGCAGAAGGAAGGGCATGCATTTGTTTTTTTAAGACAGTGGGTTTGCTATATTTTCCTTTCTTGAAATACAAGAGTCTAATCCGTTTTACAATCCAGATGATGGTAGTGATCAGACCAAAAAGCTAACAGACATTATAAGTTTAGAGAAAGCCATTGTGGCATACCTCAGCACAGAAGGCTGCTGTAATACTGACAGGAGAAACCTGAATGCTTTACACTGCAGATCACAGATAGTGTGTCAGGCAACATGAGATGGAGGTAACTGAATTAGGTCAAGCTTTTATGGGATTATTTTGTATCTCATACTAAATAAAATATAGCTTATGGTGTTTCTCACTCGAGTAGTAAACCCCTCATGTAATTTCAGACTGCATGTTTTGAGTTTGTATATTGCCGTATATGTGATTCCCCAGACAAAGAACATGTTGAGGAAAAGGTTTCTAGCATAATTTTGTCTGTGTCGTGCTACTGCTGCTACAGCTATTATTATTACTTGCTTGAGGAATCATCTAATCAAGTGGTACCGTCTAAACACAGCTGTATCCAACCCCTGATAAGTTCTAATGGAAAACTAGACCTATGACTAATATGAAATCCGTGTATATCATTAGGCCTGATCAAAATGGTTGGAAAACTTCCTGTTTTGGATGACAAACTCAAATAATTACTCAGCCAGCATGGCCACTGGATTCAGGCAGTTATAGAAAGTCAAGAAAGGAACATTTACAAACTGTGAATCTAAGGCCCTTTCCTCAACTCACCTTTTCTCAGCACTTGGGTGCAGGGATCGTACGAGCAGCCTCCAGCAAGAGGCTCTCGCGTCCCCACTGCTTCAGCTCTGCATGAGCTGCCTGCCCCCGAGCAGGCAGTGCGAGAGCCCCGCCTCTTCCTTTCGCAGCACAGCCTGGGAGTTTCCCAGGCTGTGCTGGGACAGGAAGCACGACTGCTGCGGCTCCAGAGGCTCTGCATGCATGGCAAATGTGCATAGGGCCCTGGAGCGATGCATGATTGCCCACCATTTTCAGCTGAAAGCCAAAAATGAAAAAGTGCATGAGCGGTGCGTGCCCTACCCTGGAGTGTCGCGCATTGTGAGTGCATCGTGCAGATCACTCCTCTCAATCGTGTGATGCTCCAGGCACTCTTTCGCATGGCAAATGCCATGCGAAAAGGGCTTAAGATTACAGTCTTTTTGTTGCACACAATGGAGCCTACTTTGAAGTATACATACATAGGAGGATCACACTTTAAGTACTTTCAAGAATGAAGCAAACATTCTTTGTGGCTATACAGGAACAAATAAACCATTATAACTGCATTTGAAGGATGTCCATTAAATGTAGTGTGGCATAGTTTCTCAATGTGAGCTCAATAGTTTTCCAACATGCAAAGAGGGGAGTGTGGAGATTGATCTCCCAGACTTTGATTATACAACAGCCTTTAACTCAGCATCAAGTAAGCATTACCTTTTCTATTCTCACAGTTCTGTGGGGTTATGTTGGTGACAGGTGAACCACAGTCTATTATCGTTCCATCACTCTCAGCTTTCGGGCAGTACTTCTCTTGATTGCTGCGTTTTAGTAGTTCAGAAGATGGGTATGGAGAGATTTACAAGCCTACTTTCAGATTTGCTTTTGAACATTAATATAAACAAAATAAATGCCAGAGAGACGAAATAGTTAAATGATCCACAAACAGCCATACATAGACTCACTATACTACAGAGACAAAATGAAAGTTCAAGGATTTCTCAAAAACTCTAACCTTCACTACCTTATTAGATCTTGAAGAGATGAATGATGATCCATAAACCTTAGTTCCCAAAGTATACAAGCTGGGTTTCCCTTATCCCATGGATAATGAAACGATTTTAATCCAGCCATTTATTTTATTGAAGTTTTTATCTTGGCCTCTTCATGTGTTCCTGCTTCACAGAATACCTGTAACCTAATCATTATGCATCAGTGGATTGTTTCCATTTGACGTGTTTCAGACTGTCTCACACACTTATGACTTAGGATTACCTCATCTAGCCACAATGAAAGAAGTGAACCAATAGGATGATGTTGTTTAACTTAATCTTGCACCTGTAAATAACAATTTAGGGTGGCAAGAATGAAACTGGAATTGCTAGGAATATTTTAAGAAGCTACATAATTACCCCAACTAAAACTGTGTTCTTACCTTGGAGCACAAAGAGACATTGTTCCAAGACATCTCTCATAGAAGAGACCCATGCCTTTTAGTTATGCGATGCCTACAAAAAATATATAAAGGACTGTTTTATTGGTCCATCAGCCCTTAGAAAGTGCATATCTACAGCTCTGCTTCAGATAAATGCTTGCTAACTATGCTGTGGACAGTAGGTTTGCTATTAAGAATATAACCATTAAGAAGCAAACGAAGCACTAGTAGATTTGTGATAAATTTTCCTGGAAATAACAGAGGAGAAGGCTAATTCATATTAAATATTTTAAATATTTTCTAAACTATTTTAAACTATATTTAAACTATTTTAAACTATTTTCCTTGTTCCATTTTTCCAAACTCAAAATACACTCATCCTGAACTGCTGTTGCTTCATGGGAAAAACTGGTATCTTGTTATCTGTTAAATTTTCTCTTCAGATAACACCATGTCTGGGTGAATGTCGTTTTAGCTGAGAAAATAACATGGTGGGAAGGAGAATCAAACACTCTTCTTCCAGCTGTAGCTTCAAACTGAATAAGCTTTTCCTCATCCACATTGGTTTTATCTGTTTGTTCGAAGTGGGAGGCAAGATCACAGATCTCTTAGTGTTCTGTCTGTCTCGGCCCTAAGTCAGTTTCATCCTTCACCAGTCATGGTCAAGTCTTACATGAGAAGCCCTGAAAAGTAGGCTATATATGAGCAGAATAGTTGGAAAGATGCATCTCTGTGTAGCTGCAAGCCGGTGGCGCAGTGGTTAAATGCCAGTACTGCAGCCACAATGTTGTGAGTTCAATCCCTCAGGGCTTCAGGTTGACTCAGCCTTCCATCCTTCTATAGATCAGTAAAATGAGTACCCAGCTTGTTGGGAGCAATTAGCTAACACATTGTAAACCAATTAGAGAGTGCTTGGTGCTATAAAGTGGTACAGAAATGTAAATGCTATTGCTAAAATGCTAAATGGGTTCTCTGCATTATTTATTTAATAATAATACTTAACTTGACTGTAGCTTTTCTGGAACATGCCTTCATGGATGGTGTAATCCTGTTTACTCATAAATAAGTCCCTCTCCAATGGTTGTGTATCCAGGTAGACTTGAATAAGCATTATAGCCTGTGTAATCCTCTCAACAGTTCTGAAAAGCACTTAGATGGAAGGTTGGAATTGTGTTTTGAAAGAGAGCAGCCTTCTTAAAGCAACCTAGGAAATTCATGGCTCAGATAAATCAGCTCAGACTTTTAAGCCACTATGCCACTAAAGCCAAATTTCACTCCACTTACAGTAGATCCATTAACATTTTAGGAATTTACATCATTTGAAACTAACAAGTACCATGTATTTCAATGAGACTACTCCATGATGAGATAATCCAAAATGAAACAAAAGATAGTTCTCAAAAAATGAAACACTCAGGTCAGATGGCAAGTGGGGTACAGCACAGGACAGCTACAAGTAGCACTGTGGCTAATGATAGAACTGGATTCAAGATGAAAGGACATTCAGCTGTTGATGTGATCAGAGTTGAAAGGAAAGTCTGAGGCTGCATAACACATACTATAGGAACATGGAATGTATGAAGCATGAATCAGGGGAAGCTAAGCATAGTAAAATAAGACATTGAATGTATAAACATTACAATACTTGGGGTGAACAAGCTGAAGTGGACAGAAGTGGGTCATTTGAGGCAGACAATTACAGAATGTTTTACTCAGGAAATGAAAATCTAAAAAGAAATAGGGTGGCATTAATAGTGAGGAGAGATGTAGCAAAAGCAATCAAAAGATATAATACAAGGTCTGATTGAATCATATCAATGAGACTTTGGGAAAAACTCATCAAATTAACCGTAATCCAAGTTTATGCTCCAACTACAGAGGCAGAAGAAGAAGAAATGGAATGATTTTATGCTGGGATCCAGGACAAAGTTGATCACACATCAAAACAGGACATTTATCACAGGTGTTTGGAATGCAAAAATAGAACAGAATCCAAGATTGCAGGAAAATTTGGCCTAGGATCAAGAAATTAAGCAGGAGACTGACTGACTGAATTTTGCAAGGCAGTTTGCAGTTTGTTCATCACAAACATACTCTTCAAGGAAGCAAAGAGGTGACTATATACATGGACATCCCATGATGGCCTATATAGGAATCAAAGAGACTACATAATCAGAAGCAACAGATAGAGAAGCTCCATTCTCTCTGCAAAAACAAGACCTGGAGTGGGAATTCTATGTGACCAGCAGGGGAACACATTATACAATCAAGTAGAAATAAAAAGCTGATGGAAACAGTACACTGAAGACCTATATAGAAGAGATGAAAAGATGACTGATTCATTAAAGAAGGCCCATTTGAAGATGACTCTTAGAAAGTGAAAGCTGCACTCAGAGCACTTGGGAGAAATAAGTGACCAGGAATAGATGGCATACCAATAGAACTGGTTCAAGCTACAGAGACAGAATCTACTCTAGTTCTAATTAAAATCTGTCAAATATGGCAAAGAAAAGAAAGGCCCACAGATTGCAAACACTCAATATACATTCCAGTCCTCAAGAAAGACACTAGAGGCTGGAGTAACCACAGGACCATTTCATTAATTTCCCATGTAAGCAAAGTGATACTCAAAATTCTGTAACAATGATTTTTGACATATACAGAGCTAGAAATGTGAGCTGTCCAAGCCAGGTTCAGGACAGGAAGAGGAACAAAGGATAATACTGCAAATATCCATTGGATAATGGAGTATACTAAAGAATTTCAGAAGAAAATCGGCCTTTCCCTTATAGATTATAGCAAAGCCTTGGATTGTGTAGATCGTGAAAAACTGTGGATCACTGTTAAAGAAATGGGTGTGCCACAACATTTGATTATCTTGTTGTGTAACCTATGTGTAACCTATATACCAGCAGTTTATGATATGCAGAGGATACCATAGTACAAGCAGAAAATAGCAAAGATTTCAAATGGTTGCTGTAGAAAGTCACGAAAATAACTATGGCTGGACAGTTAACAAATCTGATAGGAAGAAAATCAACTCCTTTGGAATGTGGTGCTGGAGGAGAGTTCTACAGAGACCATAGAGCAAACCAAGTCTGAACTCTCCCTAAATGCCAAGATGACTAATATGAGACTGTTGAACTTTGGCCATATAATGACAAGACATGATTCATTAGAAACAGAAAATAATCCTTAGTAGTAATTGAAGGCAGTAGGAAAAGAAGAGGACTGATGGCCCTGAATCTGCATGAACAAGGTAGTTGAGGGTAGGATGACTTAGAGACCTCTCATTCATAGGGTTGCAACAACAGTAGCTCCATTCAGGTCTAATATTGGAATTGGCCAGGGGATGGGAATTCATGCAGCTCTCTAGATGTTGTGGATTACAGCTTCCAACATTCCTCATCATTGTTTATGTTGATGAAGGCTGCTGCGAACTGCAGTCCATCAATATCTGGAGGGCTGCATAATTCCCACCCTTATTTAACTGTATATATTTACAGTTAAGGGGATTTATTCTTTTCCATCTTGAAGTTTACAACATCTTAAACTGGCCCCTTTAGCCAGAAAAGACCCTGATCTTTCTAAACTGCTGGTAGATGGTATTAATTTTCAATACTTTCCAGCCTTGACTAATTTGAATTATTAAACAAGACTGTTCATATTGGTCAAACTACTCGTTAGTATTGGTCTGCCAGCCACTTACTTCTTCTAGATGTATACGCCTCACTTCCATCCTTATCAATTTAATGCATAAATACTTAATTCTGGAGACTCACTTCTCTTGACATTTCATTTAGAAATGAAAAGTGTAAACTGTGACCAACTGGATTTTATAAGAAACCTGCAGCCCTTTAAGGCTGCTGGTTGCATCTGTCAGATGCAATGGAGTCACACCAAAATACTTAATGGAGTTAGGACACATGTCAAATTGGACTTCCTTAGAAACTCCTGAGAGTACTGTAGTTCTGATTACAAAGAGAAATACACACTACTAGATTTCTCTTTGGCTTCATTTATCCACATCTCACACTTCTGATTCATGCTAATCTTCAGAAAAGATCAAGTACCTTAAATTGTACCTGAAGAAGGAAAGACAGCACTTGGCCTATACTGAGAAGAAAAATCAAACAAAACACTCAAGAATGTTTTACCATTTAAAAAACTCTGTGTTGTTCTTCTAAGTCTTGCTATTCCGTTGCCACAGTGCAGATGTTCAACTGTCATAATGGGTATTAGGGTAGCCCTGAAGTTAAGCATTCTGTGCAGCTAGGAAAATTAGACACAGCATTTCCTAATCCAGTCATTACCTGTTTACATCATGATTTGTGGCACAAGAAAAACTTATTATGAAAGGCTTGTCTGGAGGCTGAACTACTTTTTGACTGAGCCAGCTGAAATGTGTAATTATGAAAGTGTTATTGCTTCAAGAAGACTTATATTTTCTTCTGATCATTTTTAGCAATACCAGTTTCCTTAAAGTGGAGGTTTGGGTACAGAAAGAAAAGCAGCAGAATTCAATAGAAAGGGGTTGTCATAAGTAAGAGTTGATCTGAATGCACGTGACAACATGTCATAAATTTCTCCTTTAATTCCATTACTGTTTCTGCTAAACTCCACATAGTTAAAATACACAAACTTCTAAAGTGCTTGCATTTCATCTACAATCTTGAATACATTTATCAGGTTGTAAATCTCTTAGAAATGAGATTTATTTCTGAATAAATATGCTTAGGACTGCATTGTATATGTTGTAAAAGTGTTCATGGTTAAACCTCTGCAAAACTTTCTGTGTGAGAGAGTGCTTCCTTTTGCATTTTGAGTGAAGAAATGTTTTGACAAGTAATCTGCACAAAAGTAGAAATTTATATTTTAAGCTCAAAATGATTGAAATTCAGTTAGGTATTAAACACTATGTATATTATACAGAATTTAAATGACTCCCTTTCTGTCTATTTGTTACAAATCTCCTGGTGTTGGATAAGTAGAATCTGCATAGTAACCATTAATATATACTGAACATATATAACCAGGCCTATAAAAATATCATCCCTGTCTTCCCTCAATCCAATCAAGTCCTGTGTTAGTTCTGCATCCATTAACTATCCTAGTAGATAGATAGATGGAAGCACAAAATGAAATGTGGAGAAAAACGTAATGACAAGATGATGCACGTCTGTTGAAAGATATGGCCAGACCATTAAATATGGGAGCCTTGAATTAGCATTCTGCTTGATTTCTGAACTTCATAAGTACACAGAGTAGACATCAGAAATATGTTGGTAAGACAATCCAGCAGCTGTCCTACAGTCAATTTATTTACAAAGCTACATACAATGAGAAAAGGCTGCAGGTAATAAAGTTTATATTCATTTCTTTGCTTGTGTCTTTTTGTTTGGTGAACTTTCCCATAACATACTGGGAATGGGTGAACAAGTATTCTACCTACTCAAGCATTTTGAGCAAAAATGGTTGAATACATTTTCGTCTGCAGATAATGTAACCATAAAAACACTGTGATAATATGAAGTGGATATCTCCATTGGAAAACATTAGAGAAGTGAAAATATTGCGTAGATAGAATGAAGAAGTGAAAAGCAGCGTATGTTGCAGAGGTGAGGAACCACAGCCCTAAGATTGAATCCACCCCTCGTGGAATCCAAATCCAGCCCTGTGAGTTTTCCAAGGTGGTGACACTACCTTTCTGCCAATACCATCATTTACACATTTTGTTCCCATTCTAAAAAGTTGTAATTGCTTTCCCATGTCTTAGTTATGGTTGTCAGAGCTTTAAGATGCTGGAGTTTTTAATCCCATTTGTTTTTCTTGGGCCTGGACAACTCTGGAATGTGGCCCTCAAAGACTTCTCTGAAGCTGAATTTGGCCCTTGAGCTGAAAGAAGTTCCTAACCTGTGATATAGAGAGGAGGCTATAATGCGCGCGCGCACACACACAAATCCCCACTTTCAGTCACAGACCTTGGCTTCTGTATATAGTAAAGATACTGGGGGAGAGGAGGGTGACAAAATGCTCCAGAGGAAAAGTGAAGCATTGTGTCAGTGTGGATTTATAAAGAATAAATCATGCCATGCTAATCTATCTGTAAGAGCCAATTCATATAACCTTAGGAGTGTAGTGAGATGATAATGCTCTATCCAGAGTAGATTTAGATTTAAAGCGCTTGTAATTTTCACGTTATCTGAGCACACTGTTCAGAACACATATTGCAATAGATTGTAATAAAAAAAAATCCTTATGGATCAGTCAGTGGAGGAGTTATGAACTTTATTCATAAAGTGGAGGAAAAAACCCTCTTTTCTTTCTTAATGTTCTCTTTCAGGCTGTAACATTCACACGTACATAATAAGTACCCTATGCACGTCCACACTATCATATTGTCCCCAGTGTCCTGTGTCCTTCAGGAGATAAATACATTTCAGGACCTGTTCGTTGGATAGGGTTCAGCATGTTGGATAGCTCAGACAAAAACCTACAGTAGATTCACTCCCCAAAAATCTGGAAGCCACAAAGTACCACTAGGAAATGTGGTTTGGTTTTCTGTGTTCTGGAACCACTTCATCATAGCAGTCAAGATAGAAAAACTCATGGAAATCAAATCAACCTGCCATGTTCCAAACAAACACACTCAGAAACAAGAGAGAGCTTTAAACCTGGCTGAGGACAGCCATTATCTAAAACCACCATCAAAAAGACATTAAGAGAACAGAGTGACTAACATAGAAAAGGTTCTCACCAAACCAAAATGCCTCTTGGCTTGATAGGTTCACATCAATCAGCAAGGTTTCCTTCGAGAGTGAATGTTAATTTTGAAGAATCTCTCTGCATGGCTGACTGAGCATGTTTAGATTCTTTTTTAAAAATATTACTCCAAAATGGACAAGAACTTTTGGGGATGTGCCACACAACTGTATACAGTTGTACAGTTAAGCCTTATTTACAAGTTGAAAGTATACTTTGTGGATTTCCTTTAAAGGGTGATTGCCAATATGCTTCCGGTCTAAATTCAGCCTGAAGTCTGATTAATTTATATCCCACTTTGGTCAGCTTAACAGAAGTTAAGATGCATTCAGGTAAAAGTTCACATCAAAAACGTATAAAAATTGAAAAATAATTAAAACTATTGAGAGAATTAGAAGCAATTTAAAAGCATAACCATTTTTATTTTTAAATCTCAAAATGTAGGCAGTACATCATCTTATTAAAAAACCCTTTTCCTTTTCAATAAGAATCTGTGTATTGAATAAATTTTTATCATAATAATAATAATAGTAGTAAAGCTCCTTTTCTGTGAGCAGTCAGGAGAAATATGGTAGAAATGGTAGACTGCTATCACCCTGGTATTTGCTAGAAGTCAAACTTTGCCAAGAATATAAGGTTCAACAAATGCCTCACTTGCCTTACAGACAGTTTCATTGTTCAGAAGGTGGAGGAGGCAACAAGGGGATTAACTGTTCTGAATTTGGTCCAACCAACAGAGGTGAACTAGTCAGTGATGTAGAGGCAGTAGAATCCTTGGGTGGGATTGACTATATTCTGGAATTTGTTATACAAAGGAAAGGGGAAACCAACCATAATCATACATGTGCTCTATACTTTAAGAAATCTTATTTCTGAAATTTTAGGGAAATATTGGGTTAGATGTTGTGGTCAGAAATGCTCAAAGAGAATCAAGAGAAATAATGCTTAAAGATAAATGGTTAGTATACAAAGATTTAATAAAGGTAAATGGAAAACAACTGAAAAAATAAAAACAAATGAGGAATTAATTGAAAGACATTAAGATTGTTTGCTTATAGACAGTTATCTGAATGATTTCAATGGATAAAAATTTGACTTCGATATTGAAAAACAGAATTTAAGGAACTATTGTGCAAAGATGATGAAATTTGATAGCCAAAATGTATAAGTTGGTGTTGAAACTAGGGTTGAAAGAAGAACAAATAAAAGAATGCAAAATTAAATAAGTTCTATTCACATGGTACAACAGAAAAAGATGTGGACAAACAATTTGAAATTTACTTTAAGTTACAACTTCAAAGAACATTTTTATCAGATGAGGTATAAGTGGTATTTAACTCTGGAAAAAAACCTTCTAAAATGTATAAAGGCTTTTCAGTTAAATGTTGGAAATGTAATCAGAAAGGACTTTTTTTCCCCATAGGTAGACTTGTGAAAAAGCAAAGAGATTCTGGGTAATGATAAATCAACTGATGGAGGAGGACATTTTAATGATAAAAATTCAGTTGAAACCTGAAGTGTTTTTATTGAGCTCGATGGATAAATATTATAACTGACAGTGGGAATACTTCACACTCAGAAATGGAAATATCCCACAACAGCATCTGATTGGGTGATGAAGCTGCTGGATATGGTGAGATGAACAAACTACCACCATTAATTAAAGAAGCATATTTGAATAATGAGAGAAGATTATATATTTTTAACAAGTATTGGAGGGAGACATGCAAAAGTAGGATTTGAGTATTAGGGCTAAAAATATTATTGTAGGATGTTACATTTATCATATCACAGCACATTTGGCTATGTTGTCTGGAGAAGCTGGGAGTTGCAGGCCTTGTGATTCTCACTTCTTTTCTAGAAGAAGTTGGTTCTCCCTGAAATGTTGCATACAATGACCAAACAGGTAACTTGGAGCAGAGAAAATAGGTGGGTAGGAATGGCTGGTAACTACTGTCACACTGGTTTTCTTCTTACCAGAGATACTAATGCTAATATAACCTGCAACAGTGAGGTGAGTTACATTAAACTCAGCTCAACTTTAAAATTAAACTGGGAGAAGATTCTTGTATACATGATAAGATTAAAGCTAGGATGCAGTGTTCCTTTCGTAAGTGCTTCTCCCATCTTGCTATTTGGCCATGTGCATAGTTTTCAATCATTAAAAGGTCTTATGGGACAGGACAGTAATGGAAAATGCTCCCTCTGAAAACACAAAATCAGCCATCAGCTAATATCTCCCAGCGTCATTAATGCTATTTGGATTTCATGAATCCTTCAGGAGGCAGAACTAAAGAAAAGAACTGACCCTTACATAAGCAAAGTGAGACATTAGCTGAACAATACGTGCAAGGGACGTAATCAGAGCCAAATTGTTATTCTTCCAATCTTCCAGGCAGGCCAGAGGGGAGTATATGATTCTTCTCTTACCCATTTTATCCCCTGTGGGATACTTAGATTAAGGTGCCTTAGGTGACGCAATAAGCTTTAAGTCTAAAATAAAGCTTTGTACCCAATACTTGTTTTGTGCCCCACACAGAAACTGGCATCCTGTTAGTGACTTATGTGCAAGTAAGTGCTCGTTGCATGTATGTAAGTCCCTTTTTGGATGGGATGCAGTGAAAAGCTTTGGGAGGGGCTGCTGCTGCTGCTGCTCCTTCCAGCTAGGAGAAAGGAGATCAGAAGTAGGAAGGTGATTCAGACTATGAACGTCTGGCTGCTCTGCAGTCTCAGGGGAGGAAAAAAATATGAGTGAGCAGCATTTGAAAGCACACTTTGATTTCCTTCCCCCTGCCCTGCCTGAACTGAGCTGAGACCAGCTGCTTCTGTATAATCTCCTCCTTTTTTGATCTACCAGTAAGTGACAGTAGCAGGGGCCCCTCCTGGGGCTATACAGCTGTTAGATGGTAGAAGGACTCAAAATTTTGCATGCAGGTAGGATCTTGACAATAAAATACCATCTCTCAAGGTGGTTAAAGGTCTGTGTCACAAATAATGGGCCATCTTCTTTCCCAAATTATGTTACAGTACAAAATTGTACTGCATGAGCATTCTTATAAGTAAGTTTTCATGTACATCAGGAATGGGCAACTGCACGGGAATATTTTTGTATTTGGTATATTTTTAGCTATGTTGTTACTGCCTTGAATCTCAGACTGGGAAAGGCAAGATAATTAATAGTATTAACAACAACAACAACAGCTTTATGATATGGAGGTCCTTCAGCTGGTGATATGCAAGCTGACACCACTAAAAGTAATGTAGAGTCTTGGGGAACCTTAAAAATTAACACATTAACACTGTAGTAACCAGCACTGCTTGGGAGAATTTTTAGCCATTGTTAACAATTGTGAAGTTTCAGCTGTTCTGATGGATGAATACCTCTCTCTCTTTGGAGGCTCAAAGGTACTCATATTGGACATCAGACACAGTTGCCTCTGAGAGAGCATCTCTCTGCCAATCAGTCACCAAACACACTACTATGTATGAATGAATTAATAAATGGAGTGACCCCAGAGTGATTTTCTGAGACTTTTAATTCCTCTAGGAGTTTGTCTACCCTCCTAGATACCTCCCCTTCCCAGGAAATAGGATACCTTAAAGGCCATAGTGAAAAGGTCATCCACTAGGAACAGTGGTGAGCAACTGCAAAGGGTAATGCCATTTCCAGATTTAGGACAGGACTGAAACAGAGATTACTGTTAAGGGTTTGTTTGTTTCAGGATGAAGGGTAAAGGGGCAAGGTGTTACTCCACTGGAAAAAACCCTATCCCAGGATCTACAATTTTGATATTAAAATATGATTCAATGTGCCGGAGAGGTCACTTGGATGGGCATGTAGACAGCAATGGTCAAAGATCGAAAACCAGGTCAGGCCAGTAAAATCCTCAGTCATGTAGCCCCAGGAGACCTCAAGCTGTGTAAACCCACAATAAACAACTAGTCCTCAGCCCCTGAGAAGCCAGGTTGAGGGGATTAGCATGTCTGCCCCAAGTTGAGCAAATATCCCATCAAGCGAGGACCAGAAGTCACACCACAAAACACAACCGAAGATCCTGAGACTTTGGCAACACCTTGCAATCCCATCATGCAAAGGAAATTACCAATGTGGAGCTTCGTGCCCACTGCAACACCCATTGTTCTCCCCAGGAAAGGATTAGCCCACCAGGTATTTTTTCCCCTACAAATAGTCCCAGCTTTTGAGCAGTTCTTTGGATCACCCCTGGTCATCCCAGCAGACCGTTGCTCCATCCGTTGAGTGATCCCCTCAGCCCTCTCCGTGCTGAGCTCCACTCCTCTGCTGTTTTTCCTGGACCAAGGACTTCAGGACAAAGGTGCAGTATCACCCCAGCTACACCCCTTCAATATTCCCCTATGCAGTTTCCTCTCTTTTGCTTCTTAATAGGTCTTGAGTGAGTGTGTGAGTGATTGCGTTGCTGCGCGAGACTTTCCTTCAATAAAATCGTTTATTGGACATTTTTGTTTGGTTTTTGGCTTGGCCTGACCCCATAAACACTGGGTAAAAAGACCCCACTAGGTTACCCTGCCTCTCACATTGCTATTGCTTGTGCTCTGGCTAGTTTCCATTCCCCATCGCATGGAGCACATTGAGGTGTCCCCCAAGGGACCCCAGAAATCAGCGTAACAAAGGGAACACAAATTGCCACATTTTTTTAGCAGCTTAGGTAGTTTGGGTCCATTTTTCCCTCTGAAAATCATCCAAGGAATTGCAGAGCTCTTAGAGAAGGGGGTATTTTATCAGCACTGGAGCTTAACTCAGAGCTTCCAGTATACATTTAAGTGTATGATTTTTGGCTTTGGGGATTTCTGGCTCTTGGGTGGCACTTCTGCGATTGCATCATTGATTCTTCAGCCTCTCATTCCACTTCTGCTGGATTCCTGGGTCATAACAGGGAAATATGGAATGTGTTGCGTATTTCAGCTCATCTATTAATTTTACAGTTAACTCTGGTTAGGTATATCTCTTGCTGTTTGTCATATTTAGATAAATTATTTAATTAAAAAACAAAACATGGAGCAATTGCTTAAAAAAAAACGACATGTCACTATGATCTCTATTTCTTGGTTTCATACAGTGCTATTCTGCCCATTTTTTAACTTTTCTTTTAACCAATGTGCTGAAGCTAATACATGCAAAATGGAAACAGCTTGCAATTATTGGAACAAATATTGACTTATATGCCTTGTTACATTGGTTTTTCTTAAAGGAAACATGCACGAAACTCTCATAAACATCAACACCATCACTGAGGGTGAAAATTATATGCACATCCCATAGATGTTGTAGCACTGCAATTATAAAAGGTTGATTACTTATGCATTAGCAACAACAAAGAATGGAGGAGGGGGAATGGGTAAGCTTGATTTAAAGCTTTTGACTCTGGTCAATCTTGCTATTAGAAACATCGGGTTGTAATTTTCTGTCATTTGACTGTGAACAAACCCCTTTCACAGCCAGGTAAACACTGATGGGCATTTCCTTTGAAAATGTCTTTTACTCTTTAAATTAGAAGGTCAGTGCTGAAGAACAACATTGTTAAAACACCATTTGAGAACTTCAAACAGAAGGAGGCTTAATATATGAGGAGGGTTTTTCCCCCTTCTTCTCTTTTCTTATTACCCCCACCACTGTCAGATTTGCATTACGTACACTACTAGCACCAGTTTCTTATCATTCTATGCTCACATTAGTGTGCTAGAGAAAAATGGCAAGCTTTGTTTTCATAAGCTTTCTTAGTCTTTGATATAAAAGGATTCCACTCCATTGGGTGCTTGCAAGCAAAAATGTGCATACTATATCAACATATGCTTGGGGGTGGCGGGGGGAGCAAATGCGTTCTTAAAATAATGACCAGGCACCAAAAACTACTCTAAAAAAGATTCACTTCTACCCAATCATCGGTGATTCATGGAGTGAATGTGTATGTGTGTACACAGGGCTTAGTCCACAAGCCAAAACTAAATTCAATCTTTTTTTTTTCTCCTAAGAAGGGAAAATGTGTTTCAGAAGTGTTGAGTTATGGCTAAGATATAGCTGAGATATCTGAGATATCTTTCAGTTTTAAACATTGCTTGTTGAGGCGGGGGAATTCTCTGATCCCTGTAATAATGTGAATATTTTACAAGTATTTTAAAATGGATGGATGGATGGAGATAGATAGATAGATAGATAGATAGATAGATAGATAGATAGATAGATAGATAGATAGATAGATAGATAGGGCCCTAAATAGAGAAGGCCACCTAAATAATATCTCATGACTAGGAAAAGACATGGGCCATTTCTGCACTAGACTGTTATAATGCTATTATTCCACTTTCAATATCCTATGGAATCCTGAGGTTTGCAGTTTAGGGAGGGGCCTCAGATCCCTCCCCAAACTGCAAACCCCAGGATTCCATATGATGGCCATGGAATGTTAACATCACCCAACTTCCCAGTGCTTTCATTAGCCAGTACCTGTGCCAGAAAATCAACCTTCATTTATCCATCTTCTCAGGTGGGGAGAGATACTGCTTCTGGATATAACCTATCAGTTACCAACTGACCTTTGTTGCTAAGGGACTATGCCACCACAAGGGCCTGCTTGCTCCCAGGCTCCCATGGAACCTTGAAAGGGAGCAGCTGAAGCAGCAGCTACAAAACTGCTTGTTTATTTGTTTAACAGTCTGCTTTTCTCACAGTGTTTTTTCCCCAATGACCCTACCAATATTGATGCTAACTACTGATAAGAGGACACCTCACATTAGGGTTCCCAGAGGAAAAACTGGAAAGGGCTTCTGTACCTTTAATGATTGTACAGAAGATGGAATTTCAGCAGGTGCTGCTTGTCATGCGAACTAGTAACAAGCAACTGCTGTTGAAGTTCCCTCTTCTATACCACTATTAAAGGTATAGGAGCCATTTCCAGTTTTCATTCTGGTAACCCAGCTCTATATCATAATTCTCTCTGTGGAATGGAGGTAGGCTTTCTGCTTCTAGAACCACAAAGTAAGAAGACCACTGGAAGAAGTTTGAGTGTGACCCTCATCCTCAGCTACCCTGTTATTAAGAAACAGACAATTTATTGTTTTCTAAAATGTTCAAAGCAATTCACATACATTTGTCATCTTGTAAGGCAGTCACATTATCATCAAGGTGTAGTCAAAACATATCAAGACACTATGAGAAGGCTTGTACCTTGCACGGATCATGACGCATAATGCAGTATAGACAGGAACATTGGAAGCTACCAAGACATGTTATTTGTCTGTCTGGCTCATGGTTGTCTATTCTGCCCAGGTCCAGATGGACCCAGGAAAATGCCTTGAAAAGCACAGAAGTAATTTGTTGCCTATTAATGTCTAAAATCCAGGCAATGACACAATTGGATTTATTTGGTTCCCAAATTATTTTGATGGGATTCCAGTTAAGTTCAGATTCTCCCCACCATTTCCTGCCTATTATCCATTAAAACTTTTGCACTGGTAACTGCTGAGAATTAGAGTTTCCCAGGGTGTTAACTCTATTGGGAAATTCTATGAAAACTAAAACTGTAAGGATTCAGCTTCCTTTTAGCAGAGTAGCAGAAAAAGCATGTCCAAATTTGTGTATGGCTTTTCTCATCTGAAACTGACTGAAGGAACAAAATAAACGCAGGCAGTTTCAGGTTACAAACTTAGAAAAGTTTACTAGTGGCTTCTACATTTACATATCCATTGAGGAACCTGCATCCTAACTAGCCAATGAATAGTAGTAGCTTTATTCTTAACTCACCATCTTCTGATGGAGATGTGAAGCATGGTTGGAGAGGAGGAAGAGGAAGCAAAAATGGAGTAGAAAAGAGAGAGATCTCAGATGGTGTCTCTTTCTTTTATAAGACTGATGACCCTAGCAACAAACCTGGATCATATGATCTGATCACCTGAACACCAAAGGTATTTATGATCATGCAATTAAATGACACAAAAACAAATGGTGGAGCTTTGGCATGCAAAAGAGAAAGGAAGCCCTATGCCCCACTTGCTCTAAGAACAAGATGGGGGGGAGAATGCTGGAATTAGCATAAGCGTTTTACTGTCACAGCTTACTACCAGTACAATATTTTTCTATGCCAGCATAATTTACAGTTCAATCCTGTACACATCTATTGAGAAGTCATATCAAGTGGGACTGCCTCCCAGCCTTAGTATTCTACCAATAAGGAGTTTTTTTTTATTTGCAGTGGCATCACACTGAGGAGTTACAACTCAAGAATGGGCTCAAATTTCATACAGAGCAATCCTACCTACAGTGATTCAGAGGTAAGAGTGCAGAAGAATGCAACCACAAGTTGGATCTGCTTCTAAGTAGAATGCCTAGGATTGCACTATTAAAGAAAATATGCCTACTTAAATTCATTTGCATGATTAGGCACTTAAGTACAAGGCAAGTTGTGCATTTGAAAATCTGCCAAAATGCATTATTTTGAAATGTATAAAGTAAATTGATTTTTGTTTAATGCAGAAAATGACTTCCCTCGACACTTGCAACATGCTAATTTTAAGTAATAATGGTTGATAAAACGTTTTCTGACAAAAGTGCATTACTTAAGTTAAAAGCATCCATTTAAGGATGTTCATGGATAATTTGAATTTTCTGCCCAATGAAATTTGAAGCAGTCTGAGTTTGGAGAAAGCTGGCTGCTATATTGTCTGTGTGTGGTGTGCATTGCTTTTAATAGAAATATTTAAAGTAAATAATCACATTTTTAGTACCAAAAGTGAAATGTAATGATGTATAAATGAATTGTCCATGCAAGTCTGTGCTTCTCCTTGGTAACTTGTATTCTTGTGTTAGGCATTTAGTACTATTCCTAAACTCTGTAGGCTAAAATACTCTGAAAGGACAAGATTGGATCTGATTTTGGAAGCTAAAATCAGGGTCAGGTGTTACCCTGATTTCTGGGGGTCCCGGGAGGGACACCTAAATGTGCTCCAATTATTTGGGGAATTAGAATTAGCAAGAGCACAAGCTAAGCAATACGAGAGACAGGGCAACATAACGAGATCTTGAACCCAATGTCTACGGGGTCAGGCTGAGTCAATGAGCAAACAGAAATAAATTAAAATTTTCCTTTATTTTGATAACACAATCACAACGTATGTATGCAAAACACACTCACACAGACCTAATGAAAGAAAGGTAGGAGTTGAATAGAGGGTTTTAAGAGGGATTTTTGCATGGGAAATACTACACCTGTCCTGAAGTCCGGGTAGTCTGAAGAAAAATCAGTAGAAGCGGAGATTCTCAGCACGTGGAGCTGAGGGGAAGGCTCGTTGAATCGAACGACAGCAAGGTGGGATGGAAGTCAGAGCGATCCGAAGAAGCACTCAAAATCAGGGGGTCTTATAGGGGTAAATGTGCCTGTAGGCTAGTCCGTTTCCAGGGAAGACAATGGGTTTCAGGCTGGAGACAAAGCCTCTGAAAGGTCGGTACTTTGCATGATTGAATTATGACAGCATTGTCAATAGAGTAGACAGTATGCAAACACGGAGTGCTTGACAGTTGATTTTAGGCTTGTCAAGCTGCCTGCTCGGGGCAGGGGATCTTTTGTAAACAGCGTGCATACATAATGTGATCTTAAGAAGGTACTTGCCTGGAGGTCTCCTGAAGCTGCATTTTTGTTTTGAACGGTTCAAAACAATTTGTTTTGAATGGTTCAGCTATTTTCGGCTGTGCCCGTGTGCGTGCTTGTCTGGGGACCTCACAAGCACATGGAGAAGAATGGGTAGTGAAGGCCAAATTCTTGATATCAAATGATATCTAATATACCACAGGCCCAGGCTAGAAACTACAGTAACACAGGTCTGGTTATTACCTGCATGGGGGATCACCAAGGAATAGCAGGTGATGTAGGCTATACATAAGATGAAGGCAAAGGTTGATCACCCTCTGAATATTTCTTGCCCATGAAAACCATATGAAATTCATGTGGTCATCATGAGTCAATAGGTGCCTTTAATGAATGTGTGTGTGTGTGCGTGCGCGCATGTGTGCCACCTACTTCTGTGTGGTTTTTTTTAAGAAAGTACAGATTTTGTGAGTGGCTATGGCCATTTCTGCACTAGACTGTTACAGCGCTATTATTCCACTTTCAACATTCTGTGGAATCCTGGGGTTTGCAGTTTAGGGAGGGGCCAGTCAACCTCTCCCTAAACTGCAAACCCTAGGATTCCATAGGATGTTGAAAGGGGAATAAAATGGCTATAACAGTCTAGTTGGGAAATGGGGTTCATCTCAATGCAGTTTTCCATAACCTAATGCAGCCCACTCTACAACCCTACGCACCATGTTGGATGGCCTGATGGAAGCTGTACGTCAGTACATATGGAGAGCACCAGGTTGAGGACAGCAGCCTTAGTCCTAGTAAATAGCTACATTCTTTTGTTGTGTTTTGCAGAATAGATTAATTTTATACAAAGGGTGTATGCATATTTTGGATCTAAACAAAATTCTGCACCAAGGTAATCTGAATTCAGGGCCATCCCTACCATTAGAGAGAGGGAGGCAGTCACCTCAAATAGCAGATGCTGGAGAGATGGTGTAGTGACAAGGTGTTGTAGGACAAAGTGATTTTTGGATTAGGCTGGTCAGCTTTTGTACATGAAATAGTATGGCGAGCATCCCATCTCATGATAAATAACATGGTGTGCCTGGGAGAACTGATGAATAACTGAAATATTCTATGAATAGTATCATCCAGAGCTTGAAAAAGTTGCTCTTTCGGATTACAAAAGAGAAAGGGATCTGGGGCTCGCGGTTTGAAAAATAATGTCTTGAACTCTTGAATTCTTATGATTTTGAATTCATTGGTCAGAGGTTTTTTCTTTGTTTTGGACTACGATTCACAAGTTGAGTAGAAAGCAAAAGCAGGAGGCAATTAGGGACATACAGAGAGTGCAGAGGGGACAGAGTGGTGTAAAGAAGCACTATGACAGATGTAAATATTCCAGGGATAGTATCATCCAAAGCTTGGACAAGTTGTTGTTTGGATTAAAATTGGTCATGCTAGATGGGAAACTCTGGGAGCTGTAGCCCCAAATTTTCACTTTTTCAAGCTCTGAATTCTTATTATTTGAATTCACGTGTCAAGTTAGTTGCTTGTCTGTTTCTCAGATCAAGTCAAGTCAAAAACAAAAGCGGCGGAGGGGAGGGAATGAGGTCCCTGCCAGGTGAGGAAGGGACACTGTGAAAAAAAGAAAAAGAAAAATTAGTCCCCTGTTGCAGTTTAAGCAAGACTGGTTGCTTTTAGTTCATGCACTTAATGGAACTCATGTAGTCCTTTTTTCTACCAGGTTGTATTAGCATGTTGCTGCTCATGTTGAAATTAAAGACCTGAGCCTATGTAGCACTGGGCATTAATAAAACATGAGGAGAATAATTAGATGGTGTAGCTGCATGAGCTGTATATGAGTTGCAATGGGGGGGGGAAGCTCTAGGAGCAAAGATATCCATGGAACAAAAGGATATTTTCTTGCAAGCTAAACATGCTTAACATGTTGTAAGACATATACCACATCAGACCTTTTGTCCATCTAGCTCAGTATTATCCAGCTGATTGTCATTGACTCTTCAGGGCTTTAGAGTGGCAAGAGTCTTCTCTGGTCTTCGGCCATTTCTGCAGTAGGCTGTTATAGTGTTATTATTCCACTTTCAACATCCTATGGAATCCTGGAGTTTGCAGTTTAGGGAGGGGCTTTTGAGGCCCCTCTCTCAACTGCAAACCCCAGGATTCCATAGGATGTTGAAAGTGGAATAATAGCACTGTAACAATCTAATGTGGAAATGGCCTTACCTGTAGACACCAGGAATTAAACCAGAACTAGTAAACACTACTTATTTGACTACAGTATCAAGAATCTCCCAGCCATTATTGGTCATGCTGGCTGGGGAATGTTGAGAGTTATAGTCCCAAAGCTCCTTTTTTGAGGTTTTAGATTCAGTTTAAGCATCATTTTTTTTTTTTTTGCAAGTAAAGCATGTGTAGCACAGAACTTTGGCCCTTTCCTAGCATTTTAAGCCTCTTTTCTGAAATGCGTCAAAATGAAATCTAGCTTATAACGCTGGCAATCTAAAACCCAGCAAATCAAGCCCCATCCTTGAAAGACTGCAACCATTCTTCACCAAGATGTGTTGTTGCCTCCAGGAATAAAGTGCTGATAACAAGAAAATGGAAGGATGTTGGTAAATCCTCTTACTAGGTAATAAATCCTTTTGAATATGGCAAGATTTAAATCTGAGTGCTCATATGTTGGATTATACCATTACTTGAGTACCTGAAGTCTCATTCATTTCCATGTGTCTACTGGAAGTATGACTGAAATCTGAATTTAACAGCTTATTTATACTGAGAGTGGGGGACTTCCGGCTTTCTAGATGTTGATGAACTTCTGTTCTCAGGTTCCCTCACCAAAGTTCGGGCCGGAAAGGAGCTGGATTCCAGTGTCTGCAGGCCTACAAGTTTTCCAACCTTGATTTAGGGACAGCAACCTTTATATTATAGTTTTTCCCCCTCTTCTTTTGGAGAATTCATCAACAGAGGAACATCAATTTCATCATTCACTCTACTAAATAACTGGATCATTGAATTACTTTTGCTCTCACTGCATTGACCAGTTTTTGCTGTGAGTTATATATCATTCAAATTCACTGAGTTCATATGAGGTTAGACCCAGTCTTGAATTAAGCAGAAGCAATTTCTCGCTTTAAAAAGTAGATCCAAGCTGCTGACTTTATTTGTTCAAAACCTAGTGATTAATATTAATTTTAAAATGAAGTGCACCACAGAGGCTCTTAAGAATGACATAACAATGCTCCGCAATATGTTGTGATTTATTTTCATGTAGAAAATCCTTTTCTATGCCTTTAATCTAGCCTCAGTATAATCTTTCAAAATAAAAGGTATTATTTACCTAATGCCTATAGGCTGAGGTAAACATAGTAGTATGAGGCTTGTGTCTTTAAATGTGCTTGCCCCATTATGTGTAAAGCACCCACATTACTACCACTCCCTTTCATCATAAGTGAGATAGACTTGTTTTTGGAATAACTGGTCTCCACCCACCATAGCCTTTCCCTAAAGAGACACAAGTGAACACTGCATAAAGTATTTCATTTCATTTTACTTCATTGTATCCCTTGTTGTTGTGATACTAATCTTTGTATGTCGCGGTTCTAATCTTTGTATGTTCCTCAGACATTTTGGTTGTTAACAGTTTATTAAGGTTTTCAATCATATACAAAATGCAAGATGAGGTAAAAGAATGATTTTTCACTAGAAAAACTATAAAGGAAGAAATTGAAACTTTCTGCTACAAGAAGCCCTTCCCTATTTATTCGACAGGTTAGGGCAGAGCTTTCCAAACTTTTCATGTTGGTGACACACTATTTTAGCCATGCATCATTTTGCGACACAGTAATTCAGTTTTACTAGCAAACCGGTAAACTAACTCCTTATAAGAGATACAGACATATACATAAATTGTTGTAACAAAATATATGGGGACACAACATATCCCATGAAAACCTTTCATATATTTTTTAAAATATATCATTTATAAATTATAATGTACATTTCCAAGATTGTAGGTGACACACACACACACTTTAGGTGATACACTAACATGTTGCAGCACATCATTTGGAAAGCCCTGGGTTAGGGACTGGTGCACTGTCAAAAAACGAAAAGTGTTCAAATGTGGAACCCACAGTACCTTGGTCCTTAACATTTCAAATAAGCAGGGGACGTAGTACACAGACTGAACAAAAGACAGCACTGAATTGAAAAAAAAGGCAAAAACATTGCAAAAACATTGTGAAAGCACCATCTTTTCATTCTGTCTGAGTGCTATTCTGTGTCTACCACTTATTTGACAGCTGCCAAACTGTAGAAGCCCAGGAACACAAATGCAGAGGGAATTCTGGCAAAGGGAACTGCTCCCAGCAGTCCCTTCTAAGGTTATTTTGGGCTGTATCCTAGGTGGGGGAGGGTACATGGAGAACGCAGAGTCCTTGGATAGACCCCACTGCCACTCTTTCAACCCTTGCTGGAACCCATTAATTTGATGTGTAGTCAAAAGAGTAGACCATGCATTGAATATATGGTACTGAGTAATAATTTAGAATGGTTGAAAGAGTAGGTTGTTGAGAAGCAAGGTGTCAAAAAATGGAGTAGGCCTGTACCTTCTGGGGTTATAAGCTCAGGTGTTTGTTTTTCTTCTTCTTTTCTAGATATTGAAATTGTGCAATTGTGCCCATGCATTTATACATGTTCTGTAGTGCAATCTATTAAGAAATGTGAGAGAAGTTTGTGAACAGTGTACTAGCAGAGGTTGTAACATTTGTCTTTGCCTGGGCTTACTGGGAAGAGCAAAAGTCCTCCTTTCCTCTCCTGCTTTTGGACTTTGAATTTAGTCTGCAGTAATTGAAGTAAGTGGAGCACAAGGGGTAAAAGTGGAAGGAGAGGACCAAAACTGGGGCATTTGAAATGCTGCTGAAAAAGAGAGATGACAGAGGATTAATTGGGATTGTCCTTGTCAAATTGGGACAGTTGAAGGTTATGCAGTACCCCACAGGAAAGTCCCAAAAAATGCAGGTAGCTTAATTGATCTATTTTTTTTAAAGCAGTTTTCACGTTCATCACGAGAAGGTCTTTTGTACAACTAATAGGCCTTGCCCATTCTCGTAGGCCAAGCCACACCAAAATATTATGTATTTTTGCTGAGGGAAGAAAATAATAATGAATTGTTGCTGGGAAAATCCATTTTGTCTCTACATACAGTGAGGATTACAACTAAACTCAGATAGAAAAGGGAGTCCAAGAGGTGTAAAGCCAGTATGGTGTCGAGGTTTGGATTATGATTCTGAATTATGATTGTGAAGTTTGAATCCCCACTCAGCCATGGAGATTCACTGGGTGACTTTGGGGAAGCCGCACTTACTCAGCCTCAGAGGAAGGCAAAGGCAAATGCCCTTTGAACAAATCTTGCCAAGAAAATATGTTCACCTTGGGGCCATCATAAGTCAGAAATGACTTGAAAGCACACAACAACAACAAGAACAACAAGTGGTCTGCTACTGCCATTTCTACGAGCCTGTGCAGGAGAATTCCCAAACGGTTGTGCCCAGTCTACATTTTTAGTACCCTACCAAATAGTACTTTTACTACTATTTAATTTCCTTTCAGTCTTGAAGTAAGAGACATTTGTATTCTTATGTGTAAACCAGGCATGCAGAACATTTCATTCTGTGACATTTTTCTCATCACCATTAGGAAATTATATAGTCAATTTACTAAGGCTGAAATTTCTTCTGAACAGCTTGCCTAATTCAAGCAGCAGAATCATGATGCAAATCTTGGGATATAATAATAATAAATAATAATTTTTCTTCCAGTTAATTAAAGCTATGGACAAAATCCATTTGCTTCTCCCATTAATTTTTAAAGAAGTTTCTTTTTTCCTTTAAGAGATGAAGAGTCTACTTCAGTAAAGGCCTATCTGAACAAAGGAGCAAAAATGTCACTAGATTTTCCAAGGTAAAAAATGTGTTATTAAGAGACATACCAGATGATAGGCCAGATAATGCATATGAAGTTTGTTCCAGTTTTCACGAGATTTGCAAAGGTCATTCCTTCACAACAGTTTTTACTTCCTTGAAACATTTAAAGCGAATGTTGAACAGATGAATTTTGTAGGCTTCACTTGCAGCAGATATGGGACAAAATGACATTTTCATCCATCATCTGGAGGAACTGTACCACCCTAGGTGTAAGGTGCAGCATGGAGCAGGTGACATATCAGCACAGCTTGTGCTTCAGAAATTACAGTGGAAGGTCACAAAATGTTTAAACCTGATGTTTAAACTACCATCTGGAGTTTGTTTAAATATTGCTTAGCACATCTGCCATTCCCTGAGACAACTAAAATTAACGTGAAAGTGAACCTTTCATTGACTAAAGAAAAGATGGGGAAACGTTGGTGTTCCTTCTGGTGTTGCATGTGTACCGTAGGCCTTCTTCTCAGAACTGGTTCAGATCTCAGTTTCTGTTAGACAACATTTCTGTGGTATTCTGTGCATCCAGCAAGAGCCTGAGTTGCAAGAGCCACGTAAGGAGCATCAGAGACAAGGGGAAGCTGACATTGTAAAGATGCCTTTACTGCTTCCTCAGTATTAATCAGGCTACACCTGGCTGCAGGAGGAGAGTTTGAGAGGGGCAAGCAAACAGCTTGATGAGCCCAGGAACAGTTGCATTGCTTGCCCAACTCTCAAGCCACACAGCTGGGGCTGGGGCTGGGGCTGGGGCTGGGGCTGGGGCTGGGGCTGGGGCTGGGGCTGGGGCTGGGGCTGGTGTGTCTCAGGAAGTGTCAGATGGGGCAGAAGGAGGGATGATGGTGGAGAAGAGCAATGAGGTCTGCCATGTGGGCTAGTTTGTGAGGTAAACAGCAGGGGCAATTGGTCCTGTGACCTGCTGAGGGGAGGGATGGTACAGAAGAGCCGATCAGTACACAGAAGAAGCTGGACAATGGATTTGTGCAACTATAGGATTAGCCTATGCCTGAGTATGGAGATGCCCCCGGAACTGCTCCTGTTGTGGTAGTGTGCCATGGTTTTGATACTACAGTCCCACAAATGGAAAACATGAGTGAAGACTCTTTATACAACCCATGCAATCCCACCATCTATGGCCCTTTCTGCACAAAACTGTTATAGTGCTTTTATTCCACTTTCAGCATCCTACAGAATCCTGGGGTTTGCAGTTTAGGGAGGGGCCCTGAGACTTCTCAGCCAGAGAGCTCTTTGGCCTCAGGAAACTACAAAGCTCAGAATTCCCCGGGAGGAATAATAGCGCTATAACAGGCTAGTGTGGAAAAGACTCATGAGTGAATGTTGAGACTACTGTGTTTTCTACTTGTGTGTTGCTGTGACTCAGTGGTTTCCCACTCAGAGAGTGGCTCGATGGTTCCCCACTCAGAGAACCCCAATGGACCACTCCACAATTTCAGGTGGCTTTGAGTTCTAGAACTTCCTTTTCTCTTCCCTTTCTCTTTTGACATGGCCTTTAAGAGATGAATGGGGCCATATTTGTCCTTTCTCCTGCTGCTGGGACTTTGGCGATGTGTAATTGTTGTTGTTTGTGTGTCTCCCCTTGCTGAATTTATTTATCTTTTGGCTGCTTGGCAACCACTACCTCCCAGCTGGTCTTGGACTCTTGTCCTAGAAAGGCAGGTCTGTTGCCTACAGACCTAAGTTGCTGCCTTGTTTAAGTTGCTGCTGTACTTAAGAATGGAAATAATATTTGAAAATTTTCAAAAGATGGTTGAAAAACATGCTTCTTCTCCATGTGGTCTGGAAAGAAACTGCTGATTTGAAGGGAGGGACAACAGAAGTTCTTAGCCTATCTGTCTATACAATAAAACTTGAAGAGTGGAAAAAAACAAATTGCCTCTGACTGTTTTCTTTCCTTAGCCAGCATGTCACCTCGCAAGCTGCTTAGTTTGCATTCCTCTGGTACACATTCTTATCCTTATGATTGGTGGCATTGCTTTTCAGCAGTGCAGAGCCTTGGTCCCTTGTGGCATCAATGCTGAGAGCCCAAGCAAAGCTGAGGTGAGGTTTCCTGCTTTCCAGCAGTGTCTCTTTTTAATCCATCGTGGTCAGGGTGGGGCTCCAGCTACAAAAAGAGCCTAGCACTACATCATTGGAGGACCAGAGCCACTAGGGGCTGACCTCGTCCCGTTTTGTCACTAGCCAGAACCTGAGAAGAGAAGATTCCTGCTGGCCTCATTGGCCACTTCTCATTTCAGTTAGTGTTGAAATAGTTCACCTGTTCTAAACAAACTGACTTGCTCCAAATAAAACAAGACTCACTTTTGTTTTGTCTCCCCGCCCCCACAAAAAGAGAGGAAGAAAGGAAGAAGAAAAACATGCTTCTTGAGTGTCAGGAAAAATTGATGAGAAGAACCCTGGACTGATGAGACTTGGGATTCTATATAAAGTTTGCACATGATTTTTTTTTCAATGTACAGAAAGCATTGGCCCTTTCTGCAGGTTACCAGATCCTAGCAGCATCCTGCAGGGATCCCAATAGAGCCTGTCCTGGGAAAGAGTGCAAAAGGAGTGCCCTCCTCTGCACTGGCTCACTGCAGGAATGGAGGAGGCATGATGGCCACGCCTCTTCCTTCCACAGTGCAGCGGGCACTGTCCCAGGCTGTGTTTAGGAAAGAAGTGTAACCATTTCATTTCCTGACCCTCCACAGCTCAAGTAATTGCAGGAGGGCAGCAGAAGAACAGCACAATTGCTGTTCGTTGATGGGAAGAACCTGTCAATGATTTGTGGCATGTTTGTGCTTCCTGGGGACAAGAGAACAACAGGACATGGATGACATCATGCAGAACTGTTGTCCGGGTCCAGTATTTCTCCTGTTCCCAATGTAGGATGACAACGTCCTGCAGAAAGGATCATTATCTATGCAGGTAACAGGTTTTTTTTTTTGTACAGAAATTAATATTTCTGCATATAATTATTTGCTATGTAGAGAATCCTGTCTCTTGACCAGTAAAGGCTGTTTTCGGTGCAAAAATTCCATTTGTTAATATTGTGCAGAATATGTCCTGCGCTGGAAATAGTGTTTAAAACCTACAGTTTTCAAAGATTATCTTGCAGCAGGAAGAAAATTGCTAAAATTACTCTTTGCTTCCTTCAAGAACAAAATCAGTGAAAAAAATTCCACCCATAGAGTTTTTTTGCTTAACATCTGCCTTAATTTTTGGACTTTCTTGTCTCTTCAACAGCATATAATATTTGTCTCTTAGGACTCAAAATCTGAATGCTTTAGTAGCATTTTTCTTGGCCCCAATAAAGATAATGCCAAAGTTGGAATGGAAGTATTCAATGAATTTGTAATTTGTTTTGAGCTCTTTGAATGGAGCTCGTTGTCCTTCCACAAGAATCAGCATTGCTGGTTGCCCAGCACTTTGTTCATTTCAGCAGTATAATGTTGTTCTTAAACAGTTGGGAGTTAGAGATTCTTGTCAAATTCTTGCTAATTATCCAGAAACCTACCATTAGATCCAGATCCTCTATTCTTCCCATACTACAATAAAGTAACAGGTGGTGACCTATGCAGTTCCTGAGAGGGATAGATAGTTTTGTGCTTGTTTATTGCATCAAATTCTAATTCACTATTGTTATATCATGAATGATAGTTGGGCTGAGAGCCTGTGTGGTATAGTGGTTTGATTGTTAGACTGTAACTCTGAAAACCAGGGTTCAAATACCCACTCAATCATGGAAAGCCACTGGATGGCCTTGGGCAAGTCACACACTCTCAGCCTCAGAGGAAGGCTAAGGCAAACTGTATCTGAACAAATCTTGCCAAGAAAACCCTGTGATAGGTTCATTTTAGGGTCAATATAAGCTGAAAATGACTTGAAGTGCACAACAACAAGATGGGCTAGGAAAAGAAGAGAACTAGTACATACTAAAACCATAATACCATATAATATGTACTAGCTGCAAAACTACTATAAACCATAAGAGTTCATGACCAGCAGGACTTCCTTGGAGAAATGGCTATCTGGTTCTCCCCAGAGACAGGGATGTAGAGTACATTTGAAATATTGTTTTAATTCACTGAACAGGTCACAGGAGGATTTGAATTTCCCAAGATTTCAGTGCTTCTACCTGAAGGCAAAACAAATCTTTAAAAACAAAAAGTGAATACAAAACTATTGTATTTTCTGTTGGCCTCCCTGAACATTCAGAAATGTCTCTTTTTAAGGAACTTAGCCACATACCAGAAAGGTTCTACTCAGTCTTTAAGCATATAGCAGCTTTCTCCAACCAGGTGCCTTCCACATGTGCTGGACATCAACAACAACTGTCATCTACAGCCAGCACTCCAGTGAGAACTCTGGTAATGCTGGAAGAGGTCATTCTACTATCATTAACAGATTGCACACTAATTCTGTTAACAGGCAACCCATACAGAACCTTTTATTTATCCCAACAGCATTATTACTGGATTAAGAGGTGTTGCCTAATCTAAAATTAAACCAGTTTTATGCTTGGAGACAGTGTGGTTTGAGTGTTGGACTACAGCTCTGGAGACCAGGGTTCAAAAATCTGCTCAGCCATGGAAACCCACTGGTGGACCTTGAGCCAGTCATACTCAGCTGCAGAGAAGGGCAAAGGAAACCCCCTCTTGGAACCAATCTTGCCAAGAAAACACTGTGATAGGTTCACATTAAGGTCACTATAAGTTGGAGACAACTTGAAGACACACAATAGCAACAACATTGAAATTCCCTCTCACCCTCCCATAAAAAGAATTTGAGGGTGTGACCACAAAATACAATAACACAGTTAGTATTATCTTGTGGGAACTCCAAAACTGGTCTGATCCATTTTAATACATTGTATGTGTAATGCAATCCTATACTTCATCTAATGGCCACAGTATAAATCACAAACCTTCCTCAGAGATCAGAGAGAGAGACCTTCCACCCCTGTTATCACATTAATTTTGCTCTAAAGCTTAGAAAGACTACAATATTTTGTTTGCACTGCCATTCTAAAACACATCATGGAGATCTTGGTCACCCTTTTGGAAGTTTTTTTCTTTTAATTAGGCTTGTTTTTCTCTTTACCCAACAGATGTTGTGCCCTTCTCCCAGTTCTCAAGCGATAAAATATTATTTTATCTCTTCCCCACAGATATCTCCAGATTAGAACACTGCTCATGGAATTTTCACATGGTTGTTGTAGGGTGAGGCAGCTACATCAGGTTGTGAATACTGAGGGGTTTGGAGCAGCAGCAAGGATTTGAAGGACTGAAGAATGTGCCGTATAACCCACCCTCCATTCCAAAGGTAGGAAGCCTATTGTCATGGATAATGCTGACCAGTCACCAGTACTTTAAAGATAATGCACCTGGCTGTCCAGTCAGCTTCTGTATGTGAAATGCGAAGACATCACCTTCCTTCTTCACCTCTGATGTATGATATCTGGGACTGAGATTGGAATTTGTTGTTTATGGAACCAAAATATGGGGAAATTGTTTCATGCAATACGTATGCAGTGTTTGCATTTTGAAACCAAAGGTCTCCATTTGTCTCTCCATCCCAGCATGGCTCTTTGTAAACTGTTTTTTTTTCTCCAAAAACTAAAGGCATTTTTCTAATCTAATTAGTCCGCAAGGGATTCGTTCATTACTATCTAACATGGAAACAAATTGCAGACACATCTTAATTATATGTTCTCTTACACAAATGAATTTGTCCTACAATTATTTTTGGATTCCCCACCCCCTTCCTCATCTGGAACTTTACCTGGTTCATTTGTGTCTTGGCTTTCTTATACCTCTTGTTATCATACAAGGTCTCCTGCCAGGCACTGACCAGACTGACTTGTTCAGCTTCAGGAAGATCACTCCATTGCTTAGTCCTCTGAAACTGTCTCTGCCCCTGTGATTCATTTTCCTTACCTGCTGTTTTCTAGGGCCAATCCAAATTATTTTTGCTCTTTTATAAAGAGCAGCAAATGCCTCTGCTCTAATCAAGGTACATAGTACCGAAAGCCAGCCAAGTTACTGTGGCATCGGGAGCAATGTCGAGGCGATCAGAGTATCACACAAATACTTCTTGGTGTGCCTGACAGTACAAATGCAACATTAACAAAGATGGGGAAAGAAACCTTGGGAATTTTCTGCCTTTTCATGACACCTCCAATCTGCTGCCTCAGGCAGATGCTGCATGTTGCCTAATGGTAGGACTGGCCGTGTTTTCCTCTCTTCCATCTGTATTCAGTTCTGTATGTCTTTTTCATGCTCACTGCAAGGTAAAAACAGAAGCAAGATCAGGAAACAAATGCAAAATATTTCAGTATTTCCAGAAATTATCTAGGTCTAGAATTTTACATTTATACTTAGAGGTTATTTTTCACATCTAATAATTGACAGAGTGGGGGCTCTGTCTTGTCTGAGGTTAATTGCTTTTGTTTCAATTCTTATGGAGCACACAATGTTCACCATACTCTACTGCACCAGTGGGGGAACCTTCATGCTAATATGACTTTGGCAGTTGAATTTAACAGTGAAGAAAAGAGTCCCAAATGCCCATAGCACCATCACTTACATTCAGTAGAGAGAGGGAAAAAAACTGTCATTCTGTTTAAATATTTGAGAAGATATGACTACGGGAATCAATAAATGAAATGCGCATTTTAAAAATGCCATTGCTGTCCATGCATAATCCAGAGTTATCCTTTGGATTTAGCTGTGCATAATCAGTTCTTACAAGGTACATTCTTTTATTAAATAGAAAAACTATCTGCCTTGTGCAGAAACCATTGAGAAACCAGATAAGCTGAAGTACTGAATTTTGAAACCAAATCTTTCCCATGAAATATGCAGCCCAACTGAACACTTCATTTACTCATATTTGGTTGGATTATAGATGGGAAACCTGGAGCTCTTCAGATGTTGCTGGACTAGTTTGCATCAGCAATAGCCAACATAGCCACTGGTGACAGATGTGAGAGTTGCAGCCCAGCAACCTCTGAGTGTTCAAAATCTGCCCACGGCTGATCTTGACTGAACTAATTGAAGTTGGATCCCATTACATTGAAGGGGACAAGTTCTCCATTGCTTACCCTGGATTCAACCCCATTAAGCAGAACAGGGCCCATTTCCTGGGATGAATTGATAAGCATACAGCCTAAAATTAAAGCATGCTGACTTGATTGGGTCCTGCCTTGGTTATCTTACTCAGTAAAATGCTGTGATCTGCATTAAGCAACAAGATTTGTCCTGTTTATGTATCTGAATCATCCATGCAGATAACTCAGTGCTTAGAAAATGAAATGTGGCTCCTGATTTGAAGTCTGAGGACTGAAGTCTTCAGTTTCAGCTAATCCATTGTGCAATCCTGAGGTAGCACTTTGTGGAAAGGCTAGTTACTGCAGAAAAGCAAGGGAGCACTTCCTTCAGGACCTACTATAGCTTAGATTTAAATGGCTGTTGAACTCTACAGAAAGGTCAAGGAAACAAGGAATGAACCTTTACATGTTATCTGAATCATCCATGCAGATAACTAGTGCTTAGAAAATGAAATGTGGCTCCTGATTTGAAGCTGAGGACTGAAGTCTTCAGTTTCAGCTAATCCATTGTGCAATCCTGAGGTAGCACTTTGTGGAAAGGCTAGTTACTGCAGAAAAGCAAGGGAGCACTTCCTTTAGGACCTACTATAGCTTAGATTTAAATGGCTGTTGAGTTACAGAAGGTCAAGGAAACAAGGAATGAACCTTTACATGTTATGTGTGCCTCCACTGCAAATTGATGCGCTTTTATTTCCACAGCTCAATGTTAGTCCTCCTCTTTATCCTTGATGTGTTGCATTTGTATAAAACCTAGTACACTGCTGATGAAAAATAAAAGACTAAATAATTGCATTGTTATTGTGAGGAGGCAGAGCAGTGAGAACTGGGCTATAGCTATTGGGGCAAAAGTGACATTGCTTTCCAGATAACAATTCTGCCCACCAATGAAATTTACCTGAAGTCCCAATTTTTAGTGTTGCAGCAACTAAAACTTTTCAGCTGAACATGTAGAAATACCATTTAGGCATCCAAAGAAAAACGTCAGGCAAAATTACCAAGGGAATGCAAACAGAACACATACAATCAGCCTTCCACATTTATAGATTAGATTATTTGTGAGCTTCTTCAACTGCTGTCTCCCCCACCACCTGGCTCTCCACAGCTCTGATCAGGCTGTGCAACTGTTTAAAAAGCTGCCTCTGGTTCTCCTTCTCCTCTAGCCACTGCCTGGACAGCTAAGGACAGCTCACAGCACTGCAAACCTCTCCGCACCACAACCCTCTCCTGATGCCCCTGCACCTGTGGAAGGAGGTGGATGAGAGAAAAGCAGTATAGGAACACCTTGTTGACCCATCCTTTTCCCTTTCCTTTTCCTGACGTAGTTTGGACCCTGGGTGCCTGTTCTCCCCACCGAGCCTTGGCCTCTTTCCCACAGTCACACACATACATCTTGATATTTGTGATTTTCTCACTTTTGACGGGGTCTTGCACCCCTAACCCTAGTGAATGTGAGCGCCAACCATACAAGAGTTTTAGGTGTGAGCCATTTTCAATGTTTCACTTTCTGCATGCTAGAAATTTGGGGTCTCAAGGAAAATGTCATTGGGACGCAGAATTCTCATTTGAGAGGGAGAATCCCACAGCTTGCCCTCTCATAGCTACAATCCTCCTTGGGAAAAGTTACGTTTTAGACTACAATTCCCAGAACCCTCCAGCCAGTATGCCGTATGTCTGGGAAATTCTGGGACTTAGTAGTCCAAAAAAGTTAACTTTCCAAGATTTCTAAGTAGTAGTATTAAAACAGTGAGGGGGTTTTGGTGGGCCCACAACAGCCAGTTGGGACTCTGGCTAGAATTAGTACCTAGAAATGCAAAGAGAAGGGAGAGATTTCTGGACCCCTTCTAGATGATCGACTTCAAGTATGCTCCTTGAAAACTCCCAAATAGAATTGCAATGGGTGTTCCACATTATTAAGGAGACTTCAGTTTCCCCAGTATTCACCCTGCTGTTCATCCTGCTGTATCACAATGTAACATAGCAGTTGGCATGCTGTGATGAAGAAGGAAACAATCCCATTTCTCTGAGAAGTAAAGAAATATTTTTTTTAAAATGAGAAATTCTTTGAAGATGAATTTAAATAAATATCATATGTTTATTTCATGCTAAGAACATATTCATTTCACCAAGATTCTCCTTCACCATCCATGAAATGTCAGAAACCAAACTGTAATATTTCTTCTGATTGAACACTTGACTGAAGGGTTTAGTTAGCAAAAAAAGTTGCTAGTTTTCCTTCTTAAAATAAATGATGCTGTTCATAAAAGTAGTATTTTGCTAAACTGTTAGTCTTTAAAAATAGACACTTATTTACTGTTTTTTAATCAATGCTAATTAAAATATTCTTTTAAAAAATTATATGTGTAAAAGAGATACAGGAATATATACATGAAACCGGAATTGCAAATATTATTGTTCTTGGGGACTTTAATGGAGTTATCAATCCAAAAGTTGATAGGACGGTACAGAAATTGATCCCCCGAAACAATGGTAAACTGCCTAAGAGTTTTTTCCAGATGATGGATGATGTTGATCTTTTTGATATTTGGAGATTTAAGAATGGGCAATTGGATGGATACACATTTTTTCGGACCGACATAAATCAATGTCAAGAACTGATATGATTTTGGCATCCAAAGATTTGTTGTTGAAGACAACAGATATAGACATTCTTCCAAATCCGTGTTCAGATCACAATCCGCTACAAATGGTATTAAAAACTACTGATAGAGGACATGGAGATTGAATGAAGAGATTTTTAAAAGGGAAAAATACACTGAACAAGCAAAAATGGAATTAAATAACTATTTTAAAAAGAACATGACAGCGGGCTTACCAATGAAGATAATTTGGGATGCAAGCAAGGCCATAATGCGTGGGAACTTCATAAGATGGTCTGCGGAAATCAGGAAAGATAAGAAACAGACTGAACATCTGATTCTGGAGAAGATGAAGGAATTGGAGAAACAGATGAGGGAAAATCCGATGAATTAGGCAACGGATTAGACGATTAGACAACGGATGAAGGTATGTCAAGCTGAGTTTAACAGATTAAATGTACATGAAATAGAGCAACAAGTGCGGAGGGCGAAATATACTTTTTTTGAACAGGCTAATAAACCTTCAAAATTGTTGGCTAATTTACTTCAGAAAAGGAGAGTAAGAAATATAACAGAGATCAGAATTGGAGATAAGAAAACCACTAAACAAGAGAAGATTAAGCAGGCTTTTCTTAAATACTACGTGAAGCTTTTGAGTAAGACTACTGTAAAAGAAAAGCAAAAAGAAGTGAATAATATCTCGAAAAGATGAATAAAATGAGATTCACTGAGGAGCAACAACTGATTTTGAATAAATCCTTATCGATGATGGAGATAGTTGAAGCAATCAGAAATTTGAAAAATGATAAAGCTCCGGGACCAGACAGTTTTACAGCAAAATACTATAAAGTGTTAGAGCATGAAGTTTATATACCATTGCAAAATACAATGAATGAAATAAGAATTAAAGGAATACCAGACACTTGGAAGGAAGCAAATATAACTTTAATACCAAAAGAAGGAAGAGACTTGACAGATGTTAAGAATTATAGGCCAATTTCATTACTAAATACAGATTACAAAATCTTTGCTTCAATATTGGCTGAAAGGTATTACAAGACAACATACATGAGGACCAGAACAGTTTTCTACCTAAGAGAATTATGTGAGACAATATAAGGACAGTAATAAATATAATTGAGCATTATGAGAAACATAATGAAAAAAAACTGGCAATGATATTTGTGGATGCAGAAAAGGCCTTTGATATGATCAACTGGATGTTTATGAAAATGATCATTAAGCAGACTCAAGCGGGAGATAAATTTATCTCTTGGATTGAAGCAATATATAATCAACAACAAGCAAGACTGATTATTAATGGAGAGAGAACTCAACAGATTCAACTACATAGAGGCACAAGACAAGGATGTCCCTTATCTCCGTTACTATTCATCATGAAATGGAAATACTTAACAATGCTATAAGGGAGGAAAAAGTAATAAAAGAAGTTCAAATAAAGAAATATCAGTACAAGCTTAAAGCTTTTGCAGATGATTTGGTCTTATTTTTAGATGATCCTATTAGCAGCATTCAAAGGCTGATGGAAATTGTACAGGAATAAGGAAAATATTCAGGATTCAAGATTAATAATGACAAAACTGTTTTAATAACAAAAAATATGAGAGATAAAGAAGAGAAGGAACTTCTAAAATTAACAGGTTTCAAGAAAGGACACCAAGCAAAATATCTGGGGGTTTGGATTACAAAGAGAAACAATGAATTATTTCAGAATAACTATGAAAGAAAATGGAAAGAGATAACTAAGGATTCGGAGAAATGGACTCAATTGCACTTATCTATGATGGGCAGAGTGGCTGCTATAAAAATGAATGCCCTTCCCAAGATGAATTATCTCTTTCAAAATCTTCCTGTTATTACAAATACTAAACCTTTCATTCAATGGAAAAGAGACTTAACCAAATTTATATGGCAGACGAAAAAGCCGAGAATAAAATGGACTGTTATGACAGATAAATTAGAAAGAGGAGGTTTGGGCTTACCGGACTTACAAATATATTACAAGGCAGCAGCATTTACCTGGATAAAAGATTGGATGAATTTGTGAGATGTGAGAATGCTGGCACTTGAGGGAGCTGACTTAAGAATGGGATGGCATGCCTATCTGTTCTATGAAAAAGCGGCAGTGGACAAGGAATTTGTGCATCGTTACGTAAGAAAATCACTATTAAAAATATGGACAGATTACAAAAATAAGAACATTAGGCAGCTACCTACGTGGCTTTCTCCTCAAGAGGCATTTTTTGGAAGATGGACAGAATCAAATAAGTGGCTGACTTATGAGGATATATTGGAAAAGACAAATTTGAACACTTTTAAGATGAAAACAAGAGAAAAGTTGGAAGCTGAAGGCATAAAATTAAATTGTTTTCCTTATAAACAATTAACTTAGAGATTTCAAATGAACTTCAAAGCTTACGGAATAGAACAAAAGGAGCAAGGCGGAGTATTGATGCTAATGCGTGAAAATCCTCCTCATTTATTAGCATATTTGTATCATGCAATTCTACAACAGGAAAGTGAGGAAGAAACAGTTAAATTGGCAATGATACAGTGGGCTCAAAATATAGGACATTTTATACAATTAGCACACTGGGAACAGAGTTGGCAACGGACACAGAAATTTATCACAGCTCAGAATTTAAAAGAGAACTACTACAAACTTTTTCATAGATGGTACATGACATCAGAAAAATTAAAGAAAATATACAATACTGGAACAGGGCAATGTTCGAAATGCCAAGAAAATGCTGGTACACCTTATCCTATGTGGTGGTCATGTACCAAGGCAAAAAAATACTGGAATGACATTCACAATATGATATGTAAAATATTAAGAATCCAACTTGATAAGATACCTGAATTGTATTTATTAAATATGACTTATATGTTAGATGGATCTGTTGCAAAAAATACTGGAGAATTTTACCTTACATGATTACGACAGCTCGTATTGAATATGCAAGGTTATGGAAAATCGAACAGATACCTACAGTAGAGCAATGGTGGGCAACATTAATTGAAAATTGCAATGCAGACATAGTTGGTCAGAGATTAAAAGGAAAATCAGATGATGATATCTTTAAAGAATGGTGAAATGTATTAGATATGAAGGGGGTTTTGTCAAGTAATAATTCATTATCCATGATAACAGGTTAAATAAAAGGAGATAAACAGAGAAATATTATGGAACATGTAATCTGGGCTTGAAATGCAGGAACTATCTTGATAATGTAATCGACTTATTGCGATGCATAAATATAACATGACAATGATATAACAGTTTATGTAATCTGGTGAGGAGTGGGAGGAAACTGTAATAGTTCGGCAAATGTACAATAAAGAGTGTATGTTTTATACGTTGGAATTACAATAAAATTATTATTAAAAAAATTATATGTGTGTGCATAAGTGCCTTCAAGACACATGTCAACTTACGGTGACCCCATGAATTTCATAGAGTCTTCTTAGGCAAAGAATACTCAAAGATGGCTTTGCCAGTTCCTTTCTCTGAAATACAGGTGACAGCACCTGGGAGTCCTTAGTGGTCTCCCATCCAAGTACTAACGAGAGCTGACCTCTCATAGCTTCCAAGATCAGATGGGATCTGGTGTCTTTAGGGTACTTAACAAGATCATAAAATGATGTCCACAGCAAAAGCTATAGTGATAGTATCATAAGATATGGTATATCAAGCTGCCTGAAGGAGTGTGCTCTTCTCAAAAATGTTGGACTTCTTTAAAAAAAGGAAAAAGAAAGAAAAAGATGGCAAATACATCACGGGAATGAGAAGGAGAGCCACATGTGTCACCCTGAGCTGACTGGAAGAAAGATGGGAAGAGAATCGTCCACATGATGAGGCTACCTGGCTGGGAGTTTGAATCTTCTGAGTGTCTGTTTGACAGCCAGCATGGTCTAGTGGTTTGAGCATTGGACTATGACTTCTGAGACCAGGATTTGAATCTTTGCTCATCCATGGAAACCTACTGGGTGACCTTGGGCAAATCATACTCTCTCAGCCTCAAAGGAAGGCAAAAGCAAACCCCTTCTGATTAACTATTTCCATAGGTTGGAAAAGACTTGAAGGTGTACAGCAACAATAAACAATTGTAATAATAATGTACAGTTGGCCCTTCTTATCCATGGATTCAGTATCCATGGATTCAACCATATACAGGTCAAAAATATTTTTTAAAAAATCCAAGAAGCAAACCTTGTTCACCATTTTATATAAGTGGCACCATTTTACTCCCTTCATTGTATATAATGGGACTTGAGCCTCTACGGATTTTGGTATCTGTGGGAGCTCCTGGAACAAAACCAGGAGCCCACTGTTTTCATAATTCAAAGATGCTTTTTCAGTGAGGATTAGGGTTGGGGCAAGCCTCTTGTGAGCGGAGGAGGAAATGCTCATTAGCTGACAGATCCTTTTTTGCCATCTGAGCTCCAAGTTCTTCCAACAGAACCTCTCTTGTTAGTTGAGGTCTGCTGCCAGAAAAGCTAAAGGCTGTGGAAAGAGAGGGCAAAGAAACAGCCACATTGTAACAGCTCCAAACTTCCACTAGAGAACAAAGATACAACCACACTGCTGGCCCAAAATCTAGCCATAGCAAGGGTAGTCCTAAATAACTTCCAGCACCCCTAAGTTCCAAGGGATCTGATCAACACAGCTTTGGTTGGCTCAGCATGAATTCAGGAAGTAAGAGCCAGCATGATGTTGTGGTCTGAGGGTTGGACTGGGATTCTGGGATGCCAGGGTTCAAATCCCCACTCAGTGATGAGCCACCAGGTCACCTTGCACAAGTCACACTTTCTCAGCCACAGAGAGAGCCAGTGTTGAATTTAAAGCACATAACAACAAGAAAGAAATTATATCAGCATGAGCTTGGAATCATTGTCATTTAAAATTGCATTTTACATGCTTAATGTGGAGGTAGCCTATGTGAAGGACCTAGCTGAGCTACCACAGATGTGGGAATGGTGTGTGTACAGGCATCAAAAGACGTTCCTATTGGAGTTCCACAGTGTCTAAAGCTGATCCTAGCAACATCATTAAAATATCCAGCGGGGTCATTCTATTACTGCAGCAAAAATCTATGAGAGAATTCTCAAATGTGTCTTTATGATTTCATTTCTTCTGTTGAGAAAAGGCTACAAAACCTTAGATTAATGGATAAGTGGCTTTAAATCAGCTCCCATAAAGAATGTGTGTTTTATGAATGAATTGCCTGCAGAAAAATAAAATTGCCTTTTTGTAGTATTAAAGGGAAAAAAAGTTAGCATGGTAGAATGTTTATGTGACACTAAATAGAATCAATGTTGTTTTCCTACAGATGTTTAATTCAACTAGTATATTTTATTAAGATTGAATTTGTCCATTTAAAATTAATTGGTAACAATAATACGTGCTTTGTTAATATGGCCAAACTAATATACATATTTGCCATAAATACTGGAAATCAATCACTTGGAAAGAAATTCCACTTTTCATTAAATGCAATGTATGCTTTTTATCCAAAGCTGACCTAACTGCACATGTGCCCCTAGTAATTTCCAGTGATGTACCAATCAAACATAATGCTCCCACATGTGTTTCAGCAGGTCAGGAATTCTGGGTTTGTCCACTGGCCACAAAACATGTTTTTCTTTTTCTTTTTTACATGCTAGTAGATTCTGATGAAAGATAATCCACAAAATATGTTGCATTTTTCTGTAAGGTGTGCTAATACAAAACCACTGTTATGCATTTGTAGAGCCAGTGTAGTTTGCATCTTGGACTATGACTTTGAGACCAGGGCTCAACTCTCTGCTCAGACATGGGAATGCATTGGGTGACTTTGGGCAAGTCACACTCTCCCAGCTTTAGAGCAAGGCAAAGGCAACACTCTGAAAAAATCCTGCCAGGAAAACCCCATGACAAGTTCAGTTAGAGTTTCCATAAGTTGGGAATGATGTGAAGACAGACAACAATATGCAAACTAGTACTTCTTCTCCTTTCTCTTTTATTGAGTCTCTTTCACCATCATCCATCACTTTTAAAAGTAAGACAATAGCTTTCATAGTGATATATGTAAATGCATGCAAAATTTAAGGTCAGGGGATCTTTCCTGTCTAGCCATAGGTTCTGGTGACACCACAGCTGAGCACTGTGATGATGCTGCCCCTCTAGAATGGTGGATTCTATAGTATCAGTGGATTCTGTAATGGATTTTGCCAGTATTCCTAATAGTCATTAACAATTGGGGGTAACTGAACAATGTCTCAGGACATACATATACTCACTGCCAGATGTCAGAATGCCAGAACGCTTCTGTGGCTATCCTACCAGATTACTTTTTATTCAATTTAGGTCCAGGAAGGGATTTTTTTCCTTTTCCTTTTTCCAAATCCAGAAGTGATGGGAACTGCTCAGAGTACTGGATGTGCAAGGAGTGGGGGAAAAGAAAACACCAGACAAATTTTCCCTCATAAAGGCTATGAGCAATTTTATTTATTTTAAAAAATGGGGAGAGCATGGGGCACATCAGTGGTGCAGATCACACTAGGACTGTACATCAAGCTGCTATGAGCATCAGCTCCTAATGTGTACACTCATGGCACAGAGGAATATAACTCCAATCTTTCTAAAGGTCTAACTAGTCCAGCATTCTGTTCACACAGTGGTCAAACAATAGTCTAGGGGAAATCCACAAGCAGGAACAGGCAGCTGAACCCTTTGTCTCACATTCCCCAGCATCTAATATGTAGAACAAAGCACATAGACTAAGTGGCAGGAGGTGGGGATCCTCCTTCCTCATTTCAGAGTGAGGTGCTCTTCTTTGCTTGGTCCCTGAGCCACTACTCATACAGAGGCATACTGTCACTGATTACTAGAAATGATATATGCTAGCTGTTGATGGCCCTACCCTCCATGTATTTATCTAACTCTCATTTTAAAGGTATCCAAACTGGCACTCATCCTTACATCCTGCAGTACAATTTAACCATGTGCTGCATGAAGAAGCATGTTTTTCTTTTTATTCTGAATCTATTCATGACAGCTTCAGAGAAAGACCAAGGATTCTAGTATTACAAAAGAAAGAGAAAACCTCTCTCTATCCACTTCCTCTATCCACACCATGCATAATGTTATATACAGTACTTCTTTCATGTGTCCCCTTATTTACTTTTGACCTAAGCTAAAGGGCTTGAAATACTGCAACTTTTCCTTATAGGGGGCAAGCCTGTGATCATCTTGGTTGCTTTTTTCTGCACTTTTTCCAGCCCCACAGCGTCCTTTTTTTAAGGTGTAGTAAATCATAATGTATACTACCATAATCACACCATAGATCTCTATAAAGACAATGCCTAGTGTTCCATTAGTGAGTTATAATGGTGTAAGTCCAACTTATATCACTGTTTCCTACTTTTTTGGACATTGCAAACGTCAGAATTCTGTTCTAACTATTCAGCAACCCAAATGTCACCCCAAACTCACTGTTAAGTGTGGCAGCCCCCTCCCAAGTGGGCTATTTTGATATCAGTGGAGCATGAGGGGAGCAGCAGAGATGTATCTACTATAGTCCTTTAGTTGGACATATAGCCATAAGGTCATCCTCAGAGACTTCTCTAGAAACTCTTGAATCTGTAGAGGATACTTGCAATGTGTCCATCTAAATAAAAATATTTGGATGTGCCTCTGCTGCTCCCCTTGCTTTCCACTAACACTCGCATCTTGGGAGTGGGGCTGCCACACTGATGGGTGGGAGGGAGGCTAAAATTGGAGACATCCTGTAACTCTGTGTGCTGGAGACATGTCTCTCAGTTCAGAATCTCAGCCAAAATGATATCGACAATTTTGTGTTCAGCTCCTTTTCTAATTATTACCAACATGTAACTTGTGTTTATTAGAGCAGAACTGTTGACACTGAGTCTATATTTTCAGCTACCATTCCTCAGGATTCATTTTGGTCATTGAATGCTCTTAATATGCTCAGTGACATCATGTGTAATAATATGACCTGCTATAAGTCAGCTTCCCTGCTTTGAAAAGCTTATCAATGCATGAAGTGGTACTTATATAGGTTTCTGATTGGTGATAATCTGTTCTATTCTTTAGTGGTTCTGTGGTGGCTGACCAGCTATAAAGAAATGAAATGTCTTGTTTAGTGCATGCACCTTTCTTAAATGATTCTAGACTGGAATCCAACATACACTTACGTGGGAGTAAGAGCCATTTAATGTAATTGGGACTTATTTCTAAATAAACACAAATCTAACAGATACACTGTAGACCAGTGAATGTGCCTTGGGGCTATAGAAAGGAAGATATCCTCTTTTAAGATCTTGGACCAAGAGCCAATCTGAGATCAGGAGATACAGTACAGGATCTCCTCTTCTGGCCTTCCTGCCCAGGAAAGCTTTGCTCTGTATGTTAGAACTCCAACATGGGCAAAAAGGGACATTTTGGAATGGGGTGATGGAAAGTGGGAAGGAGATGAACTTAGTTTTGCTGGACCCAAAGTCCTCTCAGTCCCCAATCATGCCCATAGCATAGACAGAAATTAAAAGCACATGTAAGGAAGGATTGCTCTTTAGCTGAAGAGTTGAGGGAGCCCCACAAGCGGAGAAAGGCAATAACAGCCTTACAAATGCTCTGTTGATTTGTCTGCCTTGTTGGCAAGACTAAGAATTATACAGTAGGAATGGGTCTCAAGTATCATCTACTCCAAACCCTTGGCAGTGCAGAAATATGGTAGAGGGTCTCTTCTTCCACCACTGCCCTTTTAGAATTGCAGCTTTACACTGAGATCTTGTTAAACACCAACAGAACATAAATCTTCACCTGCGTACTCACATGGCCATCTGGTGGGTGATGGCTGCCAGCAGGGCAACAGAATGATAGAGCTCTCCCAGTACACTGCCATGGCCATCAGTGGTCATTTGGATTAAGTGATGGAGCTGCACAGCTGTGCAGCCAGGAGAGGCCTATGGTGAAAGGAGATGCCAAATTTTTCCTTATGCCAAATACCAAAAATAAACTTACATTCACACAACCTCCATCTATATTGTCATACATCACTAAGAGAATTCTAGCTGAACTCTCTCAAATTGCCAATATGAGTAATGACAGGCTGACTACAGTATTTTACAGATGGGAAACTGATGGGAAAAAAAGATAAGAAGAACCTGCCCCCAGATAGGGAGGAAATACTTGCCTGTCTGTAATGCTAAAGTCTGAGACAGAATTTCTGAAGTGATCTTTAGACCTTCAAAGTCCTATTCTATTTCTTTCTTTTCTTTTCTTTTTTTGCGATTAAGTTTGATTGGTAGTAATGATACAGGAGGTTGTCTGCCATAGAGGGAAAACATCATAATCCTTTAGCTGATGGGTTCCAGCATCTTCTCACAGCAAGTGGTGGAATCAGGACACTCTGTCCATAATGTGTATGGGCCGTATCATGAGGCAGTTGAATCCTTATTAATATTATGGTGAAATTTTAACAGCTGTCCAGTGGCATGAAAACATTAATTTGTGTTTATTAGACCCTGCCATATTGTTTCATATTAGCCTGACAGTTTTTTCCTGGGAAAAGTCCCATTCTATTTCAGAATAGATAGTCCTATTCTATTCCGATTCTATAGTTTTCAGTTGTAGGGTTCCTGCTCCTAAAAAAATATCAGTGTTCTCCCATTGTGGTGCTGCACACTGTTGGAAATATTGCCCTTTTTCTGTACATTCATCTCACTACATTCTGCCCTACCTCAGTGGTTGTGACAAAGCTGCAGCTATAGATGGGGAGATCTAAATTGTTTGATTGGTCATTGAAGAAACAGCAACACATCAGTGTGCCTTCTAAAAGAAAAACTACACAATTAGAATATTCAATTAGTACTTCGCACTTTATTCATCTTTTCTACTTAGCACTTATTTGCAACTGTCCATTACCATCCATGAAATGTAAAAACAATAGCAACAAACAGTGGTTAATGTTTGCTTTGGACTGGGGCTGCATATTGGAAGTATATGATTACATTAAAATAGTGGTGATTGGAAAGGGCTTTCCCACATTTATTATTTCTCCCAGTTAGCACCGCAGTGTTATAGCACCGTAAAACTTTCTACATCAGCCTCTTAGATATGTATGTATAACTAAATGATATCTCCTGATCTGACTATCCCCCACCGCCAAGCCTACCTAAATAGCCAGAAGCTACATCAGGCAAAGGAGGTCTGTTCAACTGCTGATTGGGGTGAAAAGAAGGTGATGTTTCCAACCCCTTCCCACCACTGAGTGGGGTGGTACAAAGGAATCAAGATGTAGTCCTGTTTCTGATTGATGCAGCCCCACTCACTGGTGGGAGAAGGCCTGAAATGTCATCCTTCTTGTGCCCTGATCAGCAGCCAAACAGACCTCTTTCACTCAGTGTGGCTGCTGGCTGTTAAGGTGGGCTGGGAGGGGCATTTACATAGCGTTACTGAGTACAGAACAGTTATGGATGCATAACTCTAAGTTACAAATCTGTAACTGCAGTATAGAGTGCCAACCCATATCTCTTTAAAAAGATGAAGAAGTATCAGCAAAAGCATCTGCACTGTGTAGATTGTGTTACTCTTCAGTCCTTCTTTAAAAAGTTGGACCTTCTATGAAAAGGAAAAGAATAGATTTAAGAATAGCTCTGGAAGGATGATGGATGTGATGATACTATGTAGACTTCCTGTAAAAGATGAAGGAGCATGGCATGGAAATCTCTCACTATATGCCTAGAGTGATATCCAATTATCTCTTTTCACTAGCTCAGAGTTTCATTCACCTCTGGAAGGCCTGTTTTCATCTTTGAGCATTACATCCAAGCTTTTGATAAGGTTTTGTTTGCAATGGTCATTGCACGGACAGATTGCTTTGACCTCATTAAGCTAGGAGTTCCCTTTCTGTGTTGCTTTGGTTGTCTGGCTAGCAGTTATGGCTATCTGAGCCCTTGTACTCTTCCAAATAGCATAATGCTAGCTATGACTTCTAGTGGCAAAGCAGCCTCAGTACAGAAAATATTTTTCTACCTAGAGGTCTTGGTTGTAGCCAGAGCTCAAAAATTCACTTTTTGGACTGTAGCTGCCAGAATTTTTCCATGGCTGGCTAGAAGATTTTGAGAGCTGTACCCCGATAAATTTTCCAATCTGCAACCAGTGTTTCCTTCACAGTATTTTAAAGAGGTACATTCCAAATACAATACAAACATGTCTTTTACAGAATATGTAAAACTGACAGGGCTTGTATACATAATCTCAAGTGAAGAGCAACGAGCAAGCCTGTTGTGCGTGTAAGAGAAGCGGTAGTTTTATGATTCCCTAACCATTATGAAAATAGAAACAAAAGAGACACCATAATGAAGGTAAACTTAGTTACAAAGTTGTACATTTGATGGAAAACAACATGGGATTTGAAAACAAAATTACAAAATGATAAGAGACAGATACAGTGGGAGCTAGAGAATGATGAAAGAAAACCAAAAAGTGGATAAAAGTAATGATCAGAAGCAGTAAAGGGGAAGACAAATAACAGCAAGCAACGAAGAAATAAGATCAGAGTTGAATGATGAAAGCTATGGAAATGAGGAGGATGAGATGCAATCAGACTTACAAAAGTGCTAGTATTTAGAATGTTATTTTGCTACGAGTCAAAGCATTGTGGAGGCAAAACAGGATGGCCCTTAGTCAAGGAAGACTAAAATCTCACACGTTACAACAAGATGGCCTACACTGGGCTTGGGCACACAATTCTAACTAGCAAAAAGAGTCAAAGCCCAGCTGAGCTCTCAGCAGACCATTTGAAAATAAGCTGAATCCAAACTCCTTTCAGTTTAAGGGTGTGGGAAATTGTCTTATGAATACCTCTAACCTTCTGCTGGCATTATGGCAATGTCCTTGGGCTGCAGGAGGTTTGATTATGGTGTAATGTGGGTTCTCTCTTGCTCCACACTTTCTCAGACATTTTTTTTTAAATCATCCTGGAGATCTTAGCCAGCAGAGCAGTTCTGCCAGAAGACTGATCTGTTGGCACTCTATCTCTAGGTAGACCCACACTATCATTTTTCATTTCTGACATTTGAGATTCCTTGCTGGAATTTTTTGGTTACTCAAGTGAATAGTAGTTGTTTTTGTGCACCTTTAAGTAATTTCTGACTTACGGCAATGCTAAGGCAAACCTATCATGAGGATTTATGGGGGCTGAGTGTATAACATACCCAAGGTCATCCAGTGGGTTTCCATGGCTGTTTGAGGAACTGAACCCTTTTCTTCAGGGTTGTAGTGCAATACTCAAACCACTACATCACTCTGACTCTCCAGGTGAATACTAGGGGGGGAAATGTACTTCAGTTCAGTGAAAGCAATCCGTGAGCAAAAACAGGTTCTTATGCCTTCCTTGGTTTGTTTCAGAACGTGATGCATGGGGAAAGGGAACTTAATATTTGCTTATTTATTTAAATATTTATTGAAATGCTTATATCCAATTCTTGATTGTGGAATTCTGGGGAACCATATTAATAAAACAATAGAATCAATTTAAAACAATTTCAAATAGAAACCATAAACAATTTAAACATGCTCAAAACATATTAAACAAGTCAACAGTTTACATGGGTACAATAATTGAAAACCATGTCCTTTGCTCTAAAGGCACCAGATCCCACCTGATCTTGGAAGCTGAGCAGAGCCAATCATGGTTACTTCTTCAATGGGAGACCACCAAGCAATAGCAGGTGTGCAGGCTATATTTCAGAGGAAGGAATTGGCAAAACCACCCCTGAATATTCCATGCCAAAGAAAAACCTGTGAAATTCATGAGCCACTGAAAACTGACAGGTGATTTAAAGGCACACATACACACAAGTACATTGAAAAGTAATTAGACTCAAAGGTAAAAAGAAACCAAAGTTGGTATCAAATGGCCTTCCAAGGGGAGAGTGATCCATACGTGACATGCCAGTTGAGAAGGCCCTCTCTGTTGTTCTTCTACACCATATTGCTCCCACTAGTGGGACACTGAGGAGGTTTTTCCTGCATACGTCAGTCCTCAGGCATGTATGTATAGGGAGAGACATCCATTCAAGTAGTGAGATCCCAAGTTGTTTAGGGATTTGAATGACCTCACTGGCATCTTGAATTCAAACTGCAAGCAAATTGTCAGCCAGCACAAATCCTTTAAGACTGATCTTATATGTTGTCTACATAGTACTTTGGTTAGCAATCTTGCTGCTTCATTTTGTACCAGCTATAGCTTCCAAGTAATCTTCATGGGGAGTCCCACATAGATTGTATTCCAGTAATCTATTCAGGAAGTTACAAGTGTGTGGACTACTATGGTTAGTCTATCTTTCTCTAGGAAAAGCTGTAACTGGTGCACTAGCTGAATCTGGTGACAAGCACTCTTATCCATGGAAACTACTTGGACCTTCAGTGACAGGCATGGATTCAGGAGCATTCTCAAACTATGCACCTGCTCCTTAAGGGGGAATATCAATCTAGGCAAGTTGGATTATTTGCCCAGTTCCTGAACTTGGAAACCACTAATCCACAGTGTCCATCATATTGGCATTCAGCTTCAGTTTATTTGCCCTCATCCAGTCCATTATAGCATCCAGGCATTGATCCAGCGCCTGCACAGCTTCAACTGACTCCAAAGATTGGCAGAAATAGAGCCAAGTGCCATCTGAGTACTGATGGTACTCCATCCCAAATCTCTTTATTACCTCACCTGAGAGTTTTATATAGATATTGAACAGCATGGGGGAAAAGATGAAACCCTGTGGTATCCCCCAGTTAAATGGCCATAGGGCTGAGCAGGAATACCCCAGGGTTATATTCCGGAACTTATCCTGCAGATAGGAGTGGGGCCATCCCTACTCCAATCCAATGGAACTGGTTCAGTAAGATGCCATGAGTAATGGTATCAAAAGCCAGGGAGATCCAGGGAGATCAACACAGTAGTTCGCATAGAAGGTAATCAGTGACTAAGGCAATTTCAGTGTTCCACCTTTGCCTGAGACCAAAGTGAAACAAGGGCAGATAATCTGTACTGTACAGTGAGGTAGACTCGAGTTAACTGGCTCAGACTCAAGTCAGACTTAAGTCACTTCAGTGACTCGACTCGGACTCGGCAATGAATGATGCACTGACTTGACTCAACTTAAGACTTGTATATTTTTAGTGACTGACTTGCTGCTCTTGGTTCAGTAACATAACACATTCATCCAGAAACCTTACAACTTTGAACAACACTTCCATCTCTTTTTGCCTACTGGTCAGTGACAGTCTGTCTCAAGCTGAAAGTGTGGGTTCATTTCTCAGAGGGGAACAGCAAACAGGTTAGGCAATGGGTTTGAGAAAGAAGTATCCTTCCTTCTCAAGCTTTTGAAGCTTCAGTAATGGGGAATAAGAAGGATTTTATTCCGAAGCTACAGACTCTCTTATGCCCATTGGTATAAAAGCCTCCAGCTTTGGGAAGGGGGAGTAAGAAAGATCTTATTCCCCACTTCTGAAGCTGCAGATAGCAAAACTGCAAATATGAAGGGCTGACTCTGGTTAAATTGTTAAAACTGACTGTGTTTAACTCTGTCCAGAAATTCTGGAATACAGGTTGGGATATAAAATTGGCTCCCAGACGTGAGACTTGACTTGAGACTTGACTTGAAAGTATCTTCAAGGACTTGAGACTTAAGGTGGAGACTTAAGACTTGACTTGAGACTTGAAGTTAAAGACTTTAAATACATCACTGGTACTGTATTTATTGTGCAGTCATAGACCCTCAAAATATGAGATGCCCATCTCATAAAACACAAAACAAAGGCCCTTTCCGCACCGGGGTATTAAAATGGTGCAGAGCGACCTCCAACAGAGGTCTTCTGCACCGTGGAGTGGATTGAGGCAGACTATTTTTCGTAGTTCCACACCTCAATCTGCTCCGAAGCGACCGGAGCTGGTGGCGTAACGTTTTTTAAAAAATTCTTTTCAGAGGTTTTTAAAAAGCACGGAGCGTGCAGCCTTGTGCAGCTCCGTCGCCGCACTCCGGTGCAGATTTGCAGGCGCGCACTAGTGCGTGCCTGCAGATCTGCCAGGGGTGGGCTTTAGGCTGGCGTGCTTCTCCGGTTGGTGGAGAGCCTCTGCCAGCTGGAAGCTGCCATTTTGGATGCCGAGGCCGTCATTTTGGACTCCGGAGGACTGCGGAACAGTGAGATCGCGCTGCTCTGCATGGCAACGGACTTACCCGGCTGCTGTTAAGCTCCGTTTTAGAGCGTTTTCCCCTGTTTCCCCCTCCATGTGCGGAAAGGGCCAAAGTCAGACAACAGGAAACAGAAAGAGCAAGAAGCAGTTACTTGAGATTTTAAAACACAATAAACACAGTATAATTAAAAGAGGAGAAAAAACACTAGATATTACTTATGAGTGTGAATAATATTTTTACAAATCTTGGCAGCAGAGGGAAGAACCTTTATAACAATAATCTGTTTCCCCCAAGAATGTCTGAAGTTGTTCAGCAACCACACACTCATGCAACTTGACTTAAAGGGGGATACTAGTGATGGGGTGATAATTCTTCAAGGGCATCTTCTCTAGGAAAGGGTGTGCCACAGCCTCCTTCAAGGTAGCAAACACCTTCTCCAGCACCATGAGACATTTACCACCTCTTGAACTATCCAATAATCTTCCATGTTGCCACAAAAGCCTCAACTAAATTGCCAGCCCTGTCAGCTGGAAAATCCCTCAGAGTACTCAGGAACTCTTCAGATTTCATAGGTCTCCAGGGATGGACCAGCTTAATTTGTTGTCCACCCCTTCAGGCTGGATCCAGTACTGCCAAACACCCCTGCCCCCTTCCAACTGTAGGAATTCATCTAATACCTCAGCGCTTAGGCTTGATCTAAAGAGCAAAGTGTTCAAAGGTACTCTGTGTACTTGTTCCTATGAATATGGCTCTCCTCCCTTCTCTGCTGCTTACAGGCACTGGCAAAGTGTAGCCCACTGGCCACATGCAGTGCCAACCTCCCCCTTTTTTGAGGCTCACATTTATGTGAAACCCCTAACACAGAGATTTTTTAAAAAATTTTTGTGAGCGTGGAGAATCAGACTCACACTATCAAACATATTCCCCAGACACTGCAAAAATGTCCCCAGTTTGGCTTATTCATATACTTTGACCCCCAACGGAGAACCAGCATGGGGTAGCAATTTGAGCATTGGACTACAACCCTGGAGATCAGTGTCTGATTTCCCACTTGGCCATGGAAATCTGCCGGGCGATCTTGGGTGCATCACACACTCTCAGTCCCCAGAAAACCCCATGATAGTTTCACCTTAGTGTTGCGATAAGTTGGAAATGACTTGAAAGCACACAACAACGACCCCCCAACTTTTTCAACTTTGATCTAATTTGATCATGTCTGTCAGGGAAATAGCTTTATGTGCAGCAATATGGATATATGTTATTCAAAGGAGGATTGTGGGATCGGTTATAAGGCACCAGCTGCGAAACAAATAGATCTCAATCATTATTTAAAGTCTCATTTTGAGGGCTAAATATTTAGTACCAGTAAAACTATAAGTATTTCATACTTTGCTTGTGATAAAACTGGAATGAACATTGGAATTAATAATAATGAGTGTATATACCTGTAAGGCAACCATGACAGGACTAGGGACTATTTTCCAGGTGGGTCAAGTGCTTGAGGACTGAAGTGTACTATAGAATTCATTAAATTAATTCTAGAACAAGCTAACAGTAATTGAATGCATAAAACATAAATTTCTGATTATAGTAACAGCCTCAGGATTTTAAATTTAATTTTACTTGTTTGATTAGTTGGGAGAGTAACTTCAGTGGATGAAGCACCATAAGCAACCACTAATCTCCTGCAAACAGCAAGAACTTTATGGTTGTTGTTGGACTGATAGTTCTTGTATAATAGCCTCCTGTAGTTGACTTTCCAGAAAGTACCCTATGAAATTTGCTCTCCTGATTCAGGAAGAAAAAAACTCAAGTAAGCCTCACTCTGAATATTGCGATAATTTTTCATTAATTGTTAACTGTCCGTAATAAATTACAACCCCTCCATTTTGTCCCACCTAAAAGTAAGTAAAGAAAACCAGCTTTAAAGTAATTTTATTTTTCACACTTAGTTGCTTCTAATTGCTCTATAGTTGCTGATCTCCAACTTTTTGATCCAATTTCTGATAGTGGCTTGACGTAGTTGTGAGATAGATCTTTACCACTATTCTCGTAACATGAGGCTGTCTCTCTCTCATAACACTGATAGTACAACAGAATGCTACTATTTGTTTGTCACCAGATTTTGAGTTCAAACCACATGGGTGTGAGATTGGGCCGCTAAATTTTGTTGGCATTTTTTTTGTTTTGTTTTGTTCCTTAGGTTTTTGGAGAAAATTGGGAGGCCAAAGGCGTGGGATGGGGCTGCAGGCAGCTAGGGTTGCAAGAGTAGAAACCAGAGAGGGCTTCTGTATCTTTAACAGTTGGGGAGAAGGGGGAATTTCAGTTGCTTGTTATCTGTTTGCATGAAAAGCAATCCTTGCTGAAATTGTGTCTTTCTGTTGATGTGTGCCTTCAAGTCATTTCAAACTTATGGTGATCCTAAGACAAACTTATCATGGGGTTTTCTTGGCAAGATTTGTTCAGAGAGGGGTGCGCCTTTGTCCCTTTCTGAAGCTGAAAGAATGTGATTTGCCCAAGGTCATCTGCTGGGTTCCCATGGCTGGGTAAGGATTTGAACCCTGGTCTCCAGAGCTTCAGTCCAGCGCTCAAATTGCTACAACATGCTTGCTCTTCTACACAAGCATTAAAGGTATAAGAGCCCCTTGAAGTCTTCAACCTGGTAATTGTGCAGCCCGTAGGGTGGACTTTACCTACACTTGCTGAAATGTTTGAAATATTTGAAATTATACCTTACAGATTGGGTGGCCTGAGTAAATTCCGATTTGGGTCAGTGTTTTATTCCTGGGGAATTGAAGGAGTGTTGGAATGTTTAAATGTTAGTTTGTTTGCATGTGTTTCCAATGATTCAAGAAAGGTACAGTCAGGCCTGATTTCACCAGGATGCCAACTCAAGTAGGTAGGATTGCAAGGTCAGGAGCCACCAGGCACTGAGATTTCAGGACTCACGCCTTGAGACTTAGGGATGGTCCCTAGTGATGTCTGAGAGGGGAAGGATGTGAGTTCTGCTGTTTAGAGAAGGGCATTTTGAACTCTCTGCCAGAAAACTCTAGTGTCTCACTGAACTACTAACATCAGGACTCCACTCAATGTTGCCATCGGTACTAATGCTATAATTGTGTTATGTGGAAAGGGCCCTGGTTTGCATTAGAAATTAAAGCACCCAAACTTTAGGAAGTAGCCTCAGCTAGGGAGGGAGAAGGAGCAACAGTCAAATAGATCACACATGCTATTTTCTCCTTCTTACCTTTTCTTGATCTAACTGTTGGTGGATATACCTAGGCTTTACTTTCTTCCTTCTTTCTTCGCTATCACTTCTTACTGCTTCTTCTCTGGCTAAATTGAGAGAGACAGTTCATGAAATCTCCACATTGGCCTCCTAACTTGCACATACAGAAATCAGCTTTGTAATTAAGTTTAGGAACTCTGCAATAACTTTGAATGGATTTCTTGAAGCAGTAACTGTAAAACTTTCTTTTTCCCTTTACTATAAGCATCCAGCCTAGCTATTTACCTTTAATAGCTATATGCTGTCAGTACTAGTCTGGTCTACTCTATGGGTCCAAAACCTAATATTTGTACAGTTGGGACAAATGCTATGTTCACCTGCTAACAATGAACATAAAACAGAGAAGGATCTGGTTTTAACGTAAAGTTCTATACATGATGTATGGTGTAGGTATGTCTTCCTGCATGTCCAACAGCATTTTTTAAAACAAGAGATACAATTCTTTACCAAATTAATTCTTGAAGAAAGCAATAAGTAAATTTAACTGTGCAGTTTTCAAAGACAAGTTACAGTTTAGGTTTTATTCTGTGCAAAATTAGCATGTGGAGATTTTGTGAAAAATGCAGCAATTTCTTCACAAAAAGAACCATGTATGAATTTTGTGCAGAATAAATTCAGAACCAGGAAGATTCTCATCAGTCCAGCTTTCTTCTCATCAGGGTTTCGTGACAGTTGAAAAACACATTTTCCAGTATTATTTTTAAAATATTGTTTCCATCACGTTTAACTATTTCATATCATAGCCCTACTCAGGTGTTTGCCTGCTCATATAAATAAAGGCCCAGAGTGAGTGGTGTGGTGACTTGACAGTTGGACCAGGAAATGAAGATGTGAATCCCTGCTCAGCTATGGAAACCCACTGGTTGACCTTAGGTAGATCACATCCCCTCAACCTTAGGGGAGGGCAATGGCAAACCTCTTCTATATAGATCTTGACAAGAAAACCCTAAGATGGGGCACCATAAGCAGTGGTGTACCAAGGCTCAGCAGCACCTGGGGCAAGTGTGGAAGTTGAGCCCCCAGCTGCTGCCGCCACTTCCCTCCCAAATGGGCCAAGAAGGCCAGGGAGCAGCAGCAAACAGGGAGGAGGTGAGCAGGCAGGGGTGGGTGCGGGAAGTGGCAAGTGGGTGCAGGGGATGGCAAGCGGGTGTGGAGAGGTGGCAAATGGGTGTGGTGGTGTGCTTTTGTGCCCCTGGGGAATGGCGCCCACGGCACGTGCCCCAGTTGCCCCACCCTAGATCCGCCTCTGTCCATAAGTGAATGGCACTTTGAAGGCTCATGATAACAAAGTCCCTTAATAATCCACACATGCCTGTTTAAATTCCAAATGTTCTTATGTTGATCATATACATCTGTATAGAATTCTGCAATGGCATTCAACTGAATTGCAATATCTTATACTAATCTTTATGAGCAAGCACAGTGTAGTGATTTGAGTGTAGGACTATGACCCTCGAGACCAGAATTCAGTTCCCCCGTTTGGCCATGGAAATCTGCTGGGTGACCTTGGATGCGTCACACACACCTAGTCCCCAGAACACCACTTGATAAGTTCACCTAAGGGTCACTAGAAGTTGGAAATGCTTTGAAGACACACAACAGTAATCTAATCTTGGTGTTGAATGCATGATGGTCTGGAATACTGCCAGGCACGTAGGGATACTTGGGTAGTGAAATCCATGTTCACATTCATGCCTCCATTTCCCCATTTATAAACAGGCAAACCCCCACAGAGCACTCCTATCCATATTTTGCGTCAGTTTACTCTTTCAAGAGCTACTTCTTTGCATGAATCCAGGGTCTCATTTTTCCTGATTCATCTCTAATGCTTGTGATAGCAGTGAAATTTTTACCAAACAATTGGATATTGCTGAAACAAGTTTTTTTTTAAAAAGTACCGTAAATATTATGCCTCTTCTTGAGGTTTTTTCCCCTCAATTTACACCTTGGCACTCTTATTACAAATTCTAAGTTTTTTGGATGTTTTAATATCTTTCTCTATATTACTACATACCTATGTTTAGTACAGACAACTATTTATAGATTTCGTAGAGTCATTAAATCAAGATGATTTTTTAAAAATAAAATACAGACACTGTTGGTAAGCCAGAAAGAAAGAAAGAAAGAAAGAAAGAAAGAAAGAAAGAAAGAAAGAAAGAAAGAGAATAGAGTAAAAAAGAAGGAAAGCAATCGGAAAGAGAATAGATTTTTCAGAAATCTCTTGTCTGTTTTGGTAGGATATGAAATGGAAAACTGTGTAAACGGCAGCTTTCTAATCCCAGCAATTAGACAGTCCATTTGAATCTGCAAAGGGCATGGCAAGTGCCATGTTTCATCAGGATAAATTATTAACTGCAGAAGTACATGCAATATTCATAGCTAAAAATCATTAAATAAAATAGGCTAGGGAACAAAAAAAAATCTTAAAAATGAGGCGATGTTAATCATTTAGCCGCAAGACTTTAGCTTAGAGGTTTGCGTTGGTTTAATTAATTAATTAATTTTCCTCTAAGCCTATTCACTGACAGATGTTGCTCAGCAAAACCTGCACTAGAAATTCCCCACTGGGTAGGAAACAGGCCTGCGGTTTAGCCTCTTGCAGTATTAATTAACGTCATGAGGTGTTGTTAATGATAGTGGACAAAGTTAACACCAAGTGTTCTTTATGCTTGGTAAATTGGGGATGAAAGTGGGTCAGAAGAACAATGACCTCAAAACAGAACTTGTCTTTTCCAATGTATTATACACCCCCAGATGTTCTTGTTTGTACAAAGAATAATAATAAAAATTTTATTCGCTGTGTCTTCAAGCACACACAATAGAAAACCCCTCAGAGCTTCAGACTTCAAATGAAAATGGGATTATTCTGAAACCTCGAGGCATCATTAAGATTTGTGAGCTGGCAAGAAGGAGGGACGTTCCATGCAGGCCTGGATTCAGCATGGCAAAGAGAGTTCTGGAGCTACATTATCAGCTTTTTGATTAGGTGATATCACTGCAAACTCCAGAGATCTACATTCATTTGGACAGCCTGAGATTATTTGTACTATTTCTCACTAAAGTTTGGTTGTTCTTCTTCTTCATCATCCTGTCTGTATTTTTTTTTTCCTTTTTCATTTGAAAATTGGAATAGACTGAACCCCAAACAAGAATTATTGTTGCAGGAGTGCAGATTTTGAAGGCTGAGGAGGCTTTGAACAGACACAAAGGTTAAAGAGCAGAGACAACTTAAGATAATTGAGGATATAATTCTTTGTTCAGAAATAGCCTGAATAATTGGATACATTGGGGTTTTCGCTCCAGGAAGATGCTAACCATTCTTGCCTGATCAAGTTTGCTGTTGGTATTAAGTCTATAAGTACACTTACAGACTTATTCAAGTGCTAAATGCTTTTCACATGATCAAGATTGAAAATGAATCAGATTGACAGTGAGGGGAGGTGGTGGGTGGGTGGGCTAGGGCAGGAGAATGGATACTTTAATCATCACAGTCATGGGTCTTCAGAATACAATTTTTAAATAAAAGACTATGTATTTGCTTTTAATTATACAGATGAACCAACAGAGGAATTCCATTGATGAACTCCAAGCATCACTGCTTAGAGAATGATCCTCAGACCTGATTTGTATAAACTCTTTGAATAGGCAAATTCCACATGAACAGTAATAATGAAAAGAAAATAGCGCCATGATGCTTTAGAGGTGAACTGGTTGATTGTGGTATGGATTTTAATGAGAACCAGCCTGTGTCAGGGATGGCCAACAGATGACCCATGTGCTACATGCCAAGTTACACAGAATACGCCATTCAGGTAAAAACACCAAGTCTAACAAATGAAAAAGACACACTTATCAAACTGGTGCTCTCACCCTGAGATTCTTGCCCCATGCCTTGAGAAATGGAGAAGAGGGGACAGGCACTAAGATCTGGAGGCTCTTGGAAGATAGAGTTCTTATGGGGCAAAGTCCAGCTCCCATCCTTCCTTTCTCTATCACCCCAGCATGACATTTTCCTTATATGAAATAGCTGGAGACATATTGTCTGGTTCCTCCTCACACACCATTCTAGCCTAAATCATCCAGACTTGCTTGTGAATGTGGAATTTGGCCAAAGTGGGTCACAGCTTCCATTGCTTCCCCTGCTTTCATAAAGTTTGATAAATCTCTTTCCTTTCAACTCACACACTTGCTTGCCCTATGTCATAACACCATTCATGCCATTGCATATGCTGGAAGGAAGCACTATTTGGCCAAGAACTAAACTCTATAACCTTGCTCAATATTAAATTCCACCCTGCCATGAATGTTCATAGGTTTATCTTCCCAGATTTAAAAACAGGGGAAAAGTATATAAAATGTTCCAGAAAGTACACATAAAATATTTACTTACTCCAAAGAGAGTAAAACTTCTAAGACAAATCAGTGTGATGATGGTATAATAAAAGAGTATATATCCTCATTCAAGCAGGCATACTGCATGGTCTAAATAATTTATGCCAACAGTTTCACAGTTTGTACAATAAGATGAAAAATTATAACTTTTTTTATTTTAAAATAAATAAAGCAGGGAGCGGGAAGCAAAAGCCAGCTGAAACAGCTAAACTTTTAGGTACCTATTGTTTCCAGCACTATCTTTTCAGCACTGTGTTTACTTTGGCCAACTGTTATTGTAATGACCTTAAACTAGAAGATCACACTGGTACAGTGTTTTGAGCAACACCCACTAGGAGTTACCTTTTTAGTCCATTCCTGCACAAAAGCACTGAACAGTTCTCAAGTCATACGGGTTCTTCTATGTGGATTGTAATTGATTGAATACCTTTTCTCTGGAAGCCTTTCCAGGAAGAATAGAAAGTTGCAGACAGCTCTCTGTGGTGCTGGTGAAGGGCCCCCCAGTCAGTGTTTATTTTTGCTCATTCATTTTCAAATGTTCATGTTGAGAAGAAATGTTGAGATGCAAGCAACAGCAGAGATGTAAAAGATGGCCTCAAAACAATAAAAAAATAAAAAAGCATCCAGGCTGTTTCCAGCCTTTCAAAGGAAGGCAGCCTGGTGCCCAGAAGGTTGCTTTAGACAATTCCTAGCAACCACAATCAACAAACCGAGATGAGGAAACTATAGCCCCAGACATCTGCAGGGCACCAGATCTGGGGAGGCTGTAGAAGATGCTATTCTGTCTCTGATGAGAAAGAAAGGGAAAAATATCAGTCCTTTCCATGCAACATTATTTGTGTGGAAAGATTGGCTACAGGAAACCCAGTGAACTGAATGGATGATAAGATAAAAGGAAATGGAGAAATGTATCCTATAATATGAAAAGGTCAGAAAAGTTATCCTTTTGGGCAGCAGCTCCCAGAATTCATCAGATAGCTTGGCCAGTGACCATGCTGACTAAAGGATTCTGGGAGCTGTAATCCAAAAAAGGTAACATTTCCAAGTCCAGTATTATGCTAAGCCTACCAACTTAAAACCACTGTGGGGTGAATTTAAAATATGTGGCTTAATAATTGCAGCTTATATTTCATCATTTTGCTGGATCAGTTTCTAATTTGTCCCAGCAGGATGCACTGATTTATACTGACATTACTCACAGTCATGTGTTTAGTGAACAGAAGCCGTTAAATCAAAATAACCTTCTGACAAATCTGAAAGGTTTTTAAACCCCTCATTCCAACTTATACAGGAACTTTTCCCCAAACAAGGTAATTATCCTTCTTGCTTAATATTTTATGTAGCAATATACCCTGATGGCCTAATTAAAATGAATAATATCCATAAAAGGAAGCACAGAATCTGTTCATTCAAAAGTCAAGGTGAAAATGCCCACTGACTTCAGTGAGACCAAGAATTGCATCTTCAAAGAACACTGGCTTGACATATTAATTTGAAACCCAGTGCTTTTAAAAACCATTGCAAGCAAATCTTCCTTTGAGTTTTGATATAGCAGTATGCTTTATTCTTATTGGTCATGGTAACTGAGAATGGCAGCAAAATCATACAGTGTAAAGTGCTCCTCCTGAAGCCCTTCTCAGACTATTCTATCCCTGCTCTCAGTTTTCCACCACCTCCAAATCCCCACACACTCAGATTCTGGGACAGGCTTGGTCCTCAGGGTTTCAACCTCTCTCTTCCCTCTGCCTTTCCTAAAGCTTGTACTTCTCCAAAGTTTGGGAATTCTCATTCTAATCCCTCCTAATACTTACTTGGCTAATGCCTCCATCCTCTAGGAAGGAAAGGAAAGAGAAGGAGACAAAAGTTTCTATTCAAATAAATCAGTTATATAGAATTATGATATAGAATATAGAATTAGGAATATAGCATTAAATCTTTGTTTTGGATTTCTTGTTTATGATTTTTTTTTTTAAAAAAAAACAAACCACCAAAGTGCACCCTTCTTTATATATTGTCAACTTTTGAAGCAAAGGGACTATGCTGCTTAATGTCACCTCTTTTGCACCTCCACCTCTTTGGAATCACATAATACTAGACTTGACCTCCAACAGTTTTAAGCTACATAACTTTGGACTTTTGATTGTCTCTTGTGCTCCCTCCTGATTTTTCAGGTGACAGATTTAAAATAGCCTCAGAAGACAGATCAAAGGATACTATTTTTATTTCTCAGAAGTGCTAACGTTTGATAGGAACACACAATAGACTGTGACAGGACTGAACAAACTTGGTGTTTTATGCTGCTGAGGAGAATTAGAAGTTTATAATTAAAGAAGCAGATTTGGGCAGTTTTGAAACTGTTCAAATGCTTTTAAAGTCTGCCTGGCAGAAAAAGAGGAAAGAAAGAAAGAAAGAAACATAAACTAGGACAGTGGCCTCTTTTATCTCAATGTCTTCTGCAACACCGAACCCTCTGGGTAACATTTTCAAAACTATCTCTGTCACTTAGCAAACCAATTCCTCTGTCAGCTTCTGGTTGCACTGAAAGAAACCACTCTCTCCCTGATAATCATGAAAAGATAGGGCAATGGAGTACCTCCTCTTTTCAAAGAGGGTGAATTGTAGGGATGGGCCGACTGAATCCTCGAATCCTCACCAAGGATTTGAGATTTGCGAATCTGAATCCCTGTGCAAAAATAGGAGAACCAAATCTTTCAAATCCACCAACCAAAAAATAGGTTTTTTAAAAAGAAGTTCTGTTCAAAAAAAGTTTATCTTTTTTTTAAAAAAGTTGCTTTTTAAACCCTTTTTTTAAAAAAGGATTTGAAAGATTTGAAATTTGTGAGATTCCTGGATTCCCAGAACATTCCAGGGATTCAGATCCAGATTCAGATTCGGAAAATTCTGGATTTGTCCCATCCCTAGTGAATTCCCTCATTTTCAAAGTAGCTCACCCCTAGTGCGAGAGAAGCTCAGCAAATAACATAAGGTTGTGTGCACATATGGACTCCCCAGAAATGGTGAAAACTTGATAGAACTTCACTAGTGCAAGAACCACTGAATCATTGGCAAAGTGGTAACAACAATAAAAGGTATAATCATAATCGCCCCCACTTTCCACAATTAGCCAGGACTAATTTTGCTCTTCTCACCATTTGAGACAAGGGCAATGCAGAGGAGTGTTGGCTTGTGTAATCCTTGCTCATGCTGTCCCTTCCTAAGCTCCCGAGACCAAAATTCAGCCTCTTTTGTTGCTGAGCTGCTCCTCCTCTACCCTCCCTCCCAAAGCATGGGCTTTGGCTAGTTGCCTTTGAGAATGAACAACAGTTGTTGTTGTTGTTGTTGTTGTGTGCCTTTAAGTTGCTTCTGACTTATGGTGACCCTAAGGCGAAGCTATCATGATGTTTTCTGGGGCTGAGGACCCACGGTCACCCAGTGGGTTTCCATGGCTGAGCGGGGAATCAAACACTACCGCATCTTAACTGGCTGGTGACCACTTATTTTATATCTGCTCTATGCTAGATGTGATTCTTAGTCCCTGCCATTTGAACCATGGTATCATTTTACTGCTTGTCACAACTGGCAGGGTGTCCATTTGGTAAGCTAATTTGTATCTAAGAGGTTCTTCCAGAGGCACCAAAGGTGAAAGAGCCTTGCTTACAACCACACTCTGTGCAATCTGTCTCCAGAGACAGCCAAGACCTATTGCAAGACTTCTAATCAGCCCCATTGTAGGGGGGTCATCAGGGTCCTTATTTTCCTTTCATGAGAATTAGGTGATGAAGAATTGTGAGGAAATTCCCTATGGTTCCTAGCTGGGGAGTTTCTACCTAAGAGAGGATCAGCTTAATCAACTTCTCCCATACAAGTGTCCATTTATCTCATTTGCTGCTGTGCTGCAGATTCTTGTTACTAATAAAGTTGCGATCAGTTTTACCTCAATATTGTTCTCCTGAATCATCATTCTTAGTAGCAGGGCAATCATTTCCCTGGTTTTAACTTCAAATCTTCTCACACTCCTGGAGCTGCTATTGAACCTGTACTACTCACATGCAAGCACAAGTCAGGATAACACCAAGTTCTGGAGCTGTTAAAAATAAATCCTTAGGGAACAGACACCAAAGCAGCCCTGCACAATTTCAGTGGCACAGATTGTTGAGCGAGTGAGGTATGGGTGGGGAACACAGACACCTGAGTTAGAGGGGGAATGACCTAGAGTGGGTGAGAAGAAGGAAGGGAGGAGAAGACACATAGATATTAAGAAGAATAAAAAGAAGCTTCATGTGGTCTGTATAGGTCATTTGAGGTTCAACCATGGAATAAAGAGACCAGATACAAAGTTGGGTTAATTAAAGGCCACTTTATTTTGACCAGTCCTATTTAAAATTGCATTGGTCTGGAAGATACGTGTGCGGGGGCGGGCAACGTCATATGGGTTCAGCTGATGCCAGGGTCACTATGTGATAACCTGCTCAGCCTATCCATTGGTGATAACACCTCAGCCCCAGGAGCAATCCAAGTTTCTTTGGTTGCTCCCCAGTCCAGCATCTTGGAAGGTAACCCAGGGATGCCTACCCAAGCCGCAGGGCTCTAAAAGTGAAAGTCTTATTCCCAGGTTAACCTGGGATGCAGGCCCTAAAGAGGGGGTTCCAGAGCCCTACACCAGGCCAAAGGGGTGACATGAGGTGATCACTGAAGTCTTATTCTCCCCCGTTACATTCCAGAGGACAACCTGGAGCCAATATTCTCAATCCTATCAAATACAGTTTGGGACAGGTGAAAAACCCCTGAGGAAAAGTGGAGGGAAATTTCTATCCAGCCCCAAAGGGACCAGATTAACTCACACTGCATCAAGGATGGGAAGCTGAGTCAAAGCTGAAAGTTGAATGGCACATGTAGGGGGCAGACTGCTCGCTGTCTCACTTGCCTCTATCACATGCCTTGATGTGGTGCAGCAGCATTCAAACATCACCTTCTGGTCTAGCTCCATGGAGACCATCAAAAGCTTACCCTCCCTCTTAGAGATGTTCACTGCACAAGTCTAGGCAAGTATCTTCATTCTACTGAGAAGCCCAAGGCAGTTGAGAGAGGGAGAGAGATTTGGACATTGCTTTTCTTTCCAGCAGAGCCCCAAAGAGATGTACATTAAAAACACAGTATAAAAATAAAATAGAAATAAAATATTCCCTAACACTATATTTTAAAATCTAGAGTTCTGCCTGTTGAATAGCTAGAGTTGCCTGCCTGCTGAAAATGTCTTAAGAGGTAGAACCAGAGAGCTATCTAATAATCCAGTAGCTGGATTATTTGGGCAAAAATATATCCACCTCAACATCAAACGCCAAAATGAAGGATGCTAAAGTGCAAGATCAGTCTCTCAGAGTGTGGCCAGTGGACAATTATAGGTTGGAGGAGGAGGAATATCCTGAAAGAACAAAGAACAGCAACATTCCATATTGCAACAATTGCAGTAGATTCTTTTTATTATTATTATTGTTTCTGAAATGCTCTCAGGATAACATTCTTTTTGGTTAGAAAGACTGAGAGCTCCTGCCAAAGACAGAGAGTACAATCATTCAGTCACTGAGTTGGAAGAGACCACAAAGGCCATCCAGTCCAACCCCATGCAACGCAGGAATATTCAGTAAAAGCACTTCTGATAGAAGGCCATCAAAGCTCTGTTTTCGAAGTAGGAGACTCCACCACATTCTGAGGCAGCTATTCCTCTATTAAACTGCTCTTACCATCAGGAGGTTCTTTTTAATGTTTAGGTAGAATCTCTTTTCCTGAAGTTTGAAGCCATTGCTTTGTGTCCTAGTCTCTGGAGCAGCAGAAAACAAGCTTGCTCTGTCTTCTATATAACAACTTTTCAGATATTTAAACATGGCTGTCATCTCACCTCTTAACCTTCTCTTCTCCAGGTTAAATATGAACAAAGGGAATAAGGAAAAGAAAAGGACACAGTCCTAGAAGCTACCATGTTAGAATGTACAATGCAGGACCTGGCAAAGTGCAACCTGTTTTGAGGTCTGCAACCATCTACATTTTTTTTTGTTTTTGAAAGAAACGTTTATTTTTTTCCTTACACACAAACACACAATGCTTCCTGAGGCGAGTTTTTCCATGTTTTCCCCTTCTTCTCTGCTGTTTTAGGTCCAGGAGAGGCCCCTTTTTCAACCAGGAAGTAAACCAGATGTGAATTTCTTCTTCCCCACCCTCTGGTGATTGTCCACCCTGAGACATAGGCCTTTTCCACATGGGGTAAATAAAATGGGGCAGCGCGAGCTCTGACGGACATCGCCCACACATTCGAGTGCGCTAGCTCGTACATAATTGGCAAGCTCCACACCTTAATCTGCCTGGTTAAATCGCCAACAGTCAGCTCGCAGGCTTTTTGAAAAACGGGGAAAAGGTGGGTTTTTTCCCCTCATACTGTGCTGATTCGTGCATGATGTAATCGAAGGGCGGGCTGTGGGCATGGACAGCTTCGGCGGTTGGAATGCGCCGCGAGAAGCCTCCAAGCAGCGGCACAGAAAAGCTTAAATCCTCCGCAGCATTACCAATAAAAGGCCAATCGCCGGTGCCTCCTTGCGTGGTCTTAAGCCCATAGATGTCCCAGTTCAGCCAGCACAACTCCGAGAAGCCAGAATACAGCTAAAATGGGCCGTTCAACTTCAGGAAACACCTCTTCCTCCATCGCTCACAGGGAAAGATAAAAGCAGAAAACGGGCGCGAGAACCCACCAGAGATAGGGAGAAAAACTGCACTCCACCCAGCTATGGCGCGGAAAACCATTCCCCCGAGATAGGGCGCGGAAATAAAAAATTGACATGGTTTATTTTACGGCTAGCAGGAGGAATGGGAAGAGGGAGTCATCGTGGGACGAACTGCGGGGCATGACGTGAGCACGCACGTCATGACGCATGGGGCCATTTTAAAAAAAAAGAGCTGCCAATCACATCCGCTGCGCGAATTCCACAGAATGTGTGGAAATGACAATAGACCGTTGTACAATATGTCCGCGGTAGCACGGACAAAAAAAAAACAACCACCCGGAAACATTGCGGCGCAAATTCCACGGAACGTGTGGAAAGGGCCTATGGCCTACACTCTAGATGAAGCAGTACTTGTAGCCCTGGTAGAATTTAAGCCAATCAGGATGCTAATCTTCTTACAGAGATTCTTGAATTGCCCAATAGCATTAGTGAAAATACTAAAGAGATTTTTTTTTCTTATTTCTCAGAAATAAAATTGCCCCCAAGTCTTCCTTGGGGAGATGTTCATCTTGGATTAAGCATTAGGATAATTGCTTTATTGTGTGGTGCTGCAGCTGGACTGTAGTTCTGCTGTGATATAATTATCTGATAGTGTTGTTATCTTGAGGTTATATGCTTACTTCTTCTCAGAGCTCACACTCCTTTAAAACTTCATCCTCTGGACTTGGAGCAGGGGAGAGAAGAGCAAGGTGTCTGTGTGTCCCATGATGTGGATCTGGAAAGGCACCAATTCAAAACTAGAAAAGGAAGCACTCTGCATTTTTTAGACCTAATCTTGAGGAACCACATTATTTTTTATGGGATTACATGCAGCTGATCAAAAGTAAGTTCAATGCAGTAGGTAACATGTTGGACTAGGACTTAGGAGATTCATATTCATGTTTCCACTGAGCCACGAAACTCATTGGGTGATCTTGGGGCAGTTACTCTCTCACAAGATTATTGTGAGGATGATATAAGGAGGAGAAGAGCCACGTAGTTCACTGGAACAATAGTGGGATAGAAATGGTGAGATAGAAATATAAATAAAAGGATAAATAAATAAATGGTATAAAACTACTATATTTGATTTCTAGAACCAAAGGCTGAAATTTTGCTTTAAATAATTAGTTACAGCTATATTTCTGTGGTAAATAGTTGCTTTTTAGTTACTAAAAAAGATACACACATCTTGTCTTTGGTATAAGAAACACTGTCCCTGCACTGGCTTCCTTGTTACCTAACCTCTCACAACAAAGGATAAAGCAGGAGCACAATGCAACAAGAACCAGCACTGTAGCCATGTGATATTCCTCCCCCACCATTTGGTGGGGCTGTATCACATAACTGTAAAAGTAACTGAAAAGTAACAGTAACATTGGAGAAGGACAGACATTATCCCTTTTTATATTGCAATCAGACAGAATTAACTGCAAGCTAGTTATTGGTAGCTAACTACATTCAAGCTCTGTCAAGAACCCGAGAAACCATACACCATGGCTGACCAACTTTACCAGCCTTGTTATGAGAGGCAGATGCTAAACCTCCATGGCTGGCTTCTTTGGCAGATGATCATTATAAAGCCTGAAAATTCTGTTCATTAGAAAACCCAGATCATTTGCCCTAAGTGACATGAAATTTAGCTCAGCATATCTACCTGAGAAGAGAATAATCTCTTCAAATTGCAGAAGATTCTGGGTAGGAATGATGTGGTTAACATAGTTTAAACCAGAGTTTGGGAAAGTGGCCGTGTTGCCCTGAGGATTCTGGAAGCTGTTAACTTTTTCAAGCTGTGGCTGAGCACTTTGCTTTTCATGCAGGAGCCCTATGTTTCCTACCATTTTATACCCATCTGATGCATCTTATATTTGCAGGACTAAGAAAATCTATCCATTTGAATCTACATTGAATCAGGAAAACAAAACATGACACCGTGGGACATGTTTGCTGCATATGCAAGGGAGGTTAAGATGGGGACCTTAGCATACTGTTTCAATGTTTGGGAGGGGAGAAGATCAATTTTCAAGTTCCTTATCTCTTCTCATAAGTTGAAATTTTCTTGAATCTAACATGGGCCCTTACCGCACCATACCTCAATAGCATGTATTCCGTTTCAATCCCAACATTGCCATTTCTGTGATGGTTTTGGGTTCTGAATGCTCTCTACCACAACCTTTCGACCTCAATGGATGAGTAGCGTTATTGGCACCGGTGTTCCCTCTGCATTGCAGCACTGTTGGCAAGTCCTTTTCTCCACCTTTTCCCCACCCTACAACTCATGATTAGTTGTGTTTTTTTTTGTAAACCGTACTAGTACAGCAGTGTTGTAACATTGTAACATGTTACAATGTGTTTTTGCATTATAATACTAAAATATATATATTTAAAAGATAAAAAAAAAGTTAGTCAAAGGAGAAATTTAAAATAAACATGAAGAGGTGATAGATTTCAAATTTGCCATGTCACGGGAGTAGTTGAGGGAGGGACAACCTGTGAATGCCCACATCACCCCCACTCCTGGATTGGTTATGGTAGGAAGCGCTATCAAGCGCTGTTGAGAAACCACATTCACACAGCTGATGGGATTGTGGCGGGAAAGGGGGCCATTACTGGATTTTTTCCAGCATTGAAAAAGCGTGGATTTCCAATGCATGGCAATGCGACAGCGGCTAGTTAGTGACAACTTTATGCGATAGCATGGGTCCTGGACCAGGAACAAAATGTGCTCTGGCGATATGACAACTTTGTGTGATAAGGGCCATAGTGTCTTCATCCAGGCAATGACAACAATGACTATAATGCTAGCATACTTGCATGAATTTTTTTTTTTTAATTGTAGCTGGGTTATTTATCATTGGAAATATCTTTAAAATGCATTCCCACAAATTTAGATAAATGTAAAAAGAACTCAGGGTAATATACTTGGATATGGGGAAAAACTCCTCTCCATATTAAAGTGGAGGTAATCTTAAAAGCTGATAGTGCATTGCACTGTAAATCTTGATGGAGCTAAAGGGAAATAGGAGTCTTTTCATTCTGTAACGTTTTACATTATGTCCTTAGGTCACATTAAACAATAATAGCCCCTGTTGCACCTGAATTGATTCCGAATGTGCTGCTCTTTTCCCTAATGAGACAAGTTAGAAAGAGTGCTTATGAGTGGAATTATTTATACCAGAAGTGTAAAACATTCATCATTAGAATTCAACAGGTGTCAATACTACTTGAACAAAAGCTTTTGAGATTTATACTAAGGTTTATTTATGCGGATGTGTGAGACTTCTCTGAGCATTATGAAACTGCCAGCATTTTCTCTGCATGCTGCAACACTTTGAGCAGAGAGGTCAGACTACAGTAAAGCCAAGAGAATACAAGCAAAACGCAGTTCATGTGAAGTGTAAAGAGGAGAGCAAGAGGTTATCCACTTCTTATGCCTATAATCCATTTCAAAGTACAGTTCTGAAGCTCTGCTTTATTACATTTTTCCTCTGTATTCCCACCTTTCAGAATAGATACTATATGAACCAGTTACATTAAGGTACTGAATCTTAATTACTGAGTGGCCAAGATGGTTCTTCTTCTCCATAAAACAGAAGCTTTTCCTTGTGGTGGTGGAAATTAAAACACAAATGCTCTCTCTCTCGCTCTCACTCTCTGTGTCTGTGTCTGTGTCTGTGTAATGGACAATTAAATAGCTCTTGATGTTTTCCCTTCTTGTCTTTCTTAAGCCTTCTTTCTCCTTCTCTCTGATGTCACTTTTTGCTGCTTCATCCCCTAATTAGACAGAGATAGAGTCTCTATGATAGCTGAGTGAGCAGACTTGCACATATGGAAGCTTGACTTTAGGAGCTTCTTTAGCCAAGTTGAGGAAATCTCAACTATCTTTGATTGGATATTCTGAAACAGTATTCTCCAACCCCCACTTTTAATCTTCCTATGAACATCCAGAGTAGTTACTCCTGTTTTATCCATGCACCCACCCTGAACATTAGCTTGCTGTACTCTGATAGTACAAATATCAAAAATCATTATAGGAGAAGTTTGGGTTATTCGGATCCTAGCATGAAATAAAGTAACTCTCTATGCAGCACAATTTTGACCATCTAATTCTCCAGCTATTCAAAATGCTGTCTAAAGTATGTTTCACCATTTGACACATTTAAAAGTAGTTAGGCCTTACAATGCTATTGTATTTATTTTATTATATAACCCCAATCAAAGTCTTGAAATTGCTTGGAAAGAAAATAAAATAGCAGTTACAACTTTAATAAAAGCTTCAGAACAAAATAGACAGTAGTCACTGGTCATCAGATAACCGCATAGTCCCTCACTGAAAGCCAAATAAAGTGAATGCCCCAGAATTCCATTCAAACAACTTATGAAATGTGGTGGTTTGCTTGTTCGCTTTTCTCTAAAAAGGAAGCAATGAAGATATTTTCAAAGGTAAAGGAAACGTACTGTGACATCATTTCCCTTAAATTCTGCTCTCGTCCCTCACAATCTGTCCTTCTTCTAGTTCAGAATTCCAAAGGGCTTGTATATGCATGCACTTTTAATTAAAATCTCGAATTCCAACTTTTCTCATTTTGTAATGTGTAAACAGTCATGGCTCACTTTTATGTAATATCATAACGATTGCCCAACTAATTCCAAAATTTAATCTAAGAGGAATAAAATAGTTTTACATTCATCCAGATTAAAACTGGAAACCTTAATATATAAAATAGTAACAAGATACTATTACAGTCATCCAAATTAAAACACCAAATTAAAATATATATCTCTGAATCAAATTGCTAGTTGGTAGATACTTCTGCAGGCACAAACATATTTATGTATCTGGTAGATCTCTTTGCAAGTAGAAATCAGAACCAGTTACCTGATCTTTATTTGTTATTTCCATTATCATTTCAGTTTGTGAAGTTTTCTATGCATGTGTGATTAAGCTTCTGTGTACAAGTTGTAAGTAACTTTCAATACGCTTATATTGCTATATTTTCCATGTAACACATTTTATATAATATTTTGCATACTGATGTATCAAGACACTTAAACATACTTTTACATCATTACATCTAATATATAAAAGTCAAAGTTTATGAGTTTGTCTGTGTCAGGCGGGCGAAGACCTCATATGATTAGCTGCCTGTGGAAATTCATGGAATCCTCAGGTTTGCAGTTTACGGAGACGCCTTTAGAATTCTCAGCCAGAGAGCTCTTGGGCCTCAGGTTGACCACTGTGGAGACAAGGCCGAGCAGCAAGAAGGAGGAGGACAGTGTATTCCCTCAGAAACTGAACCTCTGTATGCTGACAGCTCTGAATACAGATTGGATTGGGGAATATGGGAAAAATTACAGGTACTAGACAATACGGTTTGGGGAATTAGAGACACAGGATCTCAAACCTCTGTATTTCAACCGCATCTATTTCCGAAAGTAAGGTAAGGTAATTCCTAATGTATTTCTAACAAGTGTTACCTATGAGAAAATAAAATCCCGGGCAATGCCGGGTAAATGCTCTAGTGCTATATAATTTTGTTTTACATCCATAGGAAAAAAAGTCAGTATTTAACCTAATTAACATAAGATGCATTGGGTATTCATGACTGTAGTGGACACACCATTGAGTTCTGCTGTTCTGTACTTAAAGAAGTCTTAGATGCTATGGACCCTTTTTTTAACTTTATTGGAAAACCTTTGTTGAAAAGTTACATTTTCTGTTAAATTTGGGGAGATAGGGATGCTTCAGCAAAGGTGTCAGCATCGGGGCGGGGCCGGGCAGGCTAGGGTGGTCTCGAGCCGGGGCTCACCCCAGGAGCTTCAGTCAGCAGTCGAACAATAAACAAAGGCGATCCTTACAGCGGATAAACGTAGAAACAAAAGAGAGGGTTTCCTCACCCGGATAACGTACAGTCAGCTGGCTGGCAGGGCTTCTGGACAGGAGCACGGCGGGCACGGGTCACAGCACGGGCGGACGACACGGGGATTCCCGATGGTTGTTGCTCTGTGCTGAACTTGGCTTCCTTCTGGCCTTAAGTAGGCCCCTGGACCGGCGCCGGCCAATCCAGGAGCTCCCGCGCAGCTGAGAGCCCTCAGCCGGCATCACAGCTGAGAGCGATCGGCCAGCTGAGAGCTCTCAGCCTGCAGCCGACGCTCCAGCAGCCGGCGGGAGCGTCGGGCGGCCTCCTTGGCTTGCCGTTGCTGTAGCAGCATGGGGGGAGGCCGACGGCCTCCTCAGGGTCGGGTCCCCGGGCGGGCGGTGCCTCAGAGTGGTGCCTGGGCCCTGCCCTTCCCGGGAGGACGCCCGAATGGCCTCCCCTAGTGATGGCGGCCTCGTTACTGGCCTCAGCGATGACCGGGCGGGCGTCCTCCGTGGCGGGACGCTCCGCAGCCTCCTCCTTGGCGGCGGGACCTTCAGCGGCGTCCGGGCGGCCGTCCTCCGCAGTGGGAAGCTCCGCGGCCTCCTCCTCGTCGTCGGGACCTTTGTCGGCATCCAGGCGGCTGTCCTCCATGGCGGGAAGCTCCGCAGCCCCCTCCGCGGCGGCGGGGGCCTCGCCGGCGTCCAGGCGGCCGTTCCTGGTGCTGGAGGCCTCTGCCGCGACTTGCGAGGAGACCGGGGCATCCTCTGCCTCGGGAGCTGCTTCTGCGGTAGCCTCCGTGGCTCTGGAGGGGCCGGCAGGGCCGGAGCCCCTGACAAAAGGGATGTTTGTGAATTTTGATATGAACTAACCCGATCTATGCGCCTTTCCAGTAAACTACAAACCCAGAATTCCACAGGATGTTGAAAGTGGAATAAGAGCACTATAACAGTGTAGTGCGGAAATGGCCTCAGCCTCAAGAACAAAGAGAAACATGGTTATGTATTAGATTGTGCTTTTCCCAAATATTTTGATACAACTCTCAAATCAAAAAGTATCCAAATTCATTTCAAGTGTGTTTTCAGAGAAATTACAGTAGAGAAACTTTGTGTTTGAACACAAATAGTTGTGCATATTTTTTAAAGAGCATGTATTAATGCAGAAACAGGATGTAGAAAATGTACCATTGAAAATGTGTGGCAGTGAGATTATTTGGAAATAGGACAGTTTGTCCAGTCCCTCTTGGGGGATGTTCATATAGCCTCACTCTTAGAGGTTGCCTCACTCTTAGCTAGTTCTTAGCAATCCCTGTCTTCATCTCTATGAATCCCCTAGTCCAGGGCTTTCCAAATGGTGTGCCCCAACAGGTTAGTGTGTCACCTGAAGTGTGTAGGTGAGCCACCTATGATCTTGGAAATGTATGTTATTAATTATAAATTGTATTTTTTAAAAAAATATGAAAGGTTTTCATGAGATATGTCGTGTCGCCAAGCATTTTGTTACAATTTATGTATGTGTTTGTATCTCTTTTAAGGGGTTAGTTGAACCTATGGTTTGCTAGTAAAACAAATTACTGTTTTGTGAAATTATGCATGTCCAAAAAGTGTGTCACCAACGTGAAAAGTTTGGAAAACTCTGCCCTAGAAACTCTTTTTTCAATTCCCTGTTTCTCAGGACATTGATTGCTTTCTATCTCTACTTTTAGAATGTTGGTTTCTTGACCAGAAAACTTAGCTTCTCCTACCCCCTGACACTGCATACAGGACTTCTTGAGCTTAAGAACTGTGAAGTACCCATAGAGTTGCCAGATAAAATAAAGGATGGGGCTCTTATCCTTTTAATGGAGAGAAGGAATTTCAGCAGATACTGCTTGTGTGACAAGCATCACTTGGAGAAATTGCCTCTTCTTTACAACCATCAAATAAGGGTCTCCTTATTTCAGCTGGTAACCTTTGATGTGTGCTTTGAAATCATTTCTGACTTACAGCAGCCTTATCATGGGATTTTCTTGGCAAGATTTGCCTTTACCTTCCTCTGGCTTGAAAGAGTGTCACTTGCCTAAGATTACCTCATGGATTTCAGTGGCCATGTGGAGTCAAACCCTGGTCTCCCAAAGTCCTAGTCCAACATTCATATCACATTGGTTCTTCTGGCAACCCTAGGCATCCATAAAAACTCCTTTCTTTTTAAAAAGTCAGTCCAATGAAGCACAGCAGTTCCTTTTCTCTTTTGTTTTCTCAGGCCTCTTTCTCCCTCCAGCTTTTCCACAGCTTTGCATACTTCACCATTTGACAGAAAACTGGAAACTGGAACATGCGTGGCCAAGGAACATCAGAGTCTGATCAAGATGCCAAAAGGTATTAATGAGATAAAACAAATACGTGAGAAGAGATTGCAGCAGTTTTCTTTTCCCTGAGCTACTGAGAAGTTGAGACTCTGCCCTGCCTCTCCCCGCTCCCTGCACTGAGTTAAATGTGAACTACTTTTGCATGTTGAACTCAGTTTGTAGCAATTGAAATCAGCTGAGGACAAAGGGAGAAACTGGGAGAGGGGACAGAACCTGGGACATTGTAAAAACAGCTGAAAAGGTGGGGTGACAGATGATTTATTGGGACAGTCCCCGCCAAATCAAGATAGTTGGAGGATATGGCTTTGCACTAAGTTCATGTCTTAGGTCCTTTTTGCATGGCGTTTTTAAAGCGTATTAAGCACACTCCCTCCCCCCTTCATGAACTGCCGTACCATATGACGTTCTGGCGAACCAGGTGCTATCACAGCCACGGATAGTGCTGATAGCGCATTTTCTTATTTTTGCCTGAAAGGTGAAAATAACCTCCCTTTCACGCATCGGTCGCGCGACCAGAGGGCCTGCGGAGCCGTTGTCCAGTGTGCTTCCGGCAAGGACCCGGGAATGGGCAGGGTGTGGGCAGTCCCTGCTGCCTGTACCTCACGCCGCAGCTCCTGGGGCGCTCCGCCCAGCAGCAGGCTGGCCACTGCCCCCATCGCAGCAGGGAACACTGCACGATACGTCGCCGCAAGAGGCCATCCCGGGACTCCGTCACCACTCACACTCGAGACGACAGCAGCCCCTGGGGTCCAGCCAACTGTGTGTTTTTTTTCAAACCTGGTGCTATTGTTAGCACGTTAGCATGTTACCAACGAAGTATGAAACAGCCTATTGGCAGGATCTATTGTTAGCACGATAGGCCGAAAAAAAAGAAAAAAAAACCCTCCGACCAATCAGGGCTGGTGGGGCAGGGGCAGGGTGAGACCTGTGCGTGACCCAGGACACCGACGTGCAGAAGAGGCGCCGGGCGGGGATCTCTCGCAGATGCCCTACTGTGTGTGGAGTGCAACAGGCTCTCTTGCGATGTTTGTAATAGCGTGAGGGCTCTAGTTCGTCGCGCTATCGAGCTACGGTGTGAAAAGGGCCTTAGTTTGTTCTTCCATTCATCTTGCCACTGAATTCCTCACCTTTCAAGTTCCATTACCCTGGATACTATTTTCCATCTTCCAGCCTGTTGCTTAGGCCTTTCAGCCTGTCTCTATAATTATAGTTTCTCTCATTTTCTCTAACCAATGACTATATGCTGCTGTTCCTGCCTGTCTTCAAGTCATTTCTGACTTATGGTAAACCTGAGGCAAATTTATCACAGTAGTGCTTTTTTTTTTTTTGCCAGATTTGTTCAGAAAGGATTTGCTACTGCCTTCCTCTGAAGCTGAGAAAGTGTGACTCACCCAAAGGGCCTTTCCACACTACACTATTATAGTGTTATTATTCCACTTTCAACATCCTGTGGAATTCTGGGGTTAGTAGTTTACTGAGGCCAAAGAGCTTTCTGGCTGAGAATTCGAAATGCCCCTCCCTAAACTGCAAACCCCAAGATTCCCTAGGATGTTGAAAGTGGAATAATAGCACTATAACAGTGTAGTGTGGAAAGGCCCAAAGTCACCCAGAGGGTTTCCATGGCTGAGAGGGTATTTGAACCCTGGTCTCCTAAAGTCCTACTCTAATATCCAAAACACTATACCAGACTGGCTCTCTACCACAGGCTAGGGGGATGGGGAATTGCAATTCAGTAGCATATGCAGAGCCACAAGTTCCCCATTTCTATTTTAGGACCTAAGTAAGGTTTTAATCCCAGACAAACTGAGAAACTTTCCTTCTTTTTGTAGAAGCTAGATCACAAATGATCAGGTGTTACCACCGTGTACTGGCCTGGCCTTTGGTGAACCAAAGATATCATTTTGATATCACAATTCGGCCCTACTCTGCCACTAGCCAAGTGTTTGTGAGGCCACCGAACAAACGCGAAGCTAGGCATGGCTACTATTTACTGCTCCCACCAAACCAAGCCAGAGATTGCCAGATCTGCTTTAGGGAACCTCCTGAAACAAACACTCTCATTACCCTCTGCCCTGAGAGGGCACCCTGGCAAGCTAAGTGCTTAACTGCTGAGCTAGCCGCATTTACATATCGGCCATACCATTGTCAGTTCAGAACATAACTCAATCATGTAGATTCTGACCTTTCGGAGACATTGTCTCCATCCCAAAACTTATTGTTTTCGTCTAAGACCAGAATAGCCTACGGTTGTTCTTTCCCTGATAAAAACCCCCAGTTCCAAGAGCTCTTTGGAACTCTCGCTGGATTGCTTTGGACTTCTACACTGCCTTGCTGCCACTAGGTTCAGCGAATTCCCCTTGGCCGCCACGCCGGGTTTCCTCCTCTACAATTGGCTTCCCCAGGACTGCAGGAAAGGTGGCATATCACCCATTCCCCTTGAACTCTATTTTCCTCTTCTAGTTAGGAGTGTGGTTGTGTTGTTCTTGATATTGTTAAATAAATCTTATTGCTATTTTGAACTGCCTGACTACTCACTGACCTGACGCTGTAGACATAGGGTAAAGGATCCCTGCTAAGTTACCCTGCCTCTCGTTAGCCAAGAGAGTGCTCCAGCTAATTTCCCCATCTTTGCTTGTTGTTGTTTGGTTGTTTGGGCACCCTCCCAGGACCCCCAATTCACAGGGTAACACAGGGCATGTTACTGTCCATGTTTAGTGATAATGTTTGTGAATAGTCTGTGTCATCATATCAGCTTAAACAATTAGTATCTGATCAACTAGCTAGTATCAGTTAGCTGCAATTCCACAATTGCAATACCGCATAGAGAAATAATCTTGTTCTCAATCACTGTTGACTACATTTCTTTGGGATTCTATTTCTGTCTTCCTCTCTTTTGCATGAGTTATATTTGCATGCAGCATTAAGTTTTCAAGAGAGTATAGGTGCTTTGGGTCACTGGCATATACTTAATATATGTGGTTGGATATTCCAGGATACAGAATGCAGCAGACACTGGTAAAACGCCTTGCTGAGCAGTATTTAAAAATCTTCCACTTGATGAAGAAAAAGGAAATGAGCAGCCCCTACAGGCTCTCCTGCCAAATACGTCTATATAACATTGTGAATTTCTATCAACATTATCTGGTCAGACAGCAGAGTTGTTAATTGCTTACTCTGGAAGGCAAACATAGACTAACAAAACTGTGGGCTATAGAAGACTCAGGAAGAGGTTATATTTTTCTCTTGCTTCATCTTTCAGGTGACAATGAGGTCGGCCACCATCACAGCAGTATGGTATCTGTGATTACAGATATAAGCATTATGACATAGCTCCTTCACTCCCTTTTATCTAGGCCTCAAATGTTTGACTTGCCAGTTTATTGGAATTTATAATGTGATTTCATTGCTTATTTATTTGTTTTGTTTATAGGCTGCTCATTAGTACAGTTCTCTGAACAGTTTATAGTAAATAATACAGCATTCTGGAAAACAATGCTGTCACAAAAACCAATCAGATCCACATTTTAAAACACAGCAAAGGAAAATTAAACAACTCAGCTTCAAATGTAAATTAAATTCAGCCAGGTACCCATAGAAGCATGTTTGTTCATTCATCGTCTTATCTTCATAAATGCTTGCAAATGGAAAACTTTGAGGGTTAGTACCAAACTGTGCATTCAAACATCTCCCAAAATATGGTCAATATTGGTCTATGATTATTCCTTTGTCCTGCTTAGTCATATCTAGAAGCAGATAACTCAAAACAACAACAATGAGCCTAAGAAGACCCATGCTGGATCAGTCCAAAGATCTCTATACAGTTTAAATTCACACAATGACCAGCCAGTTATCTATGGTAAGCCCACGGGCAGAACACGAGTGTGATTGTACCCCTTCTACAGTATTTCTCTGCAACTGGTATATAGAGTTCAATAGGGATGGGATGGAAATTTGTCAATTTGCTAACTGAGGTTGGAGTTGCTGCCTCCCTCCAAGAAACTTCCATCAGAAGCAAGTAGGTAGATCAAAAATTCCTCCAAATTACAGGAACTTTTTATTTCTGATACAACACAAACTGCATACGTTTTGAGAATTGTGCAAGAGTTTGAGGAATTGTACAGCTTTACAGTAAAAATTTACACTTGCAATCTTGCAAAAAAATCTGTGCAGCTTTCTGAGAAAAAAAAACTTCACCTGCATACATTGTTTTTCAATACATGCTTGGAAAATGGAAAATGCAAAAATGCAAAACTAAATTGCATGCTATACCCCTGTACCTCTATACAAAGAACATGATGGCTGCAGCCTTTATTGGTTGAAACATTTGCGCAATCCAAATCTTATACAGCAGGAAAAGAAACTCAGGTGATTTGCCTTGGCAATGGGATACAAGGTGAGGTTAATAACTGTGAACAGGTATAAAAAGGGGACAAGAATGTGGAAGATAGGGAGGTTTCTTTCTGTCCCCCAGAGATGACAACTTTATTTTTTAAAAAGAAATGATTTGGGTGCAGCACTCGTGATTTTCATCCTTCCAAAAAAGACTGGCAAAGGTTAACACTGGCTGAGTTTCCTTGATTCCTGATCAGCTCTTTGAACCTTTCCCCTTATTCTGACTATAGCTCTGATCTCTTGGACTTCCTATATCTCATGTTACCACTTTATCTCCCTTGCCTGATCTCTGCTTGACCTTCATTCTGTGGGGATCTTTGATCTATATGCTGCTCTCAGTTTCATCATTCCTTACTGACTAGAATTTAAACAAGCCAGGATCAGCATTTGATGAATCCATTGTCTTCTTCAGATATCCTTGTGACTTTCTCTTTGCATTTCATTTGCCTACAGCTTCTCCCTAAAGTCCAAGACATTGCTCTGGTCTGCTCTTTGCAAAGTATCTGGGGCGGTTTTGCTATTAAACAAGGAACCACTTTTCAGTTTCCAAACCCTTCAGGCATGTAATATTTCATTCAGCTTTGGCATGGCCTATTGGGATTTATTTCATGACATTTGTTTCAAATGGGTCAATCGATGAAATGCTGGACACACTTTTACAAAAGAACTGATCTTCCAAAGCTACCAAAATGTCTTATATCTGCTGGATATAAAATGGATGGCAAAAGATCTGGAAACCAAGACCTGTGATGAATGGGTTAAAGTACTGTGTTTGGAGAAGAAAAGATTGAGGGATAATACGACAGGCACATTTAAATATTTGAAGGGATGTTATGTAGAAGGCAGTGAGATCTTGTTTTCTGTTGCTCCAGAGACAAGTATATGAACTAATGGATTCAATGAGATGAATTTTTTTTTCCACCTAAACATTATGCGTTGAACTGTTCAACAGTAGGATACACTACATACTGGAGGATGTAGGATGTCCTTCTTTGGAGGGCTTTAAACAGTGGTTGGATGTCCATCTTCCAGGAGTTCTTTAGTAGTATAGTTCTGTATAGCAAGGGGTAAGGTGAGGTGGCTTCTATGATCCCTTCCAGTTCTTTGATTTTATGATACTAAGGGGAAAGAGTCCTGCAAAAACTAGTCAGGCTACCAAACATACCTTTCTTTTCTTCCAGGAGTGGGATACTTCTGTGACTGGGTAGACTATGTTGCCCCCTACACTTATTGGGGATTGTTTCTTCCGACACCATGAAAATATGAAATTTTGGTGGTCCAGTGTCAGAAGGTGCTTTACCTTAAAACCAGGTGTGTGGGGATCATCAATTTATAAATTGTATATAAATTAATCCATCTCGGAGGCATCTGGTAGTCCTTCAAAACAGCATGCGCATTCCTTACATCTCTAGTTTTAGAGCCAAATTATACCTTTTTTTGCAAAGGGGGAGGGTATACCATGGTAAGATGTCTTGGGGAATAGTGGATTGCCAAAAAGCAGGGACACATACAGCACACGGGTTCCACGTTGCTCAGCTGTTGCTCTAATCCCTGATTTCCACTTGAGGCTGATTCAGAACTGAGCTGCCTATCACAGCTTCAGTGGACCTGAAACTCACAGTGGGTCAAAGAAGTAATGCAGTCTCTCTCCACCTTTGTGATTTCTGCTAAGCTCCAGAAATGTGGCAACAGCAACGTATGTACCACTACGCTGTGGTGTAAGTGAGGAGTATGATGTTAGGAATAGATAAAAACCTGACACAAATCTATGTAGTGTGTGTGTGTGTGTGTGTGTGTGTGTGTGTTGAGGATTGAAAGAATGTTTGAAAATATGAGAAAAACGGTTGAAAAATATGTTGTCAAGCATTGACAAACCTCATGAGAAAGGTTCTGGACTGACAAGAATGTTCACAATTCAGGACATTTTCTGTGCAAAACTCACACGTAGTGAAGTTTTTAAAGCAGTCTGAATAACAACAGTCATCTTTCCCCTTACTATATCTCCACATATTTCAAACTGTCCCGCCTTCTTCCACATTTCCCTGGCTGAATTGTTCACATTTATCTGTCTCTAGCTTTGTTTCCTTTCTGATTTTAAGGATTTTTTAAAAATGGATTTCTCGTTCTCTCATTCACTGTCCCTCTTGACAATCCTTCCATACATCTCCCTGGGATCATTCTTTTATTCTAAGCTTTTAAAAGCTGGCACTTCAGAAGGCTTTAGCTCCCAACACAGCTAGTGCCTTTTCTCATGAAACAGCCTGCTCTTAGAAAATAATTTCACCTCAGTACTTTCTGAACTTACATCTTGATCTAACAGTAACCATTAAAGTCCAGAATACCTCTTTGCCTTAAAGGGTCAGATGTATTCAGTATTTCAGAAGAGAATGGAGCTGCTTATATGTTTTGGAGAAGACTCTCCAGTTGAATTTTGAATATTTAAAACCACAGCAGACTAAGAAATTTCAGGGACAGATTGCAACACAAAGCATCTGAGCTACAGTTCACATCACATAGCATACTCTAGTCTAGACTCTCTTCTATCCTGATTCTTCACTGTGAAAACTCTTCCTGAGTTAAATGGATAGCTTTACATCAATTGACAAATGTATATCAAATGTCAGATAGCTTTACATCAAACAGTGGACTTTTTGCTTTGTTTGATGTTATTTTCTGTGAGTTTTTTAAAAAATTAATGTCTCTTTGCTCTTACATTTTGTATAACATTGATACTTTTGTATGTTTTCTATAATGTTATATGGGATTCTGATAGAACACCTAATAAAGGCTCAGTTCTGTTTCTTGTGGATTGCATGATAATAAAGGGAATTTAAAAAAAAAAGAAAAGAAAAATCACATTACAAAATGTTAATCAGTTCAGCAACACAAGGATGCCTGTGTTGTCATACACTAATTATTTTATTAATAGTCGCTGTTAGTCAAGTAATTAATACCATCTATATATTCTACATTTCATTTTTCTGTGATCTCACAGTTTACAACATGGATATATATATATATACTTACGAAATTATGATAATAATTTAGGCATTTGACAAAGTGGACTAAACTGTAAGTATGCCATAATAAAGTTTTTATTCTTTAAGGTACCACTAGAAGTTTGTGTGTGTGTGTATACATATATAAAATTTTGTTTTGCTGCCACAGAAAAGATGCTTAGACAGTGGCGAGGTCTTCTGGAAGTCTCAGTGACTAACAGAACAAAATTAAATAGTAACAAGTGGCCACTATCATTATCTACTCATTATCATTATCTACTTGTGAGTATCATTATCTACTCTTGACTTTGAAAAAGTGACATTTTTTGGACTATAGGCAGTATGGACCTCTTCATGGTACCTAGGAAATTCTGGGTGTTCTAGTTCAAAAATGTAGTATATCCAAGGTTTGAAGTGTTACCCTGTGAATTGGGGGTCCCGGGAGGGGTACTCAAATAACCAAACAAACCTAACAAGATGGGGAAAATTAGCTGGATTAGCTCGTGGCTAATGAGAGGCAGAGTAATGCAGCAGGATCTTTTACCCTATGTCTACAGCGTCAGGTCAGTGAGGAGGCAAATGGTTCAAACAGCAATTAAGATTTATTAAACAGTTATTAAAGCAAAGCACAAACACACTCCTAACTAGAAAAGGAAAATAGAGTTTCAAGGGGAATGGGTGGTACGCCACCTGTCCTGCAGTCCTGGGGAAGCCAATTGTAGAAGAGGAAACCCGGCGTGGCGGCCGAGGGGAATCTGCTGAACCGAGCGGCAGCAAGGCAGAGTAGAAGTCCAGGGCGATCCAGCGAAGAACTCTCAGAGCGGGGAATTTTTATAGGGGAAAGAATGATCGTAGGCTAGTCTGGTCTTGGGCGAAAACAATAAGTTTTGGATTGGAGACAAAGTCTCCGAAAGGTCAGAATTTGCATGATTGAGTTAAAGTCCGAGTTGACAATGGTATGGCCGGTATGTAGATGCGGCTAGCTCGGCAGTTAAATACCGAGCTCGCCAGGGTGCCCTCTCAGGGCAGAGGATCTCTTTGTGGTAGCGTGCATTTGTAATGAAGGTGTTTGTTTTGGGAGGTCCCCTAAAGCAGATCTGGCAATATCTGGCTTGGTTTAGTGAGAGCAGTAAGTAGTAGCCATGCCTAGCTTCACGCTTGTTCAGCAGGCCTCACAAACACTTGGCTGGTGGCAGAGTAGGGCCGAATTGCGATATCAAAATGATATCTTTGGTTCATCAAAGGCCAGGCCAGTACACGGTGGTAACAGAAGTGACAGCTAGACAGAATATGAAATAATAGTTCCTAGTTCCTAGTTCAGGAATAACGTACAAATGTTAAACTGATACAAGCATTAAAATTATTAAAGACTGTGGATTCCTTTCTTCCATATTTCCATAAAAAATAGAATGCTTTCATCAAAAATAATAAAATACTTATAGAAAAAAAATTCAAAATGAATCATGCAGTAAACCCCCAAATTCCAAATGTATATCTGTATCTATATCCATATCCATATCTCTATCTATCTCAAACCAAACCAAAGCCAGTATTCTCCACACTTTGTTTTAAGCTGAAGTGATTCAAAACCATGAAGCCATACAGGTTTCAGAAAAGCAGTTCCACACTAAAAAGAAAAATGAAGAGTCTTAGAACTGTTACTAAAAGTGAAGATAACTAAGTGGATGCTGTAATAGTTTCAACATATCATGAGATAATGTGACTGATTAAAAATGATAATGATAATGCTTAGAAATCAGTAGAAAAACAAAGAATCCGCACTACAGGTGAAATGATTCAATCAAGGAAGCCATGACCCTGAGTTTGCAAGACCTAAATGGGGCAGATGATGACTCAAGATCTTGGATCTTGACGCAAGCTCTTGGAGGTCTCTCATTCTTAGAGTCATGATAAGTCAAAGGCAAATAACAACATCAGAAATAAAAAGAATGCCCTCTTTTCACTGGAAAATAGTTTGTAACTATTTTCCTGCTTTCCTTCTAGAGATTTAACTGCCTGAAGTCAAAACGTTTTTAGAAAAGCAGCTTTCTCTCTCTACTCTGCATAAAAAGGTTTGTATTATGATTAGAGTCCTGTCCCCACTTTTAGAAGTGATCTAGAAATAAAACAACATGGCCTTGCTTTCATAAGTACATTATGAAGACCAAGCAGAATCTTTTTTTTTAGCTCAGTCCTCATGAAGTCAGTGATGCAGTCCTTTGAAGTCACACTTAATAATCATGCTTATTAAAGAGAATGACATGTCACACAATAGTACAAAATGTAAATATTGGATGGCATTCTGATAGTGATATATGCAGATTAAGTCTAATCTTTGCCTTTGTGTGTATTTCAGTGGTCGGTATAGATTGTGGAAGGCAGATCTGCTGTGTTTCTTGACCTTTGATCCTTTTTCTTATTTCTCCTGGTACCACATGCCTCATAGTCTTTCCTCCCAGACTCCTGGAGGACCCTGAGATGTCTGAAAGATGCCTTTGTTGTCCAGAAACCAAATGTTGAACCACACTTGCTGCTCAGCTGCCCCATTATACCTTTGCTGCATAATGGCTGGAGGGGGTACCCTTGGACCAGAGGAAAAGGAAGGACTCAATAGAGGAGGAGGGCATGTAGTTACCCTGATCTTGCTTTACAAGCTTCTGGTCCAATGCAGTATCTCAGCCTTTGCTTCCACTTTCAGTGAGCTCACACCCTTTCTCCCATGACAGGAATTTAGCATATATGTTACCCAAGCTGTACAAACTTCTTTTTCTTTCACCATTGAGTGATGTGGGTTAGGCGTATCACATTACTCTTGTTTACTGAGAATACCTTGTTTCTACCAGAATACAAGTCTCTGTAGCAACCCACGGAGCATGCAGTACTTCCAGATGCTGATGTGATTGCCTTCTTAATGGGTTCTGACAGTAACCCTCCTTACCGGAAAGCAGCATTACTCAGGTTGATTGTTTTCATTGGATAATTATTACTTTTTAACTCAGATCCAATAACAGAACTTCCCTGTGTTCAGCAGAAGCACTGTTAAAATGTTAATGCTGTCCACTGTGGACAAGGCACTGCTTCCTTCCCATAGACTGAACAAAGTAAAATTACTTGTTGCCAATTTCAGATTTATTGGTGTATAGATTACGCATATTAAACACAGTCATCAGGCCACAGAGGTTTCATCACCATCTGCCTGGAAGCTAACATTATTAAGGGACAGACTCCATATATCTTCTTGACTGATGTGTTGAGTTTTCCCACTCCATTGACTAATGAATTGATACCAGTGATGTTCTCTAGCATTGGTGCGCATGTGGCTAATTTATAACAAAGCCCTAAATGCTTGAATGCTGATGAATTCTAAACTACCAAAGTACAGGGCTGGCCACAATGTTGCTGTGAATGCAATTATCTCAGCACTACTTGAGAATGTGGTGAGTAACTCTTCCTAATGGATAAAATACAATGGTCTGAAAGACTGGGAACAGGTAGGCCTCACTCAATTAGAACAGTCTGGTGGTATGACATGTGAAATGTGTGCTACTGTTCACTTACTGTACTATAAATGAATCCTGCAAAATTATTCTAGACATTAGACCAGAAGAAGGAAAGACCTGTTGGATCAGATCAAAGATCTATTGAATCCAGCATCCCATAATGGCCAGTCACCTCTATCTGCAAGACCAACAAGCAGGATATGATGGTTCTAGCCCTCTCCTGCTGCTCTTCTTCAGCCATAGGTATTCAGACCATTGCTACCTCACATAGTAGGCATCTCAATGCAGGCAAAGGCCACTTCCCTTCCTGGTCATGTGGTGACTAGTGACAAAAGGCAATAAAATGGAGAGGACTAGAACCATCATACCCTGCTTGTTGACTTCCCAGAGACATGCAGCTCAATAAAATGGGGTTGAAATGCTATTACCTCTCCTTTTCTGCTCTTTGTCCCTAATCATAGAATCATAGAAATATAGAGTTGGAAGATACCACACGGGCCATCCAGTCCAACCCCCTGCCATGCAGGAACACCCTCAAAGCACTCCCAACAGATGGCCATCCAGCCTCTGCTTAAAAACCTCCAAAGAAGGAGACTCCACTACACTCCAAGGCAGCATATTCCACTGCCGGACTGCCCTGACCATCAGGAAGTTCTTCCTGAGGTTCAGCTGGAATCTCCTTTCCTGCAGCTTGAATCCATTGCTCCTTGTCCTGGTCTCTGGAGCATCAGAAAACAAGCCCTCTCCCTCCACTACATGGCATCCCTTCAAATATTTAAACATGGCTATCATGTCCCCTCTTAACCTTCTCTTCTGCAGACTAAACATACCCAGCTCTCTAAGTCTATTCTCATAGGGCATGGCTTCCAGACCCCTCACCATTTTGGTCGCCCTCCTCTGGACTTGCTCCAGCTTGACCATGTCCTTCTTGAATTGAGGTGCCCAGAACTGGACACAGTATTCAAGACGAGGTCTAACCAAAGCAGAGTAGAGTGGTACCAGTACCTTCCTCGATAACCCCCATAGAATCATAGCTTTGGAAGAGACCACAGGGGCCATCCAGTCCAACCCTCTGCTACGCAGGAACACACATCAAAGCATTCCCAATAGATGGCCACCCAGCCTCTACTTAAAAACCTCCAAAGAAGGAGACTCCACCACACTCAGAGGCGGCGTATTCCACTGCCGGACAGCTCTCACTGTCAGGAAGTTCTTCCTGAGGTTAAGGTGGAATCTCCTTTCCTGCAGCTTGAATCCATTGCTCCTTAAATCCCCACATGACCAAGAAATAGAGTTGTTTTTTTTCAGATCCCCACATGACCAAGAAATAGAGAGTTTTCCAGATCCCTCCAGACCATTTTACTGACAACAGAAATAACATGTGAGACAAAATGTAGACCTGTGCTTCTAAGATCATCACTTTTCTTCTCACTGGCCTGATGAAGAAGCCAGTGAATCTTCAAAAGCTTGCATGATGCATTTTGTGCATTTTGGTTGGCTACTAAAGATACTGACTCTTTGTGTATTTTGTATTTTGTTGTATTTTACCAAAAGTCAGTTTCCCTGGGTTCAAAACCCTCTCTGAGAAGATCCGTTTTGTGATATGTGGCACATATATTCCACATGCTGCTCTTAGAACTGATTTGGTGCCAGCGCAGCCCAACTACTCAACCCTTGGATGTTTGTGCAAAATCACTATAACTCGCTCTTCAAGTGGCAAGCAGGAAACGGGTTGTCTCCCTTTGATCCTCTGAAAGGTGATACATTTCAATAATAATAAAATTACTACACATTTTTAAAAGAGTAATTGAAAATTATGTGGCCTAACTAATGAAACTTCCTATTGTTCTAAATGTATCTGATTAAAGCTGTGGAAATGATTTTTTTTTCAATAACACCTATTCCTACAGAATTACATATCTGTTTGAAGTTAAATTTCAAATGCTTTTTTTAAAAAATTGTCTCTCTTTGCACTACACAAAAATATAGTCTGGAGAATCAGCAGAGACAAAGACCAAGCAAAGAAAGGACTTACATCACAAACAAAGTAATTACACTGACTGGAATCAAGATGAGATCATTTTTCAGAGCTGTTGGGCGTGAGTGTAGGTTGCCTCCAGGCATCTTTAATTTATGTGACTGCTGCTACTTTTGTAGAAAATAAGCTATTCTGATACTGACCTTCATAGCACCACAGGGGTAATATATTTCACATAGCTGAAACTGTCCTAAATAGTTCTATATTTCTGAGGAACTGGGAATATATTATTTTTCCTCATTTTACAGATGACAGATAGACTGACTTTCATCTTTCCTGCAGCATATTTATTAAATGAACCAGATCAATAATTAGATTTCAAAAGAATCTTGAAAAAATTACAGGCTAAATTTCAGATAGAGTCAGACAAAATTGCAAGTGTTACACCAGCAATGCTGTGTTTATAGAAGCAGTTATTAAAAACTAAGAATAACAATGTGGATAAAGATTCCAAACACATAGTCAGAACTGGGAACTGAGAGGTGAGGAAGGAGAAATCTTTTGCCTAGATAAAATTGATGCTTGGAGAGCATATGAATTTCTTACAAAACATGTATGGAGACTTCACTTGCAATAACACATGGGAGCACATTAATCTGAAAATGTGTTTCATTTCTTCCATATGAAACAGAAGAGGTGTACTGCATCAGTCCCACAACATATGCAGTCCAGCTTTCTGTCCACACAGTGGTTGGGCAGATGTCTATGGGCAGTCCACAGCAGGACATGTGTGTAATAGAACCTTCCTGCTTCTACTCTCCATTGGCTATTATACAGAAGCATATTGCCTCTGATACTTGGAAGGATTTAATATCGATCATGACTGGTAGCTGTTGACAGCCCCATCCTCCAATAATTTTTCCATTGCCATTTTAATGCTATCCACATTTGTGGCCATCACTACACCTTGTGGCAGGGAACCTCTTCATGTCCTTGATTAAAACATTTTTTACAACACATCTTTTTAGGTAATCCAAAGTACGCCAAAGTACGCTGATCTCATCCAGGCTGGCAGTACTGATTAGTGGCAAATACAGTTGGCCCTTCCTTGCTGTGACCTCCACACATATGTATCTGAGGTTGCACAAAGCACTCCAAGTGAAGCTGCCTTTGGAAACTGTTCCAAATTTTAGTGTGTTCAAAATGCAGCAGCCAGATGCTGACCAGGGCCAGTTACAGGGAGCATATAACTCCCTTGTTAAAACAGCTCTGGTGGCTACCTGTTCATTTCTGAGCACAGTTCAAAGTGTTGATCATGATCTATAAAGACCGATATGGCTTAGGTCTGGACTATTTGAAAGACCATATCTCCCTATACAAACCTACTAGAGCCCTAAGATCTTCAGTGGAAGGTTTCCTCTCAGTACTGCCACTGTTCCAGGCTTGCCTGGTGAGGACACAGGAGAGTGCCTTCTCAGTGGCTGCTCCTACCCTGTGGAACCTTCATCCACGGAAGATTAGGCTGGCCCCCTCCCTGCTCTCCTTTCACTGGCAGACAAAAACATTTCTCTTTAAGCAGGCTTTTAAGTGAGCTGGGGAGCTTTTTATTTGTCTATTAACTGGTTTTCAAAATTGTTCACTTGTTATAGATTTTTATAATTTTATATGTTTTAATTTTTAAAATTGTTTTTAATGTTTTTAACTTATTTTTGGAAGCTGGGTCCCATTCTAGGAGAAAAGGCAGCATACAAATATAATAAATAAATAAATACAGCAAGCAAGCAAGCATCATGTCCTATTGTAGTCAACTGACACAGTGGGCATGTGCCCATGCTGCTCTGGGTGCACACCCATTGTGTTTATTGACTATAATGGGACACAACACTTCACATTTTTTGTTTTATATGTGGGTTCCCGGAATGGAGCCCCGGCATAAACAGAAGGTACACTGTAGTAACTATTTCACACTGTCATTGTATTCATAGCTGTTTTAGCCAGCTTGTGACTGCTTGATCAGCTTTCTGGTGGTGAGTTTCTCCACACTTCATTTAGTCCATGGATGGCAGACATCCAGTCAGTCACTGGGGCCACACTGAAAGGCTTATCTGTGTGGTAGAATCTCTCAAAGTTTGTGTTTCATTAGCCTTGGTTTCAAGAATCCAAGATCATCTCTAAGTTATAATCAGTACCTTTCAGAGGACATAAATTGCTTAAAACCTCATAAAAGATAGTGAAACACTGTAATAAAAGACAGAAAAGAAGAAACTGGGTGATTATACAGACTGGGGTAAATGTAAATAAAAATGTCTCAGTCTGGTGCCAAAAGGATTGTAAATGGAGTACAAAGTGTGCCTTTTCCGGGATGTGATTCCAAAGCCAGGGTGCCATCACCCTGAGAAAGCCATCTCCTTTGTGATTTCATGTCACATTTTTGATGAAGAAAACACCTGTAGTAGAACACTAGTGGAAAAATATTAGAACATAGGCAAGGTAGCATGAAAAGAGGAGGCATTCCTTCAAGAGGTTGGGGTACAAGTCATTTAAGTTTTTAAGGGAATTACTAGCACATTTAATTGAGTGCAGAAATAAATAGGCATCCAACACAGTTAAGACTGGAAAGTTATAAACAAACTTGGCTGTGCTAGTCAAAGTTCTAGCAGTCAAGTTCTACATTCATTGGTAAAGCTGGACTTAGGAGCACCATCAAGTTTTGAACTAGTTCTTTTTTGGGGAGCTCAATCCCATTCAAAACAGGCTGAACATTCCTTCTCTGATGGAGAATTATCTATGCAGAGTGGCTTCAACTTGCTGGGATTCAGTTTTAGTTCATTTCCCATCATTACTCAGTCCAGGTGCTATTTACCGTCTGGTTACCAACTTAAACAGACGACAGAAAGAAATGGAACCCACATAGATCTCTTTAGCAGAGTAAAGAAATCCGTTCAGTCATAACCACCACATCAATATCTCAAAACATCAAGGGAGTACATGTGCTCTTTTCAATGTAGAATGAATCCATGGTGCACATTATGATAAATATACTTTAATCCAAGCCTCTTCGCTTTGATTAATTTTGTGCTGCAGTCATCTTCGTACAGGGAGATGGAATGGGTAGAGACATAACATCTAATTGCAGTCAAAATGGCCAGAATTTATTGGCTAAAGCTTAAATGCATCAGTGCATCACAGGATGAATCCCATCCATCAGACAGTCCATCTGATGACAGATGGACCTCTCCTCTCAGACCTCCAGCTGGGGCAGAACTGCAGAAGGACTGTATGAAGAAGACAATTTGGATGCAAACATTTTGTGCCACCTGGGAGTGAGGTTAGTCTCACAGCCACTGAGCTGATCATGTTTCAGAAAACTCTCGGGTTTGCAAAAAGGGATCTTAAAAAAAAAAGAAAGAAAAGGGAACAGCCTTAAAGACACTGATTGCCACCAAAATGGGACCTCACAGCAAATTTGTGGGACAAATTCCCATGCTGAAACCCACATAACTCCAGAAAACCACAGTAGCTACAGACAAAGGTAGTTTAGGAAGCCGTAAAGAAAGAAGAGAAGCGCTAGGAATTCTGCAAGGATGCACCTATGTTCTGCAGGTGAACCAGGTAAGAACTTTTCTACAGTGGTCTGTCTAATAAGCCCCACCCACTTCAGTGGCCTGGCCAAGCTCCAGACTGATTGGCTACGGGGAAAACTTCAACACCATGCACATGTTGTTCTGAGAAAGTCAAGCTGTGTTCCTGATCAGTGCAAGATCCATCTCTGCTTTCCTTCATATTCTCACAGAGTGCAAACAGTGTCCTTGGAAAGTCAGGACACTGGCTTATTGTAATATATATCCTAACGTAAATTAGGATAACTCAGTGTGCAGCACTAGATTATCAATAGTGTAACTGAGTAGAAGCCATCTTGTTTGGACAGTGGGTGTCCTTGGCAAAGGCTACCTATTGAAAAAGATTACATTAAATGATCAAAATGCACTCATATTTATGTTGATATTTATACACAAAATTAGTGTAGAATTAATTTTATGTATTGTATCATTATAATGACTGTACATGTTAAACACTTTTTTTGCCACTTTCCTTCCTGTTTGCGCTGCATGATTAACTTTCTTGAAACAAATAATGAGAGTTTGGTTTAGCTGTCACCTATCTGAAGGAAAGAGGGATTAAAATGGGTTAATATGTAACTTTGCACACTCTGAAGTGATCATTTCTTCAATTTGATATCAGATTACAGGATTAGTTAGGGGACTCACATTTCCCAGTTCTCTACTAGTTGGATTTTATTTGAAGTAGGCAAACTGAGCACATAGCAAACATAATGTGCCTCTTAATTATATTAAATTGCCTCTCAGGAGCATCTCTGCCCTGTTGTCAGAGGCCGGTAACTTGCTTTTAATGATAAATGTGAGTGTTGTTGGGACATTCTGTACCACCATTTAATTCTGCAAATGGAACCCTAATCAGTTGTGAAGGTATAATTAGATGCCGAAAAATAATTACCTGGGTCATATCATTAGACATTTCTTGCTTGTAATCCCCTTGTGATCTATGAACAAATTACTTTATTAGGAAATCATTAGATCTTAATTTGTCTCTACATACATCAATATTAATTTCTTATTATGTGACACTGCATCCTTGCTATAAATTCATATTAATGTGCGGGATGCAGCAGTATGCAGCTTTCTGCAGCCTTGAACAGAACAGACCACTAGGTGTCTTTGAAAGCCTGGATTTCATCTCCCATTATACAAAAGTACACTGACCATATTATTCAAAGCAATGTTAAACTGAAGCAACCAAAATGGAACCTATATTTGATAGTGTGATTCTGCACCTTGGCCAATCTTTCAGGCAACAGCTCCCAGAATTCCTCAACCAGCAGAGCCAGTGGGAGTTGACACCCTCCAAAGAAACTTTTCTGAATGCTGGCATTTCTAGCCCAGTGACAGCATCTTAACATAGGTAAGAATCAAGCCCTGACTTGTACTTTATGTGGTGGTGAAATTGTCTGAAGTAAAGGTACTATACTGCCCCTGTTACAGTGTGGTTATGTGCTGCTGGGCTAGACATTTGTGAGGAAAGAAAGGAAGCTTTGATGCAGATGAGAAAAGCATAGGTGTTTGAATCTTGCCCCCAGGCCTTTCACTGCCTAGCTTACCACAGAAAATGAATTTGATGTCCCGAAGTACGAGCCATTTCTTTGCCAATTCAGCTTAATTGGAATATAATTCAATTAACTTCATTTCAAGAATTGTCTTTGTCTGGAAGCAACTTTATGATAAGATGCAAAACCTGGATGTGTAATTAAATGGTGCATTTAATTTAATTTTATCCTGAACACCTTTGCCGGGGGAAGAGCCTCCCTGCGGCTTAATAGCTTGTAATTTTAAACAGCTGAAGTTCAGCCCAATAAAATGCATCATCTTAACCTGCTCTGTGAAGCTAATCCCTGCTGAGGCATTTGGGGGCACCACAAGAGAACAGCTCAGCCTCCTGTGAGCTCTCCTCGAGGAGGGAAAAATTACATCCGCTTGATATAAGAAAACTTTTTTATCCAGAGTTTAGACCACACATCGCTTGTGAAACCTTAATGACTACAACATGAGACATGGCATTCCAATTAAGATCAAAGGCAGACAATATGACCTGAGGAGGCCCAGAAGTACATTCTGTGAGGCACTGAAGTTGTAAAAGAGAGAGGAGAAAAATAACAGGCAGACAAAAGGAACAAAGTGCTAAACTCATCAATATAAGTAAGCAGCATAAATCAACCCAAATCTGGCTAGGAAATATAATTTGACACCCTAAATGTAGAAGCTAGATAGGGAGATAAAATGAGAGATGGAGGTTTTTATGCTTTGTGTTTATAGCATCTTGTTTGATGGATCTCATGGCTCAACTTTCCATTCAGAGAGTGAACTTTTATTTTTGTGCAGCTCTGTCAAGCTTGATGGGCCTTACATGAGGAATGATAGGGGGCTACTGTTCCCAAATAAGGCAGGGGTAGTGGCTGAATGATTTCATTTGTGATGATGGTTACTGTTTACTTGTCACAGTCTACATTTGAGAATGCAACTACTGTATACATTACATGGAGTACCATTATTATTTAGGGGAACTATTTCTTTCTGTATAATGTAACCAGTTAGGGTGAAACTAGAGGCAGCGTTAAGTGCATGAATGCAGAACCTTGAAAGCTACTTTGAAGAGGAAAGAATATAATGATATATTTGAGCCTATCTTTCAGTGAACAGTGGTAGAATAATGCTCCAGGATGCAGTGCTGAAGTGCAGTTCAGTGCTGCTTTCAGATAACCAACTAAAACAATGGTTCTCAACCTGTGGGTCCCCAGATGTTTGTGGACTTCAGCTCCCAGAAGCCCCAGCCAGTATGGTCAATGCTCAGGGCTTCTGGGAGCTGAAGTCCACAAACATCTGGGGACTCACAGGTTGAGAACCACTGAACTAAAAGATTGGTCAAGCCTGCAGATAATCTCAGCTCCACTTAACATCTAGTTAAGCATCTATATAGGGAAAAGTTTTTTAAAAAACCCAAAACAACATTGCATAGTAGGTAGATGGAATGGAGCAAGAGATACTCCATATGGTGTATGATTGATCTGCCTGCCTCATTGATTAGCTTCATGTTTTGGTATACAAACATGTTCACTAAAAGCCAAATAGCTATTTGATATGTCAAAAATGTGAGCACCACTTTAGTGCAAAACAAACCAGGATTGTTGACAAGCATTCTGTAACATTTGCAATTCACATAACTAGGAACTGGCATTACTCTTTAGAATAATTATGCAATATACTTTTACCATATATGGAGCGAGAAATGTCAGGTGTCCAAGCTGGGGTTCAGGAAAGGAAGAGGCACTAAGGACCATATTTCAAACACATGTTGGACAATGGAGTGCACCAAAGAATTTAAAAAGAAAATCAGCTTATGCTTTGTAGGTTATAGCAAAGCCTTTGACTGTGTAGATTATGAAAAAACAATAGATCACTCTTAAAGAAATAGGTATGCAACAACATTTGATTGTTTTGATGCATAACCTGCACTCAGGACAAAAGACTACTATCAGGACAGAATATGGAGAAATGGAATGGTTTCCAACTGGCAAGAGGGTCAAGCAAGTCTACAGTTTATCACCCTATCTGTTTAACTTGTATGCTGAACATATCATATGCAAAGCAGGATTAGACTCAGAGGAAGGAGCCATGAAACTTGAAGAAAGGAACATCAACAATTAAAGAGATGCAAATAATACCACGCCACATGCTAGCAGGAAATAGCAAGCTCCTGGAACTATTAATGAAGAAAGTCAAGAAGGAAAGTGCAAAGGCCAAATTAAAGCTGAACATAAAGAAAACAAAAATAATGGCCATAGATGATTTACCTAATTTTAAACGAAAGGATGAAGACATTGAAATAGTTAAAGATTTTTCATACCTTGGCTCAGCCATTAATCAGAAGGGAGACTACAGTCAAGAACTCAGAAGAAGACTAGGACTTGGAAGGGCAGCTATGAAAGGATTAGACAAGATCCTGATGTTTTAAGATATACAATTGAATATTAATATTAGGTTTGTACATGTCATCGTATTTCCAATTTCTATGTATGGTTGTGAAAGCTGGATGGTGAAGAAAGCTAATAGGAAGAAAGTCAACTCATTTGAAATGTGATGCTGGAGAAGAGTTCTACAGATACTGTGGACTGCTAAAAATGCAAATAAATGGATTTTAGAGCAAATGAAACCTGAACTCTCCCTAGAAGCCAAGATGACTAAACAGAGGTGATTGTGGTTTGGCCTTATCCTGAGAAGACATGGTTCACTAGAAAAGACAATAATGCTTGGTAATGTAGAAGGCAGTAGGAAGACACATTGCAAATGGACAGACTCAATCAAGGAAGCCATGGCACTGAGTCTGCAAGATTTGAGCAGGGTGGTAGATGACAGGGTGAGGTCTCTCCTTCACAGGATTGTCACTAAACAAAATCGATGACAGTTAATGACAAACCTCTTTTGTGCAAGCCACACTGGCCAAATTGATTAGTCCTACATAACTGGAAGGGAGCGCATGTTCTCTTGAAGAAGTTGACTTGAATTCCCCTAACTAAAGGCAGAGGTTATGAGGTGGAGACATAGGGGAGGAATGAGCTTGAATATGAAATACCAGTACTACTCATAGGAAAGTCACATCTACCATGCTTCTGTGCTTCCATTGAAACAATATAGTGACAGTCTATGGTATTGTGCAACACATGGAAATCAGGGATCAATTGTAGTTGGAACAATTTAAGTTACTAAATTTATTGTGAACAGAAAAAAAGGTACTGCTGTATACCCTCCAACTGTTCTGCTGCTATCTTGCAAGAAATCAGATGACTAGGACTTGGAAGTACTGCTATAAAAGAACTAGACAAGATCCTGAAGTGTAAACATTTATCATTGAATACTAAAGTTGAGATGGTCCATGCCATTGTATTTGCAGTTTGTATGTATGCTTGTGGAAGCTGGACAAAGAAATCTGACAGGAAGAAAGTCGAATCATTTGAAATGTAGTATTGGAAGAAGGTTCTATGGATAGTATGGACTGCAAAAAAGATAAATAAATGGCTCTTAGAGCAAATATAGCCTGAACAATCTCTAGAAACCAAAGTGACTAAACTGAGACTGTTATACTTTGGACATATCATGATGTTACCACCGTGTACTGGCCTGGCCTTTGGTGAACCAAAGATATCATTTTGATATCACAATTCGGCCCTACTCTGCCACCAGCCAAGTGTTTGTGAGGCCCGCCAAACAAGCGCGAAGCTAGGCATGGCTATTACTTGTTGCTTCCAGCAAACCAAGCCAGATATTGCTAGATCTGCTTTAGGGGACCTCCCGAAACAAACACCTTCATTACAAATGCACGCTACCACAAAGGGATCCTTTGCCCTGAGAGGACACCCTGGTGAGCTCGGTACTTAACTGCCGAGCTAGCCGCATCTACATACCGGCCATACCACTGTCAATTCGGACTCTAACTCAATCATGCAAATTCTGACCTTTCGGAGGCTTTGTCTCCAACCCAGAACTTATTGTTTTCACCCAAAGACCAGACTAGCCTGCGGTTGTTCTTTCCCCAATAAATATCCCCTGCTCTGAGAGCTCTTCGTAACTCTCGCCGGATCGCTTGGACTTCATTCTGCCTTGCTGCCGCTCGGTTCAGCAGATTCCCCTCGGCCGCCACGCTGGGTTTCCTCTTCTACAACTGGCTTCTCCAGGACTGCAGGACAGGTGGCATATCACCCATGCCCCTTGAAACTCTCTTTTCCTTTTCTAGATAGGAGTGTGTTTGTGTTTTTCTTTAATAACTGTTTAATAAATCTTAATTGTTATTTGAACTATTTGCCTGCTCACTGATCTGACGCTGTAGACATTGGGTAAAAGATCCTGCTGCATTACCCCGCCTCTCGTTAGCCAAGAGAGTGCTCCAGCTAATTTTCCCCATCTTGCTAGGTTTGTTTGGTTATTTGGACGCCCCTCCCAGGACCCCCAATTCACAGGGTAACAATGATAAGGCATGACTCACTAGAAAAGATAATGGTTCTTGGTAAGATAGAAGGCAGTAGGAAAGAGAAAGACTGCCATACAAATGGATAGATTCAATCAGGGAAGCCATAGCCCTGAGTCTGCAAGAGCTGAGCAGGGCTCCTGACAAGAGAGGGACTTGAACGCTCTCATTCGTAGGGTCGCCATAAGTTGAAGTCAGCTTGATGGCAGTTAACAACAACAATATGGCACATTAGTAGGAGAGAGGATTCTAAAGAGCAACAGCCATCCAGTCCTCTCTGCCTGGGTATCATAAAAAAAGGGAAAATAAATAAGATGAATTATTGATGACAGTTATATCATTTATGCTTCTGTGGAATGGCATGAATAATAACCAGAGTGTTCCTTCTAGTTAATATAGTCTATAAAGATGTGTGAGGAAGATACAATTCATCTGCCATTTGAACCAACTTCTCATAAGTCAAAGCTCCGTTTTGGCTCTTAAATGAGCCAATAAAATATGTCCTTGAGGCAAACCCACCCAATTTCTTTGACGTTATATTACTGTTCTAGGTTTGCTGCATTAGCAACATGGATAGAAACAGATTTTCTCAGGTATATAAGAACACTGCATACTAAAGCCTTATTTTCACCTCGCAAGTTGTCTACTACACATGAACTGACATCATTATATATACATCATTATATACGCAGGTACTAGGCAATATAATGCTATATGTATCCATCATGGCCATCTCCTTTCTCTATAAAGCCTCTTTGTATTAGTAATACTTTTTGTAGTTTAGGCTTATAGATTAAGATAAAGAAAGAGCAATCTTACCCATCCATTTTCTTTTCTTTGAGTCCTGTAAAGGAAAACACATCCATTCTTCTAACCCTGGGACCTAGTGTATAGTTAAAAAAGGAAGGTCCAACTCACTTCATTTTTCCAAGTGATGAGGAGTTCCAAGTTTGGCCCCTCTTTCCTGTGATCTGTTCATTTCTGATGAGAGGACAGAATTACTCAGAGCACAATAGAGGTTGGCAAATTTAACTGCAGCTCCCAAAAATCCTCTAACTGATCTGGCAAGAAGTTGCTATCTGAAAAATAACTTTGCCAAAATTTGGAGCACATTTTTACTGAGAAGTAGAGAGCAATGTGTTGGATGATTCCAAAGTGTTGCCAGCTCATGACTGCAAAGCCAGTAGAGGTGAGGAAATTCACCACCTTTTCTTGTCCAGTAGATATTCTCTGGCCATTTCCATACGAGGGAATTAAAATGGTGCAGTGCGTCCTCTCATGGAGGTCGTCTGCACCTTGGAGCGGACTAGGTCCGGACTACTTACCTCAGATTCGCACCTCAGTCTGCTCTGAAACGCCCCCAACTGGTCCTCCAGTGTGCTTTTTAAAGAACGGTAGAAAAACGTTCTTTAATTTTTCGGAGCACGCCATTGTGTTCCTGCTCCCTTGTGCAGATTTGCAGGCTCGCACCAATGCGAGCCTGCAATCTGTGGAGGGTGGGCTTTAGGCGTGGTGAGCTTCGCGGTTGGTCAGGACCTACAAACAATCAGAAGCCGCCATTTTGGAAGCCAGAGCAGTGCAGATCTAAGACCTCGCACTGGTCCGATTCACCCTGGACGAGACGAGGAGCCCTGTGGAAGGGCTTAAGGCACAGTCTACGTTGGTCCATGCAGATTCCCTTGCCTCATGCGGAAATGGCCTCTGTTTAAAATTCCCCTTCCACAATTGAAATCAGTTGTAAGAGATTAATTCTGTTAGCTCCAGACCAGCATAGCTGAAGTGCTTACCCTGGGATTCTCTCAAGCACACTGAGGAGTTAGGATCCAAAACCAGTTCTGACATGTTCCTCTTCTAGATCATCTCATTTCAGAGCCTACCACTATTGGTGGAAGATTTACATCTGCCAAATTTTCCATGGTATAACTTGGACACTGTGACATAAGAGTCTCCTGTACTGACCGATTTCCTCTCTAGTGTGCCCAGTGTCCCACCCCACCTTGACACCAGTACGTAGAGGATCTGGGATTAGAATTGCCTTGTTCTTTCTAGAAATATTCAAGCAGGGCATAAGAGATGAAAGCAGCACATCTTGAATGGGATTTCTTATGAGTACAATGTTGTTAACAATCACCAATCTAAAAACTGTCAGCTCTCTGCGTATCTCCCTCCTTATTTCTTTCTCTTTCCACACTGCAACTGTAAATATAGTTCCTCTATGTTTCCTTTAGTAAAGGATGAGGTATCCTTTCCACCCTTTAAGAAACATTAATTCTTTGTTAAAACTCTCTGTTATCCATTTGTTTTCATAGTATAGGCTCTCAAGAATGGAGGCATCCAATGTTCTAACAATCTCATCTCTGACGATCAAATCTATTTTCTACCAATTTTACATTACTGGTTTGTGAAAAGAAGGGGTCATCTTCTGATACCTCTCAACCAATAATTCTTACTAGCTGTTTTTTTCTTCATCTTGCTCCATATAAATTGTACATTCAGGAATAAGAGGGGACAAAAACAGCAAAATTAGTTGTCCTCTCGTGGTTGTAAGCTTCTGCAGAAAGAAAATGTCCCATGGCTATTTGCAAAAACAATCCAGTAGCCACCAGTGTGGCTCTTGTGAATAAATCCAATCACACTAATTTCTTCACTTTGTGTACGATCGAGGGTTGGGAGTATTACTAGGCACAGCATGGGGGTAATCACCACAGGTAGCAGATGGTGGTGGGTGACATTGCAGTTTTCCAGTCATTCCTTCTAAACTTTGACCTTATCTTTGTAAGGACAGTGCTGTGCCAGTTGTGCAACCTATCCTTCACCATACGCACTTCAGGTGTGGTGCAATACATTGTCCCAATGCTGGTATCAAAATAAAAATCAGCTGCCAGTCCAAAAACCTTCTGTATGTAGATTAGGAAGGCACAGTTGCCACACTGTCCTTTGAGTCAGTTAGCACAATGTCTTAAGTTGGCTCTTTTAGGACTTGCACATAAAATGGCTTTCTACCTGCCCGGGTATCATATAAGGAAGATTAGGAAAGAGTTTTCTGAAATTCTCACCAACAGCTAAGACAGGCAATATTTAATCTGACATAAAGCAATTGGACAGAAGAAGGGCTTTTTCTCTCCCTTCCGTGCAGTGCTATGAGATGTCACAAACCCCTATTTTATAACTCAGCCGTAAACATTTGCTCCAGGCTGGAACTTGGCAAGCTGTATTTCATCTAGGGAACAATTTTAGTTTAAACAAATTAACGAAATATCAGTTTGCTCATTTTAAAATGTATGAGTGCCAACATTTTTCCCCTCCATGCATACGACTCAATGGGGGTTTGATTTATCAAAATTAATTTGGCAAATGATTAGTTTATAACTGGAAGTAATTGCTTTGGAGTGAGCATAGAAGACACAAAGCTGCTGATACTTTAAGAAGTTTAAAATCTCATCTACAACACACGCGCTGTAACAAACTTCAGGCAATCCATAACACCCCGTACGGAAGGATTCTCTTAGCTAAGGAAACCAGATAATATCTTTTGACAATGCAGTCTCTTGATTTTATCCCCCTCCTCACATACAGTCTACACATCTTTGTGCAAAATCAAAAGACACAAATTGACTTACTTCAAGCAATCTGTACATCTTCCCTGCTGATATTGAAATTGGCCTGCTTCAAATATAATAAATGCATTTCATTTCATTTCATTTTAATAGTTACAACCTACATGCTAAACTTCATTTTTTTGTTTTTAAATTAAATATATAAATACAAATATTTTGCATATGGCCCCTAACATCATGACTATGTAAAATCATGGTACTATTTTGATCCTTTTTCATTGGCTTCAGTTTTATTGAGCTCAGCCTCATGAGGAATGGATGAGGGATTTGAAGTGGTTAGTCTGGAGTTAAAAAGACAGAGATGATATGTATCTGAATGACTGTCACATGGAAGGCAGAGTGAGCTTCTTTTCCACCACTCCTGAGGATAGGACCTGAGCCCTTTTGGCACTGCACTGTTACAGTGCTATTATTCCAGTTTCAACATGCTGTAGAATTCTGGGGCTTGTAGTTGACTGAGGCCAAAGAGCTCTCTGGCTGAGAATTCTAAAGGCCCCTCCCTAATCTGCAAACCCCAGGATTCCACAAAATATTGAAAACAGTGATGTATTTAAGTCTTTTACTCCATGTCTCAAGTCAAGTCTCAAGTCCCTATCTTTAAGTCTCAAGTCCTTACAAGATAATTCAAGTTGAGTCTCAAGTCAAGTCTCAAGTATGGGAGCCAATGTTAACAGGAAAAAAAGGGGGAGAACTGTTATCTGTGCATGGGGTGGGGAGTTAAGTTGAGAGCAAACAGGATTGGAAGGAAACCTTCAGCCATGGAAGAACAGGAAAGCCCTTCTGAAGGAAACTGCTTTCCTTACTGGTCTGGCTGTAAAGGACACCCTTTCTTACCCATTTACTTATGAGCAAGGAGGCTCGGAAGAAAGCCCTCAGCCATCCAGGAACAGGAACAGGAACAGGAAAGGCAAACTGAAGGAAACTGCTTCTGACTGAGCAGGAAGGAGTTAAATGGGGAAGGGAGAAGAGGAGGAGGATTTCACGTTAACATTAATGGGACTTCAACCCCTAGCCCTCCCCAGGGGCAGAGACCACTCCTTGCCCAAACCAAAGGTGCAAAGCCCTGCTCTTTTGCTTTCCTATGAATGGCTTCTAGAGAAAGGTGGGAAACAAAAGAGGGGCAGAGAGGTGGGGATAAAGGAGACTGTGCAGCTCTGATTGGGTCACCAGCATAACATTCCCTCACTGTTGATTGGGGAAAGGCTGGAGGGGGAGGTGGGCAGCAAGTCAACCACTGAAAGAAGACGAGTCTCTAATCGAGTCTGTCTATCCTTTATTGACAAGTTGAGTGCAAGTCAAGTCACTGAAGAGGCTTAAGTCAGACTTGAGTCTGAGTCAATTGACTCAAATCTACATCACTGGTTGAAAGTGGAATAAAAGCGCTATAACAATGTACTGCAGGAAGGCCCTTAAAGAAAGGAAATTCCAGTTGAACACTGGGAAGAACTTCCTGGTGATAAGAACTGTTCAACTATGGAATGGACTGTCTTTTAAAGACAGTGGGTGGTCCTTCTTTAAATAAAGATTTGTTGGATGCCAAGGAGCACTTTAGCAGTGGATTCCTTTCAACTGTATAATTCTATTAATTGTTACTACTAGTTAGAGTTGACCCATTGAATGAATGCGATTTACATACATGTTGACTTAACATTCAGACTTCAAAGCAGTGGGTCCACTCTTATTGGGACTAACAATTGGGTTTAGGCTTAGGCCATTTCCGTGCAATGGCACTGTGCTGGGATGGGGACGCGTTACTGTTGGTCTGCAAGTCATACTTTTGCATGATGTCATCGTGGTCCCACTGCCCACGCTTCCCAGATGTTGCAATCATGGGATATTCCGTTACCATAAAAAATCTGATAATGGCCGCTGATTGCATGATGCTGTCATCACCAGTGGCTGTGAGGAAAGGGCAGAAGTGCTTCCTTCCCCAGTGCAGCATGGGAAGTGGCCAGCTGCACGGCGGAAGGAAGGAACATGTCCTTTGCACTACCCTTCCACAGGCAGGCAGCCAGTTGCGGAGGGGAGCATTTGGGTCATGCTCCCATCCCAGCAGTGGCACTGCCAGGATCATGACAGGACAACAATGGAAAACAGTAAGGTGAGGAAAGGGCCTTAGAGTTTTTCTTGTTAATCATTCTTTATTTTCTTGCCATTTTAGGGCTCACACTGTAATCTGGTATTGATCTAGAAGAGCAATCTTCAATTTTGGAGATCCCAGGATTAATCTTTCACCCCACTGTCTGTAAATGTTCCTCTTGCCCTCAACCCATGGTTTTGTTCATTTATTTTCTCTTCTTCTTTTTTTTTTTTTAAAAAAAGAAAGACAAGCAAATGGACAAAATGTTGTGGGTGCCACTGAAGCAGTCAGAACATCATGATTGCTGTATGAACCTACCAGTGGAAGACCAGTGGTCCAGAATCACAGGATTAGAGCAGCTCTACTTATCTTAAGAGAGGAAACTAAAATGCCTCATGGCTTCTGTCTAATCCAGTGGTTCTCAACCTGTGGGTCCCCAGATGTTCGTGGACTTCAGCTCCCAGAAGCCCTGAGCATTGACCATAGTGGCTGGGGCTTCTGGGAGCTGAAGTCCACGAACATCTGGGGACCCACAGGTTGACAACCAATGGTCTAATCAAACCTTAGAGGAAAACGCCATTGGCTTCAAGGGTATTGTTCAGCTGGACTCACTCCGTGACCTATCTCTATCACTCTTTTTATGAATTTATGTCTCTTTTGAGAAAGTTTGTGCTGCTTTTCTTTTCTTTTCTTTTCTTTTCTTTTCTTTTCTTTTCTTTTCTTTTCTTTTCTTTTCTTTTCTTTTCTTTTCTTTTCTTTTCTTTTCTTGGGAACACTTCTCTTTCTGAAGGAAGACCCCTCCTTTATATGTAGAGATTGGAAAAGTCAATTTTGGACTACATCCCAAGAATCTCCAAATGGCATGGGTAGTAGCCATGCTGATAGGTTGATTCTGGGAGCTGAGGTGGCCATGCTGTCTACTGAATTCTGGGCACTGTGGACCAAACAAATACCTTATGTTATCTGTTCCTATGATCTGCTACCTTTACTAAACTAATTGCACTAACATAAGGGAAGGGATACAAGCCACTTTCTTGTCTATGATTTTCATTCTCTCTCTTTCACTACTTCCTGCCTTCGGACAAGGGAGAAAAACAGCTCAGCTGCTGATAAATTCAAACACCATCAAATACAATCAAATTGAATAAAAATAACTGTGAAGTCTGATACAGCAGATGGATGGGACTTGAGAGATGCAGGCTTTGTGTGTATTGTACTCTGAATGGTTGCCAATTTTAATTGATTTCATAGCCTGAGTGCAACAAAAAGGATTATTTTTCTCTTTCCTCCTCCTATTTTTTCTCAGAAAATTGTTGAAGAAAACTGAAGCATGCTGCTGGGGCATAATCAAGTCAAAGTGATCAAAGCTTTGTGCTCTTTAATATTTCAGGACACTATCATTTTTAAATACTTGTTTTTTCTTCAAACCAAGATCATTTATAGTTCCTTTGTCTCTATTGAATTAACTTATGTCTGCTTTCCTACACTGTCTCTTGAGGGAGCTTTCTTTTTCAAAAAACAAAACAAAAAAAGAATCAGTTTAATTCCATTAATTGGCATATTGTCTTGTCTGCTGTTTCCCCTTTGGGGTTGTGAACTTGTGTTCCCCCTCAGTTCCTTAAAATCCTTAGTAATATTTTTATAGTGTTGACTGACAATTTACTGTATATAGATGCAAAACCTTTGTTCCCTTATCTTTTACTTCCAGGCTAAATGCCTAACAATGTTGCTACAACACTGTAGTTCGTCACCCACGCATTAGTTTAGCCAGGTTGCAAACTTCCTCCAGCTCAGAAGGTACCACTGCAGGGAAGAAAAAAAAATCAATAACAATCCATTAATTTAAGCTGGAATACATTAAAATCTTGTTAGCCTTAATTACAGGAAATATAAAGGCTTGCATTTGTCTTTAGTGTGTCTTCCCTCTTCCATGCATTAATTTAGACATTGAAACTGGTTTTCACAGGAACTTCAGTACATTTTACACGTCATGATAGTCATATATTTAACAACCTATTGACCATAAATGTGTGGTTCGATCATTAGTTTATTTTAACTTTACCTGCTTGTTGCCTTTGGTACATGTTATTTGATAATTGCATTACTATGGTACACATTTCTTATTTATTGCCTTTGGTATACTAGCACAAGTCTAACGTGTTAGACATTTTGAAATATTAAGAATCCTGACTCATTGTTCTTGAAGATTTAAGAAGATGGTACTGAGATTCTCACTCTTCCATTCTCTATATTCTCTATTTAGCTTATTTATTAAAACATCTTTCATCCTCATGGATACCAGGGCTGTGTACAAATGCAGCAAAACAAAATCTAAATAGAATGATAAAAACTGCACTCCCCTCAAAAACCCCAGAGAAAAGCAGCAAATTAAAATGCCCTGGCAAACAAAAAACATTTTGAGGTGGCCTCAAAATAGTTGTGGTGATCCCAATATTTACATCTCAATGAGGAGGGTATTCTTCAAGGGTATTGCCACTCCCTCAGTGTACCTGGGATATCTAGAGAAACATCTACCCTGAGGCTCTTAAATCATGGCCAGATTGGTTGGTATAGGAAGAGGTTTTCCTGTACATAGGAAAACCCAAGATGTTTACCACATGGCATGGTATGCTACTGTTGGGGTCCACTTCCAAAGAGACAGCTGTTCTTGTGCAGTGTATATAAAAAAATTAAACAAATCCAGCCAGTTCATTGCCAAAGATAAGAAACTGTAAGTTCTGCCATCAACATCCCAACTCTTCCACTTTATATGTGGTTTGGGGGAGGTGAGAAACATAGTGAGGGAGGGGAGCACAGTTTAACTGAAACATTATTCTAGTCACAAGAAAAATGGATAAGAAAAAAACAGGGAACTTATATTCCAAGTCTATATTTTTTATGGTCACAATACACAATAAACTGAATTAATGGCACATTGAAAAAATTGTTATTGCTTTATTTTACAGTGCACAAATAGCCCATAATAACTCTCCAGTAACATTGCAGCTATATTATCCATGGACCTTTCTGCTATGAAAGAGAGGGAGAGAGAGGGGGAGAGAGAGAGAGAGGGAACACCAAAGGAAACAAAGCAAAGAAAAATGAGATAGGAAGGGAAGAAACCCAGCACAATGGCAGAAGCTACTCGGTTTTCTTTTTGGAAACTCTAGATGCTCCAATCCAAATTAGACTGGCAATCTGGGAAGGAAAGTCAGCATGATGTAGTGGTTTAAGCACTACATTATGACCTTGGGGACCAGGGTTCAATTCCCCTCTTGGCTATGGAAACCCACTGATTGGCCTTGGGCACATCAGATACTTTTGACCCCAGAAAACCCTGTGGTAGTCAGAAATGATTTGAAAGCACACAACAAACACACCAACAATAACATCCTGGAGGAAATTGGGTTGGTAATCTGGGAGCTGTTCGCCCATTCAAGAAGAGTGAATGGGTGAATGGCTTCCAGATTAAGAGATTCCCCATTGTGTATCCATTTACCACATATAGCTGAGTTACAAAGCTTGTGATTCACAGAGCCAAATGCAGTCCAGAGGCTTTGTGAAATCCTGAACCACCTACTTTTGCATCTCAAACCCAGAACCATTTGCTTTTGCTTCATATTTGGAACCTTAAAGATAGGGAGGTTATCACGCATCTGATTGGTCATGATGTATGGCCATTGGGTTTCATTTGGCATGAATTCCAGGTTGGGCAGTCCTCGCCCACACCTAGTTCACACATGAATAAACCTTGCTTAATTTCTCTGCATTTTATAAATGGCAGATTTGTAGAGGATGGCAAAGGCAAAACCCCTTATGTTCAAATCTTGTCAAGAAAACCCCATTATAGGTTCATCCTGAGGTTGCCATAAGCTGGAAATGACTTGAAGGCACACAAAAACAAGAACAAAAATTTGTGTGAGCTAATATCATTATAGAAAGGTTTACTTCAGTAATGTCTGAGACATTTTGGTACCAGAAGCAAAGCAACAGATGATACCTTCCTCTTTACTGAAGTCAAAGTGCACAATATTAATACTCTGCGAACTTATTCTTGTGCGTGAAACAGAAAATTGCATAACACCTTTACCCATCTCTAGCATTAAAAATGAGTAACAATAAAACAAATAGATAACAATTTGATTCCCTTTAATGACACCCTGCTATCTGCTATCTGAGGCCATTGTTTCTGTCTGCCTTATGACAGGGCTAGCCCAGTAATCTACAGTTAAGATGTGTATGGAATTTGGACAAATCCCAAAGCCAGAACTGAGCTGGATGATAGACAAATATGAGAGTTTCTAAATCATGGCAGGACTTTTCGGAAGGAAACCATGTCTGAATTTAAACCTTCCTAAATATTTCTTTTATTTTACTTATGGAAATATTTGCTTATTTTTTTGTCAGTCAACCTGGCCCTCCAAGATGATACAAAACAGATAATAGCAGAGGAGCACAACTATCATACAACCTTGATCAAAGAACAGTACGCTCCTTCTATCTGGGGTGGTTGTTCTCTTCCACTGAGTGTGCAGCTTCAGGAGGGATGCACATGGAGCAGTGAGAGAGGAAGAGGAGACCCGCCTAGCCAAATTGACCCTGGTGATCACTGGGTGACAGATGTTACAGCCAGATCGCCTTCACATCCAAAATAGAGATATAGATAACATTATTAAAAACAAATCAACACTATTTCTAAAATTTATATTTTAAAAATACACACAATTAAAACAAACTCAAAGACTAGCCCTGCTTATAGAGACCAAAATCTTCAACAACAATTTATATTCAAAGGGACATAGAGACACAGACATTGTGTCCCCAAAATTTCTCCTAAAGCACTCTTTATAAGGAAAATAGCAGAGTAGAGAGAGGTGTGAGAAGATGACTGAGATCTAAGGTGGTTATCTCATTCTAGCCAATGGCAGGGCTTCTGCTGTCAGTAGGCTTGAATCTTTGAAATTTGGTCTGAAGGAATTATCCAGGGTGAGTTTTCTTTATTTTTGTTTTGATTACCTTTGCAATTTAAGAATTGAATATTCTTACTGATTTTGTTATACCTTCAAATGACTTTCATAAACATGTAGGGATATAATTCTTTACTAATTTTCTTCTCCAAGAAAGTAGTGAATAACTTTAGTAAATTTCTTCTTGGCCATTTCAGCACTACACTGTTATAGTGCTATTATTCCACTTTGAACATCCTATGGAATTCTAGGGTTTGTAGTTTTACTATGGCCAAAGGGCTCTCTGGCTAAGAATTCTAAATGCCTCTCCCCAAACAGCAAACTCCAGGATTCCATGGGAAGAGACCACAGGGGCCATCTAGTTCAACCCTCTGCTATGCAGGAACACCCATCAAAGCAATTCCAACAGATGGCCATCCAGCCTCTGCTTAAAAACCTCTAAAGAAGGAGATTCCACCACACTCTGAGGCAGCATATTCCATGGCCAGACTGCTCTGACCATCAGGAAGTTCTTCCTGAGGTTCAGGTGGAATCTCCTTTCCTGCAGCTTGAATTCATTGCTCCTCGACCTAGTCTTTGGAGCAGCTGAAAACAAGCCCGCTCGCTCATTGACATGACATCCCTTCAAATATTTAAACATGGCTATCATGTCCCCTCTTAACCTTCTCTTCTGCAGGCTAAACATACCCAGCTCCCTAAGCCGTTCTTCGTAGGGCGTGGCTTCAGACCCTTCACCATTTTGGTTGCCCTCCTCTGGACACCCTCCAGCTTGTTGATATCCTTCTTGAATTGAGGTGCCCAGAACTGGACACAGTATTCCAAATCAGGTCTAACCAATACAGAATAGAGTGGTACCATTACCTCCCTTGATCTAGACACCATACTCCTAATGACGCAACCAAGAATCACATTGGCTTTCATGCCAAAACTCCTAGATCCCTTTCACACATATTGCTATCCAGCCATGTGTCCCCCATCCTATATTTGTGCATTCCATTTTTTCTGCCTAAGTGTAGGACCTTTCATTTCTCTCTGTTGAAATTCATTTTGTTAGCTTTGGCCCAGCTCTCCAATCTGTCAAGGTCATTTTGAATTTTGATCCTGTCCTCTGGTATATTAGCAACCCCTGCTAATTTGGTGTCATCTGCAAATTTGACCAGCATCCTCTCTATTCTTTCATTGAAGTCATTGATGAAGAAGTTGAATAGCACTGGGCCCAGGAGAGAACCCTGTGGCCCCCCACTAGTCACTTCTCTCCAGGATGAAAAGCACCATTGATGAGCATCTTTTGGGTTTGGTCGATCAACCAATTACAAATCCACCTAACAGTAGCCCTGTCCAGCCTGCATGTTTAAAGTGGAATAATAGCACTATAACAGTGTGGTGCGGAAATGGCCTTTGTTTCAAGAAAGTCTTGTGTGAAAACTATACAGTTATCAAAGCCTATTAGTGATGTCACAAAGTTTCATGTTTTTTGACTTGAAAATACGAAACTTGGTAGCTTGCAGTATTTGCCTCAAATGTGAGGTGAACACTACCATCTCAGATATTGTATTCTAACTTTGATTTTAATCTGAGTTCAAGTTCTTTCCTCCTATTTCCCTTTTTTCCCTCTCCTATAACCAGCCACCTTCCCCACATTCACTATCGTATTGATTGACTGACTGATTGATTGATTGATTGATTGTACCACCTTTTTCCCAAAATGAGACTTCATCCCCTTCTTCTGGTTTTACTTTCCCCACTTTTTTCTCTGGCACCTGGCCCAGGTTAGAGCCTTTACAGAACTTTTCTTTCTGGTATGATAGCTTTCCATGACCAGTAAAGGTTTTATTTTATTTAATGCAGGGGAATAATCAAACCAGTGTCAATGGACCTATGGAGGGCTGGAGGGGATCATTTGAGCTCCAATCTAAATAAAATTCACCATTCTCATTTTAGCCATTCACTCACCTTCATTTTGATGTGATGCAGTTCCATGGATTCTGTAAACTGTCTGTTTTCCCCAGCAATGAGAGAAAGAAACTAGGAAAGTTGCATGTGGGGTTGATAACCAAGTGTATTGGAGTTGTCTTTGTATTCTCTCTCATTCTACCTTTCCAAATGTATATTTTGTGCAAATGTAACTTGTATCTGCAATATCGTGATGAATAAATAGGTATAAGTGTATTCTATATTCTTGTGATGATACAGATATGCTTCAGGACCTATATATGATATGGATAAAATAGGTTTCTTGTCACTCACATCTCTACCTCATATTGAACCTCCGTAATTCTTGATGAGGAGCATTCTAGAATATTGATTTTCATTGGCATTTTACCATAAGGGAACATTTGAGAGATGATTTGATTGCCATATGTTAGTGGAAGTTAGGGAAGAACATTTCACAACATATTTCCATTTGGTACTTTCACAGAAACCAATACACAGTCCTCTTTTAAAAAGTACACATTACTGTTTTCAATAGGCAGTGAAAAATTATCTCTAATTTCTTGTTATTTTAATGCTATTATCCTTAAGCAATTTCAAATCATGTTAATGGAAGATGGCAGCAACAATTTGCTGTCAACTGAGCAACCTTGAACCATTGGAATTAGCATTAAATGATAAATATTCATTCAGACAGGAGTGTTAAAAGAAACAAAAAAACAACAGTTAGAATAACAGATTCTTTGAGAAATATTGGAGCAAGTGTGTATCTCAAGAATATTTGTAACTCTTTACTTTAATAAATAGAGGTCTTGAACTCAAATAAGAATGAAAAAGCCCCATTTAATAACTGCCACTTGCAATTCTGTGAGAATTGATTTACAATTTTAGCCACTTTCTGCAAACTCAGAAGTTGCAATAATATTTGAATCAATGGTCTTTCAAAAGCCGATGCAGGCAAAACAAAGCCCTCTCTGATTGAACAACCAAACCGCTTTTCATATTAATCATGAGGAGCGTGATGAATTTCACTGATGTAGAAAATTAGTACCTTTTTGTATGTTTCTCAGACTTCTGATTTCCTCCTTGGAGGACGCTGTGTCATGAATTATAACGTCAGCTTTCTTGGCTCTACCTAATGCTGTTGAAATCCATTATTTCTTCTAGAATTATGAGCCTTGTTAGTGGAAATCCCAGCTATTTCCTTTCCAACATCTGCTCTGCAGTCATTCTATTATTAACGCCAGACTCATTAAAAAATATGAAAGAATCAGATTTGTGGCTTTCAGGCAGCCATGGGTGGGAGGGGAAGGAGGGAGGAACAGTTACTGAAGCTTCAGTAGAAGCAAATAAGCCCAGTGTGCTGCTTCCAATTGACACAGCTGTCATGTAAGCATTTGCTGCTGCTGAACAGCTTAGGGATTCTAAGCTACAAGGCCTTGTAGCCATATGTAAACAATACAGCATTGATGACAGGTTTACAACACTGAAGACAACATGTGCAGCTGTTAGCCACTGGTTTCTATAGCATGTGCCTCCCTCCTCTCTTTTAACTGCTGATTTACAGATGCTTGGCACTGGGCCTTTGTGGAAGGGCTATGAAAAGTTGCACCATCTGAGGTTGTTGATGGCAATATTTCCCCCTTCAAGCCTCGTTATACTTCATGTAACATCCTGTACCATATGCTAGGGTTGTGTCTTATACTGAAGTAGAGAAAAATTTTCAGTTTCATCACAAGGGAATCCAGGTTCAGCACCCAAAATACATCATTGAGAAGGTGAACTATGCACCACTGATCTTATTTCCCAGAGTTCAATTCTGGTAGTTTTCAGACATGGTGCAGCTAGGAATGTGAAAATCATTCACTATCACTTTTAGTGCATATCTAAGAATTGGATGGGCATTTTCATCCTGTCCTAGCCACAAGAATTTCCCCCATTTCTGCATTTTTTGCATATTTTCTCCAAATTATGCACATATTTATATGGATTTTTAGTCCATATTGATACACTTATTGTTACATATTCCATCTATTGACAGCAGCATGTTTGTCTCCCCTTTTCAACGATACACATTTTTTTGTCATGCACATTTTTCAAACATATGCCCAGTTATTTTATGCTCATTCTCTTCACTGAAATGTATCACAAGTCTCAGAAAGACAGAGGCCATTTCTGCCCCACACTGTTATAGTGCTATTATTCCACTTTCAACATCCTGTGGAATTTTGGGGTTTGTAGTTTACTGAGGCCAAAGAGCTCTCTGGCTGAGGATTCTGAATGCTACTCCCTAAACTGCAAACCCCAGGATTCTACAGGATGTTGAAAATGGAATAATAGCACTATAACAGCATTGTGCAGAAAGGCCCTCAGTCTCAGAGGGTATGCAATTGAGATTTTCATAGGGAAATATGTATCTAACAAAATTATTTTCTATACCTAGCTGTGGGAGCAGAGGAAAGACATTAAAGGAATCAAGACCAGAGACAGAAAAATGAAGGAGGGTAGGAGACATGACTTCCTTCATCAATAGGAAAGTTAAAAAAAATGTCAGGGTAGTAATAAATCAATATTCAAAGTACACATTGCTGTGATACCTTTCATTAGGTCAACCAGAAGGCACAAAATTAATCATGTGTACTCCAGATGTCCTAGTTTATTGGAGACAGTCCCAATACTCTCTTGCTCACTTTTCCAGCTGCTTTTAAAATGTCCCAGTTTCTCTCTCTTCCTCTCATTTCCCCCTTCATCCTTACCTTGCTTCAATTGCTGCAAAGAGCAAAAACAGTTTGCATTCAGCTTAGCACAGGAGAGAGGAGGGGAAGAAGAGGAATCCTGTCCTTCACTTTAGGCTCAGACCAAAAGCAGACAGCTGCAGACTCTCTTAGCTTGTGTGTTTCTTCCCCATTAATAGTTGTTTGCCAGCTTGATCATACACTGATGCTGCTTATTCACATGTGTCTCATTTCCATCTTTGAAATATGTTGGAGGGTTGTAGCTTGATAAGGCCACTGGGGTCCTGCAGGAAAGAGACAGACCCAGATCTTAAAGGGAGGCACTTTGTGGCTTGAAATAAAGAAAATAAATTGTATTGCTTTCTTTTATTGCTTTTGTTCCGAATCACCTCATAGTCGTTGGGGCCAGGGAGGCATGTTCTACATTTTCTGTTTAAATGGACCTCTATAATGTTTCACTCAAGCAAGAGGAAGACCTGTGACTCTGACAACATTACTTTTCTTCCCCTGCATGATCTTTTGCCATCACTCTCTGATGAAGAGGGCAGTGAGCTTCCAAAGCTAGCATGATGAATTTTCTACCTGCTGGTTGGGCTAATAGAGGTGTCACTACAATGTGTATTTTGGATTTTGGCCATGGACATATATGAGATAGAGCCTTCATGTTCTCTCAAAAAATCCACAAGCTCCTTTAGAGGAATGCTTTGAGGTTTACTCTGTAAAAGACTGCATCTTGAAGACATGACTAGCAAAGATGGAAAATGTTCAGATTTCCACTTTTTGTGTTTGTCAGTCCAGCTGAAGACTGATAAAGACACCAGAGAGTCATGAATAGCAATGTTCGTTTTCTAGCAAACATTTCATAGCAAATGCTTTTTGTTCTGTTTTGTTTAGCTGCTAATCCAATGGATCTGGTACAAAGAAAGAATGCATACTTCTTGCTCATGCTGTAATTATGTTGCAAGGAGAAATAATGCACATTCTGTTGTTGTAGCTAATGTCAGGATAAGATATGAAAGGCTCCATATGAGGGAGAATAAAACCAAAATGGATAAGAGGTTTTTGTGGACTTTGCAATAAATGCATGGGCTAATATGCAACCAATCAAAATGGCTTTGCATTTCGTATTTAGCAAAAATAGATGGCTAGAAATGGAATTCACAGGACTGAGTCATTCTTCTGTTTTTGTTGGGAAAAGGGGAAACTTTTTTTCCAGCTTTTTCAAAGACTTTAAAAAAGGTTTAATCTCTGAAGGTTTTTTTTTTCCATGTCAGTTTTGGGGGTTTTTTTCTCTACCAGAACTGGAAATCATGATTGTTCTGGTGACATGTTAGCCCCCTTACAAATTAGAAAACCTCTGTTCCAAATAGGGTCAGGGGAATTTTTAACCACAGGAATCATGGTTAGTCTGCTAGAAGAACTTTTGGAAATATAATTTAATTTCCATTCTACTCTGATGTACAAAAAATTGTCCCCCAACGCCCAAGGGGAAGCCTTTGCCGCCCTCTCAGGGAGAAAGAGGCCACCGGGGGGGGGGGGGCGCGGTGGCTTTTTTAGGGCCGCCCCGCCTCCTCCCTCGGCCTTTTGTCCGGCAGGTGATTGGGGAGGACGACCTGGCGGGCTCTCCGCCCCGACCGCGTTTTGGACTACTTGCCCCCCACTTGGGGGCCCTAGCGTGGCCCCCGGCCTCTCCGCCTCTGCTCAATCAGCGGGGGGGGATTGGGCTGGGCGGCACTGCTATTTTCCCCTTTAAAGTGGCTCATTTCACGAGGGGGGAAAGGACGAGGGCTGTGGCGGATAGGGTTCAGCAAAAGGGGGAACGCCTAGCGGCCGCCCTGGTAAAGGGGAGGGGGGGGAAAAGGGGGCCTCATCCGGGGCCTGCCCCAACCTCCCATTTCTTTGATTGCGGTTGGGGGTTTTTGGGGGGGGATTTTGGGGAGGGAGGAGGCGGTTGTGCAAAGGGTGGCCGAACCCATTTAACTTGGGGGAGAAAGGCCTCCCGGGTTGGGGGGGTTTCCCCTTTTTCAATTTTGGGAGGCCCTGTTTCTCGCAGGGAAGGCCTTTTTACCGGTTATTTTCTGAAACAGTTGGGCTGAAAAAGGGTGGGGCAAGGGAAAAGATTTTTTGTGTTCCCTGTTTCCCCGGTTTGTCCACGGGTAGTGGTGAGTGGCTGTGGGGGGGGCCGAGACGGTGGGCCCATTTTTGAAAAAAACAGTTGGTATTTTAAAAAAAAATTGAAAATTTTTCGCAAGGGGGAAAGTTGTTGTTTGAATATGGCTTCTGAGAACCCGAATTTTAAAATGGAAAGCAGCCTGCGGGGAAGGCCGTCCCAAAGGGGCTGGGGGAAAAAAAGGGGCCCCCGGCACCCAAAGAGGTGCAAGCCGGAAACCCTGGGCTGCCCCACTAGGGGTTCTTCCTCCTCAGATGAAAAAGGGGGGGGGGCACATACGTCTGCAGCCATATTTAAAAATTTAGGCAAAGGGGGAAGGGAATTCCAGGGCGGGGAGGAGGTAGCGATGAGCAGTTGGTTGTCCATCCCCGTGGGCCTTTAACCAGATATTGGCACGACTAGAGGGTTGAAAAGACGGGGGGAAAGAACAGCAGCCAATGGTTTTCAGAGGGGCAGAGTCAGGCTTCTTCATTGCAACAAGTCGGTGGAGCGGCCAGACCCTCGGGAAATTCAGCAGCAGCGGAGAAGTCCAGGGGGGTTTAAAATCCCCCGGGGGGATAGCGCTCGCCCTGTGTCTTGGCCTTGGGACCTAGCTACACCATCAGGAACGGGGGGAAGGGCCCCCTCTCCCAATTTCAGGGCCATTAGCTTCTTCCTCTCCACCCTCACATGGCGAGGCAGAACCCGCCCCCCAGCCGCATTGGGGGAAAAACCCCCAGGAGCCCCCGGGACTCGCTCAGGGAGGGATTCTGGCCCCCAAAAGAAAGGGCCAAGTTGGGAAGAAAAAAAAAGACAGGGGGGGGTTTCTGGACGAACATTCCCGTGGCCACTATTGAGAAAATACTGAAGGGAAAAATTTTGATTTTTCACCCTTTTATATTGCGAGCTAGAAAAAAAAGAAAAGAGGATTTGGATGGAGAAAAAAGGAAATTGAAACTTTAAAAATTTTTAGAAAAAACTGGTCCAATTGGTTTATAGGATACATGATTTCATGGATGTGATAATTGGGGCCCCACCTTCCGGGGGACCTTTTTTTAGTGTTTTTAAAATTTACCATTTATGGGCCCTTTACAAAATTTACAGGGAGCGGCTGGCTGCATTACGATGAGAATTTTGGGCCCAAAAAGGCAGCACGACAGCCAAGCCTCCTTTGGGACAAAATGGGAAACCAAACCCATGGATGCAGACGTTTACTTCAGCGTGCCCCGTTTTTGGTTGAAAAAAGCCCAAAATCAGGACACCTGGTGCAGTTTAGTAAGTTTTCCCCCCCCCAAGGCCCAGGGACCCCAAAGAACAGCAACGGGCCCCACAGCTGTGCTGGGACTATGGGACGCGGGGGCCTTGTGCCCCGCCCCTAAAAATACAAGCCCCTTGTGGGATCTGCTGGGGCCCCCACCCCCTCACTCTGCAATAAGGGGAGGGGGGGAAAGACCTTTTTCAAGGGGGGGAGCCAATAAACGGGGGCCGGGGAAATAACTGGGGGGTTTAAAAAAGGGCCCCAGTCCTTTAATTGGAAAGGCTGCAGGCATGGCTCCAATTTTATCCGGACCAAGCAGCAACACAATACTTGAAGGAGGGATTTACTGAAGTTTTTAGGATCCCAAGTACAGGTCCTCGTAATTTTTTTTGGTGCAAATTTTAGATCTGTGATAGATAATAGCATTTAGTTAAAAGAAAAAATTGGTAAAAAGGTTTCGGGGCAGGGTGTTGGGCCCCTTTGACCAGCCCCCTTTCCCAAAAATTTTAGGATTTCCCCACTAGGTGTAGTCCCCAAAAAAGGGCCCCTGGTGAATTTCAGCTAATCCACCATTTGTTTTACCCCAAAGGTGACTCCGTTAATGATACCCCCCCAGCGGATTATTTTAGTCAGGTACACTTCGTTTGATACCGCGGGTGCGGGGGGTCCCAAAATGGTGTTGGGGGGAGCTTGGAAAAATTTTTGACATCAAGTCACCCTTTCGCCTGTACCCGTTCATCCCTCTGTTTTTCGAGCTGCTGGGTTTCCCGCCTTTGGGGGTTTAATTTTATTTGATCGCTCCCTCCCAGTGGGATGTTCCGTTGTGTTCTGCCTTCAAAGTTTAGTCCCCTTTTTAGAATGGGCCATAAAAAGGGAAAACTCCCCGGGCATTGTTATTTTGGTGATTTTTGTTTGTATGACAGGCCGGCTCTGGGCAGTGTGCATTCCTTTAGCACAATTCACATCGCTCAGGGGGGAGCTGGGTATGCCATTGGCACATGAGAAAACCGAAGGTCCTTCACAGCAGCTCACATTTTTGGGCATCGAATTGGATACAGTGAACCAAAATTTAAAAATTCCCCCTTTTCCAAGGTTCAAAATTTGAGATCAAGGGTGTCATTTTCGGCAACGCAAGGCGACCCTTAGGGGGCTTTAGGAGATCCTGGGAACCTTTAAATTTGGGTTGGGGGGGTGGCACCTGGCAGGGCATTTCTTGGTGCCTGTTATGCCCCCAGGGGCCGCCACCAAACCGTATCACAGGATTAGGGTCACAAGGGAGATAAATTGGACCTAGCGGTATGGCAAGAGTTCCTGACAGGCTTTAATAGGGTCTCCTTTTGGTGGGACGACATCAAGGTCAGGGACGCATTGCACATATCATCGGGAAAGCAGCAGGATCCATGGGTTTTGGAGTCTTTTTTAGGGGGGGGTTTGGGGTGCGCAGAGATGGCCGAGAGCTGGGTGGAAGCGGGGATTCACAGCCGACCTTACATTTTTGGAATTCTTTCCAAAAATTTGGGGGCCCTTCACATCTGGGGCGGGGGGTTCAAGGGAAAGGCCCCAGTCCACTTTTTGGGGTGACAATCAATCTACTGTCAGGGTGATTAACTCCCTCTCTTTTCCCGATCACAACGCGTCATGCACCTGGTTCGGGCTTTTACACTTCAATGTCTCCGCTTTAACATAGTCTTTTCAGCTGTACATGTGGCAGGCGTGGGGTAATTCCTTGGCCCACTCTCTCTCTTGCATGCAGATGGATTGTTTCAGGGAACTCGGCCAGGGAAACTGCATTCATCCAGGGGCTGATGCCCTCCCACCTGTGGAAGCTTGGCGGGGTGAGGTAACACAATGATTGGTATTAAATTTCCGGGCACCAGAAAAAGGGAAAAGAAACTCTTAGGGAGTTTAGCAGTTTTTAAAGGGGTAAGGGGTTATCTGACGCTTGGCCACTCCTGGTGGACCATGTTTTTTTCAGTTTTGTGTGGCCCTCAAAAAGCAAAATTTTTCCCCCCCAATCCATTAAATCTCCCATTTCCCGCACTGGCCTTTTTCTCCAAAAGGGGGAGGGGGTCTCCCCCCATCCAACTGGTGATTTTAGGATACGTAAAATTTTGAGGGATGGCACCGGTTGAAAGGGGGCACCCGCACAGCAGACAACCATTTTCCCCCGACATCTTTTTAGAGGTCTGAGTGGTGCTTGGAGGGTTTTGTGTGCTTCGGGATATGAGGCTTCTTGTTTCCCCTCGGGGAGTTCACAGCATTCTTTGGGGCATTAAGGGTGAAACCAGCTGGTTGTTCGAGTAAAGGGGGGCAGGTCGGGGGAGGGCCCTGGAGTTTCATGACCTGTACTGCGGTGGGCGGTATTTGCGTCTGCACATTAGGAGATGAAGACAGACCAGGCCAGGAGGGGCAATGTGATAACTTTACAGGAATGCTCTGATCCAAAGTTGTGCCCTGTCAGGGCAATGAGAAATTATACAGCCAGCCGGGGGACCCATGCAGAGCCACTGTTTTGTCACGCTGATGTGACTCCGCTCACCAGGTATCAATTTTGGACCCTCAAAGAAAGCCTTGTCACATCTGGGTTTGCACGGTGCCAATTTTGGCATGCATTCATTTCGTATTGGTGAGGTTTTCTGAGCATCGATGGGCATGAAGGCCGAGGGGCATCCGGGGTAGGGGGGGGTGGGGAACCCCCAGCATCCAACGGGTTTTAGGCCCCTCCCCCTGCCCAATGTTTTGGTTCTTTTCAGAGCGATCTGTTTTAAGGAGGAAGCAAGTGCTGATTTGTGGTCACAGTTTCGTCTTTTGGGCTGAGCGGCGAGCTTGAGATGGCCCTTGGGCCCCTTTGGGGTTTGGGGAAGTGAGCCTCAATCCAATGGCTTGGCAGGAAGGCCTTTTCTGGCACGGTTTGTTCCTGACTGTTTAAGGAGAGCTGTTTTTCCTCCGCCTGACGTGTTGGTCATTTACCTTGGGGGGAATGACCTTGGCTTTTAAAAGGAAAGGCACTTTTTTTCAAGCCATTCATGATATGCAACATATTCAACACACATGGCCTCGTACCTGCATTGCTTGGTCAGCACTGATTCAAGAAAGGGGATGGGGGTGGGGGGGGTGGGCCCACGGCCTTTAGAGTTTGGTAGACGGGTGAACAAAAAATTTTCAAGGCTATGAAACAGGGCTTTTTATTTTAAAACACACCCAAAATCGTTTTGAAAAAAAACCAGAGTTGTATAGATATGACGGGGGCCACTTGTCACCTGCAGGTAATGATATCTTTCTGTGGGATTTTCAGGTGGGCATTGAAGCCATTCTGGAGGTGGGTTGGGGGAAGGACTAAAGGCTTGACCTTATCCATGGCTGGTAAGGGGGGGGCCAATGGTGTTGGGCAAGTTCCCCATGGCACCATTTGGTTAAAGGGGAAAAAGCTATCCTTGAGGAGGGGGTTAGGACTGGCCCTCACTGGGTGAACCCAGGGGGGGGCGGTTTCGGGGCTCACCTCCCCGGGGGCCGGGCCCAAAGGGAAAAGCAAAACTTTATGGTTGGCTTTGGGGCCCAGTATCTCGTAACAGATATGGAAGATGGTTGGGAAAATACTCTTGCCAGTTCCCACAGGCCTTGACCCCCCCTCTTTGGTTAGAAGTTCAAGTTCAAGTTCAAATTCACCTCCCTAATTAGGGAATTAGGCATATTAATAAATTGCCCTAGTTGAACCCAAGCCTTGTGTGCTTTTTCATTTTGGGTTGGGGGGCAAATGCTAAAGGGGAAAAACAAAATCAACTGAAAAGATAAAATAAATTTTCAGTGATGTGCATATGATGTTATCTTACACTTTTTGCTGCATATTCTAATTTGGATTTGTAGATATGGTAGTTATTTCCTTAGCAGTCATGTTTTTTTTTTTTTATTTTTTTAAATATGTTTTTTAAAAAAAGTTTAACTAAAAATAAAAAAAAACCCCCCCACTTCCAAGCTTGTTTTCCCGTTGAATCTACGTGTACCCATTCCATTTATGTTGCTTCTCAAGGGATTTGTTACATCTTACATTGTTAGAAATTGTTTTGCTACCTTACTACCTTGTTACATTATTACATTTTTATTTTACCTTGCTACATTATTACATTGCGTTACTTACAATCTTGCTTTATTCTTATTTCTTTTCTTATACAGTAGAGTCTCGATTATCTGACATAAATGGGCGGACTGATAGTCGGATAGCTGAAAATGTCGGATAATCCGGAGGGCTATCCTTGCCCGTCGCAGCTGCCATGTTTGGGAGCATGTCGGGGGCATGTCTGGGGCGTGGAAATGCCTACAGCCACGCCCCCAAGCAGCCGCGATGTTGGATAATCCGGAATGTTGGATGACCAAAGGACGGATAATCGAGACTCTACTGTATTATGTCTTTATCCAATCCAAAACTTCTCTCCATTCCCTTTCAAAGTTCTGGATAGGCTTATTTCTCAAAGAAAATGTTAACTTTTCTGTCTCTACCATATCCAGGACTTTTAATTTCCATTTTTCTATATCAACATATTTCCTTTCTTTCCAATATTGAACATATATCAGCCTTATAGAAGTTATCAGATATAACAGCGTTTCCTGATGACATCTTATTTCTCTTTGTTGCCCAAGCATATTTAACAGATAAAATTCTGGCTTCATTTCAAAATTTACATTATAAATTCTTTGAATTTCATCATGTATTTCCTTCCAGAATTTCCTTGCTATCTTACAAGACCACCACATATGATAAAATGTCCTGTTACCCTGATTTCTGGGGGTCCCGTGAGGGACACCTAAATGTGCTCCAATTATTTGGGGAATGGGAATTAGCGAGAGCACAAGCTAAGCAATACAAGAGGCAGGGCAACTTAGTGAGATCTTGAACCCAATGTCTACAGGGTCAGGCCAAGTCAATGAGCAAACGGAAGTAAATAATAATTGTTTTCCTTTATTTTGAAACACAGTCATAATGTATGTATGCAAACACACTCACACAGACCTAATGAAAGAAAGGTAGGAGTTGGATAGAGGGTTTTAAGAGGGTTTTTTGCATGGGAAATACTACACCTGTCCTGAAGCCCGGGTAGTCTGAAGAAAAGTCAGTAGAAGCGGAGATTCTCAGCATGTGGAGCTGAGGGGAAGGCTCGTCAAATGAAGTGACAGCGAGGCAGGATGGAAACCAGGAGTGATCCAAAGAAACGCTCAAAATCAGGAGGTCTTATAGGGGAAAATGTGCCCATAGGCTAGTCCATTCCCAGGGAAAATAATGAGTTTTGGGCTGGAGACAAAGCCTCCGAAAGGTCAGTACTTTGCATGATTGAATTATGATAGCGTTGTCAATAGAGTAGACAGTATGCAAACGCGGATTGCTCGACAGTTGAGTATTCGGCTCATCAAGCTGCCTGCTCGGGGCAGGGGATCTTTTGTAAACTGTGTGCATACATAATGTGATCTTAAGAGGGTACTTGCCTGGAGGTCTCCTGAAGCTGCAGTCCGGCAAATACTGGCCTACCTGGATTTGTTTTGAATCGTTCAGCTATTTTTGGCCGTGCCCGTGTGATGCTTGTCCGGGGGCCTCGCAAGCACATGGAGAGGAATAGATAGTGAAGGCCAAATTCTTGATATCAAATGATATCTAATATACCACAAGTTCGGACTAGAAACTACAGTAACAGTCCCTACCTTTTCATCACATTTCCAATATCTTGCATTTCCATTTTTAGTTATTTTTTGAGAAGTCTGTTTTAAATGCCTCTCTTCTGCATCAGGATTCTGTATGACGTCAATCTGGCCATAGTGGCCAGATTGAAAAGAAGAAAGAAGTGGAAATCCTAGGAAAGATGGGGATACCACAGTGAAGAATTCTGCATCATAAGGAAGGGGATGGGGAAGTAACCAGGAATTTAAGAGATCAAAATCTTCCTCCAGCATTCATTCATTTGGCACTGTCCATAATTTCATCTTTCCAGTTTGGCCTGTTTGCTTCTAGTAAATGTCAGGAGGGGGCAGTACCTCTGAATAGCTGATATGGGGACTCACAGTAAAGGATAGATCTGTCTATATCACATCCTTTGTGAAGGACAAGGTTAGATCCTTCTTCTGTTCCGGCAAGGCAATTTGTACTAGAGGTGTGACCAACATTCATATTCCCCTGAAATGGAATATGGATGTGTCTACCTCATAACGTTTGTCTTCGTACACATAAGAGGTAATCTCCACCACTGTGTCCCTTCTGCTTCAGAATTCAAAATTGGAATTCTCCACATGGAAGATTGGCTCCCTTATTAGACAGCCATTTGTTTGGTGACCATTTTGTCTCTTCTTGAGTGAATTGTCTTGATTGTTTCTTGTAGCTGTTTAATGTGTTCTTTGCTGTCCCTTTCCCTTTCCCCCCGCCTGGTTGTGTTTGTTTTGATAAACAGGTGTGGCTGTTTGCTGTGGCTGGTAAAGTGGGCCTTTGGTATTCACTAGGGTTTGGTTCCAGGAGTCCCACCCAAAATTTGTGGATGCTCAGGTCCCATTAAGTACAATGGTGTAGTAAAATGACAACCCTTGAATATTTTCAAGCTGTGGTTGGTTGAATCCATGGATACAGAATCTGAAGTATGGAGGGCCAACTACTGGGAATTCACCAAGGTCTCTATAACAATGCACATGCACTATCAATATTTTGAGTTTCCTCTTGAACCTTGGTACTTTGGAAAGTAAATGGTACTGTCAAGGATGGTGAGTTGTGTGGTACATTGTAGGGTACTTTTATGGAACATGGGCTGTTCCAGCTTTTTTTTTTTCATTCACCTTCAACTATCAAAGGAGAAAAAAGTCCAAGTAGTAGAACTGTTTACATATTCTCTTTCAAGATTGGCATTGTGGATCTATACACTGTACTCTACAGTTAAGTGGAAAATGTCAGTATAGATGACATGGACTTAGTGCAAGTCAAGGTGGGACCCAACACATCTCAGTGAATGAAATTAGTCATCTGACCCAAACTATGCCACTGTTCAAAGCAAAGTCAATGTTTCAAACTAATTTTTAAAATAATTTTTTAAAACATTGAACTAATAGAATCTATCTTAATTCTGTAGAACTTAAAGGTTCTCTCTCAAATTTATAATACTCTTGGTGATTATCAAGCACCAGACCACAAAACTATTATGTGATTCACTGTCCGCTTAAGAAACAGTTAGAGCTAAAACTGTTATAACGTAAACTCCATAAGCGCATGCTTAAGACCCATGAAGATATAATGCTGTGGCAAAATCATATAGTTCCAGTCAATGAAAGTACCCAGTTCTAACACTGTACACTTGAATGATTCTGTGAGTTCTGAATGCATGTGACACAGGACTTATTTATGCTACCTCAAACTCACTCCAGAAGAGAGGTAGGCAGCTTCCATATCAGTAGAAGGTGTGAACTACTCCATGTTTAAAATGAAATTTAAACAGGCAGAACCTACTTCAGGGACAGGGTTCTGCAACCATGGATAGCTCCTTTAAAGTTTTGACTAGTTTGGACATGGATGTGGAAACCACCAAATTGAGAAAATCAATATAGAGGGTTATCTTGATTTTATCTACATCTACATCTACATCTAATCAATATCTATCTATATACACAGATATAAGACAGGTGACACATGGCTTGACCACAGTACCTGCGAAAAGGATCTAGGAATCTTAGTACAGCACAAACTGACCATCAGTCAGCAATGTGATGTGGAAGCTAAGAAAGCCAATGTGATTCTGGGCTGCATCAATAGAAGTATGATGTCTAGATCAAGAAAAGTGATAGTACCATTCTATTCTGCTTTGGTCAGACACCCCACTTGGAATACCGTGTCCTGTTCTGGTCACCACAGTTCAGGAAAGATATTGACAAGCTGGAACGTGTCCAGAGAAGGGTGGCCAAAATGGTGGAAAGCCTGGAAACCATGCTTTATGAGGAGCGGCTTAGGGAGCTGGTTATGTTTAGCCTGGAGAAGAGAAGGTTAAGAGGTGACATGATAGCTATGCTTAAATATTTGAAGAGATGTCATCTGGAGGATGGAGCAATACTGCTCCAGAGATGAGGACATAGAGCAATGGCTTCAAACTTCAGGAAAAGAGATTCCATCTAAACATTAGGAAGAATTTCCTGACAATAAGATCAGTTCAATAGTGGAGTATGCTGCCTCAGAGTGTGCTGGAGTCTCCTTCTTTGGAGATGTTTAAAGAGAGGTTGGATGGAATGAGAATGCTTTGATGGTATATTCCTTGCTTGGCAGGGGGTTGGACTCAATGGGCCTTTGTGGTCTCTTCTAACTCCATGATTCTATTAGTCTATGGTTTTATATACATATACACACACACACATACATATGTACACATATGTACACATACACATGTGTGTGTGTACACGTACATGCACATGTGTGTGCGTGTGTGTGTGTGTGTGTATATATCCAGTGCGTACACACACACACACACACACACACACACACACACACATTTGTCAAAGCAGTCAAATGGATAGACTCTTTTGGGGAGCAGTGCTGTACAATTTCATATTTGGGCAACTGAATGAATATAGAATACAAAAGAATAGATGGAACCCAAAGATTGTGTCAAGGCTTCATGTCTGATTTACAATGTGGACATCAACAAATCATTTAGATGAAAAGGTGTTCCCTCCTCCCAAGATAAACATGAGACAAAGAAATGATATCAAATCACTCTCACTAGTATGTATATATTTGTACACACACATGCACACATGTCAGATCACAATGAGTTCTTCCTCGTTACTAAGTTAAAATTATAATAATTTTCAGGAAATGTAACATAGCTGCTTAAAATTAAGACCAAATAGAGAAAACAGGATTTATATGCAGTTCTCCAGGCACCTGCAGTAAATGACTATAAATCTTAGATGAAAGAGAGAATTGCCCTACTTTTTAAAGAAGGTATATTATGTTACATTGCTTACATTGCATACTTAAGTGGGGTATTTTGGGCTCCGGAAACTCCTGGGTGCTATTACAGTGTCCTGAAAGCTCCTGATACATTTGCTCTCTGTTATGGTTATTTCAGAAGAGGTGTCACATTTTCCAGAAAGTCTTGCCTTAGCTGCACCTTTTAAAATCTCAACAGGTGCAGCTGTCATGTATAAAACACCTTTTGTGTTGTGCTGCAAAAGATAAACCTTGGTAATTATGCACTCACAGGAAGGCGGTTGCCAGTCTGTGTGGGATTTCATGATTTGGTTGCAATGCCAGTACAGTCCCAATAATGTCATTGCAAATTTTGTGCAAAGAAAAATCAACATGCTTTGCTAATATACTATGGGGAATTTGCTAGATTGAGGTCGTATGTCCAGCTCACTGAATAACTGCGTATGACAGACAGGAATGGGTACTATATGCTTTCCTGGCCATATGTAGCCTTTATGGAGATCCAGCATGGTTTTTGGGATCCCCACTGATTCAGGCCAGCCCCCCAAAAGCTCCCACTTTTTTTTTTTTGGCCGCCCTTGCCATTTTTGACTCCCAAATAATGAAAAGATATTTAAAATGCTGTATCAACTATCCCACCAAAAGAGATAATGATGTCTCTCCAAACACTCCAAAAGGCCACTGACAGCGATGCAACATCCATTCCAATCACCCAAAATGGCAGCCAAAATTATACATTGCAACCCTTGAGAACTCTGGAGGAACTGAACTTTGTTTGGTACAGCCCTCCAGGTTCTGGAACATGCCAGTCCCTGTTCCATATACAAGCACTTGCCTTTTGGTTTTATATGGGTTTGCAAAATGTTGAACATTCAATTTCATTTGCAAAAGTCTGCAGCAATGTTGTTTTAATTTCTTCTTCAAGATGAAATAGTTTATATAGGTGACAGGAAAGCCAGCATGGTGTAGTGTTTTGAATGTTGGACTAGGATATTGGGAGACAAGGGTTCAAACCCCTAGTCAGCCATGGGAACCCACTGGGTGACCTTGGGCAAATCACAGTCTCTCAGCCACAGAGGAAGTCAAGACATTTGAAAAAATTCTGCCAGGAAAACTTCATGATAGTTTCACCTTATGGTTGCCATAAGTAAGAAACGACTTGAAGGCACACAACAAGAAGAACAACATATAAGTAACAGACCTCAGATTTTGGGCTATAGAAAACTTGAATATGTTAAGAAGAAATGTAGAGTGCATTTTAAAATTAAAGACTTTGCATCCCTACAGGGCTAAATGAGAATCTCAACTCCTCCCATTCTTGTAAATTTCCCCTGAGTTTTTTTTCTAAGAGTACTCTTTCTTTCAGCCCATGTCCTTGAATTTTACCTAACAACTCTTTTCCCCTGAACACTTGCTGACATAAAAAAAACTTTCAGCCTTCATTCACCTCTCTCTTTGTCTTGTAAATGGTATGGGAGTTTCAGCTGCAGAATTTTATGAAGTTACCTTGCAAATAGATATGTATAGGACATAGGCAGTGTAAGATCTAACAATGTAAAACTCTATATTGTTTTATTATTCATTTATGTGTTGTCTCACTTTATGATTTTATATAGTTTCTCACGCAGGCCTAGACAGCAATACAGGCCAAAATGTCTTGAGCTATTTTAGCAATAAAACATCCAACGATTGTGTACCTCGACATGTATGTCCGGTTTCTTCTGCACATAGTGTTGACCAAGGGCAGTTACAGGAAACAAACATGGCATTTTCTTGTTAGAAGAGCTTTATTGGCTACTAGACTGTTTCTGGGCACAAAGTACTTGTTATGATCCAAAAAGATCCATAATGCTTTGAGGCTTGGGAAGTGTTCTTCTTAATGAACCAGAATGATGTTCCTTTATCTAGGAAAGGAAAATGAGAAGAGGCAGTGGATGACTTCCATGCCAGTAGGGTGATGGCATGGAACTTAGCAGCTCCCCAAGGTGCTGATCACTATACCTCGTGGGTTTAGAATGTTTTAAAGTCTGAACCACCCCAGAGTGAATTCACCATCCAACTGACATGGGAGCCACAAGCCACCATTGCAGCTGGACTTTTCCTTAAGGTGTACTATTAATTTACTATGCATTGCTTAAGATTCTCAGATAACACTATCTGGACAAACAGGGTACAGACAGAAGCCCTAAATAACGGCTATGGCAACTCAAGGAGGGTTTCTGACATGCCTGTTTGAAAGATACTGGTATATTGCTGTTGTTGTGTACCTTAAAATTGTTTCCAACTTATGGTGACGCTAAGATGAACCTATCATGCAGTTTTTTTGGCAAGATTTGTTCAGGGAAAATTTGCCTTTACCTTCCTCTGTGGCCAAGAGAGTGCAACATGCCCAATGTCACCCATTAAGTTTCCATGGCCATTTGGGGATTCAAACCCTGATCTCTAGAGTCAAAGTCCAATGCTCAAAGCACTATACCACAGCTGTCTGGCTGTCTGGTAGATATCTTCATATCCTCTAAAGATATAGACTCCTACACATTGATACGGACTTACCTGCATAGTTCAGAGAGGGCATAAACTGCACTTTTTTTGGCTTGTCTGAAGCAGTTTGGCTCAGGCAGAGATGTCAAGGCAAAAGAAATGCTTGAGGATAAGGAGTGGCATTTAACACTCTATGCTCAAAGTGTTAGTTTACAAGCTGGTTCAGAGGTCAGCAGAAGGACAAATGAGTACAGCTTCTGCTCAAAAGCAGAACCAACTTTTCACAGCATGGTTCCTTAGAACTGTTACTAATTCTTTTTAGGAAGAACACATATCCATGGTGCTTGCTGGTGATTATGCTGATTTCCATGGTTTTGTTCTTTTGGTTGTTTTTAGTGAGGCTTATTAGCTTGAGTACCTTTCCGTGCTAATGAAAAGGCAGGAGAAAGAGAGAGAGAAGTAACTGAGATCTAAATTATTGCAAGAAAATGAACAAATGCAATCCAAATAACTGCATTCTGACTCCTACCAGGGGTGTAGCTATGATGGGTGGGGCAAAATGAGAGCACTGATTCCCAGATAAGAATTCTGCTGCTGAATAAAATTTCTCTTTAGTCTCAAAATTTCTAACTTTGCAGAGAGTGAGGCACGGAAACCCATTCACACTTAGAATTCTTACCTGTGCCATGTTTGCCTTCCCTTGGCTACTTTGCCTGCCCATTTTCTTTGGATACTCAAACTGTATTTTTAAATGCTCAACTGAGGTTTTAAGTCACTGCAATGCTAGAAATTTGGGGATTGAAAGAAACATTGCACTGGGGAGGCTGAATTCTTATTGCAGACACCCCTGCCCCCATCCCAGTCCTCATGAGCAAAGACCCGCTGCTTACAGAGCAAAAAAAGGAAGGCAATTGACAGTAAGCTGTCAAAGTTTTCCTTTAACTTTAACTTTTGAAAGCAATATAGCATCTCACTCTAAAAACTGCAAAATAGAACAAATAGGGAAAAAAACCCACTATCTTCTGTTACCTATATCTGTCAGAGGTTCACTAGCCATCAAAAAGTGTGTTTTACAAGGGAACTGGCTCCCTAGCTCTGCTTTACTATTCATGCAATTGACAGTTCTATAAATCACAGTAGAAACCCTTGAGAGGAGAATACAACAAAATCCAAAATCCACAAAATAGTGATACTTTTATTGGGCCAACTGAAAAAACAATGCAAGCTTTTGAATACATCATGCAAGCTGGCTTCATCATCGGGCAATTATTAATTATTGGTGTTATTAATTATACAGGATAAGAAAAAATAACAATGTCACAGTTGCAGGCCTACATTTTGTCTTAAGATGTTGTCGTTGTTGTTAGTTAAGGTGATCTGGAGTGATATCAATGCAGGCGGAGACCGCACCTTTCTTTGGCCATGTGAGGACAAAGAACAGTAAAATTCCTATAATCAAATTTCAACTCCATTAGCAACAGAAAACAGAAAAGTAATGTTCCTTAAGATCCAAGTTGACTCTGTCCTGTGGAGGCCACTGGCTCATTTTTTAGGCAGAGAACATTTAATTTCTCAAGAACCCTCTGTACAGTTGTTATCTGGAAAAACCTTCAGGTGGTGTACAAGTAATGAAAGATGTTTAGCTTTGCTGGAGATAGAAATCTCAAAAAGTTAAGTCTCACCCCCATTGCCTATCTCTTATTTAGGATTCCCCAGTTGAGCAGATGCTCTACTAAGACTTATTCCAAAAGGATATCACTATTTGTCACTGTGTTGCAAACTATTAGCCACAATGAATGAATATTCCATTGTTTCTTTATTTTAGAATCTTGAAACTGGAAATTGACAGTCAGAGGCCTGCTGTTTGACTTTGGCAATCTGAACAAAGGAAACTGGACTATTTCCAGTATTACTTGTTAGAAAATAAGAACTCATTCAGCTTATCATTCCAACAAGCCCTTTTCACAGTCCTATATCTGGGACTGCTGTGGAAATAGAATTTTGCCATTCATTACTGGAGACTCCTTCCATTGGCAAAGAACATTATAAACCTTTTGTTTTCTCCTCTCTCTCTCCCTCCCTCCCCTCTCTTGCTCTTTATCCCCTTCACATAGATTCCACTGAGTGGCCAAGGATAAAAAAGACTACCTGCTTAGCAAATAGTTGATAATGATATAGCTATTAAACAATGCTTTTCAAATGGTGTGCATCTGCAAAAGCCAAATAGTTGTAACTGATCCAACACAGAGAGCATATTGCACCCTCAATGTAGTGCCCCCGAACATGGTAAAAATAGGGTGCTTTGAAAGTAAAGGGGGTCATATAACTCATATATCATGGTCAGATCAATTCCATGACTGATCATTGGAGTGAGGTTTGGGCTTGCAGCATCTATTGCCTCCCATTAGTTATTAACTGATAAGGGAAAGCTGGTCATGCTTTATGACATTTAACCCAATGATTGACACAGCCACTAGTCCGGAATAGCAAATGCCTGAGGCCTGAGCACAGGCTCCAAGAAGGGATCTTGAAGATAAAAGGAGAAAGTGACTAACAAGAGCTCAAGGACTGGAACTGCAGGGCCAACCTAAGGAGAGGTTCCATCACAGTCCATCATCATGATAACTTCCAATATCTCCTCTCCTGAGTGTCCTCTCTTATCATCATAACCTACTCTGCCCGAGGCAATGATAAATAATGAAATGGGCTGAATGATAACAACAGCATGCATGGTGGAAATATCCTCCCTAAATTGACTAAACACAGACTACAGCATGTACTTGTGTTGAACAGATATAAGTGTGGGCTTCAAAGAAGATTCACTCTGTTGTTGCATTATCAGGCAGTCATCCAGCAGTCTCTTTAGAGTGCTCCAAAGACTGGTAACACTTATTGTGGTGAATGAATCTCTAGGGATCTAAGAGATGCACTGTGACAATTTTTAGGATACTCAGAAGATAAAGTCATTTGCCTTCCTGAGCATTGAGATGGCATATTAACAGTGGAATCGATTGAGGAATCCAGCTTGCACTGTGTTGTGGAATCAATTTCAGTTCAATTGGCCTGATGGCATGGACAAAGCATTTGCAGTAATACATGTTTATCTTTTTTTTTCTTTACTAATTAGCAGCTGTGGAAAGGGACAATTTGTATGGGGCTGTGATGTGAGAGATAATTTAATCCTTTTGCCACTACTGTAATTCCAATTTGAATTGCTCCCTATTTGCTATTTGTCACAGGGGAAGCTGCTACTAAGAGTTTTTTTCTGATGCAGGTATCAGCTGTGAGAACCAATATAGGCTATATTCAGGTTTCAACAGGGTGAGCTTTAAAACCGCTACACAGTCCTGATCTGGTTTGCTTTTCCATGGCTATATTTAGTATAGAAAAAGTAGGCACAAAAAGACACTTATGTGATTAGCATATGTCTAGTGCAATATTATCAAAGGGAAGGGTGTTCATGGATCAGCATCGGACTATTGTACATTTCTAGCATAATCACCATCCCTGATCTTTTTAATAGGAAAAGACTATTTTTAAAAGGAAGATAACAGATAAGAGAAAGATTTCTGACAGTAGTGTCAGCATTAACCTAAAACAGTGGTAGGAATTGTTTAGCCCTTCCCATGATGAACTGCAGCTCCCAGCAGCCCTAGCCAGCAGAGCCAGTGGCAAGGAATTCTGCAAGCTGCAGTTCAACAGCATCTGAAAGTCTACATTATTCCTGTCCTTGATCTACAATACTATCTGAAGGTCTATTTATTTATTTAATTTATATCTCACCTTCCTCCCAATGTGGGACCCAAAGTGGCTCACAATATTGAAGTGGACTTTGAAGGAAGGTTAGTCTAGGTAGCCTTAAGACTCTATAAAAGTGTTAAAAGAAATCCTCCAAAAGTGTGTGGCAAGTTAGAGTGTGTTGCAATATGCTGCGCTTGCAAGGCTCAGCAGAGTTCCTGTCTCCAATACAAGGTTAGGTCACAGTGTGCATCGTTGCTTGGGATGTTCTATAAACCATTTTCTGAAATGTAAACAACCGGCAGATAAGGGGGAAGTGAAGACTACAGCAAAACCTCAGCGAAGGAGGGGCAAGAGGAAATGTCTTTGTGTGTCAGAAATGCTATAAAATCACTCTGTTAATTGTGCTCAGGGCTTTTGGCACTTTTTTGGAAGCGATTCCAGTCAAGCAGCCTGACCATTTCTTTTAATAAACTCTTTTTCCTTACCTTCGTGGTCTCACTGCCTCTGTGTTCCCGCTACAATATAAATTGAAACATAAAAAGGGAATAATAGAAAACTTTAAAAACAATGAAACAATCACCTTAAAATTTTTAGTACAGTTTAAAAGGCAGTTAAAACATAATAATAATGACGATAAAACAATAATTGTTATTGTTTTTGTGTATCTTCAACTTATTTCCAGCTTATGGTGATGCTAAGGCAAATCTATCAAGAGATTTTCTGAGGACGAGAGTGTGTGATGTGCCCAAGGTCACCCAATGGGTTTCCATGGTTGAGTGGAAAACTAAATCCTGATCTTCAGAGTTGTAGACCAATGTTCACACCACTACACCATACTGGCTTTCAAAAGTGTAAAACACCCCTTTTAAATGACTATCTACAGCTGCCAGTTGTCAGTCAAAGGGGAGGGTGTACAAAAAGCTTTTTGCCTGTAAGTGGAAAAAGAGCAGAGATGGGGCCAAACTAAACTTCCATGAAAGAGACTTCCACAACATTGGAATAACCTTTGCAAAGATTCTCTTCTGTGTCGTTACCTAACATACTTGTGATGGTGGTGGGACTGAGAGAAAACCTTCCTCTAAGCATCTTTAAACTTGGGAAGTCTCATATAGGTAAATAAGGTCTTTCAGATAGTCAGGACCCAAGCTGCATAGGGCTTTGTAGATCATATCCACTTCTTTGCACTGTACCCAGAAATGAACTGGTAGCCAGTGAAGATACTTCAACATATTTTCCCAGTAACCAGTCCCAGTGAGCAATTTGGCTGCAGTGTTTTGGACTCCCTGCAACATCTGAACAATTCCAAAGGGAGCTCCACATAGACCATTTCTGCACTAGACTGTTATAGTGCTATTATTCTACTTTCAACATCCTATGGAATCCTGGAGTTTGCAGTTTAGAGAGGGGCCTTTGAGGCCCCTCTCTAAAGTGCAAATCCCAGGATTCCAAAGGATGTTGAAAGTGGGATAATAGCACTATAACAGTCTTGTGTGGAAATGGCTGTAGAGTGTGTTACAGTAATCCAATGGGATACAATCAAGGCATGCTTCACTGTGGTCAGATCTGACATCTCTAGGAATAGGCACAGCTGGCACGCTAGCTTTAACTATTCAAATACACTTCTGGCTATGGTTCTGCCCTAGTTATTTATGAAACAATCTAATATTCATGTCTTATATTATGCTATGCTATTGCTTGTGTCTGTTTGGGAAGGGGAGTCCCTGTTTCAGCAACAATAGCTTCTGCATATATGTGTTTGTCTATGCATGCATACATATGTGTTTATGTGGGCACAGGTGACCATCCCACACCTCTTTGAATACAAAGGAAAACCCTGTCTTCATTCTCTTGTAGACAAACCAAAGTGCTGCTGACAGCAGAGTGTATTAGTGCCTCACACTGTATAAATCACTGCCCTACTCTATTAGTCAAAGAAAATTATGGTGAGTGTTGAGAGAAAGGTGAAAAATAGCAGAGGGCAGAATTATAGCCCTCCATATGTGATAAATATACATACATATATATATATATATATATTGCAAATTTACAGGCAAAAACTGCACAAGACCAAGAAAGATCTGCCTGATAGGATCGTGAGATTAGCTGAGAGATGTTGTTGGTTTCCCCTCCTGTAAATAGAGTTGCGCTCTTTCATTTTTCTTCTAAATCCCAAAGCCTGTATGTCAATATAGTCATTCTTTAATATAAATGTTCCCAAAAATGTGGTATGCTGCCAAAATTGCAGGACTGCAGAGAGTTTATGCTTAGTATTTCATAGTCCAGTTCCATTGTTTTACCTCATGATTTCTGAGCCTTTGAGCCATGCTCTAAGAGGCATGGTCCCTAGTTATTCTCAAGGGCCGCAGCAGCTGGAGTTTTAGCAGACTGCCAAAAAAGCACCACTCCTTGAAGGAAAATTGTTATTATAGTAATTATTTTAATTAACAGTGCATTGAATTGTTAGTCATTATTAAAAAGCAAAGCATCAAAGAAAACTATAAAGTCCAAGGTAAGCCAGTAAACAAAGAAAGAGTTCAAACAGGACTGAGAGTGGCATTTCTTGTGTTTTAAAGATGTAAAACAAGGAGAGTCACAACACTACAAGGAAATGCTAGAGGATGAGCTGAAGAACAGTAGCAGACGGGGTCATGCCATCCTGTCCCATCTTGAACTCTCCTGCTGCCAGGAAGAGTTCCCTACAAATGAGATGTGGCGTTTCTGCCACACATTCCTGCAGAGCAGTGGTGAAAAATAACACTGATGTATATACAGCCGCTCAACATGATGGAGCCTTGTTCCAAACTGTGACATGAGATGTCAGTGAGATTAGCTAAGCACCTGTTTCTAGAGGCTCATCTTGTTTTCCAGAGGCTGTGATGAGATTTTGAAAAGACAATTTCCTCTGGCAGATAAAGATGAAGAAGAAAATTATTACATTGGAGAGATATCTTCCTTAAGGCAAAAGGGAAGCAGGGAGGGAGGGAGAGAAGGAAGGATATTTTCCCCCATCAAGGTTAATACAGAAATATTTCCTTATCTTTATCAACATATGAATTCAGGGTGATTATTAGTGTCATCTCCTGTGCTCCAGGAGGGTAGCAAAAGAAGGAGAGGTAGCTCTACATCATTCTTCATTTTTTTCACTAAAAGTTCCAACAACATTCTGACATCGAAAACAAAGAAAGACCTCATTTCATTTCCTGATGGGCCAATCAAGCAGGAAACACACCACACTCAGAAATGGAACAGACAGAGAAGGGGCTTCCTGATCTACCAACTGGGCAAACTGGATGGTCTACTCACTTCTCTCTCTTCAATTTTCTTCCTTAGGCTGGTGCAATGGCCACTGGATGACAAATGAAGAGAAACAAAGGCTAATGGATGTAACTTTTCAGGACACTTGATGGTGGTCTCGCTTTCCTTCTTTCCATTTTCCTCAGAATGGTATAATGGATGCTGGATGTCAGCTAGGACAAGGCAAAGCGACAAAGCTTTGACAGAGCCATTTCAGATAAATTTTTCTCATACCGATCCAAATTTTTGTTGGGTATTTTATTCTAGCAGCAAGGTTGTACTACAAATTTTCTATGGAGAAAGGTGCCTTATATCTGGATGGATCATTTCTCCATCCATCTAGCCAATATTGTTTACTCTTACTGGCAGTGGCTCCCTGGGAGAGATCTTTCCTATTATCTGCCAACTGATTTTTTTAAATGGAAATTTCAATAATTGAACCCCAGAACTTCTTCACATAAAGCACATTTTCTACATGATCCCTCCCTACAGTGGCATTCCACGCACATAAATGATTGTGTGGAATTGTATCATCCATTTGTATTGTGGCTGCAGTAATTTATAGCAGTGAATGCTAACCCTATCAATGGAGATCTAGATCGAATCCTTTGTATTTATGTCCCTTCTCAGTAGGTTCCCAGTGGCATCTGACCAGCTGCTGTTAGAAACATAATGGTGAACTACATGGCCTTCTGATTCATCTAATCAGGCAGAAGTCCCAGTATTTTAAAGAAATCATGAGCTGATGTGGCTAACGTTGAAGTAAGACTCATAACAAAATCCCTATTCTGTCATTCTAAACTAGTAAAGATGCGAGGAGGAGAAAGAAGCTGTAAGAAGCAGAGAATTTATGAAACACAACTCATATGGTTTTGCCATAGTTATTATTTAATGGTTATTATAATCCTAAGTAGCTCTGTATCTGCTTTTAATGCAGAAAATCAGGGTTATATGGATGTCTATTTGGATGTTTCATTACCTTTTGTTGCAATCTTGTTCTTATGTGCCTATGGGTCAAGTCTGATTTATGCCAAGCCTACAACAGGATTTTCTTGGCAAAATTTCTTCAGAGGAGGTCTGCTCATTGCCTTCCTCTAAGGCTGAAAGGGTGTGACTCTTCCTGGGACACTCAATGGTTTTCCATGGCTGAGGTGGGATCTGAACCCTGGAATCGGAAGTCCTAGTGCAATACACAAATTACTACATCATGCTGGCTCTGTACAGTGAAACTTTGGCCTTTTCCACAGGACGTTGTCATCCTCCATTGGGGACGGGAAAAGGATGGGACCTGGACAAGGGTTCTGCATGACATCATCCAGGTTCTGTTGTTTTCTTGTCTCCAGGAGGCATGATCGCACAGCAAATCATTGACAGGATTTATCCATCGATGACTGGTGATTACATCACCATCCTGCCATGCATCTGCACTTACCTTGGGTGCGGAGGTTCTCGAAGCACAAAGGCTGTGCTTCCTGCCCCAACACAGCCTGGGACAGTGCCCAGCTGCACTGTGGAAGGAAAAGGCAGCACCACTGCACTTCCTCTATTTCTAGAGGCAGCTGGCAGCAGCCGGTGCAAAGGGGAGTGCTCCTGTCACACTCCCCTTCTGGGAGAGGATCTACCCCACAGGATACCCCCAGGATCCAATAAGTTGCAGACAGAGCCCTTCATATGGATTTTTTTTCCTAGTGCCATATTTCTACTCTGATTGTGTTTTTTAATGAAGATTTTTTTATTGCCTTTCTTTTCCTTTTTCTACACTCTCGTGGATAGATAGATGGATAGATAGATAGGCAGATAGATAGACAGACAGATAGATAAATAGATAGATAGATCAGGTCACATCTACTGTGTTAGCCAAGCTTTCATAAGCTAATGAATTTCATAATCTTTGAAGAAGAGATAGGCATGCGTGCTGCTTATATTTGTTAAGTGGTGGGAGGATAATCTTGAATATGTCATCTAGCTGTTAAGAAGCATTTGTTTGGCTTCTGATTTGTGGATGCCTCCCTGACTTAACCTTTTCAAAACAGTTAAAGTTCCTCAACTTAGCAAACAGAACCCTCATCTGCATCTTAAAGTAGCCATTGCTGACACAGCTCAGCAGTGCTGAAATGATCTTGTAGCCCTCAGGCCATCCTGAGCAATGAGTAATGCTCCATGCTACCAAAGCATGCTTGATTTAAAGTTCAGATCACTCTAGCTTGCTGTCGGTTAAACAAAATGTATTATGTCACTAACATTATCTGCAGATTGTGTGGTTTGCCATAAATGCTATTACACTAACTTCAAAGAGAGTGAGCAAAAAAAGACAGCAAGCCTGCATTACTTTTTGGTGATTGAATCACTGTTCCAGTAGGATGTTCTCTATCCTAAACTGTGTGCATTAACCACATGAAAACTGTAGCATTTTATCTTAGTTCAGAATTAGCTCAGAATTTCTCTTTGTACTCAGGGTATTTTGTCCAGCCTATGAAAGCAGATGTTGATTGGCACAGATAGGAGGTCTGATATGCTCAGGAGGTTCTTCAAAGAGAACAAACAGCAAAAATTCTCATGGTATCTTAAAGACTAACATGTTTATTATAGCATGAACATTTGTGGAATACAGCCCATTTCATCAGAGGAACACAGCCCCCTCCCATGCATTACAACAGAAAGAGGCTATCCATGATAGGATTTCTTGGTGTGCACAGTTTGGTTCTCTTCCTTAAAGTAAACAAAAACCCTTTGCTGTCAGGGAAGCACTGGAGTACACATGGCTTGGGGACCCTTTTTATGCATCAAACAAGTAATAGAAGCCTAGTATTTAGAGAACTGAATATATGACGGCACAGGTACATGCACAAAATATGTTCATTGGACATGTTGTTTGTATATTGCCAAAAAGGGAAATCTTTTCTGCATTTATTAAAGCCATGTTGTGATATTTACAGCTAGATCTGCAGAAGAACTTCAGTGATGTAGAATGGACCATTTCCCCACTTTTAGAAACACATTGCTTCATAGAATTAATGATGAGCAAAGTTCATGACAAAGTTCTATAAGAACACTGGTGCAAGTCAATTGGGCAACAAAATTGCATGTTATTCAGATTTAAAATCAATATTGTAATTAACTTCTTTGGGGTAATATACATACACATAGATTTTCAGATATCTAAATTTAGTGTATTGAAAGTTTTCAGAATCTTCATACTTATCTTAAAAACAAAATAATGTAAAGGATATGTGCTATTTTCAGTCTTTAAAGATAAGAGTTCCCATAAAAGATAGTTTCAAATCAAGCTTTGGATTTGTCTGAATATACGATTCAAACCATACAGGGATGTGCTTTATAAATTTTTCACCCTAATATAATATACCAGTTCAACTATTTTTGTCCATTGGATAAGTAATGTGACTTAATTTTTTAAAAATTAAATCCAATTCATATAAACATGGTACATCTGATAGATATCACTTTAGGGCAGCAGAAAACTTTCCAGCTAAATATCTCCTTGAAAATATGTGCTTATTTTAATGTTTGCCTGGCTGAGCCTTGGTAAATCAAGATGTGTATTAGGAAAACTTTCATAAAAATTCACTTCAACTCAATATTAATCCCAGCAGAATTGTATTTTATTCTTACTCTGTTCATGGGTGGTGATAAGAAACTCATGGGAGGGAGAATACTATCAAGATTCTTGGCAGGATTTTGCACTCTGGCTGTCAAACGTTAAGCAAAACATATGTGGGTAGAGTATGGAGTAAAATATATTCAGACAGAGAATTGTAGCTATGGCATAGGTCCCTTATTTTTCCTATCCACTAGACATTATTAACTTTTACATTATAGAGACTAATGTAGCATTCCAGCTGGAGCTAATCCTATTTATTACTTTTATTTTTTACTTTTTATAGAATAAATGTTTGAGTTTTAAAAAAGAAAAATAGAAAGTAGTTTGTTCTAAAAATGTTAAGGGTGAACTAAGTGGTCCATCTCTGTACAGGAAAATATCATGGTCTAATGGGGGCCCTTTCACTTCAGAATTATGGGGTAAGTTGCTTCACCTATACTTGGACAAAGAGCTCCTGTTACCTCTGACCACAATCTCGTTGGGATGTAATTCTTCACTGAGATTATTCTCAAATGCAGAAACAATTAATTTTAGCAATTTTCTCCCCACTGTGAGAAAAATTCAACAACCTCACCATTTTTGAAGGCTATTTGCAATTCAGGATGTATTCTGTACAAAATTTGCATGTGGCTATTTTGCACAGAAAACAGCATTTTCTTCACAGGAAACAGTTGCCAGAATCTTGTATCAGCTTCTACCTAACTAAGTACTTAACTAAATAGCTTCTCCTTGCCCACCCTGCCTCCAAACCTAATGAAAACATCATTCAACCATGCTCTCATCATCATCAGAATGACTCTGCTTCTCTCCACGCATCTGATGACCAGTAAGATAGATCGGGGAGCAAGTTATGATTGTGGTAACAGTGTCAAAATTGTGACTAAGTAACAATTATGGATATGAAACTGTTACAGTTAGGTAATCTTTAAAAAAAAAAGCCGCTTAAAAAAGTAAGATGACAGAGGATTAGTCAGGACTGTCCCGGACAAACTGGGACAGTTGGAGGGTATGCAGCCACTTTCTGAGGGCCACCAAACTTTCTCACTCCCAAGGGGAAGTACAAGAGGAGAAGAAATACAAAGAGCATTACAGGGGAAGATGGTACCAAGGGATTTTTTAAAAAAATCAGGGAAAACTAGTGGTGCCACTGTTGCCATTCATTTCTTTACTGGACCAAAATGAGAAGAGTATGAGTGAGTCTTCCTTAGATTACTCAGTCAGGGAAAAAACCAGTAGGAAGGAGCAACAGTTTGTAAAGACATTTTAAGTTTATGACTGTTTAGAAAGAAATCTCCACAGAAAAAGAAATCTTTACAGATAACGATTTTCTCTGAAGCAATCTAGTGAGGAATTTAGTTCAAGAATGATACACATATTATTCCTTTGTTTCCCCCTTTTCTTGGTTGTTCAGCTATCATTTTGGACAATAAAATACTTGGTAGTTTGAAATCACTAATGCTGTCCCCAAAGCTAAGTAAAACGTAAAAGCAAGTATAGAGTGTGAAGGAAAAAAGGACTATTTCATAATTTATCTGCAATATCAGCAGCAGAAAAAATCTCATTCAGTTCTATTCTTTGTAGGTGATGAAGAGAAGTGAATAAACCAGGTGCCTCTAGAAACAGCTTGAGTATCATAGATCCTAACAGAGATGAGCTAAACACAGGAACTAATTAGAACTAAGCCCAGAATGGTTGATTCTTTGTTATTATTGTTAACACCTGTCAATTAAATTTCATCTTATGATAACTCTATGAATGGGAGACCTCTAAGTTGTTGTATTCTCAGCTGCCCTGTTCAGGTCTTGCAGATTCACAGACATGTCTTCCTTGATTGAGTCTATCCAACTGTAATGCAGTCTTCATCTTTTCCTACTGCCTTCTACCTTGCTAGTCATTACAGTCTTTTCTAATAAGTTGTGTCTTCTCATGATATGGCCAAAGCATGACAGTTTAGTCATCTTGGCTTCTAGGCTTGATTTGTTCTAGGATCCATTCATTTGTCTTTTCAGCAGCCCGGTATATCCATAGCACCATATTTGAAAGGAGCTAATTTTCTTTTTGTCAGCTTTCTTCACTCTCCAGCTTTCACAATATAAATTAAAATTGGAAATAGGGTGGCATGGACAATCTAAACTTTAGTATTTAGTGATATATATTTATACTTCAGGATCTTGTCTGGTTCCTTCACAGATGCCCTACCAAGCCCTAGTCCCTTTCTGCATGATGGGGCACAGCAACATCCTTTTGCTACAGCACCGGCAGGAAGGAAAGCACACCAGGAACGCTCCCCTCCTCACCTTGCCTGGTTGTTATGGAGGGGTGCACTCTGGCCCCACCTCTTCCCTTCTGCAGCGCAGCTGGGCATTTGCAATTGCTGCACTAGGGAACTTCTCTAGTTCTTTCACAGATGCCCTTCCAAGTCCTAGGCCCTTTCTGCATGACAGGGTGCAGCAACATCCTTTTGCTGCAGCACCGGTGGGAGGGAAAGCACATCAAGAACACTCCTCTGTGCACTTTGCCCAGTTGCTTTGCAGCTGGGCATTAGTAATTGCTGCACTGGAGGGGAGGAGGCATTGCTAGCAAGCTTCCACCCTTCCACATGGCCAGAAAAGGTGGCAGTGTGATGCAACAGTAAGGGTAAAATGGATTTTTTCCATTTTACAAATACCGAACTTGTGTGACACGCAGGGACATGATGGCGGCAGGACTGCAATGTTGTCATGTGGAAGCACAACCCATGGAGTGCTGCAATCATGTCCCCACAGTGGGGCAGCCACGCAGTGCAGAAAGGGCCCTAGTCTTCTTCTGATTTTTTGACTGATTAAAGACTAACCCAAGGTATGGAAAATCCCTGACCCAAGGTATGGAAAATCTTGAAAATTTCAATGTCTTCTTTGTTTTAAGGATATGTGAATCATCTGTGGTTATTATTTTTGTTTTCTTAATGTTCAATTGTAAAGCTGCCTTTGCACTTTCTGCTTTACTTTCCTTTAGTAATTGTCACAAGGTTTTACTATTTTCAGCTAATAGTATTATGTTATCTGCATATCTTAAATTGTTGATGTTCCTTCCTCCAATTTTCATACTTCCTTCCTCCAAGACTAATTCTGTTTTAAGTATGATATATGCAGCATACTAGTTAAACAAACCATGTCATAAAATGAAGCTGTAATTCTTTATTCATCTTAATGTGAATAGTTGCCCTGTCCAATTTTGCGAGGAGGCTCATTCTGTTAGAACAGAGACTCTCAAACATTTTAATAATATGCACCTCAAAGTAAAGAAAATGTAATATAAACAAAATAAAGAGGAAAAGAAGGAGAAGAGAGAGAAAGAAAGAAAAAAGTAATTTATTTACTGAAAGAGACTTGGATACCTAGTGAGCCAGCAGAACTTTACAAGATTAACTTAGCTGCTTTGGGAACAGATGTGGACGACAAAGAGCAGCCAGACTGATAGGTTCATCTAAAAATCAGGCTTCTGAAATTATTTGTATTATTTATTTATTGTTCTTACCACTTTTACAGTATTTATAATTTTGGCTAAAATTAATTAATAAAATGTTTCAGAAATATTCATTTTCTGGTGAAGCGTGCAGAATTTAAAATTTATAACTGAGTAAAAAAAAAGAGTCTATTTTATTTATTTTTCATACCTCCAGGTGGTATTCATGTGGTTATCCCATTTTTATCTTCCTAATAACCCTGTGAAGTAGGGCAGGATGAGAAATAATGTCTTACCTAAGGCTGTTCAGTGAGCTTCAGAATTGGATGCTCAGCTTTCTTTTCCTTGTACTCAAAAAACATGCTTTTTAAAAATAGTTCCCAAGCAGCTGTTAAACTTTGGGCAGCACTGGTGGTTCCCCCCGCCATCCCTTCCCCAAAGGAATGCATACTCAAATGGCCAGACTAGATAAATAAAGGCCCAGGCCACTAAATTCTCTCAATACAAATCCAATTTCTTCTAAGCTTGTACATAATTACTAAACTCCAGTCGCGTAGGGACATGGGTCAGGGGGGGTGATTTGCCCCAGGTGGCAATGTTTTTGGGGTGCCCCAGCCCATAGCCACACCCCCACATGCCCTGGCCATGCCCCACATACCACAGCCATGTCCCCCCACATAGTGGCCATGCCCCTCACGCCATAGCCCCATCCCCCTCTGCACCCTCCAAGCTCTGCCACTGCCAAGCTGTGTCTCAGGGATGAGAAAATGTTAGTTCTCAGATGCTTCAAACTTTGACTCTCAGAAGCCTAGAAACTTGGTCAATGGTAAGGAACTATGGAGCAGTAATGCAAAATAGATCCAAAGGTTCAACACCACCTATCTCAAAACACATGTCTCACCACACCCACACATTCACTAAATGTAGAAATGGAAGAGCCAGACCATTCCCCTCTGCCCCTGCCCTCTGCAATTGTAAACTTAGCTTTATATGGAAGGTCTTCCAACATGTACAACAATATGGAAGAAATGTTGCTTGCTGTGTACAGTCAAGAATCCTTGCATGACTAGGACTCCTCACTGTGCAGAGGAACCTTACATATGAACTGCTGAACAGGCAGAAATCTCTTTCACCACTTATATGCTGAACAGATATAGACCACTAACTTCACAGGATGTGGGGAGTGGGTCCAGTAGATGTGCTCCTGTTCCTCATCTGCACTCCCTATATACGCAGTCTACAAAACAACATGTGCACAGCTGAGTTTCTAGTTATGAATGCATCATTAAGAAGTGGATTCACATTCTGCCACATTATGGAGAATGCAACTTCCCTGTCCAATTCAACCTCTGTATTTTTGAAGAGTGCACCTTCCAAAATATGAATTAATTGAACCAGCAAGAGGATAAAGAGATTGTTACAGATTCATGGATTATTATAATGTCTCTCCACAAAATGGTTTGCATATGGGAAGACTGACCTTTTCATTTTTAATAGGACAATTTAGATATTGCTCTGGTGGAGCCTTATCTTTTTCTCCTTTCTCTGTGTCATTCTGAAAATTTTGCTTTTATCTTTTCCGATCTATTACAGAGAAGAGATCAAAGCAGGGCAGTAGATTGTAGCTTTGGTGTCCCCAAGTAAAATTATGATTCAGTTATTAGCTCTTCTATACAGTAGCATACATGAACTAATGCAGCATCTAACCACTTGGCTTTATCTATTGTGACAAGCCTTTAGGAAACAACAGGGGCTGATCCATGTGAAATTCATTTTAATCCTCATTCATTTGCTGCCTAGGATCCACAAATACCTTTCTGGTCTTCTGGGACTGAATAAAGCATGCTTCACACTATCCCAACGTTGAAACAGTAAGGATGAACAGTGGTCTTTTGATGAGAGTTGGTATCACTATGTTCATACTAAATCTGATATAGATGCAGAGTGATATCTAGTACACATGCCATATAATGCTGAATAAAGATGCTGAAACATTTCATCCAGTTCACATTTTTTAATGAACCGATCTCCTTCTTTTCTGAACTAATATGTAGATTGAAACAGTTATCTTTCTCTCTGCTTACAAAGGTTCCAGAAACTGATAGAAAAATATAAGTCTCAGGATAAAATTCATACAAAAATGTTATTCGTCAGAGGTTGGAACAGTATCTTTGGTAGATTACAGTGCTTGTGGCCACACTGTTATAAGTTTTGCCTTACAGCTTGATAACAGAACTGGGAAGAAACATGTGTAAAGCCAACACAGGCCAAATTAGAATAATCTGTTCCTTCCTAAAGCTTTCTCTCAGGAGTGCTTTCATCTTTCAGGAGTTCTTTTGTTGTATATTCCTGCATAGAAAGAAGTGGGACTAGATGGCCCTTGTGGTATCTCCCAACTTCAGGAGTCTATGGGCCTTTCCGTACTATTCTGTTATAATGCTATTGTTCCACTTTCCACAGCCTGTGGAATTCTGGGGTTTGTAGTTTACTAAGGCCAAATTGCTCTTTGGCTGAAAATTCTAAAAGCAGGAAGGGCCCTATGATTCTAGACTGAGGAAATAAACAGATTATTCTGCTTCAGGCTGAAGATATGACATTGTGGCCCTTTCCGCACGTGGAGGGGGAAATGGGCAAAAACACACTGAAACAGAGCTTACTGGCAGCCGGGTAAGTCCGTCCCCAGGCAGAGCAGCACAAGCTCGCTGTTCCACAGTCCTCCGGTGTCCAAAATGGTGGCTTCAGCGTCCAAAATGGCAGCTTCCGGGTGGCAGAGGCTCTCCACCAACCGGAGAAGCTCGCCAGCCAGAAGCCCGCCCCCGGCAGATCTTCAGGCACACACTGGTGTGCGCCTGCAAATCTGCACCGGAGCGCGGGAACAGAGTGGAATGGAGTGGCGCACTCCGTGCTTTTGAAAAACCTATAAAAACAGGTTTTTAAAAAGCACGCTGCGCTACCACTTTGGGTCGCTCCGGAGCGGACTGAGGTGTGGAATTGCGACAAGTAGTCCGACCCAGTCCGCTCCCAAGGTCTGGACGACCTCCGTCAGAAGTCACACCACGCTGTACTACTTACCCCGTGTGGAAAGGGCCTGTATTTTACAAGTCAGGAAGCAGAGAAGCCATAAGACTGAGGTGCAACAGTTCTTGCTGATATTCTCTTTGTAACAGGGAATACTCAACTGGCACCTGTAAGTGGTATGGTCAGTTCCCCATACCTCATTTCTTCTAACCTGCCTCCCACTCCATTCTGCAACTTGTTCAGACTCACTCTAATATAAACATGTATAACTGAGCAGAGCTTGGGAAAACTGTTAAACAAATTAGTTAAACTGCAAGTTCATTTGAATACTCCTCAAGTGGTTGAATACCATAGATTGCCTGATTAACACTATAGCACCTACCTTTTAACAAATTAGTTATTTAGGTCATTAGAACTGTGAGGGGGATGGTGGTGCTCTTTTTCCCTGTCAGATACAATAAGACAGGAGGTCCTCAAGAGAAGAAGGATTATGGCTGGAGGAAAAGCATCACATGGCATTGTGCTAACTGGCTTATTGTTCCGCCTATTGAATCATGGATTTGGAAGTAAGATAACAGGAAGAAAAACACTGAACCCCTGCCTGACCTGGAGGAACAGAAGAGAGCAGAAGGTAGGGGAGAAGGTGAGCTCTTTCAGAATGTCAGACAATTTAGAGCTAAAGTTTGGTGTACTCGTTTCACCCCAGCCTGTATGGAAATTGCTGAAGTCTATTTGGGAGGGTGTGATTGTGGCTCTCTTCATCCCTTTCTCACTTTTAGTGAATTCATTTTCTGGTTTATATTATTTGAGGTACTTTGCAATTAACCTTCTATGGTCTTTTAATGTGTTTGTTGCTCATAGAGAGGTGGGCACTTGGATAATTAAGCAACATAAATAATTAAAACAAACAAACTCCCATTTCATCCTGTCTTGGCTTTTCTTCTGCCCCTTTCTCCACCTGCCATTCTGTTTCTTACCCACCTCCTATTTCAGTGGGCCATATGCTTAGAAGAGTTTGGTAAGGTTAGAATTGTTAGTTTGAATCAAAAGATAATGCTAGTTAAATCCATGCTCTCCAAGTATTCTCTGATGCCAAAAAGTTACAGATCTATGAAAATACTACAAGAGTCTCCCAACAATAACTGCCATCTGATTCTTAGGGCAAGCTACAGTGGAAAGTAAGGACAAATAGCAGTAATTGAAGGAAGGAAAATAGCTTGGAGTAATTCCATTCACAAATACAGACTAAATATTTTATTATAACTAGAAAACAGTCTAGTTTAAATTTCTTTGTGCTATTTGTCTTTTCATCACAATGTATATGCTTAAGCAAATGAAACCTGCTATGGTGTCTGTGCTCTCATCCAACTAATGTCAATTCTGGTAATGATAAATGTTGGTAACTACATTAAATATCCATATACATTCCTGGTGTGGAAATAACATCAATAATCATAACAACAGCATCTTATCAGGCGAGACACTTCCAATGCTACTGTTTCCTCATCAAAACATTTTTTAGTGTTTATTTATTTATTTGTTTGTTTGTTTGTAATGGCTAAAAGGAAAGATCCATGAAAATATTACAGGAAGCCTCCGATAATGACTACTATCTGATTCCCAGAAATCTACTATTAGTTACTTTTTTAAAAATGAAAGCTTAAAATCCAGATGGTCCAAATGGGCAGAGTGGTATGTCCAGAAACTGGGCAAAACCTTGTCAACGAGAGGACAGGCAACCCTGGAGATGAATATAGGCAGAATTTGCAGATGTGAATCGAAAGTGAGAAATATATATATATATATTCTTATTCTATATGCATGTGTGTGTGTGTGTATTTTCTTATCCTACATGAATCAAAATGTATCCCCCTTTACTTCATTGAGATGGCTTTTCTAAAATGATTGTTTTCACTCAGATTGACTTAATCTGGCAAGGTTTTGAAAATTATATTGAAGAATCTCAACTAGCTCTCCTTTTGTCTCAGATAGTTATTGGGGGTGATTTTAACGCTAGACTGGGGGTAAATGATACTTTCTTTATGCTGCCCATCATATCTGTTCTCTGGAAAAAACACCTTTTATTTCAGGAAATATGCGCTGCTCAAAAGATAGTTAGCAACTATGCAGGTCTTTATTTGGCATATATGGCACACAGGTTAGAACTATGTATCTTCAATGGGAACGTTACTGGGGACATACCAGGGGAATTTACATTCTGGTCAGGAAGTAGGATGAGCACCATTGATTATATGATTGTTAGCCAGGGACTATTGAATCCCTCTATAAAAATGTTAATAGATAATAGGTTGGAAAGTGATCATCTGCCCTTAAACTTGTATTTGAAGATATCTGATAATCATACCCATATCATAAATATCTTAAAACCAAACTCAGAGGTGATAGTTACTAGCAATAGGATTAAGTGGTCACAAAAGACTGCAGGGTTCTTTCTGGAGCTGTTTAACACCAATCAGTTCTCTAATATCCATTCCACCTGCCTGGCAATAAGTTCAAATAATGGGATTATTGAGCAATATGAAATACTGATCAAAAAATTAGTTGATTTATTTTTAGCTACCAATTCTAAAAGAGTTTATACTAGAAAGTTTAGTTCAACGGATTGATTTAATTGTGAGTGTAAGGATGATAAGAAATTGCTTATTTTTAAATTTAAACTTCACAAGGAAAACCCAGAAGATGTGAGGGTAGAGGAGCTGTTGCAATTAAAAAAAGAATATAAGAAATTGATTAAGGTTAAAAAGAGTTGTGCACAACAAGCATTATGGGAACAACCTATTAATGCAGTAAGGATGAAAGATATGAAAACCTTTTGGCAGCTCACGTCAACAGCAACCAAAAGTTACACCACATGGGCAGATTGTCATATCCCCTCTGGAGTTTGGGAAGCTTATTTTTATGAGTTATATGCCATTAAAGAATCCCCTACTTTTCAAGTGAATCGTAGTACCAGGAATTTGCCAGAATGGCAACCAGTATCAATTGCTGAAGTGACAGAGCTTGTAAACCAACTTAAAGCAGGCAAGGCCCCAGGGGATGATGGTATTCCTCTTGAGCTAATGAAATGCAACATAGATTGGTGGGCCCCAATTTTGGCAAATCTTTTTACGTATATTGATAAGAATGCCCACATGCCATCTGATTGGAATATGGCTATTATTATTCCAATCTTTAAGAAAGGTAAGAAGGATAATCCAGCAAATTATCGCCCAGTTAGTATGTTATCTATAATTAGTAAAATCTATGCTAGACATTTATATTGGAAATTACAATATTGGATGGACACAAAAAATGTTCTGGCTGATGAGCAAGCAGGTTTTAGACCAGGAAGATCTACTTTGGACCAGGCCCTAATCCTACAACATCTGGTGGAAAAATACTCTAGTAAAGCTAAAAGGTCCTTGTTTGCAGCTTTTATTGACCTTAAATCTGCCTTTGATTTATCTCTAGAGATAGATTATGGCACAACCTAGAAGCCTCTTCAGTAGATTGTCGCTTATTATTGCTTATTTACAAGCTACATGAAAATATAGGCTTGACAATAAGGTGTAATTTGGAAGGTCAGCTGTCCAATAAAGTCTTTACACATAATGGAGTTAAGCAAGGATGTATCCTAGCCCCATTGTTATTTAATTTTTATATTAACTCAATGGTTGCTGCTCTTAGTCAGTTAGATTTTCACCCTCCCAAGTTAGCGGGTAGGCATCTTTCAGTGTTGCTATATGCAGATGATGCAGTAATTCTGTCGCAAACACCCATTGGCTTACGGAGAGCATTGTGTGCTCTAACACAGTATAACCAAGAGGCAGGGCTCCAAATAAATTATGAGAAAACTAAAATTATGGTGTTTGCAAAAAGATCAAAGCTGTATAAATGGATGATAAATGAACATAGGATTGAACAAATAAGGACCTTTAAGTATCTTGGTGTTGTATTCCAGTCAAACAAAAATCATAAGGCACATGCAGAATATGTTGCACAAGTAGCACAGAGATCCACATCCATAATTCAAATTTTTTTTTTATACTAAAGGAGGGCAAGATGTTCCAGCTGCCCTAAGGTTGTTTCAGGCCAAATCTATTAGTCAGCTACTTTATGGTGCTCAACTAGGTCTTTATTCTTCTTTCACTACCTTAGAAATAGTTCAATCAAAAGTTCTGAGGGCCATATTGCAAGTACCACATTGGGTCTGCAATGCAGCCTTGCAGTTGGAGGTGGGCTTCCTGAAAGTTGAATCTAGGGCTTGGTTAGCTATTTTTAGTCTTTGGCTGAAATTAAGTTTTTGACTAAGTGGTTTAGCTTCCTTAGTATTTCAAGATAATTTCCAATCAGTATGGAAAAAAGCCATATCTGCTAAACTCAGATTTTATGGTTTTTCTGAGGAGTACTTTTTACATGTGGGATTTGACATAGCTAGTCGAACCCTTAGACAGTGAATTATGGATATGGAGAGGCAGCACAACTTAGAGGCAACTTCAAATAATATATTAATTGACACTGCACTGATACCTTACAAGCCAGCTAGTTATTTTTATTTACTTTTAATATCAAATCAACGTAGAGGTTTTACTCTTGCCCAATTAAATACTTTGCCATCAGCAATACAAGAAGGGAAGTTTAAAAAGATTCCATACGATCAACGTAAATGCCCCTGCAATTCTGGTGAAATTGAAACAATAACTCACGTTCTTCTGCACTGCTCTTATTATCTTGAAATCCGGGAAACACTTATTGAACCATATATAAAGGCATTTCCTGGATGTTCAGAGGCCCTTTATACTCTCTTACTGTTGTCAGGGCAAAATAAGGGATGTTGACCAAGATAGCAAAATTTTGTGCTGCTGCAATTAAAATTCGTGAAAATAAGGTTTTAGTAAATGCGTAGGTTTAATTATAGGAATATGTACCTATATTTTATGTTTTATATCACATATTTTATACGATTTATGTTTATATTTATATTTATACTTTGCTAATGCTACCAGATGTATGTATATCATGTATGTAGATGAATTTTCTAATTTGGTCATTGACCGCAATAAAAATTGATTGATTGTTTTCTAAAATGATTCTTTTAAGGGGGGGGGGATCCTTTTCATTCTGTCCCAGGCAGTCTCTGAAAAAAGAATTACAAAAAAGATGCTATGCTATTAGCTTACAAACGACATACACACACACATACGCACACACACACATAAACTCAAGGCAATGAAAATAAGGTACCATTCTCTTACAGACAACAGCTTTTCAGCCAATAATGGTTTTGTGGTTCAAATGACAGTTTTCCCCACCACCCATAGCGCTTTGTCAGTGTTGTTTACAGACTTTAGATTCTGTAGTGTTGGTTTTCATTCTACTCAAAGTGTTTTCTAGACCTGACTCAGTAGTTTGGTCATGCCTTAATAAACACTTCCCTGCAGTTATTCTGTTCACCATGTACTTCTCCTTGTTATAATCATATAAACACACTTTATTTATATGAAATGGGAATAAAGCTGTTCATAATCGTAATACCAGAACTTACCAAACAGTGGCAATAGGAACATAAGGTGTTGAAATGAATGGCAATGTTACCCAAGAAATGGGTGAAAGCCCAGGATAAATATTTTCCTGGTTTTAACTCTCTTAACAACGGTTTTACATCATATAAAGTTGAAGACTTTCATGGCTGGAATCCATAGGTTGTTGTGGGTTTTCCAGGCTTTGAGGCTGTGTTCTATTAGCATTTTCTCCTGATGTTTCACCTGCATCTGTGGCTGGCATCTTCAGAGGATCTGGTGTCATGGAAGTTCCATGCCACCAGATCCTCTGACGATGCCAGCCACAGTTGCAGGCGAAACGTCAGGAGAAAATACTAATAGAACGCAGCTTTAAAGACTGGAAAACCCACAACAACATATAGTTTTACATCAGTTAAACTGCTTTAATTTCCCCCAATAAATCCCAAAGGTTTTAGTTCTTCAAGTAGGCTAAAAGCCTTGGAGGGCTCCTGCCAGTCAAAAGACCTTAAACCCTTATATTGTCTGCTTGGATCCCCCTCAAAGTTTTGTTAGCAAGATAAAAGCTTTGAATGGTAGCGTTCTTTGGGAGATATTCATATCCCCTCAGTTTCACAGCACTACTACTCCCAGGACACCCTGTAGAGAAGGCAATTATAGCTCATTAAACAAATTGAAGTTCATATGTAGTACAAATACAATGAAAAATGGCCTTTTACAGAAATACTTGCAGGCAATAATTTATTGCATTTCCTTAATGGCCTGAGATGGGTTTCATGGATGCATATTCACAGTGCAATTGCAAGAAATCTAAAAATGCATATTCCCATTCGACATTGATTTGCAGGAACAGCCTCTCCCAGGATGGTACATGCTTCATGATTTCAACTATAGAGGGGATTTCTGGCCCAGAAAATACTTTCCTGCATCAAGGCAGGGAGAGAGACCTTTGATGCTAGACTGGGCTGGTCATAGGGTTCTACCATTCTAAACTGTTGAATAGAGTCCTGGCTAACAAGACAATAAACATATCTCATCCAGAAGTCTGTCTATCAGTTAGAATGAGTGAATGCAGTGATGTTAAAAGGTACATGAAATAATGTTTGCGTGATGCCACAGCAATTGAAAAATGAAGAAAATAGCAGAAAATCAAACTGCTTATTTTTATTTTCATTTTCTTCCTTAAATAGTTTTGCTTCTTTAATAATTATAGAAGCTTATTTTTTTATTGTAAACATTGTAAAACATTTCATTGTAAACATTTTTTGAAAGGAAAGCGATATGAAATGATAAAAAGTTGTATGATTAAGCATGAATTACGTTCATGGACTTTGTCAATCATAGGCAGAACATTGATATAGGGAAGAATAGATGTACATGTGGCCATCCAGATGTGTCTGGACTATAGTTTCTATCAAATATTACTATTGCTTATGTTGCATAGGGATTGCTTTATTTACAGTTCAACAGTATCTGTAGGCCCATTCATTCTCAGTGGGTGTGAAAGTTATACAGGCAGCTAATTAGGAATTGTCCTAACTCATCAATTACTTTGGGTTCTTCTACCCACCTGTAGCTTGCAAATGAACTTGTGAGTCCAGTTTTGAAAAGGGGCATGTTTGTCTTTAGAGGCACCTGATTTCAAAGAAAGGCTTACAACTATGGTCAGAATCTCAGGTGTGCAAAGCACCAACATACTGTAAAAAAAGAATTAGTGCTGAAATTTTATATATTTTTTTATGTACAAAATGGCATGATATCTAGTGCCTATTATTCATGTACAAAAGCATATCTAGCCAGCTGTGCCTTGCTTCTTTCTCCTTCAAAGACAGAGGGCTTAGACCAGTGGTTCTCAACCTGTGGGTCCCCAGATGTTTGTGGACTTCAGCTCCCAGAAGCCCCAGCCACTATGGTCAATGCTCAGGGCTTCTGGGAGCTGAAGTCCACAAACATCTGGGGACCCACAGGTTGAGAACCACTGGCTTAGACCATTTCATGGTTACCACCATAGACAAATGAGAAACCATGAACAAAATGAAGGACTCTCATATAATGTACTGTATCATGGGTCCACTGAAAGAGAGATTTGCAACATGATGAAGAAGATCTATATCTTACAACCATTGTAGTGCAGAGGAAGATAACTTATTAAGAGACTGTCTTCACAGCCTCCCTGTAGCAACTGGCAAGCATGATCTGACACTTAGACTTTGGTCATGAAATGTAGGAAGTATTGCTGTGGCTTACTATGAAGATCTCTAGTTCATGAGATACTTTGCTGGTCATTTCATCTTCACAAATGTGCTAACCTGAAACTGGACATCATAACTGCATGAAAAGCTTTTTTGTTTAACAGCTAATAAACTAATACATGACTATATAGGGCCTGATGAATATGAAAGAACAGCATGTGGGAGCAGACATTCACAATACCTGTTGACACAGGCATTCATAAACAGGAATTCATTGTTTTTTTTAAAATTACCCACTAGAGGGCAACAAGTTACATCTTTCCAAAATGGTTTGTTAATCTTTACATAACAATTCTTTATTACTTGGATGGACAATGTTTTGCAGTTGTTTTCCTTACTTTAGCACAGAAACAAACTAAACATTAGCACTGTGCCAAGTTTCATTAATATTTTTAGACTTATTAATATTTTAAATTTCTTCTTTGGCAGTTTATTATGCCCTTTGCAACATGGCATAAACATTGTTATGAAGCAGAGTATTTGAAAGAACTCTCTTATGAGCCTGTCCAGAATTTGAGATCATTTCTCAAAGTCCTTGTGCATCTAAATCCTCTGAGAAGTTAGGTCTCGAAGTATGTGAGACAGGGATTTCTCTGCAGCAGCCCACTAAGGTTGGAATTCTCTCCAAAGGGAAGTTAGCTAGCTCCAGTCTTAAAACTGTAGTCAGACTGTATTATTCCATATGGCCTTTGACTTTTGTAATCGGTTTTTTAATTGTTTTGAAAGATTGACTGAGTTTATGCATTGTCACATGTAGCTATGATGATGGAGCTTCGTTGCCAGAACTACTTCTGCAGATGCCACCCCACTAAAACTTAGTTCTTAAGCCAGGCAAATCCCCAACCCAAGGGCTTCTGAAATGCTGCAGATTGGGGACCTGGGGAATGATGACTGCAGTGCTCTCCAGGTTGGTGTCCTTCTGCAGCTGCTTGTCTCAAAGTACCCCACAAACAGAAGAACATTGCAATTGTGATGTCCCAGGATCTCAATATTCAGTGTCTTGAACACTTGTAGGCTGGTGTCCTATTAACCTAAAATAGACTTTGGATGTCTCTTTGGTCATTAACCTCAAAAGTTATGACAGTGTAAGTCCAGCATAAGATCTTATACATATTGAACAGAATGCTAACCATTATTTTAAAAATATTTTATAGTATATTGCTTTGGAGGCCCTTGCTGCAAGAAAACAAACTGCGCAAAGCAGTAGGTGTCTGGGAAGCATGTATCCATTGCAAGGCAGTTAAGCCTCTAGGGAGACATTGGCCATTTCTACATTGCTATAGGGCTATTATTCCACTTTTAACACCCTGTGGAATTCTGGCGTTTGTAATTTGCTGAGGCTCAAGAGCTCTGGCTGAGAAGCCTAAATGCCCCTCCCTAAACTGCAAACCCCAAGATCCTGTAGAATGTTGAATGTGGAATAATAGCACTATAATAGCATAGTGCAGAAATGGCCTATGATTGAGAGGTGCTTCAGCAGATAGGCTCTAGAGACAGCTCTATTATCTGTTCATCCTGGATGCAGAATATCAGCCAGGAGGTTTGCAGGTGTCACCATCTGTCTGGCCATCTACTGGAGCAAGCACAAACATCTTCTGCTAATGGAACTGTCCATGAAAGTCTCTCAGCTTTCATCCCAGAAGAAATACCTCCTGCAACATCCAAGAAAGTCCATAGACTGCCATACAATAGTATACGCCCCCAACAGGATACAAGCCTTTGGATGTCTTCCTGCTTGCTCTCCTTCCCTTGGCAAATAAAAACTTTTCTTTTTCATCAGGCTTTTAGGAACTGACTGTGATGGGCTATTAATAGTGTGTTCTGCTGTTTTGTTTTGTTTATATTGTCTTTTAATGAATTTTAAGTAATTATAACTCTATAGACTGTTTAGTTGTTTTTTAAAATAACACACACACACACATTTACTGATGCTTTTGTATTTTTTAAAACTCTGTACCTGTTTTAATAATTTCTAAGCTGCCTTAAGTACCATTATTGGGGGAAACAATCACAAATGAATAAAATAATAAAATTATTCAGGGCAACTAATGAAAAAGTTAGGTTTTTGAGCATTAACTCCCCTGATATTAACTGTTGGCTGTGGGATTCTATGAGGTGAGGTGCAGGGCCACTTGATGACTTCCACTAGCATATCTGGAGATATGCCATAGTAGATATTTTTACAAACATTTCACAAGGCAGTATCCTTCACCTGCTTGCACTAATGTACCTCCTGACTGTGCAATGGCAACTAGATGGCAAAGAGTGCATCTCTGCCCTCAGGCCGAATGACTGCTGATTGGCTGCAAGGGTCCATAGAGTACACCAGATCCACAGGGCAAGCTTCCTCATCTTGCACGCAGATAGGTGCCTTCACCCTCCAAAACCTCTGTTGGCCTAGCACATAAGTATGTTGACCAGACCTGATTTTCCACTAGCTTCTAGTGCTCCAATTTTAAATAAATAAATAAATAAATAAATAAATAAAGGCAGAGAAAGTTAGGGTTTTTCACGAACATTTTGCTGCTCATAAAACATGTGGACAAGTGGAAGCTTATGAAAATTGGCATAGGCCATTTCCACACTTCAAAGGCCCCTCCCTAAACTGCAAACCCCAGGATTCCATAGGATGTTGAAAGCGGAATAATAGCACTATAACAGTCTAGTGTGGAAATGGCCATAGTATTGTTAAGCAGCTCAAGTTTTCATTTAATCTGAAGAAAAATGAAGATCTTGTTCAGTTTGGGGTTTATAACATGCTTCTGACAGTGTTTAAAGATCAAATAAATTCTGTGTTTTGGGGCACTCATGTGCCCCGTTTATGGATTAATTGGCAGCATCTCTTTAGGGAATTATAATGGCGTAAGTCTAACTTAGGAATTCAGTTCCAGCCATACAATGACCAAAATTCCCCATAAAGCCCACCTTTGCAGTAGGGCAGCCCCTTTGACCATTTTTATGAAGTGGAGACCATGGGGATCAGCAGAGATGCATCCAGCTATGTACATTTAGCTGAACACACACCACTAATATAATCTTCAAAGATTTCCTGAGGACCCTGGATGTTCCTGAAGATTCCTGTCTCAGTGTATCCAGATAAAGGAAAACACCTGGAACTGTTCCTGCTGCTCTGCCCTGTCTCAGCATGGAAATTGCTGTCTTAGGAGGTGAGCTACCACACTGAAATGATGTGTTTCAGAGAGTTTGCACCAGGAGATGTAGCATAGCCACATGTCAAAGATACATCTCCTGATGCAGGGTCTTGGCCAATGGTTTGAGACGTGTGTGTATTCGTGCGCGCGTGTACACACACACACACACACACGCACACGCACACACTAGTTGTAACAAGATAGCTGACTTCATATTTTAAAAGCTTGGCACAATAAATGGTAGTATGCCTCAGCGTTTCAGTTCCCCACTAAATGCAGATTATTTTGTCTGTGAGCTTTAAAAACAAAACAAAATGAAAAAACAGCTGCAGTGCATATCGACCAGTTGGGTTGAACATTACAATTTTTGTTCCTCATTGTAGTCAGACAGCATTCTCAGTATGTGTTTTGTGCAATGACCCAATTCTTATATGAAGTCTTGAAAGCATATAAACAAGATCTCAGGCATGTATCAGCAGGAAGAAACCAAATGATTGGGATTATTTCCATGTTTAACACATGTTGTTCTTCACACTTGATGACATAAAGCAAAATGCCCTGCATGTTTGAGTGGAATTTTGCTGATTTTTAAGCAAGAAATGGAAGAAAGTGCAAAAGTATGCCCATGCAAGGATGTTGTAGAATACAAGCCCATATTAAAAGGATGTTACCCATGGTCTATCAAAACTTGACATGTACCTGATTACTTCCACCACTGGCTTTTCCTTTTAACTACAGAAGCTTGAGAAAGACCATTTTAAAGGTCTCTTCTCATTTTTCATTCTGCTCTCTTTGGCAGGTTTCAATATATGCAGACAACATCAGGTAGTTAGGGAAATTTAATTAGGCAACTCTTCAAATTAATTGCTGCAATTAAAAGTGTTTGCGTCTGTCGAATCTTAGGATATTTATTTATAATGCAGTTGTTTCAGATGTTTTGCAAGTAGCAAAGAAAAGGTGCTATCTCATTCAGCCATGCACAGACATCTTAGCAATGCATACATTATGAACTAAATATTAAGCTGTTTTATACATTAATAAATGGTGATGAAATGTCAAACAGGCTGCATTCCCAAATTTAAACCGATGGATTCAAATACAGTCTGTAAAACTTATGTGCATTGGACTTTACTGCCTAATAATTTAGTTGTGCACATCTTTATTAAAGGCATTTGCACTGTTATTCAGATTGGTACCCTGTTCTGTTCAAGTGGGTAATGTGTATGAGATATTTCATTCATATTCTTATTAGCATATTTCACTGAAGAATTAATGAATGAATGAATTAATTCACCTATTCCATTTATCAGTAATCAAATGGTTTTCAGTAGAGAAGCAAATAAAATAAACATGAGAATGAATCAACCATTTCCAAGCAGAAAGTTCCCATTTTTATCTTCCAACCAACCTATGAGTGAAAAAAGTGACTGGGCCAAGCTGACTTTGATCTCTATTCTCCTTTCCATGCTACTCAGCTCTATTTGGGAGGGAGCCTGATTTTTAATTATTGACAGGTTGAATCCCAATTACGTACTTGGGTAGATCCACTAAATTTAACAGAACTGAATTTAGTCATGAATAAATTACATGTCAGTGGATTCACTAGGTTGTAAGCTTGTCCTGAGCCCAACCAACAGTTGTCTAAACGTTGGCTAATTTAAGTTGAATCAATCAGAAGATGTTCTTTCTACCAGCAAGTCCTAAAGTGTAGCTTTCTATTAAGGAATTGGAGATAAGCAGGGTGATAATATTCCATGATGCTTGTGCTTTGTAGAAGGAAAAAACCCAAAGTGATGTCTTCTGAATGGGGTTGAACTGAACAAAGGTCACTGCTCAATGAAGTGGCCATATGAATGTTTTAACACACAGCCACTCATCACACATTCGCTATGTGGATTTTTAAAACCTATTTCCAGTGTTTTTGAGATGCCATGATAAATGGGACTTGATATGCAAGATCAACACGGGTTGAAACCATGTGCCTGCTTCACCATGTCTTTGCCTCTATATAGATCCATGAAATCCACGTTCATAATCAGCTTCTCCCTATGAATTGGGTCAAAATCAAAGCAATGCAAAATGTATTACATTCAGAGACTATAACCAAAGTAGGAGCCATGCAGTATGTTGAGGATTCTTCAAAACTATGCCTGAGGATTCTGGTTAATAGCACCTCTTGTACTGCAAATGCTCAGTAGATGGGTTAGCAAAGAGATGTTAAGGGTATGTTTAAAATGTGCAATACACATACACATTTCAGAGCACTTGTTCCAATAAAAATGACTATTGTGTGAGAAAAATTAATGAAAGCTGGATCTATATTAACACAGCTATTTTCATCTTTCTAACATTCAACTAGGCATTCTGTGTTTTTATTTTTGTTTTGTTCCATCTAATACAAAACCATTATTCAAGTGCTATTTATAGGTTTGGTCACTGCTTGAAGCAAACAAGGGAATCAGAATTTAACATTCTGCCAAAAATATAGGTATTTCTCAGTTAACAAAGTAGATGTATTCCTGCACGTTACTTCTTTAACAAAATACTTGGCACCAGAGGCAGAAATAACATAGAAAGAATAGGGATAATTTCCTACACAACAAAAAGAAGAACAGTTTAATATATTTCAGCATCTTTTTAAATCCAAAGCTAGCAATATGAAAATAAGAAGCTAGTAAAATGTGGACTGGACAGGGCTACCGTTAAGTGGATTTGTAATTGGTTGACAGACCAAACCCAAAGGGTCCTCACCAATGGCTGCTTTTCATCCTGGAGAGAAGTGACTAGTGAGTTGCCGCAGGATTCTGTCCTGGACCCAGTGCTATTCAACTTCTTCATCAATGACTTCGATGAAGGAATAGAGGGCATGCTGATGAAATCTGCAGATAACACCAAATTGGGAGTGGTTGCTAATACACCAGAGAACAGGATCAAAATTCAAAATTGACTTTGACAGATTGGAGAGCTGGGCCAAAGTTAACAAAATGAATTTCAACGGAGAGAAATGTAAGATCCTGCACTTAGGCAGAAAAAATGGAATGCACAAATATAGGATGGGGGACACATGGCTGGATAGCAGTACATGTGAAAAGGATCTAGGAGTCTTGGTAGATCGCAGGCTGAACATGAGTCAGCTGTGTGATGCCGCAGCCAAGAAAGCCAATGTGATTCTTGGTTGCATCAATAGCAGTATGGTGTCTAGATCAAGGGAGGTAATGGTACCACTCTATTCTGCATTGGTTAGACCTCATTTGGAATACTGTGTCCAGTTCTGGGCACTTCATTTAAAGAAGGGTATTGACAAGCTGGAGCATGTCCAGAGGAAGGCAATCAAACTGGTGAAGGGTCTGGAAGCCATGCCCTGTGAGGAACAGCTTAGGGAGCTGGATATGTTTAGTCTGCAGAAGAGAAGGTTAAGAGGGAACATGATTGCCATGTTTAAATGTTTGAAGTGATGTCACATCAAGAAGGGAGCGGGCTTATTTTCAGCTGCTTTAGAGACTAGGACAAGAAACAATGATTCAAGCTGCAGGAAAGGAGATTCCACCAGAACCTCAGGAAGAACTTCCTGATGGTCAGAGCTGTCTGGCCATGGAATATGCTGCCACAAAGTGTGGTGGGGTCTCCTTTTTTAGAGGTTTTTAAGCAGAGGCTGGATGGCCATCTGTTGGAATTGCTTTGCTGGGTATTCCTGCATAGCAGGGGTTGAACTGGATGGCCCTTGTGGTCTCTTCCGACTCTATGATTCTATGAAACATCCCATGGAATCCTGGAGTTTGCTGTTTAGGGGGAGGCATTTAGAATTGTTAGCCAGACATCTTTTTGCCTCAGTAAAACTACAAACTATGAGTCTATGATTCTATGATTCTATGATGTGTTCTTGCACCAGCCAACACTTTTGATTTGCATGTTGGTGTCAAGAATTACTGATCAATGCTTTTTAACTGTCTGGAGATAGCTGGTGAGACGGGCTTATTTACTTTTCCCTTTTCTCTCTGTTTTGCCATTCACATATCCTCTGTAAGGGATTCTGCTGTGTACCTTGCCTGTTGTAGGCGGAAGCACACAGCTGGAGTCTCATTCTTTCCCTGCTCAAGCTTTATTGCATTGTTCACTGCTGATGTGTTGCTGGAATCTGATTCCAAAAGCCAGTATTTCTCTAGTTCTCCAATGGCGATGCTGCTAAAAACAAACCCTTCCAGATAGCTGACGTCTCAGAAGACAAGTAGAAGGGAAAAAGGACTGGGCTAGCGTAAGAAGACTTTGCAAAAAGGGGGACTTTCACAGGCTTTGTTAATGGAGATATGTCTGTACCATATTTCAGGGATGTCCTGAACTATTTCAACTCCCTCTGACCTTTTCCTCCTTCTTGTTGTTGCATGCCTGCAAATCATTTCCAACTTATGGCAACCCTGAGGTCCCTCCCTAAACAGCAAACCCCAGGATTCCATAGGATCTTGAAAGTGGGATAATAGCACTATAACTGTCTAGTGCAGAAATGGTCTATGCATTTGTTGCCAGTCCAAACAACCACTTGAAGAACTAAGAGAAGAAGACCTGGATGAATCTAATTCATGATTCCAACAAATGTTGAATAGTACTCTGAGAGCTGTGAGTCAGTCTATTGTACAGTCCAGAAAGAATACATAGAGGATTGAAGGAAGGACGACTGGCTATATGTTGCAAGGTGGTCCAAAATATAAATCCTCTAGTCTATTAAACATTTTTAGTATCAGTCCCGACTGTGTTATTTCTAAGAGTCCAACTACATAATGTGTTACATCTGTCAATAAGTGCTGTCTTTCTGGGATAGATGGGGAATAGAACAATAGAAATGAAAATGTGTGAGTAGAGTTACTTAGCTTCTAGGGAAAAATCAAAATCTCTGGAGGCAGGCAGAGATCACTAAAACTCTTTTGCACACAGATTAACTTGTAATTTAGTCATTCATGCATTTGAGAATATAGCTTCTCATACCAGTTTCAGTGGCTTTTCTTCTGTTGTATAACACAGTTGATGCCGCTGCTCTTGCTTTCCAATAAAGCCTTGAGATTACAAACTCTCCCTAGTGGATTCTATCCCAGAAATAAAATGAGAGAAATTGCAGCACATGCATTACCTTGATACAACAGTAACTGAGGTTTTTTTTTTTTAATAAAATTAAGAGATCAGTCGTAATGTGACATGACTTCTCCTGGGATATACTAATCCTGCTCATATGAATTAGCTAACTCAACACAGTTTATCCTTTGGGAATGGTAAATAATGTGAGTAATGCACATTTAGGTGATGAATTCTCTATGGTGGCAGAGGCAGTATCTTTTATTCCATTTGGCATTTTCAGTGGTAAATCCTAATCATTTAGGTAACTGTAATCATATTATTGAAGTATTATAATGTTGTGGTTGTAATTCTGTAGGAAGCAATACAGAGATTCTCATGTGAAATCCCCACTGGAATGAACCAGAATTATACAACAGAGTATGGCAGAAGTATTGGCTTGGTTCTACCTTTGGAAGCTTCTTAGTCAGAGAAGAGTAAATTTGGGAACCATTCAAATGAATGGGAATAACAAAAGGCTTATAAAAGGGGTGAGGAATCTTTGACCCTTCAAATCATTAGAGCTATGTTTCCCACAATCCCTTAAGTACTGACCATGCCGAAATTGTCAGCTAAAACTTCTGGAGAGGCAAAGCCTCCCCACCCTGATTTAGAAGGAAGTTACCATGATGCTAAACATGCATGTGGTGGAAAGAAGTCCTTTTTCTTCTGACACATCATATACCAACCTAAACTAATCTGAATTGCCACTTTGGATAGCTACTGAGACATCAGATGGATTCCCATTAACTCTTTTTTCAAACCATGAACTCATCTTTGCAGCTATGTTGTGGTAAAACAACACAGATGGTAATCTGTGAGAACCTTCAGTGCTTATTGAGCATGCAGAAGCTGTAGAGGTCTGTTTACTTTTTTTTAAAAAAAATAGAAGCCTCTGCTATTATGTGGATCTTGCAGGAAAGGCTCTGTCATATTAGTATATGAGAATTTCATGGAACTTCGTATTCTAACACTGAAGTTCTGGCCTTTCTCTTGGGTAGTTCTGATGTTTGAACCTCTGTGATATCCAGTGCTCTGCCAGATTCATGCCATTAGGGCAGAAGCAGAATTTTCACCAATTACCCTCATCTTCATCTGGGGTTATGACTTACTTTTACTCCTTCCCACTCACTGAAACCAAAGTCCTGCTCCATGACTAAAGTAGCTTTCCAGTCAGACTGTGGGCATGCTTGGGCATCAACGAGATGTATATTCTTTGGTCTCTACTAGGCCACTCTCTATATACCCTTGCTATCAAACTCTCCTCCTCAGAGGCTGGTGAAGTAAGGGCCATGAAAGATTCCATAGCAGGAAGGGGGTATCTGAGGCTGAATCTTATTTTCCAAGGTTAGACCTTTTCCTTCTGTCCTTATGGAATGGTGGTGGGGTCTGATCAGTTGTATGGCCCTTGGGGACACACCCAGATACCATAGGATACTATCTTTAGCCTTGCTAAATGTTACCAACTTCTGTAAATGGACTGCTATCAGTTTCTGATAGCACTAAAACACTTGCCACTGTGGTGTTCTTCCTCTTCTCCAATTAGGCTTTCCTAGTACTGCATAGCTTGGGAAACATTCTCAAAAGCTATATATCACAAAGTCGTTGTCCTTGTGTGCTGCTTGTGGGCTTTATTGGTGTCATTTATTGGCCATTGTCTCTGCAGGAAGCAGGATGCTAGACTAGATGGATTTTTTCTTTGATCCAGCAGTGGCACCTTTTGAGCTCTCCAGGGCACTGCACTGAAGTGGTTGAACACTAAGCTTTCATACGTAGCATTGCAGGCCCATATGGAAATATTCCATAATGTCACTAAAATGAAAAATAAGCATGATTGGACATAGTATTAGTTGTTTTATTAGTTATGCATTCCAGTGCAATTTTTCTGATTATATAAATGAATGTGATCCAAACATTAGCATGAGATGGCGTTCTAGAGGAATGGGGGGTAATGTTTAAATAAGCATTATGGAAAGCTAGGCAGAGTTACCCTAAATGATAATAGGCAGCTTTGTTTAAAACAATGTAAAAATTAGTATTCTTACTCTTAAATAATTCAGCAGCTTATTAACTAATTTTGACACCCAGTTTAGCATTATTTTAAGAAGCTTAATTTACACTTTGGAATACACTGAATCTAAAGTTTTGCAAGCAGGGTGTGAATTAGCTAAATGTCAGTGCATGATTTGTTCATCTGTGATGTGCAAATCACATAGTGTGGAGAGGAACATGCAAGGAAAGACAGTTTATTATCCCATTTCTGTTCATGTCACTCTTCAGTTCCATCAATTCTTATAAAACAAGCATAATGTGATGGCAACCCACACATAATTTTACATATACTCTAAAGCTTGTAATTGGTTATCATAGGGAAGCTGTTTTGGTTCCTCAGGTTCATCTCTTCTACCACTCTCTGTTGCCATTCCAAAAAGCAATCCTAGGTACTTCATCTGGGCACAGAACCAACTGTAAATTAATGGCCACACACAGACACCATAGTAGTATCCTTTAGATAAAAATTGGGTAGAGAACTAACCATTTCCACTACTCCTGTTCGACTTTAAGAAAATTAGAATATAAAAACAGAAAAGCCATGTTGGATCAGGTGCAAGGCAGTCCATAAGAGGGACATAAGCACAATTATCACTTCCTCATGTCCTGCTGTATATAGTGTTGGTACCACATCTCTTACTAGATATTTTGTATTAGGTTAAAAAATCACAACATGATGGTACACATTTAAAAAAAAAAAAAAAGAAATATGAGGGTTTTCCCTCCCTCATGCATCATTTTGTCTCATTCACCATGTTCCATAAAACGCCACTGGAACAAATAGGAATCATGTCTCAACAAGAAATTCATGGGGTTGCTATAAATTGACAAGTGACTTGAAGGCATGTAACACACACAAATCTGTCCTATTAAGGTTATTAAAGTTGATGATTCCTGGATGCAAGGGAAGTCAAAGTAACTTTTCCTCCCACTGTAGTGGTAAAGAAAGGATGAACTGGGAAATCTGACTATCATCTGCTTGCCCTGTGCCCAAACATAAATGCAGACCTTCTGGTGATCCTCCTTAAACAGGCGGGCAGTGCAGGCTGTGATGTTGACAAGACAAGTTGCTGTGTCACTTAATGCTGTAAAATGCCACCTTGGATCCACCAACTGTGGAATCAAGAACCATGGGAGGCGAACTCTGTTCTGAAATCTCACCAAGCATTTTATTCCAAAGCTGCAATTAACACATGCCTTCATGACTTCTGCCAAATGAAGCAGCAACAGAACTGCCCTAGCTGAAAACTCATTTCTGCCACCCAGTGGGGATATTCCAGTACTTGCAGTGAGCATAGCTACTATGCTGCCTAGCAAGTGTTTTGAGTCAGCCTACATCTGATAGGATTTTGGGCACTGGGGAATGCTGAGAAGTCACGAAGCAAGAAACTCCTGAATGTAGGATCACACATATCTGTACAGGTACATGTGTCCACACACACACACACACACACAATCTCAAATCACCACTTGGCATTTTCACAGGCAGGCAAAATAACCACATCCTCTCTAGGAAAATGTTTCTTTTGCCACAGATAAAACATCTGAAATTGAGTAGATGCTCCTGTATGTTTAAGCATCAACATTCACAGAAATAATAGCTTTAAGAAATCAGTGGTACTGATAGGGATAAGTGGAAACCAAACCAATGCTTTCCATAATGTATTGAGAACATATTTTGTTTGCTTGTTTTTCTTTAGGAGTCCATTATCATCAGTCTATTTTCTTCCAACACTTGACCATTGAAAGAATTCCACGTCATAGAACAGTTTGTGCAGAGGAAGAAACTATCCCTGATAACTCCTGTAAATGGTATACCATGAAAGTCTGTATTAAAAAATACAGTTAATGTAAGTGGAAAGGAAACAGTACGTTTGATAGATAGAGTTCCCTTTTCTATATCAGAAGTGTTTTGAAATATTGATTACAAAAGCATGAAATACTCAGGCTTGCCATTCATCTGAGTAACCAACTGCATTTCACTTCTATTTTTTTTCTGGGTTCATAACTCTGTGTGTGTGTCTGTGTCTGTGTGTGTGCATGTTTAAAAATATCAATGGCAGCAAGCAAATTACTTCTCAGAATGAGTGCTGCTGCTTCTCTTAAAGAGTTTTAGTGATCATTTATAAAATTTTCTAATCTGCAGTTCATTTACTTTCACATTATTCCTTTGTGACAGGTCATTATTGTTGCTATTTTACAGATAAAACCCTGGAAAAGAGGCAACTTTGGCCAAAGACATTTGAGGTTCTTTGTTCTGAGATTCAAAATTCTGTCCATTTGCTAAGTTCTCAAATTACTCATAATGTGGTAAAGATCCTGATCCTGCTCCAGTTATGTTGGCGATTCAAGAGGTAACAGATGCTCCTTTTTCGTGGGCAAACAGCCAGTGCCAGAATGGCCCTCCACAGTCAATCAGTGCACAGGAAGTATTGCTGAAGTCTGGTAGCATTTGGCTGCTTTCACACAACCAGGGAACTGTAAGTTGCCATTGCTCTCTCAGATTTGCTGAAGGCCCTGGAGAGCAGAAACTACCCCTCACTTCTTGGGTTCTATACACAAATAGGAAAAAGACATTGCTTGAGAAGGCACTGGCAAGACCCCTTATTGGCCTATTCCATTAGGAACTTTAAGCACAACACCTAGGACCTATGAAAATTTTAGGGCCTATGAAAACATCCCTAGTGGTATGTCAAGGCAAAGGAAAGAGTTGAACACAAGAGTGCCTAGGGCCAAGGAAAACCCTAATGCAGCCCTGGGTATTGGATACCCAGGCCATTTCTGCACTAGACTGTTATAGTGCTATTATTCCACTTTCAACATCCTATAAAGCCCCTCCCTAACCGGCAAACCCCAGGATTTCATAGGATATTCAAAGTGGAATTATAGCACTATAACAGTCTAGTGCAGAAATGTAGCCAGTGAGGACCTGTGTACACTAACCCCCCTTCCATTATTACTTGTAACTAATTACTGCACATATTTTTAGCAAGAAGTGTCAATATCATTGCATTTTGCTTTACAACAATGATGTTAACATTTTTAGTAATGTTACCCATAACTTTAGCATTTTATTTTGGGAACTGTTGGTGAGTATTTTTGGTGTTTTTAAGTATTTTTAAAAAATTAATTTAAAAGTTATGCATCACTAACATGTAACAGACAGATAGTGTAGTGGGCTATTTTTTTTACGTGGGAAAAAGAGCAAGGGAAATGAACTATACTAATGCTTATATGTTAGCTTTAAAAATCATGACCTAAACTTATTATTAACCTCAACTAAAGCAGAATCATTGAATCAATGATGTCGACTCACCATTCAATAATAGATTCAATGGATCTTCTCTATTTGAGACTAACCAACAGAACTCAAGCCCACATTTCCAACTTTTTCATTTAAAATTTAACTTTTAAATTGAATTTCAATGAACATAGAAATAATTAAGAACAGCAAGAACCAACAAAGAAACAATTATTGGGCAAAACATAAAATATCAGATCCATTATATATTACAATAAAAATTGCTTCTCAGCGTTTTGGCTAACATCAAGTATATATTACAATAAAGAAAATTAATCAAGGTATCAGAATGGGAAAAAATCAGTGTTGTATTTCATTCTGTAAATTAGCACTTTTTTGTAGGATGTGGTTCATTAATGTGTACATTTATATACTGTAGAAAAGGAAGCCAAGTGACATAAGATTTGTCATATGTATTTGTGCAGTTATTGATTTTAGTCTGACAAGTTAGTTTCTCCATTGAAACTGTATACCATCTTGCTTTTTGAGCAGTCTAATGAAGGACATTAGATTGACATTATATGTGTTGGTGATCTATTTTCTATTTTTAAATCTTTTTGTTTTTCTTGACTCTAATCAAACAGCTTACAATTCTTAAGCTTGTTATTTCTGCATTTTCTTCCTGTCTCTCGCCCTTGGTCTGTTACCCTCAAGCTAAGTAAAAGTATAAAGAACAGAATGCAGGGATGGCAGCAGGATAGAGAAATGAGGAGTTTCTGATTTCTTTACTTGAAAACACTTCTACAATTTTTCTCTTAGGAAAGGAAGATTCATTAAAAGACAGCTTGAGCTGGCTCACTGTTTAAAAAATAATAATAGGAACTGAGATGTACACAATTTAGTAACTATTTAATTTCATCAAAGTTCTCGTAGCAGTTATCCACACTGCAAAATTATAGCAGGTTGAACCAATTTAACTGCAATGTATCCATTTTATGGGATCTCAGGAATGGAATCTATAGTTTGTGAGGTACTTTGAACTATGTGATAGATCCTCCTGAACTTCAGCGTTAATGCCATCTGGCAAAGAATTCATGAAACTACAAAGCTTATGATTCCATATGCTGAAACCACAGCAGTTAAAGTGGTATCAAAGTGTGTGGATACATCCTTTTGCTTTCTACCATTTGCTGTTTCACTTTGGCTTAGTGACAATCCAAAATACTTGAAAAAATATACTATTCAAATAAATTCATCAACCCTTTGACAGTTGTTGTTAGTTGCCTTCAAGCATACTGTGACTTATGGTCTCCTTATCATAGAGTTTAATTGACAAGTTATACTCAAAGGAAGCTTGCCATTATCTTCCTCCAAGGCTGAAAGAGCATGACTAGCCTCTAGTGAACCAGTGGGCTTCCATGGCCAAGCGGGGATTCAATCTGTGGTTTCCCAGAGTCCTAATTCCACACTGGCCTTTAACAGTGGAAATACCTCTTTATTTGTATAGCTAAACTTGAGATAACTCATGTTTCTGCTCTAGAGCTCTGTTTTTGAGAAATCATGTTATGTCTTGCCTTTTAAATGTAAGTTAAGAGAAACATCAGAATAGAACATGCTTTATGAGGGGAACAATCCCACCCACCTTTAGCTATAGGCTAACACCTGAAAAAGGATTGTTCTGTACAAGAAGGGGAAATGATCCACAAGGTGAGCCTGGATGGCACATCATGCTTTCCAACAGGAAGCCTGGTATTAGCTTGAACAAAAGAAGCAATGAGAAGACACAGCTGTGCTATTCTCTCCAGACACTTCTTTATCCTCATTCACACTTTATTGGATTCCACATCATCAGCACCTGCAGCCACACAATGCAGATCTATCCGGGCCTTCAAATAGCTTGCTTTGTGCAACATAAAACATGGAGAGGTGGAGGAAATGATGCATCTTTCAGGTGCTGGTAAGTCCATTCCCTTGCCAAAGAAAGAACAAAAGCTGCTCTAACAGCATCTCTCAAACTGAGAAATAGATTTCTACAAAGGATGTAATCAGGACCCAAAGGAACCACAGTGATTTACGGACTTGAATGGAAATGGTGTGTGTGAATGCCTGACTTTATTCTGACTGTTCATCTAGCTATGCTACAAGTGTATGCTTATGAGTCCATTTTCCACACATTGTTCTTCAGCCATACTCTCCAAGCTGAAGCACCCCAGCCATGTCTCAGGCCACCTGTGCAGGACTATATGAACATTAGAAGTATGGGAAACCAATGTGAAAACTTCTTCTTCCACTACACAGGTTCTGTACCATCCAGATGATCCTTTTTTGTAACAGCAGACCTTTATAGAATCATAAAATTTTAGAGCTGGAAGAGACCACAAGGGTCATCTAGTCCATCCTCCCAGTATGCAGGAAGACACAACTACAATACTCCTGAAAGATGCCCATCCAACTTCTACTTAAAGACTTCCAAAGACAGAGAGTCTACCACCATTGAAAACAATGTAGTCTATTGTCAAACAGTTCCCACAGTAAAAATACTTATTCCTGTTGTTTGGGTGTAACCTTCTTTCCAGTAATTTGAAGCAACTGGTCTGTATTCTATCCTCTGGAGTAGCAGAACACAAGCTGGCTCCATCTTCTATGTGACATCCCTTCAGATGTTTGGTGTAGAAGAACTTTATGCACTTCTGTTGTCATGAATACGTCATTATCTGGTCAGGTTTAGACTCACTGGGATTTGGAACCTCTGCAGGGAGAAGGGACCAATTAGGAAGTTCTGCCTCAGGAAGCTGATGGCTCTGGATAGATTCTTGACAATTTTTGGGGATTTTCCTGTCAGTTTGGCAGGTGATTCTGTCAAAGCTCTGGCTGATCTCTGGAATGGGGAAATGGCCAGGGTGGTGGACACAATCACTCCATAGAATCCCCTCATATGGAGTGGAGCCGTACCAGCCCCATGGTTTTCCAAAGAGCTGGAGGCAATGAAACAGTTGAGATGGAGACTAAAGCAACTGTGAATCTGATTGAACACAGGCTAGAGTCTATTTGACGTCATGCTCCATACTGCCACCATTGCATCCAGAAGACATCCAGAAGAGCTGTTTTGAGTAGTCAGAGGTTTAGTACACAGTGGTCCCCAGGTAAAATTGAAAACCACTCAACAGCCACTATGAAGAGTTTTCATGGCATTTTGCAAATAAAATTGCTCATAGATGCTGTAGTTGACATATTTCCAGTGGATGTAACCTTGGTTCTTGCTTGTCCTGTGTTACGCTGTACTTTTCAATTTGTGCAGCCTGAGGGTGTGGACAGGAGCCTTGGTGCCAGGACCCAGATCCAGAAGAAGACAAGGTGGAACCTATAGAGTGTCAGCCTCATGAAACACTAAGCCAGGGCTCACCAAGCTAGGAATCATCTGAAGCTGATATTATACAAATACCATAGGGACAGCTGGAGTACTCAGATGAAGAGGTACTACCCCCAGTGACTACCCCCAGTGACCCAGTGAGTGGAACGGAGTGGAGAGGAGAGCAGCACAAAGATGTTCAACGAGTCCTTGTAACTCATTATTTCCCAGTTCTGCTGGGAACTATGATTTACCAAGTCCATACACAGCCTGTGATGTTGGACCATAAGTGTAGATGTTATAAGTTCCAGTACCCCAGCCAGTATTGTCCAAGCTTGGTTGGGGCTGGTAGCCAGGAGAAGCTGATAACAAACACAGGTTGGAAACTCAGCAGTAACTTAAGTGGTCAGTTTACTTAAGCAAGGAAACAGCTTTGCAAATGAGAAGCAATAATGGCCCCCAAAATGTCCATAAATCAGAGGCAGGCAAAACAAACACAAGTCAAAGGCAGAAACACAGGCAAGGGCAGAGAACAGAAGCATGCACAAGAGAAATGATCAGTTGACTGCTGACAAAGGCTAGAGGGGAAAGGCTGAGTTCTTATAGGCTCCAGGGTCAGCGCAGCTGGTGTCTGATTAATTGGTGTTTGGTATAAATTTGCTGGGAGTGACTCAGGAGACACTTTTGGTGTCTACGCTGGGAGAAGGTAGGTATAGATAGATCATTCTCTGTGTTTGAATGAGCAGGGCTCCCTGTTGGGGCTGACACTTATGTCCCTGGGGCAGGTGGTGGTACTGTCTGTTCTGCAGGTTTTGCTGTAGCAGTCTCTGTGTCAGGGCTCAGAGCAGGTCTGCTGTCTCAGACTCTGAGTCTGAGTCTAGGTCCTGGAAGCTCATGACAAGTACATCCAATGGTGAGGAATACTGGGACTTGTAGGCCAGCATCTGGAAGGCCCACTCCTAACACAAAGAAACTGTGAAGATCCACTATCTCCTGAATCAGCATACCATCCAACATTTCACAGATAAAAATCAGGACAGATTCTGTGCCCACACAGCTGAGAACATCAGAGCATGATCAAAATGGCAGAAATTATTAATGAGCAACACCAGACTGGCTAGCAGTTTGCTTGTTCATGAGTCTAAAGAGAAGGGAAAGATTCTACCTACTTAACTCCTCTCCCACCTGCTAAGTTAATTCAATACAAACTATTTCTGCACTTTGAATTCAGTTTGCAAGGCCAAAGAGGAAAAGTGGAAGGAAGACTGAGGAAACTGGGATATTTTAAAAACAACTGAAAAAGTGAGATGACAAGAATAATCAGAACTGTCTCTGTTAAATATGGGCAGTAGGAGGATATAAGTCAGCTCCCCAACATACAGTTGAACTGCTCTCACCATTAATCAGTTTCTCCTGCTATATGAAGTTTCTGTTGCTGTATTTCTATCCACTTATTTTAGGCATGCCTTCTGAAGCAATAGAGAAATAACTCTGCTCCATTTTCTACATGATATGCATACCTTTAAAAAGGAAACACACAAATATTAATGTAACATTTGCAGTTTACCAGTAGAGGCCCCCCACACACTTCATGGAAGTTTTTTGACATATGCAACCAATTAATATATCAAATTAAAAAAGGAAATATAGGAGCAGTTTTATGGGATGGCTGTCCATTAAGAACAGATCATGTTCAGAAATGTCCTATGGAGAAGAGCAGGTAGTTGGTTATGAAATTATAACAACACAACTATATGTGAAAAGCATCTATCTAATCTAATTCCATGGGAAGGCAAGATCTATTCAGACAAGGCACAAGTTTGCTCAGAACATATTCTGGTGTGCATGTAGCGCACATTGCAATGAAATAATCACACACAGTGGAGGCATTAGATAGGCAGGCTTTTACTACATCATTTCAGTAGGTTTTACTATTTGAAACCTGTGTTTCCAGAAGGGCAGAGAGTGTACAATAATTTTGTCTTTTCTTGTACCTGATACGTGAATGCAGTCTATATTGACTGGGGGGCGGGGTTGCTAATACACCAGAGGACAGGATCAAAATTCAAAATGACCTGGACAGATTGGAGAGCTGGGCCAAAGCTAACAAAATGAAATTCAACAGAGAGAAATGTAAGGGCCTACATTTCGGTAGAAAAAATGGAATACAGAAATATAGGATGGGGGACACGTGGCTGTCTAGCAGTATGTGTGAAAGCGATCTAGGAATCTTAATAGACCACAAGGTGAACATGAGTCACCAGTGTGATGCGGCAGCCAAGAAAGCCAATGCAATTCTCGGTTGCATCAATGGGAGTATGGTGTCTAGATCAAGGAAGGTATTGGTACCACTCTACTCTGCTTTGGTTAGACCTCATCTTGAATATTGTGTCCAGTTCTGGGCACCCCAATTCAAGAAGGACATGGTCAAGCTGGAACAAGTCCAGAGGAGGGCGACCAAAATGGTGAGGGTCCTGGAAGCCATGCCCTATGAGGATAGACTTAGAGAGCTGGGTATGTTTAGTCTGCAGAAGAGAAGGTTAAGAGGAGACATGACAGCCATGTTTAAATATTTGAAGGGATGCCATGTAGAGGAGGGAGTGGGTTTGTTTTCTGCTGCTCCAGAGACCAGGACAAGGAGCAATGGATTCAAGCTGCAGGAAATAAGATTTCACCTGAACCTCAGGAAGAACTTCCTGACAGTCAGGGCTGTCCGGCAGTGGAATATGCTGCTTCGGAGTGTAGTGGAGTCTTCTTCTTTGGAGGTTTTTAAGCAGAGGCTGGATGGCCATCTGTTGGGAATGCTTTGAGGGTGTTCCTGCATGGCAGGGGGTTGGACTGGATGGCCCCTGTGGTCTCTTCCAACTCTACATTTCTACGATTCTATGAAGGTTAATGAATTATATTGGACTTCTTTGATTGATCAGAAGAGACCTTCTGTGCCCACACAGCTGAGTCAAACTACAAAGATAGCTTCTGCTAATAGGTTACCTTTAAAAAGATATCTTTGATATTCTGGTGGTAAATTCCTTATAAACAGCAAAGACAGCTTTAAAACAAAAGAAATGCTAAGCTGCTAGCAGGTGATAATATTTGGTGACATATACTTATATCTGGAACCTTGTTCCTTTGGTTTTTGAGGTGCAATTAAGCCCCAGTAGGGCTTAACCTGAAAGTAATTTTCATTTTCATCCTCATAGTGCTTGCCTGTTTAGTACTGACATGAAGATCCATAGCTCCTGAATACTGCTTGCAAATTGCATTAGACTATGTATGAACATCTCAAGATTGCATTTTAGGTAGAGCTTCAATTTTCTTATTAAAATGTAATCAATTAAAAAAAGAAACTTGAAACACCTGTGCTTTTTTGATACTTGTACAGGAGAATCTTTTATAATGTCCTCTTTAGATCTCAAAATTACCCCAATTCCCTAGTCAGCAAGTATTCATCACCTCAAAAGCCACACTGATAATGATATGGGAATTGGTAGATAAGTGCCCTCACCCCCTCTAAAGTTGCATGCCACCTCTAAAATTGATATATAGGAAGAAAGACCCGACTCTGCTAATTATCATTTGCTATCACAATATTGACCTTAGCCAGCAATGGGCAAGCTATGGCCCATGGGCCTCATGTACTCCTGGGCTCTATGCACCCAGTCAGTTGTGGTGACCCACACAGCACTCACTCATTTTTGGCAAATTTTGCATCCAAATAACCTGTTGTTGTATGCCTTCAAGTCATTTCTGATTTATGGCAACCTTAGGGTGAACCTATCAACCCTGGTCTCCAGGGTTGTAGCCCAACGGTCCTACCACTGTATCATGCTGGTATGGCACCTACCTAAGCCTAGAAGTGACTTTTCTTCTTTTCCAGCTTTGAAAAGAAGGAGAAGGAGAAGGAGAAGGAGAAGGCCTGTCCCATATTTAAAACAGTGTTGAGGAGAGACTGCAGCTATATTGTCAACCATTGGAAGCACCGGGAGCCTTTTTGTGGAAAAATAAAGAGAAAATAATAATAAATAAATAAAATAATAAATAAAGAGAAAAGAGGCAGCATGGGTACATGTGGCTTTCTGATATCCTATGAGAGAGCATGCTTAGCCCCTGCACATCCAGAAGCTGATTCCCTTTCTACCTTCCTCTTTTTTCAATAGAAAGATCTAAAAAAAACTAATAGAAATTTTCTGAGGAGGGATGTGAATAGTATTATAATCTTTTAATATGAGAACTTGGCATTTGGACCCGGGTGTGAAACAATCCGCTTCGATTGCGGATTCTCCAAAATGCTATTTTAAAAATATGACTCAGACAGTTAGCAGTTGTCTGTGGAAAATCTGTAAAAACAACAACAACAACCCAAAGAAATTGTTACAGTACCCCCTCTCCAGCTACTGCCAATATTTGCCAACTTTGTTTTTGAACTGTTGCTCTCCTATCAAAACTGGGCCAACAAGAAAGGTACAATGGTGTTGAAGTTGACAAAATGGGGAAGAAAACAAGCTTCTATCATTCATTCCTAACAATTCCTCCTGTGGAGGGCGATTGGCAAATGTTGGCAGTTTCAGGAAGTTTACATCTTACAGGTGATGAATGCCACAGATATACAATAAATAGGGCTGCTGTGAAATTTAATGGCTGCTTCTGAAGCTCTGGTTCTTATTAGGAAAGGTCACCCACTGTCCCGGTGCATATGATTGATGTGAGTACTAGTATCTTTATGTAGTATATCATGCAATAGATGCTTTGTAAGTGACTGTTTGTTCATCACTTCACACTCTATCAAGGTCTCATACTCCGCATGAATCTAGATGTGTTTTTTTGTATAGAAACTCTTCCCCCTACCCCCCAAGTGGGTTTGTGTAGGCTGACCTACTGGGAGACTACTTATATCTCGGGGTGCTAAAGAACACTTCTTACCCACTTTAGGGCAATTTCCCCCAGCAGGTTTGCTGGAATTGGTGCTGTCTGTTCCATCAGAGTACCACGCAAATTGCTAAATCTATGTAACAGTGCTTTAAAGGCACTTATGGAATTTTAAAGAGGATTGGATTTTTTTTTAGAAAAAATATTGTTATTGAGGATGTACAAGCTTAAAAACATCAGTGCAAATGAAGGGACTGATGTCAGCTCTCTTACTTTCTTTGGCATCCAGATAGAAAAAGCAAACGACTTGAGAGATGGAATGTCACTTTTTCTCATTCACGCACACATCACACATGAACATAACGTTTAAAATAAATGTCAGCTAGAAAGAAAACAGGTCAGCTGATGTTTCATAACTGAAAAGAACTACCTTAGTTCAAGCTTGTAGACTGTGCAGCTCCCAGGACATTCATGTACGTCATGGTGGCTACAATAAAGGGAAAGATTGTTTCTGTACCTTTCTGTACCTTTGACATGATCTTATTTGATGTATCAATGGAGGAGGCACAGATATTGGCACCTCTAACTTGTGCATTTTAAATCCTATCAGCTGAGATTTTTGCTACTTTAGGTACAGGAATTCTGGTCTAGTTGCATACCTACACAGCACAGCAGTTAGTTGCACATTCAATGCAACTAACTAGGTTTTCAACAACAATCCCCACACCCATTTTTTTTCCATCACAGGATGTCACAGACTACAGAACTGGGGCAGAAAGACAAGGATACATGGCCCCTCATGTCCTTTCTGCCATCTCACCCTCAGCCAGAACCAAAAAAGTGGCAGTAAACAAGTCAGCATGAAATCCCACCATGGCCCAGTCCTTTCTTTGCTCTCTTCTTGAGTCAGAGGATGGACCAGTGAGTGGCAAAGGCTAAGTCTCCTTTTCTGTTGTTTACTCTCTCTCTCTCTCTCTCTGTGTGTGTGTGTGTGTGTGTGTGTGTGTGAGAGAGAGAGAGAGAGAGAGAGACAGTGTGACAGAGAGAGAAAGGGGATGGAGAGGGGGAAAGGAGAGAAGTATGAGGAGAATAAACAGCAAGAGCTGATCTTCTGCCTTACTATTATCTCTGGTTACTCATTTACCTACCATTCTCAAAGAGAAGGAATGGGAAACTTAAACGTGTTCCTCAGACTTTTCACAGGTATTTGCATGGATAGTCTTTAGATCAGTGCCATATGCAAGAAAAAGAAACCGCAATTTTTTCTCTCCTCTCCTGTGAGCCATTTCTTTTGTTAGTTCTGAGAAAATGTTCAGAGTTAAAAGTTGTTGTTGTTGTTTTTTGCAGAAGTCATGCAAAGTGTGCAAACTGAATAGCTAAACTATGTTATCCACTGCCTTTTTGCATGGACTTTCAAAAATTAGAGGCATCTTTTTGACTAAGCAGCTTTTCTTTCTCTGCTTTCCTGTGACAGTGCACTTCTCTTCACAAAGAGTAAAAACAGTAATTCTTTGCACAGATATTGAGCTAATTGCAGGGGAAAAAAAATCAATGTTTCCTAAAGAGCTTGTCTTCTCATTCTTGCACTGGAGCCAAGAAATATCTTGGGGGTTAATGACCTCTCCACTCTCAACATTTTGAGGCAGTTTGTTTCACTGAGAATTAGTAATTTCACAAGCTACCTTCATATCCCTCGCTATTTGTTTATTTATTTATTCTTTATTTTTAAATCAACACTTAAAATTTAGTGCGGCCACACTACATAAGGCAGCTTACAGCAGTTGAAATCAATTCTGAAGTGCAATAGTCTATAAAAAAAATCCTCTCACACAGAGACACATGTATGAAATAAAACAGATACAATAGATACATCAGGTAAGAGTGCAATAAGAACATACTGAACCTCCTAGGATAATTTTTTCCACAGTTTGGGAGGAATGACCAAGAGATCATTCCCCTTGCCCCCACCAATCCAACTATCCTCACTGTCAGGACTTAGGATGCACATGGGTGCCTTTTCTGATGTGTCATTGGTTGCCAGCAGGCTAGTATTAGTATCATGTCCAAAAGTGAGGGATGAAGCAGAGAATGGGGAAATGAAATCAAATGTATCTTGTAGCCACCACTGTTGCTTTCATTTGCATTACAGACCGATTTAAGCCAAAGCTGATTTAAGCCTCTCACATGAAACACAATTTATTGCCATTCAAGGGTCCTAAACTGATTTAAGTACTAGTATGTCAGCTTAAGTGGCTTACATAGACAAAAGGATGATGCTTTGTGTCAAGTATCACAGTGAAGACCTATGTTATCTGAAAGAGTTTGAAAGGTGGGCAGTGTTCATGTTACATTATTTTGCAGTCCAGGATGCCAGAGCCACAGTTTCCATTGCTTTGCATTCAGCATTGCATCAGAAGCAGAATCATCAGTCAGACTTTTGGACGCTGAGGTTCAGAAATGCAAATCAGGAATTAATGGCCAAGCTCTTGATTATGTAATTATACTCAACTTAGCAACATCTCCTGTTCCTCCCCTCACTTACTGGGTATCAGCTGTTATGAGAGCTGGGGTTCTGTTCTCCTGTTGATCAGGATGCAGTATACTGATGTTTCCACTGTAGGAATATTTGATGTCTATATCAAGCAGAGTGCAGTACAGCCAGTGCAATATGAGGATGGTTTAGTAAACAGAAGAAAAAAAAGTATTCAGGATTCTCCTGTAGGTTTAAAAAGGGGGAGAAAAACCTTACATTTATTATTTCAAGAAATCCATCATGGATAAGGAAGGAGAGAGACAAAAAGATTGCCTGAATTTCAGTAGAAGAACCTCTAAATGCTGGCTTTCATGAATAAGTGTAAGGCATCCTGAAGCAGAAGGCTTGTAGATGCTCCCTTCCAGACAAAGGAGATGAAAGACTAACTAACCTTTGGAAGAAGGGAGGAGTGGCATGGCGTGGCGTGGCGTGGCATCACTAGGGAGTGTGGGGTGAGTGGGCTGCACTGGGTTATACCCTCAAACAGGAGTGATATCAAGCCTAATGATGCCACTGGGGAACTGACCTCCACTGGCAGGAAGGAATCAAAAAGGCTTGAGTATATAGATCAAAGAAAGAACCAGGTGAAACAAAGGACAGGCATGCTCTTCAGAGCTCCGTTTCACTAATCACTCTGTACAAGCATCCATGCCTCTTTCCTTCCAACATCCACCCTTCTCACCAGTGCATCAATCAGAAGCAAGATCCCTGTTACAATTCCTCTTTACATGGGAGATTGCTTGTGGGAGTGTCATTATCGTTTACTAGCCTTACTTTGGAAGATATTAGATATCATTTTGATATCACAATTCGGCCCCATTATGCCACCCTCGGCCAAGTGTTTGTGAGGCCCCCGAACAAGCACAGGACTAGGCATGGCCATTGATTGCTGAACATTCCATTCTCCACCCAGGCAGGCCAGACTCAGCCAGATCTTGCTTTAGGAGACCTCCCTAGACAAACACCTCATCAAAGATGCACGCTAATACAAAGAACTCCCTGCCCCGAGCAGGCAACTTGACGAGCTAGACACTTAACTGTCAAGTACGCTGCATCTGCATACTGGCCATTCCATTGTCAATTCCGAATTAACTCAATCATGCTAAATTCTGACCTTTTGGAGACATTGTCTCGCGCCCAAACCTCATTGTTCTCTCCCAAGTACAGACTAGCTTATGGTCATACTTTCCCTATAAAAACCCCTGATTCCGAGACCTTCCTCGGATCGCTCTGAACTACCATCCAGCCTTGCTGCCACTTCGTCCGGCGAGCTTTCCCCTCAGCCTCAGTCCGAGACTGTGCACTTACGGACCTCTGCAGTGATCTACCCCGGCTTCGGACAGGTGTAGTATCGCCCAATTCAACAATCCCTCTTTAAAATCCTCTATACCGCTACCACCTTTATTTTCCATAGTTACTTGTGTGAGTGTGTTGCATACACTGTTTGCTTGTATTTAATAAAATCACAGTTATTATTTCATATTTGGTGTGCTTCTTGATTTGGCCTGACCCCGTAGACATTGGGTTTAAAGATTCCGCTGCTTTGCCCTGCCTCTCGTTTTGCTAACTTGTGCTCTGAGCTAATTTTCCCCACCAATAGTTGAGCACATTTGGAGTCCCTTGCGGGACCCCCAGTACACAGGGTAACAGGAAGGGGATGGCAGAGTGACTCGGCTGTGCCCTGACTGACAGGAAAACAGACCCCCTTTGCTTACAGCTGCCGTTTCCCAGTAAGACAGGACTGGAGGTCTATTCTTCTTCTTATGTATTGCTTACACTGTAGAATATATTGGGATTATGAATATGAATTAGTTACATATACATAGCTCTAGTCTATGTTATGCATTCAGAGCTGCTGTCATGAATTCTAGCCTATATATTTAACATTCTCCTTGAATGATTGAGGTCATCCATAGATAATCACTTCTTGCTGATCTCCTTTAAATAATTAAAGCAATGCTTAAGTCATTGGGCATTTTCCACACTAAGCCTTCCGCTAATTTAAGTGGGCTTTGGAACACATCCTATTTTTGTTTTTTTAGAGAGAGAGAGAGAGTGAATAGCACCAGACCTTCACATATGTACAGCAGCTAGAGAGCAAAGTAAAATATAGTTAAGATTAATGAACAAACCAAAAGATCAATTTCACATGAAATTGGTACACATCCGAATCTGACCATAGCAATTTGAATCTGGGAGTCTTTCATCATCATGAAATAGCCAAAAGAGCTAAATTGGCAAGGATGGAGCGCACAAGATGATCTGTCCAACAAGCAAATGAGCTGTTGTCTGGTCTAGTTCATATTCTTACAAGGAAATAGATGGACAAAACCAAGATGAAAATGATTTACGTATTGAAAGCATCACAATGCACATGCTCTAGAATGGATTTGGTCTGTCTTTGTGCATAGAAAACACTGGTGAGCCAGTTCTTGAATATTTGAATTAAGCAACACAGGTTTAAATTTAAACATAAGTTTAAATCAGATTAAAATTCCCGCTGCTCATTTTTGACCAATTTTAACTCAGATGGTCTGACAGAATGTATTTTATCAACTCAGATGGAACAGTCATCAGGAGTCATATTTTGTTGTAGTATTCATACAGTTCTATAAGATGGACAGCTTATGACTTCATTTGTAGAGTTGCAAACAGCATTCCCAGTTTTCAGTCACTTGTCCTGTCTAGGTGTGCATACATGTATGTGCACGCACACACTCACCAACACAGACAGAAATACTGAGATAAGAACTGTCCCAAAAATATATTGCTTTTTCCACCAAGGTAGTTTTTACAATACTGGACAGTGTAATGTTTTGGGGATCTAAAGTGTCCCAAACCATTTTTTCTGCAAGCCATCAGTGCTGAGACATATTCTGATTTTCAGTAAAGTAGACTAGACCCATTTTGGAGGGGGGATCAGAATTCACAATGAGGCCAGAAAATACATCTGTAAAATTAACTCTTCATTAACTCTGACCTTCAGTACATTGGAATTCCCATTCGGTCCTTCAGTATCCTAGAATCACTCAATGCAAAATATTTATCCACTTGGATCAGCATTAAGCAATATTCCTATAAGCTACAGGATAGTTATTTGAGGCCTTGGTATGAAATTCACCTGTGGAATACCACCAAGCTTCTCAGTTGCCAGTGTCTAAGTGATGGGTGGGCAAAATATAGTTTTGGGTCTGCATGCCCACCCATTTGCATTCATGTGTCTCAACCATTCTATATTCTCCAGGGTGACATTTCTCTGGCCAAAATAAAAACACAAAACACAAAAACAAAATGAATTGCCTCTCCAATTGTGTAAAGGGCTCCCTGCATTGTTTAACATAATTTCAATCCCAAATGAGGAGTCAACACTTCTGAGATTTGGGTGTTCTTGTTTTGTTTTGGCTCCTAGGCCTGCCGCATTTGCTCACAGTCACACTTCTAGTTAAGAGGTGGGCAAATACACAGGGCCAACTAACCCCTGACATACCTGTTTGCAGCAGATCTCCTCCCTGGAATGCCAAAACACCTCTGTTTTTCTTTAGAGCCCCTCTCAAAATGGCAACCAGAAGTAATGTTGTGTCACTTTCTGTTGCCATTTTGAAATGGACTCCAATGAAAATGAGAGTACAGTCGTCCCTCCAGATTCGCTAGAGTTTGGGGCACAGGATCCCTGTGAAAATGGAATAACTTTGAATAACTCTAGGCCCTCCTAAACCATATTTAACACACAAAAAAGTATGGTCACCATATTTAACCCACTGTGGATTCCTTTGAAACACCAGGGTTCCTTCACCAGACAGAAGTGGGTGGCTGGTGGGGCTTACTGCCACCTCCACTGCTGCCCCACACCATTTTTAATAGGGACTTACAAGCCTTGTTCACAGTTTCTCAGTCTCACGAGGCTTGCAATCCCTGTAAAAAATGGCATAGAGAGGCAGCAGAGGTGACAGCAAATAATCAGTGAATAATCAAATCTGCAAAAGTGAAACCCGCAAATATGGAGGGCTGACTGTATTCATGATGGCAGGGAATTACTGGAAGTTTCTGTGCTTGGTGGAGGTGTTTTTGACATGCTTGAGTAGTTTCTGTGCAGTTTTCCAGTGAAAATGTCCAAGAATTGCACTGGATTATTATTTTTTTAAAAAATGTGGCTGTCGGTTTTGACGGAATTGTTGGGGGAGCATTTAGGAGCTACAAAGATAGGGACTAGGGGTTGCATGTTGCCTGTGGGGTGCAATTTTCCCATTCCTGCTATAGGTGAAGAAAAGGAAACATTTTTCAATCTTTACCTTTGAGGACAGGGGTCCAGGCCTGAGGTGCCTGGCTGCTCCCACTTACTCAGCACTAAGCAGGACATTCTCAAAAAACTAGCTGCCGATTGGGATCATGTACACACTGAAGGAAAGAAGGGACAAAACTAAACAGTATGCATATTAAACTGGAGATGAAATATCTTTCGGTAAATGAAAGCTTTTACCTAACATCCTCCAAGGTCTTAAAAATACATCTTCCATTAAAATAAGATTAGTTCCTATAGATGCAACACGCTACTGAATATGCATAACATTTATTTAGTACAATTTAGAGATATTAACAACCTGTCAGAATCAAATCAATCCTTCAGTAAGTAAAGTACATCAGTAATTGCCAGTTGATGAAACTCGTATGGATTCTTTTTTTAATGGTGGTAGAATAAAAAAAAATCATTACCATTTACATTGATTTACACAAGGAATAAATTATTGATTATAGGTTCTATACCAGTGAATAGACTCTGAAGACATCTAAGCATTTGTCGAACGAGGAAGTAGTATCAGAACTGAAAGATGAGATATGATTTTAAAAAAAATGGTTGCATGTTTTAGTAGTCAAGAAGTGCATTTTGCCATTGAAGGGAATACATTAAGATCCTTATTGAGTAAGGAAGAGAATATTATACATTACTAATCCCAGCTCAGTATCCCAGCAGTATTCAATAGCAAACAAACCTTTGAGGATTTATGAATCTTCTTCTTTCCTCCACTTCCTTCATCACACTGTTGTTAGACCAAGCTCCAGTAACTGAGTTTCCATTACCTGCTTGGTATAATGATGAAAGTGCAATCATATTGGAATATGGAATATATATGGGGCTATTTTCATTGGCCAGTATCCAAGGCTATCATTGCACTTGGGGGAGCAGTTTCTGTGAATACAAGCAGGAAAGGGGAACTCCCCCTTCCTGTGTACAGCTCCCCTTGGGCATCATAAAAACCAGCCTGAAGTGTCTGGGAATCACTCTAGAATAGGTTTTGAGCACCAGAGGGAGCTGCACACAACAGGGGTTAAAAATCTAAATGCTGTCATATGTCATGTTGAATGCATCCCATAGATACATTTTCGAATGCTAGCATGATCATATGTTTCATCCATTGATGGAGTACCTTTAGCCTTATATAAGCTGATCCATTGCCTGGCATTCGATTTTTTTTTATTTATTTTTTTTGCAAGTCAGACATTATTCTACACAAGCAGTCAGAATCCTAGAGTTTCTATACGGTGCACAGTTATAGCAATCTAATACCACTTTCACCCTTCCTATAGAATCCTGGGATTTATACTTTACATAGAATTATCTGTTCGAGAACTCCAGTACTCCTGAACTATGGCACTCAAACGCTCTAGCACAGAATTCTCAGGATCACAATAAAGTACATATCTTTGGACTACATAGGATGGAATCAAGTTTGTTAAAGTGATATCAAACTGCTGCAAACATATAATGCAGATACTCTGTAATAATTGATAAGCATCAATATCAACAATTTCCAAACCACCCTGTAGTTTAGACAGACAAAAAGAAAGCAATTGGGAATGTGACAGTTGTTTTGCAAAGGGTTTTTGAAAAGTGAAAGGTATTTACTGTAAAATGCTTAAATATATATGTTCCCTGTCTCCTACACTTTTTATTTTAAAAAACACATTTCTTAAGAAAAGGAGTCAGTGTTTTGTTTAGAGAGAGATAGGTTGCTGTGAGCATTGTTATGTTATATTGAAAGCCTCTCCTTGATCTCCTAGTGCTGTCACTGTGAAAGGTGTACATATAGAAGCAGAATCATATCAGTATATTTTGGGGGTAGAGGAGGGGGAAGATAGTCATATTATTTGTACCTATCATTGGGATATAGATGTACCTGCAGGGTTACTGTAAATCGCCAGAGATCATATTGTTGTTGTTATCAACTTTTTTATTCAGATATATCTCACCTTCACCTGGCATTCATGATGTCTTACAAAAATTAAAATAGATACCAGTTGATCCTGCTTTACTTTCTGTCTACACATCGACAGAAAGTAAATAGGAATATCACAAAAAAACTGCCTGTTGAGCTCCCTTTCTTGCCTAATGTCTAAACAAATAGATGTTCAATATTGTAATGAACATTTTTCTCCAATAAACTTTACCTTAAAAAGAAAACATATGGCAATCTGCACATGCTTTGCCAGTAGCTGCCATATTGCTAAACTGAGCTTTTTGCAGTGCATACACTGATTCTAGTATTGACATTTTTTCTTGTACACATTTCTGGGACCTCAGAGAATGACATGCAAACAGCTACTTAGAAGATTAAAAGTATATTGATTTAATATTTAGACATAATTACAAAAGACTCTTGTTCTCTGTTTCTGAAAACATCTTCAAAGTTCCTCTTACTCTCCTTGCATAAATGTAAACCTCCTGGGCATGTTGATTTCTTAGCTGAAAGTGATGAAGATTCCAAATGCTTAGAGCTCTATATGCTTGTATGGTTGAGTGGTCTCCAGGTACACCTTAGACAGTCAAGAAAAAGTAAGCCCATTTCCACTCTAGAGTGGAGGAGTGTTTCACCACGTGTCATGAGTGGTGTTTTTTACTCTGACTTACCCCAGTCCCAATCTGCACGCCCTCCAGTTTCTATCAAAGTAAAGTGGAGAAAATCGTTTGTAGCTTCCGCATCGTCAATTCTCATGGAACTCCTATTCCCCGCTCTCGCTCCACCTCGCTGCTGCTGATCGGTCAATTAAAAAAAAAGTTGTAGAAACCATTGCTATGATTTAGCACAAGTGGTGTGAATCGATGTAATGCTTCTGCATGTAGGAAAAAAACACAGCAGAAAAAGTTTGGGTGGTTTACATAGGAGTTTTTCCATTTTTATAATACATCAGTTTAACTTCAATGTTAACCACGCTAAGACCTCAACTCGAGCAGAACCACGGAGGACAAAACGATGTCAAACTGGGTTAAGGTGCAGATGTAAAAGTGACAATATGATGCTACTGCTGTGTATCAGCCTTGTGTGGAAAGGGCCTAAGGCTTAAATGCCTCTGCCTTTGTGGGACCTGCAAAGTGTCTTCCCCTGGACTAACAGACAGGCTGGCTTGAGGTCTGTGGGATTTTTGAAACAGACTAGCTAGCTAGTGATTAGCTTTTGCTAGTGATTACCAGCTCTGTCTTAGGTTTTCCATCCTAGATATTCAGCTCCTAAACTTCTCTCATATTTACAAATGTATATATTAAATTTACATAAACTTACAAATTATGTAGTGCTATGCTTTTAACTCTGGATCTAGTGGACTCTCTGCAAATACAAAATTTTCACATTTGCTGTTCTTGTCATTACTTCTTGTAGTTAACAAATCATTATTATCTATTAGGATACAATTCAAACTGCTTTATACAAGCAAGTTGAGACAATAGAATCAGTATTTTATTTATCATAGGAATTTATTAGGCAAAAATAGATTACCATAGAAGTGTACACTGTCAAACCATAGAGGCCAGACATTGTGAGTGACTAAAATGTTTTTTCTTTAGAGGAGGAAGAAGAGGAGGAGGGAAGTGTTATGAAATCAAAAAACTTTCAAACTGTAGCCAGCATTTTCTAAACAGGATGATGAAAAATATGTTTTTGTTCCCATAAAATAAATCATGCTTGTGAGAAGATGTAATTGAGTTTCACAGTGCAGAAACATCCCTGTCAACCTTTTGGGTAATCAGTTATTAAAGCAGAGAAAAATGTAATGTGCAGCTTAACCTTGATGATTTTAAGACAACACTATGTGTGTGTGTGTGGATATAGAGGAAGATACTACAAAGTTGTATGATACCTTACTAAGTCTGTAGAGTATGACAACATTCAATGCATCATTCCCTCTTATTTTCCAGTTACCTTCCCCTATCATTTTTCATATCCCCAGAAATGGATTATCAAAAAGGATTCAAAACCCGACAAATACAATGAACTAGATATTTGCAGTTTGACCAAAGTTCAACTCACATTGGACTATTTCAGACAACATATTTCTGCAGACATGTCACAAAGAACCTTGCAAAGGTCATTAAACTGATCATATAACGTATTTCCAGTGGGACCCCCAGAATAATTGATGAATGGAAATGGAACCAAATTATTTGGTTCTTCATGGTAAGACCAAATGCTTACTTGTAGGATTGGAGACACTTGACTTAGCAGCAGGGGGCAGGTTTGTTCTCTGCTGCTGCAGAGGGTATACCAGGTCTAATAGTTTTAAGCTGTGGGGGGGTTGAATTTGAATGGACATTAGCAGGAACTTCTCAACAGGAAGAGCTGTGCTTGAATGGGATCAGTTACCTAGAATGGTGGAGGTATCTCTTTTCTCCGGGTATCTTCAGAAAGAGGCTAGACAACTATGTGCTGGGGATAGTGTAATGGGATTCCCTGCATGGGGTGGGGGAGTGCTGAACTCAATGGCCCTTCCAACTCTACGAGTCTATGCTTCTGAGCCAAGGGGGGAGGGAAATGTACCATTTGTAAGAATCCAGCTAGACAAATCTTTACGTTTCAATTCAGTTCAGTATTTGATTCTTGTAAGTAATGTTGACAGTCACTCTAGCGCAGTGGTTCTCAACCTGTGGGTCCCCAGATGTTTTGGACTTCAGCTCCCAGAAGCCCCAGCCACTATGGTCAATGCTCAGGGCTTCTGGGAGCTGAAGTCCAAAACATCTGGGGACCCACAGGTTGAGAACCACTGCTCTAACGTATGACCATGGTATTTGTATTTAATTCAAGGTCTGAGTCAACAGTTACTGTGTATACCATTTGACATCATAGCACTGGATGTATGTAGATGATGCCACAGTGAGTCATAGCATGTTGTAACCATATTGTTAGAAGCATCTATTTTTTGTCATTGATATATCTTGTTCATTGATAAGAGATGGGGTAGGGTGGGGGAAGCATTGTCGCATCGTCACATATGGCAAGTTCAATGTTTCAATCACTAGAATGTTATTCAGACATCTATTTATTCAGTTGGGTTCTCTTGCAGGGAACAGAGAGAAATATAAAGTCTTACACTTAGGCAGAAAAAATGGAATGTACAAATATAGGATGGGGGATGCATGGCTGGATAGCAGTGAGTGTGAAAGGGATCTAGGAGTCTTGGTAGATCACAAGCTGAACATGAGTCAGCAGTGTGATGAGGCAGCCACGAAAGCCAACGTGATTCTTGGTTGTATTAAAAAGAGTATGGTGTCTAGATTGAGGGAGAGAATGGTTCCACTCTATACTTCATTCGTTAGGCCTCATTTGGAATACTGTGCCCAGTTCTGGGGACCTCAATTCAAGAAGGATATCGACAAGCTGGAGTGTGTCCAGAGGAGGGTGACCAAAATGGTGAAGGGTCTAGAAGCCATGCCCTATGAAGAACGACTTAGGGAGCTGGGTATGCTTAGTCTGCAGAAGAGAAGGTTAAGAGGGGACGTGATAGTCATGTTGAAATATTTGAAGGGATGTCATGTCGAAGAGAGAGCGGCCTTGTCTTCTGCTGCTCCAGAGACTAGGACAAGGAGCAATGGATTCAAGCTACAGGAAAGGAGATTCCACCTGAACCTCAGGAAGAACTTCCTGATGGTCAGAGCTGCCTGGCCGTGGAATATGCTGCCTCAGAGTGTGGTAGAATCTCCTTCTTTGGAGGTTTTTAAGCAGAGGCTGAATGGCCATGTGTTGGGAATGCTTTGATGGGTGTTCCTGCATAGCAAGGGGTTGGACTTGATGGCCCCTGTGGTCTCTTCCAACTCTATGATTCTATGATTCTATGAATTTTCATGGAGGTGATGTTCACAGACTCTTAACCTGAGCCTGATTTCTTGAATACTGTATTTGCTGGTATATGAGACTCACTTTTTTACCCAAAAAATACTGTTTGAAAATGGAGTGCGTCTTATATGCTGGTGTGTCTTATATACTGGCAAATAGCATTTGCCAGTGTATAAATGGAATGTGTCTTATACATGGGTGTGTCTTATATGCCAGCAAATACGGGTGATTACTTTACTTGAGTCAGCCAAAATTGAACGGCTTACTTTCTAAAGGACACAGAAAAGGGAAAATATATGTAAGAAGTGCCTTCATTTGTCCCTTACATGTGCATGCATGCACGCACACACACACACATCGTAGATCTGGACAATTCAATACAAAGTTTATTTTTTAAAAAGTTTTCTTCTTTGAATAAGTGTCTAAATAAGTTTCTTTAAATAAGTGTTTTCTATAGTAACAAGTTAATTAGAATGGCCTCCCCAGTATAACACAAAAGTGTGGTCAACATTTCACTGCAGTCATTAAATATACACCTCCTCATAACCGTGTAAACACTTAGTTCCTGTGGACAGCACTATTAAAGAATTACATTCATTAGAGTTTATTGTTGAAACTGGAGCATATGCCAAGAAAAATGAATTGGCGCTTTGTACTAGCTTGTAAAAGCTACACTTACAAAACTGCCAGGCAGCTCAGCTAAATCCTTTTTATCAGTATGGAATTTGAGATGATGGCAAAGCTAGTCAGAAATTAAGCACCCGCCTGTTTCTTTTCCCCCTCCTTCTTGCTGCTGCAATTGCCAGTTGCATGTTATCTAGCCCATCACACCTGATCGCTCACCAGGGTACATGGTTTGTAGATTGTAAAGTGGAAAAGGAAATAATAAAAAATAATTAATGATCCATTGACGCCTGCCAGTTTTGAAGAGGTTACTTACCTGGTGCTTTTGAGCATTCCAAAACCATTTGACACTGGTGCTTCCTCCTGCCAAGCCTCTGTGTTTTCAATAAGCCTACTCCAGATTGCACAAATACGCTCCTGGGTTCCCAATTGTTCACCAGCACAAGCTGTCAAGGCAGCTCTTCCACTCAATTTACAACATCCGCAGATGTTCCTTAGGTTTTAGCATTTGGTGTGCTACTTCCATAGGCACCTAATCGCTTACTCACAGAGTAAGATCCTGGCTCAGGGCTGTTGGCTGATTATTCATGAAGCCACAGCCCAGCTGCAGGATATTGTTCTGTTTTGCAAAGGCTGGTTTTTAGTCACTATGGGAAAATGAATTGTCAGGAAGTGAATGCTTTACACCAAGAGCAGTCTTACTTTTACTCCTTTGATAAAAATGCAATTTCTTTTGCTCCAAAAAGCAACCAAGGAAGAATGTCTGGAGAAACAATGGCAATTCTCAGTTTTGTAGGAAGCATTTTGGAGGGAATCACAATGTAAACCACTAAAAAGCTTAATGGCCTCCCCGATGCCTCCCGTAGCCCTCAGAGGAGTCATCACCACCCTTTATCTTGGCTACAATTGACCTCTCGTTCACACTTGTGGTTCCCACTGACCCAGACGCCTTCTAGCACAGTGGTTCTCAACCTGTGGGTCCCCAGATGTTTGTGGACTTCAGCTCCCAGAAGCCCTGAGCATTGACCATAGTGGCTGGGGTTTCTGGGAGCTGAAGTCCACAAACATCTGGGGACCCACAGGTTGAGAACCACTGTTCTAGCAGTGGTGTATTTAAGTCTTTAACTCCTAGTCTCAAGTTAAGTCTCAAGTCTCTACTTTCAAGTCTCAGGTCAAGTCTCAAGTCTCTACTTTCACATCTCAAGTCAAATCTCAAGTCCTTATAAGATACTTTCAAGTCCTGAGTCAAGTCTCAAGTCTGGGTGCCCACTTTATAGCCCAAATTACATTCCAGAATTTTTGAACAAAATTGAATAAAGGCAGTTTTAACAATTTAAACTGAGTTAGCCCTCCATATTTGTGACTTTGCCACCTGCAACTTTGGAAGTGATCTTTCTTACTTTCCCTTCTCAAAGCTGGAGGCTTCTGTGTCAATGGGTGTACAAGGGCTTTCAGCTTCTGAACTGGGAAATAGGATCCTTCTTAGTCCCCATTAGTGAAGCTTCAAAAGCTTTAGAAGGAACGATCCTTCCTCCTCATGCCCATTGCCTAACACATTTGCTGTTCCCCTTTGAGATAAGCACCCTGTGCTCTGTGAGTCTTGTCTTCTGCTTTTAGGGAAAGTTTTAGAAGACTCCTCCAATATACAGCAGGAACAGGCTGCTGGGCAGACCTCAACCCCACCTTATGTCCATTGCCTAACGCATCTGCTGTTTCCCTCCAAGAAATGTGTCTGCACTTCGGGCTTGAGACAGATCATCGTATGACCAGTAGGCAAAAAGAGAAGGAAGCCTTGTTCAAAGTTGTAGGGTTTCGGAGTGAATGTATTCTGTTATTGAACCAAGGACACCAACTCATTCACCAAAAATACACAAGTCATGAGTTGAGTTGAGTCAGTGCATCATTTATTGCTGAGAAGAGTCTAAATCGAGTCATTGAAGTTCCTTAAGTGACTTGAGTCTGTGTCAATTGACTCAAGTCTATGTTACTGCCTTCTAGTCCATCTAAGAATGTTTCTGCTGCTTCTGCTATGTATTTGTGCTTTTCTGGTTGGTAATCTAACCTAACAGGAAATCACAAGAAGGGAAATGTCTAATATTAGGTATTATCTTGCGCCATATGTCCAGACTGTTGCCTAAGATAGCACACCATGTGTTTGAAAACCAGACCTTGGGAAGTTCCTTTCTTGGATTAAAACTCCCAGAATTCTCTAGGGGTTCCAAGAGTTGTGGTCTCCCAAAGGGGAACTTTTCTAGGATTTGCAATCATTTTAAACAGTAGCTGCAGGATTTCAAATGCCTAAATCTTCATTTGTCAAAAAGCACCTGTGTGTTGTTGGTATTCTCTTCAGCTTTCAAGCTGATCCTCTGTTTGCATTCAGAAAATGGGTCAAGTTGCTTCTGCTGTCCTCATTAATTTTATCTGTAGCTAGCAGCCTTAAGAAGTTCGTCTGATAATCCACCATAGCCATTATTCCCCCAATTTCCTTTAAATTCTCTGTTTTTACGGCCACATCTCTATATCTGGTATATTGGGGGCAGGGAGTGAGAGGGAACTAGGGAGACTGCCCCCCCCCCAGATATGGGCTGGATATGAAGAGGGGCAAATGGACATCTTTAAGAAAAATGCTCTAGGAAAATATATTTTCCCATTTAATGAGGTTTTCCTCCCCTCTAGGTAAAAATGGAACAAACAAACAACTCTCCTATTCAGAATAAGGGCAGGGTTTTTTTTCTCTCATTCTAATTTCATTGTTTGACACATACAGACAAATCTGATTGGCCAGAGAAAAATATGATGTTGCATACTGGAAGGGATCACCTTGGGAAGAAGCGTAATTTCTTTTTAAAATAATGATGTAGCTGTGAGCAGGTAGCACGTAGAACATGAGGAAGGAAAGTAATTGGAGTTTCTATGAATTGTTATTAGAATGATGCCAAGAAAGATGTCATATCTAGTTTAGTTTGTATGTGTTTTCATCTTACGCTTTATCAGAATTCAGAGAAATTCTGATATGGGTAGGGTGCAGATCGTGGTTGATAAAATGTCTCTATTGGGTTGGCCACTTGTCTTTTCAAGCTTTCTCACAGGTCATTTTAGATACTTTGTGATTGTTAAAGAAGTGAAGCCTAACTCTAGACTTGCAGTGATTCTGAATTAAAAGTAATGCCAAAGCAGCGTGCTTTCTTGGTTTTTTCTTTTTATGACTAAAATTATTTTTTCTGAATAGATCTTTCTTAATTCCAACCCATTTTGTCACGGACTACTTTACATTCTTGTAAATTTAATCAGGTTTTTCATGATTGCTGGGATACACTGATAAGTCTGTCATATTACAAAGAAACTGAACATATTCATAGAATCATAGAATTGGAAGAGACCACAATGGCCATCCAGTCCAACCCTCTGCTGTGCAAGAACACACACTCAAACCACTTCCAGCAAATGGCCATCCAGCCTCTGTTTAAAAACCTCCAAAGAAGGTGACTCTACCACACTCCAAGGCAGCATATTCCACTGTCAAACAGCTCTTGCAGTCAGGAAATTCTTCCTGATGTTTAGGTGAAATCTCTTTTCCTGTAATTTGAATCCACTGCTCTGTGTCCTAGTCTCTGGAGCAGCAGAAAACAAGCTTGCTCCATCTTCAACATGACGTTCCTTCAAATACTTAAACATGACTATCATGTCACCTCTTAACCTTCTTTTCTTCAGGATAAACATACTTAGCTCCCCTTCTTCCACCTTCTGGACAATGAAGTTGTCTGTAAGGCAAGTGAGGAATTTGTTGGACCTGAGAGGACAGATGAAATCACTTAAGAGAGAGTATTAAGAGAGAGAGTATAAAGACAGAGTAATGAGTAACAGTTTTGGAAAGCCACCTATATGTAAAAAGGAATATTAATTGACTGACCCCAAGTTACTTCTTTGTGAATATCCACAGATTTCAACCCAGTTGGCTATAGAAGATGAACTCAGTTGTTCTACAAAGAATTCACAATAAAGTATAGGCCGGATGAATATCACATATCTTGCCCATAATGATTCTCAAGATGACATAGATATCAAATCATACCAATCACCATGTAAACTATAATACTCTCCCCATGTGCTCAGCAGCTGCTATCAAGTATCACTGTTATCTAATGACAAGTCAGATGATCTTTGGTATTGTTCTGTTGTGGGTCCAGAAGTAACAACGTTAGGTACATGAAGGGATTTTGGAGATATCTTCAAAGAGTGTAGTCCAGAGGAACTTGGGAATCCTCTTCCATATTAAATACCACTTCTCTGATAGATTTCAATTATAATAGCATAAAGACTCAGGCAATCGGGTAGCTGCATTTTATGCCTTGCATTGTCAAGACTTTAACAAAGATAACCAGATAGTATAATTCACATTTCATATATTTCTGGTAATTTGTTTTTAAGAAATTTAATGAGAAGCAGTTTTTCCTTTCTCCCATGTAGGTTTGTGAATGTGGGTAAACTGATGAGGCAGAAAATTATGCTGCTGTTCTCTGTCATCTTGTCCTGCCCCATAAGAATTACCTTGCTGCTAATGATTTTGTTCTAAATATTTTGCTCTAATATTCTGGTGCTATTTACCACCAGCGGGGTGGGGTGGGGGGGTGTAACTAGAGAGGGAACAAAATGAGAGAATTGCCTCCCCATAAGAATTCTGCTCCTTCCATCAAAGTTTCCTTTGGTCTGCAAGTTTCTAGCACTGGAATAACTTAAAATGCCAGTTGAACATTTAGAAATACAGTTTAGGCATCCAAAGAAAAGGGTCAGGCAAAGGGGAAAGCACCAAGGGGAAGTGAACACAGGAAATATAAGTTCAAGATTTGTATAATTTTCAATGCCTCACACTCTGCAAAGCTAAAAAAAAATAGGGCCAAATGAAAATTTATTGGTTGGGGGTAGAATTCTTATAGGGAGACAATGCTCTCATTTCCCCCCCAATAGCTACATCCCTGGAATAATCCAGTCCCATCCAATCCATATTTCTTTACTTATATCTTACCTTTCTCTCAACGTGGAATCATAGCACAGATTCAAACAAAGTACAAGTTTGAAAACAATGATTGTAATTTAAACTGTGACAAGAATCAAATGAACATTCCTATTAAAAGCATCACCAATTTGAACAGTTTTAAAGCAGATAAAACATAACAATAATAATAAAAGCACATCACACAGTCACATGGCCCATTAGAGTTAAACACACAATAACGGAATGGAATGTCAGAGGAAGATGTGCATGTGCATACTAACCTTCCTCTCAATAATTAAAAATAAATAGTGATATTTTGGTGCCAGGCTAGGGAATGTGTCACAGACCAAAACACAGTCCCAGCAGAGTAGAGCTGAAGCTTGTCAAGCAGTAAGCAGAAGATTGGCCTGCTCAGCTGGCAAAGGTGGAGGGCTAAAATGAGATCTGGCCGATCCAGAGGCGTCATATTGCCTGCCAGTCATTCAAAAGGCAGATGCATACCCTCCAGTGTTACGGAGGTAAAAGCTGGGATACCTATGGCCAAGCAGCATCAGAGTGTGGTCAAGATGCCCAAAGTTATTAATGAGGAAGAATGTACAAGCTAGGAGAGGCTGCAGCAGCTTGCTTTTGTCTGAGCCTACAGGGAAGGGCCAGATTCTGCCCTGTCTCTCTCCTCCCCCTGCTGTGTTGAGTGCAAACTAGGTTTGCACTTCCAACTCAGCTTGCAGCACTTGAAGTAAGCTGAGGACAAAAGGGGAAGCAGGAGGAGAAGAGAGAAAGTGGGACATTTTAAAAGTAGCTGGAAAAGTGGGATGATAGAGGATTAACTGGGACTGTCCCGGACAAATGAGGACAATTGGAGCGTACCCCTGCTCTTTTTGAAGATAATTTCTGAAACCCAAACAAACATATACAGTCCAGGGCCAGCCACAGACACCAGAATCTCTGGTTCAAGCCCCTACAAGCCTTTCTCTCCAAAATCTGCAAAACTTTTGTAAAGACAAATCATGACTCATTTCTCTATTAGGAACTTCAACTAGTGCTTGCTAGTTTTAATCTGACAAAATAACAGAAAAAAGATGCTTATTTGAACTGTAGAATAATTGGAGCTGACGGTGTTTCCATTGTATAGAACAGAGCTTTCCAAACTTTTCATGTTGGTGACACACTTTTTGGACATGCATCATTTCGCAACACATTAATTCAGTTTTACTAGCAAGCCAGAAATTAAACAGCAGAAAAGACAGCTCCCCCACTCCGATCCTGGCTCACTGCCATTGCCCTCCCCAAGAAAATACCCTGGTGAGGGCGGCAGCAGCAGGAAAGGCAGCCCCCCTACCTGATCCTGGCTGGCTGCTATTGTTCTCACTGAGGAAAGACCACAGTGAGGGTGGTGACAGAGGGAAAGGCTGCCCCCTTTCTGATCCTGGCTTACTGCCATCACCCGTGCCAAGGAAAGACCCTGATGAGGGTGGCAGCAGCGGGAAAGGCAGCTCCCCTACCTGATCCTGGCCCACTGTTGTGGTGGCAGCAGTGGGAGAGCTCGGGGGGTGGGAGTCTTTGTCAGTCCGTGGAGGTGACACACCTACATGCTTCAAGTGACACTCTAGCATGTCGTAACACACTGTTTGGAAAGCCCTGGTATAGAAGCTTCTTGGAGCATGACTTGTCTCAAAGGATAATGTGTGTGTGGGAAGGGATTGTGAGGCTGTGCCTATAACCCTGTTGAGACATAATTCCACCCAGTTCTGGCTCCCCCAAGATCTTGTATAACATACCCTCAGATGGGCACAAAAGCATGGATAAGGCTGTGAATACATATAGGATTATAGACTCATAGAGCTGAAAGAACCATTGGTCCAACCCCCTGCCAGTGCAGGAACTCTAGAAGGTCCATCACGTTCTGAGCCAAACTATCACATTCTTACAGTCCTGATATGTAGGCAGAATCTTTTTTTTCCTTGAAATTTCAGTCTATTTATTGTGCCCTAGTCTCTGGAATAGCAGAAAATTAGCCGCTCCATCTTCCACACATCACATCTGGCCCCACAGCCATGGATTGAGCCAAAATTCCTTTTCTGCAAACCTTGACACTACATATGAGTAACACATGAAGGGAGATGGAATTGATTAAGGCCGATAGAGACAGTACATCAGTCAAGCTGGCTTCACTTAAACCTTTTATTTGTCAGTACAGCAGCTTGCTTGTGCCAAAAAATTATAAACAAGGATATATTGAAAGCTTCATTTGTTTAAAGTGCCAGTCCCCGGTATTTATAAACTTAATGCAATGGAAATCATTACAAAAGAAGTGTAAAAGGAGGTTGTGTGACCAAGAGGAGTTAATGAGAAATTCTTCATTTTATGCAGTCCATATTGGATATGTTAACAAAACTGTCAATACGAGGTGAGGCAGTTGGCCAGAATCATTCTTTCATCTTAGGAAAGTCTACTGACTCCATGGATGAAAAGGTTATGATCAATACCCCAGGAAGAAAACAAAACATTCTTTCTTTGGGAATTTACAAAGTTAACACCTACACAATCTTGACTGTGCAATAATCCATTATGTTGACACATTAAATTTCACATATCAAATGAATTATTCACAGACTTAAAAAAAAATCCTCCCCATGTTGAATCTTCAGAAAATCAACATTTTCATAAGAACTTCAGATCAGACCAATGGTCTTTCAAGGCCAGCATCATACAGGCACTTTTGGGAAGCCCATGGACAGGTTATAAAGATGAATTCTTGGAACCAAACCAAAGGGGAGAACCTAAAGCATTTTTTCTGTTCTGACATGTCTGGCATGTAATAACCAGCAAGAGGTCTCACAGAACCCTCAGAGAATATGGCAAGATGAATACACGTTTGGGATGGGTTATTTTCAGTTCAGAAAATTACCCAATTTTGCCAGATTCAAACCTGGGAGAAAACAAAGCTGTCAGATCTGGATCTTCTGGAACATCATAGTGGTGGACTCTACTCTGCAGCAGGGAGAGTGCAGTCTGTGGACTGACTATGGTTCTTAAACCTATTTTTGAAGCCTACTAGGTCTCTCAGAAACCCCCAAAAATTGAGAGAGAGAGAGAGAGAGAGAGAGAGAGAGAGAGAGAGAGAGAGAGAGAGAGAGGAGACTTTTGTTCCAAAGGCCCCTTAATGGGCATAGTTTCACCATATTTTTGGCAGGGGGAGAGTGGCTAAGACCAGGAGAAGCCTTTGAAAAATAGGAACAGAATGGAGCACTCTTAAGAACTGGGATGGCTTTCTTGGTTCCTTTCATACTATACAATTATAGTCATATTATTCCACGTTAACTGCCATGGTTCCATCAACAACAAACAACAACAAACCCTAGGATTCCACAGGATGCATCCACGGCAGTTAAAGTGGAATAATAGCACTATAATTATGTAGTGTGAAAGAGCACCACAAGTGACCATCCCAATCTTTGACAGCTATCTATCCCTCTGTACTCTATCCTATGTATGTTCATTTCATCATCTCAAGCAAGTGTACCTGTGTAGCTTCACTTCAGATGCTGACACAAACACCTACAGCTAGAGGTGGAATTTGTAGCTGTGATTCCACTGCCCCACCCATTTTTTTTATCCAGCTGGAACATCCACAAAATATCTGAATGGTTCCCATGTCAAGAAATAACAGTTTCTCTCTGGGAGAAGAGTAATCTGCCTTTCTATGCGTTGTTTTGTTGTTGCTGCTGCTGTTGTTATTGTTGTTGTTGTTGTGTGTCTTCAATTTATTTCCAACTTATGCTGCTGTTGTTATTGTTGTTGTGTGTCTTCAATTTATTTCCAACTTATGGTGACCTTAGGGCAAACTTATCACAGTGTTTTGTGGGGCTGAGAGTATGTGACATGCCAAAGGTTGGCTGAGCAGGGAATCGAATCCTTGTCTCCAGGATCATAGCTCAAATCACTATACCATGCTGGCTCTCGCCTTTCTATGTACATCCCTCTTATTGCAAATTCCGTCCAACAATGAGCAATAGGAAACTTCTATTGAAACATGTCATCTGACTTTAAAAACAGATAATTTTTTTTTTTTAAGGAGAGAGCTTCAATCCAGAAAGTAGTGGTCTCCTTTTAAATGCCGTTTTTAAAATGTCCAGTTTTAAAAAGCCCAGTTGTCCCCACACACACACAAAAGGAGGGGGGAGTAAGTTCTTCAGTAGTGGTATAAATATTTGACTATTTTACTTGCAAGGAAGAAGGAATACTTGGGCAGTTTCACACTGCTGCAAAGAAAACTAATATTTCCACACAGTTTTCATCTGGTATTCACATATCATGAAGTATTGTAAGAAATTATTTCACACAGAACTACATTTTTTTAAATATATGAAAATCATGAGATTTTTTAAAATGCAGAACCACAGTTTGGATATAGTCACATTTGTATGTACATGTACAAGGTTGCACAAAAAATTCCAGGGTGACTATTTTTTTTTTGGTACAAGATCATTTTTTATTATTATTATTTATTGTTTCCAAATACCCATGAGGATTTCTTGTGCAAGATGTGTGTATATATGTATGTGTATGTATAAAACCCAGCTATCTTGCAGAAAACTCATATGGCTATTTGGATTTTTTTTTTCAAAATATATGTGTTTTCTGTGCAAAACCTCATGAATTGCATGAAAAGAAGCTGTGTATTTCCACCAAAAATAATTTCCCAGAATATATATGCTTGTGTGACTACTAGGCAAAAACTGTGCAAAATTCTAATCACAATGCTAGTCTTCCTGAAAGTTGGAAGCTTAGGCCATTTCCTCACAATGTCATTATGTGCAATAGTGGCAGGTTGTTTCCAGTTCAGGAGCCATGCTACCACACGACATCATTGCTACCAGCTGCTATCCCACCCCGAAGCATCGCCAAACCACGGCATTCTATTTCCAGAAAATATCAGTTAACAGCCTCCTTTGATGCTTCAATCTTGTCAGCCATCTTAGTGTGGTACCATTATAGTGCTTGATAGTATTTTCTGTTCTTGTGGCTTCAGGAGTGGGAGGGGTGTGGGTGTGTCCAGCTTGTCCTTCCCTCAGTGGCTCCCATGGCTTGCCAAGTTCAGAATCTACCACCTCTCCATGTTTATTTTACATTTCTTCTTTGCATTAAAGCTTTTTTAAAAGACATTTTTAAGCATTATAGTGCAAAAGTGCAGTAGTGTACTGGCACGTCATGCTGGTTACAAAATCGCTATGCTAGTATGGCTTCCAACCCCCACAAAAAAGCTGCCCAGTCAGGAGTGGTGGGGCAGAGTGAAGGCAGGGCAAGGGAGTAGCCAAGAATGCTGTAATGTGGAAGGAACACCAGTGGCAATACCACTACTCATCCAAGTAAGGCAGAAGGGTGTGGAAGAGAGCATTCCTAACCTGACAGCACCATGCAAATGACAATGCTGTGACTGTAATGCTACAACGTGATAATGCTATCTAGTGCAAATATTGCCTAAGTTATCTTCCTTCCTTCCTTCCTTCCTTCCTTCCTTCCTTCCTTCCTTCCTTCCTTCCTTCCTTCAGCTGGGGGAGTTAGATAATGAATAAAGGTGAGCTCTACTCCTTGTTCAGCAGTAGAGCTCACAAGCATATGGATAGAAATCCTTATGATAAAATGGCTACAAAAGACTATCTCAGGGCAATAGAATAGCTAGAATAATACAGTTATTTTGAACTGCTGAATTGTCTTTGAAAACTTCCTGCCCTTTTGTAATTGTATACCACAGTCTAATTACACTTTCAGGAATATAAATTACTTGCTGGCTAAAGGGCATACCCGCCAGCTCTAGCAGACTAAAACATGGCTAGAAGTGCAGGTTGAAGCATATACAGCTTGTTTCCTTCTACTCCATCTTCGTCTTGCCTCTAATTTAGCTTCTAAATATGCTGGTCATGAGCCTAGTTTATGTCCGACACAATTTTTCAGCTTCTGCTGCAGTCTTGATCATTCAAAAGCTGTCTTAACATAAAGGATTTTCATCAAGGAATCCTAGGAACTTGTGTATGTAACAGATCTTTGGTCTCATCACAGAAGAACAATTTCCAATTTTCTTTGAAGAAGTTATAGTAGCAAAATTGGTTTAAATCTGTAGTGTAACCATGCCCCTAATGATGAATAGGTTAACAAGCTTAAATTTCTCTGCCACAAGTTCTTTCTTCATCTAGTAGTAAGTGACTATTTCCTCTATTGCAAGGTGCATATTAGAGATTCAGAAGCAAGTAAGTCATGTCTCTTCTATGCTTGAAAGCATTTTCACACAGTTCTGCCAGAACTGCACGCCTTGCTCATATTGCCACTTCATGCTTGCTGAGTTTAAATTGCTTTGGCTGAGTGCCATAACAATATTACTTTGGTAGCTTGGGGTGGGGTAGGCTGAACTACAATTTATCATACGTTAAACATTTTTTTTAGCTCAGCACTTCCCGTATCTGTTGGCTGTGCTTAATGCTTGCTGTCTCAACCACATTCACACATATTGTTTAGCCATAGACTATCAGTGGCTTCTGGTCATTGTGGTTACCTCCTATATCAGAGAAAGCATACCATGAAGTACCAACTGTTGAGGAATGTAAATGGGAGAGTGCTATTATCCTCATGTCCTAGCTGATGATTTTCCACTGGTATCTCTTGTTCTAGCTGGTGATTTCCTGTCATTCAACCACTTGGGAACAGTGAGGGACAAAACATGATTCAGGATGGTCCTTCAGATATTCTTCTTGGCAAGAAAACACATACTGTCTTCTGAGAAACAGTATGCACTGAGGTATAATTCCAGTTGCTGTCCCAATGAGAGTTGACCCGTTGAATCAATTCTGAATGACTCTTAAGCATAAACCTCATTATTTTATTTTGTCTAATCTCGTTGGGACGAACAATTGGATTTAGAGTCACATCCTTTTTATATGATTCTCGATTGTCTCATCATTTCACATTATTGGAAGTGCAAGGGAAGGTCATACAGTTAAATATTAAGAAGACACAAATAACAACCACAGATGATTCATATAACTTTAAAGCAAGTAACAAAGACACTGAAGTGATTAAAGATTTCCTATACCTTAGCTCAGTCTTTAACCCAAATGGAGATGGCAGTCAAGAAATCAGAAGATTAAGGTTTGGAAGAGCAGCCAAGAAGGAACTATATATGAGTGTACAGTCATGTCATTAAACAATGCGGTCAGAATCATGCAAGTTTTGTGTAAGTTTCTTTTCTGAAATACAATAGTTGTAATTTAATTTTGATTTTTTATTTGGGCATAGTTTAAAACTTGCAATAAAATAATGGAAAGCGGTAGGAAAAGTGGAAGATTCCATTACAGCTAAATTGATTCAATCAAGGAAGCCACAACCTTGAGTTTGCAAGACCTAAGCAGGGCAGTTGATGACTGGGATCTTGGAATTCTCTCATTTATAGGGGTGCCATACATTGAAGTCAACTTGATGGCAAATAACAACCTTATTATGTAATGATAATTACATAAAGTTTAACAACTTGATGCACTAGGCAATCATTATCCCTGTTTTATAAATGAGAAACAGCAAGTCAAGACTAGCTCTATCATTATACAGAGTGAAATGGCCTCCTTAGGCAGAAGGTGATGGTGTTACTATCCCGTACACTCCCACTCCATGGTAAGTGTAACTGGTAATAACATTTCTAATATAAAAATCACACACTTTTGGCTGGAAGGCCTGTGAACAAGGATTCTCAGTGCTAAAACAGACAATTTCATCATGGCCAGGTCATTAAGTTCAAAAGGATTAGTTGGAAAGTCCCAGCACAGATGGGCTTGCAATAATCCCCTTTATGACTCAACCTTCAAGTACAATAGCAAATGCAACTGCCTCAGTGGAGTAAGTGATGGCCATCAACCTGTAACCTCTTCCTGCAAAAACTCTCATTTGTTCTCTTGCCTGCCCAGACATTAAGAGGCTATCACAACTCCCATCAGTGCTTTGTCTCCTGAAGTTAAGACCATTACTGCATTCCAGACTCCTTTTGTTTGCTCTGCCAGACAGCAATTAATACATTCCCCTTCAGGGCAGGAAACAGGGTACTTAAACCCTGGCTCCAAGTCCAACAACTCATAGTACATCTTGGACAGATGTAGGTGTGTCACTCTGTCTGTTGGTTCCCTGATTCTTGTGCCCTGAACTACCTTCAAACTCTTGCTTGAGCTGTCTTACTTCGATCTTCTGCTTCTGGAATGGTAATTATCATCCACTTCACCTCAAAATCTCTTGCTATCCAGCCTGTCTCTTCTTCACCTTTGCTAGTCTTGTGTTGTTTGTGAGACTGCTTGATTGCCTGCATGTGTTTGTGAATTCTTCCAATAACAACATTATTTGACTCTCAGCTGGTGTCCTACAGTTACTGGTATACACAGGTGAAAAGATCCCATGGTTACTCCCTTCTTGCAGGTCTCTCTTGAGCTATAATTCCTCTATCTTTCTGGAGACGCTGGCACTGCTGGAGGACCTCAAGGTCCCCCATCTCTTGGAGTAACAACAGTGGTAAGTTGTCAGAGAATGGCAGTGACATGTTGGAGCATAGAACTGTGTGTGCCACACCTATTTCTGCCCTTGCATGCCATGGAAGATGGTACCCCTATTTGTTCAAGCAGAAAAGTGGAAGTGGGCAAAGATGCCATTGTGATAGATGACAGCTCTGAGGTCAATGAGCAACTGATTATGCCAGGAACAGAGCCAATGATTGACCAAACCAGCTTGCAAACATCCCCATCAGTTGAAAGACAAGCAGAAGCAGAGTTGCCCCAACCAGCTCCAGAGGAAAAGGGAACCAGCAGTGATTTAGAGGAATCACATTCACCTGTGTCCCGAATCACAGAGAGCTCAGAACAGCTCAGAGAGAAGCCACTTTGGCTAGATTAAGGAAACAGAACAATGAAGAGTAACACCTGTTTTCAGTGGCTATTTAAGTCTGTCAGCGTGGCTTGCTGTTAGCTTCTAGCAAATTACTATGTAAGCCTTCACAATCTTTGTGGTCTAGCTCCCTTCACCCCTCTGGATGGACCTTCAGCTTTCTGGACCTTTTGGATTTGACCTTGACTTCGCTTGGCTCAGCGTTTCCACTTGTTGTTTGAACTGGACACTTCCCACTGCTGCCTCCTCCTCTTGGGCAAGTACCTTTGCCTCCCCTCCCTTGCTGGGAGAGAGGCACAGGCAGGGAGTTGGACTCTGACAACCATCTTGTACTTTGCTTCTCACGTCAACCTGTTTGGGTCAGTCTTGAAGACGGACAGTTCTCAGAAGCCACAGACCAGATTCAGGAATTCTGGAACTTACTTCATTAGCATGGAAGAAGGGAAAATAAGAGCAATAACACTACTTTAGTTCCATTTTTTGCTATCATATTTTTGCCATTCTCTTCATGTTCAGGACAAACTTGTGAAGCAAGAAGACTCTTTTCTACTTGCATACAGTCTATGTGCAATGTGGAACCTGTTAGAACCCTAAGATCTGCTGGGGAAGGCTTCTCTTGGTCATGCTACTGTCTCAGGCTCACCTGGTGAGGACAGAGGCAAGATCCTTTCTGAGTGGCTGCTCCCATCCTGTGGAACTCTTACATGGGAGGATAGGCTGGACCCCTCTCTGCTTTCCTTTAGCAGGTAGGCAGGCAGATATATTTCTTTTCAAGCAGGCTTTTAATGGGTGAGCTAGGGAGCTTTTATTTAGTTATTAGCCTTTTTTAAAAAAATGTTAGTCTTCGTAATATGTTCTTAATGTTATTAATTATTTTAAATTTTAAATGTTTTTTTAAACTTTTTGGAAGCCCCCTTTGGTGTCACTTTGTGAGAAAAGGTGGCATATATATACAACTAGTGTATTTACCCCTGGCGCTGCTCAGGATTTTATTTTCTTATAGGTAATACTTGTTAGAAATACCTTAGGAATTACCTTACCTTACCTTACCTTAGGAGTTAGATGTGGTTGAAATACACAGATTTGAGTTCCTGTGTTTTTAATTCCCCAAATTGCCTTGCCCAGTACTTGTAACTTTTCCCCATACTCCCCAATCCAATCTGTATTTAGAGTTGTTAATATACAGAGGTTCGGTTTCTGAAGGAATACACTGGCGTCCTCTTTCTTGCTGCTAAGCCTCATCTCCATAGCAACTGGCCTGAGGCCCAAGAGTTCTCCAGCTGAGAATTTAAAAGGCCCTTCCCTAACCTGCCAACCCCAGGATTCAATAGAATATTCTCAAGAAGCCAATTCTATGACATCTTCTTGCCTGACACAGCCAATCATATGAGGTCTTCACCTGCCTGACACAGACGAACTCACAAACTTGGACTTTTATATATTAGATAAATAAATAAAAAATCATTGTCCAGGTGAATTGCAAGGGGGAAAAACAATTTTGCCAGGGTAATTCTGGCCTTTAAACTTGACTCCTGCCCCAACAACCTTGCTCAAGAATATTGTTTCCCTACTGCTATTAGCCATGGGAAAGGGGCAACCTTCATCAATGATACTGAAAGGGCACAAAGATAGAACATTTTACTCCTCCCACATGTGATTCCTATCACTTTCGTTGCTGCTAACAACAGTGAGACAAGAGCAATCTGTTCCCCACCACCTGGTTGATACCTGATTATCTGGATGACTGGATGAACGAAGAAAGCACTCATGAAGTCTTGGGAAATGCAGTAAGGGTATCTGAGGCTACATGCATACCTTGGGCTACTGGCTTCCCACATGTGAACTACTTAATCACAGTAGCTGCTAGAGTAGAGAAGTGGACCCCAGATCTAATGGAGCTGTTTTAAAGACATAAATATTCTACAAGATATGGATCTGATTTCCTGCTCTTCCTTCTCCTTCTTCCGAAGATGATGATGATGATGATGATGATGATTCATGCTAAGAATATTATGCTTTTCACAGACAGATGTGCCTCTCAATTAAATGATGATGGCCTCTTCAAAAATTTCTCTAGGGCCATTTCCGCACTAGACCGTTATAGTGCTATGATTCCACTTGCAACATCCTATGGAATCCTGGGGTTTGCAGTTTAGGGAGGGGCTGACTGGCCCCTCCAAAAACTGCAAGCCCTGGGATTGCATAGGATGGAATCATAGTGCTATAACAGTCTCGTGCGGAAATGGCCTTGGAGATACAAACGCCTACTTAGTAAATATACTGGAGTTTGCTAGAATGTGTAATAAGCTTAATATGATTGCTCAGTCTCATTAAGGATTATCTAGAATACAAGCACCTTTTCCAATATGACTATTTAACACTATAATTTCTATTAAAAGATATTTACTGCAGCCCTGCTGTCACAGTAAGTAAATACTGTTCCCTGCCCCCCCTGCTTTCTTCTCACCAATAACACTTGAGAATGGCACACTGTTTCATTAGCTGTCTAGCCACAGACAGCTTGATTGCAGCCACAGAACTTGACTGCCTGCTGGGAAAGATATTGCTATTATGCATGTGATAAGTGTCAAAGAGATGGGGATTTTGAGTTGGGAGCTGTCAAAGCAGTGTCGCCTCCAAACCTCTTTACACTGCCTAGGAAACTGAGCCCTGTCTTGATTGTCACAGAACCTGTTTAGGATTACGTTGCCATGTTTAAAAATTTCTATTTTTCGCTTTAATCTTATCTGGAATTCTGCACAAATTTAATATCCTAATAGTGATTAAAAGAGTGCCTTTGAGAAAGAAAGCCATGTTGTGAGTGCCAAACGAACAACAGACACATGCTTGATGAATTTTAACATATATACATTTGTTTGTGTGTGCATGTGCATGTGTATACACACATACACACACGCATTCCCTTGTCTTTTTACTTCCAAATAATGCTGTTCTTTCCTTGCATTGGCCTTGATAGATTGTGTTTGAATGCTTTGTAACAAGATCCCAAAATAGCACTAGTTCAATTGTTACAGAAGTAATGACTTAAGTGCAGTAATTACTGATCCATTAATTGATGCTTCTGCTGCTCTTTCATACAGACTTAAGCAAAAAAATTTAATAATTTGCATCTGTCACATCTGAATGTTAAAAATATCAGCAAACACATGAGAAAAACATTTCTAGATCAAACTATGCAGTAGAAAGAGCTCTTATTTGGTTAAATTCTGCATATTTTAATGTCATATAGATTATCTGTTTCAGGACATTTTGGTCTCTGAATTTAATTTTTTTCCGAAGTTGTTCTTGAATTATTTCCCACATGTTTTGGTATTTCTTTTTTGCATTTTTGTAACTGAAATTATATATAGTTTAAAAAAAACACTTCTAGATGTCCTTTTTTAAAGAACAACTTCTATGGGTTTATGAAACATTTGCATGCTGGATCTTGAACAGTTCAGAACTGCTGGCTTTTACATGAGACCCAGCATTTCAAATATTTCAATTTCCTGAATATCTCTTTGTCAAATACAACTGGAGGTGAAGGGCGTCCATCACAAAGAAGAGTGAGCTTCTTCATTATGCAGACTTGCAAATGACTCTGCCTCAGATACTTACAGAAGGAAAAGATCTGTTATGTTTGTAACAGATCTGTCCTTAATTCAGGCCAGGTTTGTTAGAATGACTTAAACTAAGTAAAGATATTCCTCTCCAGGTTTTCTTTTGTATGTTTGGGAAGCCCAGAACAGTAGGCCTGCAACCTTGGACAAAGGGAGGAAACAAAGTAATAAAACCTGCATCTTTTAAGAATCTGAATAGTTTACATTCTCAATTCCAAGAATTCTAGGCCTCTAAACACAATAAAACCCAGCTTGGAATTATATCAGCCAAAAGTCTGGTTGTGCTATTTAGTTACCTAACTACGTTAGCTGCTTAGCTAAGTAGCAACTCCTGATTTACCAGACAGCAGCCACTGCAAGCAATTGGGGGGCTGTTCTCCTGTTGACTGGGATGCAGCAGACTGACTTTTCCACCCCCACCCTCCTGGGACAGTCAGAAGCAGGATCTCTTTCTCGGTTTCTCCTCACACTGGAGATTGCTTATTGGGGGCATGGAAACATCATTGTGCTGTGTTACAATTGACAGGAACAACAGAGCCGTGTTACTTGCAGTGGCTGTCGTTCAGTAAGGAAATATTAGGAGACTATTACCTTAACTTGGACCCATGTGGCACAACTCCAGGACTGGATGTACATATATAATGGAAAACCTTTCTGCAATGTGGTTACAACCTGGCTGAGCACAAAATAAGGCTGAGTGACAGCTTTGAGTGGTTGAAACCACCTCACAGTGGACAGAAGGAACAAACTAAGAAGTCAGACAAGTGAACAGGAAGAAATGTATGGGAATGTGGCTTCATTAAGGGGAAAACTCATGCCAGCTTGTACCCATCTTAATCTGCCAGCACAACATAGAAGCTCTGCGGAGTCAGGAGCCTCTCACGGTAGCTGACAGCTGGTAATTCTTTTCACTGAAGGAACTACCTGACAATACATAGGAGCACTTGCTCCCATACGTTCTACCTGAAGGAGTGCTTGCTCCCCTACATTCCTGTCACCTTTGGAGTGCTTCCCTGAAACCCCCCACCCAAAGATATTGGTACAACATGCCCCCCGCAATTGTGACCAATAACTTAATCTAAAGGTTAAATAGTATGAGAACCACAAATTAGAACTGCCAAGGGACTGGACAGTAATTCCAGAGCTACCTTCTTGGAGTAGCCATCCAAGTAGGAGATAAACCACCAAATGATGCCTCCAACACCAAATGACAGGCTATCTAGAATGATAGCAAGGCAATTTATCTGTCTTTGGAACCTCTAAAGATGCTCTGTGGCAAGCCAAAGGTAATAGTTTGTATCCTATTGTTTGTCCTAATTACTGTAGTTTTCTGAATCACTGTGATTTAGCCACACATTGGCCCTTTCCGCATGTGGGAAAGGAACCAGGTGAAAACGGGACTCACCGGATTTCTTTGGTGTCCGGTTGAGTCCATCGGGGACGAGGAGCAGTGCGAGGTCATCGCTCTGCACTGCTCCGGCATCCAAAATGGTGGCTTCCAGTTGGTGGAGGCTCTCCACCAACTGGAGAAGCTCGCCAGCCTAAAGCCCACCCCCGGCAGATCTGCAGGCATGCACTTGTGCGTGCCTGCAAATCTACACAAGAGCGCAGCGACGGAGCGACACGGAGTCGCGTGCTCCATGCTTTTTAAAGACCTCTAAAAAGGCCCTTTCCGCACCAGGCTTTTTAAACGGTGCAGAGAGACCTCCGATGGAGGTCTTCTGCACCGTAAAGTGGACTAGGGCAGACTACTTTTTGCAGTTCTGTATCTCAGTCCACTCCGGAGCGACCAGAATTGGTCACATGGCGTGTTTTTTAAAAACCTCTTTTTAGAGGTTTTTAAAAAGCACAGAGCGCCCAACTCCGTGTCGCTCCGTTGCTGTGCTCCGGTGCAGATTTGCAGGTGCACGCAAGTGTGTGCCTGCAGATCTACCAAGGATGGGCTTTAGGCTGGCGAGCTTCTCCGGTTGGTGGAGAGCCTCCACCAACCGGAAGCTACCATTTTGGACGCCGGAGCAGTGCAGAGCGATGAGCTTGCACCGCTCCTCGTCCCAATGGACTCAACCGGGCACCCAAGAAATCTGGCGAGTCCCGTTTTCGCCCGGTTCCTTTCCCACATGCGGAAAGGGCCAAAGAAGTTTTTAAAAAACACGCTGCACGACCAGTTCCGGTCGCTCTGGAGCGGACTGAGATGTGGAACTGCAAAAAGTAGTCTGCCCTAGTCCACTCTATGGCGCAGAAGATCTCTGTCGGAGGTCGCTCTGCACCATTTAAAAAGCCTGGTGCGGAAAGGGCCATTGACTCACCATTCAGCAGCCGATTCAGTTGAACTAGTCCAGTCGGTGTTCACCAACAGGAATCAAGGCTATAGATCATAAAATCTTGGGAAAATCAGCACAAGAGTCCTCAAGGCTGCAGTACAACTATGGTGTCAATTCTCTTTAAGAACCACAGTTCATGCATGGAGACTAACAAACCTCATGTGAACCTAACAGTGGTAAGTCCACTGAAAGTGGTACCCTATGAATGAGACATCAGCTCATGAGATACTTAATTGATGGTACAAAACTTACCTCACTGCTTTCTGTCTCAAGTGTAGTCACAAAAAGCTGACTCTGCTATAACCTGGATTAATAGCTTTAATTTGTTGTGAATTTCCTGAGGCAATGAAATGGGTAGCCAGCAAACATATATTATATATTATTACATTCAAGATGAGTCCAAGAGCTGAGTTTATAAGGCTGCAAAAAATCAAAAGACTTAACAGCGTTCTATTCCTTTCGTTGGCTGTAGGGTAAATGTTGTGGGAGCTAGTACTTATACTTCGCTATTAGTTTTCCTTCTCTTTGATTATTCATTTTCCAAATGTGTTTAACACCTTCCCTTCTCCACAAGAACAAACTTTATCCTGTGGGTTCATCATGAATATTTTAACATTCAAGCAGTGTTTCTTAGTTCACAGCACTGATATCATAGCAGCACTTTATTTTTACCCAATAGGATGTATATATGCAAAAGAATTCAAAGCACAAACATCAGTCTGTTACAGATTTAATATCTGGCCTCTGAGGACATTTGCCAAACAAGAGACTGAGCTCCATTTTCTACAAATATCTGACTCATATAATCCATATTTCTTGAAAGTGCACCAAATGCTGGGCGACAGGTGTGTGGGAGGGTAGCCAAACATATTGCTTTAGGAAGTCTAATGAACATTTCTATAATTGGCCCAGATGTAAAAGAGAAATACAGGCACAATATAAATTGCTGGTTATATTTTGGAAGCATCCTCAAATCTGTGAAGAGAAGTAAAAAGTGACTATGACAGACAAGTCATACCGCTTGGGAATAACAACTTACATCCTCTAGCCTGCAGCCATTATCCTTCAGGCCAAGAGCTTCTCAGATCTGAAGCTAAAAAGGGTCAGGCCTGGTTAATACTTGCATGGGAAACATTTAATAAAATCCAGTTACTCCTGGAATTGGTGCAGGTGCTTTTAGCAAGCAGCCTCTTCCCTCTGAATCTGTAATGAACCCATGTCCTTTTATAGTCCCAGAGGCTCTGAATTGCCATAGCAGAAAATGTTTTCCTCTATTCCATTATCCTTTGTTTTTACCTTGTTAACTAAGACTGCCCTACAGTACTCTTCAGCTTAGGTATATATGTGCCTACCGCCTTCTCAGCCTACATAATGCATCCAGCATAATAAAGCCTGCACTCCGAAAACTCATTTCACAATAAACAGTCTTGGAATGTGGGGTAGAAGCTTCAGGAAAAATGCAGTGAAAGCTGGCTGTGTCTAAGGCAGGGCATGGAATCACATGGACTTCCAGATGTTGTTGGACCGCAGCTTCCATCAGCCCTAGCCAGTAGAATCAATGGTAAGGAATGCTGGGAGTTACAGTCCAGATCCAGATTAAATGGATATCTGTACTATCCAACTATATCAAGTTCAGCACTTTCTTTGATATGGCTCTGCCCTAAGGAACATTGGGATCTGTAGTTCATGGAACTACTTAGAATTCTCTGCTAGATAATGCTAGCATACTCCAATCTATAATTCTTAAGGTAACCTTGATGTCTGTGTACACTACAGAATTAAACTGTCTTAATTCTCAGTCCTTCCTTGATATCTTAGTTCATCACCAAATTTCAGATTCCAGGATTCCTTAAGATAATGCTATGACAATAAAAGTGTTCCTTTACTGGCATTGTTAAATGATTTAGCAATGTGATGCAGATGCACATTAAGTGTAACTTCAGTCAGACTTTGAAATCAATGCAAAATGTCATTTTCCAGAACTCTGAAAGACTCCTAGGAAATGCCTTCATCACTGTGATAATAGTCACATAACCACAGGCTTCTTAACTATTCCCTGCTCTCAACTGGCCACTACATGACTATGTAGAAAACACAAAAGACATGCAATGGTCTCTGCTGACCTGATCTGGCAGTCTCAACTAATCCTCGGTTACCCCACTCTTTCAGATGCTTTTAAAATGTCCCAGTTTTTTACTCCCCTTCTCACTTTCCTCCTTCATCATCAGCTTACTTCATTTGCTGCAAACTGAATTCAAAGTGTAAAAGTAGTTTCCATTCAAAAGCAAACTGCTGCAGCCTCTCCTAGCATGTCTATTTTGTGTCATTAATTACTTCGAAGCTATTTGGCCACACATGCCCCAGTTTTCATCTATGAATATTTGGAGAGTATGCAACACAGAAGTAAGCTGGACTAATGCCTGCATTTGTCACTAACAGAATGTCAGCCACAATTTCAGTCTCAGGGGTTTCATTCAAATTGGGGGATGAGAGCAGCCAAAGGCACAAGAGTATGATCAAATAATCATCAAATTTTAGCTTCAGCCCCTTGTTGCCAGTCACTAGTGCCAGGAGAGGCACTTTAGCCTTTCTAGAGTAGGAAAACGCTGTATAAAACTTGGGAAACAATCATGATAGAGAAAAGACTATGGAGACTATGGAGATTCCTCAGTCTTCACTTCATTGTTACTTCAGACAGCAGTACTATACCGACTTACTTAGAAATAAATTCCATTAAACAAAATGAAACTTATCTTTAAATGTGCATGAAATCTAAGTAGCCAAGCAGAGGTTTCAAAGGCCTGTCCCCAGAGAATCCACTAGTTATGAAAGGAAGATGCTCAAGAGGAAAAGTCAGAAACTCATCATAAGGTAAGTGAGGTAGAACCACACTGAAGAAAACAGTTTGCTTAGACAGAAAAAAATGTTGTAAGCTCCTAGCAATTTCAGGTTAAGTTAAACATGTACATAACATTCTGAGCCATGCTCCAAAACATTTTGATGTGTTTTGCTGATAAGCTGGAACAGAGAAATAAGATACAAAGGATAAGTGTAAAATACATAGTTTGGAAATAGTACCTGATTCTTATTGGTGAGTTTGTATGACTGCTGCCACTGCTTATTTAGGTAAGAATTCTATTTAAAGTTGGTTTAAATAGAACCCTGGGCTTCCAAGCTAGAGTCCTCCTGGGGCTACATTTTTAAATAAACTGCTGAGTTCAATCTACTATCAGACTTCATTAATAAACCTAAAAGTGTTAAAATTCCCCTTTACTCCCAAAATGCCAGTGACTGTACAATGATTATATCCTCTTTAGGGGGAATCTTGAGGAAATTCCTTTAAGAAGGAAATTTTAAGTCCTTATACAGTAAACCAGACTTTGAAAAAATACTTTTCAAAAGTAATTCATTCTTACTACCCAGTGCAGTTTTTAGAAAGTAATTCATCGTCATTGCTCATTGCAACATTTAAACGTATTAAGTTACATTACTCACTGTGCTCTTTGTTACTTTTTTTCCCCTAGTCTGCTTTTTTTTTAAAAAAAAACAACCCACAAGTTTGACAGAATAGGGACACAGAATTTGGAAAATTCCTATCAAAAGGGTTCTAAAATGCCTAAAAATGCCTTTTTAAAGTAATTTTTAAAAGTAACTTAAAACATTACTCATTGTATAATTAAAATGTTTTCAAGTTCCTTTTTTGTATAATTACTCATTCCTTTATGTTTGAAACATAACTTAGCTACCTCCTTATTATTCTTCAAAGTAACTCATTATAGGAGACATGATACTTGTAACGCATTAGTCTGAAACTCTGGAGAAGGCACCCCTGTACACTTCACAAGTAGTTTCCAGGAAGGAACACTATAGTGACATTAATCCTGGCAGATGGGCATTTGGCCACTACTTAAATGCTGCCAGTGAATTCTCAGTCTATCGCAACAGCGGCAACTGATACCTCCTATGTCACTAGGGTGATGATCTTCTCCAGATTTCAGTCCAAACTCTGAAGGAACTAAGTTTCTGATGTAGGTTCAGCACCTTGGACAGCTCTTTTAAAGTTTAGACCAAAACCTGGAATAGATTCACTGCTCCATTGTTATGAAAACCACCAGCTGCCGCTGGAGGGATGATGGCCTTACAAACATGCCGGAGATACATCAGTATGCTACAAGGCAATGGTTGCTTTGCTAGAATGAATAAATCTTGTCACCAGAAGGAAAAAAAAAATGTCAGTGTTCCATCCACAAAAGAGAAGTAATATAGCAGCTGTGTCATTTTTGTTGTCACTGGGCACTGCCTGATGTATGTTGAGAGTGACACTGTGAAATACTCCTGAGAAATTTCCCCTTAGCAGTCTGGCAGAGTTTCCACATTTACCCTAAAAATGCTTACTGAGTCATTTGCACTATGTGTCAGAAGGTCTTCTGTCAGGAAAGGAGATGGCTGGCAGCGTGGGACAAGAGAATGTATCTTAGGGTGCTCTTTACTAAGTAACTTAGCCTAGTGACATTTCAGTCTTCTTTAGCAAAACATAGAGGTACAAAGCAAATGTGTGTGTGTGTGTGTGTGTGTGTGTGTATACACACATATGGACAGACAGACACACAGAGTACCACTTAAATATACACCTACACAGTGAGAATACTATTGAGGGGATTACAAGGAATGCAAAGGTTGTATACATAACTTCCTCTCTCTCTTTTTTCTTTCTGAACAAAAGATGTATTCTTAGCATTTGCCACAATAAAGAATGGAGCATTAGATTTGAGAGGCAGCTTGCATTACCACAATTTCTCCATCAAACCTAAACCACAGATCAAAAGAAAATGCCTAATATTCTATTTGCTCAATGTTCTGCCTTGTACTTATTTAGGTTCATTCACAAGCAGCTCAGGCTTGACAGCTCCAGGTGGAAAAGCAGAGCAACTGAGAGACAGACACAGATACCATATTTCTCCTTTGCATGCATGCAGGGATATTCCAACAAAACTATATTTGCTTCTTCTTAATCTTGCATCCTTCTTTTGTGAAAAGTGTTTTCTACAGGTGAGGACAAAGACACTGTCTTTCCTGACAGAGCCTACAAGCTATGTTTTGAGTCTACAAGTTACTTAAATGAAGTAAGCTAGCTGGATCCCTGCAGAAGAGCTGGACTGTATTTGCCACAGTGGGTCAGCCAACCGAGCAACTGAGGAAGTTGTAGCCCAATGCAGCCATAGGCAGAACTTGCAAAATTAGGTTTTCAGCTGGAACGGAACACAATTCCACATCTAGCTGTTGAGTGTGACTGAAATACCAGTCTACCTTGGTTTCCCAAAATGAATCGCAGAACTGAAACTGGGCTCTAAATCAGGTTGGGAAGGAGTCTCTTTCTCTCTCTCTTTTAAACACACATGCACATGCGCGCGCGCGCGCACACACACACACAATTCTTTTGGCCCTTGCTGTCAGCTTGGCTGCAACAGTAGTCTGAGCAAATGGACAAAGCTTTATTGAAACATTAGGATTTTTATAGGGCTTTCAGAAAGAGAAAATGTGCATGAGATAGCTTATGCTTAACATAAATTGTGAGACAGAGAACAGATCATTCTGACATTCTAACACAAATGTCATTCTTTCTATGAACAAACTCACATACTAAGTCAGTTATCTCACTGACTTTTGACACAGTTCTTGCAATAAGACAGAATGGCTTGTTTAGAATTGCTTAGGAATTCAGAATCAAAACAATGCTCATAAAATTTTTCTACTCCTACCATATATGGTACCGAGACTGACATACATCACTGGTGCAAAACAAGCATTATAAATGATAGATAGATGTAACAGATGTTTCAGAGCACAGAAAGGCTAGATATCCTTTATTCAAAGGGGATTCAGAATCCTTTCACAACCAAATGATTGATTGGATCTGTAAACAGCAGATTCCACCCAGACTATCCTAAGGCTGATTCAAGTTCCTTAGGCTGGTGCATGCCCTCTACCCAGGGAAGACAAGCATGTATGTAAGCTGAAGCCCAAAGTTTTAAGTGATCAGACTATAAACAAAGAAAATCTTGCACAGGAGTATCCTATTTCAATGTTCTAGAAATGTGGAAACGACAGAAAACATCAAAAATCTGATAGAATATTCATTCCCACACAGATGGAGGATTGCAGGCTCTAATGTTTTCATAGGAAAAGCAGTGACTTGAGTTCTTGTTTTATTTACTGCCAAGTTAATATAAACTATGGACCTAGCTTGATTGAATCTAAAACTCAGCATTGGGCAACTATACAATGATTTTCTGTGATGTCAGCAAGCTACTTCGGAAAACATTTGCCTGGCAACAGTCCACACACTTTACAAACTACAGTCCCCAGAAGTCCAGCCACCCATGTTCACTGGCCATAATCCACAGAAAGTTCTGGGAAGACTAGATTAACCACTGTGGTCATCACAAAGATGCAACAACAAAAGATTGTTGTGTCAGTATGTAATTCACTGGCTCTCGGAAATATACATGTCATGTAGTCTCTAAAGAAGACTCATAGTAATGAGAAGTCAGGAATTGACCATTTATGATGAGTTTTAAGTTTTGTTAAAGAAAATGGAATTCTTCATTTAAGTACCCCAACTAGCTGCAACAGAGATGTAATTGCTTCATTCTGATCTTCACATAATGTATCTTCTTTTTCAAATTTTTATCAATGGCAAAGCTTCTTCTGCAACTGCACAGTTGTTGACAGGGCCACACTTCAGCTGAATTAACAAGTGGAGCTAATCCCAAGGAATTAGTCCTTTTTGCTCAGGTATATTGAATACAAATGTTAAATCTAAATGAAGAAAAATAAATAACAGAGAGTTAACTCCTTATCAGTGGAAAACTGGAAAGTCCAGCAACATGAAAATGAATCAGTCAGGTAGAAAGGCTTTGGTGAAGAAAGTCCATTATCTTTCAATGACTAAGAACCACTTCTCCAGTAAAATTCATGTGTGTGCTCTATTCCTGTTACTGTACTACTACTATGGCAGGGAATCTTTGCTTTGACTAACAGAAGGCTCCAGGCTCCCTGAGAGAGGTGCTTTTTAGTCAACCAACTCTAGTCAAATTGCATACCATTTCACTTCTTGTTTTGAGTCTGATTTATATTAATGACAATGAGAAAGCTAGACATTGCCTCATATTGTGTCAGACCATTGGCTTTTCCATTGTTTATTTACTGAACAGAAAAGACTACACATGTATACATGGACATAAGAAGTATTCTAACTAAGGTCACCTTCTGTTTGTAGCAGCTCTCCAGGGTTTCAGGCAGGAATGCTTTTTCAGCCCTCATCTGAGATGAGAAGCATCAGACCTGGGACTTTTTGTATACTGAATCCATGGTTGGTAACAGAACCACAATGTTCCCTTTATCTGGAAGTCCACTGACAGAAAGGACTTCATGGATACCAAACAAAAGTAAAGAATTCAAAATCAATTTAAATTGATATGATAGGCTTGCCTATTGGCTTAAAACAAAAATAACAGAAAAATAATTTTCAGAGACAGCAGGAAATTTGAAAAGTGTGAGCATTTGAGTTATATTCAAATATGCAATTGTAGGCTAAATCTAACTGATGGTCCTAACTAGAGCAGACCTATTGAATCAATGGTCTTTATCTGAGTGTTGACTTACTATTCACCATTTGGTTAAATAGATCTACTCTTAGTGGAGCTAGAAGATCGATTTAGCCCTATGTCTTGTAGGCAGTGAACTACTACTTACAATACATTTCTGTATACAAAAAAATGTATTGGTTATGCCTTTTGTTTTACAGAAGAGGGGAAAAAAAGCCTGAAAATGAACTTTAATGCTTACATTGAGAGGTCAGATCAGTCTTGAGAGATACACAAAGATACACAAAGGAAATCTCAGTCGGGTCAATGCCTGGAAAAGCAAAATGCTGAGATTAACCTGATCAATATAGTCAATTATCTAAAAATAATTACAATTCACATAGACATATACAGGCATACCTTACTTAACTAAGCCTCTGAATAAGAAGCTTCTTTTAATAAATTCTTTTTGTGTTCACAAAGTCTCCCTTATTCTCCTTTTTCTCTGTTTAGCCGGCTACTTTTTAGCTGCCCTTCTGTCCTTTATTTCTTAAAATGCACAACATATTCTTAGACCTGTTCCATGAATCATGAGCAATTAGTGCACTCACAGGCATTAGCAAATTAGTAGTTTCTTAAGCTACTTCATCTTCCCTGTAGCTTTAGCAGTAAACAGTATGCAGTGATGGGCAACAGTAGAAATTGTTCCAAATTAATTTACATGGAAATCTAAAATTTCCAAATTAATTTATACCTTGCTGGAGTAGTAAAGGCCACACTTTGGAAGCTGCAAGGACTAACAAATTAAAAGCAATTAAATTATGAATTGTTTAAAAACTGCCAATGAAAGAGGATAACCAAAATTTATTTTTTTAATGAGAGTGATTGACTTACATTAGTATTTATGCACTCTTCTTTTTCCAAGAATTAAGTTATTGATTATTTATCAAATAAGCCAGAGTGCTAAAGAAACAACAAACTTTATATTACTCTGTTGGTTCTTTGCACAAAGCAAAGTTCTCTTTCACTTTCTCAAAACCACCTACTGCCTTTTAGAATATTTCTTCATAGTTGGAGAAATACAAGCAATAAGTACAATTTGGAAGATGGAACACTCTTCAGTACATTCAGGAAGTCCTCCAATGTTGTACACCAAACACCACATAGTGGGGCTTAATCACTTCTAGGAAATTGAACTTTGAGCACTTTTGAGGAATTTTGCTGAGATCTACTGCAAAATCAGCATGCTAAAGAAAGTGGGAGGGTAAGGAGATGAGATTATAAGGAAGGAAGGAAGCAAGAGCTTTGGGTAGGGTCAATAAGATTTGGGGTTTCCAAAAACACATACAGACATGTCCCTCTTTGACACGTTCAAAACAGGGCAAAGCGACAGGCAAAAAGGAGTAAAATCATGGATAGATTTCTGCCTATTCTGTTAATACTTTTAGCAGGATGGCTACTGCTGAGTTTAGGGGCTGCCTTTGTCCCATCCAGGGACTCAGAGGACCACAACCCTCCCCTCCTGCACCCTCAATCTGATTGTTCATTACTTTTACCAAACAGCCTGCCCTCCACTCACAGAAACTAAGACATGTAGGGGTAATTTCACTGTGTTTTTAAACACAGTCCTGGCACTTCACGTTCTGGTAGACCAATGGGCAGATTCCCCCAGCTGTGGCCCTGGAGTGAGAAAAGCTTCCATGGCAAAAGTACTGGGTAGAGGGATCTCTTGCTGGAGGAACTCCCCCTGGATTAAAGGAGGAGCAGTGGTGAACCATCAGGGTCCTAAATTCCAATTACTTGTATTTACTTTTGAGTAAATGTGTAAGGGTATTCTGCTTCAGGACATTTAACCTAAAATACCAAGTAGGAAGGAACTGGAAATATTAGTAAAGGGCAAGGGAAGGAATATAAAAGGACAGGGGAGTGCAGAAATTCCTAGATAGGATAGCTACAAGGGAAGAGGGAAGTTAAATTCAAAATGAAATAGATGTGGTTGAAACCAGGTTGTGAAATGTTTGCAGATATCAGGCAATGAAAACTGGATTTGGCGTAGGATTTCACAATACAAAATAGTATAGAAGCATTTGGATTTAGTAATGTTATATAACACGTAACAGATCTACAGTTTTAAGTGGTAAAAATATTATGTAATCAAGTCAGCAAGTAGCATATAGTATTAATATTAGAAAATGCAATGTCATTTATCACATAAATGTAACATATAATGGAATGTAATAGAATGGAATATTGATATACTATGCTAGATAAGTTAATCCTTGATAGAAGAAAATTCATTTTTCTTTTTTGGAAAGTATGAATTGGGGGAGGAGAAGAAGAGAACTGTTGGATATTATGGTCATTTCTGCACTGGACTGTTATAGTGCTATTTTTCTACTTTCAACATCCTAGGGAATCCTATGGCCCCTCTCTAAACTGCAAACCCCAGGATTCCATAGGATATTGAAAGTGAAATAACAGCATTATAACAATCTAGTGCAGAAATGGCTTATCTTTGAAAGACCTGAATCAATTTGATTGTGACACTCCATTTAAGGGGGGGAAAACCCACACCTCTGGTTGTTTTAGGCACAAGAGTGGGCTCTTTAAAATCAGGAAATAAACTGGAAGTTTTCCACTTTACAGGTTTTAAAAAGTCCTTTCCTGGGGTTTCAAAAACAGTCTTCTGGTCCAACAGCTCTATGGGCCACACTTTGTCTACTTTCTGGGTTTTACTGTAATACAGTAAAGTAAGTTTGAATGCCAATTTAGCAATTAGCTTAATTGTTTACATTGAAAGGGGGAGAAATGCAATAAATCCAATTTAGATTCTTTAGTTTATGAATAATTAAGTCACCATGTTAACCCTTTCTAGTAATTTCACACATTTCTGATCTTGGGTCAACAGAGTTGCCTGCTGTCCAAAAGAAACTACGACACTTGGTGGGGAAATTGTGGGATGACAGGGAGTGGGACCTACGTAAATATAAGCCACTAATAATAGCACCCATGATGAGACTGTCCTATCTCTGAAGGTCTTTAAGTATGTAGAATGATTGGTACACAGCCCCATCTCTCTTCAACCTGCAGAGGTATTTCAAGAACCCACTGTGGGTTGAGCCAGGTGACACTCTAATTATCCAGCAGGGGTGCGGGGAATTACAATAGTCTGTGCAAGACCTGAAAACTCTTGGTAAAAAGCTGACACTCCTTTTGAAGAAGATGGAAGTCCAACTCAGCAGGTTGTAAATGGGGCACCTGATCACCCTAGGCCCTGAGTTAGTAAAATAAATTGCTTCTATCCTGGTGTAAAAATAGAGGTCTTAGCACAACATGCATTCTTCCACAAATCTATTACTTTTAATTTAGCTAGCATAACCTTTCCCTCTCATTTGCATTTTATGGTAGCACAATAGCATTAAAATGATTCACATGTTAATATATACAGTCACACTCCCCTGTTGACAATCTAGTTAAAACAAGTCTTCTGCCCTTAAGGTAAGATATTTGCGATGCAAACAACCTGGTTATTTCTGGTATCTACTGAATAATTCTGTGCTTCCTATAAGTTACTTATCAATTTAATGACTGCCACAGTTCCATTAACCTCTTCACTCCCAACATGTAGCAATTCTAGGATGTTTTATTTTATAAAACATTTCTGTCTTTACAGATGGTGATCCAAATCCCTCACAGCCTAATACATTCATCAGAACTAGCGCTTAACAGAATTCACTCACCAATTAACTCACCCATTTATTGATTTGTTAGAATTTTCTTGCAAGTTTTCCCAGCTTTCTGGATTTCCCATTTAGCACTGAAATTAAAAATAGGATTTAGTGAATTGGGGCATTATGATTAATTAGAATTTATGAAGGTGGATGCCTCTTCCTCTACCACATTCAGTAAAATAAGAAAGCCTGGTGCCTCAGAAGAAATATTAAAATTCAAGGAAATGCATCACATGGCTCTGTTGTTAGGAAGGCTAATCTGTGTGATCACTTTGGGAAGACAGCAGGGAGGAATGGGGGTAGAGAGAGAAGTTTTCAGATCTCATGTCAAAGCAGGAGTGCTAGATGTGTGAAAGAGAACAGCTTTTAGGAAAGAAGAAAAAGAAGCATGGAAAGGAAAGGAAAATGTGAGTTTTTGAATTAACAGGAACAGGATGTTTTGTTTGTTAAACAAGTGACAAAGGCCCACAAGCAACCAGGGCCCTTTCACAACATCAGGTCTTTGAGGCCTGAAAGGCTGGTGTCCACCCTGCTCCTCACATCAGCTGTATGGAAAGAAAATGTTGGAGCCTTTCTAGGGGAGGGGTACATTGTGACTTTTCTAACTTCTACTGATTGTATTGTGAACTGGTTTATATTGTGTATTATGATATAAATTCTTGCATAGTATTATTTCAGATGAGTTGCAATGAATCTCTTTGTAATCTTGCTCACACAGTGCTATGTACTTGAGCAGTGAAGCTGAAAATTTTATTCAAACCCACTCCTAAATGCTTTTGGCTTCTTCTTACCTGCCATATCTCCTCTTTCTCCGCTTTGTTCTGCTACTACTACTTTTTACCCTACCCTTTTTAAATTATACAATTAAATTAAGATGAGTGCATAGAATAATGGGCTTGTTAGATACCTGATCATTTAAACTGAAGATGCCACATCTTGTGTTTAGGATTCTTGGCTCCTGCATGCAAAGTAGTTCTCTTTGAATATGGCTTTTTTGGGCCATTTCTGCACTAGGCTGTTATAGTGCTATCATTCCACTTTCAACCTTCTATGGAATCCTGGGATTTGCAGTTTAGGGAAGAGCCTCAAGACCCTTCCCTAAATTGCAAACCCCAGGATTCCATAGAAGGTTGAAAGTGGAATGATAGCACTATAACAGCCTAGTGTGGAAATGGCCTTGGTTAGGAATGGGGAGGAAGAAAGGATGTAGCTGTACAGAAAAATATTTTGCCTACACTCAGAGACTCCAAATATTTCAGATTAAGAATTCTTCACTTTTAAGTCACCGACTGATCTTTGTAGATAGCCACTTTATAGATATCCAATTATCACTGTAATGTTGGTGGATCAGTGTCCTCTAACTAAAATAATAACTCCTTTAATAAGCAAAGCATTTGAAGAGTGAGTAAAGTGTGCTTGTTGTTGGGGATGGAAAGAAAATAGAGATGCAGATGAGTTACAAGCTGAATCAAACAGGTTGCACAATGAGATCATATGTTTGATGGCAGCCTTTTCCAAACTGGCAGTTCCCAGATGTTTTAGACTTCCACCATTTCCAGTCAACAGTATTATTATGGGCTCTGGAGTTTACATGGGGGAAAAAGTCCCAGTTGGAGACAGACATCTTTAAAAGGTGAAAAAGGTCCTTTGGAAGGAGCTGGTAACAAAATGTGCTCCTTTAATGTTCAAGCCATTTTCTATAAATCCCATGGTCTGTCCTAACACCAGTATCCCAATCAATGAGTCAGTTGATGATAACTTAATTTATTAATCAATTTCATTTATTTGGGTTTATGGTCGTGAATTAATTTCTCAATTTCTTACACTTAACATTAAGAATTAATTTTCAAGCCTATCATTACAAGCTCAGTTCAGATCCAGTGAAACATAGGCCCTTTTCGCACGTTACCCATTTGCACGGCTGGGGGCGCCTCACGCGAAAAGCCTCAGCAGGAACACTGCCGCTTCCCTCCTGCTTTGTCCCGCAGCTCACTTCCTGGTTGTGCGACCGTCGCGTGAGCGCCCTGCCCCTTCCTACCGCAGCGCAACCTGGGAATTGCAGGCTAGTGCTGAGGCAGGAAGCGCAACCGGCCCGCTCGTCCGATGTACCGCAGCGCAGGTAAGTGCGCGAGGGCCCCGCGAGCATTGCGTGACTGCACTGTATTTTCGGCTTAGAAAAATGCGCGCACACCCCGCTTTAGGCTCGTGAGCGTCGCATAAATGAGAGTCCGTCGTACGGACCGAGCCCTCGCGCAAAAGAAACTGCATGCGAAAAGGGCCATAGACTCATATTCCATGCAATGACAAGAAATGAAATGTACTTAAATGGCAACAGAAAGGGCGCAGTCCAGTGCCCAGTTAAACTTTACACACACAGACCCACACACCTTGAATAAATAGGAACTTTAAGGCCCTTAATTTTACTTTTATTTATTTTTGATCAAAATATTTATACCCTGACCCATATCATGGGATCTCAGGATGGTGCACTATGAAAATCAATGTAAACAGTTTAAAATAATTTACAATATAAAACAATAAAAGGTTATTTAATTGGACTAAAATATATAAAACAATTTAGTAAACTAAAACATGTCAAAAACCTTAAGCATTTCAACTATGTTTTGAAAGATATTAACTAGGCCCCAAAGGCTTTTAGCAAATAGTTCAAATTTGGTGTTTCACTGCAGCCAGTGCCCATGACATTTGGGTCTCCAAGGAGAAGACATTCCACAGCTGGGAAGATAAGGACCTCTTCCACTTGTGGAAGACAGACAAAGTTTCTGTCAGTAGACCTCATTTATTTGGTAGGTTCATATGAGGTTTTGTGTCTATCACCATGAGGTTGAAGAAGTCACATTACATGTACATTACTGTTGCCAGAATCCTCACCCAGCATAGCCAGTGGGATTCTGAGAGTAGCCTATGAAAGTAAATTGTCCAGCACTGTTTGATGGGCAAAGTGAGCCACTTGACCTAAAGTGAAGTTTCCAAAGCCCTTTCTCCTTTCCCTCTCATACACATCTATCTAGGATGGAAAGATTTATAAAGAATTACATCCTTAACAAATATCATTGTTGAAGGACTAGTATGATGGTATCCATGGATGCAGTGATGTTTGTTAGCCTTACTAGATTTTTGCATCATTCACATACTGGGAGAGAAGTAATTATAGAACGTTCCTTAATAAACCTGACCTTATGACCTGAACACTAGATATTGAATTAACGACAAACCACTTTTCTCAGTCTGACGGTCATTCTGACAGGAAATACCATAGCCATAAATAGTCTTTACCTTTCATAAAGCAAAATGATGGCAGGAAAGATTGCATGATAGTGGCTGCAATAGTGGAATGGTGTTCATCTGGGAACTTTTCTTTCTTCTGTTTAAGTTGTATTTGTTCCATTTTTCCTGTGAAGATACTGTTTCTGCATTCTGTGCTAGCACAGAAAGCAGACAATGACCAAACTTTTTAACTGTCCAGGGACTTGTTAGAAAAGGCTTGTCGCTGTTACAAATCTAAGTTTTTCTGTCCACAGTCCTTGGGGCACTGATCCCAATTGTACAGCTGAACTCCGACAAGGGCTTTCTGCATTATCTAACATGACAAGAAGCTGCACTTTCAGGCTAACAGTCAAAAAAGTCACTGTCTTAATTGAATGGCAGTTTCCATAACAGGACTAGGGGATTGTGATGTGCACACTCTCTGACTAATCTTCTTCTGCAGCTTTGTTTGGCAAAGTTTTCTGATGAGGGTGGGAGATCCAGCCAGCCTCATGTCACCAGAAGCAGAATTATATTTCCATATTTGCTCTGTCTATTGTATTCTCTCTATGATTTCAGTGTGGAGCTGAAGGAGGAGAAGTGACTAAAAATAATCACATGCTTTGGCTCTGCTTCTTTTACCAAACCGCATGACAAAAAAGATCTCCTGCTGTTAGACGTTCCATTAGGTCTTCCATAAATGTATAACATTAAAATATATTAGATCAGTCATTCAACAGCATGTAATAACCAAGGATCCTGCCAATTCCAAAACAAGACTTGGTAGGATATTTATAGGACCTTGTCTGAAAAACTGACATGACAACATGACCTGCTTTATGATTTTGGCAGGAGTGAACCCTTGGTCAACTAACAGTGGCAGCATTTGCCCCTCAGGAATACAGATAGATCAGGGGGCTGGGTGAAACAAAGGTGAACAAATCATGATAATATACACTTTCTGCCTCTTGGAAATGAAGGCTAGAAGTCAGGATGGGGATCTGGTGAAACAAAGGTCACATGCAGCATTTTATATTTTAAGATGAAAGCATAATGTGTAATTTCCACATTTTTTCCCTTCTGTATGTCTTAACTTTCAGCAATATGCTTCTAAAAAAATGATTTGTGGGTGGTTCTCCCCAGTGGTTTGTTTTTATTTTAATAGATCAACTGCAGGAAGATTCTAAATCCAATTGGAGCAGCATTAAACTGGGAGGGGGGGAGCAAATGTTTGGGTGTTTTAACTCTTCTTGCTTCATACATTTTTCTCCTATCTAAATTCTTTACAACCTTTTATTAACCCTAAAATAGGGCTGAGATACAGGGGGGAAAATGAGGGCAGTGCTCCACAATAAGAATTCCCTCAATAAGTATTCTGTCCCCCAAATGAAATTCCCATTCAGTCTCCAAATTTCTGGCACTGCAGAGAGCCAGACACTGAAAATCATTCACACTCAGAAGGTCATATTTCTGTGTTTGCATTCCTTTGGTAAATTTGCTGCCCTCCTTTTCTTTGCATATCTAAATTTCTAAAAGCCCAGTTGAAATTTTAAATCACTGCAATGCTAGAAGTTTGGGGACTGATGGAAAATTTCATTTGTGGGGGCAGGGTTCTTGTTTTGGGGTACAGTGTCATCATTTTGTGCCCCCTCCCCGGTAGCTGTACCCTTGCCCTAAAATAAAATAAAAGATGCAGAAGAAGAAGAATTGTGGTTAATTCTCATGGGGAATAAAATACAGATCACAGTACTTTTTTCTCCAGTGGGCTAACAGCTACTCTGTAGGTCAAGTTAAATTAGGAAAACACTATACCAAAAAGCAGCTCAATGTCTCCCCATGCTCTCAGCACCACTGCTTTAATCTAATTCCATTCCCTCTGCAGCGGAATGAAAGTAAAAATAAAAAGATTGGGGAGGGGTTCCTATTGCAAAACTTGACCCTAAGAGGATATGAAACAAGTTTTGGACTTGTGGTTTCTTGGCACTGATATCCTTCTGCATTGCAGAAATTTTCAAAGAAGAAGCCTACCTGTTAGTACTGTTCTCTGAAGAGACAATGGGTATCATCATTCTTCTTCCTCCTCCTCCTCCTCCTCCTCCTCCTCTTCTTCTTCTTCATGTAAGGCCCACCTAGAAATGTTGCAGAGCACGTATAGTAAGTCAGTGAGTTAGAAGAAGTTAGAAGTTAAATGTCTGGAGCGGAACTTCACTAGGGTGAATACCACTGTAGAGTTCCAGTGACAGACTTTTGGCAAGATTGGATTGCTGATCAGTTACAGAACCCTCTTCATCTTCATGTTCAAGATATAAAGATCTAATTTACTTCCAGGTGCCACTTCAATGTCCAGTGGCCTGGCTTACATGTGTGATATCCCCATCGCCCATTTTAGCCATAGGAATGATTAGGCAAATACCTGAATATCACTTATGCAATCATAAACTTTAAACCTTTATCATGTCAATTAGATGCCTCAAAGGCACAGTTTAATATCTTGCCTTTCATTCTCATTGCTTTCATTCTGTTTTTTTAAAAATAATCATAAATGTTACAATGTTCTAATCATAAATTTCTGTAAAAACAATAATTAAAAAGAATAATAAAATACAGGATTCCATTATTGCAGTTGGTTATCTACTTTCTGCTTTGTGGCTAAAAAAAGGTTCACCTTGTAATTCTACATAGCAGAATACTCTACATTAGTGGTGGTAGAGCTGTAATTCCTCACTAATTTTCTTTTCCAAGAAGCAATCAATAATTTTACCAATTTTCTTTCTACTGTGAAAAAGTCTTTGAAAACTGTAGAGTTTTTGAAGACTCTTCTCATGTTGGGAATTCTCCTATGTAAAATTCACAGTTGGTTATTTTGTGCAGAAAACAGCATTTTCTGTGTAGAAAATATTATTTCTATGCACACAAAAAATCCATTCAATTTTTACACACAAAAAAACCCTCAGCTGCATCATTCCGCACAGAAAATGCTGTTTTCTGTGCAAAGAAAAAGAAAAACCCAATGCGAAAAATTTATAGAGTAAGTCCTGAACTGCAAAAATTCTCATCTGTTCAGGATTCTTACTGGGGCTTCTCGACAGTTGAGAAACATGTGTTTTTAAAAAAATATTTTCTAATCTTCTTTCCATTCTTAACATTAGGTAGATCTGGGTCTCAGAGTCAATCTCTGGGTGATTTGTAGTAGATTGTCAATAGATTTGTACTAGATTGACTCTATTATTTGAAAAAATAATTCCTCTCTTGTCATAATTTATACTGAAGAACAGAGACCGCAGAACTGTTTTTAAGGTGGGATGGGAACCTTAAAAAAGTGTCTTGTAATCAATCAGGTTAGTGATACCACTTTTTTCCAGTACAATACTATAAATCAATGCATAAACAACTTTTACATATGAACATTTTCCAATTATCCCTGCTAAAGCAAAGATACTCTCCTTGTATGTATTTCTGAATGTCCTTTTTTTCTTATTCTGAAAACTGCTGTCTTTCAACAGTACTTATATTAAAATAGAAGACTATATTTTTTTTTCCTATTATATCCTCTGCTTGTTTTTTTTATTTCTTCTAGACTTTGTAGTTCTCCCTACTTCCCTAGGGGCATTCCATTTAATTTGCATGATACCTATCACATTAGTTTGTTCTGTATTTTCACTACAGTGTATTATCACCTTTCCATGATAAATGCAAAACCCTAATAAATAACTACCAAAGGAAAAAACAACCCACCTCACACACCATAGCCCCAGCCACACTGCTGAAGCAAGGGGTTTCATTAGGAAAATGAAGAATTGGGAGAGGGAAAACTGTTACAATTGCAGATTAAGAAGGTCATAATAATTCTTTTAATTAGGCACATCCCATGATGTATATTAATATATAGTTTGAAGGCATCAGTTCATGGCAGAATCCCTTGCTTTTTCCTTTCTTTGCATGGCTGTCCCATCTTATTCAGTGCATTTACAACAGAGGCTTGTTCCAGTTTGTTGGGGGTTAAATGTGGCCCACTTTCTCAGCAATCCGCTAGCTACAGGAGGGAAAAGGATGAATCTATTTTCTTCCCTATATTAAGTAGAAGGGCCCTCCTTCCCTTATACAAATCTCATTGGAGAAAGGATTTCTAATAGTTGCTAGTCCGACCTTTATTTGAAATCAATGAATTTAAGGCTGGTTTTTCTAGACTGACCCTGGACTGCTTACTCATTACTCTCTTCAGCTGCTCTTATAAGTCATGTATGCTTAGCTAAAACTGAATTTCCCCTGCTTTTCAACCTCTAGTTCCTTTCACTTCTCTCCTGCATAGTGTGCACACAGAGGTATAGATCATTACTAAGGATTGTAGTTCGGTTCTATTTTTCATTTCAGAATGGCGCTCAAGGTAGAAAGACACCAAGCTACACAGACATAGGAAAAGCAGAAACAGCATCACCACCTCAAGCAGGTTGTCCCATATGACACAACTTCTTGCTTTGGAAGTATGCCATGAATCAACTTCTGCCACTTCCAGAAATGTCAGAAGTACAGGAAGACCCAGCAGACACACACAATCAGCAGACCTTCTCTGTATCAGTCAACAAAAACTTCATCTTCCAAGCAGCTGCTAAAAATACCGGATCTTTCAAAGGATTTATTTTCCCTCTAAGCTCCTAAATAATTAGTGATCCAAAGGCATGGGCACTCCCATTAAAGAAGTGTGTCACTTGAAAACAACAGCAAGTACCACCTCTGGTCTGACAGAAATGGGTATGATGAAAAGCTGTCCTCTGCTCATTTAGAGATCTAGTCTTGTCACAAGAATCATTCAATATACCTTGATCTCTTACAGAATGTCAAACCAAAGAGTATTTTCCTTATGAAAAAGTAATCCCATTCCTCTGGCAGTTCATGTCTGTTAATAAGACAGAGAGTGTAGGCTTGTTCACTTCCTCCCTTTCTCCTTTTGTGTGTATCATGTTGCTTGGATTAGGAATGTCTTTGATATCAGGCTTTGCATGGGCTGCTGTTTTCTCCTCAAAGAAGGGGGGGAAAGCCTCTTAAAATATTTGATCTGGGTATTGTGTGTGCTTTTTCCTTCTCCACCATCCTGTGGTTATATAGCAGATAATAGCAAAATAATTTCTCTTCTGATTTTTTAATATTTTTTTACCTTCCTGTGTGCTGAGAATGGCTCATCCCTTTTGCTGATCAGATTCTATCTCCCTGCTTTCAATATTCTTTCACTCTTCTCTCCAAAGTATCACCTTGTATGCTTCTACTCACCAATATAATGGCTGCAGGTGTGAGAAAACATTCTTATTGAATATCTTTTATGGTCACTGGGTGATATTTCTCCAACAATTTAACTTCACTGTGTGCATTTTAAGAAATTTGTTGTTGATATCACCATTTAAAAAAAAGGCAGATAGCGCCATCACTAAGGCCCTTTCCACACGGGGGACGGGGGAACGGGGCAGCGCACGCAGGGACGGATCTTACCTGAAAACGGGTTGCTCCGTCCCTGCGGAGATCGCATGTTCGCCGCTCCACACGCTGGCGAGTTTCGGCGGCGTTCGGCGGTGCCCAAAATGGCGGCCGGCGACTTCCGGTGGCGCTCCGCCAATCAGGGCAGCACGCCAGCTGGAAGCCCGCCCCCGGGCAGCTCTGCAGGGACGCGCTAGCGTGTCCCTGCAGCTTCACACGGGGCGCTGCAACGGGTTAGCGCGCTCGCGTTTCGTAAAAACCACAGAAAATGTGGTTTTTAAAAAACGCGCCACGCCACCCCTTGCGGCCGCGCTAGCGCGGTTTGAGGTGTGGAACCTCCACTATTCAAACTGCTCTAGCGCGCTCCACGGTGTGGACGACCTCCGGATGAGTCGCCCTAAGCCGTTTTTTTTCCCCGTGTGGAAAGGGCCTAAGCCACCAGTTTTCCGCCCTGAAAATCTTCCTACACATTTAAAAAGTTCAAGAACTGTCCATTTGCTTTCCATGTAACCATACAGCCTCCAGAAAGACAGAAGAGATCCCAACACTATAGAATCGTTCCCAAGCGTGGTATGCTTCCCTTTTACACAAGCCAATTGTCTTTCTCTTCTGTTATTCTTAAGGTTTCTCTGTTGTCAGCATGGAACAGACTTTCTGCAAGCTGGAAAAAAAAATGCCTGAAAGGCGTTGCAGCAAAGATGAGAGACAAATATTCTCCTATTCTGCCCTGTTCCACAAAAAGTTGGTTTCCTCTGAAGCTGAGTGAGACTGTCTACTGGCACATTCTTTTGAAGCCCAGTTGAGGCTGAGTCTGCCATGAGGTAAGGTGAAGAGACCTGCTTCAGAACACACCTGTCTGCTCCCCTGAGGGGAAAGGATAGATAAAGGAAAGAATGGGTTTCTGAACAGAATAAGAAGATCTTTTTAGGTGATGATAAGTTGGGTGCTGGATGGACACCCTTTGGGCTCTGTCCAAGCAGCAAAATGACTGGGCCCAGTCATATCTGACTGGAAGTTTTTTTTGGGGGAGGGAGATCTTACAAGGGGCAGAATGAATTCAAGTGACTGGAAGGCAGTTCTGGCCATGGACAATGGGAACATTACAGTAAGAAAGAATTCCGTTTCTATGTGTACTCCTTAATCCTGGTTATATGCAACACCACCTATTAACATCTCCCATCTTTCATCTCTTGCTGTATCCCAAACAGGAAATTAAATATCCATCACGGTTACATATGAGTTGTTTCAATACTAGTTGTTTAGTCTGAAACTGACATCTTTCACTGACTGACTTTTAGCAGAAAACCCAGATAACGGCATTAGCGGACTTTTTCATCCCAGTGCCCTGCATCCCTGTTAGCCTGTTGTCTTTCTCCTGATCAGATTTTAGGCATTATTTTCATCTTGAAATATAATTGCTGTGCCACAGTGCACTGGATGACCTGACGATTGGATGGAAAGTCTTATATTAAATAGATCTGTTAGGATGTTTTAGATGCTTCCAAGAATGATGGGTTTTTATTCGTAATTTCTTCTTCACCCTTTACTTTATGTCTATTGATTAGTTACCCATTGTTCATTTGCTATAATCATAGGATAAATAAATTATTTTTAACTCATCAGTCCCTGACCTAGAGGAGAAGACTACCGTATTTTCCGGCGTATAAGACGACTGGGCGTATAAGACGACCCCCAACTTTTCCAGTTAAAATATAGAGTTTGGGATATACTCGCCGTATAAGACTACCCCTCTTCCAACGCCCTCCTCGGCTCTCGCCCGCTTTCCCCTCGTTGGCCTCCTCCGCTGGGGCTGGGAAGGAAACAAAATGTTTGCCGGAGCCGCCGCAGCTGCTTCCACCAAGGGAAGCAGAGGAGAAGAGGGAAGAGGGCAGCACCCCGCGCCCGGCTCTTTGGGGCTGGGGGGCGGGTGCCCAGACGGGAGGAGGGCGGGGGAGGCCGGCGCCGGCCCTGGCCCTTGCCCTCCACCTGACCCACCGGCCTGGAGGGAAGCCCTCCTTTCCCCCCTCTCTGCCAACTTGGCCGGACTCTTCACCACCTCCGTCCTCGCCCAAAACACCGCCACTCCCCCCCGCCTCAGCGCTCCCTGGCCTGGGAGCTGTAGGCAGGGGTGGGGGTGGAAGCGGAGAGGCAGCGCAACCGGCGCTCGCGTGAGGAGGAAGAGCGGCGAGCGCGAGGAGCCTCGCCTCGCCCAAAACGCCGCCGCTCCCCCCTGCCTCAGCGCTCCCTGGCCTGGGAGCTGTAGGCGGGGGTGGGGGTGGAAGCGGGGAGGCAGCGCAACCGGCGCTCGCGCGAGGGGAAGAGCGGCGAGCGCGAGGAGCCTCGCCTCGCCCAAAACGCCGCCGCTCCCCCCTGCCTCAGCGCTCCCTGGCCTGGGAGCTGTAGGCGGGGGTGGGGGTGGAAGTGGGGAGGCAGCGCGACCGGCGCTCACGCGAGGGGGAAGAGCGGCGAGCGCAAGCAGCCTCGCCCAAAACGCCGCCGCTGCCCCCCGCCTCAGCACTCCCTGGCCTGGGAGCTGTAGGCGGGGGTGGGGGTGGAAGCGGGGAGGCAGCGCGACCGGCGCTCGCGCGAGGGGAAGAGCGGCGAGCGCAAGGAGCCTCGCCCAAAACGCCGCCGCTCCCCCCGCCTCAGCACTCCCTGGCCTGGGAGCTGTAGGCGGGGGTGGGGGTGGAAGCGGGGAGGCAGCGCGACCGGCGCTCGCGCGAGGGGAAGAGCGGCGAGCGCACAAGCCTCTCCCCCCCCCGCATCTTCAGGTAAGTGCACAGCACCACCCTGGGTGGTTTCATACGGTGGCTGCATATGGTGGGGATGCGGCCGCGGCCATTTTTGAGCTGCCCCCACTGTATGCGGCGACCGCAAAGATGACACCCGGCGTATAAGACGACCCCCAACTTTTGAGAAGTTTTTCTTGGGTTAAAAAGTCGTCTTATACGCCGGAAAATACGGTAATTATTAGTTTCCTATTTGCATCCAGGAAAAACATTTATATTCTCAGGAAATCACTTGATTATCCAGCTGTGTGCAACTTCAGATCCAGGAAATTACTAGACCTTTACTTCAAGGATAGAAGAGGGATCAAGCCTAGGGAAAGAAAAGAATTGATTGGGTCAGCAGCCAGATCCCCCAGTTGCCCTATTCATCCTATGCCCAATCCTGAAACTGATGAAATATTTTGTAAAATGGAGATTGTACAAGACCTTTTAGGGAACTCAACTCTCCTTCTTCATTACCAATATCAGTAACTTGACCCCCAGTCTCAACACTTTTCTTACTATCCTCAGTAATCAACAGCACCAGCAGAAATGCACAGAAAATTGCCACAATGTGCACAGCATTCCTAGTTCTTTGTTCAGCTTCCTGAAGTCATTCTTCATGCTATCAGGCACAAACGTAGGGTGACGTTTAATTTACAGAACAGATTATCCATCATTTCAAAATGGTGTTCTACAACTTCAGACTGTGCTGCTAACAGTCTGGTAGCCTGTTATGGGGAAGATACACTAAACTGCAATCTGGTCAATTTAAGAATAATAAATTAAAATGTAGCTCAGGTTCTTCCACCTGCTCTCAAGTGTCCTTATGAGTTTCAATGCATTTAGAATCACCCCTACACATTTACTGGTTTCAAATGCTTTTCTTTTTTCCATTTCTATAAAAGAAGACCAAATAATGAACCCAGGAACAGTTCTTCTGGGTCAGAGAAATAGTTCATCAAGCTGTCTCAGAAAGTAGGCCAATCTATGTAGTTTTAAATGAACAAGGTTAGTCGAATAAACACAAGGAAAGAGTGAGAGTGACTCCTCATCCAATCTGGTTATTTTCAGATATGGAAGCACCATCAGCTTCTGTCACAGAAGTGTGGAAACTGTCTTGTAGCTGGGAGAATTTATATTAGTGCTGAGTAGGGTTGGTTCTCATTTTAATGCAAAACCAATATAATTTGCACTGCACAAACTAGTGCACAAACCAAAATGCAATTATCCTTTTGTTTTTATGCTTCTGTGTATTTTGTGGTGCAGTTCTCTCATCAAAAGATGTGTACAAAAAGGCATCCATTAGAGAAAATTAGGTATGTACATTAGAGAAAAAAAATATGTGCATTACAGAAAAATACTTGCAAACTTATATACATTAGGAAAGACTGCATACAAATTGGCATACGTATTTTTGCACGGACATTCACTAACCACTGTGCTAAGAACTGGTGCTTGAGTATTTTTTTAGTGCTTATAAGAGGGGTGGATGAATCTCTTCTGCTTTGTCTTTTTTTTTTCTTTTAATCATTCACAACCTTTTCCAGTACAAGTTCTTTTGATCCCATTTCCATGTCACTTTCAAATGTCTCCATTTGCCTGAAAGAGATCATAGTCTTTGAATCACAGAGAGTGCCAAGGAAAAGTGAAAGAACAAGACCATGTTTCTCTATTGGCTCTGGGCCAGATGGATATGCAAAAGTACAGTACAACAATCGCAGTAAGCCTCTAATACCTTGTACTGTACAACCACTACCAGGTGAAGGACACTATATATTGAACAAAAACTAGCCCATATAAACTATATTCCGAAACAGAATTATTAACTATAACTTATAAATACACAGACATGATACTGATTCATGAAATGTGAGGTGGTGGAATCAAATCACGCAATGAAGTGCTCAAAAAACAAAGAAGGAGGGCACCCTGCAGAGATTGTTGGCCAGAAAAGAGGGTCCCTTATGGTCCTGGTGATTTTCTCATTACAGTTACTTGTTTTGAGAGTGATCACAGGTGCAGAAATAAGTTATTTGGGGGATAGTTTTCATTGCCTCAGTTGCATTAAGTGTTTCATTTTCACATGCATGTGTAACGGGGATAGGAAAGGGGAAGGCAATTTGCTATGGTACCATAGCTATCAATACAGCTACTGGATTCCTGGGTAGCAGTAATAAGATCGTGAATTGACTAGGATCCTTTTCATCTTCAGCAAGTTCTTTTCCTATTGCATTTAAGCCACATATAGCAGTTAACTAGAATCTTTTGGTGAGTCTGAACACAAACATCACTAATGGAAAATTATTCCAGCTGGAGGGAGGAAGGCATTGGTCTGCTGTTTATGCTCACTGTTTGTGCCTTTAACTCTCCCTGATAACAAGAAACAATCCATACTTTTTGATCCAAACTAGCATTTTAAAAAGTCATACATTTTAGTATGAGCAATTGGGCTAATTCATACCTGGACACAATTTTTTACCCATTCAGGGAGAATAACACAAATGGATATACAAATGTGGAAGTTTGGGCTTCTGATATTGCTGCCACCCAAGCAGATGTGGCCAGTAATTTCAATAAATTTGCATGGCTAGACAATTGTTACTGTACCATTCTCCAGAAACTGCATTCAGGTACAACAGAGACTTGTACGCAGGGACAAGGAGAACTACTGTAATAATCAATGCCAAGAAATAGAAGATGATAACAAACAAGGAAGAACAAGAGACCTCTTCCACAAGATCTGAAAAATTAAAGAAATTTATTTCAAATTGAAGGGAATTTTAGATCAAAGGGATGTTCTACAACCAACAGGGGAACACATTACATGGCCAAGTATAAATTTAAAAACAAACAAACAATGGAAACAATACACTGAAGAACTGATATAAAAGAGAAGAAAGGATGATAGATTCATTCAAAGAACTCGAAATGGCCCACTAATGGAAATGCTCAACATACATTCTATTCTTCAAGGATGGGGACAACAGGGATTGCAGTAGCCACAAGACCATTGCACTATTCTCCCATGCAAGAAAAATGATGCTTAAAATTCTATAATAAAGACTTTTACCTTATATGGACTGAGAAATTCCAGAAGTCCAAACTGGGTACAGGAAAGAAAGACACACCAGGGATCATAATGGAAACATACATTGGATAATGAAGTACACCAAAGAATTTCAGAAGAAAATCAGCCTATGCTTTATAAATTATAGCAAAACTTTTGATTGTGTGATTGTGTAGATGATGAAAAACTGTGGATTGCTCTTAAATAAATGTGTGTGCCATGACATTTGATTGTCCTTATTCATAACTTGTACTCAGGACAAGAGGCTACCATCAGGAAATAACACAGGGAAATTGAATGCTTTCAATTGGCAAACAGGTCAGGCATTTTATTATCCTATCTGTTTAACTTGTATGTTGAACATATAATATGTAAAGCAGGATTAGACTTAGAGGAAGGAGATATCAAAACTGGAGGAAGAACATTAACAATTTAAGATACACAGATGACTACTAGCAGAAAATAGCAGAGACTTGGAATGATAACTGAAGAAAATCAAGCAAGAAACTTTAAGGAGGTGATTTTCCTTACCTTGGCTGAGTCATTAATTAGAAGAGAGACTGCAGTCAAGCCTAGGACTTGGAAGGGCAGGTAGGATAGGATTAGACAAGATCCTGAAGTGCCAAGATTATCATTGAATATTAAAGTTAGGATCATCCATGTCATCATATTTCCAATTTCTATTTATGGTTGTGAAAGCTGGATGGTGAAGAAAGCTGATAGGAAGAAAGTCAACTCATTTGAAATGTGGTGCTGAAGAATTCTACAGATACCATGGACTGCTAAAGAGGCAAATAAATGGATTTTAGAACAAATCAAACCTGAACTCTCCCTAGAAGCCAAGATGACTAAACAGAGGTGGTTGTACTTTGTCTTATCCTGAAAAGACATAGCTCACTAGAAAAAACAATAATGCTTGGTAATGTAGAAGGCAGTAGGAAGACTACATTGCAGATGGATAGACTCAATCAAGGAAACCATGGCCCTGAGCCTGCAATATCTGAGCGGGGTGGTTGATGACAGGGTAAGGTCTCTCTTTCACAGGGTTGCCACTAAGCAAAGTTGATGATGATAGTTAACAATAAATGTCTTTTGGGCAAGTCACACTGGCCAAATTGACTAGTCCTGCATAATTACAAGGGAGCTCAAGTTCTCTTGAGAAAGTTGACCTGAATTCTCTAATTAAAGGCAAAGGTTATGAGGGGAGAAAGAGGTGAGGAATGAGCTTGCATATGAAATACCAGTAATATTCACAGGAAAGTCACATCTACCATGCCTCTGTGCTTCCACTGAAACAATATAGTGACAGTCCGTGGTATTGGGCAACACATGGAAATCAGAGAGCAATTGTAGTTAGAACAATTTAAGTTACTAAATTTATTGTGAACAGAAAAAAAGTACTGCTGCATGTCCTTCAACTGTCCTGCTTTGGCAGGAATAGTCTGAATTAATCTTCTGTTGACCCATTTTCTTAACTGCTTTTAAAATGTCAAAGATTCTCTCTCCTCAGTCCACTTTATCCCTTTTTCCTCAGCTTATTTCTGTTGCTGAAAACAGAGTTCAAAGTGTAAATCAGTTTGCAGTCATTTAACCGGGAGAGGAAGAAGACAGAATCTTTCCCTTCCCCATAGGCTCAGGCAAAAACATACTGCTGCAGACTCTCCTAGCTTGTATCTTCTTCCCTTATTAATAACTTTTATCATCTTTACTACACTCTGATGTTGCTTGGCTGTACGTGTCCTGGCTTCATCTATGAAATGTCAGAGGGTATGCTGCTGATGTCAGGAATGAATGCTGTTTTGTTTAGGAGAAGGTGTGTGCTGCGTGACTTTAGCATAATAAGAGTATGTAACCATTCCTTTTTGCTCCTTCCAGATCTGTGCTAAGGTTAATTTCTGCACACTCACCTCTATAAATGGAAGGAAAGGAATAGGCATGTACTGACACAGCCTTCCCTCCAGAAACACCCCGACCACTTCCCTGCAAATCAGTTTCCCTGCCACCATTTCAGATGGCAGTCCCCCGATATCAGTGAAACAGGCCATTTTTATAGCAATAGATGATACTCAATTGTGTGAATAAATTGACGGTATTATGTTTGCATACTCTGAAATAATTGATTTCATTCTTTACTATAGAATTTCATTCTGTGAATGGATACTTTTATTTTTATCTTTTAAAAAAAAGCCTTCCTAGGTTTAGGTTCACTCTGTTTAGAGAAGTGACAATAATTCATAATGTTTGTATAAGTCAAAGATTTTGCAGTGGGGGGTGAATGTGTACAAAGGGAGAGAAAGACTAATTCGTAAGGTAGTGGACGGACAGTAGGCAGTCCACTTTTAATAAAGATTCCCCCATCCAAAGTTACAAGATTTACAAAATGCATTGCTAAAATAAAAGGTAAATATCTCCTAAAGAAAGCAGTTGTGAACTTCATCTCCATGAAACATTTATGCAGACATCTTCATAGTTGCTGTGGTAACACAATAACTCTGAACTATGAAAATATGCATGGAGGAGGGGGACATTTGTTTCTGTAAAAGTAGTATGGCTCCAAAACGCAACAACTTTGTATAAGAGCAATGGCAGTGAGAAAATTCTAATCCTTTCCTTCTATGTGGTAAACCACTATCATGAAGTGAAAATAAGAGTTAACCTCAGAGGCATGATGGACTAACCATGTGGGGGAAATGTAAATAAAATCAAAGAGACCTTTTATGTCACTGACAATATGGTATGCAAAGTCACACGGCATAATATTTTAAGAGGATTATAGAGAAAGCTTGGGAGACTTTGAAATGGCCTAGCCAACCTGCGAGTTTTTCAGTATAAATGAGCGCACAGTGCACACATAAGAGAGTTTTGTCAGATATTCAAAATTCAGTCAGACTGGCTGGGATGGGACAGGCGATGGATGAAACAGAGAGAAGAGAGAGTAGAGACCTTGGAGTAGGATTTAATCAAAAGAAAATGCTTTCAAGTGCCAGTATGAGAGAATTAAACATATTTTTTTAAAAAAATTAAGCATATATTTGATTTTCTCATTCAGACAAGTTAACTGGGCACTAAACGTTGCCTAACTTTTGCTGACATTTTACAGCATACCTAACACCAATGGATGAGGAGGGTCATTGCTTTGGATCACCAGTCAATGTTCTGGATCACCACCTGCCATCACTTGTCCCACTCCCTGTCTTTATCCTACAGTCCCACACCATCTGCTGACCTGAAAGGAAAAAGCCAGCCTGTGTGTCAGACATGAGCACCATTTAAGCATACCCCCATACCATTTTACCTTTCTTTACCATTCTACCATTAAAGTAAGATGTCTGGATATCATTTGTTCTGGCTCTGCTTAGCCTCTCTTGTATGAGCCTACAGAATTTGAGATCTATGGTACAGGCTGTATTGTATGTCTGGTAACTCTGAGAGGCTAGGCTGGTGAGCACAAGTGAACAGAGCTGTCTATGTTGCAGTACCTAAGTCACTGAACTCCCTTCCTAGGGAGGTCAGTCTAGCTCCATCTTTGTTGAACTTTTGGCAGCTATTCAAAGCTGCATTGTACCATACAACTTAGTTTTTAAAACTGGTTCTAAAAATTGCTATGGGTCTGTTTTTAAGAAAGTGTCTGTCTGCCTGTCTGTCTGTGTATATACACACACACAAAATAGCACATTATCATTTTAGGCGCTCTGGTGGGCAGAAAATAAATAGGGGAGAGGAAGAGGAGGAGAGGGGGCACCTCCCCCCAGAGGCTAACACTGGGATTTTACTGCACCTTGGATCCATGGCAAAAATTAGCATCGCTTTGTTTTCTGAAGCCTCAAATGTTCCGTCAGTGGAGTGAAAGGCAACTAAAGTCTACAACAAGAGTAGGCAATATGTTGCCCCACAGGTTGCATATGCTGTCCCCAAAGATCCTGTGTCCTCTTATCATAACCAAATTTCAGGGGTCCAATTGCCTCCCACCATGACACTGCACAGTGCCCTCAGCTTCTAGGGATGCTATGAGGCATTTTCAGGGCATGATGTTTTGGCCCACGTGAGCCTTTTTTCTGGACAAGATGACATTGTATGCCATTTGCGGGCATTTCAAATGACCACAAAGATATCTCAAGTGGCTGGTATGTCCCCCTTCCCACAACCCCAGCAGTTGCACACTCCTAAATTATATGTTTTGGGAAGAACTGAAGTTTACAGGCATGGTCACCACTTCTGAAGAGATCCAGTCTATCAAAACTTCAGCAAATTGTTGCAAGGGCTGAGGAATAATATAGAAAAAACAGTGTTCGCATCTTGAGGGAGTGGACTGGTTGGTGGGAGACATATATTTTGGAGTATCAAATAGCAGTACCTTACATCTGTAAAAGAAAGAAAAGAGCAGAGGGGAGAGACTGAGAACATTCAGTAACTACAGCAAAGTCCACAGACGGTTGTGGAGCTGAAGAGGTATTCATACACAGGCACATAACTACAAATATATTAACAGTGAAGCTCTTAAATTAAATGCCAATCTGGGGAAAGGTGAGGAGGGAAGGGACTAACTAAACATTGACTGGATACGTAGCTTTATTACAATAATAGAATAGCCTTTAGAGTTACAAAATGAACAAGTATAATGAACAGGTAGAACTTACAAGTCTAATGTACATGCAATAACAAAAACAATATCTTCAGTAAGGGCTCTACTCAAACATTATAGTGCTGATATGAATGTTTAACAAGCTCTTTATTAGTAGACCATGCTAATTCTTTGCACCTTAAAAATAATGTTAAGAGCCAGGATGGTGCTGTATTTTGGGTACTGGACTACAGATCCTGGAGACCAGGGTTTGATTTCCCCACTTGGCCAAGGAAACCCACTGCGTGACTTTGGGGACATCACAAACTCTCAGCCCCAGAAAACCCCATAATAGGTTTGCCTTAGGGTTGCCATAAGTTGGAAAGAACTTGAAGGCACACAACAACACCAAAATAATTTTATTGATGGAATATAAAAGATGGAGGGCAAAAGTAAAGCTCTGCCTGGAATATTTGCTCAAATGGGTGTAACGTGTAAAGAGTAAATGTTCTTGTAATACAGCAAGTAAAGAAGCTCATGTTCAGCTGTTTCAGCTATGCCCAATCGACAGGAACATATATGTTGGAAGTAAGGGATGCATGAATGTTTTCCTTCTAAAAGGCCTGATGGTAAAGCACTGAAATGAGCCAAAACAAAGGCTCTATTGTATTTAGGAAACTCTAGAGCATGAAGATAATTGACCAGAGCAAAATTTTTACCCAGCTATAAGGTTGCTTGAAATCCATGCCCTATTTTTCTAAGAGCTACATCCCAGATCTTTTGTCTGATTAACTCTTTGGCTTCCCAAAATCCCATGTGTAGTAGAGTTGAGGAGGAAAACCCATGTCACTGTAATTTCTCCTCAGCGACTCTCACTTAGCTGGAGGAAAGATTATCCAGAAATGTCAAGGAGGTAATTCCTTACTTTGAACCAATAGGTAATTATGTGGAACCACATGCATATTTTTAGAGGAACTATCCTGAGTTCTACTCTAAGTAAGTCACTGAGAATGCAGTGTGGGACATTGAAAATATTTCTCAGGAAGTTGGGTTGTATTACTCCCAAGGAAATCAAGAGCACTGATTATACTCAAGCCAGACACATGACAATTTAAAAAGAGGCAATAAGGATTGGAAGAGTTTTAGGGGGAAAAAAAGAATGAAGAAACAGAAAGAAAAAGAGGGAAACAGCAGCTAAATAAAATAATAAACCCACAAATTCTTAAACCACTACTGGTCCTGTGCCACACAGTACATGAACAACTAGTAAAGTATAGACAATACCTGAACTAATTTCTGATACATTCTTTCAATAGACTAAACATTCCCTGATCATAAAACTAGAGGCATCACTTACAAAACAACTTTTAGGGTTCACACCTTTGCATACCTATATTTACTAACTGCTAGTTTGCATGTTACTCTATTGGAGTTTGACACACCATATATTTAAGGTGATTTCCTGTTTGTTGGGAATTTTTCACATCCTCTCACTTCCTCCATCACTGTAACCTGCTGCCATCTCTCTCTCTCCCCCTCACATTAGATCATGTGTTTGATTTTGAACAATTTTCTGTAAATAAAGGTACTTTTAAATGATGTACAAGGAAGACTAAATTTGTTTATTTTCTCTGTTAGGCCTGGTGAATGGGTAAGCTTGGGCCTGTTTGCTGTTCAGTTTCTGCCTTGCCAATGTGATCACTCTGCTTGAAGGAGCCACTGTTATCTCTCACATATCACAATGCTAGACAGCTCACTACTTAGCACTTTCCCTTTATAGAAAAGTTTGAGAGAGTTTCAGGAAGCTACCAAACTGGGACTACTCCCCATCTCCATGACCACTCAAAGAGTGACCGAAACTCAGGGCCAACCTTAATTGCTGTCAACTGTTTCAGACCAATATTTCCTCAGTTTGGGTATAACCAGAACATCTGTTAAACAGGGATCTTTTAACTTGGAAGAAGGTGTTTACATAGCCCTGCTAAATTTCTCTGTGGCCATTTCTACACAACACAATTACAGCTGGCCCCTCCCTAAACTGCAAACCCCAGGATTCCATAGGATGTTGAAAGTGGAATAATCGCACTATAAGAGTGTTGTGTAGAAATGGCCACTCTCTTACTTTTCACAAATTCCTTTTTTTTTAAGGGGAGACTGCACTGAAACCAGGCAAGATAATTACTGAACCTAAACTAAACAATTCCCCCTCGCAATGACAGAGGCCACAACTCCATATAGAGTCAAGGGGGATGCTTCAGTCTGTCTGGAATGTTGCCACTGAGCTTAATTAACAGGGCTTGGAGGGCGAAATCATCAATGAACAACTGAGCTGCTTTTTCCTTTCATTTAAGAAAAGGTTACATGAGCCAGACTACCACAAACTTCTTAAAGGCTGGTTGTCCCATCAAGTTTTGGCATTTGGAGTATCTTTTGATTGGATAAAGGAGCAATTACAGTAGCAAACTGTAACAAACATGGAAGTTTACAAACATGGAAGTTTAAGATTTTGATCCAAAGTAAAACAGAATAGTAAGAAAGTATAGTTAGATAGAATCATAGAGTCAGAAGAGACCCCAGGGGCCATCCAGTTCAACCCCCCTGCCATGCAGGAACACACATCAAAGCATTCCCAACAGATGGCTATCCAGCCTTTGCTTAAAAACCTCCAAAGAAGGAGATTCCACCACACTCCGAGGCAGCATATTCCACTGCCGGACAGCTCTGACTGTCAGGAAGATCTTCCTGAGGTTCAGGTGGAATCTCCTTTCCTGCAGCTTGAATCCATTGTTCCTTGTCCTAGTCTGTGTAGCAGCAGAAAACAAGCCCTCTCCCTCCTCGACATGGCATCCCTTCAAATATTTAAACATGGCTGTCATGTCCCCTCTTAACCTTCTCTTCTGCAGACTAAACATACCCAGCTCCCTAAGCCATTCCTCATAGGGCATGGCTTCTAGACCCTTCACCATTTTGGTCGCCCTCCTCTGGACACATTCCAGCTTGGCAATATCCTTCTTGAATTGAGGTGCCCAGAACTGGATGCAGTATTCCAACCATTTCCGCACTACAGTGCTAAACTGCTGCTATTCCACTTTCAATGCCCTGTGGAATTCTGGGGTTTGTAGTTTACTGAGACCAAAGAGCTCTTTGAGAATCTGAAGTGCCCTTCTCTAAACTACAAACCCCAGAATTCAATAGGAGGTTGATAGTGGAATAGCAGCACTTTAACACTGTAGTATAGAAAGGTTGCAAATGAGGCCTAACCAATGAAGTATAGAGTGGAACCATCATCTCCCTCAATCTAGACACCATACTCCTATTGATGCGACCAAGAATCACATTGGCTTTCTTGGCTGCTGCATCACACTGCTGACTCATGTTCAGCTTGTCATCTTCCAAGACTCCTAGATCCCTTTCACACATACTGCTATTCAGCCACACATCCCCCATCAGGTCAGATTGTAACTCTGATCATCCTCAGTCTGGGCTGATGGAAATTAGAGTCCAACAAATCTTCAGGACCACAGATTCATCTTTCCAGACCTAAAAAGCTATAGAATTTAATTGTCTAGATGGTTAATTTGCAATCTAAAATTGAGTTGACTGTATGTGTTTTATCCACTAGAAACAACAACAACAACAAAATCCTGATATATCTATTCAGTTTACCAGTTGTCTGTGTTTACTCATACTATCTAAATTGACAGGAAGATAAAGCAGTACCTTCACCAAATGGGAAAAACAGTATTAAAAGTAACAAATTTTCACCAACACTCATAACAGGATTGCAGCTTAAAAAGAATTATGATGCCTGCTGAAGACATCATTCAGTATGGGCACCTAAGAATGTAGTCTTCTGCAAATGTTAACTTCCCTGGTACCTAAAGCCAGGCATAATTCTCTTCTTTTCATCCAAACAGGAGATGCAGTGAAATGATCTGTCATAGTAGACTAGTAAATGTCTCCCAACACCATTCATTATACTGCAAGCCTACCTCCATTTCCTCACTAGTTTAAAGGAGGACAAAGATGGTACACGCAGCAGAACTACAGATGTAAATCTTCTTTAATTTCACTCTCCAAGGAAGCAATGAGTAATTTGAGTGATTTTCTTTCTACTACTGTGGGAAAGTTTTAAGCCTATTTGTGGTAGGGGACTTTTCTGCACCATTTTCTGAGCAGGAAACCCATACAAAACAACCACATGGAGTTTCTTGCACAGACAAGAAGTGTGAATATTCCTGGCATAGGGGGGTGCCGTGAATATTCTTGGTATGGCAAATTCTCCTTATTGGGATTTTTTGACACTGGGGAAAGCTCTTTTTTTGACTGTTGATCAAATCTATTCATTTTCCCCCCATCCCTAGCAGAGACCCATTCAAGCTGAATACATGGCAAAAGAACTGTCTTGAAATGCATCTAAGACACACAATTGAAGGAATTATTATAAAGCTCCCAGAGTGAGAGGCTGAGAGAGCTTTGCTGCACAATGAAAAACCAGACTGAATTCTTCATTTAATATTGTGCTAGTATTGGTTTCCACATGAATCCAGCTCGAGCTGGACTAGTGTAATGTCTAATGCCAGGGATGAGGAAAATGTTGCTTATAGGCCACATGCAGCCTCTGAACCCCCACTTCTGCAGCCGCTACAGCCCCCTGTAGACCACCAAAGCCCTCCTTATCATTCGGTAGAATAACCCTTAAAAAATTGGGGAACAATATTCAGGTGACTTTTCAACCTATAACAGTGGTAGGCCATTTCCGCACTAGACTGTTATAGTGCTATTATTCCACTTTCAACATCTTATGGAATCCTGGGGTTTGCAGTTAGGGAGGGCCCTTTGAAGCCCCTAAATGCTGCCAAACTGCCCACAAATATCTACACTGGTCAGCACCCAGAACTCTCTGAATACCACCAGATATGCAAATAGTGACTTAAATTGCAACAAGAAGTCATGTGATATTACTGTGGGTGTGGGCCACAGGTGTCCACCCCTTCATGTTAAGAGGTTAAGAGGTGACATGATAGCTATGTTTGAATATTCTAAGGTATGTCTTACGGAGGATGGAGCAAGCCTGTTTTCTGCTGCTTCAGAGACTAGGACATGGAGCAATTACTTCAAACTTTAGGAAAAGAGATTCCATGTAAACAATAGGAAGAACTTCTTGACAATAAGAGCAGTTTGAGAGTAGAATGTGCTACCTCAAAGTGTGGTGGAGTGTCCTTCTTTGGAAGTTTTTAAACAGAGGTTGGCATGGCCATCTGTAAGGAAGGCTTTGATAAGTGTATTCCTGCATGGCAGGGGTTGGACTCCATGGCCCTTGTGGTCTCTTCCAACTCTATGGCCATTTCCACATGGGGTAATTAAAACGGTGCAGTGCGTCCTCCACGGAGGACGTCTGCACCTTGGAGTGGACTGGGTTTGGACTACTTACCGGAGATCCACAGCTCAGTCCACTCCAAAACGACCCTATGTGGTCCTCCAGCATGTTTTTGAAAGACCAGAAAAATCAGGTCTTTCAAAGTGCCGGAGTGTGCCACTGCGTGCGTGGTCCCTTTTGCAGATTTGCAGGCTCGACCAATGCGAGCCTGCAATCTGCGGCGGCGGGCTTTAGGCGTGGCGAGCTTCAGCGGTTGGTCAGGACCCACGACCAACTGGAAGTCGCCATTTTGGAAGCCGGAGCAGTGCGTATCTGGACCATGCGCTGCTCCAATTAACCCTGGACTGGACCAAGGAGCCAGACGATCCAGTAAGTAATGGCATGGAGTGGTTCCCTCGCCTCGTGCGGAAATGGTCTATGATTGTGTGTACAGAAACTGCTCCTATTGAATAAATCAGTCACTTGATACAATAAACCTCCATGTTTCACAAGAGCGAGAATTTCAAAATCTTTTGGAAATGAAGCAAGATATCAATGTAAGAAGCAGCATGCAGGGGAAATGCTACATGGGGGAAAAAAAGAACCATCATACTTGATATGTTACATTGCAGTTTACTTTTATTTTAGCAACACTTGGAAGTCTAATCAAGAAAGTTCTCACCCAGCATGGTTTTTTTTTTCCTGAGCAACATCTTCTGTGTGTCAACAAAGTGCATTTTGTTCCTTAAATTTACATGACATCAATATAATAACACCTAAGAAAATGCAATGAGAAGAGCAAGACCATTAGCTTCTCAAGGGCTAGGGGTGCATTATGGGTAGCAATTAGGAAATAAATGAGCTAATCTCGGCCCAAACAGGAACTTTTAGTGCCCTTATGAAATGAATGAGTCCATGTGGAAAATTAAGACAGTAATATTTCCTTGGAAGTGATCCCTGTGGTTGTTGCTGAGCAGGAATGTATTAATTTTTCAGAGCACCAGAGGGAGCATCTTTGCAATACAAACTGCCCAATTTAGGACATGGCTGAGAAGAACGCAATGATGGCACATCATCTGAGGTTCCAGCATTTGTTTTGTGGCTCCCTCCAAACTTGTGGGTTTTTGTGTGAAATCTACTATTCCTGGTGGTAAAAGGAACGAGGATGCAGCTAACACTGTGGCTCACAAGAGGCAGGTATGTTTCTGAACAAGGTCAAATTAAGGTGTTTGGGGTAGGAAAAGAAAGGATATTTGCCATTATTCATTTCCCTACTGAAAAATGAGACAAGAATAATAATATAGGGTCAAGAATGGTCTGCCATTTTTGCCTGGTAGTTGAACATCCCGAAAACTTTTTGAGAAATTATCTTGTGTATATATATGTGTGGATTTGTGCGTCCCCTCAAAAAAACCCACATTTTTGCACACATATAAAAAACTTGTTTTTAGGAACACTTTTTTAATGTGTAAAAATTGTGTCTTTGGCACAAAAGCATCAATTTTGTGCAAAACTCCATACCTGACGTTGTAGAAACAGTATTTTATGCACACATTCCAAAAAACCCCCACACTTCACATGTATTTTTGTGCAGAAAAAATTCCCAGAACACTTCTGTGTGTGCAAATACTAAGCTAAAATGCTCAAAATGTGTTATTTTTCACAACCAAGCTACATCTATGTAGAAATATGTTTTCTTCAGCAACAGAGAGAAAATTACAGCAATTAGTCATCCCCACATACAAGTATAATGTAGTTGAAGATTTAGATCTGTTGGTTGGCCAGGTTCTTCCCAGTGTCAAGTCAGGCTTGGTAGGAGCATCTCTCTCTTGCAACTTCACAGCACAAGGTGTGTGTGTATGGTGCCAGGAGCTACAAGGGGACTCAAGACACACCTGAAGTCTTTGTTCTAATTAATTACACTGTTGATAATCTGGCCATGCTTCCGTGAGATCACTAAGACAAGTTTTGTTTAATTCCCCTTCTTGGCCTTTATCTTATTGTCTACAAAGCGCTTTTCCTTGTTATCCTTGTTAATGATGACATTTTCTCTAAGTCCTCTCATCTGAAATCCATCTCCACCTCCACTTAGCAATGTTGTTAGTTTAACCTGATAATTTATTTTAACAGAAGCTAAATCTGGCTGCATCACAATTCTAACTCAAAGTTTTCTCTTTCTGGTATAGTGGTTTGAGCGTTGGACTACAACTCTGGAGACCAGGGTTCGAATCCCTGGTCAGCCATGCAAACCCACTGGATGTTCTTGGCCAAGTCACACTCACTCTGTCTCAGACAAAGGCAAAAGCATGCCCCCTCTGAACAAATCTTGCCAAGAAAACCCCATGATTGATTCATCATAAGTCAGAAACTAATTGAAAGCACACAATAACATATACTGTAAGTTGCTGTTGGTGTATGGAAGTAGCAAAAAAGGGACCCCGTCCCCGAATTCACAATTCTGGGAAGAGAACACAAGTATGCATGGTGAAAATTCTACTTAGAATACAGGAACGATCTCATGCTAAGTGTTGTCAAGAGATTACACACCTTCCCCTACATACACAGAGAACTTCCTGGGATGGAAGTGGACATTTCCGCCACTACCACTGCTTTGTTTTTTGTTCTCTGTGAGTAGCTGATAGCAGAGATGGGCATGTTGGGGATGGACCGGGGGATGTCTTAGATGCCCCTCGTACCCCTAAAAGCAATGGGAGGGAATATAAAATGAAGGACAAAGCAGGAGTAAAAAATAAAAAGAGAGAATTGTGACGTAGAAGAAGAAAAGGTCCATGTCTCTTCTTCCTTGGCTAGGGGCACTTAGCAAGTGTCAATTTCTCCACCACAAATTACCTCCTAATAGGATAGCTCTGCTTATGTATAATGAAAAGCAGCAAAAATGCTAAATTGTCTTTCTCTTCATTTCACCTAGGCAATCGGCTAATTCAGTTTATTTTCTAAGCTGTAAAGATCAAACGAAGAATTAGATATTCAGGCAAAATGTGCAGAAAAGTGAGGTGTCCCCAAATTACCAAGAGCAACCCTGTCAGCTTCCCTTATCTGAGATGCCAAGTTACTTGAGGGGATCTAGGGCCGTTTCCACACAGCGTCGCTAAAACACAATTCCTGTGGGTTGTAGTCATTTAAGGGGTTGCAATTCCACATGCATCATCACCACCCAGTAGCTGGCCCATCTGCAAGCATCGCTAGAATTCCGTATTTCAACTCTGGCATTCTAGCTGCATTCTAGCGATGCTTGCAGATGGACCAGCTACTGGATGGTGATGACATCATGCAGAATCATGGCCTCTGAAATGACTACAAACTGCAGGTATCGTGTTTTAGCAATGCCATGTGGAAATGAGAATAAGCTCTAAGGCAGAGGAGAACACCAGGGAGTCTGAGAGCATCAGAAGGCTGTGACCCCTGCCTCTACTGAAGCTTCTGCCACCTGAGGAGATCATCTTTATTTATTCTATCTATTTTTGAATTTACACATATCTTTTCGCGCAAAGTGGGAACCAAGGTGGCTTCCACAAAGTTAAAAAACTTTAAAAACATTAAAAAACATATAAAATTATACACTTACAATGAATTTTTAAAAGAGCAAATAAATAAATAAATAGCTCACCTGCTAAGACCTGTTTTAAAAGAAATATCTTTGGTTGCCTATGAAAGAAAAGCAGGGAGGGGGCCAGCCTAGCCTCCCATGGAAGAGAGTTCCACGGGGTGGGAGCAGCCACTGAGAAAGCTCTCTCCTATGTCCTTACCAGGTGAGCCTGGGATGGTAGCGAGACCAAGAGAAAGCCTTCTCCAGCAAATCTTAGGGCTCTAGTAGGTTCATATAGGGAGATACGGCTTTTCAAATAGTCAGGATGTAAGCCACATACAGCTTTATAGGTCAAGACCAGCGCTTTGAATCTTATTCCGCCTCGCGCTGTCCTTGTCACGACAGGCGTGCTTCCAGGATATATCTGCCAACAGCATGCCTCAAATAATACCTCAAATAAAAACTCTAAGAACCACATCAGTGTCCCAGATATTAAAAATACTGACTGGAATCCAGTATGGAAGTTAGGTATTTGTAGGTGGACTTACATATGTGGGACTTGAACTGGGCAGTTCTGTAATGTCCATATCCAGTAGAGGGCTGCTGTAATGTTATACATAGAAGAAAAGGCAAAGTGACCATTGAACAATGGGATTGATGCCCAAGAGGTCCTATGAAGAACGGGACTGATGACCATCAGGCCAGATGCACTCAGGTACCAATATGCATCAGACATTCTTGCCATTATCCTGACACACATCTTTGTGATTAACTACCAAGGCTTCTTAGCCCCTCATATTTAGTTAAGTATACTTAAGTACACATAAAGTTATGTTAAGTAAAAGGATTCTGGGAAGGACCAGACTTATTACAAAGTTAGGGCAAGCAGCCTCTTCATTTCAGTCAGAATTCTGTCCTTCGAATACAACCAGTGCAAAATCCTGCTGGCATAATCTCAAATTCCAAGCAGACCCATATAGGAGGAAATCCTGACCTCCAGGCTGTTCAGGGCTCTGCATATCAAAGGCAGCACCTTGACTTGAGCTCAGAAGCAAACTCTAAGCTTGTAGAGACCAAATACCACCAGTCTTGTTCCAACTGCATTGGCTTACAGTATGCTTTTGATATCAAGCCAATGTGCTGGCTCTGACAAACAAAGCCCCAAACAGTTTAGGGATCAGGAGTTCCTCCTCTACAAACCTGACTCAAAACTGAGATGCTCAGCAGAGACCCTGTTGCATGTACCATCAGTCTGAGAGGCTACATTGGTGACTACCTCTGACAGAACCCTGGCTGTGGAACTCCCTCCAAGGAAAAGCAGGCTGGCTCCTGCCCTCTTGAAGTTCCAGTGAGCGGCAAAGAGTACACTGTCTTCTATGAACTTATAGACGGGATGTTTTTCTGTTTATTTGTATATTTTTAAAAATGGTTTGCTTTTGTCTGTTGTTTGTCATCTTGAGAGGCCTGACAAGTTGAGAGATAATTTTTAAATACGCTTAATAAAGCATTAGAGTTGATTTGCTGCCTTTGCTCCTATTTTGTTATTTGCATGGGGAAATCAACTTAATGCAGAACAGAAAGATGCAGCATTGACTATTGACTCAAGTTTCCTTTTTTTAAAAAAAGTCTGCATCAGAGTCCAGCTTTCTTTGAACTGCAATAAAAATGGAGCTAAAATGAATCTTATGGCTCATCATCCCAGTTACTTAAACACATGAGACCAGACACATACAGAAATATATCTGGAGTGTTCTTAGCAGATGGGAAAGCTTGCATGATCCTCTTGTGATTATCCAGACCTTTTATATCATGAAAAATACTGAGTAGTCCTTCTCTCTGAAAGGGGCTGCCCTCTCTCTGCATGTTGCCAAATTATCCCTGTCAAAAAGAAGTCTTTTATCTCTGAAGCTTCTCAAAATATTTCTGAAGTATGCATTTGCCTTTGTAATGAAACAATTGCAATGGATGCAACTGTTTCCAGGTAAGTAGTGCTTGGTTTAGATGGATTCAGATTAGCGTTTTGAGTTAAGAAGATCTTAATTTTCTTTAGGGGAAAAAAGAAAAACCAACAACACAAGATTGCGCAGAACCTCTGTGCTCAATCCTATTAGTCTTGAACATACTCTTGGGCAGCTCTTGAAACACCTCAAGTGCTTTTTGGTGGAGAAGGAATTCCCAAATGTACTTCAAATGCAAAACGGCAACAGCCTTTTTAAAATGGCAGTAGTTAATAAAATTCTAGTAGGATTGTGAAGGAATGTATATATGAAGGAACACATTCTCCCATGTAGGACATGATATTTCTATAATGTTTCTGGCAAAATAATGCCTCCTACTTATGATCTGAACCTCATGGCAACATCTGAGATCTCCTCCTATGCACACATTCACAACCAGGATTCAAATGTGTTGATCGCTTTTTGCATCTCACATCCCGCCACCTACAAGCATAAATCAATCTCTGGCCTATCAAAGGCCAAGCTGTTTTAAATAACATTGTATTCAGAGGATGTATGCTGATCCAACCAGGCAGGAAGGCATATCATGCCACTTTTTATTTATGTATGCCTTTTGTTTTTCCACTGTTTTGTCAAGTTCCCCGCAGCAGAGTTCAGTGATAGCTGGTAGTGTTGCAGAGAATGGATAAAGGATGTCAACATGAGTACACAAGAAGGAAAGCTCTGGTCTTGACTACTGGCTAGCCTGCTTGATCAGAAAGTTAATGCAATGATACAAGCTTTCAATCAATTGCTCCAATGCAAGTATAAGAATGTATCCTCTCTCCTACCCTACATGTGTGGCGGAAGCCTTAGGCATTTGCTCAGATGTCTTCTTCTTTTTGTTGTGAAGACAATGCTTCTTACCTGCTGGAAATGGGGAGTCAGGAGCACTGGGTCATACTAATTCTTTGTGAAAGAGTTTTCTAGCTTTCTCTTATCTGGGTTGCTATTTATTCTTTTCATGTAGCTGGCAACATCAGCTTGGACTGCTTCTACACACCTGAATGGGGCTGAGCTATTTGGTGGTCTCATGTGATTCATTGTCCACCCCTTCTGGATATGAGGCAGACTGCACAAGGAGGGGGCTGTACAGGGGCAGCATTTTAAACAAGGATAGCAATTGCCCAAGCTTAACAGCTGAAATGGTCATTTTCTTTTTCTATATTAGAACAGAGCTTTCATGGGGGTTTTTTCCTGCCACTTCTAGAATCACAGTAGCAAAGCTGGATGAAGGATATTGAGAACTGAAGTCCAAAAATTACTATCTCATTCTCTGCACTAGGACAGGTGTTAGGAACATGTGGACCTCCAGTTGTTAAACTGCAACTCCCATCAGCCCTAGCTAGCATAGCTAATGGTGAAGGTGATAAGAGCTGTTAACAACATCAAATTGCTAATTCATGCTTCAGTGTAGTGGAGGAGGTGGAATTGAGCCAGATCCTCTTTTCCTTGGCCATTTCCACACTATACTGTTACAGTGCTATTATTCCATTTTCAACATCCTGTGGAATTCTGGGGTTTGTAGTTTACTGAGGCCAAAGAGCTCTCTGGCTGAGAATTCTAAATGCCCCTCCCTAAACTTCAAACCCCAGGATTCCATAGGATGTTGGAAGTGGAATAATAGCACTGTAACAGTGTAGTGCAGAAATGACCCTTTTTAAACTTCCTTTTATTAGTAGTAGTAGTAGTAGAAGAGGAGGGGAAGGAGGAGGAAAAGGAGGAGGACTACTACCACTACTACTACGACTTCATTTTAGGGTTGCGAATCTTCACTGGAAACAAGACATTCAAAAAATGTTCCTCTCACTTTGCAAGACAGTGAGATATTTCCTTTCCTGTTGCCTGACAGATGGTGAGATACAGTAATTGTGAGAATAGCTTTTATACAAATTGTGGAAATTTCATACACTACATAAACTGTATAACAAACTAAAATCATTCCTTATTGCATATACTATTAAATATTATTAGCATTAGATTTGTTTTTGATCAATCAGGCAAAAATCTGTGTGTGTGTGTGTGTATTTGCACACATGTGTGTGTTTGTGTATTTGTTTCACAAAAGGAGAAGGCACTAGTTTCGTGCAGAAACATTTTGCTCAAATTATGCTGGCTTTAAAGGATTAAAAAACTCCACAAAACTTGTTTTATTCTTGCACTGGAAGTGAAAAACCTTGTGGCAGTTAAAGGATTCCTGACAAGCTGTCTGTGTTGAGACAGGTGATTTCAGTGAGAACAAGCAATTTAGCAAGATTTCATCTCATCCTTACTCCCAGAAATTGGCTTGGACATGATTCTTCTAAGATAGATCTTAATTGTATTGTTAGTGTAATTTTGCTATAGATCCATTATCCTTGTAACTAGTATGGTGAAATCCTTTCAACATGCAAAAGCCAGCAGGATAAATTATGGCTGAATTTCATACCTACAATAGAATTACTTGTGTGTTTGGAAACTTACTGGCTCTCTCTTTGCATGCCACTATTCAGTGCCAACTAAACTAAGGTGGTGAATCTATTCCTAGTTTTTGCCATAACTTTAAAGTGGTTATCCAAGGTGCCTGAACTACTTTAGTGTAGTGTTCAGTGTTTTTGATAGCTCCATTAAAGTTCAGTCTAAATCCCAGAGTGGATTAATTGCACCACTGACAAGGCATATCCACTTCTTGTGGTTGTTGTGGGCTTTCAAGTCCTTTCTAACTTACAGTGACCCTAAGGTGAACCTATCATGGCATTTTCTGGGGGGCTGAGAGCATGTGGCATGCCCAAGATGACCCAGCGGGTTTTCATGGCTGAATGAGGCATTGAACCCTGGTCTCCTTGTTTGTAGTCCCACAGTCTGACCACTGCACCGTGCTGGCTCTCACCAGGGCTTCTACCTTTTCATTTCCCCATGAAACACAAAGGCTCACATTGAAAAGTTACTTTTAAAGACTAACTCCCAGAAATCTTCATCCAGCATGAGAAACTCTGGGTGGCATGGTCCAACAAAGTAACTTTTCAAAGCTTTGCCTCACGCCAATTGTAGTGTTTGCAATGAGGAATAATTCTACTGTTTTATTTCAACTGTTCATCTATCATGATCCTATCATAGACACCCTCCAGACCTCTAATGTTTGGTACCAGATAATTAGCAGTGGAGAAGCAAGACAATTAGCCATTATTATACATCACTCATTCATTTTCCTGTGTTTAAACTTGCCACTCTTACAATGTTCAGCTTTTTTGCCTGTAGTTTGAAATCTCGTAATATGCTGTAATTATGGTTCTGCTTGAGAACATAATCATCATAATCTTTCTATTTTTACCCCTTAAATTCTGAAGTACCACAAATGTTGCCAAAACAGATTAATAAATAACATTTGGAGAATAAATGCTGGAAACGCCAGCAAATACTGTGTCTAAAAATCGACAGAAATACCTATTTATCTCCTTCTTGCTCACCAACAGAACCTTCTCCTATGCCCTTCCCATAAGCACATATGTGAAACCATTTTAAAATGCAATTTTTTTTTCCTGTAGGGATGAAAAATAAGTTGAATCAATGAAGATACAGAGGGTTTTTTTTAAAGTATTTCAACCAGCACTTAGAGGAAAGAAAGTGTTACTGTGCTGCCCTCTAATGGCCAGCATTTTTGCATTCATTCAAGGACAGAGAGGCTTAAGGTTACTGCTAACAATGAAGCAAAGCATCATTTTCAGCCAGCAACTGGTCACAGAAAATTGGAAAATCAGGATTTGACACTAAACCCCTTGTCAGCCTTGTTATAGCAAGGTCGCTTGCTCCAGAGGCATGAGTGGCTGTGTACTCTACCTCGGTAATCCAATTACGGGGATGGGGGTGGATTTTTTGTTTATGGCATGCCCTAACTAAGTCATAACCAGCTAGAGGAACGTTTGATGGACTCAGAGTAAAGGACAGTCAGCCTAAGTAGGCTTCAGTGCCTTTAAATGTTGGTAATTGCAAGTGGAATGATCTCTGCCCTGATATAGCTTGTGTGGCTCCATTAAACATGATCACTTCATCTTCGTCAGGAACTACCTTATGCTGAATTTATTATCCTCGTCAATCCTCTTTCCAGTTTAACTGTCTGAAACCCAGAGTACTTCAGATTTGAGCCTCTGAGTGTGACATTTCAAACAGATGGGTCTCCACTGTTAAAGGAAAGCAACAACTAAACAAAAAAGAGAAGGGTGAGGCCCATTTTCTTCAGCTTGGTGTTTGAAATTCTTCTTGGGTCGAGGTAGTGTTTACAGGAGAAGAGTTGTGCAGGCTTGCTCTGTTATCCCCTAACCTTATCTTATCACAGGTGTTGGATCTGGTTACTTTCTTATTCACGCTTTCCTTCCTTCCTTTAATTATAGCAAATAACATAGGTAGCTGTCTTTCCTTCAATTATAGTAAATGACATAGGAAGTTTTACCTGGTGCACCCCCTATTCAACTATCCACCTGGCTTAATCCTGCTTAGCTTCCTAAATCAGATGTAAACAGTGTGTTCAGGATAGTATATGATTAACATACAATATTATATAGCAGAGAGACAGAGAGAGAGATGGAAGCAAGATCTATTATGGAAGATGCATGTTGCAATATAGATTTTAGGGCATGGCTACTGGTTTAACTAGAGAGTGAGGGGGGTAAATAGACAGAATAGATAGATATCTGATCTATTTGAAAGGGTTGGTGGGTTGGTTGGTGCCAGCCTGTAGGTCAGCTACATTTTACTGTACATTCCAGTTTATATTGGGAAAACCACCCAAAGGAAAGCTGCAAGATAATTCTTAGCCATGCTAGGCCTCAGTATGCAGAGATACTCCATATTTGCTCAGGTGAGCATTTGGGGGCAAAGAAACAGTTATGAAAATTGACTGTGGGGTGCAGTGGGCAGTGGTGTGATCATCCAAGCACTCCTCAGAGACAAATGTAGCTTCCACATACACACACACACACTCTGCAACAGCTACCAATTCCTTCCCTAAATGATCCCATAATGTCACACATTCTGGATTTCCTGCACATGCATAATAAGACTAGTACTTGTTGTACTCCTTCCAATCCATGGCCATATTCCTTTCGGGTTAATCTGTTGCGGCCAGGATCAAACTCATGCAGAATCACGTCTTTCCCTGCTCCCCCAACACCAGCACTCTTTGTCTTCTCTTCTTTGTCTCTTTCATTCTGCCCTCTCTTTTTATCAGTATTATTTTTCTCCATCTGCAGTCAGCAGCTATCGGGAGAAACAGACTGCACACACACATCCTTACAACCGATGAACAGAGTACTCTAAGCTGCAATGTTGATCATCTTTCATGCAGTAGAAATCTGAGGATGCTCAGCTTGAAGGATTGCTGGCATTTTTCAGACCAGCCCAAAAGGTTTTGCTTCCTGGGGCAAAGGACAAGATGCCCCCAGCATTCCATGCACAGAAGCAAAGTGAACTGGTGGTTGAATTTTATTTCAGCTCCTGATTATAGAAGGATGCTGTACCTCAGGGCAATACCCTGAGGTATTTAGAGTGAAGGATATGTCCTAGGAACCAGCATGGTATGGTGTTTTGAGTATTTTTTTCAGAGGTTTGGTTGAAAAGAAGAAGAAAAAACCCTTCACCAGTGTTAATAGATATGCCAAAAAGCCACATGGTGTGGTGGTTTGAGTGTTGGACTATGTATTTGGAAACCAGGGTTTGAATCCCACTGGTTGTCCTTGGGCAAGTCACATTCTCTCAGCCTCAGAGGAAGGCAAAAGCAAACACCTCTGAACAAATCTTGCCAAGAAAACCTTGTGATAGGTTTGCCCCATAAGTGAAAAACAAACTTGAAGGCACATAGCAACAACAACAACAACAAGGATAGACCCTGTGGCACTTACAGTTGAGTCTTTATAATTGAGAGGATAGTCTAAGGTGACCTCAAGAAACATTGGTATTTGCTGCCATTTGCTTCCTAAAGTGGCTGCCTCGTGCTGCCCAGCACTGGGGCATTTCTGTTTCCAGACAATAATGTTTTGACAAAAATGGGTGATATTTCATTGCCATGTCATTTGCATGCAGCCATCTCATTTTGCTTGGCATATTGTGTTTCTGATTTGCAAAACCTAAAACTTCATCAATATTCAGTAGAAGATTGAAGTTTAAAAACTCAGTCAATAAAAATCATATAGAAGAGTAATAAGAATTTGAAAAATGGCTTCCAATACAGCAAAAGAAAAGCCTTGGCAGTGTAGACTTTTAAAAGCAATTATATTTCTAGTTATATAACAATACTTTTTCAGACCTCTAATTGCTTCAAATCCCTCACCTAAGAAGCCATTACATTCCATTTTAACTCCTCTTTGAAATCATAATCTGATGTGGTAATTGAACTATGTTACCACTATTCTCAGTTCAAAGATATTGGAATTTTATTTTAAAAAAATAAGAAAAGCCCCACCATTTCCCCCTTCTTTGTCAGAAGTTCATTGTATATGAATAACTTCAGTCTATGCAACAAGAAGTAACACGTTATCCACATAGAAGTCACCATATTCTCCTACCTTTAGCAATTTGCCCTCATATATCAAAACAGTAGAACATATGTTGTATAAAACTTTACACATTAGACTGCATTTCCAATAATAGTTAACATTGGATATTACAGGGGCTGTGAACTTTAATCAGTTTAATCAGTAGGTTACTCAAATTGTGCCTCAGTTCATTAATCATAGAGGAATGAATTTTGAATAAGGAAGGCAAATTTTGTTTGAGCTGAAAGTTAAGGTCACATATTCATTGTGTGTGGCTGTTTTCTGTGAGCTGCATAACTATAACTGGGGATGAAAAGATCCCTCCCCACCTCAATTTAATAGAGAAGAGTAGGTCTGAGCTGGACCTGACAACATAACTGAAGGGAAGGAGCTTTCATGAAGCAGAGGCCTCAGGTAGCAAATGCTGGCAACAAAGTGTTGGAAGTAGGGAAAGCTTGTTGCTTTCATGTCAGTGGTATGACGAATCTATCATTCTAGACTTTAAAGGAGCTACCCAAGGTACCAAACCTGTTTGAGGGACTGGGGACGAGGATTGGGAAGCTGGTGTCACACACAGCTTGACCTCCTAGGCCGCTGCCTTTAGGTGCAGTGGAACATACTGTCTGATCGTCCATGCTTGAAGACTCATCTGCTAGTGCAGTTAGCTTTGGTACATGGAATGGCAGAAAGACCACCTCTTGTTCTTTGATTCAGGCAACAAAATGTTTTGTGTCAGCCCTGCCAACAGTGTACACATGTAGCCTGTTGGAGCAAGAGGAAGCCCTGAGAATACAGTGCCATTGGGGGTACATAATATCTCCTTTAACTGGGGACACAGGTATGCTAGCCAATTTGTGCCTCTGGTCCCTGGCTTTTTTTTTTTTTAAAAAAATCAAGCTGGATGTTATATCACCCATGAAGCAGTATCTCAATATGGTACTTGTAATGTTTTGGTCATATGTTTTCATTAAAAGGAATCAATTCATTGTCCAAAAGTCAGTTGGCTGAAACTTCTCAGTCTTACCTATAGCAGTATTGGTGCTGAATGGAGCAATGACATGAATCCATTTAGTGCATAAATTCAGCTGCTTTCATTGTTTCCTGGTGCAAAATGCCTGTGTAAGCATGCAATTATTGCCACCACTGGTGGCTGATGGCTTCTGTGTCCGTAGGACAGTGACTCTCCTCTTGTGTTTTAGTCTGTTCTTTAAAGGAGCTCTCCAAGGTGCTAAAGCTATATTGAGGCTAGAGTTCAGCACTTTGGGTACCTCAGTGCCTCACTGATATGGAAGCCATTGGCTCCCCTACACCACTTGCCAATGTTGTCTTTTATGGGGATGACTCTCTAGCTCAGTGGTTCTCAACCTGTGGGTCCCCAGATGTTTGTAGACTTCAGCTCCCAGAAGCCCCAGCCACTATGGTCAATGCTCAGGGCTTCTGGGAGCTGAGGTCCAAAAACATCTGGGGACCCACAGGTTGAGAACCACTGCTCTAGCTGTTGATAAATTACTGATTCCCTCATCCCTTAGGCTTTCTGAGACTGCTTTTGAAAAAAGAAACTTGATTTCAAAAACAGATGAAGGAACAAGCTTTTCCTGATCCTGCTCTTCTTGGGATAGGGTTGAGAATCTTAATGGGAGGATGAGTATAATATTGCCAAGTACGCAACATCCCATTCCTTAGGAATCCAGGACCAAAACATGGACTAGGAGATGGATCTTTGTGATGACATGGGGATAGGCCCTTCTGATGCCACAGACATGATCACATGAAGTCTAGTTTGGAGCTTGGTATCATGAAACTTGGAGAAAAGCACTAAGTTCAAAAAATTGCATGGGCCTGACAGATGTTTAATATCATGTAGTCTTTTTAAAAGTTTTATTCCAATATGTTGGAATGTTCAAGTTTTATTGGTGTTCAATAATAAATTATTTTCTATCTGTTCATGTTGCATCCCTGTTTGACAGGGGGACCCTGGAACCTGAGCAGAGGTCCTAAGGGGGCAGTGGCCAAAAATCAGTTGAGAATGACTGATCTACAACATATCTGATACACAGAGGCAGCAGTGGCAGTGGCAGCAGTGGCTGCAGCTGCTGGGCCTTGTGGAAGGCTTACTGCCAGGCCTTGCTCACAAGTTGTGCTGCTGACACTTTACTCTTTGTCTTGCTCTAAGTGGTGTTGATGTAACACAAGCACAACATACTTACAAAGAATTTTACATTGAGTCACAGAAATCTAGACCCAGCTGTGAATGGGCAGAGATGTGTGCCAGAAGACACATACGTTGTCTTCTTCCTGTGGTGCTCATCCTGAGATTTGCGTTCCTGCATGGAGACCTGGAGAAGCACAGCAGTTCTCCGAAAGGTTAGCCAGTGTCCTAAGACCTGGCAACCTGTATCAAGAAGGTGGTGATTCAAATTGTTGAAAACAAAATCATATATAAGTTCTTGTTCACTGTATGAACAACCAAATTCTGGTTCACTTAGGGATGGCCAGCCTTCAAAGGATCAAATAACAATATCAATCTAAATCCAAATGGTAATTCCAACTAGAGTAAATTGATCAGATCAATTTACATTAGCACTCAATTACCAAGTTCCCATTAATTCTGTTTGGGACTTATATTTCAATTTAGGCTATTGTCTTTCTGATTCTCACTGTGTACTTGTGCTTGGAAAATCAGAATTCTGGAAGCTAACCTTGCTGTTGTTTGGGCACACATTTTGTTTTTGAAGCACTGTGTCTGTGGTACAAGGATTACTTTCTCTCTCTAAAGCAGCAGTGGTGTGTGTGAAGCCATGGACAGCTCATGGTATGAACTAGGGTCACCTTTCCCTGCCTTTTGGGGTGAAAGATTCCCTTCCCCACTTGGTCCACAAACCACTATAATGCTCATGGCTTTCCAACTACTGCTGGGCTACATCTCCTAGATAACCTTCACAATGCTCAGGGACAATGGGAGAATAAGTTCAATGACATTGGTAAGGCTACAATTTCCCCTCTTCATCCAAATATTTTTTATTTTATTTTATTTTAAAAAAATGATGTGCAAAATGACATGGAGAATTTTATGTGATAAAGATACATTTAACACTTCAGTAGTGCCTGAGATATTCATAAAGCCATGCTTCATGTCATAGTTAGAACAGCAAGCAATATGCTAACTAGAAAAATTTGTAATTTCCCAGTGTTAAATACTACAATCTGAAGTTTTTGGATTTTTAAAAATTTCTTCTTCAAAGAAAAACTTCTAATCCTCTATAATAATAGACATCACTATGTAGTTGTACCCCCGTAAACTGACAATTTTGAAAGGCCTAACCCCACACAGCCTATAACTGTATATTGTTGTGTTTGAAGCTAACTTTTCTGGGAGTAAACCCCACTGAATTCAGGGAGACTTACATCTGATTAGACAAGTACTAGATTGTGTTAAGCAATAATTAATTTGAGCTTCAGTCTCTGGAAATAAACATGGATATGGTTACTGCCCAGGCTCTCACAGGTTTGTGAGCAAGTAAAGGATACAGTAAATTTTGCAGAGTTACAGAGAGGAACCCAAAGGCACAAATCAAAGGAAGAGAGAAGGGACAGTGCAGCTGTTCTGACAGGCCAGAGACTGAAACAAAGAGACACTTTCTGCTCCAGTGTTCCAAATAAAAACTGTGAGGGGAAAAAAAAGACTTCCTTCTGTGAACTGGGATTGTATAATACAGCAAATCTGGACAAAAAATAAACTGTGCCTCATCATGGAAGTAAAAGGAGCAGAGGAATCCATACACACTACACAATGATAGCACTATGATTCTATTTTAATTGCCATGGTTGCATCCTATGGAGTCTTGGGGGTTGTAGTTTTGTGAGGCATTAGAACAGGTCTCTGGCAGAGAATTCTAAATGCCCCTTCCTCAACTTCCAGACCCAGGATTCTATAGGATATTGCAGTGGAAATAACAGTAGAATCATAGTGCCCTAATTCTGTAGTGTGAATGGATCTAGGAGCAGCATCATACCTTCTCTGAATGTTCTCTCACCACAAACAATCTGCAAAGTGAGCATGTCTTCCCACATTTGCCAGAGGATAATTAACACCTTGGGTTCACAAACTGAATGCAAAAGGGACCCCTTAGCCTGGCAATGAATGAAAGGATTTCAAAAGTTGTAGTTTAAAACAATCCAAAAGTGTATTTTTAAAAAATATTCTTGGAGTCATACTGTTGCACATTTTTGCTGCCACACAAATTATCTTTGGCAGCCACTATGAATTTATTTATGTTGACAGCCTGCTTGAAAGACAACCACATGGAGGATGCACCCCATGGCAAGTTGTTCTCACTGTACTTGTTATTTTCATCACAGACCACAATCTATAAAAATGGGAGGGGGATTGCACTTGAAAAATGAAAAAGCACCAAAATTACACACACATACACATGCACACACACACATATCCCCTGAAGCAAGACAAGCATTGCAATCAACATTTATAAATCTGACTGTGGCTGTCATAGGTATTTACCACTGAAAAACAGTAAAGAGTAATAAATTACTGTTGCAAGAAGTACACCATCAAGGTTATCCACAGGTTATGCATCAGATCAAAGTTTTATTGTCCATGCTAATAAGAGATATTGAAGGCAGTGAGTGTTTTTAAAGCTAAAAACAGATTATATGTTTTCTTCACTGCAGGATAATTGTTAGTAGTTCATAATGCATCCTCGGCTGCAATAGTGTAATTAAGATTCCATTTCCATCAGCATTTCTGTTTTAAATCCAGTCATAAAAATTTGCTCAGAGCTGCAGCTTGGCATAGAAGGTCTCATCACACTAGTCATTTTTATGTGTCCTTTTTATATTTCAGAAAGTTCATTCGGCCATTTTATAGCAGGGGAAAATAAAATCAAAGTAAGACTCTTCCAGATGCTTCATTCTAATATCATTTAGCTGATGGTTTTCACAAACAGGAAACCACAGCACTACAATCTTTGACACAGACATGTAATAAACAACTCAGCTTTGAATCCAGAGGCAATGTACAATTTCCCTCTTTAAGCTCCGCCAATAGAGTCAAATCATCTGCTAGTTAAAAAGGGGAGGACAAAGATTCATTTGTGAGAAAAAGTATGATGGGGTGTGTGTGTGTTCCTGGAATACAATAGTTGCCATTTCTATTTTGTGGACCACCAAGGCAATTTCTGCACTAGACTGTTATAGCACTATTATTCCATTTGCAACATCCTATGGAATCCTGGGGTTTGCAGTTTCAGGAGCGGCGACCTGGCCCCTCCCTAAACTACAAACCTCAGGATTCCATACAATGTTGCAAGTGGAATAATAGCGCTATAACAGTCTAGTGCAGAAATGGCCCAAGATGTTTTAAAACTTGATACCCAAAGTTGAGAACTCATGCAGTGTAGAGCAGTGTAAAAGATCAAAACAAAGCTTTGGATCCTAAGATAACATAATTCAAGGAGTATTCAGAAACATAGCCATGTTAGTCTGCATAAGTATACAAAGGAACCTTGTAGCATCTTTAAGACTAACTGAAAGAAATGTGTAGCATAAGCTTTCATAAGCATCTGCCATCTGATGAAGCAGACTGAATTTATGAAAGCTTGTGCTACAAATGTCATTTTTTCAGTTAGTTCAAGGAGTTTCACCAAAGGAAAGTTTCCTGTCACCTCCTCCTTCTCTGTGAATCGTTCCAAGCCTCTCCAAAAGAACATCTTGAATAATATGGAACAGAGAGCAGGCGGATAATGGGAGGAAAGCATAAACTTCCTTCCTTGAATTTCCTTATGTTAAATTGGCTTAGGACCCAAACCAGTGTACTAAACCCCACTCTGTGCTCAAAGTAGCATCAGTACTTCCTTGTGCTTCATTCTCTTCCTACAGCCCTCCAGGCTCCATGTTGACTCTTCTGACAACCAGAGGCGTAGCTAGAGCTTTTGCCACCGGGGGTGGGGTCCCTCAGTTTGCTGCCCCTCTCAGGGGAGGGAAGACCTATCCAAAATACCAAATAAAAACTGCTCAATTGGCATTGGGTGATTGGGCTCTGGGCATTCATGCTCAGAGGGGGCACTCTGCATGTGCTGAGAGACATGCCAGCATTCCTGCAGTGTTGAGCACCCTCCGTCTGTCTGTCTCTCTCCCCCACTTCCTCCATGGAGGGTCAGCTGGGCTGGGCTCATCCCCAGTCTCAGAGGTGTGGGGGAAGACTGGCGCCTCTCCCCACTTCCTTGGTCCTCTCCTCTCCTCTCCTCTCCTCTCCTCTCCTCTCCTCTCCTCTCCTCTCCTCTCCTCTCCTCTCCTCTCCTCTCCTCCTTTTCTCCCTCCCTCCTTCTCTGCCCGACTCGGAGGTCTGCTGGTGTTGGTGCTGCTGCTTTGGCTGGAAACAGGTTTGACTCCAGATTGGGAGGGAGGAGAGGAGAGGGGAGAAGGACAGCCCCCTTTCCCGGGATGACATATCCCTCCAGCAGACCTCACCAGGAGGCTCCAGTGCCCATCTAATCTCTGGACATCTGCCAGGGTGTGGATGGTGGCCTGGCGCCACCCCCAAAAACATGCCACCTGGAGTGCCCTGCCCCCCCTCATGTCCCCCATATTGACTCTTTTCATTGCCCAGTCAAAAGTGTCCAAAACTGGATGGTTCTGGATAAGCTGCACATGGATTTGTACAACTACAAAATGTACAAGTGATATTGAGAGACTGATGCATTCTGGGATGACCCTTTGAGTTTTCCAAAAGAAAAGCAGGGATCATGGCAATTCGGACTTTTGAATAAGTACTAAGAGCCCCATATCCACATGTGTCAGTGACATCTTTGTCTTATGCATTACAGTGGAATTTTCTCCACGTGCATGACTGGACAAAGAAAGCCAGAGACAGCCTCAGATGACTCTTACTGTAGCAGGTTCTGGCAAATGCCTCTTTAAGATGCAAGCAGCGAATGGAGAAACATACTGAACTATTTACTGAACTATTTACCACTCTTAATAAACTAAAGCATCAATTTTTATTATCTCTTTTCTATAACTCTTTTCTATAACTTTTCTCAGCACTATAGACATAATTACCAGAGTATGCGCAACTATGCCCACTGTCCATTTAAAAAAGTGCTAATGTTTATTCAGCTCTTCTTTGCAAAGGAGCAAAATGAAAATGCATTGGCATCTTCTGCTGAGCTTCATCCTATAGAAACCTTCATGTTAGCTACTTCTATGTCTTAAAAGAGTTAATTTCCATTTGGGCTGTCTTATTAGGAGTCTACAAACATCTGAAGGCAGCCAAGCAAGCGTTCCAAGAATATGCTTAATTATGCAGCCTTAGGAACTGTGAAGGTATTCTATTTAGGGCTTGTAAACTGCTTGACTACTTCTTTGCTACTTTTCCATTTGCAAAAAAATAAAGCACTTGTGTTTTGAAGAAAGACTGGCTTACTGTTTTCAGTTTGGAAATTTTGTAATGGTGTTATCTTGTTACCCTTTGGACAGGTTCTTGATTAAGTGCATTAAACAATGCCATTGATTTTGGAGCTGACTGGCATCAGTGCTATGAAAAGCCCTCTCTCCCCCACCTGGGCATCCCAAATCCTTTCCATTCCATTGTGCAGACTAGGGCCATTTCTGTACTAGCCTGTTATAATGCTATTATTCCACTTTCAACATCCTATGGAATCCTAGGGTTTGCAGTTTAAGGAGGGGGCTTTGAGGCCCCTCCCTAAACTGCAAAATCCAGGATTCCATAGAATGTTGAAAGTGGAATAATAGCACTATAACAGTCTAGTGTGGAAATGGCCTAGGAAACATCCACTGCCTACTGATTGACTAGGGTACTCCCCAGTCATTTCACAGAACAAAAAGGAAAGGTTACTCTGGCTAGTATCCTGTTAGTGACATATGAGGGGCAAGTTCACCTATTATTATTATTATTGTTGTTGTTGTTGTTGTTGTTGTTGTTATTATTTTAATCACTGCAGAGGTTGGTATTATCTTCCACTCTCCACAATGACTCAGTACCCACTGGATTTATTATTGCATGGTAACAGCACACCTTCCATGGACATTTAGTTGCTGGTGGTATGTAGAAGGAATCAGAGAACCATCTGGCTACAGGACCATCCAGAGGAACTCAGACGATCTCAATGGAAGATACCCCCTCTATGGCCATTGTCTTGTTAGTGGAGTGTGAAGGAAAATAGAGAAGCATCTGGGTGTGTCCCCATAGCCAGAGACAGACCAGTGACATCAGCTGCTGAAACCTGCGGAAGAACCCAGAGGATGTCAATGGGAGATGTCCTTGGTATGCATATGGCCATGGGGACAAAGGCATATGCTTTGCCAGTTCCCCCCATTCTCCCTCAGTCACAGAATGGTCACAGAGCAAGGGTAAGTCCTGGGGATGGTGACAGGCAAGCCATAGTGAGATCTCTCATACAGATCTCTGACACTATACTCAGCCATGCAGAATCTCAGCCTTTATTTGTTTATTTACATCCCTCTTTCCAACCAGCTAGAACTAATAAAGCAACTTAATAAATGTATAAACTAGAAATCACTAACAATAATATAAAATAAGAGTATTGTACATCTTATTTGAAATGTAACAGAGCTGCAGTGTTCTAAGCCGCACTTGTCTCTGTCATTGTAGTGACCTATGATCCCATCTCCCTGCAAACCAAGTTATAAACTACTTTTTTAAAAAGCATGGTGATAAAACAGCTTGTTCATTGCATCTCTAGTAATGAGAGGAGGTTTCTAGGTAGGAACTGTATTGGGACCAAATACCAAAACAGATGTTTTATTATTCTGATTTAAGCACAGGACAACTTCTCAGTTTGCTTTCTTGTGCATTTAGATATTTCAAACCTCAGCTAATATTCTCCAGTGACATATGCAAACATATGTCCAACTTACACCAGTGTATGCTTCTCTTTTGGTAACTGCAAAGGTCAGAATTCTCTTCCTCTGTTGCACAACAACTCAGATTCCCTGATCCTGCTGTTGGAAAATTGGTAGTGGCTGTTGGCAAATGGGGGTGGGGAGAGAGGCACAACAATGGTCATTTCCTCACTAGACTCTTATAGTGCTATTATTCCACTTTCAACATCCTATGTAATCCTGGGGTTTGCAGTTTAGGGAGGGGGCTTTGAGGCCCCTCCCTAAACTGCAAAACCCAGGATTCAATAGGATGTTAAAAGTGGAATAATAGCACTATAAGAGTCTAGTGAGGAAATGGCCTAGAAACATCCGCTGCCTACTGACTGACTGGGTGTGACGAACCTGGTGGGAGGGGGTCTTGACAACAGAGCCTCCTTGGCAACTGAGAGTGTTTAAGCTGATTGGCTGGTGAAATGGAACCTTGGATAGCCCAGGGGAGGGGCTGGTGGAAAGAGGAAAATAACGGATTTTAACTGCCTGGGGAGTGATTGAAGGAGGAGTGTGATTTGTGGTGTGTTTGGGAGAGGTTGCAGATTTGAAGAGCTCTGTGGGGGAGAGAACTGAGAAACTGGGTGTACGAAAGGTAGTGAATGAATTGAGAGAGAGAGAGAGAGAGAGAGAAGAATGGTGTGCTGTTTATAAATATTTAGATACAAAACACATTTAAACAACAGTGTTACAATAAATGTTTGCAGTTCTGTGTTCCTTAAAACAGTGTCACAGAGTCTTATTTTGAATCCTGGAATATACACGCTACCAATAATATCATCTTGACCTTAGTGCCAACAGTACCACAGTCTTGGAAAATATAAATCACTGCTGATCCTTACATCTGGGAGAAGGGCAGATTTAGGGAAGGCAGTAAAGGGGGAGAGTCCTGAAAGGAAGAAGCCAAGGGGGGGGGGTAAGAGTGAGGAAGGGACTGCGTTCTCAGAGAGGGAGAACTGAGGCAGACCCATTTGCCCTGGCCCTGGCTTGATTCAGAGATCTCCCTGGCTGTTCAGTTCTGATCACAAAGAGGTGTCAGGCTGGGCAGACTTGAGTGAAAGGCTTGGGTGTGCCTTTCACACTCGGCACTGACGGCGTTTTTTCCCCCCATAGTTTCCACACTGGGGTACTCCTTTGAGGCCCCTCTCTAAACTGTAAACCCCAGGATTCCATAGGATGTTGAAAATGAAATAATAGCACTGTAACTGTCTAGTGCAGAAATGGCCAATGAAGTCATCATCTGGGACTTCACAGGTGTCATCACAGGTGTCACATAGTTGGTGTTTCTTAGGCATCACCCACTCTCCGCCAGCCACTACATGGATGTTGTGGAGGCATGCAAGAAGAAATTGAATCTTGTGAAATGGGGGAGAATGTTTCACCATTCCACTATGGTAGAATGTTACAAGGATTCAAGATCTTGATCCTCACATTCTTCCCATCCTGAATATGACAAATTTATGAATTCTGGTAAATTCCTACAAAATAGAGACAAAATTCTCTCCTGTTACACTTGTCAGACTCATCATGAATAGCTACTTCTAACACAGCAACGACCTATCTGCTATACAGGCATTTGTGATAAAATATTTCTCTGAAAAAAAAAAAGAGGGGGGATGGCATCTCTAATTCTAATTCTAATTACCATAGAATACTCAAAGATTCGGACACTTTAAAGCATTAACCACACAACAGTCTGGGATTTGATTGACAAATTTGTCATTTTGGGGATCTCTCTTTTTTTTAAAAAAAAAAAACCCTCAATTTCTTTCTATCCCAAACATCAAGACTGTTACAAATTTCAGAAAATTCTTATAAAGAATATACTGAGATAAAATCTTCATTCATCCCTAGTCTAAATTAGTTTCTTGGCCAGTAAAACACACACACACACACACACACACACACTGACAAAAAAAGCCTTGAAGAAATTATAACAATTATAACAACTTTTGGAAGTCTGTACAACTTCTTTGAGATATATAGTAGTGAGAAAAAAATTGTGAACCTCAGGATTGTCACATATTTCCAAGGTAAAATATTAGATCTTAATCTAACCTCATAATCCTAAAGAAGGACAAATAGATAAACCAATTAAATAAATGATATATGAGCATGATGAGTCTGCAACATTTATTTATCCATAGTTGATTCAACAGTCAATATTCATATGTGAAATCCTTTAGATTCAATATTTGGTGGCATTCTCTTGAGAAGCAATGATTTCAAGTAAGCGCTTCCTGTAACAATCAGTGTCTCATGTTGGTTTCAAGGAATTTAGGCCCATTTTTCCTCATGGAGCCACTTCAGCTGATTGACATCTGAAGGCTTCCTTTCCACAGGTCTTGTCATAGTGTTTCAATGGGACTTTGATTAGGCCATTCTAAAATACTGAATTTCTTCTTCCATAGCTATTCTTGGATAGACCTGCTGGTACAATTAGGGTCCTTGTTCTCTTGCATGAACCACTTTCAGTTCAGTTTCAGCTCTTGGGTGGATGACTTGATATTCTCCACTAGAAACTTTTGGTACACTACAGACTTTTTGCTTGTGTCAATGATGGCAAGCTGTCTTGGTTCTGAGACAGCAAAGACAACCATGGCTGACAGTTGGATGAGGTTCTCCTGTTTGAACTCAGTGTTCCTTTTTCACCAAACACAATGTTTTTCATTGAGAAATTCTATCTATCTATCCATAGAACATTGTTTCAGATGTTTTGGGGACCATCTATTTGATGTTAACAAACTTCAGATGGGCAGCTATGTTCATTTTAGAGACCAGTGGTTTCTTCCTTGCTATACTTGCAAGGACACCCTTCTTTTTCAATCTTTTCTTCCTTTTTGAGTCATGAACACCCACATTAGACAAAGCAAGAATGGTGTGCAGATCCTTGGATTTTTTCCAGGGTTCTCTGTGACTTTTTTGGATTTGACAGAGACAGCTACATGCAGCAGCTAGCAGTTCTGACTAAGGAGAAATGACACCAGTGGCTATAGAGAGCAGACAGAGTAGACTGAGGGTGTTAGCAAACAAACAAAAAACCCCAAGTTGGTTCTTATAATAACATTTTGTAGGTTCAGATGCCCAGGTATAAATTCAATCAATTGATCAATCAGTCAGTCAATATTGGATGAATAGAATAGGACTAGTTTTGATTTACAGGGGCTATAATGGTAACATTATATAATTTCTGTAATCATCATTAGAAGAAAAAGATTTTTCTCTTGCCACCACAGAGGAAGGATTGTTGTTATTATGTGCCTTCAAGTCAAATCCCACTTAAGGTGAGCCATTCACAGAGCTTTCTTGGCAAGATTTATTTGGTGGAGGAAGAAAAATTAACAACTGTGTTTCCTTCTGCATGGCACTAACAAGTATTAGCTATACTGCCACTGCCCCTACTAATGCTCCTGCCCAGTAGCTGTTTGGCACATTTTGGCTGCTCAACAAAAACCTGTCTGACATGGGAGAACCTACTAATGGCACTGCTGCCATCAGCATCACCTCTTGCCTCACAAAAGCATGCAGTCCCACCACCAGGGAAAGGTAGTGAGATTAGTGGGATTCTCCCCCCCGCCGCCCCAGTTCTGGAGGATTTTAGTCAGTGACCTACAGGGCAAAGCTTAGACATGTACAGTTTTAACCAACCATTAGAACCACCAGTCTTCCCTCAGTTCACCTTTTAATATTTCCTTCTAGACTGCGCAATCAGCTTAACAAAACCCTCTTTTGTTAGAAAATTACAACAAATTGGCCTTGTTCAACCTTTTTTGATCATCAGTATAATGAGCTTGTGTGCCACAGTCAGGTTAACAAGTTGGTAATAGGTAATTATCATAATAACATTATGGTCACAAATACTGAGTTTACATAAAGCACAGTTGGAAAGCTGTTGTTATTATGGATCAAGTTTGGGAGGGTAACACATAATGGTAACCAAAACAGCAAGAGTGGCTTTTAAGAAGCCTTTAGTTTTCCACTGACAGAGGAACCATAAGATTAATGGCTGGTAGGCAGGAATATCAGATAATTAAGACAAGAAAAACAAACTTGGATTCTACTTAGCTTTTAGATCTAGAATGGTTTGAAGCTACAGGATGGAACTTTGAATAGGAAGAATGCTGGAACCCATTTTTTATAAGATGTGACACCATTACTCTTTTATACAAGCTACATTTCTTGTCCAAATTATATTATCCAGAGATGTTTGCAAGTGCCAATTCATCTGCTGGAATCTAGAGTGTAAGCTGTTTCAGACAGAAGCCTATCCATTTTATTTATGTGGTACAGTAAAGCAAGGTGGAAGGGAGGAAGGAAAAGGGAGGGAGGATGAAAGAATAGATAGATAGATAGATAGATAGATAGATAGATAGATAGATAGATAGATAGATAGATAGATAGACAGACAGACAGACAGACAGACAGACAGACAGACAGACAGACAGACAGAGAAAGGGAGAGAGATTGAGAGAAGACTGTAGAAAATTCAATATTCTCCCTGTACTAAATGGTGAAAAGTCTTGGGTTGGTTTCCTTTGGAGGACCAGCTATCACTTTATGTACAATTATACATATAGCATAGAGATGAACAGGAAACAAGAAGCCAGGACTTTTGTGAGGCACTGGATCCATTGCTCCACCTGACATTCCCACAGAGGAAGGCCAGCCCTACTATTAGGCAAACCAAGGCAAATGCCACAGACAGCATACTGGTGAGCAATAGACCACCAGTCATTTCTCTTGAGGCCTCTGCCATTCCCCAGTATTGAAGGACAGAACCATGTGTGTCATTCAGCCTGTCCTAAGCTATTTTGCTGCCCTCATGGGCAGTGGAAGTTCTATCTCCTAAACAGCGTTGAAATTAAATTTGACAGCTGATTCAGTTCACTTCTATATGCAGAGTTGGAGTTTGGGGCTGTCCCTGACAAAGGTTCACAAGCTTCTTCCATTCTTCAGTCTCCTCACAGCTTTCAACCCCTATCAGACTGTTTCTGGCTAGAAGAGCCTGAAAGAGCCAAAAACTTCACCAGGTAAGCGGCAGTTCCAAGGGAGCAGCAACAGAGGAAGATATAGACAGACCTGGGTATGTCCCCATGATCCAAAAGAATGAGGTAGCTGGCTGAAGCTTAGGTAAATAGGTAAATAAATAAATAAGTAAATAATATTCTGCCAGATGCACAGTCTGTGGAGTACACCAAGATCAGGTAACCAGAAACTCAATTAACAAAAGTTTAGAAGTAGTGAGAGCAGAGGACAAAGCAGGCAAAGATGTCATTACTTCTCTGTGCCCAGCTGCCTGAACAAACTGTGTTTATATGTGGCTGTTACTCAGGCAGCTCACTCATACAGCTGCAACTGATGCTAACAAATTACTTCTAAAGCATTCTCTGTCAGAACAGAGCACCTCACTTCAGCTGGATTCTGGAGTCCAGTCTCTTCAGATATTGTTTCTCTCTAAGGCTTGGGAGCATTTCGAGCTTGGAGTCTGCTTTGGCTTCCTGCCGCTCTGCAGGAGGAACATATGTCCTAACTGGAAGCATCCTTTTCAAAGGACAGGAAGAGGGCACCAGCTGGAAGACTCTGTCTCAAAGGCTGAACTTGAGGCCTCAGCTGATAGCCATCCTCTGGAACCAATGCAGGCTGACACCAAACCTGGGCCTTCCAGAGAGAGCAACTGAAACTGCCAAATTTTGCAGAGCATTTTGTCCTTAAGATGGGGGATGGCTGCTTTGTCTGTTTTAACTGTCTGTTTTTGAGGAGTTGTTTTATTCTGCTTTGTATAGTTAAGATTTTAAATGTTTTCATCCCTTCACAGAGCAGGACCACAGGGTTGTGCAGGACTGATGATCGCCCGTTTCCTGCACACCCAGAGGTCTCCACCCATGCAGGCACTCTGGAACAGGCCTGCAGGGTCGTGCAGAGCCAGCGATCACAGCCTCCCTGCACGCCCTGGGGCCTCCACTCGCACGGGCTCTCTAGAGCAGGACCACAGGGTCATGCAGGGCTGGCGATTGCCCATTTCCTGCACACCCTGGGGCGTCTGCTTGAGCGGGTGCTCCGGAGGAGGCCCGCCCATTCCCTGCATGCCCTGGGCGTAGTGGGCAGGAGCCTGGTGGGAGGGTGCCCACCTATTCGCAATTGTTTGACTTTCATGAGGATTCTCTGTCCCTGTCTCTCGTGAATGTGAAGCACCTACTGTAGGCAACAGTAAGCCATGTCTAACAACTTCCCTTATAACTATGATCAACAGCAATTCTGTACAATGGACCTGCCACTATCCCTTATGCCCAACTCATTCTGAGTCAGGGAACAGCCTAACCTTAGAACATTCTTGGCTCTTCTTTGTACCAAGGGACAAAGTCCTTAAACCTCTGTTCTTCAGTGGGTTATAATAAGCCAAAACAATATTCAGTAACAATAATTGAGCTGCCAACTGCTAGATTTAGAACTTGTCTCTACCCAGTAATGTGCATATGTGTGCTTGCACTTCCGGATGCACACATACACAGAAATCATAAGGAAGCATTACTGAGTTAAAAGAACAGAGGAGTAAAGAATACTATAAAAACAGAACAATATGGGAATTGTAAGAACCATTCAGGGAAGGGGAGAAAAAGCTAAATATTGTCACTCTCGTGTATACCGGAAGCATAAGCATGAACTTCCTTGGGATACTGTAGCTCAACCGTAGGATCAGTACAGGCAAAATGGAGGGTCCAGGAGGACAAAGATTTATTCATTTTTACAGCAAAGTCTGACCATAGCTCAAGTTAACCCAATTAATCAATCAGTGGGACCATATAGGCTCAAACCTTCTAGCATCCTGGCACCTAGCATGTGCCCATCAGAACTTAAAAGAAAATCATTTTCTCAGTCACAAGTAAGGCTTTTGAACATTTTTTAATAACTCCCCCAAGAAAGCAATCATGAAGGTACTTTGGGCATTATGCTAACATGGACAGCTTCTTGATACATATGTAGAAACAACCTGGTACAAAATGGAAGACCATAAAGAGACACAGAAGTAAGCCAGGAATTTGTTTTTTTTACTTATACTAGCCAGTTTCATTTAAGAAGCTCATTGAGTACTCACCCCCGCTACACACACACACAAAACACTTCCATGTCAGGAAGAAATTTTGTTGGATTCTTTTGATACCTTTGAATTCATACAAAGCAATGCACTTTGTGCACTGCTGGAGGCAGACAAAGCCTCATGGTAAAGGCTGATGTGGTTCCTCAAACCCTGCCATTATTCTGGCTTCTTTCTGTGCTCCCTTCTTTCACCATTCTCCTTTTAAAGTCTGTTCCCAGTTTCTCACGTAAGTTTACTTTCCCATATTTTGCATTTTAAGTATCCTCCAAGTGATAAATGAAGTTTTGAGAAGAGTGGCTTGGACTAAAGAAAGGCTGAAATCCTATGATTATTTCTTCCTAAGAAAGTCCTATATAAACCAGTGAGATTGCTCCTGAGTAAACATATTTAGGGATGGTGCTGTTAGTTGTTGTCTTTTTTCCTGGAAAGATAACCTCCCTCCAATTTCAGTTTTCTTTTGATTTTGACCTTCTGTATGTTTTCCTTCTTTTCAAAGCATTAAATTCAAAGCAAATTTTCCTTTCAGGCAGAAAAAAAACGTCATTGGTTACTGTGCTTTTTTTTACTTCTATTTATAAAATATCAGACGCTGCTGGAAGTTACTTACATGGATGGCAGACGGCCCATTCTAGACTCAAAAAGAACATATTTCAGGACAATATGAGACCCACAGGTCACTCTGTATCTTCCTAATGTTAACCTAGACATACTCATAAATTTAGCTAATCATCTACATGGGATCATGTAAAGGAAAAACTGCCTGATTTGCATGTTTTAATTACCTAAATATGTAACATTTTTCTGAGGGATCTTTATAATAATAATAATTATTATATTTATGTATATTATAACCTTTTCCCAGTTCAGGACTCGAGGTGGCCTCAGAGGGAGAAAACTGTACCCAGTGTTTGCTGGACCTTATCTCCTCTCCAGTGTCATTTCCCTTTCCTTGTGTTTCAGTGTCTTTTTAGATTGTAAGCCTGAAGGCAGGGAACTGTCAAATTAACAATTGCAAATTGCTCGTGTAATACACCATGTATACTGATCATGCTATACAAATAAATAAATTAAAAATATTATTATTATTATTATTATTATTGGCTTAAAATTGCTAAATACAGGTTAAAACTCACACCAAAGTTTGAAATGTAATTAAACTGAAACTGTCAATAAAATTAATATCAGTTAAAAGCATAACCATTAAAAAGAAAACAGCCAATGGACAATACAGCACATTACACAAAGCCCTTTCCCCCGTCAACCTTCAAAAGCTGGCCAGAACTCATTCTCTGTCTTCCCATACAGCTATCCATCATGACATTCTCCAAAGAGTGAGAAATCTAGGGGTGTATCCATCAGGGATGTATTTTGTTTCCTTAGGACCAAATATCAGGCATGGAAAAGACTCATGCCGCTTTGCTATATTTGTCTTGATTTACCAATGTGTAGACTGAACAGAGGACCATCAGTCCAACAGATACTGCACCTTTGCTGGGTTTCTAGGGGTGTTGCTGCAGCTTAAATGTAGTTCCAGAGCTCCATTTGACTCTCAGACCTTAGCCTGATATTGTTCATAGGGGCTTCCAGGCAGAATGCTCCCGCTGCTCACATTGAAAAATGTGGTACCTCCAAAAAAAAGCTATTCTATTGTATTTTTTTCCCTAAAAGGATTTTTTTTTCTGATAAACAATTTCCATTGCTAATAGAAGATAGCAATGGGAAAACATAGAACAGGAAAAAATGGAACATGTTGTCATCTGGACGTGTGATATTCAACCTTTGGCTCTCCAAATGTTTTGGAGAGCTCCTAGAAGCCCAGACAGCATAGTCAAAATTAGGGATTCTAGCATCTGAAGTACAAAATATCTGGGGGACTGACAGCTGAGAACCACTAATCTAAACCTCTCCTAAGCCTTCATGAAAGAGTTACATAGTAGAAGTCTCATCTGGAAACACTCCTTGTCTCACCATAGCTACAACTATCAAAAAGTCCTCATATTTTGTATGGATTGAATTAGCACAGTTCATGATCTGGGGGAAGAGACACCCCTTCAGATACCCACTGACCATTCTGGAACACTTTCTCTTAGACTATGAGCCATTCCATGTTCACAATGTTTGCACAACTGAATAGGACTAGAGATGCTAGTATATCAGAAATAGGTTGTCCTGACCAACCTCTGATCTCATTATCTAACAATGGGAGGTAAAAAGAGAGAAGATAAGCCCACTGCATGCTCTTGTTTCAGTGTCTTTTTAAACAAATATTATGAACCTGTAGCTGCTCAAACAAATGCAGCTTTGCCAGTAAAACTGTCATATTCATCAAGCAGGCTGCATACTATCCTTTTCAAGTCTTACTGAGCACAGTGGAACTTGCTCCCATGTGAGTGTGTATTTAGGAATGAAACCTTTGACCATTCCTGCATGGCTGTTCAGCATTTCATATACTTTTTGTGCCATGTATGAGTTGTATTGATAGGATAGAATACATGAAGTAAAGCATTTTTGATTTGGCTTGATGCTAGCCTTATGAATAGCCCAATGCAAACCAAAAAATAACCATGGACTTCATGTTATATATTTTTTTTTAAAAAAAAAATAGCTGGATGGAGACAGAAGTCACACTTTAAACAAGACAGTTCAAGGTTGGCTTTTTCCATCATAAAGTATATTTGGTAGAGAAATAAGCTTTATGCATGGCAGCTTTTGGCTGCTCAGAGAGGCTGCTGCATTTACACACTGACCAGCTACCTCTTACCCCATTATCTGCCTTTCTCACCATGTCCAATGAGAACTGAAATATTTGCAAAGAGCTGAAAACCTTGCTTATCTTCAGTAGGTTGGTTGAGGATGGAATCCTATTTCACAGGGTGTCCTAGAATGTAGGAAGCAGAGTTGCAGTTCGGGAAGAGAAAAGACAAATACTGGAGAGCACCCAATGGAATCCTCATGAAAAAAGGGAGATACATCTCCAAGTGCTCTGTGGGTGTTTATATATATATATATATATATATGTATAAAATTTTGAAACAAGCCCTACATATTCTGGCCTATGTATATATTTCAATGGCCTTCTTCAGGGACAATATGCTATTTAGCAGCAGAAATTCCTGAAGCAGAAAATTTCATTCTGTTTGCTGGACAGACATCCAGAACTGCAGAGCCAGAATGTGAAGGGATAGCCTATGATGACATCACAGGGGGTGTTCCATGGTGATGTTATTACATGTAGAGCCCCAACAGGGGCCCTTTCCACACAGGGTAAAAAAAACGGCTTAGGGCGACCTCACCCGGAGGTTGTCCACACCGTGGGGTGCGCTAGGGCGGTTTGAAAAGTGGAGGTTCCACACCTCAAACCGCCCTAGCGCGGCTGCAAGGAGTGGCGCAGCGTGTTTTTTAAAAATCACATTTCATGTGGTTTTTTAAAAACACGAGCGCGCTAACCCGTTGCAGCGCCCCGTTTGAAACTGCAGGGCCGTGCTAGCATGTCCCTGCAGAGCTGCCTGGGGGCGGGCTTCCGGCTGGTGCTCTGCCCTGATTGGCGGAGCACCACTGGAAGTTGCCAGCAGCCATTTTGGGCACCGCCGAATACCGCTGAAATTCGCCAGCGTGTGGAGCGGTGAACGCGCTTCCTGCGGGGACGGAGCAACCCCCTTCCAGGTAAGCTCCGCCCTTGCGTGCGCCGCCCCGTTTCTCCGTTCCCCCATGTGGAAAAGGCCAGGGTTCTGCATTTGTTGCTGTCTTACATGACAAAGACATCCTTATTAAACTAAGAAGTCAACTGGAAATTGGTATCCAGTTTATATTTTAGTTCTTCAAGAACCTCCCCTGGGCCTCAAACAGCTCAAGGAAGTAAAAAATCTAGCAAAATGGCTTCCATGGGCTCTTGAAGATACCTACTTTTAAGAAAGGGATTTTAGAAAAAAATGTTTAGGGGTGTGGGGGATTCTTGCAGCTTTAAAAATGGCCTGGGGTTTCACTTTGTTTAGCCCTTGCTGCTGTGGGAAGTGTTGACTGCATAATGTTTACTGAGTTTAAAAAATCAGTTGCATGATCTAAGCTAGCCCCCAGCTGAAGCAGGTTTGTCAACTGACCAGAAAATAGCAGCCTGGACTTTCTTGTGCTTTTCAGTACAGCACAATCTAATCATGCTCTTGTTAATGACCTGCAAGCAGAGCCCAGTAAAAATGGTGGCAATCTGAAACTAAAGCCATATATCATACCCTCCAACTACCCCAGTTTGGCAGGGACTGTCCCAGTTAATTTGCTCTCATCCTACTTTCTCAGCTACTTTTGAAATGTCCCAGTTTCTTTTTCTTCCTGCCACTTTCCCCTTTGTCCTTGGCTTACATCTGTTTCTTCAAAGTGAACTCAAAGTGCAAAAATATTGCAAAACTGGCAGGGGGGCAGAATTTTGCCCTTCCCAGCAGGCTCAGGCACAAGCAAACCGTGGCAGCCTCTCTCAGCTTGTATGTTCTTCCTCATTAACAACTTTTGCTATCCTGCCCACATTCTGATGTTGCTTGGTCACATGTCCCTGTTTTCACTTTCTTATAAGATCATTTACTTGTGTGTGTGTTTGTGTGTGTATAGATATGGATATGGATATGGATATTTAGTTTGTCTACGTTCCAGGGCGCTTTTATAAATGAATTTTAGTGAGGAGAGTTCTGTGAAGTCCTGTTTCCAATATTCAAAAGAAGGAGGTCCTCCTAATTCCAATGGGGGTCACTCACAGGTTAATGTGATAGGACTGCAGTTTCAGAGTTGCACAGAATAGTAAAAATATGGAAGTATGCCAAAAAGAAAACCTGCCACACTAGCAGAAACATATCCTCAGTGAGTGAAAAATAAAAGTAGTTCAGCATCTTAGTGAAATGTCATAAATGTATCTTACCTTAAAATCTAAGTGACTTACAACATCTTGAGCGGTGGACAGATGGATAATTTAACACTCTATTACCAGAATAAATTATCATTCAGATAATACTAGCAGATGGAGTCAGGACTAAAAGGATATTTGAGGAGGGCCAGACCCTAGAAAATTTACTTGTAGCGAGAAGATGAGAGTAAATACTTGGCACAAGATCAAGGAAATTCCTTCTGCTTCCTTGCACACTAATATACCTACACTAGGTTTAATTACAGCACCTGTTAGCTGTTTTGTATCAACATTTGGCTGCAGGTAAGCAGAGCAGAGACGCTTTATTCTCTTCAGGACTAGCAGGGAGTTCTGGGACTTAATGGTTCGATGGTATGGAAGAGGAACCTGCAGAAGGGGAAGCTGCTGAAGTTGAAGCCCATGGGTAGAGGGGCATGGCCAGTTTAAAGTATGCTTAATTTCAGAGGCCTGGTTTCATAGTATTGCTGACATATATGGGGCAGGAGGCAAAACAAGAACACAGTGGCAGCTCCATTTCAGTGGGACAATAAATCCACTAAATGTGGGTTTTAGTCTGATGTTTGAAGGAGCCATCCAAAGAGCCTGAAGCTATCCTGAAAATGGGTACAGCTCTCTAAGTAGCGTCTTTAGGGTTTAGACTAAAACCCAAAGAAAATTTACTATTCTAGTGGAATGGAAGCCACCAGCCAATATCTGTTTTAGAGATTGTTTTCTCAGTTTTCTTTATTTTTTAAACCAGTTATGTGGATCTTAAAAACTAGTAATTTGGATTTAGGCATTAATGAAATCTGAAAACCTAAACTCTAGTTTACTTAGGTTAGGTGTAAATCTATTATCAGAAGAGGCAAAAGGAGCACGTGGGATGCAGTAGACAAATAGAGGGCATGAAATAATGGGCCAGATCAGACAAAACTTGAACTGGCCGGATGCCTAGCCAAAGACTTAGAAATAATTCAAACCTGGGCAAAGTCAAGGACAACTAATGGGCTGTATGAGTAGAGGAGCTAAAGCTTGGGAAAATTACCTTCTTGACTCCAACTCCCAGAATGCATCTGGGAATTGCAGTCCAAAATAACATTTCCAGAGTTCTCAGCAGACCCCCTACTAGAATTTGCCCCTTTCTCTCTTCTGCTCTTTGGCTTTGAGTTGCTCACAATCAGCAACACTGGCAAGCAGATCCAGGGGATTCCTTGCCCAAGTACCATCTTGTACTAATACTCAGGATCTCTCATTAGTGTAAAAAACAAACAAACAGCACAGCTCGCCTAACAACTTCTGCAGAATTTCTACTCAGGTGAAGCAAGTTAAAAAGAATCCTGGGCCAAAAAGATTAGTGAAATGTCAGTCTGGTGAGGAGTGAAGTGATTTTGTCAACATGCCAACCAAGGTGATGTGGAGGCCTGCTTACATTTAGCACCATGCAACTTATAAACACATGTCACAGAAGATGCAGTAATAATTGGTCAACCTCAGACACAACCAGTGGGCAATGACATTTATTCTGCTGATAGGTGGGCCTCTCTGGTTGAGGAGGTGGCACCAGACAGCATGAAAACTGATTCTCACCCAATATGACAGCTATTCACACGTGCCTGGTTGTAAGTAATGAGGGATTTTTTTTAAAGCAACCCCCTTCCCCAAGGACATCGATGACAAGCCATCTGTGACAGACCATCTGTCAGTGTGGTTGTGGCTGGAAGTCAAGTGGGCCGCTAGCAATAATACACAATAGAATGAGGAAACTGTTTTATACGAAGTCATAGTATAAGTCTATCTGGCTCAGTACTGCCTATATTAAGTCAGGGAAAGTTCAGACCATCAGTTGTCTTGCACTTCAGTTTCCAGAAGCTCCAACCAGCATGACAAATTCTAAGGGATAATGGGATTTGTGGTCAAAAACATCTGGAGACTCAAAGGCTCTTCCTCTTGATCTTTTCTAAATTGGTCTTGCTTAGCATTGTTATACCTTAGAGCTAGGCCACATGTTGGGTCGCCACTTCTGGCATCTCTCACCCTCACTTAGAGGCTGTTGGGATTTGCAGTCCAGCCACATCTGGAGGGCCCATAAGCTGCCCACCTGGATCAATGGGAATTACAGTGTTTCCCAGCTGCGTTCAGGGATGCCAGAACTCGGGACCTTTTGCTGATGAAACACAGGTACCAGAACTGACCTGTAATCCCTTGTAAGATGCATGGGGCCAGATTATAGGCCTCTTATGAAATACCTTGGGGGAGCAGGCAGCTCATGGTAAGACTGCATTTATATAGAGACATCATTTGTGTGAACAATGCCTTCAGCTAGGGTCTGCATGAGAAGCTGTTGTGATTTCGCCATCAGGCAAATCAACAATGGTCATACCTGGACCACTGGCAAGTGCAAAGTGCCTTGTGGTCTTTGAAATTGAGCTCCAAGAATGTTGATGAAAGGGTCCTGCTCACCAGCTCAGTAAATGTCTGCATGAGGCATCTAAAAGCATCTTCTACTATGGCATGTCAAAATCTGTCACCAGCTTTTTCTTTTCAGCTGCAAATACTTTTTATTTTTGTTCTCTACTTTGCATTGATGTTACTGACAATGCCTCTACAGCTCCAGTGACTTTTAGAAAGCATGGAAGAGAAAGCATTTGAGTTAATATCCCCAGCAATTGAGGGAAGGGGGAAAAGATAAATAGCTCCCACCCACCCTCTTTCAGCCTATATTATATATCTTAGAAGACCAAGGGTGCAATCGTTATGGTGCGATACCTGTGGCCAATTTCCAAATTGACTGAAGAGGATTGAGAGGTCTTTCTGTTTGAAGCTTTTGCAGTTAGAATAAGAGGGAGTGGGGTGGAGAAGAGAGATGTAGCAACTTGTGGAATACCAGCAGTGGCTTTATGAATGATGCATGAAATGAAATCTCTCCCTGCCTTGTGCACAGAGGGAATATCAGACAGTGCTGTGAGATCACTGCTGTGCAGGCATGTTTGATGTTATATTCTGTGCAGAAAGTCTCAGGGAAACCCACCAAGTTTCAAAAGTAAATGCATTTTTTAAAAAACAGGGATTTTTTAAAAAGAAATATGTAAACAGATCTAACATAAATTTTGAATTCCATGTAGCATCTCATACCTTTTATTAGGCCAACCACAAGGTCCTCCAAAATGTGCAAGCATCTCCAATTACCAGCACTCTTCAACATGTTGTAACAAAGCAGGTTGAAGGAAAGGGGAGGCATAGGCTGGCCAGATCTTGAAGTTGCGGTGTCTGTATCATTTCCTGAGATAGGAGGAGGGAGGAGGGGTCTACAAACATGAAAATGAGGCACCAGCAAGCAATGAGATGCTTTCAGATTTTACCCAGGAGGGATTGAAAGTAAGAAAGGCAATTTGATACACCAGTTTTTGAAAATATAAAATCCAGGTCTTATTCAAAAGATAAGCTTCCTGGAGTTTCCCCCATTATCTCCTTTCATCTTCCTATAAACCACATAAAACGACCATTACCAAGAACAGTTTCTCAAACACAAACCCTAATTCTTGCTGTTGTTTGTGTTGTTCGCAAACCACTTCAGAGCTGAGTGGGATTGTTTGGGGCAAAAGGACATTGACTTTATAGGAGTATGTGGAAAAGCTTCATTTTCATAATGAATAGTGACAACAGGATCATAGCCCGGGTGGTGCCTGAACTGGAATATTAAATCACACCACAGCAGCTGTATCAGTTGCTATTGATGGGGGGGTACCTAGAAATTTTACTATCCTAAACATGTTCATACTCTTAAAACAGGAGCTGTCATGCCACAAATTAAAATCTTCCTTCTTGCAAACTCCTGAAAAAGTCTTCATAATTTATTGTCAATAACTAGGATTTGAGTTGAGTTGCTGTGTATACATACCCTCCAACATTTCACAGATGGGAACTGGGACAAATGCGGCTGAGCAACCTCAGAGCATGAGCAAGATGACAAAAGTTATTAATAAGGAAGAACGCAAAAGCTAGGAAAGGCTGCAGCAGTTTGCTATTTCTTAAGCCTACTGCAAGGGGCAAGATTCTACCCTCTCATCTCTTCTTCCTGGTGCTGACCTTCGGATTATCATTAATTGTAAGTTGAACATGAGCCAGCAGTGTGATGCTGCAGGAAAGTAGGCAAATGCTATTTTAGCCTGCACTAACAGAAGCATAGTTTCCAAATCAAGGGAAGTAATAGTCCTACTATATTCTGCACTGGTCAGGTGTCATCTGGTGTATTGCATTCAGTTCTGGGAGCCTCATTTTAAGAAAGACATGGAAAAGTTGGAGCAGGTTAGAAAAGGGCAACTAGGATGATAAGAAGTATGGAGAACAAAATGTGAAGAAAGGTTGAAGGAGCTGAGCATGAAGAGAAGACTGAGGGGTAATATGACTGCGCTCTTTAAGTACCTCAAGGACTGACACAAAGAGGAGGGGCCAGACCTGTTAGTAACATAAGGGGGGGGTATTTCTTATCAAAATGAAAAGTGACAGATTGTACATTTTGCAGATTTTTTTTTTGCTGCCAGTTTCTACTCATTTAACAAGGGAGCTGCAATATCTTACTGTATATAAAGTTTTCCTCAATTTTCTTGCTTATTTTACACACTTGTGACAAAAGGGCAAATTATATAAATGTAATGAGAAGGAAAATGAATGATCAAACATCTGGACATGGAAGTTTCTCACTCTGGATCCAGGAGATGTGCTCTAATAAAGGTTTCTTATTATAGATCTCTGCTTTACTGATGTACTTGCAAAGGAAACACTGCTGTCTTTTCATTCTCCTCCTTTCCAGGTGTGCTACCAGACAGACTTAGAACCTCCCATGATCACACTTTGCAGAACCTTCACTCTTTTTTTTTAACTTCTGCAAGAACTGAAAATAACCATCAGATACAGCACTTGGGCAGTCCCTGCCACCATCAATATCCTTATCCATACACGTATCCATTATCCCCAGAACTCATTCCAATACCCACTCTGGAGCTTTTTTCATAGATTCTGCTGGCTAGGCAGTTTGTTGCAATTTTGGTGAGTGGTCTGGAGCAGGGGCCAGAGCACATACATCTCCAGCGACATAGCGTTGGTGGGCTGCTACTAACTTCCCATGCACCCATTTAGTAAAAATGGAGGTGCGTGTATATATGCTAGAACAACAACATGTGTGGTCTGTATGTTTTCAAAACTGCTGACACAGTTATGAGACATGGAAACATACTTCTCCTGAAGGAGGGTAGCAGGCTGAGTGCATAGGAGGGCCAGATTCTATCTTAAAATGAACACTTGTGTGAGGAAAAACAAAAACATCAAGTCCTGTAAAAAGCAAACAAAAAAAATGTTGTGGAAATGGAACATGCCCCTATCTCCCTACCACTCACTAGTTGGGTTGGAGGGTGAGGAAAACTGCACTATTCAGTCCACCCTACCCTCAGGATAGAGAGCATGCTTCACTATTCTTTCTCCAAAGCTGTGAAATTCATAGAAAATTTGTGTTGCTGAAAGAAAGTCTTTCAGATTCTTCACAAAGATACATTCCATGTGAAGGAGATGTCCCACTTGGTCCTGCACTACCCTGTGCACATAGAAACCTATTCCTGTCATTTGAGAGTGGTGGGTTGTGCACAGGCAAGGCACCCAACCTACTCCAAAATTCATCCTTGAGCAGAACAAAATGGCTTCCGTTTTTGTGAAATAAAAGTACTTCTGTGAGAATTGGAAGTACTTCTGTTGTGAACTGGAAACCAGCTCCTAGTGTCAAGGAGGGATAAGCACAGAAATAGGGTTATACGCTGCCCCAAAGTACATGCATGTGCAAAAGAAAAAAAAATAGCTGCTCTTTCCAAAAATTAAATAAATTTTGCCATGGCAGCAAGGAAAGCTGTTCTTCTTGGTCATGGATAATTAACTGAGTGTAGAGGACGGATCACACCTTACCCCAAAATGCAAGTTTGTGCAACAACAAGAATGTGTGTGTGTGTGTGTGTGTGAGAGAGAGAGAGAGAGAGAGAGAGGTGGTTCACGCTTGTAAAAATGGCTAAAATTGGCTGCCATTTGAATGGTGAAGAATCCAGTAACTGAATGGAAATCAGTTACTGGTGATCAAGTGAGTTTGGATGATTATGGAGAAGGGTCACACTTCACCTAGAAATGAAGATTTCCACAAAAAGTGTCCACACTGTGGGGGAGCATACACATGGGCCTGCTCTATGCAGCAATGGGCCATAGGGAGGGATAGGACAGAAATCCTTGGCAGCCTTGTGAGAATGGGGAATTCAATATTTGGGTGAGAGCAGGGGCCCCTGAGAGGCTCATGCACCTAAAACTGCAGAAATGTGTTTCTAAAACAGAGACATTCATTGGTTGGAGTAGAGGATGAGGGGAATTGGCACCATTCTGAAAGACAAAGTCCTAGGGGAGGAGAAAAATGGCCTCACCTCTTCTTCTTATACTCCCTTACACCTCACAGTTATGAAGCTCAGATATGAACATGCTTTTGAAGAGTAAAGGGCCTCCTTCACTCCAAGTACTGCTAGCCTGGAAATCTATCCTTCTTTGCCAGGGGTGCTGAGACCAGCTCAGAGAAATATAACACCTTACCCCAAAAAACAAGTTTGCTCAATGAAGATAGTCACTGACTGTCATACTGAAAGCACTGCCATATCCTTGGAGAACCTTCACGAGACAAACTCTGAGAGGGGCCACAAAACCCAAGTTTGCGTGACAAAATAACAATCAGTTGTCACACTAAAAGCAGCATCCTGTCAACAGGGATGTTGTAACAGGCTCAGAATGGGCTCCAGGGAGGAGGGGTCCTGGGGCAAGCTCTAGGAGGGATCACACAACCCTTAAGCTTAAATTTTTAATGAAAAGGTGTCTGTACTCTTGGGGCAATTTGAGGTTCAGGAGGACCTAGTGGTTGGGGAGTTCTATAGACTTCTGGGAAGTCTTCAGGGAACCCCCAGAATCCTCATAACCCAGGGGAGATCAAGAAGGGGGGCATGAGGAGGCTCTCAAAAGCCCCTGAATGGGCACCCCAAGATGAGGGAGGCAGGACTAAAAGCTACTCTCAAAAAGGGCACCTGTCACTTTTCGTTTGATAAGAAATTTGTTGTTGTGTGCATTCAAGTTTTTCCAACTTACGGTGACCCTAAGGTGAACCTCTCATGGGGTTTTCTGGGGTTGAGAGTTTGTGATACACCCAAGCTCACCCAGTGGGTTTCTATGGCCGAGTGGGGAATCATACCCTGGTCTCCAGAGTCATAATCAAATGCTCAAGCCACTACACCAAACTGTCTAAATACCACCTCCACACTATTTGTGTTCTCTGCTGCCCCAGATCTAATGGTTTGAAGTTAAAATACAAGTAACTTTCAATTAAACATCAGAAGAAACTTCTTGACAGTAAAAGCAGTTTGGCAATAGAATCAATTGCTTAGGAAGGCGGTGGTGTTTCTTCCTTTGGACATCTTCAAAAAGAGGCTGGACAGCTCCCTGCTGCAGATGCTTCAGCTGGAGATCCTTCATTGAGCAAGGGAGTTGGACTTGACAGTCCATGAGGCCCCTTCCAGCCCAATGATTTTATCAGTTGTGTGCAAACTAGTTTGGGACTTTGAACTCAGTTTACAGAAACAGAAATAAGCTGAAAACAAAGAGAGAAAGTGAGAGAAGTAGAGAAAAACTGGGATATTTTAAAAACAGTTGAAACAATGTAACAATGGAAGATTAATCAGGACTGTCTCTGCCAAATTGGTACAATTTGAGGATATGTGTATGTTGGTCACTTTTTTGTGTGCGAATTGGTATGCTTTTTTTAAAATGCAGCAGCTAGCATCCTGCTTTTTTGGTGTTGCCACATCACACAACATGTCCAACAAACACTATCACTAAATATGGTCTCATACTTAAAATATAAAGTTTTTTTTTTTTTAAAAAATGGCAATGCAAATAAAAACCAGAAAGGAAATATGAAAATCTTTAAAATAATCGAGCAAATACCTGACTAAACTGGAAAGCCTTTACAGTGAAGCACAGTGTTGTCACAGGGTGCCATTTCAGATTTAGATTAATGTATAAAGTCTAACTGCCCTCCCCACTGCCAATTTATCTGTTATTTACAAAGAAAACGACTCTTCAGGTCTTGTGGATTTAAGGGTAAACATAGTAGCAACTACAGTCAGTCCTCCACATTTGTGGGTTTGACTTTCACAGATTTGATTATTTGCGATTTTCTACAACCCCTCCCCACCACACCTCAGGTACTTCTTTTCCAGAGGAATCTTCCCTCTTGGCGGTTGCTTTCAGGCCACACAGCCCTTTAAAAACCCACCTCTGGTCCTCCTCCTCCACCACCACTACCAGCAGCTGCTGCTTGGCCAGCTAAGGACAGTTCACAGCCCAATTTCTCAACACCACAAACCCTCTCCCAGTGCTCCCCACACCCAAGGAAGGAGTAGGACAAGAGCAAGGAAGTGTAAGGCCACCATGCCAACCCCTTTACTTCCCTTTCCTTTCGTAGACCTGGTTTGGACCCTCGTCGCCTGTTCTCTCCACCATGCCTTGGCACTCTTTCCACTGATGCACAGATATATTATGATGTTTGCAATTTTTCCACTTTTGCAAGGGTCCTGCACCTCTAACCCTAGTGAATGTGGAGGGCCAACTGTATATGTCTGCCAAAGCAGGGAATTCCTAGACCACTTTTCAAATCCCTGGTTGAATATTTCTGTCACTACTACTGCTGTTTAAAAATTGACTGGTCTTCCAATGCACCACATTTTGATGCTTGCCCTTGAGAACTATCTTAAGTAGCCCCAACACAAATTAGGCAGTAGTTAGCAATCTTCAGCCATTCTGAAGAAACTGGGATATCATCATATTGCTCCAGGTCCCATCTGTGTTGTTTATCTTCAGATCCAGAGCACATCTCAGCACTCTTTGAGTGTCTTTGAATGGCCCAATTTCTAATTTGTTTCTAATTTGACAGACATAATTGGGTTCTGATTATTGAATTCTCAGCAATCCTCCTTTGCAGTTCTGAGATCTTTTTCGTCTTTATTAAATCTGTATTTGAGATCTCACATTGCATGTCAGATTTTGCAGCATATGCAAATGACAAAGAAGGGAAGATATGCAAACCAGTCTAAAGATTATAGGCTGCTCAACAGAGATGCTTTCTTTTCATGAAAAAAGTAAATTGTGCTGGCAAAGATTCTTGAAATTGGTTTGAAAACTTTCACCATCTAGTTTCTTTTATCAAAGTCTCTTTTTTGACAGTTTGCATCTTGCAAAGAAACTTTACAGGTGATCCTTCCTCATAATACTTTTTAAAATGATACTTCAATCATTCTATTTTCTCCCCCTGTGATGCAGAATGAAAGGTGATGAAATATACAGTAAGTTCATAATCCTAAGCTTGCTGCACGGAATCAGATTTAACAGTATAAATCCTTTCCACTACTTGCACAAAAATTTACTGGAGGTGTGATCTGCAGAGCAGGTTAGAGTCAGAAGTGACTTTATTGAATAGCATGAAGAGAGTAGACACTTGCCCACTTTTAGTTCATTTCATTGATATCTGGTTATAAAAGCATTTATAAGTGTATGCAAACCTTTTCAGTTCAAAAAAGGAGAGCAAGGACAGCTCAGAAGCTCTCATTCTGGGCAGCCTGTTTCAGAACTTATATGAGTAAGTGAGTGTATGGAAAATCACTGGCACTAAGGTGGGGAACTGGATTGGTTTCAGGAGAACCAGTGTGGTGTGGAGGTTTGAACATTGAGCTACAATGCTGGAGACCAGGGTTGAATTCCCCACTCAGCCATGAAAACCCACTGGGTGACCTTGGACACATTACATACTCTCAGCCCTAGAAGCCTCCATGATAGGTTCTCCTGAGGGTCGCCATAAGTTGGAAAGGACTTGAAGGCACACAACAACAACAAGCATTAGTGGGGGGAGGGGTGGCAATACACTACTGCGAGCGTGAAGCCACCCAGTCTGCACGTGTGCACACACACGCATGCACACACACTACAGTTGCCTGGTGAAATAAGGGGCAGGGCTCCTCTCCCTTCTGCAGTTATGTAGAAGATGAAATTGTTGTTGTTGCTGCTGCTGCTGTTGCTGGTGTTGCTGGCCTTTGGCCATTTCTGCATGGTGTCACAGTTCCACAGAGCACATCGCCACCACTGCGATTGTGGGATAACAGCTTAATGGAAAAAATCCATTAAGGGCCTGTGACAGCACAATGCTGCCATCACCTCCCAGCCATGCAGAAGGGGCAGAAGCACGAACACACACTTCCTTCCCCAGTGCAGCATAGGAAAGAGGCTGGCTGCACTGTGGACGGCAGGCGCATGTTGCTCACATTCCCTTCCACAGGGAGCTGGCCAGGTTTGGAGAGAAGCATTCCCATTGCACTCTCTTCCTGGCAAAGGTGCTGCTGGGATCACAACAGGACATCGGCAGGACCCAGTCAGTTGCAGAAATGACCTTCAAGTCATTTCCAACTTGTGGCAACCCTAAAGTGGGCTTTTCTTGGTAGAATTTTGTTCAGGGTGGGTTTGCCCTTTCTTCCCCTGAAAGTGAGAGACTATGACTTTCCCAAGGTCACCCAGTGGGTTTCCATGGCTGAGCAGAAATTTGAATACTAGTCTCCAGAGTTGTAGTCCAACACTAAAATCACCACACCACATTGGCTTTTAAGGGAATTTTAGCAGACATTATTTGCATAACAAGTGAATAGGGTTGCCAGTTTGAAAATTACATCAAGAATCCTGTACCTTTAATGACCACACAGAAGAGGAAATGCAGTATGTGTCACTTGTCATGCAACCAGGTAACAAGCAAGAGCTGCTGAAATTCCCTCCTCAACACAACCATTAAAGGTACAGGACCTCTCTCCAATTTTAATTCTGGCAGAGAAGTTTCAGAAAGCATTAGAGAGCCTTTATGAAGGTGTTTCTTTTTTTTTAAAAAAAAAAAAGCTCATTATGTCAAGGGAAGGAAAAGGGACAGTTTCTCTGATTAATGATTTCAGATAAGGATGGCAGGGAAGCTGTCAGAAAAAACTGGAACCTCTTGAGGGCCATTTTCAAGTTGTGAACCTGAGTTCCCCATTACTATAACAAATAAAGATTCAAATGGCAGCCCATACTAGACCATGCATTCATCTGAAGCTTGGAACAGAGCCAATGTGCATAAACTTTGTTTCAACCTTCTGATTAATAATAATCAGGATCAATAAATTTGTGATCTTACAAATGCCCTGAAGGTCTGAAAAGGGCTTATAGCAAATTTCTCTTGATAATAGCTGAAAGAAATCAATTGGTTTATTGGCCCTATATATATTCTTCATATAGAAAATAAGGTTATGGATTTGTATAGCAACAAAGCAGTTAGAACTTTAAAGTTGTGTCTCAGTCTGATGAAAATGCTTTCTAATCCCCATTGGTTTCTTAGCTATTTTAGACTACTTCAACATGTTAAGCAGAATTCAAATCTAGCAGGCAAGGGGTAAGTTTTCCAGTTCTCAAATAAGGGGTATCTCCTGTAAAAAAGGTACACCTAGCAACCCTGCTAACAGCCAAACAGTCATGGAACCTATCGTTGTAATGCTGTGAAACAAAAATTCCAGGTGTGTTCAGGGGAATTGCATCAGGACCCAGGATAGAAAAATCTAGAAATATAAAAAAAATAAGGAGCTTCTCAGTGAAGGCTAAGAAGTGAGAAAGCACCACGTTCTCCCTAAGCCTATTGTACTCTTATTAGCATCTCATTAGTGTCTCACATAGACAGTTGCAAAGATTCAACAAAATAAGCAACCTGCTCAGAGTCAGATTTTGCCATTGCTGTCATCTATCTCAGACCAATAGAGCTGTTCTGACATCTGCTGAATACAGGAGACTTTTGGTCAGAGTGACACCCCACCACTCTTGTGACTATATGATTGGTGTCAGTGAGAAGGGGCATCCACAAATATTTGTGTAGGGCATAAATGACATATAACAGTGGAAGAACTTGTGGAGGAGCTTCAAGCATGTATATCAATATGTGCGCATGGCCTCTTCACACAACTGCTGAATTTGTGGCTGTTGGATGTAATGTTAGTGGACATGTTCCAGCTTAGCCTCAATATGTGAAGTGTGTTAATTGAATTGAAGTGTGTTAAAGAATTAAACTCCCTTTGTGAGAAGTGTGAAAAGAAAATGTCGATTTCCAAATGCATGGTGAAAACATACAGAGAAAGAGCGAGAGAGAAGGAGAGGAACTGTAGTCGGCATCCAAAGGTTATGCCCCAAAATCTCCTGTGATATTGCATATACCTGGTTTACTCCAGGGAAAAAAAATCAATCATTTCGAGAACTTTATTTTTCAGTCTTTCCCCAACAAATAGCATCTACCTCATTTCAGCCTGAAATGGAGAGCATTTGTGGAATTTAAGGTGCAACCATGGATCCTATTTTAACATTGTTTAAGATCATTTTCATACTTCTGAAAGGATGAGTGGAGTTCGATCCCTCCTCATTCTGTTCTTCCTCTCTTGGCCCATTCCTTTGATTGAACAATAGAGCAGATCATTAAACAGTCAGTTTGTAATTACTTACAAAGCAATGCTGCGATCACTAAAAGTCAACATGGGTTTCTCAGAAACATGTCATGCCAGACTAATCTTACCTCTTTTCATGATAGAGTTACAAGTTTGATAGATGAAGGGAATGCTCTGGATGTACCATATCTTGATTTTGGTAAGGCCTTTAATAAAGTTCCCCATGACATTCTTGCAAAAAAGCTAGTAAAATGTGGGCCGGACAGTGCTACTGTTAGGTGGATTTGTAATTGGTTGACAGACCGAACCCAAAGAGTGCTCACCAATGGCTGCTTTTCATCCTGGAGAGAAGTGACTAGTGGACTGACACAGAGTTCTGTCTTGGGCCTAATGCTATTCAAAAGCTTCATCAATGACTTAGGTGAAGGAATAGAGAGCATGCTGGTCAAATTTGCAGACGACACCAAATTGGGAGAAGTTGCGAATACACTAGAGGACAGCATCAAAATTCAAAATGACCTTGACAGATTGGAGAGCTGGGCCAAAGCTAACAAAATGAATTTCAACAGAAAGAAATGTAAGGTCCTACACTTAGGCACAAAAAAATGGAATGCACAAATATAGGATGGGGGACACGTGGCTGGATAACAGTACATGTGAAGAGATCTAGGAGTCATGGTTGACTACAAGCAGAACATGAGTTAGCAGTGTGATGTGGCAGCCAAGAAAGCCAATGTGATTCTTGGTTGCATCAATAGGAGTATGGTGTCTAGATCATGGGAGGTAATGGTACCACTCTATTCTGTTTTAGAGTGGTACCATTACCTCCCATGAACTAGACATCATACTCCTCATCTGGAATACTGTGTCCAGACCTCATCTGGAATACTGCGTCCAGTTCTGGGCACCTCATTTCAAGAAGGATATTGACAAGCTGGAGTGTGTCCAGAGGAGGACGACCAAAATGGTGAAGGGTCTGGAAGCCATGTCCTATGAGGAGCGGCTTAGGGAGCTGGATATGTTTAGTCTGCAGAAGAGAAGGTTAAGAGGGGACATGATAGCTGTGTTTGAATATTTGAAGGGATGTCATGTCGAGGAGGGAGAGGGCTTGTTTTCCGCTGCTCCAGAAACTAGAACAAGGAGCAATGTATTCAAGCTGCAGAAAAGGAGATTCTACCAGAACCTCAGGAAGAACTTCCTGACTGTCAGAGCTGTCTGGCAGTGGAATATGTTGCCTCAGAGTGTGATGAAGTCTCCTTCTTTGAAGGTTTTTAAGCAGAGGCCAGATGGCCATCTGTTGGGAGTGCTTTGATGAAGGATCCTGCATGGCAGGGGATTGGACTGGATGGCCGCTGTGGTCTCTTCCAATTCTATGATTCTATGATTCTATAATAGTATGAGCCAACATTGTTTCATTCAATGTTGTCTGAACTGAAATTTCTGCAGAGATTTTTATGAGAATTTTTCCCCCCCAAAATTTATAGGGAATTCTGCTCTGTCTCAGAAAATGTATTGCACCTCTGCATTTGATTGTCTCCTGAAAATGTGATCAATAAAATATGAAGGATAATTCTGGGAAACTTGTTACCACCAAGCCTTACACGCCATCCTATGATATTGGTCTCTCACCCTATGCTGACTCATTTAGACCCTTAAAGTGGAGCTAGGCAGCCTTGTGTTCTCCCAAAATTTTGGACTGCAACTCTCAGAATTTCTTACTACTGCCCATGTCTGCTGGGGCTTACAGGAATTGTAGTCCCAAACACCTAGAAGCTACCTGCTTACCTACCCCCACTTAAAGATTGTTGTTCTTGTTGTTGCTGTTGCTGTTGTGTTCCCCACAAGTCATTTCTGACTTATGATGACTCTAAGGTGAACCTATCACAGGGTTTTTTGGGGCTGGGAGTGTGTGATGCACAGTAAACAGGGGCTTCCATGAACAAGTGGGAAATCAAATCCTGGTCTTCAGGATCATAGTCCAACACTACACACTACACACACTGGCTCTATGCCATTAATTATCTGCCAAATTAATCAAGTGACAATGCAAGACCAAAGAGCCACTAGCATACTCACCATGACCAGTAGTGAGGGATCATATAGTCATTATGAGTCTTCAGGAATAATAGTCCAGAACTATCTGGAGGGCCATAGCTTTCCCAAGCCCTTGATGACCTGCCCTATGTACAAGGTTTTGAAATTATAGTACAGACTGTCATCATGTTAAGTATCCTACCCAATTAATCCCTTTGAGGAGCAGTGCACAATCTGCACAAGGTGCTATGAATTGCAGGGTAAACCTCCTGCTAATGATAGACATTGTCATGAAAACAATGTTGGGTGTGGTTAAGTAGAAAGTGAATCAGACTACATTTGACTGAAGCCACTAAATTACAGACTTTATTAGTGCGCATATACCGTTCACCTGCCCAAATTGTTAAATATGTGACACAAGCACATGGAAAGCTACTGAAGAAGTTGGATAAAATATTTTAATACACATTTATGCAGAAGAATTTTTTTTAAAGAAACTCAAAAAGCTCTTGCTAGTCTAGAAAAGCTGCAAAGCTGAGTGCATACTGTGCAGGAGAATAGGATTACCATAATTTACTCACATCTGAAGAGGGGGGAGTATGCACCAGATTAATGCTTTCATGAGAAAAGTAGGAAACTGTTGTATTTCTGAGGGAAAAGGCAAAAAATGCCTGTGGCCTTTTGGATATGTTGAACTTTCAATGACCATGGGATGGATGGTTTATGATCCTTCATAATGATGTCACAATGCCAACAGAAGGAATAGTTTGTAGCAGAACCTAGGCAAGGTCACCAAAAGCAGTTTTGAGCCCTGGCAATTTTCCTTAAGGTCCTGGAATGCTCCTTCCATTAAGGTTCCTCAAGTCTATTTTTTTTGGGGGGAAGGCTTCACACACTATCACTAGCATGCTTCCCCCCAGCCACCTGCCTAGTTTCAATATTTGATCTGCACCCAGAGGCTACCTCTTTCCTGTGGTACTATGAATGGGAAGAATTTCTGAAAATATGTTTAAAATGCTCAGAAAACTTTTTTAAAAAAAAAGTGTCAAGAAATTCTGACAAGAATCCCAATGAGGATCTTTGCAATACGGGACTTATTTTGTGCAAAATTTGTATGTAGCGGTTTTGTTTAAAGAAACAAACAGCATTTTATGGACAAGATTGTTTGAGCAGAAAATGATGTTTCTATGGAGATATGTTATTTTGTGAGCAGGAAAAAAAACTGTTTCCTGTGCAATAAAAATTTACCATTTTTTTTTGCTTGAAATTCACACTTGGGTGATTTAGATGGAAAACAGCATTTTCTGTGTATTAATCAGCATTTTCTTTGCATAATACAACAATTTCTACACAGGAATGTTATTTTCTATGCAGACAATGCTTTTTTTCTGAGCAGAAAATGCTGTTTTCTCAGCAAAGCAACAATATGTAAATTTTGTACAGAATAAGTCCCAACCTGTGAATAGGTCCTATGTAGTTTCTGATTACTCTCTTCCACCAAGAAGACAACTACTAAAATTACTAATTGTTCCTTTGAGAAGAAACTTGGTGAAGAATTTCTACATGGCATATGCCTCTTGCCAGCCAGTTCAGGCCACCCAGGAGATATTCAGGAGCTGTGGAGGTGTGACTATTGATGTTGCTGCTTCTCTTCCTATTCCTTATCTCCATCCTGCCTCCATTTCCAGTTTTCACTCTAGCATCCCTAGCACATAAGCTAAATAAACCTCATGAATATGTGGGTGGGTGGGGGATATTTTCAGATGGAGGTTTTTAAATTCAGTTTGTATGCTTCTGGGAGTTTTCTGAGAGGGTAATTATCCCTTAGAACTAGGTATACACACTTTTTAAAAGCAAGGATGGGCTATTTCTGAAAGCCAAGAATGCATTTTTGTCTTTCCTACAACATGAGTGGACAGCACACACTCTCATGTCAAAATTGTATTATTTAACTTATAGATGTACATCTTCCCTTTCTCACATGACTGGGATGCAAAGTGGTTTCCAACATAATCAAACACATTTAAAACGTAATAACTTCCAGTAAAAATGCAATAAATTAGCCATATTAAAATACAAATTAAGCTGGCCATCCTCTTAAAACAAACATTAAGTGAAAAGGGTTTAAAATTCTTTAGCTTCCCCCCGCCAAATCAAAACTGGCAAATGGTGCCCCAAAAGCCTTGAGGGATGAAGTTTGTTTGAAGGTTGTTGTGTGGGGAGATGGAAGAGATATATTTAAGGCAAAAAAAGTGACTGGACAAACTGAAGGTTTCACCTTGCTCCTTCTATTTTATATGAAAAATAGGTTACAGGTATGTACCTTCACCATGCCACTGAATTCAGCAGGAGTGGCAAAAGCTCTGGGAGACTCAGAACCAAGCTAAGGACTGGATATTTCTGGTGTGCATGGGAGATAACTGCCTCCCCAAAAAGACTCTGTGACAGAGGAATGCTTTTTGCAGTTGATTGCTGGTAACTGAAGGGTCTGACCAATAAGAAGCTGTCTCTGGATGAAAGGGAGATCTGGGGATTGCCCACAAGTGTCAGAAGCCCTGGCTCTTGGTGACACCATCATTCTGGTGGCAGTCAAAAATGAGTGGAGTGAGAGGGGACTGCAGGAGGGAGCCTGCGCAGCTGTAAAAAAGCCAGCCATTTCCCTTCAATGGACTCAAACACATCTTCTTAACTTTCTGGAAATAGAATCTTTGGAAAATGAAGGAAAGAAATTCTTATGACTAAGGAGATGGGATGGAAGAATTGTAAATTGCCTTCTTTCTGCAACTAAGACATGAGTAAGAGAAACTGTATCCTATGAGGTTCTGATATAAAAACGGAAATTTTGATGTGTTAAAGGGATTCAGTTGATTGAGGGGACAGTGACTTCAAAAAGATATAAGACTGAATTTTACTTTTATTAATTGGATTTTACTGACTACAAGCATTGAACTTAATTGAGGAAATCGCAGCATGAGAAAGTGTTGTCCTTATCATCCTTTGGGTGATAAGACTTACTGTAACCAGATGCTGGTGAGGAATAATGTATGAATTAGTGCCTGATTTTTAACCCTCTAATTGCTGCATTTGGAAAAGATAGAGCCTTCCCCAGAAATCTTACAGAAGCTATTAAATGAGATTAGACTGATCAAATAAGACTAGCTGCCAAAATTGGAGATGAACCTGAAGATGGATCTGAAAGGTCTAAAAGAAGAGAGGAAGCAAAGGTGGGATGGACTTAAGAATTTGGGATGTGAAGGTGAAGTGGAAATTTTGGATTGTAAAACGGAAAACAAGATTCATGGAGGGAGAAAAGACCAGGCTGGCTAATTTCAAAATGACATCCCTGGAAAATGTACATATGGCTGGCCAAAAATAAAGTTGATTTTATAGAGAGATTAGGCTGTGAAACTGAAAGGAGTGCTGTAAAATGGGGTGGTGATGATATAAATGTGGAAAGCAGAGTGCTCCAAAATAACTACCTCAAAGTATGGAATGAAAATGAGATGGATGTAGAAAGTCCAGAGGGATGGAATTGGTTACTGATGGCAAGTATTACTGGGTTGAAAAAGAAGATTTTTCTGAGAATGTGGCTTCTGTGTCAGAAGGGATTATTCTGTAAAAAATGATGTGCAGCATCAAGAGAAAATGCTCTGGTTTGTAAAGGGGAGGAGGGGAAAGCCAAGGGTCAAATTTAAAAGGAAAATGTTAGTGGAGTGGGTTAAACTTTGTTAAGAAACCTGCTTACATGAGAATAGGAGGATGAAGAGAAAGACATATATGGTTGATATGGTTTGAAAAAGACTCTTTACTAAAGGAATTCTTATAATCGATGCATCATTGATAATTTATAAGATAAATTTGCTTAAATTTGGAGATACAGGGAAAATAGTTATAGTGAGGCTTTCTAGTGTGTTATAGATTCAATGAAGTAAATAGAAGAATAATTAGTAGATGAATATGTTGGTAAGATGGTTTTTTATTATAAAGATAATATAGTTTAATAATACTTAATGGAGGATTCAATGATTAAATGATGTAATAATTTGAAAGGCTCAATAGGATTAGACAAGAGTAATGAATGATATCATAAAGGATATGAAATAAAAGAAAGAAAGAAAAATAATAAAAAAAGGAACATGACTATGTGATGTAGGGCCTTTGAGGAATAATGAGAAACAGGGTATTGAGAAAAGAGAATTCTAGGGTACCAAATAGCGAGGCTTGAAATAATGGTTCATTTATACAGCTGCTGAAAGGACGAATGGAAGTAACTTTTTGCTATCTTTTTTTCTTTCTTTAAATTTCTTGTTTTCTGTATATTTTCTTTCTTGCTTTGTATTTCTTTTTTTCTTCATAAGTTTGTAATGTTTTAATATACCCTTACAGCTTTTAATTAAAAATGTATTTTAAAAAGAAAAAGAAACAGGCAAAAGACCTTTGTGAGGCCTATGTGCCACATGTTGCCCATCCCTCATTTATATGGTGAGTAATATTATTACACTTTGGGATGAGCAGTGTTTTTTGCCCTGTTTTTTTATTTTTGTGGTAACACATATGATTCATTTTTAACAGAAGAACTATCTCACTTCTCCCTGTCTGCTGTCTTACTTTTCTTCTGCACTTTACACATTAGGATCAGTTTTCAGAGAAGCCTTTTGATAAAGTTCTGTCATCACCAAAACTATTTCAACGGATCTTTACTCGACTTAATCAAAGCTATTGTGAGTGAAATCCATGTGTCTCTTACCACACAGTCAGGGAGGAAATTTGATTCCTATTGCCCAAAGGCAATTGCTTCTTGCTATAGATCTCCTATGATCAGGTAAATCATCAGCCATAAACTGCCTACCTATTATTTCATTGATGGCAAGTATTAACTTTAGATGGAACATTTTACTTTTCTATTTCTTTGAGAACTGGGTTACCTGAGCCAGGAAGGACAATTTTCAAAGAACAATTTGCACTCATGGAGGAAAGACATCACTTTTATTTCACACAATGAGGTACATCAACATGCAGTTTTAGAACAGAATTAGGAAATATTGTGATGCATCTATTTTAATATGAAATTGTGAGTATTATTCCAGGAAACTTTGATGATCTGAGCTTCTTTGAATGTATATTTGCATAGAAAGTTAAGGTATAAATTGTGGAATAATAAATGTAGCTGTTGTACAAAGACTCTTGATCACTATTATCTATCATGTATTACTCCTATATATGCTATAAGAAATGAAGTATGGCTCTGGGGAATTTCCCTGCATATATTTATTTCTGTCTTTTGAATCCTTTCAATGCCTTTACTGTTCTGCAAACTAGGATTAATATCTTCATCACCCTTGTCAAAGTGTTGTCAGGGTGAATTAATGTTTGAACAGTGCTTTGAAGATGTCAGGTACTAAATGAATACTGAGTGAATTTACAGTTGTCAGCTTCATCCTCCTTTTGCATATTATTACCATTGCTTGGATACAGTTATAATTATCTAAGCATACATTTTCTTTAAATTACACTAAACTAAAGTTAAAATATTTTCATTTAAATCAGTGTTTTTATAGTTATTTTAATGAATTCAGCATTATAATTTACTAGCCCCATTTACTTTAATATACTAACTGTTAAGCCTCTTTTTTTTTTAAAAAAAAACTCTTAAAAAGGTAATCTATGTTTTTGTCAATACAGCAAGGGTAGATTAATGACAAGCACCAAGCCTAGGTGTCATATTCATTTATCTTTTAAATACATTTTATCCGTCTTTGGTCCAAGGTGGCTTACATTACACATACAAGAACATATGTGTGATACAACAGAAGTAGAACAAATCAAAAGCCACACTGGAAGCAGCAATAAAATCTGAACTAGTAAAAAGAAAGCAATAAAGGAAATAAAACCAGCTGGAAATTCAAAAAAGAGGGCATTGGAAGGCAGAGTTGTCACATTTGTGACGTTTCAAACATCAGTGAATCCAGATACTTGATAGATACCAAGAGACAGAGTATACTTGATCGCGTGTTGTACACATACAGAAAATACACCAAATATATGGTTGGAGTTTACAAACAGCTGTCTACTAGTAAAAGAGAAATTCCTGACTTCTTCCTGCTAGAGCTAAATGCTGGACTGGCATTTAGTACAGTATGAAAGACAATGAAGGAAGTTGTAGGATGACAAGAAACTCATCTGTGCAGGTGGAAAAGTAATTGAATCGAAGCTAATAATTATTCCAGTTCAGCAACAGAATTTGTGACTCCTGAGCACAACTCCAAGTGATGGTTATGACCTATAATGCCCTAGATGGCTTGGTTCCAAGCTCTCTGAAGGACTGTGTAATTGCCGTTGACATCCCCATTTGTAAATAACATTGGATATCATTTTTGATATCAATAAATTTGGCTTTCTTCTACCACTCTGCTCCATGTGCTTGCGAGGCCACCAAACAAGCTTGCAAGACAGGCACGGCCGATAATCACCACAATATTCCACATAATACAGGCTGGCCAGAAATAGCCATCCCAACGCTTCAGGAGACCTCAAGGCAAGTACCTTCATTACGTACGCACACCACTCACAAAGAACTCCCTGCCCCGAGCAGGCAGCTTATTAGAAGTGTCCTCACCTGTCAAGCACTCTACATTTGCATACTGTCCATTCCATTGTCAATTCAGAACAAATTCAATCATGCTAAATTCTGACCTTTTGGAGGCTTCGACTCCAGCTAAAAACTCATTGTTTTTCGCGAATGTGGGATGGCCTGCGGTCGCATTTCTCCCTATAAAAACCCCTGATTCCGAGACCTTCTTCAGATCGCTCCCAAACTTCGATGCCTTGCTGCTGCTGTGCCTGGCGAGCTGTCCCCTCAGTCCCACATACTGAGACTATGCACCTTCGAACTTTCGCAGTGATCTACATAGGTTTCAGGACAGATGTAGTATCACCCAAATCAACAATCCCTTTTAAAATTCCCTCTGTCCCACTCAAACCTTTATTTTCTCTAGTTCTCTATGTGACTGTGTTGCATACACTGTTTGTCTGTATTTTAATAAAATATTACAATTATTCTTATAACCTGGTGTGCTTCTTGGCTCGGCCTGACCCCGTAGACATTGGGTAAAAGATTCCGCTGAGTTGCCCTGCCTCTCGTATTGCTAGCTTGTGCTCTTGACTAATTTCCCCAACTTGTTTAATTGAGAGCGCATTTAGGTGTCCCTCCCGGGGCCCCCAAAAAACAGGGTAACAACATGTGAACCTGGCCAGGATCTAAGATGTTTCCACCACGTTCAGCAGCATGTCTGGGGAGAACATAGGAGAGAGAGTTCTTAGTAGCAGCTCCTAGAACATGGACCTCCCTCCCTAAGAAGGCTAGGATGGCTCCCTCATTATTGTCATTTCTGGAAAAAGCTTTTTTCTCCCAAAGAACTGGCCACAGGGACTTTTAATTTTGCTGTTTTATTGACTTCTGCATTGGTTTTAAAGGATTTTAGTTCTATGGATAGTTTAATTGCATTTCAACAACAACTTCTTAATGTCTTATTTTCTTTTATCTGCATTTGTTTTAATTTTTGTAAGCTGTGTTGGGTCTTAGTTTTGGAGCAAGAACAGGATAAAAGTGAATCTCCCCTCCTCCTCTATAATTCTCAGCACATAGGGTTGACACAAATTCATATCTGAATACACAGCTGTAAACATCACAACACTCATATCATCTCTGTGGAATTGGATAGATCTAAAATTATTGTGAATATTGGATGGTGAAAAGAATAAATTCATTTGGAATGTGGTGCTAGAGAAGAATTCTGTGGATATCGTGGACTGTCAAAAAGACAAATAAGCAAGTCCAAGAGCAAATCAAGCCTATATTCTTCCTAGAAGACTGAGACCATCATACTTTGGCTATATCATGTGATGACATTATTCATCAGAAAAAATGATAATGCTTGTCACCATGGAACATATCTTTCCAAGAATTCTGGTATGAATATTACTACTTAGTGGCTTCAACCAATAGGCTGACAGTAGACATTGAAGCAGAACAAATCAGTGATTTGTTTGCAAGCTTTCTTGAGACTGACTCTTTGCTGAGTGGGGGAAAAAAACAAAAAACAAAACAGTTCCTCCATATTCAATCCAAATAGTCCTAACATGAGTGCAGTACAACTTTCATAGCTTCCATCACTCAGCATGCAAGATGGGAATCAAGCAACATCTGAAGAGCTGCACTTCCTCCATCTCTGCTCTATATGTTCAAATTCAAACCTACAGTCTACTAAAATGTATAAACCATTTCTGTCTAATATGCCAAAAAGACCATTGCTTTCTTTGTGTTTTGATCAGTTGATAATATCTCTTGAAGCTGCCACTGTTTATACATCAAGCAGGACAGTCAGGAAGCAAGTATGAAGATAATTTCTTCAGTGATTACTGAACTATCACAAAACTCTCATTCTTTCTCACACACATATACATGCAAACATTGGAAGCTCATGAAAAGCCTAAGTTTGTAGTTCTAGGTGATTGTATTTCCATCATAAATCAGGATATTATTATGTGCATGCCACTTCCACAACTTAGAAGTCCTAGTCCAATCAATACTTTTCTGTTTGTATCTTCATACTCAGAAAACTATGAACATTAAAGAAACATTCTCTCACAAAGTTATATGTGCAAAAGTTCCATTTGCTTTCACAATAACACAAATAGTTGAAGTGCATTACCCCAAGGTAGATTTTTAAAAAATAAATCATGCATTGAATGAGTTTTATGATTTTTTGATTCCCATGGGAATTCCAATGTGTTGAGGGTCAGTGTTAGAGTTCTTTCCAACCCATGGTGACCCTAAGGTGAACCTATCATGGGATTTTCTTGCTAAGATTTACTGAGGGGGGTTGCCATTGCCATCTTATGAGGCTGAGAGAGTGTGTCTTGCCCAAGGTCACACAGTGGATTTCCGTGGCCAAGTGGAGATTCAAACCCTACTTTCCAGGGTCCTACCCAAACACTCAAACCATTACATTATGCTGGCACCTCTTTGTCCATTGAGAATTCCAGTTGCCCCCAGCCCCAAATGGAAGCAGCTGGTTGAAATCTAGAATACATCAGTTCTACTTCAAGATTTTGTGATGTGCCAATTAATGGCATGGGGGATTTTTTTGTTCTCATACATTATATTGGCCAAGACTTCTTGGCAAAAAGCAGGACAGTTGCTGGAACAATTTGTATCCTAATGATTTTTTCTCTGCAAAAACATAGCAAATGGATGAAACACAGCTTATAGCTCTTGGGGTGATGATGTTGTATGATGAATGTCTTATGGGCTTTGTTCTGTTTGAACTGTACAGTCCAAAGTGAATCTGGAAGAATAAAACTTCTTGCACAAGTGGTTGAAATTAGTATACAAAGTTTGAACATTCACTTTGATGCCAATGGCCAGAATCTTCTATGGAGATATGTATGCATAAGCATCATAGTTACAGCGGTGAACCTCAGCCCGCCCCCTCACAGTTCCGACATATCAGGAAGCAGCTGCTGTGATCAAGAGGGTCCTGTTCCCCTGTCACTCAGGAAGCAGCTGTCTGCTGTTTTCAACCCCTCCTGTGAGCGACCTGCAATGTGACAGGTAGCAAGTGGGCCCTTGTTGCAATTTCCCTCCCGTTGGAGATCACTCACACAAGGAGTGGGAGTGGGAACCTCAGTCAGCTGCTTTCCAATCAGCAAGGGAACTGATCCCCACTGATCACAGAGGCTGCTTTCTAGTAAGTAGGGACTGGGGGAATTTCACAATCCTTATGTGGCCTCTACCTAGGGATCATGCTACATTAACAGTCACAAATGTATAAGTCTAGGGCCCTTCCCACAGGACAGCAATGTTCTGACATGGGGACGTGAGAGGAATGGGATCATGACAACACTTCTGCATGATGTAGTCATGTTCCTGCCCTTCTCGCATTGTGAGCTGGCATGATCGTGGGGTATATCATGGATGGGAAATGTCTGTCAATGACCCCCAATTGCATGAGCTTTCCATCACTGTCAGCCATGCAGAAGGGCAGGATCATGTGCTTCCTTCCCCATGGCAGCATGAGAAGAAGCCTGGCTGCGGTGTGGAAGGAAAAGCAGTATCCTTTGCACTCCCTGTCACAGGGAGCCGGTCGGGTACAGAGAGAAGCGCTGGGGACACCCTTCCATCCTGACAGAGGCACTGCCAGGATGGCATTGCCAGCATGTGTAAGAGCATCATCCTGTGGAAAGGGCCTAAGTTACATATTAATAACAGTCATGGAGGATTCCAAGTACTGGGAATATATGATTCATGCTGATTTTAAAGCAGAAACAGCTGCAACATGAAAGAAAATTGACTGCACTTTTTGAAATAAAATCAATTATAGTTTCTTCATATTCACTTGAATTGTCAATCAGATTCTATAGGTGGGCAATTACCAGTGACCTATTTATTACCTTGGGCCTCTTTTCTTCTGGCAGCCTGCTGGGGGAAAAAAATCATTGTGCATTTACCAACATCTAGCTATGAGAAAAGCTCAACTTTCTCAGTCTGTAATTCTTAAGGCCATGGATTAGGAATTTTGTCTCATATTCCCACGTTGTTCAAAACAGAAACCTTAGAACAAGGCCTGACAACTTAAAGCAAATTTCTCTGCCATTAGAAATCATGCCAAAACTATAAAATGTTCATCTACAGAAAGGAAAAATGAAAGTGTAGGTTCTATATGGCATCACTTAAAACCTGCCCATCCCGATAGAACAAGAAACTCAAGAAACAGCCCTTATCATTATAAACTTCATAGCCACACTTGCAAAAACAGTCTGAAAACTGTTCTGATCGCACTCCTCTGAATCAGAATGGAACATATGCAGTAGCTGTGCAGAAGGAAATGAGGGAAAGTCTGCCTTGTTTCGAGCCCAGAAAATCCGGTAAGAAGCGGCATGAACCGATTCACCAGCCTTGTGCGGAAAGGGCCTTATAGTGTTATTACTCCACTTTCAACATCCTATGGAATCCTGGGGTTTGCAGTTACAGGAGAGGCCAGAGGCTATAGAGCACTATAACAGTGTAGTGCAGAAAGCCCCTGCGTCAATCCATAAAAAAAAAACCCAAATAAACCCTATATCTAAAAGTATTCATCTTCATGGGGAACAGGTATTTTGTAAAGGAAATGGTTCTTAAATTGCTCACTTAAGACCAGGCCTTTCCCCAAATACTTTGGGTCACAACAGGGATAACTCATATCAATACATTGGTGCTGGATAAAATCCACTTTCGTGACTATAAAGACTGTAACTAAGCTCAGAGTGGGCAGGGAAGCTTGAAGAGGTGGTTGATGATACCATCATCCCTGCTAGTCTAAACATCAAGTCAATTCCGTGAATTCTAGTCACATTGTAATCTTCCCATTATATAAAGAATATTATTCTCTGATTTCAGGGATTTGCTTAGTCTAGAGTGAAGAAAGCATTATACCCCCTCACCACATAATGAGAATATTCCTTTAAAAAAAGAAAAAGTGAGAAAGGGGGGGGGCAAATTTAGTGGCATTTCTTTTTTAAAAAAAATCATACAAAAAATTCTTATGGAATCAGCTGTCCCATTCTCCCCAAAGCCCTTGAGAGATAAAGTGTTAAAACATGTGAAAGTGAGTGCACAATTTACTGTAGATTAAACAAGAGAGCATGGGAGGTAATTAAATGCTAACAATTCTAAGCAGAGACTTCTGTTTTTGCATTACTTATCTGATGATGTTAGTGCCTAAACAATCTGCTTGGAAGTAAAAAAAACAACATTAAGGTTCTGTGTGTGTGTTCGCGCACATGGGCAAATGTATGCATGTGTGAGTGTAAGTGGGGGAGACTCCTCAGTTTTTTCAAGCTCATTGTTTCAATCCATCTGTTTACAGACAAAACATCACTATTGAATTTTTCATGGTGGCAGTTTTTAGGAACTGGGAGAAACTAAGCAACTTCCCTTATAATGTTGCTGAGATCACAGCTTGTGGGAAAGCCTTTCTATATTGACTTTCTCTGGGTTCTGAGACTTTCATTGTGCCATCAGACTGCTTAAATGGTCCCCAAGCATTTATTCCACACAGTGATCAGCCAATCACTGTGCTATTTTTCTTTCCTGTGAGATTGACATATGGCAACTCTATGAATTAAAGACCACCTGTATTCCTGGACATCAGCTGCCCTGCTCAGCTTTTGCAAATTTAAGGCTGTGGCTTCCATGATTGAATCAATCTACCTGCAGTGTGGTCTCCCTCTTTTCTCACTGCCTTCTCCCTTACCAAGCATTATTTTGTTTTCCAAAGAGTCATGCTGTCCCATGTTGTGTCCAAAGTATGACAGCCTCAGTTTGATCATTTTTTTTCTGGTGAAAGTTCAGGTATGGTTTGCCCTAAGACCTACTCATTCATCTGTTTAGCAGTCCATGATATCTGTAGAAGTCTTCTCCAGCACCACACTTCAGATCAATTCCTGTTAGTTTTGTTCACTGCCTAGTTTTCAGAACCATACTTCGAAACTGGAAATATTATGGCCTGGATGATTCTGACTTGCAGTACTCCATTCCAGTCTTAAAATCCTTTCTGTATTACTACGTAGTTTGTTTTGTTTTGTTTTTCAAAAAATTACTATGATTATGTAGGTCCTGGTGGGTTAATATCAAGTCACCTACCATCAGTGGAATTGAAGGCAGTGCAAAGGTGATAATGATGTGTTACAATAAAATCTCCTCAAGGTGTTGCCACTCTGAAAAGGACAGAAGTAATTAAGAGATAATTGTCAATAGAGGGGAATTGTCTGACAGGAAGGTAGTCTCCTGCTGAGAGAAGAATGCCTTGATGAAGCCAGAATATTTAATGGAAAATAAATGCCATGACAAGGCCAAGTCTTTTACTTTCAAAGGGGTGAAAAGGATACTGATCCTGTGTTGGTGTTCTACTCTTCTGAATTATCAATGGCACCTTGATCATTTGGTGTGAAGGATATTTGTGATCTCCTTCCTCCACAGTAAGCTCGTTTCATGTTCCTTTAATGCTTTAAGAAAAGCATTGCTGCATCTGATACTGAAATACGTATCAACATTATGGCCTAAATCCAAGTGTTAATTCCAGTTGAAGTAAACCTAGTGAATAATTGGAACTTACCTAAGTGCTGACTTACTAGAATCCTCTTGATTTAACAGCACTACCCTACAGTTGGGGAACCAGCATGGCATAATGGTTTGATGTTGGCCTATGACGCTGGAGATGAGGATTCAGTTCTCTGCTCCACCAAGGAAACTCATTTGAGGCATTTGACCTTGGGTGTGTCACACACTCTCAGCCCCAGAAAACCCTGTGATAAGATTGCTCTTGGGCCTCCATAAGACTTGAAGACACACAACAACAGACCCAACCATTACCTACACTAATCTACAATTGGAGTTAAGCCTTGCATTGTGGAAACAATTAATATTGCAAAGAGTACAGCCACATAAAGATTATATATTAGGTCAGCCTAGTAAAATAAGTTAATAATAAAGATGCATAAAAAACTATGATTATCAATGCAAAATAATACTCTCTTATATTTTTAATCTGTTTGTCAATCTGTCTCTCTCCTACACACACATACACACACACATACATAAATGATACTGCACTGCTATATCACTACAGAAATGTAAGCAAGACTATGACCTAGCTTAGATGTGATTGACACGTTTTGTATTTAAACTATGTGGTCAAGAAGTGATGGCTTTTCATCAACACCATCCTATTTTCAATCCGCCATGTCAAATAAATGATCAACTTCGTTTTCATGGAAATTCACATTTTGATTCTCAGGAAGTACCCAAGAGACCATTACACACAATAATTGAGAAAATATACTACTGTCACTCATGTAAAGAGTTTGTGTTTTAGCTTGCTTTAAAAAAAAAAAAGGAAAAAAAATGTATTTCTCACACTTCTATGCTGTAAACATTACATTGATAATACGATACCAATTGGCTACCCTCATACTTTCCAAGCAGAGTGACAGATTCAAGAAAACAGTGAGGCCTGAGCAATTAAATAACTGAGAATCCCACCTGAGATATAGCAGCTGAATTATAACTCGAAGAGTCCAAGTTGAAATCCCTACTTAGCCATCAGACCTACTTACCTAACCTACTTCACAGGCTTATTTTGGAGATCAGATGTGGGGAGAAATATAGGCCATAATCACCTTGAAATTCAAAGAAAAAGGAGATATAAATGAAATTAATGTATTATGCAGCTGGAATTGGGAGAAAATTCCTTTCTCTTCTGCCCCACAGATGCCAATCACCAAGACCTAAATTTTAAGTGCGATGAAATCCTATTCAATGGATGCAAATTTTTCCATATCTAGTCATAGCTGTCTCTGAGGAATATTTGACCACAGGACATTGGACATTGCCCACTAAAACAATACACTTTTCCTTGTGTGCCCAAAGACTTGTTAGCTGGTTTCAGTCTGTTTCTCCACCCTACTGTGATGCAGATGAATCAGGCTGCTGTATACAGACAGCGCTAACAGAGAGAGAAAGCTTCACTTTTTATATGTACCAGAGTCTATATTTAGCCTTTGAATTATAGCTTTCCATGATCTGTGACCAATTCAAGTATAGCAAGTGTCTTTACAAGCATCAGGGATTCCTGTCCATCAATGCTAGCTTGTCTGACAGATTCTTATCCCATTATTTATGTTTACGGCAATTGTTTGGCCATCTGAGGTTGTCATCCTCCATCACAAATGACAGTGGTCCATAACTCCTCATGGGGAATTTTAGCATTTTTGAAGAGCTGATGTATCTGAAATTTTGAAGCTGTAGTCCATCATTTTGTAGCCAAGGGACAGTCAGTCTAAGGCCTTGGTACAGCTTCTTCCCCATTATCAAGCTATTTGATATTCCAACCTTGGAACAGCACTAGTTGCCAATTTTCAACACCACATTTAACTACTGAGACAAATTGATGACTGAAACTACTCAAGCTGAATCCAGACAAGCCTGAAATAATGATAATCAGAAGGTCTTGCGATCTGAAGGTGTGTATATGTCTATATGAGGAGAGGGGGAAGGGTGCTCCTCACTGAACAAGTTCTGCTTCCTCTGGTTACTCAGACTCACAGCTATGGAAGGTGCCTGGATTCATTCCTGTGCACCCCAAAAGCTGGAGAGCTCACTTCTGGAGAATGATGGGCTGGACTGGCATGGGCAAGAGCAAATCACTCTTGATTAGCATGCCTTAAAAAAATTACTATGTGAACAAATGTGGCAAACCTATTTTCTGGTGGTTTTGTCATAACCTATGAATCCACTCTGATGTATAAAATAATAATAATAATAATAATAAAAAACCCCTGCTTATTGCCCATAACAGATCCCTTCCATTTAAAGAGTTTGTTATGCTACCTTTTCAAGATCACAAGTTTCTTCTCTCTTTATTCTGTTTTTAGTTCTAAGAAGGTATTCAGATGTTCAGGTATTCTCCAAGGCTGTGCCTACAAATAGAATGCATAAAAATCAGAGATTGGATAATTTGTTTTTATTTTAACTAAATCCCCCAGCCAGCATGGGTGGATCTGAAGGAGTCTAAAAAAGTAACTTTCAAGCTCCAGTCTACATGTATGTGAGCAATCTCTTATGGCTTGCTTGAACAGATTTCCATACAGATATCTTACAGATGGGACAGAAAGAACACTTCCAGCTTTGCCTTCCTCTAACACTTACTGACTTGTAAATTCACCTTAGAATCATAGAATCATAGAAATGTAGAGTTGGAAGAGACCACAAGGGCCATCCAGTCCAACCCCCTGCCATGCAGGAAAACCCTCAAAGCACTCCTGACAAGTGGCCATCCAGCCTCCGCTTAAAAACCTCCAAAGAAGGAGACTCCACCACACTCTGTGGCAGCACATTCCACTGTCGGACAGCCCTGACTGTCAGGAAATTCCTCCTGAGGTTCAGGCGGAATCTCCCCTCCTGCAGCTTGCATCCATTGCTCCTTGTCCTGGTCTCAAGAGCAGGAGAAAACAAGCCCACTCCCTCCTCGACATGACATCCCTTCAAATATTTAAACATGGCTATCATGTCCCCTCTCAACCTTCTCTTCTGCAGACTAAACATACCCAGCTCTCTAAGTCTGTCCTCACAGGGCATGGCTTCCAGGCCCCTCACCATTTTGGTTGCCCTCCTCTGGACCTGCTCCAGCTTATCCATATCCTTCTTGAATTGGGGTGCCCAGAACTGGACACAGTATTCAAGATGAGGTCTAACCAATGCAGAATAAAGTGGTACCAATACCTCCCTCGATCTAGACACCATACTCCTAACTAAATATTTAAATTTAAATAACTATTTAAATATTTAAATTTAAATAAATAACTAAAGTTATTTAAATGTTCAGGAGCTCAGGCCTGCTGTTAGGCAGGAGGGAAACCACTGCAGGTGGCAGCTGCTGGTGGGCAGCAATGACAAGAAGGATAGTTAAAACATATTTATATTCATAATCTGAATCAGAATGTCAGAATTCCAAATATTTCCTGACTTCCCTGATCATTGATATCTGATTTTCTTTTTGTTCAAACAGTTTTGGAAAACAGACAACATTATATCCCACCCTGGGCTAACAGCAGCTATGGGAGGAGGATTTTCATCAGGTTAAGGAGGAAAGGCTGAATGCAACCTTTTCCCTGATCCACAGTAGCAAAGAAAATGGAAAGAGGAAATACTTGTTATTAGCAGTTTTTAAGAAACTGGCAGAACTGTAAGTGACTTGTAGTATCACATAGATGTTCAGTATCATTTTCATCTTTATTTGAATTTGTAAACTCTCAAGTTCTTCCTGTCCCAAATATGAGATTTATAAATTTTGATTCAATTCTAATCCAAACCAAAAATAAAACAAAGTTTTCTCCAGTAGCTGTTCTAACCATGGAGAGGACCATGCGATAGCTACCTAATGATATCAGCGTTAAAGGCAAGAAACCTCATCTCCTCAGCTTTAAGAGAAAAGTGGAGGGGGAGCAAAATCCCTAATTTAGCATCACAAACTTCAAAGCTGAATCTGTAAAACTTAAGCACTCAAAGTTCAGAGCCTGGATGTATGAATCTGTCAGTTCCAACTTGTCCTACATTAAGAGTTTATTTGAACTCAAATTCTTTCTGTCTGGAGTATGAGGAATTTTGTGAATTTTGGTAAATTGATGTTCAATCATGGAATGTAGGTTGGGTTAACTAAGGGCCACTTTATTTTGACCTGATATAGGTCTAGCTGATGCCAGGGTCACAACATGACAACCTGCTTAGCGTACCCATGGGCAATAAGCCCCAGGGACAATCCAAATTGCTTTGGTTGTTCCCCAGTCCTGCATCTTGGAAGTTAGCCCAGGGACCCCCACCCAAGCTGCACGGCTCTATTTCCAGGTTAACCTCAAGGGTAGCCTCCTTCAGCGAATCCCCTGGGATTCAGGTCCCTAAAGAGATGGCTCCAGAGCCCTACCCTACACCAAATGGGTGCCAATAGGTGATCACTGAAGTTTTATTATCTCCCAATATCTACCAAATGATAACCTACTTAACAACACCACCCAGAACCAGTTTTCCCAATTCCATCAATCCAGTATGGGATGGGGGGAGAAATCCTGAGAAAAGCGGGGGGGGGAATCCTAACCAGCCCCAAAGCAATCCGATTAACTCACACTGCATTGAGGGCAGGAGAGTGGGTCAGTATTGAGCACCGAATGACAGGTATAGGGGGCAAACTGCCTCACTGTCTCCTTTGCCCCATCAGGTGTCTTGATTTGGTGCTTAGCACCAATCAAGCATAAAACTCTGGTCTCACTCCCTGGAGACCATCAAAAGTTTACCTTCCCCTGCAGTGATGTTCATCACACAAGTCCAGGTAAATATTCTACTTTAAAAGGCACTGAAACAAAGCTCTTGCCTGACCCTGTCTACATTGGTCCACAATAAAGGGTTTTCTTAAGCCTCTTCAGAGACATAACCCAGTGACAAAGCTGTGTTGGTTTCCTGTTTCGATTTGAGAAAAACAGATTCTATTCCACCACCCACTTTCTGCTTTCATTTGCAAATTGGGACTCCTTCAGAAACCACAGTTTGTATTTCACTTTAGCTCCATTGACTAACACTAGTCTATTATTGTCAGAGTGAAATCATCCAGTTTCTAAGATGGCCTCCTGCTTCTTACAGGCACCATTAAGCACAGATTGCCTATGATTCACAGGAACATCTTCCTTCAGATATTACTGCAGATGAAGTTTGTGAGACAAAGGTAGTGGCGTTGCAAGAATGGCAGAGCTCTAGAAAAGCTCTGCAAAGTTGGTTTTTGGACAGCAATTCTCAGAATTCCTGCCCACCAATGGCTAGTGGCCATGGTGGCTGGAGAATTTTGGATACTGTAATCCAAAAAAGTAACTTTTCCAGGTTCTGACTTCCCTTCTGTAAAATGTTTCAAAAACGCTAGTGAACTGCACCTTTTCAAGTTGTTGTATGTGTCCATGTTAACCAAGAAATGATCTGGTGCTCATAGAATCCTGGCTATGCCACAGAAACTCTGCAACATAAGATCAAATAAAACTTCACCCCCAGACCTCACATGGTGATTTAATCCTGCAGGTTCCACTTGACTGATAGTAGCTTAACTTTCAAAACAAATATTGTCCAGTCAACAAATCTATGCAAAAGATACATGCTGGGACAGATGATGGAGGAAAAGCTACTTTTCTTCCCAGGTTTTGTTGGAAAGAAGAAAAAAAATCAAGAGTGCTAATAGATATGTTGAAGAGCCAATGTGGTGTAGTGATCTCAGTGTTGGACTATGGCCATTTCCACGCTAAACTGTTATAGCGCTATTATTCCACTTTCAACATCCTATGGAATTCTGAGGCTTGTAGTTTACTGAGGCCAAAGAGCTCTGTCTGAGAATTCTAAAGGCCTCTCCCTAAACTACTGACCCCAGAATTCCATAGGGTGTTGAAAGTGGAAAAATAGCACTATAACATTGTAGTGCGGAACTGGTCTATGATTTTGGAGATCAAGATCTGAATCCCCACTTGGCATTGAAATCCCACTGGGTGACATTGGGCAAGACATACTCTCTCAACCTCAGAAGAAGGCAATAACAATGATGAACCTGAACAAATCTTTCCAAGAAAACCCTGTGATAGGTTCACTTTCAAGTCACCATAAGTGGGAAACAACTTGAAGAAAGACAACAATGACAAAAATAGATATGTTGAGTCATACGCTTGGGGATGGATATCAATTAAGTGATTCACTTATTGATTAATAAAGGCAAAGCAAGAGAGTAGGCAAATATTTTGTTGTTTTCTGCAAAAACAAAAGCAGTCTTATAAAATCTTTCCTATATCTTTTCTACTTCTAGAAAAACACATCCAAACACAAATATGAAATCTCATTAATTTTGTAGATATTATGCTAAAGATGATCAGAAGTCCTACTTTATCTATACATCTTTTGGGACATCCAGGAATATCAGCAAGCTTTTATGCCAGGAGTAAGCAATGGAGGAAGGCTAGGGGGGCTCATTAGCCCTCATGGAAACCATCATTGGCACCAAACACAATCTTTTTTTTTGCCTCCAAATGACCTCAAATGCCTTGTAGGTGGCATGGTAGCATTTCTGCTATGTTTTTGAAATACTTTTTAAATACAGGAAGTGAGCTGAAGTCACTTCCTGTTCACTTCCTGCCTTTTTTAAAGGCTCTCAGCTTAAATTGGCCTAGGTGATGGAATATGGTGACAACGACTTACCCTCTTGAGGGCAAGTAGAGGCATTTGGGGAGGCATTTGGAATAGATTAAAAAAAAACCCTCTGAGGGCCAGCAGGTCTTCAAACATGGAGGAAATGCCCTTCTTATCTTCTAAAAGGCATTGGGAGGCATATTGGAGCAAACAACAATGTGATCCTTGAAGGCTACAAAACTAGCGCTGGGGATTACATGTGGGCCTCAGGCCACATATTGCTGACTCCTGCTTTATACCAATCCAGAAATAATATTATTTATGCTTTATTTATTTGTAACCTGATTTGAAGAATGTCTTGAGTTTGAATCTGAGTTATGTGTTAGAATCTCATTTCTAACACGTATTGGTTGCATTATGGAATGAGAGGTCAATTCTTGTTCATTCCAACAAACCACCTAGGGAATAAATCATGTGCCAGAACGCCACCATTACTTCAAACTTAATTATCACAGTTGGTACACAGGTTTCATGGATATGGATGTAAGATCCTATCTGGGGCATGTGTATAGTTTCATCCAATCACTCACAGCATTTCCCATTTTAATGGAAGAACTCTTGGCTTTACTAGGAAGCAGAGAAATCCCATAACTATCCCATTAATCAATAAAATACTGTGAAAAGTGTGGGGTTTTTTTTGTTTTTGTTTTTTTGTTTTTTGTTTTCTACCTGGTTTGCCCAGTTCCACTGTTCTGGACACTGACCAGTGTCATGTGACTCTATAGGGGCTGTTGCCCATTTCTCCGTGTGTTGTTCTTGTACAAGAGCAGCCTATACCACAAGGTGTCATGTTGTTGTAGACTGTGGCCATGCATAATGGCCATGCTGCTCATTCTGCTTGTGTAATGGTCCTGAGAGCACACAGATAATAATGCTCCCTTCCTGGGAATATGATTATTGTGGTGCACCACAATACGAAACTGCAAATATTTATGATGTCATAAATTCTTAAAAGGACGCCATACTGTTTAAATACTGTTTGTCATAGAACACAATAACAACTTCACAGAAAAAGACGTTAATCCAAAATACCTTTACAGTGTAGCATAGAGCAGATCATTAAACAGTCAGTTTGTACTTAGAAAGCAATGCCATGATCACTAAAAGTCAACATGGATTTCTCAAAAATAAATCATGACAGATGACTTTTATCTCTTTTTATGATAGAGTTGCAAGCTTGATAGATGAAGAGAATGCTGTGGACGTGGCATATTTTGATTTCAGTAAGGCCTTTGACAAAGTTCCCCATGACATTCTTGCAAAGAGTCTAGTAAAATGTGGGTCGGACCGTGCTACTGTTAGGTGGATTTGTACTTGGTTGATCGAATGAACTCAAAGGGTGCTCACCAATGACTGCTTTTCATCCTGGAGAGAAGTGACTAGTGGGCTGCCACAGGGTTCTGTCCTGGGCCCAGTGCTATTCAACATCTTCATCAATGACTTGGATGAAAGAGTAGAGGGCATGCTGCAGATGACACCAAATTGGGAGGTGTTGCTAATACACCAGAGGGCAGGATCAAAATTCAAAATGACCTTGACAGATTGGAGAGCTGGGCCAAAGCTAACAAAATGAATTTCAACAGAGAGAAATGTAAGGTCCTACGCTTAGGTAGAAAAAATGGATGCACAAATATAGGATGGGGGACACGTGGCTGGATAACAGTACATGTGAAAGGGATCTAGGAGTCATGGTGGACCACAAGCAGAACATGAATCAGCAATGTGATGTGGCAGCCAAGAAAGCCAACACCATTCTTAATAGGAGTATGATGCCTGGATCATGGGAAGTAATGGTACCAATCTGTTCTGCTTTGCTTAGACCTCATTTGGAATACTGTGTCCAGTTCTGGGCACCTCAGTTCAAGAAAGATATTGACAAGCTGGAGTGTGTCCAGAGGAGGGTGACCAAAATAGTGAAGGGTCTGGAAGCCGTGTCCTATGAGGAGCGGCTTAGGGAGCTGGATATGTTTAGTCTGCAGAAGAGAAGGTTAAGGGGGGACATGATAGCCATATTTAAATATTTGAAGGGATATCATGTTGAAGAGGGAGCAGGCTTGTTTTCCACTGCTCCAGAGATTAGGACAAGGAGCAATGTATTCAAGCTGCAGAAAAGGAGATTCCACCAGAACCTCAGGAAGAACTTCCTGACAGTCAGAGCTGTCTGGCAGTGGAATATGTTGCCTCGGAGTGTGGTGGAGTCTTCTTCTTTAGAGGTTTTTAAGTAGAGGCTGGATGGCCATCTCTTGGGATTCTTTGATGAGGAGTGGAGTGGCCATCTGTTGGGAGTGCTTTGATGCATAACAAGGGGTTGGACTGGATGGCCCCTGTTGTCTCATCCAACTCTATGATTCTATTCTAAATACCTACATGCCAGCATAGGCCACAACAGCACTACGCAATGCCCAGGAATAATAGCAACATTGGGCAGCAGATATCAGTGACTAGGGGCTGTTGTACACTGCTAATACACAATGCACAGCTGCCAAGCGATAGGATGCAAAACCACAATGCACAATGAGCAACTTGCAAAGACAAGGCACAGATGGACATGCTATCTGCGCAATTCTGCTTCCACTACTATCAGCAGAATATACCTGTTGCACAATGGTGACCTTTTGGTCCTGCATGCATAGCATGATTTATGTGTGCATACATACCTAAGTGAATTCTTACCACAGTGTGACATCCACTTCCCTCATGCCACCACGCCACTATGGCTGAGACTGGGCAACAACATGTTCCCTTTCTACCCAACTATTCATTTCCCTTCTTAGTTATTAATAAATGATAGGAGAATCCCCTGGGTCTCTCTCTGTCCAGCCAATTCCACAATTCATGTATATATCAGAGTGGAATGGGATTGTTCTACACAGACTTCATCTACGAGTGGTGGGGAGGCAGTGTTCATGTGGCAGAGGATGTCAGACCTTTCTCTCTTGAAAGGGCAGAAGCCCTTTGGCCAAAAGCAGAAGGAATATCTCAGGAACTTTGGAAAAGAGTGAAAGATTAGAGGAAATAGAGCAGAAGAAGGATATTTAAAGAGCAATTGAGAAACAGTTGTACACAATCAAAAGTTTAAGCAGCATGCCATGAGTTAATTGGAGACTTGGGAGCCTGTTACTCTCCAGATACTGTTGGACTTTAGCCCTCATCAATTCCAGCCAGCTTGAGCAGTCATGAGGCATGATAAAAGCTGTAGTTCAATAAGATTTGAAGGGCCACAAGTTCCTCACATCTGGGTTAGTATGTACCCAAAGTCACTAAGAAAGGCAATAAAACAGAAAACTCAAAATGGTGGAAATGCTATAGAATTTTAGGGAACATTTTTCTCCACTTCAGAGAACATTTAGAGAGAAGGAGGAAAAGTGAAGCAATGAGATAAACAGAACCTAAGTGAGTGCCAGATCCCACACAGGTGACCTGCTACAATCAAATGCCCCATTGGTTTTCTTGAAAGGTCAAATAAAATTGTATTGAAAGCCACATGGGGATCATTGAAAGTAGTGATTTAAGTTAGTGGGGTGCTTTTTGAAGGTAGTGCCCTGACAGTGTTTCACTGTGGTTTTTAATCAGCCTTAATTTTGTTTAATACTAGTGTATCGAATGACTCTGCTTGGAAGCTTTAATAGTAAAATGTTCTGGTATTCAGACTTTACTTTTTGCAAGCACTGATTTTTTTTTTTAAATCGGTGATGCTAATAAAAGAAGAAATTTACAGATTCACATTAATCTTTGGATGTCTGTTTTCTTTCAGTAATGACAGTGGACTCACTGCAGTCTGTGTCTGGGTAGGAAGAAATTTGTTGAGGCACAGAATTTTTCTATGTATTCTTGGGATCAGATCCAACCACTATGTCTAACCTTTAAGCTTGGAAGACTGCAGACTGACCTGCAGTTCAACCATACTGCAAGCCCAGCTCATAAAAGTGATTTTTCAGACTACAGCTTTTTCTGGACTACAACAATAGCAGTACTGTTTGGAAGATTCTTGGAGTTGTAGTCCCAAAACAGTAACATTCGTGAGCGTGGCAAAATCAAAATAATTTGATCTTCTTTGGCAATTGAAAATTGACTAAATTGACTAAATCCAAGTCTAGTTAGTCTCAACTAGAGTAGACCCCCTGAATAACTTGGATTTACATAAGTGTTTATTTACTAAATTCCTTTTGATTCAAAAGATTTACTCTCTTTAGGACTAGGAACTGGATTTAGGTTATAATGGTCAATTGTAAATTGTACGTTGTTTTGTTATGGGGCTGGAATTGAGTTCTCAGAAGCTTCCAGGTTCATAGAAGTCTTCATTAAATCCTGTCTTATGAACAAAGACAACTGTCAGCCTAAATGGCCCATCACATTCATGGAGTCAGGCAATCAAAATATTGCAGTTTTTGAGGAAGAAGACTGTAATGACCACATAAGTGGTGAGAAATGGCATGTGAAATACTAATTTATGAACATTTAAGCATGTTATGACACAGTTTGAAATATGCTTGAAAGAGTTACCTCAACACTATAGTTACAGTCATCTGTCCACATTCACTAGGGTTACGGGCACAGGACCCCCATGAAAGTGAAAAAAATGTGACTAACTTTAGGCCCTACCAAACCATATTTAATACAGAAAAAAAAGTATGTTCGCCATATTCAACCCACCGTGGATTCCTTTGAGGCATCAGGGTTCCTTCACAAGGCAGAAATGGCTGGCTGGTGGAGTTTACTGCCAGCTGCAGTGCTGCCCCACATAATTTTTAATAGGGACTTACAAGCCTCGTTCACAGTTCTCAGTCTCACAAGACTTGAAGTCTGTATTAAAAATGCCATAGGGAGGCAGCAGAGGTGACAGCAAATAATCCGTGAATAGTCAAATCCACAAAAGTGAAACCTGCAAATGTGGAGAGCTGACTGTAGTTCTCACTAAGCTGTTACTCACCTTGCCATGGTATTCCACGCTGGTGACCACTGGCTTACATGTCTGTGAGTTAGTGAATCAGCTGGGGTTTTAGTATGAATTTTAAAGGAGCTTTTTAAGGTTCTGAACCCATTTGGAGTATGTGGTTCAGCACCTTGCATAATTCAGACTGAAACTCTGAGTGGATTCACAGAAAAGCCATGAGCTAAAGCCATGAAATATTATACCAAGATGGCTAAGAGTTCCATGAGGTCCAGCTATGGTGTTGGGGTTGTTCTTTCAATACCATTTCAGACTGTGTCACCAGCTGCCACTGGTTTTCTTTAAACTAATAGTAACCACATGCATATAATGGAAACTAGTGCTATTTTTGCTTTTGTTTATGGGAGTTTTTTGTTTACCATTTTGGGTGGGCATATAAAAGCTCCTGCTTTACAGCTACAGGACAGTATTTTCCAGAGTCTGGATTATATATGCACCCAGAAACAGGGACTCAAGAGCATGTTGTTTGTAGATGGACAGCCTCACATGATAGATAGAATACTGAGTTTTATTTGATATGAGAAAGACTGCTTCATCCAATCATTACCATTAAAATAATCTTTTAGACCTATGGCTCACACTATTAACCCTTTGCTATCCCAATTTTTCAACTGATTTTAAATTGTCCCAGTTCTCTCTCTGACTCCCACTTCCCCCTTTGTCCTCAGCTTCAATTGCTGAAAACTCAATTCAAAGTGCAGAAATACTTTGCACTCAATTAACTCAGCAGAGGGGAAAGGAGAGGAGAGAACAAAATCTTGCCCTTCCCAGTATGCTCAGACAAAAGCAAAATGATGCAGCCTTACCTAGCTCCTAGCATGTCCTGTTTTTCATCTGCAAAATGTTGGAGCATATGCCACTGGAGAATTCTGGGACTTGTAGACCAAAAAGTAACACTACCAAACTCTGCAAAGCACATGGACTCTGTCTGGCAAGATCAACTCACTTCAAACCACAGTCAAGGTTTCAGAGTGGCTGGAAGGAGTGATGAGTCTACCAGACAGTAGTGAGGCTCTGACCTACCCATACCAGTCTGTTTCCTTCTTAGCCCCCGGTGGTAGAAGTAGCAGACACACCACCATTCAGGAACCTTTTGCCACTGATGTAGCCACATCAGTCAAAGCCAAGGCAAACCTAGCATCTGTCTCCAGGGAAGAAAGCATGGGAAATGTAATCAGAGAAATGTTAAATCAACGAGAAATGTTGAGTAAAAAATCTGTCAGTTTAAGACTAGAGTTAAAAGTATCTCAGGTTGACTCAAGCTCTGTAAACCCAAGAAATGGGAAGCTAAGGCTAATGTCTTAACAGATATGTAATGTTACATTGTTAAAAACTGTGTGTGCTTCCAAACTCAATCTCTATGCACTGAGCATGCTTGCAAACTGTGTGTGCCTCCCAACTCAGATCATTTCCACACTACACTGTTATAGTGTGATTATTCCACTTTCAACATCCTATGGAATCCTGGAGTTTGCAGTTTCAAGAGGGGCATTTAGAATTCTCAGCCAAAGAGCTCTTTGACCCTAGAATTCCTAAGGATGTTGAAAGTGGAATAATAGCGCTATAAGAGTGTAGTGCAAAAATGACCTCAATCTCCATGCCTTGGCCCCTCAAGCCAAAATCCAGATGGGATAGATGGAGTATCTGAGACCAGCCAAGATGTCCCACTTTGTCCTCATCTTGCATATCCTGTGTTGCATCTGAGCTCCAAAATATTGGCAGATAAAGCCTGTGTTGAGTTGACCCATGCCATGTAAATTCCATCATTTCAACCGTCTCTGATTTCATAGCTATTTAGATGTGTTTTTACACTTTTAGGTTATTTTAGCTCTCAGATGAGATTTTTTTTTTTGTTCTGGTTTTTGGCTTCAGTGTTAATTAGTTTTCTTTAGTATACACTCTGATTGTATTTTATGGGTTTTATGTTTTAATTGTTCTAAATTGCTCAAAAGTACATTGCCCAGAAAACCTGTGTTACTGGACAACAGCTAATAAATACAGTACATGAATAATATTACTTGATGTTGCTCCCTGCCCTCTGTCCCCGGAGAGCACAGCAGTGGTGCAAATAAAACCTTTGGCTATTGGTTAGACAATCAACGAGACCCTGAAAGTTATATCATCATCATCATCATCATCATCGCCATTATCACAGCTCTGACTCAAACTACTAGTTGTGCTGGCTATGTGATTCTGGGAGCAGTCGTACAAAAAAGTGGCTTTTTCAGTCTCTGCTATTAACAGAGATTTGCATTTTTAAGTTTCTTTTTCTTTACTGTCTTAAGAAGGAGAACTTCTCTTGAGCTAGAGCTTCCTGTATTACTTTGAAAGCGTGGTAAGAAAGGCTAGAGAAATCTCATTTTGGAGTCTCCTGCATCTGAATTTTTGATCCCCAACCTATTTCCAAACTGAATAGAAATGGCGAAATTTGGTAAATTCTTAAAAATGGAAATGAAATCCCTCTCCCAACTGCAGTAGTTAAATTTAACAGAGATGGCTATAGACAGAACTCTTGTTGTATGTACCTGACTCACAAATGGTAAAGATGAGGAGCCCCTAAGAAAAAAAGTGTGGCAACCATGATTGACTTGTTAAGATGGTTGATAGCCAGAAATTTCAGAGCTTAGATAAGTTAGTGTCTGGGTGACAACTTCCAGAAAGCCCCAGCCAGTATGGCCACTGGACCTGTAGTACAAAAATATAACTTTCTCAAGCTCTGAGAGACACAAACCCAAACTTTTTAGAATGAGGCACTGGGTCTGGATGGACAAATTTCCAGTATGTGTTTCTCTCACTATCAGGTTTTTACAATCAAGAGTAGGTATTGAAAAGCACATGTTATAATCCACAAGCAATGTCAGAGACAAGTCTCTACGTGCTTACTGAGGGTCCATATTTTATTCTTTAAACTATCTTGATGAATTTTCTGTTTTGTAAAAACAGAAAATTCAGTTCCATACATAGAACTGAATAGCCTTCTTCAGGGGCATTCAGAATATGAACAGCAGAAATTTCTGAGGTTGGCAAAAAAAAGCTCTCTCCATAAACTGGACTGTTAAACAATAAAAGGAAAGAAAACTGTGAATTTTTATAAGTCCTCTTCCATCTCTAGTGATAACATGGGTGCAGCACCTGCCATGCTACAAGGACAAAGTAAACATTAGGTCCAAATATCCATCAGTTTGATCTATTGTTCATATGTCAGTCACCCAACCAATGCTGCTCACTCATTTTAGAAGGCCTAGAAGTGATTAGATGTAGGCACTCAGTAGCCTTTGATTAGCTACCAGAAGATAAAAGAAGCACAGTGATGTTAAAGGCTGAGATTAGATGCTTGACTACCCTTGAAGGTACAATTGGTTTTTTTGGCGGGGCGGGGCAGTGAAAAGTAGGTCTCTTAGGCAGACATTCTAATTTGTTTGAGTATTCAAAATGTTCCTTGGCTTTCAGAAAGTGATATTTCATGGCACCATTATTAGCTGGGAAATTTAATTTATTCTGTGAAACAAGTTTTATTTCTTCTCCCTTTTTTGTCCCAGAATTGTTTGTAGCCTTGAATGAGAACACCTGTGCCCTAGAATTTTAGTACTGGGCAATGATTATGTGCTGCTTGGTGACATATTTCTTTGTGCTTTTACAAGGACTTGGATATTAAAAGGCAGAATGGCATAAGCTAAGCATCGAACCAAAAACCTTGAGTGAACTACTAACAATGTTTCTTCTAGTAGTTCTGGGTGGTTTAAATTTGCCAGCATCAGAGAGATAAAGATTAAAGCAGTTTCATGGATATATATTTTTTTATTCAGTGTTATTTATCTTTATCGTACCTTGGCAGTTTGCAGTATAAATATTTAAAAACTAATTGGTGCTACCAATTTGAGGTGTACTTGATTTTGCTTAGATCTTTCAGAATGTATACATATTTTAATTTTAAATTAATAGTACCTAGTGTTGAAAGGTGCTCTTTAGTACTGTGATAAGAAAAGCCACATGCACATTGACGTCTCTGAGTTGCATAGAAAAACTCTTGATGTTGTTGAAGGAAGAGTAGGATAGAAGGGCACTTAATAAGCAAATGTCTTCTTTTAGCATCAGATGGGCAAAGTGTGGCCTTCCAGATGTTGATGGAGTGCAACATTAGCCTGACGCAGCATAGTCAAAGGTGAAGAATTATGGAATTTCTGTCTGAGAGCATCTGGAAGACCACATTTTGCCCACCTCACTTTTAGAGTAAGAGCCATCTTTTAGTGACCTCTGCAGCCTAATTTACATATAATGCTAATTAGTATTTAGGGCTACTTGGGTACACCTCTGTAACCCTAAGCAAGACCTTGGGCCCATGCACTGCCTCTCTTCTCTTAATGTGACCAGAAACCAAGCTTTACCAGGTTTCACTTCTATGGTACCTGGCTTATAGTTATTCATAAAATATAAGTTGTGGTTGAAAGCAAACCATTAAAACATTTGTTAAACAAACCAGGTACAAAATTTGGATTGCTTATCTGTCTTCTTTAACAACTAAACTTTGGTTTAATCCCTAATTTGTGATTCATTCAAAAGAATAAATTAGGAACTACAGAAACTGAATGTAGGAATGCAGGTATTGACTATGGCCCTTTCCACACGGGGGGTGGCGAAACGGGGGAAACGGGGCGGTGCATGCGGGGATGGAGCTTACCTTGAAGTGGGGTGCTCCGTCCCCATGGGGAGCAGTGCGAATTCGCTGCTCTAAATGGTGGCGCTCGGCGGCGCTTGGCGGTGGCCGGTGGTGCTCAAAATGGTGGCCGGTGGCTTCCGGTGGTGCTCCGCCAATCAGGGCAGCACACCAGCCAGAAGCCCACCCTTGGGCAGCTCTGCAGGGATGTGCTAGCGCGTCCCTGCAGTTCTAAATGGGGCGCTGCGACAGAGTAGCGTGCACAAGTTTTAAAAAGACCACTTGAAAAGTGGTCTTCATAAAACACGGAGCGCCACCCCCACGGCCACACGAAAGAAGTTTGAGGTCTAGAACCTCCCCTTTTTTCACCGCTCTAGCTCAACCCGCCGTGTAGACGACCTCCGTGTCCGGTCGTCACAGTGTGGGGTTTTACCCCCATGTGGAAATGGCCTATGCTGGTGAAGAAGAAGAATGAGAAGTCATGTGAGAACCTAAGGCTTTGCTTGGGCTTTCCACACTGTAGTGTTAAGTTATGATTAAGGGTCTTTTCATAATACAGAATTATAGCATTATCTTCCACTTTAACTGCCGTGGCAATATCCTGTGGAAACCTGGGGTTTGTATTTGGTAAGGCTCTAGTATTCTCTGAGTTCTAAATACCCCTCCCTAAACTACCAATCCCAGAATTTTGCAAATCCCAGAATTCCACAAGATGGCAGTTGAAGTGGAATCATAGTGCTACAATTGTATAGTATGAAAGAACTTCTAGTGTTATTTACAAACAAAGCCTGAATACCCAATGCATAGTGTGCATTCAGTGCTGTACTGGGGACTTTTCATACTTTTCCTCTGAAATGTACAGTGGAACTTGACATGTAACCGAAGGTGCAGGGTGGGGAAATAATATGAGGCAATATGTCAGTGTTTAAGAACTGAAGGAATGGGTAACATGGAATTTTTTTTAAAAAAGTCCTCTCTTTAAGAAGAAAACAAAACAAAAAAATGAACAAGAAAGTGAGTGAAAGGTTCACAGTGAAACAGTAGGTTTCCCAAGGGACAACTACACTTGCTGTTAGAGTATGGTTCTAGCTCAATATTGTGTAGTTAAGCCAAATGTGACAGCAAAAATGGGAGAGAGATAAAGGAGAAAGATGGCAGCTTCAGATGACAGGAGGAGACTGTCAGCTCTGTGCATCTATTTCTGAAATGCTTGGCTTCTGGAGGAGCTTTGGGCTTGGTAGCTTTCACTTCCCTTGGCGGCCACCCCACTGCTAAAAAAGTAATATTGTTTGCACAATGGAGCATTGTGGAAGCAGTGTGACACTAAAGAGTCCCAGCCTTAGTCTGTTACCAAGTTTTCAGAGCTCTCAAGTGCCCTTGGATCATGCAGTTCCACAGCTTTCAGTGGGTAATCTGAAGGCATAATATGTGGAAGACTGCCTGTGCATAATTATCATGTGCCAATACCTTCCCACTTCTGGGCTATTCAGCCACTATGGGAAAATGTGGAACTTTGAGTAAGGACATTACAATATTATGTGTGAACAGATATCTTAATCCCTCACTTTTTAGTGTGAACCTTAAGATGAAAGTCAGGTTGATTCCCCCCTCCCCGGTATTTGTTTTGAGAGGTTTTGCTTGGTAACTATTTGTATGTAGAAGCTAACTCTCACTAGATGTGGAAGCAAAGAACAGCCAACAAGTCAAGTTAAACATTTTTCAAGTTACCGTCACAGAACTGAAAGAGGAAAAAAGAGTTTGATGACATCCTATTCAGCAACTATGAGATCATAAGCTGGACTTAGAATCTTGTAACTGTAGGGATTCATGTTTATGATCATGAATGGCTAAACATGAGCTCAAAGACCCACCTTTGTAGCCCTGATCAAGTAGTTTCCAAAGGGCAGCAGAGTAGGGTGCCAGCAAGTGACATCTGCAGCACTTTCAAAGTTGTGGGGAGCATTGAGACAAGCAGTTGAGACTGGACCATGGGCAGAGAGTTCTCCAGCAGCCTGTTCTCAATGTTCTCTATGACTGAAAGAGTGCTGCAGCACCTCAGAAATGTTTAAGCTGGGGTGCTGCCAGGATGCAATTTTTTTGGGGGGGGGGTTAGCATCATCAAGCGTAGCTACAACAATGGAATTCCATCATTGTAACTACACTGATGATGGACAATATCAGCCACTAGATAGCATTTTCTTCATTTTACAAAAAGACTAGACTAGAGACCAATTTATTTATTTTTTAAGAGGAAAATGCCACCCTGAAATCATGAATATGTTTATGTCAGTGTTTATGTGAGTTATCCTATAAATAATCAGTCTGTTTTTCTACACCAAGTAGGTGTAGGTATCAATCTGACCCCAGTACAAATAAATAGGAAAACCTAAAGCTCTGCATATCCAAAGCACTATATGTCTAAATTAGCTCAAAACATGGTGAAAGCTCACATTTAACAATAAAACTGCTCTATGTTCTTGCTGTAGTTATGCTGAGGAGGTATTAACCATTTGGTATCATTTATTTAGTTAGTTAGTTAGTTCATACATCTAGGAGACTTTTTTTATACTGGTAAAATACAGATGGATATCTACAAGACAACACATAAGAATCAGCATTTGAGTTATTATGGATTCTATTTAGCTGCTCTCTTTATTTGTATTCTTCTATCATATACAACACTCACAGTTTTTACATTAAATTGAATTTGCAATCAAGTCCCCCCAACTCTCTCTCTCTCTCTCTCTGTGTGTGTGTGTGTGTGTGTATCTGTATATATACATATGTGGTAATTTGATGGACATGTATTTGATTCCACTATCAAATTAGTGATGTACCTTGCCAAAGAATAGGAATGAAAATATGATGGAAAAGAAATATCAAAAGAAACTATAAATGCTCTGTCAGCTAGCACCTGCATGGATGAAAAGTCATGTTTGAAAGCATTATTGCAATTTCTATCATCCCTTAGCCATCACAGTTGCTGATCATGCTGGCAGGGGGATCTTGGGAGCTGTAATCCAAAACTACATTCTTTCTAACCTGTGGGAGAAGGATTCCTCTTGGTGTAACCCATTTCCCTGCATACAGCAAGTTTTATCTCACCAACTAGCAAATCCTTGATTTATTTCTGTAAGAAGCTGTGGCTAGGAAATAAAATATGGCCAGTATGGGGGCAGGGGGAATAATATCACATTTTTCTGCAGAGTGCACTAGGATGATTGGCCTCAAAGGTATATATGCTTCTTTTCCAATGAGGAAAAAAGTGACAACTCTTAAAGTTAACATGATGACAACAAATCTTTTTTTTATATACCAAACTAAGCAAAATTTTGGATTGTGGACATAAGTTTTCCTCCTTGTCCGTATTACTCATGATTTCTGAGTGACTTTCCTTTTTCCTTTTAATGTATGATGATTCATTTCTATTAGAAAGTGGTTGGTGATGTTTTGTACAAAGGACATACTCTATACTGTATTCTATCCAACCGTCATTTGCCTTGAAATTACACTCCAGCTTTTTAAAGAACAAACAAAACACCCAATGTTCAGCATGAATGGCAAATGAAATGACCTATTTGCAATTGTAAAGGCTAACAAAAAGGGCAAGGAAATCACTGCCATCCCAAATAAAATTCATGATGCTCTTTCAAAACACAATTTGCTTTCTTATTCTCCTGTTTGCCTGTAAGAGCGCTTGGATAGATAATGTTTTTGCATAATGTGCAGCCTGCAGAAATTGTTTCATTTCTAAATATGGACTCAATTTGTGTTGTTTCTGGTAGGCAGTATCACTGGGGAAAACATGGAAAAAAAGTGGCGGTGGGGGGAGAGATAGAAAATTGGCCTTCATTTAAAATATTGAGGATGGCGACTAGAAGTGGGATCTTGCTAGTGCATAGAGAATATTACTTTCTTCCTTGTAAATCTCAGGACACCCAATTAAAGTAAACTTCTACTATGCAAATAGTAACCCTGCTAAATTTGCCAGAAACAAGGTGCCACATCACCAGCCAAATTCAATGTTGTGTGAGACAGCGTAAGACTGTGACAAAATCTCTAATTATCTGATTAGGCTGTGGGAGAGAGAGAGAGAGAGAGAGAGGCAGAAAGTGCTTTTATCATACTGACTTTTGCATATTGCAGATGTGTTGCCTATAATGTCGTCTGGCCTGAGTTCCTTTCTCACTCTCATAGCTAGGAGAAGGAAAGCAGCCCGGCAAGGAATTGGACTTTAAATTATTAATATTTTTTTCTCCAGATAATATTGATGCTTTCCTTATGTTATTCTAAATAAAAACATATCTCAGAGTATAGAGACTTCTAAGAACTGGATCAGAGTGAACCAGACTTTGCCTTGATCTTTCAGTATGTTTTAGGACTTTTGAAAAAACAAAATAAAAGAATGGTAGAAAGAGAGTCAGAGAAATTAATCAGGAAAAACAAACTGGGGAAAGTACCTGGAGTATTCATATGTTCATAATAATATTCATATAAGTGTTCATCTGGGAAGAAGGGAGACCTGTGCCAAAGAAAGATCAGGCTAGCTGTGCTGGGATATGGTTGTGTCTCTTGGACACAGTGTAGCTTTGAGTAACCAGGATGGAATGAGGGATTAGTTTGCCCAGAAAATTATACTTTTAGATACTTTAGTCCTCCTTTCTGAAGCCCCAGGATGAATTACAACATTTTGAAGCATGAAAGCAATTTTTAGGCCTAACAACTGCCAAGCTCAAATCACACAGTTAAAATTCCAGCCCTTCTATTCCAAATCCAGGTGGGTCTTCACTATTAAAAGCAATGAGAAACATCTGGATTAACCCAATTCTCTCCCCTGTTCTTTCTCACAAACTAGGGTTCTTTCATGCTACACAGTTATAACACTTTTATTGCACTTTAACTGACTTGATTCCATTCTATGAAATCAGATTTGCAGTTAGGGATGGATATTTGAGAAACAGCTGGCCTCAGCTCAGTTGGCATGGGGGCAAAGAAATGAAGGTGCACTTTCAAACGGAGGAGACCCACCTTTTCCTTTCCCCAGGAACTCAGAGCAGCTTGATCTTCATAGTCTGGATTGAGTCCTCCTTACTCCTTTCTCCACTAGTAAGCAACAAGAGCTGTGGTCCCTCCATAGGCTTGATAGCTGCTAGGCAGTAGGAAGTTTTTGGATGGGGTGCAATAGCAAGTAAAAAGCTACATCCAAAACAGGAAATGTGTTTTAGGACTTGGGTAACATGTGTGAGCTGCACTTACACAACATGTAAATCACTAACAAGATGCCAGCTATTGTGTTTCCTAGCTAGAGGAACCAGCTGCTGAACATTTACAAAGAAGATGAGGCAGGAGACAGCAAATGCCTTCCATCAAGAAGCAGTGACGGAAGGGGATATGGCTGTGTATCTTGTGTAGCAATAATAGGTTCTGATGTGTGGACAATCTTCATACCAGTTCCCATAGCCAAGCCCCCTACCCAGGAGAGTCCAAAAGTACAGGCAGCTGTCTTGATTGACGTCAGCAAACCAGTTTTAATCTCTGGTAGGACCAGTTCTTTTCTAAAACTAGTGGGTCCTGCTTGCTCATTTAAAACCAAGCTACAATGGTGAAAAACGTCATGATGCTACACCATTGCTTGCAAAAAATCAATTCCCTCACAATAATTATGAAGATGGTGGCTAAACTTGGAGGAGACAGTGAAGCTTAATATGATGCTTTCTGATGAAACCATTGATGAAACTGATGAAATTAATAAATAATAAAATAATTAATAAAAAATGTCTAGATCTCTGAACTGTTTGCTTCACTGCTGAATATATTCTTTTGACAGCCTTTGCTGAGAGGTCATGGTAGCTTAGAGGGCCTCACACAAGTATATTGCTGGTGAATAAGCAAGAGTGCAATGAATGAGCATGAAATGATGACATCATCATCATCATCTAAGCCCTGACAAAAATGGCCATTGTGGGGTGCTGTCTGTGTCAGGCTTTCCTCCCTGTTGCCTCTGCTCCCTCTGATCACACCATGAAACGTAAGGCCTTTCCACACTACACTGTTATAGTGCTCTTATTTCACTTTCAACATCTTATGGAATCTTGGGATTTGCAGTTTAGGGAAGGGTATTTAGACTTCTCAGCCAGAGATCTCTTTGGCTTCAGTAAACTAAAAACTCAGAATTCCACAGGACGTTGAAAATGGAATAAGAGCACTATAACAGTGTGGTGCAGAATGGCCTTACTGAAGAAACCATGTTCTCCCTATCAGCTTAACCCAGGTGCAGCCTGTTCAGATGCAATTCCTGAGAAGAAGGAGACAGTGTACATTCAACTGGGGAGTGAGGAGGTCTGGAAGGAATTGAAACAATTATTAGAAAATATTTCAAAAATACTTGAAAAACAGGTTACTTGAGTATCAAGAAACGCTGATGAGGAGAATCATAGGTGGTTCAGGACTTACTCTGCTGTCTCCTGTACAAGAAACTTGTTTTCTGGACAGAAATACAGTTTTCTGAGCAGATAATGCTGTTTTCCACTCAGGAAACTTATTTTCTATGTAAAAAATATTACTCTTTTTACTGCATACACGCATGCACCTGTGTGCACACACATGCACACACACATGCACACAAACAATCACATACTCTTGTTTTGTACAGAAAAATTCCTATAGGCTGAATAGGCTTCAAACACATCACCATTTTCAACAACTTTCTTGCAGCACAGAGGAAAATGGTAAAATTCATTTGTTCTTTTGTGCAAGAGCACAGTTTATTTAGATCTCTGCTTTTGGCAGCCCTTGAGTATGAAGGGCTGAGGTCTGGTGTGCACCCCAACTACAGGAGTGCCTTGCTTTTCTTACATCTTTCTGGAGTGGGTAGCACAATTTGCAAGTGCTTGCTTTTCAGATTATAGGTACCTGTCTCCATCAAGCAGTACAAAGGTGCTGAATTAGCACATGCCTCCTTGGTGCCAGTGGCAGATACTAATATCCCACAGGCGATCTTAAGGTGGAATCGGCTTCACATCTTCTAGGCTGTAGGCATTCTTACAATCCAGATATCAGCCCTCCTCTTTCTGCTTGAGTGGGGTACAACTTGTACATCTGCTAACAACAGGAGTGTAAGGCGGCAATTATCAGAAATAAAAAACACAAAAAGTCCTGGCAGCCTAATTTTCGTTCTTCACTTACTGGAGTTAAGGGGGCAAAAAGGCCAGTCAATAATGCCGCTGGTCCATCTGGTAGCGTTCATGCAAAAGGCAATAATGGAAAAGCACTCTATTCTTCCCACAAACTGTAATAAAGTGGATGGTGTGTGTGTGTGTGTGTGTGTGTGTGTTGGAATTAGAGACTTTGTCCATGGCAATTTCAGTGAGAGCTTTTCCAACTGTGTCACTATAGCACTGTGTATTTATCTCCACTGCAGCTACAGCACAGTCAAGGTTCAGTGCAAATTCCCTCACAGTGAGAGGTGCCCCGTCATTAAAAATAAATCTGGCCCTGAAGGGTCTGTCTCTTCCAGAAGGAAAAGGCAATTTCATGTCAATAGTATATCAGTCTCCAATTAGTGGAACAGCCATCAATTGTGTTGAATTATGTATCGTATTGATGCAAAATGTTGACCATCAGGGAACAGGATGACATTAACAATCTCATTTTGCCAGAGAGCCTCAGGCCTCCTTCGTGAACAGACGACATCGAATCTTCTGGTTCCAAACCATCTGCTTCCAAAATTAGCCATTGCATACTGTTGCTGTCATGTGGATATACTATGGCAAATTGTATTCCTAAATGCAAGCCACAACCCCCTTCCGACAGTTCTGTAGATAATTATCCATTTAAAAGCAAAGTAGTTAGGAATTAGGATAAAACTACTAAATCATCACAAATGGGAGTTCCTTAGTGAGGTGCATACCCACTATATTTCCTATTTTTATAAGAATAATGATCCTATTTTTATAAGATCACTGTCATCCTGCAAATAGACTTCTGTTTATAAAATTATATCAGTGAAGGTATGTATTTTTGAAAGCAATTTTAAAATGAAGAAACTAAATAGATGACAGCCCTCTTTTCATGTACCAACAATCAAGTTTTCAGAGCCCAGTAATATTAAAATGACAGCCTTCATTTTAGGTTACAGCTATGTCCTACCTGCCTTTTAAAACCACATTCTGCAATCAAATCTTTAGAAAAGCATGCAGCCACAGAAGATTAATTTCTCTGCCAGTCTTTCTAAACATATAGCAAGTAAAGTAGAAAAAAACAAAAAAACAAAAAATATAACCAGGTTTGGTGAGAAATGATAACAGCAGCACAAAAAGCACAATATGGGAATGAATATGACTGTGCTGAGTACCAAGACACTTCAGACCAGGCCTGAACATATCTGTAGAATTAAAATTAGAAATTGTTGGTATCCACCTTTCAGCAGATGTCAGTGACTGTGAAAAAATCCACTGTTCTTTTCAGCTTTGGTTTCCAAAGAGTGCGAGCTTATGTGTTCATTAGGTGATTGTGTTATCTGTCTGTTGTTTTTAGTTTTTCAAGGTCAAAGAAGAACCTTGCTAATTAAGGCCATTTCTGCACTACATTCTTATAGTGTGATTATTCCACTTTCAACGTCCTATGGAATCCTGGGGTTTGCAGTTTAGGGAGGGACCAACTGGCCAGCAGGAGAACTGATGCTGCTGCAGGCTTCCCTCCCATGCCACAACCCAAAATCTCCTAGAGAATGGAGGAGACATCTGGCACCAAGAAACCTGAACCACAAGTGTTGATTGTTCCTTACTGAGGTGCATATCCAGTGTTTTTCCAGGGGATAATGTCAGCATATAAAATAACTATCCTATTTTTATAAGCTCACTGCCACCGTGCAAATAGACTGCTGTTTATAAAATTATATTGGTGATGGCATGTATTTTTGAAAGCAGTTTTAAAATGAAGACACTAAATGGACGACAGCCCTCTTTTCATGTATCAACAATCAAGTTTTCGAAGCCCAGTTATATTAAAATGACAGCCTTCATTTTAGGTTACAGCTATGTCCTGCCTCTCTTTTAAAAATATGGAGCCACAGATTAATTTTTCTTGGGACTGTGGTTATTATTGCTGTTGTGATCTATCTCAGAAATTTTAAACAAAGAAAAACACTGCAAGGTGGGAATAGGATGCTGTAGCTGGTCCCAGATATTGCCAGCAGATAGTCTGAGACAACAGAAATGTCTTCTCTTTCTTCTTCCTCTTCAAAATGAGAACTCCTGCTACGGATACTACAACTTGCAGCAACATTTGCCCTAGCAGAACGAGCACCATGTCTGTCAAATGACTTACAAAAGAGCAGGAAAGAGGCTGAATATTTCTAATATTAAACTTAACATTTTAAGCCCATACACTGAACACCCACCAGTGTGCCCCAAGATAAAATACTTGTAAACATTATGCTTTGGCTTCCAAACCAAATAATTGTGGTATCCTTCTCTAGAAAACGACCTCTCAAGACACTTCCATTAAAGCGTCTTGCTAAGAATACACTTTATACTGCAACACTCTGTGAACTCTGCTTCCATACAACTCTCTGTTGTCAACAAACAGCATCTGTGGGTCTCTATTTTGTAGAACACAAGATTGCTGTGATTGTGAGAGAGAAACCTAATGGAAAGTTCTAATAAGTCAGCATTGTTCAGAAACATGAGTTGTGGAAGAGCACAATATGTTAAAGAAAAACTCCTGTAAGACTGCATCCTTTTTATTTCTTTACCTTAACATTCATTGTTTTTTGTCCCCCTCAGTCCCTTATCCCAGATACCAAATAATGTTCTTGAACCACAATGTAATTTTTTTTTTGTTATCTGACCATTACTTTTGATTTATAGAGCAGAGAGGCAGCTGGATTTTTATAAGCTCACCCTGCAGCATTGAAGATAACGAATGTAATATAATAATCTAACTTCTCTAAGATATCACACAGAAGAGGAAAAAAGAGAGAGACAGAGACAGAGAGAGAGAGAGTCCTATAGATTTCTGTATCTAGAGACACCCACTGCACATTAAGGAATTTTATCTTCTGACACAGGCAGCACTACAAGAATAATTTTCAAAATTCTACTGTTCATTAATCATACTCAGATCAGGGGTGGGGAAGAAAAAAAAATATATAGCCTAAATAAAATATGTAGGCACTGTGTTTCTGGATGAAATACGATTGTTTAGTGACTTGAAGGTAGTTTCCTTTAATCATAGTACATTATATAAACAGGAGTTTATTATGGCATAATTTCATTAAAATGCAGTTTTGGCAAGAATATTAGATTTCTAGAAATCAAATTAAAAGTAATTAAAAAAAAAGCCCAAGTGAACCACTGCCAGTGTAAGACGAAAAGAAGTGCTTAATTGAAACATGAAATAATGCTGCATCTGAAAGAGTAAGCTCATAAATCAATTGTATTAAAATACTGACACTTTTACGTTTACGAAAAGGCTGCTCCAAGATCTGAGCCCTATAAAGCAAATCTTTCTAAACATACAGCAAGTAAAGTAGAAAAAAATATAACCAGGTTTGGTGAGAAATGATAAGAGCAGCACAAAAAGCACAATATGGAAATGAATACGTTTATAGAGAAAGATGGGATTTGCTTTTTCAGTTGCAAAGATGAATTTCTCTGAATTTCCCTAGACTGAAAATGCTCATTCTCTTTCCTCTCCCTCTCTCTCTCCTTCTTCCTGCTCTATTTCCTCTCTCTCTCTCTCTCTCTCTCTCAGGCCATTTCTGCACTACACTGCTATTATTCTACTTTCAACATCCTGGAGTTTGTAGTTTACTGAGGCCAAAGGGCTCTCTGGCTGAGAATTCTAAATGTCCCTCCCTAAACTGTAAACCCCAGGATTCCATAGGAATAATAGCACTATAATAGTGTAGTGAGGAAATGGCCTCAGACACTCACTCAGTGCAAAATGTTCTGCTGCTTGAGGTAGATCCTAGCACCAGTGAATTAAGAATCTGTTGAATTGAATTAACTGAATTAAGAAACTGTTGACCCAGAATTAGATACCTGAAGCTGATGCCATGTGACACACTGAACTTGCCTGGCCCCCGGTGATAAAACTCTCGGGCAGGATAGGTGTATCAGAGAAATGGTAGAGCGGCATCTAAAGAGGAGGGGGTAGAGAGACATGAGCAAGCTGGGAAAGTAGTCAGAACTGAACATGACTCAAGGTGAATAACAAAAGATAAACCAAACACACGGCCAATGTTGTTTATGTTATATGCAGAAGACTCAATCTAAATGTCTTTTGAGTGGGCATTATATGTTCTAAATGTATTTTTAAGGAGTGTCTTTGGGCTGGATGGAGTAGATGTATATTAATACGAAAATGAATTGCCATAGCCGAAGAAAGTATGATCCAAAGCTGGCTTTGATTCTAGAAAACAGATACATAAAACCAAATCCACTTGTTAGCATCAACAAGAATGGATCCATTGGATAAATAGGATTTCTTAAGTCAAAATGTAGTGTAGGATCAAATGAAATTGATTGGTCCATTCCAGTCAAAGCTAACAATTGGACTTAACTCACAACAAAATGTAACCATAATTTGATAGAAATACATTCAGACAATAGGCAACTAAAAATCCATCTGCAATTGGAAAACCACTGATGTTAGAGAACATGCTTCTCCCACAAAGAGAGCCCACTAAATTACACAGTTGTTTTGTTGATACCATATATGGTATTGATACAAAATGGAAACTCCCTTGGCACTCTTCAGCCATTTCCGCATGACTTCACTATCCTGTAACAGCAGCAAGCTGTTTCCAGTCCCGGAGTCATGCTACCGCATGACACCATCACTATACAGCTGCCATCCTGTCCCCAAGCATTGCAAAACTGCCTTACACTATTTCCAGAAAAAATCCATTAAGAGTCTCCTTTAGTATTTCAATCGCATCAGTCAGATCAGGGTTGTACCATAGTAGTGCTTGATAGTGCTTCTTGTTGTCAAGGATCCAGGGGTGGGCCTGGGGTAGGCATGCCCATCTTGTCCCTCCCTCAGCTGCTCCCATGGCCTGGCAAGTTTGGAATCTATCACCTCTCTGTGTTTATTTTAAATTTCTCCTTTGAGTTAAAACTTTATATTTTTAAAAATACATCTTCAAGTATTATAGCACAAAAGTGCAATAGTGTACTGGTGTGTCATACCGTTGCAACATTCCTAAAAACAAACAAAAAAACAATGCGCGGTAAATTGGGGCGGTGGGGTGGGGTGAAGAAAGTGTGTCGGGAAAGGAAGTGGTCAAGGAAGGGTGTGGAAGAGAGCATTTTTAACCTGCTACCCATTGCACAAATGGCAATGCTGGCATTGTAATGGAAGAATGCACTAACGGGGTATGGTGCAGAGAGAGCCTTCAATTTTGACTATTTCTGCTCCACAGGGAGCTAAAAGTGGTTAGGGAAGCCCTGCATCATCCATGAGAAGTATCAGAACTCAAGCACCAGCAATGAGCCATACTTCTTCGCCTTTCTTTCAAGGTGCTCTCTCACAGTAACAGAGACATTGCTACTGCCATTTATTTTTAACACTGGGCATCCATGGGTGGCCTTAAGCATTTTGTAAATACAGATAGAAATCAGTTCAGTGCACATTCTCCTTCCTGAGTTTCCCTAGCATCAAATGGGGAAAGTCACCCTAGGATATATTTCTGTTACCAGATGATAACTTTCTCCAAGAGAATGGAGAAGAAGAATTTGGCAGCTTCCTAGCAAGCTGCCATCATTGTCTTTCCCAACCTGAAAATGATACATGTGGTTACAGTCTAGATGCAGTCCATCTCCCCTCAGGTTGTTGTGGGTTTTCCGGGATTTGAGGCCGTGTTCTATCAGTATTTTCTCCTGATGTTTCGCCTGCATTTGTGGCTGGCATCTTCAGAGGATCTGAAGATCCTCTGAAGATGCCAGCCACGGATGCAGGTGAAATGTCAGGAGAAAATACTAATAGAACAAAGCCTCAAAGCCCGGAAAACCCACAACCACCTATGGATTTCGGCTGTGAAAGCCTTTGACTTTACATCATCTCCCCTCAATTTCCTCAGCCTTTCCTGGAATCGAATAGAGTAACAAAAGCACAATAGGGGTAAGTAATATTAGGTATCTGCAGTCAAGCTGAACCTTCCCCCAACCACTTGTATGAGAAAGCATTGTGGCAGCTCTACAGAGAAGTCTTTGCTGGTTGACAGCTTGGGCAAAAGTGAGTCCTTCTTAACAACAGTGTTGCCACTTGGTGTGCTTGTTCTGTGTCTTTCTCTATGCTAGGTTCTCAAGCTGCCTGAGGGTCATTACAGTCCCAAATGGTAAATTTTTGGAGGCTGTTTTCTTTCATTTTGGACATCACATAGGTTTTTCTGTTGCTAAAACTTTATATTTGTGTTTGAAAAGGATTCCTTTATTGGCTCAAGTGGAATACATTATACAAGGGGTTCGTATTGGGTGAGAAGATAAACGTGAATAACACTTGAAGTCTCATCAGTATAAAAGGAAAGTTAGTCACTGTGAAACACTTACTGGAGACATAGTCCATTTTCACACCATACCGTCATCCTGAGACGTCCCAGTGTCATCCCGGGAGTGCCACTGCTGGGATGGGAGTGGGACCCAAAGGCTCCCCTCCACACCTGGCTGGCTGCTGGCCAGTGGGTAGCATTTGAGACATGCTCTTTCCTTCCTGTCCTGCACTGAGGAAGGAAGCACTTGATAACACTTCTGCCCTTCCCTCATGGTTGCTGGCAACGTGATTGTTGTGCGAAGGGAGGCCAATACCAGATTTTTTTCTGGTAATGGTATAGTGTGTGATTGCGATGGCTGAGAATGCGACAGGAGCAGGACCACAATGACGTTGTGTGATTGCATGCGTCGCAGACCAGCTTCTATGTGTCCCCATGCCAGGATGGCACCATCGTGCAGAAATGGCCATAGTTTCTGATGAGAGAAAATGATACAAACTTCAAGCATGAAATTAGTAAAAATAATTAAGAATAAATAAGACAAGGTTGTTAAGAATAAATGCACATCGTGATAGACACATTTGAATGCTTTCTTTTCCAGTTGTGGATCATATATATGTTATGCAGAACAGGCATATTACTCTGTACAAAAATATTCCTATCTTATACTAATGGAACCACAAGAGTATTTGGGCAACATGCATGGTCAACTTACTGATGCCAATTACTTTTTCGTCAAAATATTTGGCAAGTGTCTACAAATGATGCCTAAAATGAATGCTGTTCTTACTGGCATCCACAAGTATTTGCTGTGACACAATGTATATATTAATTGCAGTTAAAATCAACACACAGATGGATATAGTCTGGAGAACTGAAAAGGGAACTGAATATGGGATTGGAGAAATGAAAGGGATAATTGTGCTCTCAGCTTCCGAGAAGGGATAAGAGTAGTTCTCGCAGTAGCGTTCTTACCTATCTATCCACCATCTTGAGCAGATCAATGAAACAGCTCAATGTTTAAGCATTATTTCATCAGCTTGAGGAATAAAAGGCATGGTTTCCAGTGGAATTTGAAAACGGCTATTAGGTTCCTTGCTGAACTAAGACCTAAAGGGATCAAAAATGAAATCTGTCCGATTGTGATACTTATTAAGCCAGAGCTACTTCCATTGACCAAATCAGATAAACAGACGGAGAGTATGAAGATAGGCCCCATTTAAGGCATTTATCTGCATTAGCCACAAAACAACATTTCAGATCATCAGTGAAAAAAACTTGATCTCTGAGATGCTTATGGCCACCACCCACTTTTGTGGGCCTTGACTCTTTCTTGAATCCTCTGGACAACACTGCAGGATTTTTTTTAGAAAAGAAAATCCCCCAAAGGAGAAAACCCCAGAGGCAGCAATTTTCCTTTAAAACAAGGGGCAGCTGCCTGTGCTTCATTTTACCCACCATTCCAAAAGCGGTTTTACAAGAATAGAAGTGGATCTGTGGCCACTTTGGCTTTCTTTTTAAGGGGCCAATGGAGCCTGCAGAAGACCCCATAAAGCAGAAAATTGGCCCCTTAGCCCCCAGAGCTTGGGCATCCCTGTTTTAGATCCTTTTCTATATGCCAGCGATTTTTATCACGATTTGTTTCTAGTGGGATCAGCTATGCTGTTAACAAAATTTTACAAGAGTCCATCACATGTAGAGAGAATAACTGACATTCATTCTAAGCAGAAGAGCTAGTGATGAAAAAAAAACCACTTCATGACAAAATGAGTGAACTGTATTTTTAAAAAAAGAGCTGTAAATAATGCCTAAATAAATGGGGTAGTGGAGGAACAAATAAAACTCAGACCTTTAGCCAAGTCTTACTACAGATGTATGTACCTTCAAGTCACCGCTCGACTTATGAGAAACCCCATAAATTTCATAGGGTTTTCTTAGACAAGAAATACTCACAAGTGGTAGTTTTATCAGTTCTGTTTCTGAAATATAGCCTACAGCACCTGGTATTCATTGGTGGTCTCCCATGCAAGTACTAACCAGAGCTGACCCTCTTAGCCTCCAAGATCAGATGGGATCAAGTACCTTTAGGGTCTTAGGCTGCAGAGATACCTAACTTATGAAAACTTCTGACCAAAAAAAAAGCTTCTTTTTAAGGAAGTCTTTATGCCCCTGCCCGCCCTCCCTCCCTCCCTCCCTCCCTCCCGCCCGCCCGCCCTGCCTCCCTCCTTCCTTCCCTCCTTCCCTCCTTCCTTCCTTCCTTCCTTCCTTCCTTCCTTCCTTCCTTCCTTCCTTCTTCAAAGCAACATAGACTTTGGGAAGATGGTGACAAGGGCTGGAGAAATGCATAGTTTGGTGCTGAGTTGCAGCACCATTTCTGCAGTAAACAGTGCACCAGAAGCTCAACTAGAAAAGAATGGGATTCTATTCTAGGCAATCCTACTTTAATTGTCTGCACCTGCCTAGAAAAGGTAAGGTAAACAAGAGTTGCCTCCTGAATCCCTTCTTGAGCACACATCAACAGCAAAACAGAGACAAATGGGGAAAGCAGATAAGCCTGCCTCACCAGCTATCCCTCAGCAAGTAAAAGAATAGATCTCTGTCTGGTCACCACAATGGGAACAAGAAAAGTAGAGGGAGCTGGAAAAAAAATATCCCTCAATGCATTTTGGATGATGCTTCCAAGTGGTCTCTAGAAAATTTAGAGTGTTTTATTCACTCATGCAAGGCTTCCCTAACCTCGTAGCTTCATTTCACATGTGCATGTTATTAGTTCTGGATGAAAAGTTTGCTGAAACATGTTGAACTGCTCCTTTTTTAAAAAAATGGTGCAGGAACCTTTCTCTGTTCTACTCACATAATTTCTGCTTCTGGTACCAAATTTTCTGTTAAAACACTACGCCAAGGAAAACATCTACTTCATTAACTGAGGCACACCTGTACATAGCTTCAGGTACAGAAACAGTGACTTGAGCCTCTGGAACTGTCATGATGCATCCAGCATCTGAACTGTGCGGCTTGAACATTTTGATGGCATCCCTCAGTGACATGAAACACTAGGGGAGTACATACAGTTCTCCCATGTGTTGAAAGAATGTGCAGAGGAGGATTGCTGAGCTAAATGCAGAGCTTGCTATGTTATTTTGAGGAAGAGTGACTATAATAAAGACATGTTACAGACATCCATACCTGAGTTGTGGTAGGATACTGGGTCCCAGGGCATCATCCCACCACTGCTACTTGGTTATGAGTGGCTTCAGGAGGTCATTATCATCATCTTAAAAAGTAACTGTCCAAGCTTTGACTAAAAGTAAATTTTATGACCAGGTAGACTTTTCTGTAATGATGAACATGAAGCGGGGTTATGTATGAATGCCTGCTGTCTCTGTAATCTTTGGGTCAAATGATTAAAAGAGGGAAAGTGGCAGAGGTTTCAGATACAGGATTATCAGACATAGGATAATCTAGGGATTATAACATATTACTAAGCGCCATGGCAGGGCCTACAGGGTCATGGTAGAACACGTACATTTTATGGATATGTACCCAAATTTAGCTATAAAACGTATCAAGAGCAGGGCTGGGAAATGTCTCTTGTCAGAGACTTTGGGGAAAAAAATTGCCAGTTTAACAGGACACTTGACAATACTGAGCTAAAGATCACTAGCCAGACAAGGAATAACACAACCTTCTTTCCTCAAATTTGTTTTTAAGTAACTGTAGAAAAACCAGTTGCCTGTGGGAATCCAATGAGCAAAATATGAATATAATATCACTCTCCTGCTAATTTCCCCAGCAAACAGTATTCAGAGACATACAGTTTCTGATAATGGAGACTAGATATAAGCATGATTACTAGTAGCCTGTCAGCCTTATCCTGCATAAATTTGTCTAATCCCCCTTTAAAGTTGTTCCATAGGCATCCCATGGGTCATCCTGTAGTTGGGCTCCTAACATTTTGTCCCATATTGCGGTGATGTACGGCATCTCAAATCCTGTGACAGACTGGGCCCAACATGCACTCTCATAAGAGTGTTAGTATATATGCAGCAATCAGGCCTTAAATACCAAATGTCAGGGGTTTGTTTACTGTATTTACAGCTGTCATGGGACCTCTGCTTCTCTCCATCCTGTTGGGATGACGCTGATCGGCAGAGTAAAACTTCCACCTTATGATTGCTGTCCCCCATTGCAAGATTTGCATGAGTTTGGGGGTTTCCACAATATTTTAATTCTTGTGGGAGCTCTTGCGTCTCAGTGAGAGACCCTCTCTCTAGACCTGCCTCATGAATCCTAACTACATGCTATTTTAGCAAATACCAATTTATCCGTGTTGTACAAACTCTTCCTTTTCTCTTTCTGAAATTTATCCCCTGTTTAGCTTCAATGGACAACTGAGAATTCTACTATTATGAAACTGGTAGGAAAGCTTCTTCTGATCTGTTTTCTCCATACGATGCATTTAACACTTCTATCACATCCCTCTTATTTCCTTTTTAAGCTAAAATGACTCAAACATTGCAGCCCTTCCTCATGTAGGTAATCTCTTCTTTTTCTAAGTCTACAATAGCCATTCAGAGATGTGGTGATCAACATTCTACACAATATTTAAAATATAATTGCATCATTGATTAGTGTAAGGTTTGTGTGATGTTGGTAGTCACTCGCAACTGCTTTCCTAATTACCCTCAATATAGAATTTGCCTTCTATTTGAGAAAATGAAATTTCTTCTAAATGGAAATGTTTGATTATTTAAAGAAAAAAGAGGGTGAATTAATGACAATAGGTTTTTGAATCTGCATGTATTTTTAAGCTCTGACTCTTTCCTTTACTACTACACGAGAAGCATTAAATGAAAACAGAAGATGGTGATTCTAGATTGTTGCTATTTTAGGTTTTTTATAATATATAGGTTTTAGTAATAATGTTTCAAAAGTTATCAATGATTTATAAGACTTAACCATTACACCATTTATTATTGTTTCCTATTGGTATTTTTGGTTTAAATATGATGGTCTTAATATTTAGGTTATAAAAGTATGATACCAATGTCTACAATCAATTTAATTTAAAATAATAGAATTACAGGAGTAATTATGTATGATTATTAGTATTTATATTAACTTTTTATTAACTAGGTAAATTTATCTTCAGAGTATAAGGATAAGATTACAAAGACAATTAAGCACAAAGTTAATCTAGATTTTTAGTAATGACTTAATAATTAAGTACAAGTATTTACTAAGAGCTGTATGCAACAAGGGAGTGAACCAATTTTTAGTTATTTGTAGTCTCTTTTGTCTATTGTAGTTCTGTTAGATGTCTGTAGTTTTGTGAGGTATTTTTTGCTTTTTTATTTGTATTGTATTCTTATTCTTATTATGCATTTGCTGTTTTATGTTTATGTATTGTTATATAGTTTTGCCGTTCGTCCTTTTTTTCCTGTTTAATAGTAAATGCTTTTAATTAAAAAAAATAGAAAATGCCTGCTGAACAGAAGCTGTACATTGGGTCAATAGTTTCACTGACCTATTCGCAAAAACTCAGGGTCTCTCTCTTGGGCAATCACTGCCAAATCTAACCTCATCTGTGTATATGTGAAGCTTACAATGTGCATCACTTCCCATGTGCTGACTTCAAACTGTGTTTCCCATTTCCCATTTCAATGCACACTTTTTAACAAACTTAAATAATTTGGAGCTATCAGCAAATTTATTTACCTCACTGCAATAAGAGAGGACAAGTCCTTTTTTCTTCTAATAAATATTAAAACATTGATTCAGCAAAGGACCTAGATTTGTAAATGAGTCTCAGATAACTTACAAAGAAAACAGATGAAGAACTTCAGCTTTTAGAATACTACTCAAATATCGCATTGTAGTTCATGAATATTGTGATACAGTGTAAATGCTCAAGTGCATCCAACAGATGCAAACAATCCTACCCAATGAGAGGGTGGAGACACCAAGCTTACTCAATGGGATACTCCTTTAAGACCTAGTAGGGTAGTTTTGCACAGCAGATCTGAAGAAGGAAAATGTATAGCTAAGTCACATGCCCTTGGCAAGTCCACCCTGCAATCATATCCACTTTGTTGCTTATGCACATTATCTATGGATGTAATACCAGGACCAGCATTAGCTATTAAACCTATGTAGCAAAATAATTACTCCCAGCCCAGAACAAAGGTTACTTGATTTCTCAATATTCCTGCTTGGCTTCATTTTCTAAGTTTCTAGTTAAAGTAAAAGCAACAAAATGAGGCAGGTGGGAACAGACTTTTGGATGTTATCATTACTTGACCTGACTGCCATCAGTTATCTTTCCTATCGGACAGGTTTGACACTCAACAAAGAATTTTAAAAAAATCCAAAAAAACAGCAACAATTTCTCAAATGAGAGGTTGTTCTTCAGGGCTTTTCAGCTTCCAAAAAGAGAAAGCCTTTGGATCCTTGATTTAAAAAAGAGACACTTCTTGTGCAGAAGGAGGTTAGATTTCAGCTGTCTTTAATCAAAATGCAACATTGCGGCACTGGAACTGAAACATGAAAATAATAACCTGAAGCAGCTGTCTAAAGTGCTTTCATTCACAATTAGAGCAGTTTGTCCTCCTTCCAAACTGGTTCAATCTCAACTTTAAATTAAACATAGTTTCATTTAAAAATTTAAATGAAACGATAAACCTTTTATAAAGCAGGATGAAGATAAAGCAAGAAAGAGGGATGGAGCTTGTGTACATGTGTACAGAACAGCTCAAGATGCCATATTTCAGTGGTCCCCTTTGAGCCAGGCAGAACTGGCTTCAAAACTAAGCCTACAATGGCACGGACTCTGTATGTCTGGACTGGTTCAAACACATTTCTTTGCACTGAAGCTGCATTTGGTTTGTTTGAAGGAAATTTACAAGATGGTAGTGTGGAAAGGAGGGTTTACAGCTTCCCACCTTTCTTTTCTCCCTCAGTTTGAAAACAAGACTGTTCTCATTGGCAAAAGCCCACTAAGCTTAGGAAGGATAGTTCAGGACAACTGATAGTAACATTATCTAGTTGCTTATCATCTCTCTCCATCACCCATCAGTTTTCAGAGGAAACGACATAGGATTACTAAACTATTCTCTAAAACAGTGGTTCTCAACCTGTGGGTCCCCAGATGTTCTTGGACTTCAGCTCCCAGAAGTCCTGAGCATTGACCATAGTGGCTGGGGCTTCTGGGAGCTGAAGTCCACAAACATCTGGGGACCCACAGGTTGAGAACCACTGCTCTAAAAGATGAGAACCTGAGATGAAATTTAGGGAATATTTTTGTTGAAGATTAGGAATGTAAACAGGAGACAAACAGTGATGTTCTTGCAGAACCTTCATTTACTTTTAACACACTGGCTAGAATCCAGCTGGTTAGTCTCAACTAGAAAAGGCCTGTTTAATTAAAGATTAGCTGGTGAGTCACCATGTAGATAAACTGCTTTAATGGCTTTAATCCGAGTGAAATTAATAATAGGATGTAGGCCATCATGTGTTAACTTCGACCAAACAAACTGAACTTCTGGAGGAACAGTATTTGGGTAGACATCACCCAATCCACTTGACCTTACAAAAATTAGCCATTAGTAAAAGGGCTCCCTTATGCAGAGACTAGCTTGATTTAAGAACCCAGGCTTCATGAATGGGTTTACCGTAGAGTCTCGATTATCCAACATAAATGGGCGGGCTGATAGTTGGATAGCCGAAAATGTCAGATAATCCGGAGGGCTATCCTTGCCCGTAGCAGCCGCCATGTCTGGGGGCGTGGAAATGCCTACAGCCACACCCCCAAGCAGCCGTGACGTCAGATAATCCAGAATGTCGGATGACCGAAGGATGGATAATCGAGACTCTACTGTATTTTCCTGCTTGTTACAAAGCCAGGACTTGACAGAAGGTGGGGAGAGACAAGCTTCATAAAACATGGTTTTTGAAAGTTGGTAGTCATCTGAACACGGCCAAAGTATGCATAACTAAGATTATAAGCTTTGGTGTCATCTTGGATGAGCTGTGTAGCATCTTGAGTGACCATGTGTCCACAGGCAGAAGAGCTGTGTGTAACCTCAGGCTATACTACTGTCTCTAGTATTTTTAGTATTTCTGAAGCCAAAACTGTTTTGAAAATTTCCCCTTCCAACGGAATTTTAACTATTTGTGCCAGAATTATTCGCTTAGAGACAACATCATATTTTGATTTGCTACAGTGTGCTGGTCCAAAGAACTTAATTTGAAGATCTTTAATAAAACTATGTTATCTCTTTCTCTTGGTTTCAGATTGGTCATCCATACATGCCTATCACTTGATGATTGCAAGAACTTTTGCAGTATCTGTGCATGGGTCATCTCAGACATAATCCCCCTAAAAGAATTTTCATCAGATCTCTTGCAAACACAACATTTTTCAATGGAGTCTGTTTACATATTCAGTTATCACTGTAGTGTATAGTAATCACATAAACAGAAATCACACAATGTAGTGCATGTCTGCAAATCAGGACTATTTTGTAACCTAATGGTAAATGGTAAGACACCTGAAGGGAATTCCCTTGATCCATGTTTCAAGATAAATTAAAGCAGGTGGAAGATACCGGATAAAAGTGGAAAAAACAGCGTGTTATATCTACCACTTTATTAACATGTTCTTTACCCAGAGAACCACCTGCTTTGTATTTATTATCCATTTGTGCCCCTTTATGAAGTAAAGAACTTCCAAGAACTAAGTAGTATGAAAATACTACCAGACACTAACACATGCTCAAGCCCTAGCCTGAATTTCTTAATCCTGAATTTCTTAATCATCAGGTATCTTAAGATTTATGTGCAACCTCCACCATTCTGTTCATAAAAACTGGGAATTAATAATGTGAACACATCCATCCATGAGCTCACTTCTGTTCTACTGACAGGTTCTTTAAGGGATGGCCAGGTTTTTCTGTGTGCACATTTCCTTCCTATAAGGTAGATACCACTGTGTGACATTTTCCATTTTGTTGCTATTTAGGAAAAGGAGAAATAAAGAGAAAATATTATCACAAAATCACATTTCTGCATAAATTTACAGATCCTGGAAATGCACCACACACTTGTACAATTTACAGAGAGAACTGTCATCTGTTTGCGTAATTTGCATTTATAAATCTAGTTTCCTCCACCACTAAGGTTTTGCTTCCCTGCCCATCTGCAATTCTGTTTTCAGTCTCCCATTTTGAACTATGTCACCTCTTACTTCATATCCCAGTGTAACAGCAATAGCCTTTTTCATTAGAGACAAAGTACTTTCCTGAACCTTTGGGTCTGATATTCTGTATACGTACTTGTAAGTTAAGTCTTGCCAAAATAAGTCAAAGTCATTTATCAGAATTTTTTAAAATAAACTTTAGCTGTTTAGATCAGCGTATATTAAAGAGGAGGAAGGGAGGCTTCAGGTATCCTGTGACTGGCTGTTACAAATGCAATTCAACCCAGTGGGGGTCTTGATGAATTCATGAGAAGGTGGAGAAACAAGCAAGCTAATAGAAACCATCTATTAAGGACAACACATTTTCTCCTGTACTGAAGAACTAAGTTCTATTAAATCACATCCTTTTAACATAACACAGATCTGGAGATCAGAAAAGAAAATGACTCTCTGATAATCATAACAAATTAAAATGAAGCCATACAACAATTCACAAACCTTCCACTCCTTCAGTGAAATCTTTCCTCTGGAGGGGTTACATCCAGAGTTTATCTCCTTGGACATAAAGCACTTGTGCCTCTCCAAAATTCCCATTTATTCCAATGTGCTTTATGTAAGATGTGTGGTCTAGTTTTATGACAACTGTAATCATAATTATAGCCCATCTGTGCAGATGTGTCTCTGTTTCCTGCCTTACTAAGATCAATGATGGCAAATCTTGCAGAAGGTTGTGTACTTCCCTCAGAAGGGTTCATACAACCCCTCTGTCTTCACACTAAAAGATATATTGGACTATGGCACACAAGTGCATACTGAGAATTTTTTATACCCTTTCTGAAGGAGTTTTAAAAAACAGCTTTCTGTTTTAATTCCGATTTATTTTGTTCAACTGCAAGAAACTCAATTCAGTCACAAGATCCAAAATTAGCATTTTATTCAGAACACTGGGGTCAGGGGTGTATCATTTATATTCTGGTACATAATACAGAGGCAAAGCTGTTGTCAGACATCTCTCTGGTTTAAAAGCTCTTTTTAACATACTGTGTAATTACTTGAGCCATTAGTAACAGGCTACCCCTTGAGTTCTCTCTCTGTCTTCATTTTTTGTTTGTTTTTTTGGTACAAATTATGTAAAACATTGTGCTAAGAACTTTTTTCCCTCCCCAAAACAAATAAAAAACAAAAACAAAAACAAAGAAAAAATTAATTAAAAAAACCCAAATCTTGAGTACTCTAACTACAGCTTAACAATTGAATCAATGTCACTTGTTTGCAACCTGTTTGTAAATACTTTATCCATAACGAAAGATATAAACATGCAAAAACCTGAATCCATAGTCCAAATAATACATACACATGTTTGGAAGTCTCTGCACTTTGCCATAGACTATGCCAATAAAACATTATGTACACATACCATTTTTTACAGTGAAGTGGGAAAAAAAGTACTGGAAAATGCTTTAAAAAATGTGTATATGGATTAAGACCAAAATGTGTCTAACATTCTATCATATGAAAAGAAAATCAGTTCTGCTACAAACTGGTGATATGAAAACTCCCTTTATTTGCAACCAGCTGCATAAGTTTTAGAATTTTAGTGAAAAACCCTAGCATCTAAAACTAGAAGTATTGTACATTTTTTTTTCTTTTCATGGCCTTCCCCTCACCGCCCCCGGTAACAAAATTTCCCCATGAGGTTTTTTTTTTCCTTTTCAATTTCCTTATTTTAATAAAAGCAATGCAATGTAACAAAAGCATGTTGAAGCATAGTGGTGATTGAACTTTCTCCCCACCCCAATGTGGCTTGTCTCATCTTTTCTTAAATCAGTACCATTTAAAGCCTTAAACATAAAACTAATTCCAATCTGAAAAAGGTACAAAAAGGCACATAAAATCCCAGTGCTTCTGTACTGTAAAATTCAAGTGTAACTGAGCTCAATTGTTTGTTTTCCATTTTTCCAAACAGCATTGGATGACTGATATTCCCAGTGAGCCCAAACAGGTTTGCAGCCTATGCCAAAGCCTTCAGCAAGCACTTGTGCTAGTAGACTACAAAGTTAAAGCCTAGCTTCTGTATGCTTGTTGGGAATACCAGTGGAAAGGTTTGTACTTGTCCAAATGCAACGCCGACCACCTTGGCATTCAGTCATCTCCTCCCCCGTACATATCAGCAAGTTTCTTGAAACGTGGGCCCCAGTCGTTTAGGTAGTCATAGTCTTGCTCTCCACCACTACTTGAAGAATTGAGGGAGCTCAAGGATCCAGCGGTGGAACCACTGCCCTCATAGTCAAAGACTAGGAGCGAGTCATAAGGAGGTGCTGTAGGGTCATTGTCTGCTGCTTTAAGCCCCTAAGACAAAAGAAAAAAGGAGGGGGCATAATGAAGAGGGAAGATGGGAAAACTAGCCCAATTCACTTCTACCACTGCAACTCATTTGGGTAAAGAAAGGAATAATGAAATATCATTTCTCTGAACTTGACAGTCCTTCCTTGCTCTTGATACAGTAGCGTACTGAGCTAAACTCTATGAAGTATATGACCAGTAGAAATAATTTTTGCCAGCTACTTACTTTTGATAATGTAAATATAGATACCAATGTGCTGGTCTACATTAGCAATAAAAGTAAAAGGACACATTCCTCAGATGAGCTGATTTCAAATATTCTAAATCTAGAGAACTAAGTTCTTTCCAACATTGTAAACTCAATGTACAAAGCTTGCATGGTCACTACTAAATGAACAAATCTGTTTAACAACCTACCCAAATACACCAAGGCATTCAAATGAAGTGATCAAATATTAGAACGACATGCACGTTAATAACATTTGGATGGGTCAGTGCTATTGTGCAGTTTCAGCAACAGCAGCAGATGTGTGATGAACTCATGAGGAAGTAGGTTAAGTCATCAGGAGGCCTGATATGATTGAAGTGTAGGAAGTGCCACAGTCGTTTCCCTGCCTCTACTTTTTGTAAACATAAGAAAGGAAATGTATAAAGACGGAAGATGATTTCCACCTGTACAGGTAGGGAGGATTAAACATCTACTTGGCATGACTGTAAATCAAACTAGCCATGGCAAAGAAAGCCTGTAACACACTACATTTGGGCAACAGACAATATCAATTCAAAACATTTTTAAACCTATTATTAAGTTCGCATAGAACTCAGCATTTGTAGCTGGGATGAAGAGTTTAATTATATAATTAAATATTAGCATCTGATTATCTCCTTTGGTTGAAACTGACAGATAAACAAGAGGCTGAAAACTTCATCTACCCAGCCTAAAAGAAAACCCCAAATAAAATCACAACAAACAAAACCAGCCAAACAGTCAACCCTACCCATCCCTAACACACTTGTTTTTGAAACCAAACCATAAATCCATCTGTTCTGTCTGATGAACAAAAAGTAGAGAAGAGTATCCATTCTTTCAACCTCCGAGATACAATTCTAGCAAACATTGTAAGTATGTACTGCACTGTCCTAGAGTGCAAGCTATCACTTTAATTCTGCTTTCATGACTACAGTTAAGGGTAGCTTGTGTACCTGGCTCTGGGATGGTAGTTTAAAGGCTTCAGCAAACAGATGTATCTTTTCTAAAGCAGCAAATGTGCTGTTTTGCGTCAATCATCTACATCAAGAATGGAGTGAGCAATCTTTAAGTCTTTTCAAGCTTAGAGTTAGATTCTCCTAGTTCAGCATCCACTGCTGGCAGTGAATGATATAAAACTGCTGGTGCTGTTGAGTTTATAGGATAAAACTGCAATGAAAAATTCAATGTTCCAGAGGCTGCACTTAATGTGCAAACTGTTTGCTGGAGAAGAGGCCCTGAAAGGCAGTTTTACAGAGGCACAATGCCATGGCTAAAATCATGTCAAAATCTTCATTTACAGAAAAGCTAAGTATTTGTCCATTTCATATCCTAACCAGCTTAATTTGGTACCCAAATGATAACACTGGAACACTGCAAAAGGACAGTTGAATTTTTTTTTCATATGATTTGACTGCTAAAATATAAAACAACCTTTGAATAGGAACAGTCTGCGAGCAAAATGACTTTTTTTTTAGTTCACTGTGACCAAAAGAACCTTCAGCACAAGGGAAAGGTTTTAAATGTTACGCTTACATGCAAAATTGTATCTACTAAAGAAAGTACCATTGACTTGATCTGACTGGTTTAATGTTGCTGTTGTGTGTGATTCATATTCGGAGCTCACAAAGCCAGAAAAACACTGGTAAGATCACTGGATTTCTCATTTGTAGTTGGCAAGTAGAAAGTGTATGTCCAAATTCTACCTATTACAAAAACCCTCTTGAGTAATATCAAGTTCTTTGCTCTGCAAACACACTTAAACAGAGCACTTGTTCTTTACTTGTAGTTTAATGACATTTGTGGAGAACTGGCAGAATAGACATTTCTGCTTTTTGCACTGCAGGTTGGAAGCTACCTTACACTAGTTCACAGTATTTGGCTAAGTGGTCCAGTATCACCCACTCTGGCAGGATCTCCAGGGTCTCATGTACAGATATTAAACATCACTTGTGAGTTCATCCCCCCAACCCGAAAAAAAATACTGGAGACATCAGAGATTGAAACAGAGGCTTCTGTATGAAAAACATATGCTCCAACTATGAGCTCTAGAACTTGTTACCTCTTTGCAACAACTCCAAGTGCCACAGTTTGGCAGGCATCACTTCTGCCCTTCTGTTTTTACTTGAACATTTGCAGTAAAAGTAAAAGGCAGGCCAAAGAGAATTAAGACAGGTAGGGAAATTCAGATAGGCCAAGAATTAAGACAGGTAGGACTGGACAACAGATGGATCATAGATCCATCTTCAGTTTCTTCGAACTTTCTGGGATAAAACTTGTAGAATCACAAGATCAAATAGAAGCAGACACTCTCCAAGGATGAAATACCCTGTTCTCAGGAATATGGATTTTCTACCCTACCTCACTCCTATCATTTTGTGTGATGCATGCTTTTTGCAAGATGTTTTCTGGGCATGCCAGCTTCTGAAATGCATGGCAGAAACACAATTGAAGACCAACCACACATGACTTCCACATAGTATTTTGCTTTCATTTATGTTCAGCTTCTTATCTGTGTCATGTTATTCCTATATTAACTAAGAATTGTGGAGCACCATCTATCACCACTCCATGATTTTATATTTTAATTTATATTCAAGTCACTTCTTTTGTTCAATATTATTATAATAACCAAAGTGGTGTATACAAAGAAAAGATAAAACTCTATCTCTTTAAATCCCATTAAAGTAGGCATTTACACACAACATAAAATTTGGCCAATGGTAAAAGCAGCATAAAAAGGATGGGAAACATGATTGTGTTGCCTCTGCAGACATTTATCCTGGGCATGTTTTAATGCACAAAGGCACTTAAAGCTCTACAGCATTAATTTTGCTGCCCTCCCTCTAATCTTATTTGATGGAACTCTTTCAGTCTTATTACAGGCATTGAATTTCTGCTGTTCTTGGGATTCAAAGGGCTACTGTGTGTGAGGAAAATCAAAATGCACTTCCTCCATTATGGATTAGAATTAATACATGAATTTAGGCTAAACTATCACTCTGTTAGTATATTTATTATGTGAATAATCCCTCTTGGAGATATTGTGGTTAACACTGATAACATATTATGGATCTAATTAATACCAATGCACAAAAGTTAATTGATGCATTTCCCTTTTTCAGTTTGAATGATTTAATTAAGTTTTCCTGCACTGAAAAGGCACCATATTTATGTCTATCATCCCAGATAATTTTAATTCTATAAGCAAATTTAAAAATTAATATTCTTTGGATGTAAAAGCTGTTCATTATCTGCACAGATGGCTTCTTATAGTTGCTAAAATAAATCTTTTCTCCCTCTTCTACTTCTCTGACACCAATTTTACCTCATTAATGAAGTCCCCAATGTCCCCAGGATGAGGAGCTGCTGATCTGACAGGATACTGAGGTTCTGCATGGATAGGTCTTTCATCAAGTCGTCTTATTCCAACAGGTTTGATGGCATCTGGTTCTATAGTATCTGGTTGCTGGAGCTGACTTAAATCATAGTCCTGTAAGAAATACAAAGTCAAAATATTTGGGGATATTAAAGAGAGGGAGAGGGAAAATGTTCCACTTCTCTAAAACAAGACACACTGAGAAGTGCAAAATCAATTCAGGATGTCTCCTGAATCCTGTATAGTGTGAAATAAAAATATTTATTGCTTCTATAGTGCTCCTGTCTCCATTTACAATGTCATTCCAGTCGGCTGCTTTGTGGTACACCTCATCCATTTTCTACTGTGAAACAGATTCAAAAGTAGCATTCATCTGTGACTAAACAATTTGCCTACTGAAGTGCTGTTTTACAATATGCAGAGAGTTGCCAATATAGAATCCTTTGTATCCAAAAATACATAAAATCCCAGACATTCTCATTCTGGGACATAAACAAGGACAAACAGACTTGTATAATACCTTTTAAAAACACCAAATTCATGTGTTTGGAAGGGTGAAAGATTTTAAAACAATTTGAGTGTTTACAGATATAAGATCATAGGTCAGTCTTCCCTGGGAGCTTTTTTTTCAGCAAAACCAGATATAAATGTTGGAGAACAACACCAAAGTTGGCGAGACCAACCACACAGATGGTCACCTGATGTGCTTGCGCTGGCTGACTTTTGTACTTGCCTCAACATGGAGTTCATGTGATCCTTTAAAGCACGGACAAATTGCAGCCTACATGAAGCCCCAAAACCTCACTTTTTCTGGCGCCTGAAGCATATCACTGATCATTCAAAGCCTCCTAGTGCCCTCCTCAGTTTTTTTAAAAAAACAATTAGCACAATTGCCAGATAATTTTTGCCCTCCAAACAATGCAGAAATTCTCCAAATATGAAAATACATGAAAATACCCCTACACTACCCTCAATAGTCATCTCAGAACCCTGTCCTATCCCCAAATACCTCCATTCTCCTCTGCAGGCTGTCTTGAAATGGCAACCTGTTTTGCAATCCTTCTCGAAATGGCCCTCTCAAAGTGTTTTGTCACTTCCTGTCACTATTTTGAGAGAGATTGCCATGAAAACAAAAGTATTTAGGCCCGAAATTGGGAGTGTATGGGCACCCTGAAAATTAGCCCCTGGCCTATTTTCTATTCTTGATCTAGACAAATGCTTTATAATGAATATAAGCATAATGAAGCAGTATCTTAAACACAAAAGTTGCATAAAGTGGCTTTAATTCAGGTAACATCCCTAGCTTTGAATTTAGTTCTGTGCTTCTTATGCACTGGCACATTCTGAGACGTAAAAGCTTTTTTCTTTCTCTAAGTCGAAAGTCACAGATCCTTTCTCCACCAAATCTTGGTGATATCTGTCTATCTCTGCAGCTTTCCCTGTAACAGAATGAAGAACAGAACCTTGGGAAACCAGGTAGCTTCCACCACTATGCTTCCTCCTAAGTCAGATACTATGGTGCCCTTTTGGTGGATGGAAGTCACCAAACCACACAAATATTTCATCAAACTACAAATTACAGAATTCTGTAGGATGGAGTCATGGCAGTTAAGAGTGGTATCTAACTTTGATAACTCTGTAGTATAGATATACTCTTAACTCTCCAAGTGGAAGGAATACATACATAATACTGACTTGCCAAGGGAAAAACAATCAAAATGGAGATCTGAAAGCAGTTAAAAGAAACCAGTGCATACAGTTTGCCATGCAGATGGGAGAATAAGGAATATCATCACTCTTTTCAGAAATGATCCTAATGGAATCCTCGTTTATACACAGCCTTATATACTGATCTGCCTAGAGGTTACTGAAAAACCTATTCAAATTCCTACTAGTGCTATGCGTCATTTCTTCTGTGATACCACTGCTAGGTTTCTAATTAGATTCTTGGAAATGTCCATAATTAGACTACATTGGTCATGTTACAATGATCAAATCTCTTCTTAACAAGCTCAGATATGAACAGGCTTCATACACCCACATGCAGCCACTTTATTCTTCCTTGCAAGCAAGTGAAAAACAAGCTAGAAAGTCACAGCTTCCTGTTATATTTGGACTGGGAACTACAGTCAAAAGATTTCTGTCAAGGCAGAATATATTACCTAGCTTTGCATTCTAATTTGTTTAGAAGGCATGATCCACAGTTATAAACTGCAAACACGTATGAAAACATCTCAAAAAATGAGAAGATCACTGCAGAAACATTTTTGTTCATGTGAGTGGAAATGAGGATACAATATGAAAAGGAATATCTCATATTAAACATTTAAAAGCAAATTCACTTTTGATAAGCTAAGGATTTTTCAAACTTCAAGCTAATCTGGGAGAGTGAGGATATCTAATTCTTCAGCTCTGTAAATCTGTAAGAACACGCAAACGTTTGCCAGCATATTACTTCACATTTGTCTACCTGAAATTTAGTCCATTATTTGCATTGCTCTGCTTAAGAGGGCTTAAATAAATTAACACATGTCATTCAAATGCCTCATACCACTAAGAATATCTGTGGCCAAAGTCTTGCATTTTTACTTGGCAATGAATCACAATGAATTCAGTGCAACTTACTTCCAAGTAAACGTAGTATCTGGCTGCAAAAGCACTTTTTGGTGATCATGATTTAACTGCTCAAGATACCATAAAATTTCAATGGATTTTAGACAACTGATTTCTTTCAAAGAAGGAGAAAAAAAAGGAATGATGTTCAGCTGTAAAAATACACAAGATTATGTAGAGCTTCAAAGTGTGCCACAAAAGAGTCAGGTTTTGTTTGATTTCTCTGTGAGTGTGTGTTCTTTTTAAAAAGATGGAATATATGTAGTCTTTAGTAAATGTTCATGCTTGGTCAGTCTGACATTTTGGAAGACTGTACTGGCAAAGGTTCATATTGATAAAATGAATATTCTCCATCTTTTACTTAAAGTTGCAAGGCTACCAATCTAGAAGTTATGTTACTGTGAACTGAAATATTTCCATTCAGTGCACCTTAAAACCTCCTACTGAATAAATCAGTACCTTTAAAAAATTTTGTTTTAATGCTCAGAAAACATAAAAAAATAAGAATTTTACAGCTGCATGTTCTATAGTATATCATTTGAATTAAATGGATACACAAATACAGATACATTTCCTCAGACTAGGGGTCTGAAAATTGAAGCTTTAGTGTTCTTTTTGCTCAACATGCAAAAACCAACCAAGATGTTTTAATAACACCAATATGTAATTCCAATAATTTTGACAGTACTCTGCCTTCTTGTTTGTGTTACTACTGGTATTTACAGAACAGCACCTCCTATTTCAATGATTTACAAACTTTTGCTTTCTTTGTTTTTAAATGTGATTGTAAAACTTTTCAAAAAATATTAAATGTAAAGCCCTAGTAATCAGAAAGTGGAACACAACTGAACTAGTAGGTTTGAAGGGCTGACGTTTTAATGCTAATCTAGGTGAACAGCAAAAGCTGGTTCCCCCCACGCACCCACCCACCAACCCACACTGAAAGACTGACAAAATCTCCAAGAGTTTCAACACTATACATACTTCCTTGGAAGTAAATTCCAAAACACTTTCTTGGACCTACTTTTCTTGAAACAAGGGAGGATTCAGGTTCATATTGAAGTTCTGATTTGTAAGGTTATTTCAAAAGCAGAGCCTTCCCATCACCCTCATGGGTCTGTAAAGCCCTTCACATTTCATTCATACACACACACACATCTCTCTCACAGGCAAATATAGATGTGTACAAATGAACACACTTCCACCAACATAAAACACACAGCTATTACTATACATAGTTTTTCTGACTTCCCTGCACCTCTCTTTACACACAATACTGCTCAGCAGCCTACCCAACCTCCTTCTATAACTGCAAGCTTCCCTCTCCCAATATTCTCCAGCTTCCTTCTGTGCCCATACTATGCTCCAGTTTCCCCTTGTTTTTCTATCTGCCCCCTCTCATCTTTTCCATCCTTCCCACCACAGCATCACAGTCCAACCACCCAGCCCAGCCCATCCTTTCCCTTTCCTAAAACAAAAACATCTTCTGCTCTTGCAGAAACACTTCCACTTGTGTTGCAGCAGAGGCCCTCTGCTGGCAAGAAAGGGGGAGAAGGAACAACTCGCTGCCTTCATATTGAATGGCTGTGGCTGTTTTCCTATTAAAACTGGAGTACTGAGCTTTTTCAGAGTTTCAAAATTTTCTGCACACCTACATTGCTCAAGCTTCAGGGGTTTTTTTTTATGATCAGATTCAGTCTGGCAAATTTCTAGTGAGAAGCATTCTACTAATGTATTCTGATATAGATTCTGCTTATTATCCTCTTAATCTCAAGGGGTAACCTGATCTGTAGACGTTCAAGGCAGCTAATTGGTTTTGAGAGACTACAGATGTCAACGCTACGTTCTTGATGCTTACTCATGGAAATATTTTAGTATAAGGTCTGATAAACTTACCATACAAAATTAGATTGAACACTTGTTTTCAAACCAGAAACTGAAACAGGATTTTAACGTAGGCCAAACATCATGCAGTTGACAGTCCACTGTCCTCTATTATCTGCTGCAAATTACTGCCTACAGATGTAATTTGTGATATGCACCCAATGGAAGAGAAGTGAATGGAAGGAAATATTTGCTTCTTCTCACTATGGTAACTCATTTTCCAATTTTTCATTTAGCTTATGTCTTACACTAAGTGCCAGCAGAACTCTCTATTTGAAGGCATTATTCCTCCTAGTGACCATCGTCCCATGTGGCTTTTATGGCTTTTTACAGTCTCTGAAAACAAGCACCTTTGCCTGTGATTATACCAGTGAAAGACATGAGCTGGAAGGAACTTATTATCCCCATTTATACTCCCAAGTGTTCTGCAGCCAACTTTAATTGTTATTTAATGATTATGCCTGCCTCCAAAAAGATCAAATGGTGTTTGCAAGAAGGGTGGGAAAAGCTAGGGGAAGGAATCAATAGTTCTGCCTTTTTCCTTACAGAGACAAAACTGACATTTCTTGAAGCAGCTACAGTACCATTAGCAGCATATTTTTAAACTTCATACAATTAGGTCTGAAAAACAATGGAATTCACTTCTTTGTTCTTTGCTCAGTGTGTGTAACCCACTGTTAAGGATGCATTTCTCACCTGGTCTTCTTCTCCACCACCTTCTTCATCATACTTCAAAATGTTGTCCCTTACATCATCTTCAGGGTCAATGAGCAATTGTTTGGCTTGGCGCTCCTTATCACGCCGTTTCATCCAAACCACAAACATAAGGACTAGAACTACATGAGATGGGTTAGAACAGAGGTAGGCAGAGAACATTAACTCCTCCTCACATTACTGCTTGTTTTAAAAGACGCATGAAACCAACACATTAAGTATTAAGTCTGATCTGGTCATTATTGCTTCCTACGTGTGTCTCAGAAGACACAAGCAGAGAAATGAGAAGAAAAGGACTATATGCAAATGTATTGTCTAAATGCCCAGACAAATGATACAGAATTGTGAACCTGGTCCACTGTAAAAGGAACATGCAGAGTGAGGCCAGAAAGTGAACCTTTACAATAGTTTAACCAATTATTCAGCATTCCTTTAGTGGAAATGTTGTGCTGTAACATCCGTCAAATCATTTCATAAGCTACAGCAGGTGTAACATGTTTAAACCAAGTTATCAAATATTGCAGACTGTGAGATATACATTACAGTACCATGATCCCACCTATCTTAGCTCAGTTGTTCCAGCCATACATTATTTATTTTGCCATCTATCCATTTATTTATTTCCTGTGCTCTGAACACTTGAGAGCCCTTGGGTGGGTCACAGTCTAAAAACAAAATCCACACAATTAAGCATTAAAATTCTGTTTGGGATTGAACACTAATGGATGATTCAGAGTTTAAAGCAGGGCCTTTTATTCTGCAATGCTGCAGTGAGGGAGCACAATTCCTAAAAGGGTAGCCATCTTTGACTCTTCATGGTTTTAAACCAGTGGTGGGAATCAATCAGACCTTTAGATGAAGCTCACTACAGCAGTATATACCCCGCAGGTTTTACTGGACTCCAAATCCATGTAGTGTTACCCTGCACAGCCAGTGGTGAGACATGCTGGGAGCTGCTGTCTAATAACATCTACATGGTCATAGGGTTCTCTCTCTTTTTAAACATTCAGTTAAAATCTTCCTATTTCACTAAGCTTTTCAACTAACTTTAGGCCAATGTTCATCCTTGGAAGAAAAAGGCTATAAGGCTGTTGTGAAGAGATGTAAATGCTAGGTGTGCATTTACTTATTCTGGCTTGTTTGCATTTGATTTCATTTCTTGTCCACCTGCCCTTTGGGTATAGTTGTGATGCAAAATGACAGGCAGACTTTTCCCCTCATGTGGAGGTCACCTCTCACGCTTGCAGCAGTGCCTGACAGAAAGAGCAAAACAGATGAAGGAAAGGAGAACACCTATACCAGAATATGTCCTTAAAAGTGGATCGCAGGTTTGCCAGAGGGGACGGTAGCATACTCTGCTGTCTCCAAACATTGGTGTCACTGGTGATCCACTTACTCATAACAAAGAGCCTGTTCTTTGGTAAGCATATCTATTGAAATATACGCCTTTGCGGCATATTTTAGAAGACACTAATATACGATTGTAAAAATCACTAGAAGACTTACTGAGTAATATGATGATGCAGAGAAGAATTGCAATGATTGCGCCTGTGCCCAGTCCTGCACCTACAATCCTGTCTGCATCTGTACAATCTCCATTTAAATCACATTGGCAAACCTTCACCTTCAGAATAGAAGTGCTGGACATGGGAGGGTTTCCAGAATCTGTTATTATTATTGGAACATCATAGATTCCAGCCTCAAGGAATTTGATCTTTAAGGCCAATTGAGCACGATCACCTGAATGAGAGAACAAAGTAAGCAAACATGCTTTGCTTAGGTAGCCATGAAAGAAATGGAACAGTTTTCTTCAAGGATTACTTTCAGAACTTGTACCTCATGTTACTTGAGAATGTACTTGCATTACAGGGGGAGTGATGCTCAGTCTTCCATTAAGTTATAAGCATGTAAAAAACCCAGAGAAATGTTTATTCCAGTCCCCTGGGTCAAACTTCCTCATGTCAGAAATCACCTTATATTGTTTGGATTATGAAATTTGTGAGGTGGGTAGGAACAAAACTGAATCAGGAGGCACCATGCTTCTAAACTGTACTTAATTTAACCCAACTTCATTACTCCCATTAATTACTCCATGTAGAGATACAATGATGTAGCTCCAGAATAAAATAACTACACAAAGGTGGAGATAGCTGTTCATCTAAAAAGAAATGCACATTACCACTAATACGAATAATGGTCCAGTTTTTCTTAACGCTGGGTGGAGAATTTGGCAGCTCAAAGGCAAATGGTCCGGCATTTGGATCAATGTCATCATCTATTGCTGTGATATTTGTTGCATTGGGCTGTAAAGTTTCACAGGTTGTAGCTTCTTGAGGATCCACTCGAGGAGCATTATCATTGATGTCAAGCAGATATATCTGAAGTGTACCAGTCCCACTCATTGGGGGGATTCCTTTAAGGGCAAGGGACAGTAATATAAGCTTCTATTGTAAAAAATGGACTGCAGACATTAATGCCTAAATATAAGCACACAAATTACAAGTGAATATACATTAAGGTAATGCAAACTAAATATTGAATGTCTCTTTCTGACTTCAAAGAATAACCACGTGACATATAAAAATAAATTAGGAGCTGAAACTGGAAAAGAAGGGACACTTACAAAAGATTTCAGCAAACTGCAAACAGTAGCTTTATGACAACAATTTTCCAGGTGTATGTGCACATGCACCCATTCAGAGCAAGGACAGGGAACTCTCACTCTGAACCGTCTTTGTAAAGTCATCAATTTAACAAGGAACACAAGAATTTTATGCTACCTGAAATGACTTAAGTAAGTTGTTGCACAGCACAATCTAATGCTATGTTTATCATCTGGTTCACAACACGATTTCTGGAATCACTCATATTTAAGAGGTTCACTTGGCAATGGACCTCTTAAAAATGGCGCAGAAACAGCTGCTACCACTGCAGTGATGAGCCAAAAGAAAAAAGTCTCAGTGTTTTAGAGACCCCCACTGCCTCAATTTTGTACTCAAAATGATCATCCATAAGGATTCAGTACTGCCCTACTCAAAATTAATAAACACAGAAATAGAACAAGTGAGAAAAGTATGCTCATGGGTAAATATTTAGGAATAGAATTACGCATTTTAAAACAATCTCAACCTTTTTCTAAAGAACGAATCCAAACACCTTTTGCCTCACTGTAAAGTAGTATGTTTTACAGGGATCAAGAATACAATAGTAAAAATTCCAGGCATTCCAGTTCCAAATACCTAAGAACATTGGGCTTAAGAATGTATTTCACATCTTTGAAAGGTTGGCTACTCCATTTGATATGATGTTTAAAGGTATTTAATACTCCTAGTCAAGAGCACTTGAATAACTTTTCTGTTTCAGTCCTTGTGCTTTCTCATAAGGGAACAGCTTTTGGTTATCAGAAAGGTGTTTCTAGCACCACTAGACTCCCCCAGGGTACAATTAACTAGGGCAGGGTTCCCTAGAGTGTGGTTCCTGAAGGTGAGTGTAAGGGTATAATGGATATTTGATCTGTCTACTAATGGGAAAGCAAGGGAGAAACTCTCAGAGTAGCAATGCAAAACTAATGAAAGCTAAGAAATAAGCAGTATAAAATAAGTTCAGATTGCTGTTGGAAGGGTAACCCTGAGACTGTAGTACTGACAGAGACAGGAACCAATGCATTCACTACATTTTTATATTTAACATGCTCATTCCATTTTATAATTTTAAAATAGGAAAGAGAACACGAGATCTGGACAGTGATTACACAGCTATTGCGAAAAAGATGAAAAAGACTTCAGTACTAAAGATCTAGTTAAAACACTGAACGTACAATTGTGTGTGTATGCCTATTTACAAATCAATAAACGATTCTGGATACAAAAATCTTTGCTTAGTTTATAACTAGATTATGATTATTAATGATTTTTAGAAACAAATGGATTCAAGTGGGGGAAAAAATGACTGCTTCATACATTCTTCCATGCATCGCCACTGCTGCAGTTGTTCCAGACATCAAGCAGAAGGTGACAAAGTCTCCTGCTTCAGGTAACTCTTATGACCAGGAACTGTAACCCTTATGACTAGAAATGCTGCAGAAGGACAACCATTCCTACGCCTCAATAAGTATAGCTGTTTGCTCAAGGATAAGCTTCTCAACCAAAGGGTGACAGTAGCACCCTTCTCCTACGCTGCTTTTGAATTTCATATAACAAAGAAGAATATGTGGACATTTTGAATGTGTTGTGAATGGGAAAAGCCTTTTTAAAAAAATTCCCTGAGGACATTTTTCTCTCTCTCTTTAGAAAGAGATGGAGATGACTGGAAGAAGAAGGGGACAAAGAATTGCTGAAAAGCAACAGAGTGATAGCTTCCTAAGAAATGCAGTAGATAATGAATATTATGACTGCCAACTTGTCAGTTTTTCTAAAATATTTCTCATTGAGAATAAGATATTATTCTTTTTGTGGTTGTTTATTAAAAATAATAACTATCAGCCATGAATGTAAGATTCTGATCTTTATTGTGAAATGCTGTTAGAGGTGCAGGGGGTTTATGGTTTTTATTGCTAAATAAAGGTTTTTGTTTGCTGCATCATTCCTGTATATGTGTATTTCTTTTTAACATTCTTTTTCAGTGGGTGGATGGATAAGAAATGTGATTTTCAATCGGCTCTTCTAGACTACTGCAAAGAAAATAGAACTCTTGCATCAGAGAGCCTTGTATATTAGCAGTTAGCATCTCTTCATGTCATCTCCAGATTCTGTAAAAGGTTGTAGGCACTTTAGTCAATCACCATGCATTTCTCATAAAACTGGGCAACTTGCCCAACCAACATACAGATTTCTTCTGTACCTTTCCTATGAGTTCCAGACTTCTTCTTCTTTTCTAAAGAAACCCTGTTCAGATAATCTTAATGAAGCTTAATGTTTTCCCCTGCCCCCCAAGCAGAAAGGGGATGGAATGGTCACGGAACACAGTACAAACCACAAGTATACAACCATAGAATTCCTCTTTTTTTTTTTGTTGAGCTATATCAAGGATTTTTTTAACCGCTCTTCGGGTGGGAATCAAATGTTGCTGCTGCTGGTGGGTACTACCACTGAAGGTTCTGTGTTAACACAGATGTTCTATGTTTGTTTAAAAAAAAGCTTGAAAACTACAGCAACAAACAGAATGGCAGTAGTAATATTTAGTCCTTATGTCTACTCACAATTTGCATTAGTTATATAATATACTATAACGTACACTATGGGGAGGTGATGTAGTGCCTTCCTCCCTTAAAAAACAACTAATTTTTCAGTAGCTGTTGCCAATCTATGGCAAATCACAGATCTCTTGATCATGTTAGAATGTGCTACTTTGGTGAAAAATGGAACTCAATCAACCAAATGATAAATCTCTGAGACATACCATTGTCAGAGGCAAGGAAAGTAGCATTATACATGTTATGTTTGACATGTGGGGACTCTCTGTCCAAAACACCAATTGTTGTTATCTGACCATTAATGGGATCAATCTTCAGCCAATTTGCAGGATCTGAGAGTTTTGAGTACCTGTAAAAACGTTAGCATAAAATACTGGGTTAACTTCTAGTGTGCTATATAAATGCACAGCAAAACCACAGAGAGACCTAAGGCATACAAACTAATCCCAAGATGTGTATAGCTACAAGATGATTTTCTGCAAGAAGCTACTGAACAGAGTCTCTTTGTAATGTATTCTTAGGCACATGTATTGGTTGAAAGCTGTAGAATATTTAGAAGTGCTGCCGTGTAAGCATTATGTAACTATTTTACATCAGTGTTTTCAAGCAGTGCTACATTACTGCTTGAAAAATAAGCATCATGAGTTACTAAAATATATAATGTAGATATATATACACTACCCATGTCTGTTTTAAAAGGAATACTACTTTGGAGATACTGTTTAAAAGTGATGAGAGCTCCAAGCTTCAAGCAGCATGGGAAATGCTGAAAGTGCCACTAGCTCTACACCTCCTTTCAAAACAGAAACTCACTCAAACTGAATCCAACTGAAAGCCAGTGTAATGGTTTAAGGAGTTAATGGGAATTAATGTTTCTGGCAAAGACAAGTGAAGCTAGAATCTGGAGTTGGGATAAAGCTGCGATAATAAGAAAGAGAAAGTCTGACAGAAAGGAGGGGTAAAAAATGTTTAGTATGCTTAAAGCATTCTTCCTTGTAATTATGAATGTGTTCGGGTTTCTCCTTCAATGCATAAGAGCATGCAAGCAAATCTTTACCCCACAGTTTATTTTCTGCTTTTCTGAAATATTCTTCGACAGTCTGACCTGATTAACTAATGCCATGACTGTATCCTGTCTGGGACCAGAGTATCCAGGGCTTGCTGCTGCCTCTTACTCCTTTGCCTTGCAAAAGAACAGGTAAGTCACGCAAGAGATATATCATTGGACAGGCCATCAGGATACAATGTTCTCTTTAAAAACCCTTGTACAGCTTTCGATGAAGGGTGGAGGTATTCTGATGCGCAGACTAAACAGCTGTTAGGGATGGCTGGAGATAATGAGGACATTCACGTATCTGTCCTAGAATTTCAACCCACTTAGGTATGAGATATTCAAGCAGACTTTAGACAGAAGGCAGACTAATTAGCAGGAAGCTTCATCTATTTAAAGTTAATCCATTTTGATCTAGCTATACCATTCAGGCCCAAGACAACAAAAGAGGCCCTTGCAATGAAAATGAAGCACTTTGGGCCATGCCATTTCCCATCACTATCTCAACTGTGATTTCTACTCAGGGTTTGGGCATATGGAGAAGCTGGAATAAATACAGCAGGGAAAACTGCTTCTTACACTTTCCAGTGAGTGCCAAGTCACAAGACTAAAGAACAAGGGCTGAAAATGAGGTAGGGACAGTTGTTATTGTGTGCCTTCAAGTTGTTTCCAACTCATGGTAACCCTAAGGCAAACCTATGACGGGGTTTTCTTGCCAAAATTTGTTCAAAGGGGGTTTCCCTTTGCCTTCCTCTGAGGCTGAAATAGTGTATCTTGCCTAAGACCACTCAGTGGGTTTCCATGGTGAGGGAAGACCTTGGAATAATCACTTTTTTGGATAACCGCTCTAAGAATTCTAACCGTAGTGGCCATGCTGACTGCTGGATTCTGGGAGTGGCAGGTCCAAAAAAGTAACTTTTCTAATCTCTGGGGGGAAATAAAGGCAGAAGATTCTCACAGTTCTAGGCAAACAAAAGAGTAAAACAGACATATGTATGCTACCTTGAGTCCCAATTTTGGGAAAATGGTGAGGTAAATAAAATTATTAGAAATACTACTACTAACAACAATAATACTCTACCTCAGAGTGGTTTGTTGCATGTATCGATCTGGATCCTGAGCAGTGAAAGATGTTAAGACATTACCAGCAAGCAGCCCTTCCTCTTGACGCACAAGTTTTGTGACTGGGACAAAAATTGGGCTCTCATTCACATCAATAACTGTAATGGATACAGTTGCTGTTGACTGAGGAGGATGCTGAATTCCTTTTGCCAAAGGCACTTGGTTTTCTGCAGCTACTGTCAGTACAAACATCCTATTGGTCTCAAAATCAATAGGCTAGCAGAAAGAAAATGAGAAATATGTTAGCTGCATTAGTCAAGGTCTACAGACTTTTTCCCCTCCAACATTTTAAGCACATTTCCTGTAGAGCAAATGTATTGGGATTTGGGATGGATGAGAATGTTATCCCCATGGGGTTTTGTTACAAATTTATCCAAACTCACATATATTTTCATCTTTAAGATGGAGAAGAACTTGAGAAACCAAAACTGACATGTTTGTGTATACAGGACCAGGACTTTTGAGTACTTCACTCTTAATCCTGTGTACTCAACCATATAAGTGCTGCATTAAGGTCAGAGCTTTTTTTTTTTTTGAGTCTTGTCATCTTTAATAGTGATATGGCAGGCAGGTGTAACATGATCCTCTGATGGCTGGGAAAAGCTGTACCTATTAAATGTGGACAGCGCAGGTGGGAAATAATTTCAGTTCAGTTCACTTTGCAATCTTCTTTATAGTCAGGGGACAAAGAACATGGGGTGTTTTTTGAAAAAAATAATGCAGCAGAAAATGAACATCATAGATTTTCCTATCCTGCCTGGGGTAACCTCCTTTATTTTTCATATAAGAGTAAATCCACAGTTTCTTGATATAACTGCTATCTTTAGGGAGTTATAACAGCAGGTATGTGCTCTGCCCAGGAAATTATGACTGAATATTACAAGCTTTCTGCATTTGGCCTTTTTGGGGCTGCTGCTTGGCTTTATCAAGAATCATTCCCATTGACCTTGAGCTCATTGATACTTCAGAATTATTGTGCTATTATTATGCTTTAACTGCCATGGTTCTGCTCTATGGAATCCTGGAACTGTCAGTTTAGAGAAGAGAATTTAGAGTTCTCAACCAGAGAGCTCTGAGAGTGATCTGACTTTTATGATAGGGGGCAACCTCCTCCTGCAGAAGTACTACAGGAAGATATTCTATCTGTGAACTCTAGGAGGACCCTCCCAAGAAGCAGCCAGAATTTTGCCACTGTTGACATACCATTGAAGAAGACAACAGAAAAGCCAGTGGTTTTTTGTAAATAGAAAAAAGCAACAGAAGAACACTACAACTGTAAGCCTTTCTCCATAACCTATGAAACTTTCCCTAACCCATAAAGCCCTTAAGGAGTTTATGTCAGAATGTCTTCCTTGTCTCAAGTTCAGGCAAGCATCCTAACAAACAGGCCCTGCTTGATTTTGAAAGTCACAATGAGCCTACCTGCTCTTGAGTATCTGATCAAACTCCAATGGCTCTGGAATTTGGTTCCATACTTCAACTAAAGATAAACAAGAAACCTATTGCACAGAATTGGGTTTGGTGGACTCCCTCAAGTGACCAAAAGAAAAAGCTCAAGCCTCTACAAAGAACAAAGCAAACAGGGGTTTTCCATTTGTAATGCTTACTCATGTACTCAATGTAGGAATATGCAGCTCAAAATTAAAAGTTACAGAGAATTGTAATGTTGGCTCACAGCATGCTTTAAGATAATGAAACATTCTAGAAAAAAATTAGATGGTTGATTCACAGTTCCAGCACTGACTGTGGATATTACGGTAAAGAGGAGATGAAGGAACTTTACTAAGGCAAACAGATATGCTGCTGGAACTTAAAACACCCACAACTTTTAATAGTAATAGGTGTTAGAGTGGAGGCTCAGCATGGGGCACTGAATGACTAATGTGTAACTGGAGTCCCTCATCCCAGTCCACCTGCTGGGACAAACCTGCTGGGAGAAACTGGGATCCCTAATGAATCCCAAACCACTGTTTGGTACTCCTTGATACATGGGAGTGAAACATATTCAACAGCCTGTGAGCTGGATTTGTCCCTGCAGACTTTCACCCCAAGTTTCCTCAAAAGTAGAGAGACAGGCACACAAGCCCTGTTCCCACTCTAGCTCACCGTCAAAACCACCTGCAACCAAGTCATGACAAGAAGAGATATACAATAAAGCCAGAGGAAAGGCAACTGATAGCATCCATACTACCCTTTGATTCCACATGCCAAATTATGAATCAAAGAAAGGAAGGGAAGAAAACCACAGCGATGCCTTTAAACTTTCTGGGTGGACCAAAGAGAGAACATCTTTACTCAGGTTCACTCAGAGATCTTTGTCTCACCCTGGTCAGGCTAAAGGAAGGACTCACCCTGGAGCCTCAGACAGCTGCAGAGATCCCAGGAAAAGATGTTGTACTGCTGGAAGAAAGATGGCAGGGTATCCTCTTTTTTCTGCAATGGGATGTCGATTTAAGAACGAGACTCCTGTTTTGCTTGACAACAAAATCCTAGTATGATTTCTATGACTTCTTACATGTAAGAAAAAGCTGTTGGCTGTGATGAGGTTTCTAAGATTGCACTGCAGTAATGGATCAGAGAAGTATTCAGGATTCTTTTCCCTTCCTAAAAAGAATTAACCCAAGTAGTACTTCGATAACTACCAACTAAATTAGCCAGTCTACTCTATTATTCCGCATCATATGACATTCTGCATTTTATACTGCAAATACTGTAATTGTGAATCAGTATTCTGTTTCTGTCTCATTTTAGCATACATAATTTAGCTTTTTAGACAGTCTTTGTTTAAACAGAGTCAACTGAATTTCTGTGTGGGCTTTTAGAAAGTCGAACAGAGAAATAGCCCTGAGCATTATTTTTTCAGCAGAAAAGAACAATAACTTTTAAAAATAACAAAATAATTAAGTGGTTAGCTCTCATCTCCAAGATAATCTGTAAAAGAAGTTGATGAAACTATGAAAAGGAGACAATCTCCTACCTCTGGTCACCACTGGCATAAAAGCCCATTCCAACATTTAAAGGCTCACGTTAATTAATCTGAATGACTAGATCAGATCATTCAAGGTTTCCTTGTCCTTCATAAACCAGGGGGAACTTCTGGAATTCTGAAAGCATTGTTAATACTCTTACAAAATGGCTGCCCCAGGAGGGCTTGCTCCTTCATAAAAGCGTTACTGTGGTGGTTATAAAAGCCAGAAAACCCTTTCCTCATAAAGCATGCTGGGGCAGTGAAAAGAAAGTAGTATGTCCAAGAACCTAAGTACATGGCATAGTTGAGTTCTGAGCTTCAAAACATGAACATTGTTCCTTCAAACCCATTGTTTTCTGGTCCAAAAAACATTTCAAAAAGGAAGCTTTTTAAAGAAAGGAAGCTAATAAACACTGGAGATAAATTATTTGTCTAAGAAACAAAGCACAAGATAGTTGCAAAATATAACTGTAATTGCTCAACAGTGCACTTCTCCCATAAAATACAGTTAAATATCAATGTCACAAAAGTTAAATTGGTTGTGAAAGTACAAGTATATGCGCAGAGAGAAAGAGATGCAAAATATGCACCCAGATATTACAAATATTATTCAATGTCTAAAGATTTCAGGACAAAATCTGATACCTTAAGAGGTGAAGGTAATGCAGGGATAATGGCAGACCTTTTTGTCGTGGCACCCAGATGTGCAACTCTTTTAAGAATTATACTCAGTTTGTTCCTTCTCTCTTTTGAGTTTTAGGAGGGCGCCTTTTTGTGGCACTCAATTTCTATTCATTTTTTAAACTTATGTGCTGTGATTTTTTTTTTAATGGCTGCTTATGTGTTTTTATTTGGGAAAATACCTTGGGAGCAGTGTTCAACCCTCTCCCCCTCCTGCCAAACCTTCTACAGTAATTAAAGTAAGAAAAATGGGAATCAACGGGGGGGGGGGAATCTGAATGTATTCTGAGTAGCTGTCTTCACAATTTACGCATGACTAATGCTGCTGCAAATAGGGTTGGTAAAAGTCTTCTGTCCATATTTATAGGATGCTTTGGTTCATTTTGGTCCCTGCTTGCTCACAGGACTTACACTTCCACTGGAACAGAACAAGTGGTACTGCAGGCTTGCAATATCTACCAGCTTAGTTTCAGGCAACCAGACAGAGACGACTGAAAGAAGTTCTATCTCATTTTCTGACAGCTATATGTTGTGTGGTTGTATTTGTAGTTTTTCAAGTCATTTTGACTTATGGCCATGCTATGGCAAACTTATCACGTGGTTTTCTTGGCAAGATTTGTTCAGAGAGGGTTTGCAATTGACTTCATCTGAGGCTGTGAGACTGTGACTTGCCCAAACCCAGTAGGTTTCCATGGCACAGTGGGGATTTGAACTTTGGTCTCCAGGTCCTAGTCCAACATCCAAACTGCTATACCATGCTAGTAAGTATGCCACTAGTAACCAGCACATTGGCAATGGAGGACTATTTACCTTCTGGGCCTAGTGTCAAAGCAAGGATGCCACTGTTTATAGTATATATGGGAGTTTGGAAGACATCTACGGTCACTAAATAGATTTTTTTTCACTAGGTACCTTTCTGTATATCCAACTGAGCCTGAAGCTCCTACCTAGCACATCACGGTCTGGACAATTTCTCATTTTTCTAGGATTATAAGAAAAGTCCCAAAAGTATTTTCACACCAACCACAGCTTTCCCTCTTTGTTTTGTTTAGAGGATTCTGGTGTAGTTAAGGATGCTTTCTATAACATTTCTTTTAGATCAAAATCACATAGTGGCTTCTTGGGCAGAAGAACTGCTGAAAATATTTTTCCCTCTGCACTGCTTATGATGCTAAAATCAGACACTTTTTTCATGGAGACTGGTGAAGGATTGCCTACCAAATACAATGCAGCTCCTTCAGAAGTCATTAAACTGGATTAGAACTAATAAGGGCTTAGTGCTTCTCTGGGGAGTTTCTACCACATTCAATTTATTTACCTACTTTTACCTTTTTTGCCTCTATTCTGACAGTTTTAAAATAAAGAATTTAATTTGAAACAAACTGAGCTGTTTCAAGTAGATTATACTCTTGAGGCCCTAACTGACTTCTCTTTATAGAGGTTTGGTTTAATTTCAGCATCTCTGTTTTGTTTTCCATTTCAGGGCATTCTAGTTTGTAACCGTGAGTGGATCATTTGTGCATGAATACAAAGCACATCATCATGTGCTTCTTACTGGCAGAATCTCATACAATTGGTACCTTTGGAAACTGCAATTCTGGAGTCTGGAAATGTCTAGAATGACAGTTTTTCTCTCCTATGTCAAACCTCACATTCTAGTGAAATAAACGGCTTTATTTCCCATTGATTTTGGTAATTTGGATCTTTATTCAGAGAGGTAATCCAACATGTGATTCTGACAGTCAGACTTTTTTTCTTTGTTTAAAGTTAGTTTTGTTCTAGTCATTCTGAAATTGTTGAAGCTAATTGTAAGAGCAAAATAAACACACCTGCAGGCACAGGTACTGCTTTAGCTCTTTCATGGTCATTCTCTTAATGGTGGAAATGAGCTGATAAGAGGAAATGCTTGTGGGGTGAGAATAGATTATTGTGGGGTATCAGTATGCAGGAGGTTAGGTTCACCTTCCATCGTCCACATTTTCTATCTTGTTTTTAAAATCATGTCCCCACTATCTCTTTTATATGTCAAGGTGGAAGATTTAGTTTCTAAGAAACAGCTCTACTGCTGTCACAAGCAGTTTGAGTCAAAGTACTGTACCTGAGTGTATAGCTGACTTCAGAGAAATGTAAAGTCCTGTCGAATGACAGAACCTCAAGTCCAGAAAGGTCTACAGATGCATCAGTTCCATAATTTTTTCCCAAGTTAGGGTCTTGCCCACATCAACCTCTTATGATACCTTATAATCCAGACTTTAATCCAGCCTTCCCCAATGTTGGTGTTGTCCAGATTTCTTTTTAACTTCCACTTCCATCACTCTTAACCAACATACCCAATGGCTAAGACTGCTGGAGTTGCAGTCTGAAAAACCTGGCAGACAACAGCTTGAGGAGCAATGTCCTAGGGCTCTTCCGCACTTTGTGGGGGAAACGGGGCATTCCATTACTCACCAGACTGGTACGCTCCCCCAACGATCCATGACGATCCAGAGCAGCACACGCCCGCGCTATCACACTCTCCGGAGATGAAAATGGAGGCTTCCGGTTGGTGGAGGCTCTCCATCAACCGGAGAAGCTCGCCAGCCGGAAGCCCGCCCCCGGAAGATCTGTAGCCTCGTGCTGGTGCGAGCCTGCAAATCTACACTTAGGGCAGCGACGGACTGGGGAGCACCAGGCTATTGAAAGTCCTCTTTTAATCGGTCTTTCAATAGCACAGGGAACCACCAGTTCTGGGCGTTCCGGAGCGGGCTGAAGTACGGACAAACATTAAGCAGTCCGGACCCAGTCCGCCCCCAAGTGTAAACCTCCTCGCTGGAGGACGTGCTGCCCCGTTTTAAATATAAAATGCAGAAAAGGCCCTAGTCAGTTGCTTGTGCAAAAATCAAGATCAAAGAAAATGAGACACACTGAGCTCATGGACTTTTAATGTGTCAATCTAGGTCAATCTGACTTCTTTCCTGCAAGAAACAATGCTAAAATATCTCCTCAAAATGAGCTAAACATCTTTCAGTGGACTTCGGATGAGGTAAAGGATACAGAACTTATTAAACTAAACAAAACTTAGGGTGAAAATTTTACTGAACAACAATCCTATGCAACTCAAAAGCCTGCTTGCTCCTATTCTAAATGAAGGAAGAAGAAATAGTTTTATCTGCCTTGTACTTCCACCTCTCTAGGGAACAGTGACAGTAACCACCACCTAAAGAACTTTTCATGCTGGGAGTGAAAACTAGAGCTGCTTAAAAAGTTTTGATCTCTTGCAAACAGAAATGGATAATATGCTCCTTTGAACAGTCTATCCAAATTCTTAAAAATTGTATAATCTAGAATGGCACTACGAGAGCATGCAGGGAAGCTTCTAAAAGATGAATGTCACCCTTTCAAAAGAAGTAGGATATACATACATTCTAATATCTGCCCCTAATGTGTCTTTTGGATTTAACAGCAGGAGCTTTTTAATATTCAGTTCACTACCATTCATCTCCTTCTGCTTAATTTGGCAAATTATATTATCACTTACCTTTACAACAGTTACCAACCCATCATTGCTGTTTGGATCAGTAAGAATGGTAAACCGGCCTGTGGGATCCCCACTAGTCATTCGATACATTGCGTTCCAGGCAGGAGTGTGGGGCTGATCCTTATCAGTCACTGTCAGGTTAGCTACTATAACATCCACTCTGTTTTCAGGAACTTCACCATAGAACTGAAATCATAAGGCACACACTACATTATCTGCAAGCCATGGGGCGTATTAGCACTATCTCATCATCATCATCCCACCATTACATGGAGGGTACAACATGTATTCCCCTCAATTCATTCCCACCTGAAGAATTGTTAAATCTGTTTGAATACCAGTGCAATCCTATACATTCTTACTCTGGTTTTATTCAGATCAGAGTGCCTCCCAGGTGGGGATTGGATGGCACCTTTAAATGCAGTCAGTATCTCAGTACAGTTAAACCCCAAAGTGGCAGTATGCTTCTAGCATGCAGCAATGTGAACTATCATCTCAAGCAACTGCTTTTCCTCTCAATGCTGAAATTCAAGATAGCGACCTCTAAGAGGCAGGCATGGTCTTAGTTAAACCACTAAAATCTACTGGATGATCTAAAAAAGCAGGAACATACTAAAATCCAGTTGGTCACATCAGAAAAAAAATCTTTCTTAAATAATGGCTATTCACATCCCTCATCCCCTCTTTTCACCACAGACTTACAGTCACAGCCGTGAACTCTGGAGGATTGTCATTGACATCTGTCACCGTGATGACAGCAGTTGCTGTGTTTGAAAGACCATATGTTGGATTTCCTTCCATGTCTGTAGCTTGAATTATTAATGTATATTGTTGTACTTTCTAAAATAAAAAAGCACAAAATGACACCAACAGGAGTTACAGACAGAGCCAACACTCCAAAAGGACAGCAGGTGTTCAATAAATTGTGCTTTGCTATGCAGCGAGCTGATCACGCTGCTCATTCTTGTTAACATCACTGGAACTGAGGAGTGTTAGATTTGCAACATCAAACCATACTGCACTCTGTGCTTTTGTGTGTGTGTGTGTGTGTGTGTGTGTGTGTGTGTGTGTGTGTGTTTGGGACACCTTATAATCCTCACCAAACAGTAGTATCCCAAATAGCAAAGAAATATCACTTTCCTCTGTTTTTTTCTTTTTTAATGTGGACTAACTTTTAAAAACACAAACATTGTTCAGCAGTTCAAACAAAATCTAAGTTGGGCATTTTTTTAAAAAGGGAAAAAAAAGGTCATGAGAGCCGAGTATGGGAGGGCACATTCTTGGCCAAAGGATTCAAATTGCCAAGGCTTTGTTGAAGGGGAGGCTGAAGGGTAACGGTAGCAGCGCTGTCTCAAAAATCACTATGGAAACCAGTGGAGGCAAAGGGAACAGAGAGTACTTAATGGAAAAGAAACCCAAACCCAAACTATTTTCATAAATGTAAACAGTTTGGAGCTACAGAGAATTTGATCTGTCAACAGTATTGTCAACTTTATTGCTGTTTATTTGGTTAAAAAAACAACAACTTAATCTTTGATACTAAGAATGTGTATTCTCAGATTGTTGTTGGATCTAAGCCATAGCCTAACACTCAGCCTCCTCCTTAAGGAGAGGAATTGCTGGAATTCTATAAATAAAGAGAATATTTTTCTTTCCCAATGTATAGAACAAGGCTTTTTTTAAAAAAACAAAACAAAACTGAGACACCTTAATCATTTTTCTGGTTTTGCTGAAACTGTACATTGCCAGATGTAAATAAAAATTACTTTCTCTACCATTTCTGATTTGGGATTCAGCACTTTAATGCTTCTTAGATGGGTGAGATGATATTACCGCAAAGAATTTACTTCATTTTCCAAGAAAAAAACTGACAAAGATAAGCCATTTTGTTATTACTCTGAAATGTTAGTGCCTTGAGTACTTTACTGATAGTGCTAAAGAATTTTTTTGTGAAAATGAATATTTACAAGAAGAATGACTCTGAGATCCAGCTTTCACCCCTTCTCCTGCTCCCTGAACTCCTTTAAAACCTTATTTCTTGTTAACATTATTCTCTACTTTTTATTTGTCAATGAGATGCAAGGCAACAAACTTGTTTTCCACACAGAAATGTGCTTTCTATATGTATTGAAAAGGTGTATGTAAAGTTATTTATAAACTTCCTTTCACTACCAAGATTATGTTTAATCTTCAAAATAACTTGTTTGGAACCACGTGGAAGTACATACACCTTTCAACTAAGTTTTTAAAAAGCATAAAATGGAACAGGATAATCACGTACACAGAAGTTCAGAAACTGTTAGGGGGAGTAAAACTGGGGTGGGGTATGGAATAATTAAACACACAGGCCTGTATCTAAGTGTTAGTACCCAAACAGAGAAGACCTGCTGAATCAATGGGAACTGAACAAACCAATACTGATTCATTCAGTGAGCTGTATTGGAACTAACAGTTGAATTTAGACCTCAGGGTTTTATTCTAAAGTCCCACATTTTTTTTCAGTACTGAAACATGTGTCAAGGACTACGGCTGAAAGAGATTCAGCATGCATATGTTCTACAAACAGACGGCAGGTATACCGCAGAAAGGTGCTTACAGAGCAAACCGATTAGGGGCAACAGCAGATGTCCTGTTAACTGCGTGAACTTATTTAACATCTCTATTTTTTCCCCTTGTGAACAGATGTGGGAGGGGATGAGAAGGTCTAGGACAACGGCATGCTGGACACTAAGCCCTTTCTCTTCATGCCACAATTCTGTCAAAAATAAACCATATCTAGACAGCAGCCCTGAGGGAGTTTCCACTAGACCCAGAGACCCTTAGCTCCTGGAGGGAAGCATCTTGTAGGGAGAGTGATAGGTATTGGCATTTCAGTGAGCATGTTTTTTCACGGGGGGTGGATTAACACCTTCCACACAAGCGGCAGTGGTAATACTTCTTGCTTATCCCTTAGCTGCTTCTGTCAAAGAAGAAAAAGTGGGATCAGATACAACAAACTGTGAACTGGAAACCACTGAACTCACCCACTGTTCAATGACTGATTATCATTGCTATTGCTACTGGCCAATACAAGAAAATTTGTGCAGTCACCAAGTCAAAAGTGTGAAAGAAGACTGTGTGTGTGCTTGTGGAACAAGCAAATGCATTAGGGCTCATGCTTTTGCAACTTCTGAAAAAAATTAACTGTTTGCACAAAGACTAGTGTAGTATCCCAAGAGGATTCTGCCATATTTTGTATGCCTAAAATGTATATATTAAAGCTTAATCCAGAGAGGGCAGTGATGCTCCTTGGTTAGTAAAAACAGACCAGAGAACAGGAAATCAAGCTCTTCTGGATGCAGTTACACTCTTCAGGTTTGTAGCTTGCATGTAACCTGGAATTTAACCTTGTACAGGGTTGAAACCAGCATGCCACCTGTGCCCAGAATGTGTTTCAGCTTACACTAGTGTTCCTATTCCTGGAGATGTCAGATCTGAAGCCCATTCACACAACACAATGATAGTGTGCTATGATTCCAACTTAACTGCCATGAATTCCATAGCATGATGCCATGGCAATTAAAGTGAAAGACAGCCCTACAACTGTGTGGTGTGAATGGGCACCTGGTTACAGTAACATATGCCTTTGATAACATCCCATGTGGATCAATGCAACATGTTGCATGGGGCTGCCTTTGGAAACTGTTCAGAAGCTTCAGCAGGTCTAAAATGCTGTGAACAGACTGCTGCCTAGGACAGTACTACATATAAATCCCTTGTTGCTATAGCATCACCGGCTACTGATTCACTTCCAGGCACAATTCAAACTGCTGGTTATGAGCTATAATAACTTATATGGCCTAGGTCCCTGAGATTTAAGATACCTGGGAGAGTGTTTTCTCTTGGTTCCACCATTGTCACATCTGGTGAGGAGACATGTGCAACCACTGGATCCAAGCCAAGAACTGCCCCAATTCAACAGAGGATGTGTTACTCTCAGGTAATTCAAAGTGACGGCTATGACCCAAAAAGTCCTATATGGCTTGGGTCCAGGCCATTCGAATTACATCTTTCTATATAATCCTGCCCAGTCTCTAAGATCTTTAGGGTGGCCCTTGTCTCTGTCCCACATATTCACATCCAAATCTAGAAGGAACCTGGGAGAGGGCTTTCTAGGTGGCTGCTTCCAGACAGCAGAACCTTTTCCCTTAGGAAGCTAGGCTGGTCCTCTCCCTGCTCCTCTTCTGCCAGCGGGAAAGGACCTTTTTATTTAGCTTTTGGTGATTAAGTGGTTGCTGAACAACTATTTTAACGAGTGTGTCTGTGTGCTGTATTTCTATTATCAGTTATGTTTTAAATAGTTCTAAAATCTTTTGAATCATCCTCTTTCCAATAGGATAATTTATGTAATTTTATTTTATTATTATTATTATTATCATTGTGGTTTATCTGTACTTTGCTTTAATATAAACTGCAAACTGCCTAGGGGCCAACATTGCAAGAAAGGCAGTATATAAGTAAATAAGTAAAATAATAAATAGATGAACACTGCTGATCCTACCAGTGTGGGAGATGGCTCATGAAAGCAAAGTCTGTGTTGTGATAGCATTAACACCTAGTTTAGTTAACAGTCCAGGAGCGGCTATAATAAGGCCATTTTGGACTGAATGGTAGTTTCTTTAACATACCTAAGGAAAACAGATTGAATCCCTTTTTTTTTTAAAAAAAATGTAAGCCCATAATGACCTGGTAACATTTTTTTACCCCACAAAAAAACAAAATCAGCTCTTAAAGTCTGTATGAAGTTCAACTTCAAAGCCAGATGTTTATTTCAGACAATTTAAAGATCTTTCACTGATGTTTTAACTTCTACACTGTGTCAAGGTATTAAAATTAAAGTGGGATCCTAGAACAGGAAAATATTCTTTCATGAATAAAATTAAAAGGGGAGCAAACAAAACGATTAAGTAAATCTGGTAATAATAAACTACTTTTGGATTTAATAACCTGAAATGAAGTTCATAAAACATAAAGGAAATTACCACTTCATCACTTTTCCAGGAGCTCTCAGCAAGGTTATATTACAGATCTATGTAATTTTACTATTGTTGTTGTTGCTATTATAGTTATGTGTCTTCAAATCAACTCTGACTTATAGCATCCTATTCTAGGGTTTTCTTGACAAGATTTATTCAGATGAGGTTTGCCATTGCCTTCCACACAGACTCAGAGAGTGTGACTTGCCCCAGGTCACCCAATGGGATTTCACTGAGTGGGGATTCAAACTCTGGTCTCCCAAGAATTCCAGTTGAGCACTCAAACCCCTATATCATCCTGATTTCTATCATGGTTATTATCATTATTCCACTCAGCTTGATCATATGGGACCATGGGAACTGTTGTCCAAAAAGATAACTCATCCAAGTTCTGGTCATAACACACGAAGTCACAAGTGCTCCAGGCAATGGCAAATTTTGCAAGATGTAAGTGGCCTGAGACTCTGGCAAGCTAAGCAGAACCTGACCATCCATGTAAATGCCTATGGAGACATATAATGGTACCAGCCCCCTATATGAAGTGAATATTCAAACAAAGAAAGCACAAGATCTGGCTTACCTCTCTGTCAAGTCCAGCAGCAACTGTGATAATGTCGCCTGTTTCGTTGTTGATTGTAAACATGTTTGGGGAAGGGGTGCTTGGGGCCTGTGACAAAATTCTGTATCTCAGCATTCCATTCAATACATTTGGGTCATCAGCATCAATAGCAGTGACTGTCATGACATAAGTTCCTAATGAAGAAACAAATAATCCTTGAGCTTAAACAAACAGTTTACTGGGGTTACCCAAGTTCACCAAAAAGCCCAAAACTTGGTTAAAATATTTACTTCCTCTGACAAAATACTTCAACATTCCTTGTGTTATTTGAACCACACTGCTTTCCCCAAGACTGTTGATTAACAAGGGGCAAGGGAACATGTATTTATAAAATATATCCAAATCCACTTAGTGATGAAAATGTTCTCCTGGCAATCAGGCCCATCTATTTCATAACCCTTTTAATGAAAATATAAACTCACACATTTTTATAGCTGTCTAACTCACTCAGACCAAATTAATGGTGTGCATAAGCAAGAGGGGTGTATACTGATTTTGCAAAAAGGTAATGCTCATCAGTTCAGTATACAAGTCTGTACAAACAAAGGGCATTTCTGTTATCTTTTAGCTCCTTTTATAACGATGACCTTTAAAGCAATGATGACTGTTGATGTGAAATAGTGACACACTCTGTCTTGCAACATCACGGAAGGCAATGTCAATGGGCTGCAATGGGAAAACCTGCTGCTATTCACACAGAGACAAACATCTCATCGTACTCCAGGACAGAAAATGACTGGGATAAAGAGTCTGATCACGGGAACAGAATTGAGAAGGCACCAGGGGAAAAAATGGTGTTTCCTTCTCCTTTCCTTTTTTTTTAATGGGGAAAATTTGGGGGAGAGGTCACTTTATTTGAATGAAAGTGTCAAACAACAGGCATACTGAGAGATAAAGAAAGTTACTGTAAATCACTGGAAGAATCTTTCATTCCACCTACTACATTTGAAGAAAGAACGTAGCATGGGTTTGTATGCAATATGGCTTCAATCTACAACTTCTCCTTTCTCTTCCTATGCATAATCCAGAAGAGAGTTTTGGGGTGTGGAGTGGGAGAAGGGAACAATTTCTTGTTGACAAATGCCTTCCTATTGGCTGACCCATATCAATGGATGAAGTTGATGGCCAACCATAACGGCCAACAGACAGAGGTATAGCTAGAAAGCCCCTCTTTCAAACCACACCTTTTCTGTTAACTTACAAGGCCATTTTGGCTAGCCACATTTCTTTCTTTTGCTGCTCTCCCTCAAAACCTGAAGTATGAGGATAATAAGACTATAATACATCCCCAGTGTAGTATAAATACCCACATGCAGGCCAGCACTGTACAACCACCACTCAGAACGGCAGCACTGTGTAACACATGTCACTTGACTGGGTGTCACTGTGCAGTTCACAATGAATGATATGAAATGTGAAACTCCAATGAGCAACTCCAATATACAACATTGTTTGTATGTGCGACTCTGCTTCCACCATGGTCGGCAGAATCTATCCACTGCACTATGGTGAATAATCTGCCACCCATGCATAGTGTGACTTATGCATGCTGATCTCTCTAAAACAATAACAGGAAAGTGTGTAAAAAGTGTCTAGACATTTAAAAGTTCTAAATGCTTGTAGAATTTTAGAAATGCTATTTATTATTGCTCATTTATTCTTCCTTGCCTTCTCTTTCCCTCCCTAGCACATGCCATTTACCCTTAAGTTTGGCTCCTACATGGAGCAAGCTATGCTTTATGATGATGTCATTAGAGCTGTTTGAGTTCTGAAGCTGAGTTTGCTTATATGAACTCAGAAGTGCTCTTCCACCAGCAGAGTGCAAGTGCTTTTCCACAGCCTAGCTCAGGAGACATGTTTGATTATTTTATGTGTCAATGCCAAAATCAGGGAGCAAGCTATGCTTTATGATGATGTCATTAGAACTGTTTGAGTTCTGAAGCTGAGTTTGCTTATATGAACTCAGAAGTGCTCTTCCACCACTCAGCTTGCTTTTGTTCCCACCGAGCATGACACATACAATACTCAAACGTGTCTCCTGAGCTCCTTCAAAGAAGACTGGTCTTTCCTTGTAGGGGAACATATAGTTAAAATTTAACAGCCTAGAAGGTGATGACAACAATGACTGCAGAGAGTGAGTTGATTGCATGATTCTGGCTAAATTTTGAAAGTATATTTTAACATCTTCAAGTTAAAATAAAAATAAATATTTGTTGGAAACTTTACCTGGCTTTGATCCTTCAGGGACCGTCCCATTCCAAACTTGGTGCAAGAACTCAGGCCTATTGTCATTCATATCAATGACATTAATAACAATGTCAATGGGATTTTCCACCTGGTTTCCATTTACATCCACAGCATGTGCTCTCAGCTGCAAAAGTCATTAGGAATTGAAAAAACTTGCAAAACATGTCATCAGGCATGGTAATTAGTGCTGTTGACAGGACATTTTAAATGGAACTCCATTAACTTGATTTATTTTAGCATCTCTTTTTGTACCCTCTCTTGGTCACTTCAGCACACTAGAAGGAAATGTTTTTTAAAAGTCATCTAATAAACTATCAAATCACAAAACCCTCTAAAACTCAATACTCTGCTTCATGTTTAAAGTTACTAAGACAAGCCACTGGTGCAGAATGAACAAGCATTCCTTTTACTCATAATAGCAATAGCAATAATTTCTATACCGCCTATCAACTAGTGTTATCTAAGCGGTTTACAATGTATTTTAGCTAATTGCCCCCAACAAGCTGGGTACTCATTTTACCGACCTGCGAAAGGATGGAAGGCTGAGTCAACCTTGGAGCCTGGCAGGATCGAACTCACAACCTTGTGGTTGCAGTACTGGCATTTAACCACTGCGCCACCAGGGTTCCTTAAAGCCTGAACAAAGGGTGTCCGAGGCAGAACATGACAGAGGTTTAAAATTATTTATGGTGTGGAGAATAGTATGGTTTGGATAAAAAATTCTTTGAACTACCACTCTTAGAATTCCTCAGCCATTTTGGCCACTAGTTATAATGGCTGGGAAATTCTGTGACTTGTGACTGTGACAAAAAAATTGCTTTTCCAATTTGTGATGAAACATCAAAATTTGCATTGAGATTTCTCAGTAACCTATTCATCCGTCTGTCCATCCATCCAGCATTCCTCTAGGCTTCCTTATTTTATTTAACCTAGAGGCGTTTGCATTTTAAGACCACTCTGAAAGACTTAAACTCCCTCACGGTAAATATTTTTTCATTTCTGAAATGACAAGTGTTGCAATTTTATATTCAGACTAAGCCACCAAATTAAAAATAAAGTTCTGTTAAATATACATTGTGATGCAGCTTGCAAACATAAAGGCAAAACTGAAAACAACTAAAATCCACATTCCTGGTTTGTTTTATATCTAGAAATTAACAGATTCAGAAGGGTTTCTTTGAGGGATCTTCCAGCTGTTAAAGCTGGCAATTCTGTTCATGGAATAGGAAAATGGACTGATGGCTGACACAATATTTCCTAACCACCCTTTAATTGGGGCCACAACACAGGCTCCTTGGTCTTCTGAAGAATGCAAGAGCAATTAAGTACTAGGGTAGATGACTAGAGTAATGGTGAAGGACTTAAGATGAATCCAACTGAGTAGAGGTTGGTGCCATTTTAGACCTCACTTAAAAAAAAGAAAAGAAATTGCAAAACCTTTGTTGAAGAAAACTTCGCTAGACATCATCACCCTAGCTACTTATTGGCTAGTTTACACTCTCCCCTTGTGAATAAGGTCCTAGTGCAAGTGGTAGCAGCACAACTCCAGGCTTTCTTGAATGAAATAGATTACTTGCATCCATTCTAATTGGGTTCAAGCCTGATTATGGGACAGAAATAGCTTTGATTACCTTGGTGGATGTCCTATGATGGGAACTGACAAAGTGTGCCCCTGTTGGTTCTACTGGACCTCTCAGTGACTTTTGACGCTATTGATTATGGAACCCTTTTTGACTGTTTGGATATCAGACTTGGAGGCACTGTTTTGCTGTGACTCCAGTCCTTTTTGGAAGAATGTTCACACAAGGTTAGGAGATTGCTGTTCAGCCTCCTTGTCAATAACATGGGAATTCTCCATGGAGTTCAATACTGTCTCATTTTTTACTATCTACCTCAAGCTGATAAGCGAAGTCATCAGAAGTTTTTGGGTCAGATGTCTTTAGAAGCTGATTATACCCATTTCTCTTCCTTTTTACAACTGATGCCATGGATGCTGTGGAAATCCTAAATTCTTAGTATGTAGCAAAGGAAAGGATGTGGATAACTAAACTGAGGGTCAATCCACAGAAGGTGAACATTCTGACAGTCAGCAAAAAACTTAGCCTGTTTCTTACAGCCTGTTCAGGATAGGGTTGCACTCCTCCGCAAAGATCAGGTTTGGAACTTGGGGATTCTACTGGATCTACTACTGCTCTGGGAAGGCCAGATAGCCGCTGTAGACAGAAGTTATTTTGCCCAGCTTCAGGTGGTGTGCCAGCTGCACCTCCTCCTAGAGAGAGCAGATCTGGCCACAGTAGTTTGTATAATTACCTTCTAATTAGACTACTGTAACATTTTCTATATGAAGCTTCCCATGAAAAGAGTTCGGAAGCTATCCCTAGTGCAAAATGCAGAATCAGGACTGTTGTTGAGTGTGTGTTTTAGAGACCATATAACACTGCTGTCAGCAAGAACTGCATTGGTTTCTAATTTCTTTGCAAGCTCAATTCAACCTGCTGGTTTTGACCTGCAAAGCCCTAAATGGCTTCAGATAAGGCTATCTGAAAGACTGTGTCCTCCTACATGAGCCTGCATGCTATTTGTGATCATAAGAGCAAGGCTGATTGTGCATCCAATCACCCTGTGAGGCTATGTTTGTGGGTACACATGACAGCCTTTTCTTTCCCTGTTCCTTGATTGTAGAACTCCCTTCCAGAAGAAGTTAGGTTGGTTCTATCTCTTACGTTTTTGGCAGGCAGCTAAGTATCCTATTTTACTTGCTCTTTGGAGCCTAAAATTGAACTGGCTATTTAACTTTCTCCTTTTAAATTATTTTTTAAGAAGTGTTTTTATGCTGTTTTAAAAGCATGATTTTCAATTATTTTATTCATTATTTAATGCTCTAACTGCTTGTGTATCATCTCAGGGAAGGGGCTAGTAGGCTGAAAGGTGACATACAAATACAAAAACTAACAAATTTTGCATATCTGTTAAAGCATATTTAAGTTGCTCAACTATACCAGAAGCTTCTGCTATAGCATACGAAAAGCAACGACGTGTAGAAATTCAGATCCCGTATAAACACTTTAAATCTAAAGCTGAGAAAACTATGCCAGATGTGCTCTTCAAAGCTGAAACAGATGTTAGAATCTTTGATTTAAATATCTGGTTTAACGTAAATTAAGAACTTACGTGAAAAGAAGCTATTTGCTCCCGATCTAATGGTTTTGTCACTGACAGTTGACCTGAGATGGGATTGATGATAAAAATGCCTGTGGGGGGTTGATCAGCTCCTGGCCCAGTAACACTGTATCGCAGGGAAAGGCTTTTATCACGATCAGATCTGATCTAGATACCAAGAAAATGATGGTTTTGTTAAACACACAAGCAATCAAATGTGTTAGCTGCAAAACGAAGAAGCAACCTTATTATTTCTAAACTATTTGATTAGTCATTATGAACAGTCAGCCCATGCCAATTATCAATGTGTGTGTGTTGGCACTTAAAACACTGTTATTCCAAAACAGCAGCTAGACTGTAAGACATGATTAACTGATGTCATCACATTATGCCACCTGTATCAGTCGCCAGATCACCTCTGGCAGAAACACAAAGAATCAGTATTAAACTTTAAAACTCTAAACACTTTGGGGCTGAGTTACCTGAAAAAGTGTCTCCTTTCCTCTCTATCTACCCTGACATCATGCCCATCAATTGGGGCCTTCTTCCAGGTTCCCCCATCAAACGAGGTGAGGTGAGTAACTGTGTGAAAGTGAGTAACTGTGTGAAACTGTGCTCTTTCTAAAGAGACTCACTCATTTTCCTCTGCTCCTGGTTTTATTGTACTTTTACTATGTCCCATTCATATTTTACATATTTTGATGTACTGTATACTAGCCAGCAAACTCTGGTTATTAGGTGGTCTAGAAGTGTAATACATAAAATTGAATTAGAGTAACAAATATCACCATCTCAATCCAAGATTATAGTGATTAAAATGTGGATAGCTAGTATACTGCCAGATACAACATTCAGCAAACCAGTAATGATCTACCCAGTGGCTGCGCCAGGGACACATTTTTTAGCTGGAAAGTTAAAAACAAAACAAAACAAAACAAAAAAAGGTGGGCAAGATGCACGCCTGCAGAATCAAGTTGTTTATTAAAAGAATCTTGGTATTCACCAACCAGAACCTGGTCCAACAAGCACATACTTACCAGGTAGGGCAAAATTTTTGTTGTTCCCACTGTAAAATTAACTGGGAGTCAGAAAACCTTGCTGTTCTACTTTAAATTATTCCGTAAGTAACCGCTCCTATGAACATGTGGGCATTGCATAGAGAGATGGATTTCCAATTCCTGCAGCAATCCTGTTTTTAAGAGCTGTGTTGTATCATAGATTAACTAGAGTATCTTTCTACTGGTATTTTATGGGTGACCTAACAAATAATGATACAGTGACTGGATGTCTCTCCCCAACACTGCTTGTCTTCTCTCCCCAAGAAAATATTCAGTGCATTGACTTCTTGAATGCTGATGAAGTCAAATATTAATTGGTTCATATGCAAATTTCTTACGTGACCTTTCTGTTGAATCTTAGGATATGGATTTATGTTAACTATGCCATAAAAATTGACTTCAGAGTGGTCTTAGATTGATGGTAATTTACTGATATGTGCCTAGAGACTTCTCTGACTACATTCAGGAACATGAGCCTCATCTACGAATGTGAGAATTTCTCAGTCTTGACTTGACTGAATTTCTTCAAATCCCATTTGCATTGCTTTTTCTTTTCTGTTTCATAATGGCTTGTGAGACTTTGTATTTTCTTCCTGCATTGAAATTCCTGCAAGTTTTAAGATAATTTTTCCTAAATCATGCTTTTATTTACATAATTTACCTCATTTACTCAACATCTTCTCATTGACTAATGTATGCATTATTCCCCCCGCCCCCTGTGCCATTAGGTTCATTTCAGCTACACTTTAGTTACACTTTAAAATATGTACATTATTTTATCCACACTTTATGTCTTGAAAATGCCTTGGAAGCTTTGCTAATGGGTGAATGCTTGAGGCAAGGTGTACAATGTGAATGTGGAAATGTGAAAATGCTACTTTTACTGAGACTGTTGAGTCCAATGAAATGTATTTACGTCCCTAGCCTGACCTAAAATATGTAATGTTTCTCTTTCAGATGCACATTCAACTGGGCAGTTCCCTAGTGAAACCATCAGATTATGAGAAAACTCCCCATTCCTCTGTCTCTCTGGCTAGTCAACGTCATTCCCTGAATGGGTAATTCCATTTACCCGGTGGCTGCCTTATACTATTTTCAAAGGAAAGACAATCCTTGCATCATGTAGTGTTAAAATACCTCTAGTCATATAAACACTTGCACTACAACTCATGTTACCATGCTGAGTAACTACTGTGGTAATGTGACACAGAAGGACACAACGAAAGTGGTTTACCTTTTGGTTTTTAGACAGCTGTACATATGACTCTTCTTGTGTGGCAAAATATACCACTAGTCTGTATGAACTTAAGAAGCAAATCATTTTAATCTATAGCAAGAAGCAATCTATGTCCACGCCTGACATTTCTCCCTTGGATTAAAATAAGTTCCAAAGGTACTGAAGCACTTTATTTTCCAAATTCATCTCATATAAGATGACTTCAGTTTCAACTGCTCAAACTCAACCACAGAAAAACGTATGAAATAACGGATGCCCAGTGCTACAATGTATCTTCAGTTTAAAAAGTACTAGGAATTCAAAAATACTTCTCTTATATCTTATATTTCTTATCTTATTTATGATGAACAGGATGCACTGTGCTAGTGTTCAAAAATAGTATCTTCTTTCTTAACAGCCTTATTTGCATACTTTGACAAATAAAGAAACATAAAGGCATTTAAAAATTGCATGTGTGAAAAATCAGTTTTTCCTTTACTTACTTACTTTCAGATTCAAGCAAATGATTCTGTACTTTTTTAAGAATAATATTTAAAAATATTACAACCACAGAGGTGCTTGCAATCTCATCAGCTACTACAAGTAAACACAGAGCTCCCAAATTAAACCTTGGCTGACAAGTACAGAAGAAAGCAATTCTGTGACGTGCTGTGCCAAGAGTGTGTCATGTAATCCATGGTAGATGATGCCGAAGGTGGGAATGCACAGTAACTAAGCTTTCAGGAAATGTTAAGACAAGCTTAAAAATTCAGGGTGATACCTGAACCATATAACGCTTTCAAGAATTCAAATTCCCCTGCTGGCTTCTGAGGTCAATAAACAATGCAATGAAATGGTATGCACCATTACAAAAGGAATCCTATTATGTCCTCAGCCAAAAAAAAAAAGGTAAGTTTTCAACCAGCAGTCTAAAAATCAAAACTAGATAAGTGAAAGGGAGGACATAAACCTACGTAGACCCTTTCCATTCTCTTGTCTTGGGATCATCTGCTGGTTGCCCAATAAGAACATGGTTGCAGAAGCACTCAGAAGCATGGCTTTTGCATTATACAGCCACCAGCCTTTGTAACTGATCAAGGCATTAAGAATTTTACTTTCACTTTCTGCCATTAGTCATTTATTTTTGCTAAAATGCATGTGAAAATAAAATGTTGAACCTAACTCTCCAGTGAAAACATTCATTCCAGAACTGAAACACATTTCAAAACAACAGTCTTTTCTTCTCTCTCTTACCCTAACTAATTCCTGAGGAAAGGGCCCTCTGGAGTTTTCTGGCAAGTTGATTGGAGGGATAACCCAGTCTCTCTTCTGTCTTTGCAGATGGCCACTGTGCTTGTTTGACTGTCTTGGAAATACTATGTCTTCCATTTTCGTTTGCTCCTTTCCATTCAAAATAACGAAAGAAAGAAGAAAACATGCTTTGATACACATTCATATAATGAAAAATGACCTAAGAATGTTTTCATGGAATTACACGGAATAAAAAATTATATGCAGCATGTTTTTTCTCCTATAAAATATTATTGACCTCTTTGTTTTCTAGCAGGATGCTTGTATTAAAAAAAAAGGGAGGGGGTTTCAAGGAATTTATTATTCCATGGTGGTGTGCAAACTACCTTATACTCTTTATGTTCCAGCTGCAGACTAGTTAATACAGCACAGAATTTAATAGCATGCCTTTAGATATTTCTCATTAGTTGGAGCTACTGTGCAGGTAATATGCTACTGTACATTAAATTTAGATCTGGGTGTGCTAAAATATAATTTGAGTTCCGAGAGAAGTTTAATACATAGGAGTAAGGAATGTCTAAAATATTTATGACCCCATTAAATCCCATAGAATTAATGTTGTAATTATTTTAAACCTATGTCAGCCATGATGGATGCTGTAGATGACCCATTTTGCACAGTGGGCATTAATCTCTGCAGGGTGTCAACAATTCTTCCTGCATCTGCAAGCATTCTGGCTTTTCTCTCTTGATTCCTATGTTCATTCAAACATGCTAGCTCACTTATGCATGGGGGAGAAAGAATGAAACCCTACTTTTCTGAGCCTTTAAAAACAATTTTGCATCCACTCATTTAAATGTGCTGTAGCAGAAAAATAATATATTTTAACAATACTGAAGTCACATGCATGGGTAATCTTAGCTATTCCACACAAAGACCTAATTGGAATAGCTAGGAACACAGAAATAATACTGGGTTTACTTCTGAGTAAAAATGCATAGAATTTTAGCTATTAGGGAACTAGAAAAGGAACTACTACCAAACATGTACTGTGACCTGCCAGATGTCTGATAATCATTTCAGACCCTGATCTGGAATGTCCCAAAAGGAAGCAAAAACAATGGCTCACTACACTCCTGGTGAACTGTCACACATGGCTGGTGGTGGCTGTTTTGAGCTTGGGTTTTAGTGTATAAATTATACCATAGCAGAGAGCAAGATCTGTACTTGTACAAATTACTGCATGTCCTGGAATGTCATGGGGATGGATCCAAACTTAGTTTTCCTTAGGGGAGACCCGATGAAAATAATGGCACACTGACATACTTAAGTTTCACTGATTTCAATGTGTCTGCTCCAAGGATGAGTAAGTTGAAGGGATGTCAACTTGAGGAGAGAGCAGGCTTGTTCTCTGCCACTCCAGAGACTAGGACAAGGAGCAATGGATTCAGGTTGCAGGAAAGGAGATTCCACTTGAACCTCAGGAAGAACTTCCTGACGGTTAGAGCTGTCTGGCAGTGGAATATGCTGCCTCGGAGTGTGGTGGAGTCTCTTTCTTTGGATGTTTTTAAGCAGAGGCTGGATGGCCATCTGTTGGGAATGCTTTGATGGGTGTTCCTGCATAGCAGGGGGTTGGATTCGATAGCCCCTGGGGTCTCTTCCAACTCCATGATTCTATGATTCCATTCCAAACCACCATCAATATGCTGCAATGACTCACACAAATGTGACACATTTGTTTTTCAAATTTATCTATAGCTGTTTCCTGCATATAGGTGGTCCTGCAACAACAGAAGGACCCCTTACTATGTAAAGACCAGAATCTCTTCTACTAGAGTTCATGAGACTTATGCTAGTTAAACGAGAAAGTGTGCTACAATGGTGCAAGGAACCTATTCTGTAAGAGTACTAGTATTAAGGCTTTCTACGCCAGCAGTTCTCAAGCCTAGGCTATTTAAAACCAATAGAAATAATGTAATTGTTCCTTACAATGAATTAATCAAATCCATCAGTTTTTAAGAGCACATCTCAAACATTACAGCTGTTGCAGTTGATTTTAATGTGGCCGCAACTATCTACATAAACTGTCCTAAAAATCTTTTACAAGGTGAGCAAGTAGTGGACAGGAATAGGATGAGTACCATAAGGTATGCATATATATCAGCTGCAAGGCCGAGCAATGTCTCTCTATAGTTCATCTGAATGCAATCTCCACAAGGGGGAGACTCTCTTGCTACATTCACTGGAGCCATGAATAATTTACACCTAACCAGCCTCCCACACCCAACATTTGATTATTGAGGGCCAAGGCAAAGCTAATATTCCCTGCCAGAAAGGCTTTCCTGTTTCAGCTGTAAATCTGCAGTTCCAGCGTAATAAACTTGACTGATGGGTCTGAAAAGAGAATTGTTTATTTTGTGGTTATATTTAACTTCTTGAATAAATATGGTAATGTTTTCAAGGGGTTTAAAATAAGGGAATGACCACTTTCAATTTAAATCGGGGTAGAAATGTAAAAACAAAAACAAAAACCAAAGCCCAGTGCAAACAAAAAAGCACCAATGTAAATAACTTAGCAGACCAAGTATTCAATAGGACGGGCAGGTTTTTTTAAAAAGAAACAGATAAAGGAATGTTATTTTTAAGCTTCACAATTATTCATACATTTAGTTACCCGTTAACCTAAAGCATGTTTAGATAATCTCTAAAAATTCTTTTCTCGTATAACTTCAAAGGCATATTAGCATTTTTACCTTCACTGAATCCTCTGGCTCAAGAGCTAGTTTCACTGCTGCTCTCCACTGTTCCTTGGTTTCTTTGTCATTAGCATACAGGAGAAATTCAGTAGGTTCTGGAGAAAGCCGAAAGCTTCTGGCTGCATACACCACACCATCTTCACCTACTCTAAAATCTGCTGGTATGCTGCTTTCAAAATGAACTTTTCTGCTTCCTTCACAGCTTCTAAATCTTACTGCAAAAATTTAAAAAAGCACAGCATCAAGAGTCAAAAGGGATATAAAAACCAAATTCCAATACAAGATGGGTTATTAGCTTCAATCAGTCAAAAACAAGAGTTCTTCTATATTAGAAGACTATTTTCAAGGATAAACTAAAAAAAACAACAAACTTGGAATCTTCTACCATTCTAACACAAGTAGCTTGCTGTTTATTTACTGTTACAAGCAATTAAAGTAGAAACAAACACACAAAATCAAATATCTCTTTCCCATTACAATAGGGTTTCTTATACAAATCCTAGCAATTTAATGGGAATTGCTGCGGCTGACAATTTCTGGCTCAATTTATTGGCCAAGCTAAAAATTCCCAGAAATTCTACCTTCCCTGTTGTGGCAGGAGAAGCTTAGGCACTAAGCACATGGGATAGTGGTGGTGCTGGTTTGGCCCTGCACGGCTAAGGGTCTCTGGATACCTTTGTCACATAGACGTCAAAAATCCCCATCTTTCCGCCCAGTTTGGAAATGGAGATGTTTACTGTGCAACTGCAGTTCTGCAGGTTTCAACTGCAAGCTGGATTTTTTTTTTAATCAGAGGGTAGTGCCACATTTTCTGTGATAATCAGATCTGCTGGTGCCTAAAGAGTTATACAAGCACTTTTTTCTCATTTCAAGGGGAGGTCTAGTTTTTCTGTTGAACAGTGAACATATTCATTAGTAGCCACGTTGACCATACAGCAAAATACAACAATCTTAACTGACAACCGTCTTATCCGACAATAGAAATAACATCGGACACAAAACGTAGGCCTATGACTCTAACATTGTCACTTTTCTTTTTCTTGTATGACTTTTAACATCTTTGTCTGACGAAGAAGCCAGTGAAGCTTTGAAAGCTTGCATGATGTATTTTCTGCATTCTGACTGGCTAACAAAGGCATCGTTCTTTTTGTGGATTTTTTTTGTATTCTGTTGAATAATATCATTTCTATAACTGGTATTAAACATTCCTTTTTAATTAGTGAAAATCAAACAAGAAATTTTATCTCTTGAGTAGATGTTTTTACTCCCACACAGCTTCAGAATGTCCATCTATCTAGAATTTTGAGCATCTGCTCATATGCTTTTGCACTGCACATTACAAGGAGTAATCCTGCAAACGACTACTGAACAATTAACAGACATAAGAGATTAGTACAGGAAACAAAATTACTGGCAACTAGCACAAGTTTGCACTCTTAAAAATAGCTGTTGTCATGGTTAGACCATGCTCTATGGAGACCATGCTCTATGGAGATTGAGAGGTTTGTGGCTCCTCTTCCCCCATATAAGAGTGGAGGGTGAGTGTTTAGCATTTGATAGTATTGAAGTGTTTTCCTGCCAATACAATTTGCACTCCTATCAAAGTCTTGATCTCTAGTAGGACATGGGAGATGACCTTACCTGGTCACCAATATTCTCTTTGTCAAGTTGAGTGGTATATCAATTTAATCAAGGTGAATTTTTTTTGAATAAAAATATTTCCAACTCCTTTTTTGTCAAATTTTAAGTCCAATTCATGCTATAGCGTCTCTGACTACACAGTCAACATTGTCTACTGTACACCCTATGGGCCTTTCCACAGGTTACTGGATCCCAGCAGTGTGCAGTGGGGATACCGGTAGAGCCTCTCCTGAGAGGGAAATGCTCCTTCCTGGGAGGGGAGTGTGACAGGAGCATTCTCTTCCATACTGGCTGCCTGCAGGAATGGAGGAGGCACAATGGCCACATCCCTTCCTTCTGCAATGCAGCCGGGCACTGTCCAAGGCTGTGCTGGGGCAGGAAGCATGGTCATTGCACTTCCTGACTCTCCGCAGCTAATGTAAGTGTAGGAAGATGGTTTGATTGCTGGGTATTGACAGGGAGGAACCTGTCAATAATTTGTGGTGCAATCATACTGCCTAGGGACAGGAGAACGATGGGTCATGGATGTTGTGCAGACCCGTGTTGTCCAGGCTGTATTTCTCCCATCTCTAATGCAGGAAGACAATGTCCTTCGGAAAGACCCTATAAGGAAGTATGCAAAACCTACCTCCCTAGCACTTGGAACGAAGTTTTCTTCATTACTGTTTGGAACTATGCACCCCCCTGAACCAACACACAAAGGTAACAATGTAGTTCTTTGGCCTGTCTGTATGTTTCTCAGCATCCTTATGGATCAGTCTATAGAGACTCTTCCAGTTTTTCTGATCTCTGATTAGTATATGTGACCTGGGCAAAAATGCTCAATAATAGCAATAGCAATAGCATTTATTTCTATACTGCCTATCAACTAGTGTTATCTAAGCGGTTTACAATGTATTTTAGCTAATTGCCCCCAACAAGCTGGGTATTCATTTTATCGACCTGCGAAAGGATGGAAGGCTGAGTCAATCTTGGAGCCTGGCAGGATTGAACTCACAACCTTGTGGTTGCAGTACTGGCATTTAACCACTGTGCCACCAGGATGCAGCAAACAAACAAAGAAACACTTTCAAATTTCATGGGATTTTCTTAGTCATGTGAAGATATATTGCTCTTCACTCAATTTAAAACTCACAAAATTTCTCAGCTTTATTTTGCATATGATGCAAAGGCTACTGACATAACCATACATGTTTCCTTGTGAATATCTACTGGCATAATGGAGGAAAGTCTCAACAAAAAAGCAAACTATATTAATGCATGGTAGCAAGGAACCTTAAGAGAGATGATGCTAATATTTTAAAGAAACCATTACAAATACAGAATTTGGCAGTTATGGAGAGCCACAACACTATATAGTTTCTCCATTTCTCCCAATTGTTGCATAAAGGTCTGAAAAATTAGCACTTGTTCAGATGGTCCCTTATAAGATAAGACCCATTACTTCCCCTTAAGGATATAGAACAACATCTCCTCTTACTGGATGAGTCTAGTAGTATTATATAGGATTGCACATGAAATGGGATTTTTGTGGAAGAGAGTAATCCCCCCCCAATATAGCTGAATAACTAAAAAGCAAAGCTGGTACCTTTCTCATTGATATTCTTCCTTCAGGCAACTGAATACTATGAAATTCAATGAAAATTGCTCTCTTTTGACAGCCCCTTGCTGAAAATGTATAAAATTGTCAGAGCCCTGGCAAAATTATTCTCCTCTGCAAAGAGTACACATTAACAAATTATACTGATATATACAACTAGCCATAATTAAATTACATATTGTGCTGTAGGTAGTTTTTACTCAACTGTGTGGCTGTTTGCTCTGTAAATATGATTCTGATCAGTTAGCGTAACATGTTTTAGCATTCAGCAAAGAATAATAATTATCACTTTTCAAACTAATGTTTGTAGAAACATTAAGGTGACATTTTTCCTCTTTAGAAACAGGTATTATTAACGCCAATATTTTCTTAAACTAATTGAAAGGGATGGGCATATTATTTACAGCACTGTAACATGTTAACATTTATCTTAAGATACATTGTGTTTTATTCGTATTCTTCAAAAATAGGAAAAGCACTGGTACACTTATCTAAGCAAAGCACAAAAACTGCTTGTCTATATCACTTGTCTTTACAAATAGTGCCAAAATAAATTATGAGTTATAAACTAATGAAGTGAGAGCATAATTTAAGATTTTTAAAATGTGTGTGTGTAATAAACGTGTTTTATCATTATTTTGCTTACTTAAAGAGCCCTGGTGGCGCAGTGGTTAAAGGCCAGTAATGCAGCGACAACGTTGTGTGTTCGATCTTGCAGGGCTTCAAGTTGACTCAGCCTTCCATCTTTCTGTAGGTTGATAAAATGAGTACCCAGCTAAACACATTGTAAACTGCTTAGGGAGTGCTTTTCACTGATAAGTGGTATAGAAATGTAACTGCTAACTGCTACTTTGCTTTAGTTTAATGCATGACAACCTCTCCTATCTACATGTAAAACTTCAAAGCATCCTTGTTCATTCAAGTGCTCAAGCTTCATTAATCATAATTAATTGTGGTAATGGCATTTATACAGAGCACATTCAAAGAGTATTATCTCACTAAAACTCACAACAGTCCTGTAAAGCAGTCTGTTACTCAACATCAAGGGTGCAGACAACAGACTGAGAGAACCGTGGCATGAATTAATAGTTATGATGAACAAAGAACTAGGTGCTTCCTGGCTCAAAGCTCTCGCTATTTACCCTTGTTCCATCTCTATAAGGCTTTCAAGCATGGATTCCAGGATTTAAGAGTAGATGAGAGTAGTCAAAAAAATATGCACAAAGGACATAAAAAGTCCCCATTATTCAGAATTAAACCACTTCAAATGGAGACCTGCACTGAAACAGTGAAGCATATTCCTAGTACCCAAAAATAATCCTTCTCTTTCGCACTGCTTGGGACTCACAGAGGACATGATTTTTCTGTTCCACTTTATTGAGCTACACTAAGTACCCTAAAGGCAACAGATCGCAACTGATCTTGGAAGCAAATGAGGATCAGGCCTGGTCAGCAAATGGATGGGAGACCACCAATGAATACCAGGTGTTGTAGGCTGGATTTCAGAGGAGGGAATAGGCAAAGCCACCTCCTGAGTAATCCTTGCCTAAGAAAACCCTATGAAAATCATGGTGTCATCATAAGTCAACAGGTGACTTGAAGACAGGCCCATGTGCACATGTGTGCGTGCACACACACACACGTTCACAATTGTATCTGATTGTCTATTTATTTTGCAATTTTTATTTAATTTAAATCACATTTAAATTAAACCCTAACCCTGTCCTGGTTCCAGTCCTGTCAGGAATTCACAACTGAAGGTATGATTGTAACCTCTTAAGTATAGTGATCTAGTTTCCGCTGTTGTAACAATGTGTTTTAACCACAGGTATTTTCCCCCCCTAACAATCAGAATAATGCATGCTGTAAGACTACATAGTAATATATAGATAGAAAAGCAAGGATTGAACACCAAAATCTAACATCTCTTAGTCATGCAAATGGTAATTTTTTTAAAAAAAAGCTGGCTTAGGTTCATGTATGTTCTAATTAAAGTTGTTTATGGACACTACATCCCTAGCACAAATCACTGATTTGGCTCTTACAAGGGCCTGGAATAAAAGGAAGAATGTGTGGTTCCTTTCTCCATGCTTTCAGATCTCATAAAAGGAGGAAAAGGAGGAGGGGAAAGGAGACATCACAGAAATGTATATATTTTTTTTTGCATTGGAGGGCAGAGTAAACTTTCCCTATTAGGTTGCTAACAACTTGCTCCTCTGGATAATATCTTAGACTACTTCATAAAATACATAAATAAGATATAAATAAAAGAACAATTTAAAAGTGAGAGTTAAGTCCTGAAATAAGTTAAATATACCCTAGCTTTGATTTCTAATTAACTAATTTTGAACTAATTTTGAAGGGGCTATCCCACCCTTTCTCAACTATCCCAAGAACTGTTTCTCAATTTCAGTTGCTTTCTGTCTCTCGTTTTTCTAAACTTCAAATAATTCCAACCTGTTTCCAAGTCAGTGTTGTTTTAAAAAAACTACACACCAACAGGTATATGCATTTTTGTGCATGTTCTTCTAATATACACATTATTCTCTGCAGTTCTAATGTACAGATTTTTTGCATGTGTTTTTCCTTAGTATAATGCTTTGTGCTTTCTCCTCTAACACGTGTATTTTTGTGCGCCCTCTCCTCTAACGTTTCACTTTTTGTTTCGAAAGGTTCATTGCAAAATTAAGAGAAGAATGAATATGGAATGACAACTGTATTCCAGTTCACTTACTCAAGTAGGAAGTGAAAATTTGGTATGTTCTTAGCAAAATGCAAACCAAATGAATTTCATCTCGCTTCCCTATTTCTGCTTCTATTATTAACCAGCTGCTTTAAAGAGCATTATTGTTTTCTCTTCAAGAAGATCTTGGCCAACTTATTGAGCAAATGAAGGCAGGAAGTCTGCTGAGCCATTTGAGGCAGAGCACTGGTGGAAAGCATTGGTGCAAACACAGGTTAGCATCCAATGGTGATGTCCAAATGCCAGACTACTGGAATCCAGTGGATCTGTAAGAGGGGAAGTTCTGCTTTCCAATACAACCCCCATGCACCTACCAATTGATCTGGAAACCAGGGAAACCTTCTGTAACATTTTTGGGTGGTGTGGTGGGTAACAAAAGTGAAGGTGAGAAGAGGCAAAAGTTCCACTGTTACCGCCACTATAATGATAACACTATGACTTAGCTTATTATAAATAAATTGGGGAAAAAAATCATGTCAAGGATGGCAGGTTGAATCACTCTTAGGATAGGTCATTCATACAAATGTTTCACTGTGAATGTATCTGAATGTAGTGGTCAAAACACATGCAGAATGGGATGTGCCTTAAGGCCATTTTAATTGGTTCTCAGAAAAGAGGCAACATAATCAAGTCAGGTTCATTTGATTTTATCCTGGGTGACCCAAACCCTGTGGGTTGTATTGACCCCTCGGGCCCAAAGGATGCCAATCCCCCCATTCGGTACTCGCAGTGAAATAAAGTTCACTGACAGAAGTGCAGACTAACGTATTCCATAACATCTCCTGTCCCCAAGTCTTTGTGGAATTAGACATGTTTCTCTTATTAATTCTTATACGCAACAAATGAAACCATATGTACTGAGGTATAAAGTACAAAAACCAAAGTACTAAGCATGCAATCTCATTTAGAGTACACTAGAGAACTAAACCATTTAAACTCATATCTAATTATATGAATAATTCATAATAGTTATAAAATTCATCTCTAATCTCATGCACCTTAACAGTAATCTTCAATTAACCAGCTTCATTTATCAAGCTATTAAAGTATATGTTCAACAATGCTATTATCATGTTGTATCTCAAACTCACAGACTATGCATTTATTTTAAAGCCAGGCATTTTTTTTTTCTGACCAGCATGTGTAATGCCACATCTCAAGTACTTCTGCTACTGCGGTAGAATCCTGTTTAGAGGAGGGCTTACATATGCATTTCTCATTATTACAGTGAAGGGCTGTTGACCAAGAGCATAAAATATGGTGTTCTCCTAGCAGCACACATTACTGGCATAAATCTTTGGGTCTCTGCCATACCACTGAAAATTCTAAGCCAAACAAAAAAACAAACACTACTGTAACTAACTTATCATGGAGCATAAAGTTCTGTAGAGAAGGGTGGACATAAGACAAGAGGTAAGAATGGGAATAATAAGCCATGTGCGGCACTAAAGACATCTGTCACCATGGCGACAGCTAGGTTTGTGCAATCCTAAATGCCAAATGTTTGGTAATAATTTTTTATAATGGGATTATACTGAAGGCTAGATTTGTCCAGGCTGTCAAGTACAGGATGCTGCTGGAGGAGTACAGAGGCAAGCATTATTGCATCTATGTACATTGGTAATACTTTGATGCTAGACAGAGTTGAGATATGAGCTGAGTAAATGGAGAGAAATCTAATTTTAACAGAGCATTCTGAACTAATCAAATAGGAAACAAAGACCAGAAGAAAAGAGGAAACAAACTGTAGTTACCGATTCCATGGTGATGACTATGGGAGAGAGGAGAACATCAACAGTGAGCTCGGGCAGAGAAGGAAAGAACCTAACACTCAGACAGTGAAAAGGGATTTGTTAATGACAGAAGGAAAAGGGCACTTAAGAGCCACACTGCTCATAACATTAAACTTGTATGTTTCTTTTAAAAACTGTATATAACAGCTCTGGGAGTGAGAAGATCAGCACTACAATACATAGGTTGGGGTGTGCAGGGTTTAAACCTTTTCTTCTAACACAAATTTAATGAAATGTTGGTGGACAAAATTTGCATTAGCAAAATTCCTTTGGCTTTTCCAGTTGCACATATGGTAGCAGATTCTTTTGGTCACAAAATATGCTACCATTTTTGTACCCTGCTGTGTAAGCCATTGTGAAATGGCTGCGCAACTGACTTTTCACAAATGGTACACAACCAGTTCTTCAAATAACTGAACAAGTGGAAACTGCATTGGATTCTCCACTTGCTCATAGCCAGGAAGTAAGTTTTGTTAACACTATGTCATTGACATAAATGGCATGGTACTGTTGGAAACTAGCCAGCATCCTTATAAGCTGCCAATCTAGTACAAAAGGGAAGCTGCTGTTGGCTACCACCCAGTGCCAAATAGCTCTGGAAATGTTCATCAGTATTGTGACATGAAAAGAATCCTCATGCATTATGTTCACAATCCTGACAGGAAGGCAGTATCCACTACATACAGTGTTAAAAAGGAACATCTATCTATTGGTATTACTACAAGTAGTTCAGTCTTAAAATGAGAGATGAATCCATATTTGTAAACCTGGAGATGGGAAGAAAACAACTCTGACATAATAAGAGACATTTGGAAGAGGTAGGAATACTTTTTAAAAGTATGCAGTCAGAAAAACAGGATTGCAGGGATTATGAAATATCAAAGTTGGAAAAACTAATTTTCCAGTTTTCAGAAAAAATAATAAAAAATATAAAACCATAAAGCAGCTACAGGGATTAGATAAAGAGGGAACCTCAGAAGTTTCCTGAAGAAACTACAATAAACTAAGAGAGAGAGAATTACTTTTATTATTGCTGATACATGTAACAGAATCATATGTAATTAAAGATGTCAGGCTGGGGAAAAGGACTGGAACAATTGCAAGAATTATGACCTTTCCATTTCTAATAGTTATCTTTCCATAAAATGTACACAAGACATCATACAGTGTTGTTCACTTACCTTTTTAAACATCCTTTTGGCTTCACTGTGTTAACTGTTTATAACCTTATACACCTCTTTTCAGTAATGAAGAAATAAATCTGATCAATAGGACTTTGTCCCAAATAAATGTATTTATGACTACAACCATGTTTGTGATCCTATGTGCTTCTAGAAACTGAGCTAATGGTTAATTTATCTGAAAATACAGGTTTAAATTACCTTTTTTTTTTAAAGGACTCTTACAATATCTCAATGGACATACTAAAAGTTGTAACAAGTGCAATTTAGAATTACTGGCTGTATCCAGTGTTTCGAGAGGCAGCATTCTGTAGCGGTTTGACCACTGGACTACAACTCTAGAGACCAGGTTTTGAATCCCTGCTCAACCATGGAAACCAACTAGGTGACCTTGGGCGAGTCACACTTTCTTGGCCTAAGACGAAAGCAGCTGCAAACCTCCTCTGAATAAACCTTGCCACAAAATCCCTTTGACAGGTTTGCCTTATGGTCACCATAAAGAAACAAACTGAAGGAATGTAACAAGAACAATCCAACGTGCAACAGAGGAATCCAGCCTAAGGAAGAAATCATGTAGGTCCTTAAGTGACCCTAAAACCTTCAGAGGGAAACCCTTTGTAGCCAATTCTATGTAGCTCCTGAAGTTATAATTTGTAGAAGGAAGGATAAGGGAAAGATATTTTGTGATGTATTTGAGTATTTCACTGGGTTAGCCCATTCTGAATGCTGGACTAGGACTCCAGGGGATGAAGATCAAAACCCTGCTTGGCCGCAAAACCTACTGTGTAATCTTGGGAAAGTCACGTTCTGTCAAGCTTTAGTACCTCTACTGAATAAAACTTGTCAAGAAAGCTCTGGCATAGGATTACCCTTACTCAGAGTTGACTTGAAAGCACAGAACAACAATAATCTTCGATATATTTGTTAAATCTATCTGTCCCAATTTTTGAAATTTAAAATTATTTCTACTGCAAAGTTCTCCAGCTAAATGTTAAAGCAATTACACAAATCAAACTATTATAACACCACATCAGTTTCCGAAGCATAGTCTTAATAACAAATGTTTGAGGATTCAGACAGTAATCCAATACCGCAACTGAATTTACTTTCAAAGCTAAATAATACTATTAAAGAAAAATAAAGACACTGCTTTAACTTAACTAGGGTATCTTTGTATTTGAACAGAAGACATAAGAAGACAAGGGAGACGTGCAGAACATAGCTTTATTTTTCAAAAATGCATTATCAGGTATTCCTTTTCTTTTTGTTATAAGAAGAAAACGTGAAATCTTGATGTTACGTTATGCCTCGCAGACAATTTTTTAGATGACATTTTATAGTCTGCGCTATTCTCCCTCGTCCCTGAGCTAATTAAATCAACATAAATGGTCTATTTTTAAAGCTACCTGTAAGGGAAAATACAATCACAAAAAATGTTCAGTTCTCATATTCACTGTGAAACTCATTTACGTATCTTTACTAAAGCATGTTACCTAGTTCCACTTCCCATAATCCTCTTTACGCATTGAACAAAGTCATCAGAGGCACGCTAGAATGAAAATAGGGATAAAGTTCTTTCTGTTTGATAGAAATGCCTATGCAGCTTTTCAAAATGGGAATAGTGGCCGTCAGCAAAACACAGATTTCGTATCTCAAACACAACCCAAATTACATCTGATTCACTGATCCTTTTCAGTTCTTGCCCCTACCACTCAATGACACAAAATCTTCCTGAGCGCTGACATTTCTTTTGTCTTCATTTTAGCGGAAAAATGTAACAGAAAGGAGTAAGCATCTTAAGGGAAACAATATGCTTGTATTTAGATGAGAGCTTTTGTTCTGTAATGCAGACATAGTATAGATTCCAGTCTCTCTTGGGCTGTTTAGATCATTTAATAAACAGATGGCAAGTAAACGGCTATATGCTACTGCAGAACTCCACTGGAACATTTTTAAACCAGTAACACTGAAAGAGAGAGGAATAAAGGAGAAATAATAGAAATGAACTCCCCCCTCCCCAAGAAATATATGATTTTAAACAAATGTGTGTACAAAAAAACAAAACAAAAACAGTATTAAATATGTACGAAATATATTTATTTTAGTCAAGTTATATCTTCTCTTTATCCAAAGATGCCCAAAGCTGCTATATTGTTATAGCAATATTAAAATAGCAGATCAAGTAAAAACTGTGGAAAGACAAACAGCTATCACACTATCAGGGAAATTAGTCAGACAAATTAACAAATGCCTTCTGGAATAAACATATACTTAATTCATGATGAAAAATTATTAGACAGAAGGTGTTAAATAGACTTCTTGGGGCAAAAAATCCCACAGCCCCCATGAAGCCATGGAGAACAGACATCTCTTATAATCCTACCCACCATGTTTTTGATCAATGCAGGCCCTGCAAAGGAATGACCTCCTCTGCTGTTCTCAAATGAGAGATAGGTTTATACATGAAATTCATGGGATCCTTTAGTTCTTTCAGTTGCAAACTGCTTAAAGGAAAAAACCAGCACCTTTAACTTAGCATGGGAATGAGTATAATATACCAATAATACAACAAATCTGCTCTCAAAATCTCAGTCACATCAGAGTGCTATGGGAACTTATTCAGTACAGTCTACATGAGCTTTACCCATCTGGAGAGCTGTCAGATGTCTTGAACTACAACCCACTTCACTCTTAGCCATCATGGTCATGGACTTCCTGGTTGAAGATGATGCAGGCTCTCAGGCTGGAGAAGGTTAGTCTACATATGGCTAAAGTAACCTAGACAACCATGAAGTTATCTCATAGTTCTCTTCATGGTTATTTCAAGTAGAGATACAAACTCTTTTTTTCCCTTGAAACAAATAATTTGACTTAAATCCTTAGGTACAAAATTTCCCATCACTTCTTCAGCTTTTCAATCACTTCAAAAATCCTATCTGCAGCAATACATGAAGTGTCACTGGGGACTCTTTCTGGAAAGGAGGTATCATCTGAAACTGGTTGTGAATTCTTAGATACTATAGAATCGTGGAGTTGGAAGAGACCACAAGGGCCATCAAGTTTAAGCCCTTGCTATGCATGAATACATAAAGTATTCCCGACAGAACCCATTCAGCCTCTGTTTAAAAACCTCCAAAGAAGGAGATTCCACTACACTCCAAGACACCACATTACTCTGGAGCAGCAGAAAACAGGCTTGCTCCATCCTCCATATGACAACCCTTCAAATTTTTCAGCATGGCTATGATGTCACCCCTTAACCAATTTTTATTGACTCTTTCCTTCCCCTCAGACAAATGAAATGAGGAAAACCACACTCAAAATAAAAAGCAAATCTTTTGGAAATAAAGAAGTTGGCTATTATCATAAAAGATACAGTATGATCAAAAATGTCCTGATAACTTTGAAATCTTCCTCTCTCCCTTCTTAAACATACCCAGCTCCCTAGCCCTCTTCTCATATGGCTTGGTTTCCAGGCCTTCTAACATTTTGATCACCCTCCTCTGGACATGTTCCAGCTTGTCAGTATCCTTCCTGAATGGTGGTTTCCAGAACTGGAGGCAGTATTCCAGGTGGAGTCTGATCAAAGCAGAACAGAGTAGTAAAAGAAAGAAGTTCACAGAAGCAAGGCTCCTCTTCCCGCTTACCCTCAAGCAGGTCCACTACCTTACACTGAATACTGAAGAGCTTCATAATCTACCAGAGAGGCTTTTGGGAGGTCACAGATTCTGGCTAGACTTCTGTCCTTGTTACATATCTGTAATAGGAGGCTACCTAATTTAACACTGCCTTGTGGTCAACTGGAACAAGCGTCCTCTCCAGCCAAGTATTTCAGGTAACATCTGAAATGATCTTGTATTCTCTGATGCATCCAATTCTTCTATTTGCACTTTTTTTTACATATACAAGAAACTGAAGCTGAAACCCTTGATCAGCACAGTCAAGAGAAGATAAACTGAAATCAAATACAATTATACAACCAAATGTACAATTTTCAATGAAGTGTCCAGGATCATACTGTAAGAGGATTAATTTCCAACTCTGTCCTATCCCTAGCACGCAGCATTAACTTACATATGAAGATAATGGCTTGTTTGCTACAAGAAGCCTGGTTGATACCCTATAACTGCTGATCATGACAGGGCTTCACAGAAAATAACTGAAAAAAGGGGGCCTATGTTACACACATATAGAGTATGAGATTTCTCATGCAAGGTACACCCATTTGTCTATTTAGTCAGTACTCATAAACAAGTATTGTATTTGCTGGTGTATAAGACGCACTGGCGTATAAGATGTACCCCATTTTCAAACAGTATTTTTTTTGGGGGGAAGTGAGTCTTATAAGCCAGCAAATATGGTATCTACAGTGCCCAGGATTTTCTGGTATATTGAGACTTAAGGTTCAAAGAAATAACTTGTCTAAGCATCTAGCCAAGCATTTTCCTCTATAACTGGCAATGGCTTTCACTTCAACTGCTATCTATTATTTTTAACTAGACTTGCCACAGATTGCACTTGGGATCTGCTGCATATAAAGCATTTGCTCTGCCGCTGACCTGTGGTTCCTTTTGAAAGACACAAGTAATATGGAAACAGAGACCACAGTGCAATAAGCTGGTTTTTATATGTTTATCTCAAGCACATCAAATAACCAACCAATGACACCAGACAACCAGTTAATTCTGCCAGTACACAGTGCTATGATACAAATGGTAATATGAAAGCAGAGTTGACAGCCAACCACAGTGCAGGTATTTATGTTACATTATGTCTTTAGTCCAATACTGATCTCTGTACCTCCTCTTCTTCTGCCTTCCCACTGCTCATTCCTAATGACCATGCACACAGTAAGGTTTTTCAATTCTAGGAATGCAAGGACAAGAAGAAAAAAGGAAGAGGGACTAACTAAGCTTCTGCAGTACTTTTCACAAGTCAACCTGCACAGATTTTCAGGACCTAGTCCACTTTTGACAGTAGGAATACTGCAATACAGGAAGGTGACAACAGCAACTGAAGGAAGGCCATGTTGAGTTGTCTGGTTGTCACAACATCAAGGTAAACAATGTGTCAGGTAAGAGACAGCTCAGCTTTCCAAAATATTCCTCAGTTGATCTAGACAAATCTTCAGCATTATGTCTCCAGCTTTATAGTTACTGCTGGGCTTTGTATCTGTTGAGGCTATCTGTAAGGTCTGATGAAACTGTCTGTGAGGCAAGAGGTACTACATGCAGCAATTCCATTTGAAAGCTCACATGAAGAACTACCACCAAGGGCTTCTGGCTATGTGTAAGCAGGCTCACTCCAAAGTTGGTGAAGGTAATGAGCTCTCACTGCTTGGACCATGAACTGCCCCAGGAGTTATACTCTAGGGATACTGATGGGAGCATACATCTGTGCTCACATTGTCAGATGTTTCCTGAAGAAACATTTCGTAAGTAATACAATGTTATATGATCATCATCTAGATTCCAAACAAGTGCGTCAATTTCAATTGAAATAGGCACCAAACACAATTCAGTGAGCTTCCATCCACTTCATGGACAGAAAATTACCCAGGCTGCGGCCATGTATGGGTATGCATCTCAGCCTAGCAACCTGTGCTCGTATCTTCTCTTTACAATGTAAAACCAACATCTTTCTGTGGGGAAAAGGACAGTTTAGCAAGCATTTTTACCCACTTTCAGATAATCTATTCAGCATAAGGAAGACAAGAGATGCACCATGTATAAACCCCAACATAAATCTGTCTGAATACACGAAACTCTTCTCTTTTTATTGGCAGAGTTTTTAATTTTGTATGTGGATAAGAAATCTATGGTGGCTGTAACAATATGAGAGAAGAGCACGAATATCTGATATATTTAGAACACTGTGCTGGAGAAATATAAATAATAATAATAATAAATTCTGAGGAGAGTTTTATCAGTCCACTGACTGGAGAATAAAACTAGCTGAAGTGTCAGCTTCATGTTATCTATACAACCTTTAGGGAATTTTTCATTATGCACTCACTCAGCTATCTACCCTTGCCATCAAATATTGTCCAGCCAATTCATGTACGCGAGTGCAGTAGACTTCATACTGCAATCCCTTTAAAAAGTTCAAAATTTCTGCTACATTAATGTATGACACTTGAAAATGAGGAGAAAAGGACAAGCAACTTATCACAGTTCTTAAAACTGTAGGTTCGTTTATACTGTCACTTGACTAAAGAAGGAAAATTGTTTTTTAACATTACATTGAATTGATGGCAGCTACTTATAGCAAAGGGTAAGAGGGATTTCCTATGATGAAAGGCTGAAAATGATTAATGTACTACCAGGAAGAAAATACATATATTCACAAACTGAAAAGAGTTAATGCTGCTCTCAGATGAATGCATTAAACTGTGTTCTTATTTTTTTTTCAAGGGGACAGTACACTATATTGGCCTGTATTAAGTGATGTCATTTGGTTAACTCAACCTCTAGTATGCAAGGCAGTAGGTTTCTCATTTTCAGAATAAATGCAAGGGTGGTATCCAATACAGGCTTTTTGCTTAAGTGGCTGTTCAACCCTTAACACAACAGTGCAATCTTGTACAAATTTTAATACCAGGGATTTTCAACTTTACTAGTCTTCCACTGGATTTAGGTCAGTAACTACAAGCTCCTTCTCAATAAACAAAAACTGTACATTTGTTAAGGAGATCTTGGTAATGAAAAGCCACTGCAATGAAATTTTCCTTCGTACGCATTTCAGAGGCTGACTGCAGTCAAATTCTAGTCTCTTCCATTTTTTTCTCCAATATATCATATCTCCAAATGGTGATACACAGGGCTGAAGTATATGACATGTTCGTAACACGGTTTGCTCAGCAACTAAAACTATTTCATTCAAAAAATACCAGCATGGGGTAACCAACTGACAGAGAAGGAAGGAATGATGCTTTATCCCCTGCTATGGTTCTGATAAAGGCAGTACTCATAACACCTTCAAAAAAAGTTCCACACAGAATTTTCCCTCCTACAGAAAATATAAGGCGCATGGTTGTGAACCAAATAAAGAATATACAAGGGGGCAGATGGTTAAAGGCCTGTACTCCTCCATTTGGACCAGACACCCCATGCTAGTAATTTGTTAATTAAAAGGTTTTAGCTCAAGGAAAAATTATATGATTAATGCCATGTACAGTTTGGCCCTCAGTCTGAACTGTAGACCAAATCTTCAAAATACTTACCAAAAGCAGTGTTTCCTTTAAGCTAAGGAACCCAGTAGGCATGTTGCATTGGGAGCCTTCATGCAAAGCCTTTATCTTTTTTCTGTATAGGCATGTTTTTTCTTCGAAGAAAGAACATACATTTACACATCTATATTTATCAATTATATATAATTTAGGCTTTGGGAGTAAAAAGCAGGATTAATTAATTTTAAAGGAGAATGCATTGGGGCAGTCAAAGCACAGGACAGAAGTATTTCCTTGTCAGAACTCAGATGAGTAGAACAGCTAAACAGCAGAAATAAATATGGTAATGCAAGATGGAAGAAAAATGTCTGGATATGAAGTGTAGATAAATGAGAAAAAACGCAAATGTTGTAACATTCAGCTAAGGAGACTCACGTTACAATGTCAGCACAAATTTCAACATGTTTAAGACACAGTGCCAAAACAATGCTGAGCAAATTTATGCAATATATTCTAGGTAAATTCTATTCAGAAAACAGGCATCTGCAACCTAGATGAATCTTTTAATTCAACCATCATAATTTAGTATAGTGAGGAGGAGGAGGAGGAGGAGGAGGAAATGAGCAGACAGTTTGATATATAGACATATTTGTTTCCTATAATAAATCAACTGAGTTTTTTGCCTGGACTTTTCCAGTAGCCCTAGCCAAATGAAAAATCCAGAAATAGTTCACTTGATATTCAACCTGTGCTAGATTGAGATAACGGCAGAAAATGGCAAGAGCTTGATTGATTACAGTAGAACTAAAATTCTACTTTTAGAAAAGGCTTAAGGGCAAGAGCAGAATATTACTTTTGAGGCATCTATTGCAGAAAGAACAAATTGCATGAGTGTGGAGATTGGTGAATAAAATACATGCACACAATCAGACCTTTGAATATGATGAAGCTTATAAATGGAACTAGCTTTACACTGACTGCTGTTGAACAAACTCAGCCAAAAGCCATGACAGATGCTTCATATTTTAAAATTTTAAAACTATCAATAAAAAATTTGCAAAATCTTTCTTTAGATCCAGGCTGCATCTAAACAGATCGGTCCGTCTGATAATAAATCATTGCTCTTCTGCAGTAAAGTACAAGTAGAATTGCAATCCTGCACTTTAACAAGGGAATATTGTGCTTTTCTTACCTTTTACTTTCATACCAGCACCTGCAGCACTTTTTAAGGGGCTTTTGGTTTTGACATGACAAGTCACTACTTATCAGGAAGTTGAACTTATCACAGCTATGCTAGTTTTGGCCCAGCTCTCTAATCTGTTAAGGTCATTTTGAATTCTGATCCCGTCCTGTGGGGTGTTAACTATACCTCCTGATTTGGTGTCATCTGTAAATTTGATAAGAATGCCCTCTATTTCCTTGTCCATATCATTGATAATAGCACTGGGCCCAGGAAAAACCCTAGATACTCCACTAGCCACTTTTCTCCAGGATGAAGAGGAGTCATTGGTGAGAACCTTCTGGGTTCAGTCAGTCAATTAATTACAAACCCAACTAACAGTAGCTTTATCTAGCCAAGATTTTACTAACTTATCTGCAAGAATATTACAGGGGCCTTGTCAAAGGCCTTACTGAAGTCAAGATATGCTATATTCAGAGCATTCCCTACATCTACTAAGCTTGTAACTCTTTAAAAAGTGTGTGTGTGTGAGAGAGAGAGAGAGAGAGAGACAGACAGAGAGAGAGGGGAGAGAGAGAGAACTTGTTTTTGAGAAACTCATGATGACTTTTAGTGATCACTGCATACCTAAGTGCTTACAGAGACCATTTCTGCAGTACACTGTTATAGTGGTATTATTCCACTTTCAACATCCTTTGGAATCCCAGGGCTTGCAGTTTAGGGAGGGGTATTTAGAATTCTCAGCGAGAGAGCTCTTTGGCCTCAGTAAACTACCAACCCCAGGATTCCACATGTTGAAAGTGGAATAATAGCACTATAACAGTATAGTACAGAAACAGCCAGATTGTCTGCTTAATGTCTGCTCTAAAATCTTTCCAGCCATTCATGTCAGGCTGACTGGAAGGGGGCAATTGTTTGGCTCCTTTTTCCTGTTTTTGAAGATCTATACATCTTATATTGAAATCACCAAATATGGATGGAACTGCTCTTGGTAATCAAAATGCCTAGCACTGCTCTCCACACTTCTGAAATAGATTCAGTTTCCCAGAATAAGGGTGGAACTATTGAATAGTCATTGGCATTACAGAACTGTTGTTGCTGTGTGACTTCAAGTCATTTCCAAATTAGGGTGACCTTATGATGGAGTTTTTTTTGGCAAGATCTGTCGGGGGAGAGGTTGTCCTTGCTTTTTTCTGAGGCTGACAGAATGTGATTTGCTTAAGGACACCCAGTGAGTTTCCATGGCTGAACAAGGATTCAAATCCTGGTCTCCAGAGTCAAAGTCCAATGCTCAAACCACTACATCATGATGGCTGATAGCCCTCCTGGCATACTAGGCCCTATAGCACGCACTTAGCCTTGTACAGATAGGGCAGTGCTTTCTGAGCACTACCAAATGCTCCTGTCTCTTGTAGTATGGACTGTATGGAAGAACCCAAACGAAACTTTGCTCTCTTGGCATGATGTCACTGCTCTGATATTGGCAGAGACTAAAGAGAGCAATGTTCTACTGCACTTCTCTGCTTAAGAACAGAGTCATGGAAACATCCAATATGGTGGCTGTTTTTTGAAGTCATATTTCTTCTCTCAGCATGCTAGCGTACCTGCACACAGAATTTAGAAATTGTTGTTTTAACAAATCAATAATAAAATGAACAAAAATTGTGCGTCCTATATATTACAACATAAATATTAAACACGTTCTGCAAAACAAGGAGGCTTTGATCAGGAATTTACAACTATTTACTGAAAATACAAGAAAATGCATACTATTTAGTAAGTAAATATAGACAAAATTGAGAACATGGTTCTTGAACATTTTATTGTCGCAGAAGCCTGAAAGTATTTACAAGGCTAAAATGGTTTACAGCTTCGCTTTGTATGCACAACAGGAAATAATTGCCTTGCGTATCCTACTACTGCAGTGACTGCTAATGAACATCTCTCTCTCTTTTGCTGTGTCTTTCTTTCATATAAACAGTACAGCTGTGATTACCTGTACACAGAAACTTAACTGCTGCTTCTTGAAAACCAGGCTAAGGAGTGTCATGGCTGATCTTCATAAGTTTTAAAAGTTATTTCTATTTAATTTTTTCTTATCTGATGCATGAAGTGTTTTCCAGATTCTAACAAGACACATTTTATATGCTTACAGAACACAGAAGGCTTTCTACGAGACAGTATAAATTCAGTCACTGAAACAATATACAGAATTGCAGTTTAGAACAAAACTGCAAAGCGTGAAATGACAACCTGCTATCAGCTACTGAGAGTCTGAAATTCAGTACTAGCAGCTAAAACAACTCAACTCTCCCACCACCATTTCAGTAAATTGACAATACCACCTCCACTAAAATCAGAATACACATTTTGCCCATCTATTTACCAAAACTGAAGCTTAAGTTTAATCAGTAATTGCCATTTCACATTCCCTCATTTCTTCACATTGCACAGCTTTCTCATTCTGTATTTTGGAATTAAATAGGTAAAAATTAACAGTGATATTACAGTTAGGAAAGGAGATTCCATCCCTAGAGCTCAATTAACTTGACTTGATAGCATGAGAACAATCCCACAGAGTGTGAAGTAAAAAGGCAAGTGAAATACATCCTGATAACATGAGGTATATTATCCAGGTATTTCTGCTGTCTATCCATTCTACCCTTCATTTTTAAATTACACAAATGGTTCTACCACCTTTGAGGCTAGAGAAAGAAGTTGGTAGCATAAGCGTTTGTAGACCTAAGTCTATTTCACCAGATGCATCTGATGAAGATTCTTCAGTCTACAAAAGCTTATGCTACAAACTTCTTTCTCTCAAACTCAACAGTGCTACAAGAACTCTTTGGAAACTGATCCAGACTAACACAGCTAAAGTCTTTGAATTCTACCACCATGAAACAATTTAAATTACATAGCCAATAATGTCTCAAGTTTCAAACAGATCAACCTGAATCAGCTTAGTTTATATGTAAGATAAATGTGTAACTTTTAAGTCATTATTGGAAACTTAATAGAATGAATGATAAATGAAAAGAAAGCTTTAGTGGACCACAGTATTTTGAAAGGGAAAAAGATAATATGACTGCTAGAATGAACTTTCTGATGAAAACTGATTATGATTTATAGGAAAAATGCAAAGAAACATTGGCATGATAAGCCAAACCTGGCACCTGAGCTTTGCCAAATGCAAGATAGGGGTAACCCAGTAAACATGTCAAGCCTTTGCACAATCTCTTCTACTATGGATAAAGAAAAAGTCACAAGAAAATGAAAAATAATCACTGTGTGAACCCAACCCTAAATAATACAATAAAATGTTTAAGAAAACACTGATGTGATTAGGATATTGCTGAGGGAGAAGGCAGATAACAACATTTCTAAACAGCAGAGGCAGTTTTGCTGTGCAATAAAGATAGTTTCTCCTCCACACAGTTTAGCACACATAAGAATATACTTCACCTCCCACCTCCTACCAATCCCTGGAAAAATTCTGTATATTTCATGTATGTATTTTGTATTTCTTTGTGGGACAACTGTACACACATATATATACAATGTGCTTGGTGCAAGGTGGTATAGGACAAACTACTGTCTCAGGAGGGGAGGACTAGAGGTCTGGTTCTTCTTGCTGTGTAAGGTATATAATCTAGCTGTGGTTCTGGCTGTGAAGTGGACTTAAATCACGAGTGAAGAATGCACGATAATAGATCTTTAAACACTTGATCTATCTTCCTCCAGCATCATCTCCCAAACTACGTATTTTATTTCTATTTAAATGTCACTAAATGAAAGAGGATTAAAATCATATATTCACATGCTACCCTAGCAGGAAAGGGCTTATAAGGGAAAAGGGTAATACCTGAATACAAGAACGTCTAGCATACAATCATCATAACCATATGTCATATACACTATAAGCAAGGCAGCATGAAAGGCAAATGTAAGTTATAGCATGAAAAACAAGCACACATTGGCATTAATTGCCTGTGGGAACGTAAAAGTAAAGGGCAGTAACCAATGAATTAAAACATGCCCTATTTAAAATATGTAGCTGATCTAAAATTAGTTGTGTCTCAAGCCTGGCTGCTGAAAATAAAACGTCTAATATCTGAACACTGATATACTCCCCCTCCTAAATGTCTGAACTGACAAATAGTCATTCATGAGTATTCTGACAAAACTATATTGGCTAAGTTTCCTTAAAATCAAGATACTTATGTTTAGATGCTTGTACCACTGAGGAAGGCAAAAACATAATTCTGGAACACATAAGCACTGTAACACTTACTTTACGTGTTTTTGTTTACAAACAGGAAACTAATTCATCTGTTGGAACAAGCATGAAAATTCAGTGAAGTTTGAGAAAAACAACGACTACATGATGAATGCAACAGTCTTTCAGCTTGACATAGTAACGCTGTGTTACTTTTCCACCTTCTTTTTGTCAAGGCCATATTAGAACGTGACATCACTGTGACCAACGTTTCCTGCAAGGCAGCCAGTATTGGACAGACACAGTTAACATCATGAAACATTAATGTAGGTCCATCTAACATCTAAAACAGGGATGGGAATCCTGCAGCCCTTCAGCGCTGTGGAGCTGCAGCTACTAGTAGCCCTAGCTAGCACAAGCAATTGTGAGGATTGCTGGGAGCTGCAGTTCAGCAATACACACACACACACACACACACAGAGTTCCCTCTCTGTACCAAAAATATTTGACAAATGGTGGGCAACTAATGTTAACATTAATTGGTAGACACATGATGGCTGTCTGGTGCACGAAGACAGACACCAAGCAACAGCAGTGGGTCTTGAGTCATTCGATCGCCTGTTAAAGAAGGCATTTGGGAACACTGCTGAGGTCTCTTTAGGAGATACGGTAGAGTCTCGATTATCCGTCCTTCAGTCATCCGACATTCTGGATTATCCAACGTCGCGGCTGCTTGGGGGTGTGGCTGTAGGCATTTCCGCGCCCCCAGACATGCCCCCAAACATGGCAGCCGCGACGGGCAAGGATAGCCCTCCGGATTATCCAACATTTTCGGCTATCTGACTATCAGCCCGCCTGTTTATGTTGGATAATCGAGACTCTACTGTACCTCCTTAAGAAGAAATGAATACATCCCTCTCCTCCCATCTCCCCCTCTTCCATCAAAACCTTGTCTCATATACAGGTACTATTCACAACAACAGAATGACCAGTAAACAGGCACAAGGCCAGTTGGTATTAAAAAAAAGGTTTAAAAAAGTGCTCTGGTAACAGCTGTAAACATTAGCAGTCACTGTCTGAAAAACTGTTGAGTTAACAGCATCCCCACTATACTATGGGAATGCAACAGCAGTATTTTTATGGCAGTGCTGTACGCAAAGAAGAAGGAAACCATCTCCAGTATCGTATCCAACAACCCACCACAATAAAAACTTGCAATTTCTACTTGCAAAGTACTCATTTTTGAACAGCGGTAATAATCATGATATTAATTTCACATTACAATAAGTATACACTTTTCTGTGGAGGACAATTGGAAAAATGTAAACAGCAACTGTCCAATAAATTACATAACAGAAATATATATTATTGAATTTTCCTCCACTTTCCAATTTCACAGAAATGAGGCTTTGCATGTCCACCAAAGTCCCTTGATAGTTAGCATAGTCAACTACAATAATTATACTGAATGATTGAGGGGAAGATCTTTTAAAAATGTTCTACTTCAATATGATGCCTGCTCACCCTTCCCAAATTCTTAAATGTGGTCAAAATACACCTTTACTTTAAACTACTTAAGCACTGGTAAGAGAAAACCAAATGGAAAACACTGAAGGTTGAAGGTGAAGGTTGTAACAGATAACTAGTCAGTGTGACAAGTCATCATGAGAACCAAACTTTTTATTACTTGTTTTTTACTTTTTAAATAGGCTGAAAGCTTTCATTTCAACATGTTAATAGCACTAACATTTGGAGATGTGTATCATTTTGGACAGCAGCTGGATTAACTGTATATGTAGAACAGTAGGCTGTCAGTTTTCTTGTACCTGCATCTCAACCATTGTTTATTTTAAATTTTCTGATATAATATCAAGACAAAGAATAAGAAATACTGGCAAAACTCCTCACATCTAACAAATATTATACTTTTCTTAGATTATATCTGCCTGAATGTGCACTGAACAAAATGTACTTTAGCCCATCTGTAAAAGAAAACATAGTATGTAGATTAACACATAAACAAAACTTGAATATTTATACAGCAAGTTCAAAGTAAACTGGAAATTTATGGGAAAATATAGTGTTTTAAAACCACAAGGTTCTTAACTGAAGCTAAATTATTAAATACTTATGCCACAACATCACTAGAGAAGACTGGTTTTCTTATTGTCAGTGTACTTTGCTTTGATTCACAGTTATTTCTTATTTCCAAAACAGAACATCATACTGTATGACAAGGAGAAAATTCCAACAACAGCCTTGAGGTATTACTTCATCTCCCTTCTCAAATCCCTGCAAGAATGCTAATTTTTTACCAGATTATCATGTGCAAAGAGGTAAAAAGCAAACCACTAGTACTTTCAAAGACTGAGAAGGAGACTGAAGAGTAAAAATGTGTGTTTAACAGGGAAGGATGAAAAATTAAAACATTTCTTTAATCTCAAATACTGCATCAGAAGTCATAAACTGTCGTAAAGCTTATTACAGTCATGCCACAACAATTCCGTGAGGAAGACAGAGTTGTGTGCGGGTTAATGAAAGAAAATGAAAACATATGATAGTCTCAAGGTCTATGTAGAACACATCCAGTAATGTACTAAAAAGAGAAGGTACATATCAAGTGATTTATTGTGCAACTGAATAACTAATCCAAGACAGCCACATTAATAGTGTGAAATTATATGAAAGTTTATAAAAATGTTTAATCTAAAGGGAAACAACAAACTATAGCTTGTTAATATATGCAGTATCAGCAGGTTGTAATCCACTGAAATTAAATTGCTCTACTAAGGTTATTAAAAAAGTATAAACTTCTAAATCTGAGCAACATACTTACTGTTTTATTGTAAACAAATCTATACTCTTCTATTTCAAAGCAGGTATGTTCTTCTCTGGTTTCTAAGTCTAAGACATCTTATGTTTCTCAACAGATCTTACCGATAGAACACATATTAAAGGACATAGCCATGCTAGTTTGCATCAGTGTTCAAAGGGATATTGTAGCAACTATGAGACTTGGGCCATTTCCACACTAGACTGTTATAGCGCTATTATTCTGCTTTCAACATCCTATGGAATCCTAGGGTTTGCAGTTTAGGGAGGGGCTGCCTGGCCTCTCCTGAAGCTGCAAACCCCAGGATTCCATAGGATGTTGAAAGCAGAATAATAGTGTTATAACAGTCTAGTGCGGAAATCGCCTTGGGAGAAAGACATTTGTAGCATAAGCTTTTGTAGACTGAGTTTACATTATCAGATTCATAAGGACTTTATATTCCATGCATCTGATAAAGATGCTACAATATCCTTTTGCATATAATCCAAATAACATTGTTTTACCAGTGTTCTTTATTATGGGAAGCTAACCCACAAAAACCAGGCTGTCCATCTATCCTAGCATTTGTTTAATATGACTGATAGTGTTCTCCAGAACTGCAGGCAGAGGGTCTTTCTCAACACTTGCTACCTAAACTCTTCTAACTGGAGACTCTGTGGATCAAACTTGCAACCGTGTGCACTCAAAGTATGTGCTCTACCACTGAGCTTTACCTCTTCTCAGATCACTTTTGGATCTCCTATAAAAATTCTACTAAAGTTTTAAATTGCAATAGTGCAACCACAGTTACTGTAGATAGATATGCAATATACAGAATGAATTTACTATGCTTAATCCAGAATTCCTTGTGCACTCTGGAATACTTGTGCCTATTTCCAAGGAAACAGCTGCCCATGGACATTTCTTCTAGAGTGGAAGTCCACTGTGTATGCTACTGGAACCCTTATGTTTGGATGGAACTGCTAGATTGTGGTAAATATACCTTCAGTTGGAACACTAAAGAAAACACAAGAATTTTAAGGCAGGCTGGAAGGGATAGTTGTATAATTCTGCAAGATTGAACTGTGCATGTATCTCTGCCTTCAAGTCACTTGTTGACTTGAAGACCACAGGGTCTTCTTAGGCAAGAAACACGAAAAATATGAAATATGAAAAAATGGTTTTGTCAGTTTCTTCCTCTGAAATATAGCCTATGGCATCTGATATTCATTGGTGGTCTTCCATCCAAGTATTAACTAGTGCTGACCCTGCTTAGCTGTCATGGCTGTTCTAAACATTTCAGCTACTTTTTATGTTTAAAGAAATTACTTTTCTTGCTCATGTTATATCACACCCCAATTTCTGAGACATTATTTACCAGTTTCTGTTCATAACTGTTGTTCCCACAGTTGCTGCTGGCTATGGAACCTAACTGGTAGAAGCTTTAGAGGTCTTTTCAAAAATATTTTTTTTAAAAAAGGCAGTCAAGTCTTATGAAACGAAATGCAAGACATAGTCAAGAGATATTCATGGTCATGCTCACACCCACAAATACAGTGGTGAATTTTTTTATCCATTGTTGAGAATCTTAAAGCTTCATTAGCACATTCTAATAAAAAAAAAAGCTTTTCAAAGGCACACATTGCTTTCATCTACATGCAAAACTAAAAGTCAGCAGGAGCCCTGATACTTCAAGAAAGCAGAGTGACATTTTCAGATATTAATGATCAGTACCATGGTGCAGATAAATTAAATGAGCACAAACAGATTTCAGAATAACATTTCACTACAGAGCAAAGCAACATTAGCATGTGCAAAATACCGTATTTTTCAGGCTGCAGTATTCAATACACCTTAATTCTTTCTTAAACTTTTAAGCAGCTTGTTGCGCTAATTCTGCATTACTTAGAAGATGTTCACTATGCTCACATTAATGTGCATTTCAACCCTGGAAACACAGGTAAACCCTGAAGAAAGCGGGATTCTCACAGACATTTGGGAAGCATACATATTCTGTAATATATACATGCCATCACGGAAGCATCATTCTGGGTCAGATCCAGAACTCTGTCAACAGAAGGATTCTTTTCACTGCCAGATGGAACCAGGATCTAGTGAAAGCTGAAAAAGGGGGTGTAATCATGATGTCTCCTGATTCCTCCCACCTCTGCAACGCTACATCACATACTATTCTGGAAGATCCTTCAAACCATCAGGACAGATTTTAAGTGGGCAGAGAAGATAATCTAGTTCCTCTCTACTCAACTCACAATGCCTGCAATCCCCTGATGCTCCAACCATGAGTTTCACAACATATCATTCAGAAAAGGCCCACTGGTACACATAATTTTATACTTATTAGATGTAGCAGTTCAAAGGCAAAATAAAAGCAACCAGGCAACTCTAAGTATTCAGAGTAGTTTCACAATGTGTTAACTTTGAAATCTACATCTGATGTCTGAATTATCAAGACACAATCTTCACTTTATGGCCAAGAATCACAAGGGGGGCACAACTCCACTTTAAGTAGGTTGCATCACTGATGTCACCACCATCTTTGTTTTGCTTGTGTTATCAGAGTTGTCAGTACTGAGTTAGATAGGTCAATGACCTTGTTTAGTTTAGGACATGTAGGAACTTACTGTTTCTTAGTCACAATTGCACGTAAAAATGTTTTCAAAATATAAATATATAACACTGATTTTTAAAGCACCAGTTTCATTACATACAATGCAGTCTTCCAGTGTTTCCTTGATCAATAAAACTGATCTGTTAAAACCTGAGTAAAGACAAAGTTCTTAAGTATGAATTTTGCATAGAAGAAGGAATTCCAGAAGATGAAATGTTTCCAACTTGTTTAAATTGATGTATTAGACTTAATTTCCTTTTTTATGCAATATTTAATAGCTACAAAAAAAGACCAGTCTACTTTTTAACTACTTTAAAGAAAAAGCAGGTAAGGAGTCAGGAATGCGGAACATGTAGCACATGGACCATATTCCAGGCCCAAACTCCTCCATTTATTTTTGAGATTTCATAGAATTATAGGCCATTTCTGCAGTAGACTGTTATAGCACTAATATTCCTCTTTTGACATCCTATAGAATCCTGGGATTTGCAGTTTAGGGAGGAGCCTAAGGCCCCTCCCTAAACTGCAAACCCCAGGATTCCATAGGATGTTGAAAGTGGAATAACAGCGCTATAACAGTCTAGTGCGGAAATGGCCATAGAACTAGAGTTGGAAGAGACCACAGGGGCCATCCAGTCCAAATCCCTGCCACGCACGAACACACATCAACACACTCCCAACAGATGGCTATCCAGCCTCTGCTTAAAAACCTCCAAAGACATTTTCCCCAAACTAGGTGTGTCTTTTGGTCCTGCCTTCCCATTAGCAGCAGCTTCTGCTCCTTCTCTGGCTTTGTGTGTCTTGGCAGAGGAAGGACAGGCAGCAGGCAATACTGGCTAGTGGATCAGACCTGTCAGTCCAGCATACTTCCAATCCTGCTTAGTAGGGGAGCTGAGAACAAAGACATTTCCCATTTTAATGGCCTTTTCATTTTCTATCTACGTGCAAACCATTACAATAAATTATAATAACTAAATTACAATAAAAAAACTCTCTTCTAACCTATTCTGTTCTATTTCGAGTGAAAAATTAAAGACTAAAAGCAGGCAAAGGAGAGAAGCATGTGTGTGTGTGCATGTCCCTTCAAGTTGCCTGCCAATTTATGGTGACCCCATGAATTTCATAGGATTTTCTTCAGCAAGGAATACTCAGAAGTAGGTTGCTAGTTCCCTGCTCTTCAATATAGCCTACAGCATCTGGTATTTGTTGGTGGTTTCCCTTCTAAGTACTAACTAGGGCTGAACCTGCTCAGTTTTTAAGATCAGATAAGTTCCGGTGCTTTTTAGCTACTTAGGCTGTGAGAGACGAATAGAAATGATAAATTCACCACATCTGACAAACAAAAAAAGGAAAAGACACACTCCACTAAGTGATGGATAATGCAGTTACTGCCAAAACTACCAGCATTCAGCACTGTAAAGGAGCTTATTCACAAATCCAAGATTTAGTCTTAGGCCCTTTTCGCATGCCATTTCTCATGCAAAAGGGCCTCCGGAGCGTTGTGTGATTGCGAGGACTGTTCAACGTGACGTCCTCGCAATTGCACGACGTTGCCCAGGGCCAGCAGGCACCAATTGTGCAATATATCATTTTCGGCTTCTTGCTGAAAATGATGCGCAATCACGCGTCGCTCCAGGGCCCCACATGCACTTACCTTGAGCGCGGAGCCTCCGGAGACACGGCCCTTGCACTTCCTCCCCCAGCGCAGCCTGGGAAAGTACCCGGCTGTGCTGCATAAGGAAGAGGTGGAGCCATCATGCTGCTTGCCCTCCAGCAGGGAGCTGCTGCGGAGAAGGAGCAGAGGGGACGCGAGTGCCTCACAGAAGAGGCTGCTTGTATGATCCCTGCGCACCCACGCTGGAATCAGATAAGCTGCGGAAAGGGCCTTAATCAGAACAAACTCATTGATTCAATAGGGCTGCTCCTGCTGGGACTAGGAATCAGATTTAGCCTAGTACGTTTTGCTGTAAATGGTGGCGAATGCTAAAGAACAAAAGTGGCGCTTGGAATATAACTGTAGTTCTTCCAGTCATCCTCAGCAAGGACATGGGATGTGCTAGTGTGGAAGTGGGATATGGTGAGACAGGGGTGCAGCTCTCATTTGGAACCATTCTTTCCCTTCATGTGGTGAAAACTGGGGAGATGACTGGTTGCTGCACAGAGCTGAGGAACAGAGCTACTCGTATACTAAATGCATGAAACAGGGAGTTGCTAAACTTAGCTGTAAGATGCAGTATTATCAGGAGAGAGCTATGCTCATCTATTAATCACTACAAAGAAAATAGGTTGTGTTACACTAGAAGCTTGGCTTTGCTTTAGCAGCTGTTGGCTTGAAGCTGAAGAAACCAAGAAAGAGACCTTTTACTGCCACTTGTTGGTTAGAGTCCTAATTGCTACACCTTTCATTTGCTGCTGCTGGGTTTAGACAAACACATCCTGGTTGCTCTCCCTATCTGCTATAGTAGCAGGATGTATTAAAATGCTCTTTGCATCCCTATTAATCATGCAGTAAATAACTCAATGATTATATCCCTAAAAGAAAAAAGAATGCAAATTTCCATTGGTACAAGATCTTGAGATGAAGTGAGAAGATAAAGAGTTAAGGATAATTTTGTACTGTTGCTTACTAATCTTGTTTAAACTTTATTTTTTTTCATTTTGAACATTACTGCTTGCCCACATGTGTGTGAGGGAGGAAATGTCATCCTAGGTCTCCTGGTGGAGTGAAACAGAAATGTGGTGAGGGACAATTTTTGCACTGCAGTAAACTGTATCCCACATTTATTTCTACCATAAGTGAGAACCAGGGGTGATTAGAAGACATTTCCAGCTGGCACTTCCAAGATTTTTCTCCCAGGTAGTTTTTGGCTTGTGAAGCATGTTTTGAGTGTATGTGTGTGTCATGCAAGGAGCTATTCTGGGTCATTTTAAAGGTGATATTAATTTTGGTTTATTTGAAAAAACCTGAATCCTTTGAGGGATGGTCGAGGTACACACAGTTAGCACGGTATAGTGTTTCAGAAAGAACTCCATGAGACCAGGGTTCAAATCTCTGCTCAGCCATGGAAATCCACTGGGTGACCTTTGGCAAGTCACCCTGTTTCAACTGTAGGGGAAGGCAACACAAAACTCTGAAGAAATGTTGCCAATAATACCTAATGATAGACTCACAATAAATCAGAGATGACCTGCAGGCCTGTAACAAGAGGTAAGGATTACAAAAATGGGAGTTGTGTAACATAGCCCCATGAACTGTGCCTTCTGCACCTCCTCCTTGACACTGAGCCTAGTCCTGAGTGCCAACCAACTCTAGTAAAATTTAGTCCTAGTATAAACTGAGAGAGTATTAGCATGATCTCTCTTAAATTTAGAACAAATTTGAATAATTAAGGAGAGAGGGAAAATCCCTACCTGGAAGATCCAATTTACAAATGCCCAACAACCTGTAGTTGCTAGTTGATTGTGCAAATGTAAATGAGCTTAACAAACACTCTACCAGTTACTGTCAAATCTTACATTGGATCCTACAAAGACTATGAGTCAGACATAGATTAGTCATACTTGCCACTGAAATCGAAGGGCCTTATGTCCCATTGATTAGAACTGATGCGCTCTAAATGAGACTAAGTCTGGATACCCCCTCCCATGCCCTATCAGAGTTCAGAAAGTCTCTTAACTACCTGGGCCTAGTTATTATGGAATTTCTTTCCAAAGAAGAATCTCATTTCTTTTAGGACATATTGACTGCTATCCTCTAATAAGTTACTCGGGCCTCTCTACAGCTATCCTCTTTTTTTTTCTCTATAAGCTCTGGACAACAATCAGATAGCAGATTTCATGCTGTTCATACCTGTTTCTGTGAATGAGTTAAACAGGCAACAATATTTCATTATTAATACCTTAATACCTTAGGTATTAATTTGGCTAATGAGAAATTAGCCAAATTAACAGAGGCATACCTCCGTTAACACAGCCCGTCCAGTCCTATCGCCTATTTTTCATCATCTGCTGTCGAGCAGTAAGGTTTTTAACAGCATCAGTATTGGGAAGATGATAATGGAGGGTTGGAAAAGCACAGATATTCTGTCTCAGGTTGGAGAAACATGTCTGCAGTAAACAATGTAAAGCTGATGGTGGGAAATAGTGGGATTTTACTCTAATCAATCTTACCGTAGCAGTGAGTGTCTCTCTCCAACAGGCAACGTACGCAGCAGCTACCTCCAGAGTCCTTTATTGAGCGTGCATGAAATACAAAAGGAGGAGAACAGATACACCTGCCTTACCATGTCCCCAGTGTGTATGTGTGCATGTGTATGTGTGTGTACCATACACATACAGATAGATCTGTAAGTCTGGCCATGAAAATGGAAATCCTAAGAATAGCGGTGGCAGGTGAAAGAAAAAACTATCTGCAGATACATTTTGGAAGACGCTTTCAAGTTGTATCTCAAAGGCTGAGAATGTTTTTGTTTACTTATGCAATGTTCACTTGACCTGGCTGCTTCATTTCACATGTGCGTATTATTTTGGATAAAAGGTTTGCTGAAAGTTACTGAACTACTCTACTTTTTTGTGGTATGAGAACAAAAGTTTGTACAAAAGTTTCTAGTACAAAAGTTTCTGTTAAAGAAGTAATGCCCAGGAACACATATGCATGGTGAACAGTGGTATATCTGTATGTATCAACACAATACATTGGAATACAATGTATTGTGTTTCACATCTAAATTTAAAAATAATTTTACAGTGAAGTTGTCTACTTCTACTCAGAAATAAGCCCCAATAGGCAAGTAGAGAGAGTTACAAAATTAGAAAGTGAGTATACACCTAGTTACCTGAAAGTAAGACAAACTGAATATAACAGTGTTTATTTCTGAGTAAATATATTTAGGATTAGAAGAACAGAACTCTTGTGGGTATAGTACTTTCATCAGTGAGAGGGCTGACCTGGGGCTGATACTGCTCTATCATCCAGAGCATCTGATACAAGGACAGATTTTAGGGGATAATGCTGTGATCTTACACTTGCCTAAGAGTAAGGGCCTTTCCACACTACACTGTTATAGTGGTATTATTCCACTTTCAACAACTGAGACCAAAGAGCTCTCTGGCTGAGAATTCTAAGTGCCCCTCCCTAATATACAAATCCCAGAATTCCACAGGATGTTGAAAGCGGAATAATAGTACTATAACAGTGTAGAGCAGAAAGGCCCTAAGTTCTGAATTTCCTGCACTGCTTGCTGTAAGAAAACTAAGATCAATTCTGAAGATGAAATAAAATCCAGAGAAGTCCAAAATGTTTTTGAAAAATGTACTGGAAAATTCAAAATGGAGCACCACACAGCAGGATAAACATAATTCACTAAAAGAAGAAGAGCTGGTAAGAATTATACTATGAATAATTAGCTTCTTTTTCTACATCATTCTTGAATATATGCCAGATTGTTTGGAACAAGTGAGCAAAGCCCTAATGTGTCTGCTATTAAGAAAAAAAAATCTGGACAAATGTTGATTACTGGTTGCCTGAACAAGCAGACACCAATGATCTGAAGAAAAAGCCATGAGAGATTGAAATTAGAAAGCCTTTTTAGATGCTGTTGTCTAGGAGACACCAACATCTACTGTACTGGTGACAAAAGAAAGAAAAGGCCGAGTGCAATTGCTAAGGCTTTCAGCCTGCTTTTTTCATGTTCAGTTTGTGAAGAAGGGGGATGGCTCTGTGACAAATGCTTGAATAGCTGATTAAAGCAGAATTTAGCATTCATTTTACAATTTAGTCAGAGAGGATTTATGGTACCATCACAGCATGGAAGAACATAATAGACATGGATCTATGAACAGAAAGCAGAGCCAACTTATTTGGGGAGTTACATTTCGAAATGGAGGCAGTCAGAAAAAAATTGATGCAAGATGAAATGCCATTAGCATTAGGAAGGAGCAGTTGCAGATAATCAGAAAACGAAGCGTTCAAAACTATTTTTCTACAACATTTTCACTTTAAAAGTTACAGAGGTATCTGAACAAAGTGATTCCAACACAACTGTTGCTTTTTACCAGAGGAAAAGAAGACATTTTTTTTCCAAACATGAAAATTTTTGTAAGCTAAATCAAGAAAGATCTTGCCCCAAAAAGGTTAGGAAACCTCTTGAAAACTGCAGGAAAATTTAAATCAAAGTAATTTTCAAACATTAAACAACCAAGCTTGAGTCTGAGTGGGATGGCTTCTGCAATCGGAACTACTGAGCTAAGACTGCATTTTATAAGCAGGCAACTCCTTTGCCAATGTATTTAATGAATGAATGAATGTATTGTACTTTCAAATGTCTTAACCTGATTGTGTGAGGGGGAGTGCTACACAAACAATGATTGTGCATACTTTTAACTGCCAGGAAATACTAAGGCAATAAACCAGCATTTAATTTGACTCAACTGCTTTGGTGTTTAGAGCTTTTGAGAGTCTTAACATAAGCATCTGCATTCAGAAAGGCTTGTTTCAGTGGTTTTTTTCTTCTTCTTTTCTTTTCACTCCTTAAAAGGCCAAATTATTTGAAAATGCAATGAGCCTGTAATCAAACTGAAGGAAGATTCTACAGAGAAATTTCAGATGTTCAGAACTGATACAGAGCTTGGCCACAGAAACTGAAACTGGGTATTTTCACTGAGCTTTCTTCCATCACCCTGTCTGCTTAGGGGCTAGGCAGTGGTATATAATGAATCAGCACAGCCAGATGTGGATTCCTCAAAAAATATCCTTGTTCAGTCATTGCATAAGGCTGGTGGTCTCTTAAGTACGACACGACTCCTGAAATTTATGCCCAACATATAGTAGAAGTCAAAAATTCACAGATTGCTTCCTACTTCAAATGTTCTCCCAGTCAAGGCAACATTGCTACTAATACACATCCTCACAACAGCTGGTGCTGGCAAAATAAGTTCCGTGTTACTGCAAAATGAATAGAGTTAATTTTTGCAAATATTACATCCTCAATCATTGAGAGGGCCACTACCTCAACATGCTCTGCGTGGCTTTAGTATGGTTGTGGTTCACAGAAAAGGGTGAAAGGGAAACACTCTTTTAACTGAGCAATTGCCATTCTGGCTGTCTTAATATTCTCTGGATGGATGGTTTCAGGTTATAAAGGTTATAAAGGTCTCAAGAATCTGAAGAAATCTATGGAGTTTTCTCCAAAAGAAAGCATTTAAACATAAATTATAAATTAAACAAGAAAGATACCAATAAGGGGAAGCCATTTTTCTGCATCTGGTTTATAGAATCCTTGAAATTCATCCATGTATCCCTAGGTTAAGCATCCCTGCTCTAGAGCACAAGTTTGCCCAAAATGCATAGTGATTTAAATAATGCTGCAGTTAAAACATATTCATCTATCCTCTATTATACTCAGAGGTTAACAAAAACTGTGTACTTCTCTAACGTTTGTTGAATTGATCCCACTGCAATTCCAGCTATGCTAGGAATTCTATAAAAACTAATTTCACTGTGGTTAGTAAGAAAAGAGGGATCTTCAGGACAGCTAAATATTCATCATCTCTGCTTTTCACAGTATGAATACCATCATCTTACAGTATATGTTGGAATGTTCAATTTCCAGAGGCATTTATTTGAAAAAATTTCTTCTGCATGTGAAAAAGCTGCAAGGAAGTCTAATTCTGAAGTTATTACTAGGCCACCTACGTAGCTCCAGTAAAAGCAAAAGAAAACAATTTAAGGAAAACAAAACAAAAAAAAAATGGCATAATTATAACAGGAATCAGGAAAGTATTTTTCTCTTTTCTTTCTCTTTGCACAGAAGAGAATGAAACTCTATGAGCAAATTAACATTTAGATTACAAGACTCTGCATGCTTTCTGTAACAGCAGTAATCAGTTAACCAATCTGACAAATCTTCCAAAAAGTAGTGAGCAAAGTAAATATTTGCAAACTAATGTCTTAGAAATTCTATTGCACTGAGTAAAATAACTATTCCTATTCATTTGCAGCATAATCCATTTCTGTTGCATATTTCATGGGAATCCATGCCTCTGAACTCAACACAGGACATCATCTTGTATTTTCTCTGTTTCACATAGAATCACTGGAACATAACAGTGTTGCAGTCTATTGCAATGCATGTCTCTATTCAAAAACTCATAATAATGGCATTTTTGCCTTTGTTCAAAGACAAGTCAACATTCCAAGCACAATTTGGATCAAGACATGCATATATAGTAGATATAAAGGAAAAAACAAAACAAAGAAAGGGTAAACTAAAGGGGAAAAGAAGGCAATGTACAGATCTACACAGAAAGAGAGAGGCAGAGAGACAGACAGAGAGTATGAGAGAGAATGAGAGATCGCATATCCTTTATCTAAAATACTTGGCAGTGTTTCAGATTTCAGATTTTTTTATTTTTTTGGCTTTCGGAATACTGGTATTTTTATATTTATAAAATACAGTACTGTTCAGGAGATCTCTAGGGAACCCACAAATGAACAAGCAGGAGCATTGTAGCCACCACCTCAAAGGTGGAAGCAAAATTAGAGATCTCCTGTATAATACTTGTGCCTTGTGTCTCATACACAACACAAATAGTGAATGAGTAAGATGTGAGGCTGCAGAGAGATAGGAGGCTAGAGAGAGATGTAAGGATCTGTAAAATGGTGGGAGGTATGGATTTGTGGCAAACTCTATGCTTGGATTCCTGTCACCTCACAGACTCTAGTATCTCTCTCCAGCCTCACGTCTTGTTTGTTTCATACATGTTTGGTATATGAGATACGAGGCTGGAGAAAAACTGAGGATCTAAGATATGAATGAGTACCAGCGCCACAGCTGCTGCTTAACGGCAGAAATGGATGACTGGCAGCAAAAAGTTTTGGTTTTTCAAGGATTTTGGATTTTCATGTAAGAGATACTCGTTCTGTATACATCAGTGAAACCAAAGCTTTCATTATGCAGCTTAACACACCACTTTGACATACTGACAGCCCATTCAAAATAGATTAACTAAAAAACAATAAGACCAAACAAAGATCAGCATCACATAATGCCCAGAGAAGCAACTGACTGGTTTTGCAGGAATTTTGCCTTTATTATCCATATTATAGATATGTGATGCTTACAATTGTGTATGTTCTTGGAGGTGTGAGGAGAGATGGCTGAATGTTACTTAGCGCAATATGTCATTCATTTTTTTAAAAAAAACTTGGTAAACCACAATCTTTCTGAAACGCAAAGCTTTTCTGCACTACACTGGTAAAGTGCTATTATTCCACTTTCAACATCCTATGGAATCTTATGTTTAGGGAGGGGCATTTAGAATTCTCAGCCAGAGAGCTCTGTGGCCTCAGTAAACTACAAACCCTAGAATTCCACAGGATGTTGAAAATGGATTATTAGCACTATAACAGTGTAACGTAGAAATGGCCAAAGACCCAAGGGCGTGCAAAAAATCACTCAGAAAGAAGAGGTCTGCACGTTGTTCCACAATGCACCAAAGAATCTACACAATCACATGAAAAGTGACCCATCTGTTCTTTCTATATAAAATCGAGTGCATGCTGGATGGTTGCATTATTGTCCTCTAAGTTATGTTGTTTCACTGAAATACCGAAGAAGTATTCTTTGATAAAGTAATCCTTACTGACACTGTTCTATTCAGCTAAAAAGTTCACCAGTTTCTTTTAATCTTTGTTCTGTTTGTTTTGGAGTTGTTTTTGGCAAAAATTGCAGCTAATGGTAGTAAGAAATCAACAGAGAAGAAAGTTATCTTTCTTTTCTATATAGAGCTTCATCTTAAGCTGCTGACAGCTGGGATGTGAAGAATACTCAACAATTTGCTTGTTCTCATATGTTTAGGTTGTGTCAGTATGACAAAACACTTCAATTATAAATTTTGAAGCCATGCAAGATTTCTTGCCTCCAGAGAAAAAGTGAGACCAGAACCACTTCTCCCTCCCTCTCTCCCTCTCTCTCTCGTCAGTCTCCCTGAAACTGGTGTTGAATGTCTGTACAAAACAAGTGACCTTCTCCCTTTCAGAAGCCAAGCCCACGAGCCCCCTACACACACACACCACAGAAAACACAAGACCAATTGATTGCTCAAAAAGACGTAAACAAACACCTGTTCTTACAACCACTAACACTCCCCCCATCAATGCTACGATGGAGATCATCCACTAAGATGGCCATAGCAGTCTTAGCTCTGTATCTTGCTTTGAAGTTGGTTTGAAATGGGTCAAGGAACTGTGCATCATCCAAAACCACCTGGACTTGGAAGGCAATTGCTTTCTCGATTTCCATACCCAAAAAAGGGAGATTAAAGACTGGTCTATAATTATTAAAAGGTGTGATATTTACTACTTATGATATGCCTTGTTGTTCTTGTTGTATGCTTTCAAGTTGTTTCTAACTTATGGCAATCTTAAGGCAAATCTATCACAAGACTTTCTGGGGCTGAGAGTATGTGACGTGCCCAAAAGTCACCCAGTGGGTTTCCACGGCCAAACAGGGAACCAGAGTGGCAGTTCAGTGCTTAAGCCACTACACAACATGGGTTCTCATGACGTGCCTACATGCAATCTAATATTCCTTCTATGTTCTTATCTTGGCATATGTATTTTTCTACTACAGCAGTAAGTACAATGACTACAAGCTAAAATAAATATAGCATGAGTATAATTATTAGTGATTTTACACTTTCATGTGGCTCACAAGACCAATTCAAAGTCACACTAAGAACACTAGTATGGCATGTCAGGAGCTGACTGGGAACAAAAATAATCTGAAGCAGGAAAGTTGTAGAACATGCTTCTATGCAGACCCTATCCTCAACCAAGAATTCTTGGAATTCTCATGCTTGTGGCTTCCCATTAACACCTGGCCAAGAACTGACATCAATTTTGTGCCCCTCAAGTACTATTGTTTCTTTCTTGGGAACCTGCAGGGACATGCAGCCAATGAGGGACCAATAACGGACCAGGGACTTTAAGTAGTGCTATTCTGAAAGAAATCACCAAATTAGTTGCCTAACAGAACCATGTGACACATTTCTTCCAGTTCTTTCTTCTCCTGAGGCAGAAGGCCTTCTTGTTTTACTGAAAATGATAGAGATAAAGGCATATGCCTAACAAATTCTGTTAATTTCTAAAAACCACTAAAGCATATTTTTCACTTCAGTGTTAATTGGGTATGCAGAAACGCTAAGGGGAATCACTAGAAAAATGGTGAATTAGTAATGAATTAAACAGTAGTTAATTCCAGGCTCTGGTACTGACGTGTACACAATAGATCTCAAAATAGCCCCAAACATGCCAACTGTCTTTTATTACACCCATGTGTATCTAACTATTTGTCAGTTACACTAGATTTCTACATAGCTATTGAGACTAACAAAGAATGGTTAAGACTCACGGAATTTATCTAGGCTTCGAATACTTGTTTTGCCTTCCCTATCTGTGGGACTAGATTACCTTCTGCAGTAATTATCTGACAACTTTCTTCAGTCAAAGCATTAAAATATGATCTGTAACTATAATCTATATGAAAAAATAAGCAGAGGCTATGATAAGCACAAACTGCACTTAAATCAACTATTAAAAATAACTTGTGAAGTAGGTTCGATAAGAAATAAAAATAGTGAACATGGCGTGCAATTTTATCTATTTTAAAATGTATTTTGGAAACAGAACATGAAACATACAGTCTACTGAGAATCAGTCCACAGAGCCACTGTTGAAATTAATTACCCAAATAAATTAACAGATGTTGCAATTTGAATGTTTAACTGTAAAATTTTATATGGAGAAAAACACACCTCGGTTTGAAAATACAGGGTAAAGATATAAACTGAATAAACTACAATCTTATTCATGAAAGCAAAAATTACATATATATGTTGATAGATAGACAGACAGACAGACAGGCTGATTAAAAGGGACAGAGAGGAACTCCAACAAAAAGATCCTTATCGAATGGTACAAAGTATTTGAAGGACTTCTAATTCTCAAACTATACTGTTTTTATAAAGAGGTTTTTGTGGCTGGATCTTTGCCATCCTTTCTATATAATGCTTATACTATTGTGATTTCTAAACCTGACAAGACTATGTCCAATATGCAATTACAGACCTACTGGTTTCATAAAAACTGATACTGAGATACTAACATACAGTGCTCTCTCTTCTGGTGCAACCTCCACACACACAAATGTGAGGTTGCATAAAATGTTGCTCCCATTATTATAGCAAATGGATGTGATGGCTGCAAAGAGACGCAACACTTTTGTTTTATACAGAGCTCCCTGGAACAGAACCGCTGCATATATGGTGGGCACACTGCACATTCTTGTTAACACGCTTCAAACTGTTATTACTTACTTGGTTCTTCTGTACCAACTGGGATTTCTCAAACAAATACAGGGGATGATAAGCTTAGATTGGTTGATTTGATTGGTTTTCAAAATATGAAACGATCAGATTTCTCTCACACTACATAATTACAGTACTATGATTCCACTTTAATTTTCATGGTTCTATCTTCTGCAATCCTTGGATGTGCAATATACTTACAATTCTTTGTCACTGTGTTCTGGTACCTCATCAAATTAAAAACATCAGCATTCCACAGAATGGAGCCATAGCACTTAAAGTGGGCTCACAATGCTATATTTCTGTATTGTTTAAAGGGCTCCAGCTTACTACTCTATCCTTGGAAGTTGAAAAAGCCTTTGACATAATATACTGGCAATTTCTCCTTGTTACACTGGTTCAATGTGATTTCCCATCAGAATTTTTCAAGTGGATTAGGATTCTATATTTATTTCTACAATCTAGTCAGCAGTGGTTCTCAACCTGTGGGTCCCCAGATGTTTGTGGACTTCAGCTCCCAGAAGCCCCAGCCACTATGGTCAATGCTCAGGGTTTCTGGGAGCTGAAGTCCTAAAGCATCTGGGGACCCACAGGTTGAGAACCACGGATCTAGTGGGACTCTTCTGCACTATCTAGGAAGAGACACTAAACAGGAATGTCCGCTTCTACCTTTGGATCATGTTTGGAGCCTCTGACTTGCACTGTTAGACAAAATTCTCATATTCACAATTCTGTACATTATTCTAAGATTTTAAACCTACTTGTTACACCGAAGATTATCTCTTAAACTCTGTCATCTGTTCCAGTATAAATGGGGATGAACTATCTAGTTTGATGAACTATCTAGTTGCTTGAATAGATGGTTTAAATCTAAATTAATGCCGATGGGGAACAACATGTTACACAGTATATTTGCTGACTCGCTATTTTGGTGATGTCCAAAATAGTATTATGTATTTCAGAACACTAATGCAAAAGGTGTTTCTCAAATGACTGCATTAAATTTGAGTGAACTGGTTACTGAGACATCATTTGATATGGAAAGATAGGACTTGCGGGGGGAATACATTTAAAATGAATATTTTATCTCAAATAGCATAGGAGGTATAATATTCATTTTCATTCTCTAGAATATGACAATATCTTCAAAAATTTTAAAACAAGTTTTAGAAATTTACACAGGGTTTCACACAATGACAGACTTCCTTGATATGGGTGCAGCTTTCATCTTATGAAGGTGGACCTGGTTTTCCAAACCTTGGCCTGTATCATTAGGCCTATATATCAATGTGCAATATATAATTAACTTACATCATCTATGAGACTTCCACGGTACTTTCCAAGCACACACAAATTTGCAGCTCTCGTGGTATCATCTCTTCCAGTTTGTTCAGAGAAGTTCATTTTAAACATTAGAATTTAAAACATTACTTGCCATTTAAAAATAAAAAAAACCTTGATCTTTCTCTCTGTGTAAATTAGCCTTTTTATTTTCAATCAGACTGGATCAGCATAGCCATTGCAACCAACTCAACAACTTTTCTAAAATGTAATCTTTTTAAACACCAGAAATTCTTTTTTCAGTCAGTCCTCATGTTATGAAGATTATAGCAGAGATTCAATTGATTCTATCTTGTTACAGCAACAGAGTCTGAAATGATACATTGTTTTACCTACATTTGGTATTTTCCAACTGCTGGTACTATTAAGTACGCAGTCTTTATTTAAAATGGCCATGTTCCAAAAACCTATACAAGCACTTCTGTACTCACATGGAGATCCAGGTTTGTATTTGTCAAACAGCACCCCTAATTGGTACAAGGTACATCATTTCTGAAACAGAGGGAAGCTTTCAAAAACAGTCTGTGTCATGGCAGGAGAATCTCCTTATGAGTGATATGGAATAAAATTGTTCCATTTCTAAAAATGTACTGTTTCGTAAAATGCATTAGTAATCCAATAAATGGATACAGTAACTGGATAGTTTCAAAACAGCTGTTGTGATGGCAGCGGTGGTATGCTTTCAAGTCATGTTGAACCTACAATACCCTAAGGTGAAGCCATCATGGGGTTTTCTAGGACTTAGAGAGTATGATGCGCCCAAAGTGACCTAGTGGGATTCCATGGCTGAGAAGGCAACTGAACCTCGGTCTCCAGGGTCGCAGTCCAATGCTGAAACCACAACAACACACTGGGGCCATTTCCGCACTATCCTGTTATAGCGCTATGATTCCGCTTTCAACATCCTATGGAATCCTGAGGTTTGCAGTTTAGGGAGGGGCTGGCCGGCCCCTACCTAAATTGAAAACCCCAGGATTCCATAGGATGATGAAAGCGGAATCATAGCGCTATAACAGGATAGTGCAGAAATGTCCTGGCTCTCTTAACCTTTTTATTCCAGGTTACTATCCTTATGAAATCTCCCTCTCTTCCATATGCACAGCACTTATCTCTTCTGATTCCTGCTGAAATAAAGTAAGTTGATATCAGCTATCCAGCAATGGATGTAACACTATCATCATCATCATCATCACCATCACCTTTATTTGTATCCCACTATAAAAGAATTAAAACAGCTAAACAGAGATTTTAAAAAGCAATTAAAATTAAAACAGTACAGCATTTCCAGACCTTTTTTAAAAAAAACTTTCTGTCCTAAAATGCCTTCCTGAATAAAAAAGGTCATTGCTCGCTGCTGGAAGGACAACAAGGAGGGGGCCATTCTGGCCTCCCTAGGAAGGAAGTTCCAAAGTCTAAGGGCAGCCACTGAGAAGGTCCCCTCTCACATCCCCACCAATTACGCTTGCCACGGTGCTTCCCCCCTCCAGGTAGTACCAAAAACAAAAATCAAATGATGATACCTACCCTCTAACTATTACAACTGATAGTGGTCTACTTAGAATCTAGAAAGTAAAATGAAAAGAAAGACTTATTATTCATAATATGAATGAAATAGCTTTGGCTAGAGATTTTATGTACTTAGGAGACAGCATAGAGGTAACTTGTGATTGAAAATATGAGGTTCACAACTGCTGCAGAGGAGTTTAATTTTTAAGGCATGAAGATACTGATCTGTTTTTTCTGTCCCAGGACATTTGAAAACTTTCTTAAAGAAGAGAGTGATCTTTATCTGCTGCATTTTATTTGTAGGATGCTGCCCTTCCTGAAACACCGGAATTTGGTAACTATTATTCATGTTTCTCTAACCTCATGGACTAATTAATACAATTAACTCCCCCTTAAAGATATCCTTTGAAGATTGTCCAGAAACTCTAGGTAGTGCAGAAAGTTCCTGGGTGCCTGTTGATATGGCCAGAGATATAAAACCACAGATCATTAGTTAACAGTCAGTTGCACACTTGCTGGTCAGTAGGTTTTCTGAGCCTAATTCACTGGATGACCATGTTTACGGTCCTTTAGAGGGAATATCTTAAGAATCATCTGTTCATGTGAGTTTCCACAGCTTATAAGAATCATTAAATGTGGTCTAGGAAAAACCTCAGTTTTTAGGGAATGTTTAATCTACGGTGGCAAGGTTCCCTACACTAGACATGACTGTCATCTTGTGAAATATATTTCTTTAAAAAGTCTGAACTTCTGAAGGGCTTCCAAAGTCTCATCTGAAATTGAGACAATATGGTGACCATACAAAAGACAGCACCAGCATGAATATGAATACAATGGGCCCTTGGTATCTAATACGGTTTGGTTCCATGATCCCCCCTCTCCGAGATACCAAAATTTGTGGATGCTCAAGTCCCATTATGTGAATAGTATAGTAAAATGGCATCCCTTATATAAAATGGCAAAATCAAAGTTTACTTTTCAGGATTCTTAAAAATATTTTTAAGCTGTGGTTGGTTGAATCTTTGGGGACTAACTGTATCATTCCTTTGTGAAAAGAGCATGTGTAACTTTTAGAAAGATTCATATTAAAATCAAATGATGTCCCAATCAGAGTTTTCAAATATTACTTTTCTAAATTACAGCTCCTTAAAACCCCTATACATCATGGCCATACTGGGTGGCTGGCAGGTTCTGGAAGTTACAGTGCAAAAAAAGTAACTCTTCCAAAATCTGGTTCCTGTACTCCCATTCTGAACTCTAAAATATGACCTTCCTGGCATTTTGCCTTTTTATGCCGGTCTTTAAAAGTAAGTGCCTGCTTAGCCATCTCGCATGCTGTTATACATGGCAACTGGCCACCAAAGCATCCATTTTCCTTTGAAATGTATCTGCGGGAGGAGTACTAACAGTTTGATTCAAAAAGGAGCTTACTGCTTCTGTCCCTACACAGCCTTGTGGCACTCAGCAGTGCTTCTGAGGGCACTGAGATGCTTTTAAAGTGTGAATTCTATTATACAAACCTCATTTACTAGGTGGTTTAGGATTCCCAATTCTTTTTCAATAGTCACTTGAACATGAAGAGGACATGGAGAGAGAAAGAAATAGGCTTCTCCTTGGTAGATAAAACAAGACCTATTTTTCTACTTTATTAATTTTTCCTTCATTCAAGCATCAAAAACAGTCATGACTGGAAATAGGGTATTAGGTACAACTAAGCCTAGAAAAACAGATTAGGAAAGTTTCTCTTATTTGGAATTATTTAGGCCTCCAGATGTTACTGAACTGTGACTCCCAGATGTTTGCATCATTGGCTGTACAGACCAGGACTTATGGGAGTGGCAGTCCAACAGCATCCACAGTACCACAGGATTGCTATCTTCATGAACTGTGGGAAAAAGTATTCCTGCAGAAACATTGGAAAGTGGCTCACATGAGATCCAGACTATTTAGACAGTTCAACAGTATCTACTCTGACTCACAGCAGCAGTTCAAAATCTCAGACAGTAATACTCCCAATTACCTACTATTTGATCTTTTAAAATCTGAGATACTACCGATAGAGCCCATGGCCTTCTGCAAGCAAACTGTGTTCCAAATCTCTTCCCTTATTCCCCAAAGTTTGGAATTAACTATTAATAATAACTAGTTACTTGCAATCAATTCATTTCTCCAACAACTACAGAGTGACTTAACATTACTGTGTTGTGCTATTTTAAAATTCCTTTTATAGATACAAGCCCATTTTTACTCACGTGGCTATGCAATGGTAGTGCAGGAAGAAGAGTATCACATGGTTTAAGTTCTGGCTGCTCCTGCATTTCTTGATGCCACCTTATGCTCTACTGTGGATGTAGAGATAACAACAAGGTAGATGGGAGAAGACTATGTTTTATTGCCCAGTCAAGTAACTTACGGCATTGAGTTGATTTCTAAACAGTAAGTCCAATAAACTATTGAGTTACTTTTGAGTAATGGGAAAGTTGCTCCCCCCCAATTCAGAACTATAAGGGCAACTAATTACTTTATACTCTCAGAGAGATGACTTGAAATTATTTTAAAAGGAACTTTCTGAGCTCTGCTATTTCAGATTGATGGTGATGCTGAGTGAAATGCTGAAACTGGGATGGGGTGGTAAAAAACTATCTTTCTTGTCTCTCTCATAATCTCAAAGATCAAACATCTTCATCCAAGATACCAAGTAATGTTTAAATATATTTTATAACTTCTATTTAGATCTCTGCATTCCACTGGGTGTTTAAGTGCATATGTATCTTCAAGCTGTCTGTTGATTTCTGGACCCCATGAATTTCATAGGTTTTTCTTGGGCAAGGAGTAGTCAGAGATGGTTTTGCCACTTCCTTCCTCTGAAATATAGCCTACACAGCACCTGGCATTCACTGGAGTCTCACAACCAAACACTAACCAGAGTTGACCCTGCTTAGCCTCCAAGATCAGACAGGATCTGGTGACTTTAGGGTACTCAGGTTGCATCTGCATTCCTGTACATGTAAATAAAAAAATTAAATGATTATCTCTATTTAAATATTTGTTTGTTTAATAAAATATTTCTATTCTATCCTACATCAAAAGATCTCAGGACAGCATACAGGTAAAATCAATACTATGTTAAAACAATATACCAATAATTTAAGTAGACTGAAACTTATTAAACACAGGGGCACATGAACTTATTAACCATATGCAACCATGGATAAGTTAAAACAACTCTAAAAGACTGAAACAGCTTTAAACAGTTTTAAAACACTGTGCATAGCATTTGAAGTAAACCAGGGAAGCCTGAAGGCCAACACTATGTTTGTACTTGGAAACTAGCAGTGGCACCAATTCAGTTTCCGAACAGATAACGTTAAAAGTGTAGAAACACAAGCAGAAGCAAATTAAGCAACTTGAAGTACTAACAAGCTGAGAAGCAAAGCTTGACTCCACCTGTGCAAGTCTTTTGTTTTTCATACCATTCATTAAATACTGCAATCGAATAATAATCTTTCTAGGCATTTATGTACTTCATTTGAAGAGGTGAGTATTGCTTGCTCTGACACCAACGGGCTTTTCTACGCAGTGACATTTCTGGATTCTTCAGTTTTTGAACAACAGTTCTGCTTCAGCAGGTATAACCTCCTTGACTGGCACACAGCTGATAAGATGTCAACTTTCTCAGACAAATAAATGGCCTGTTTTGGAAAAATCATGTTCTTCCATTTTGTGAAAGTTAGTCCCAGATTCTGTGATGGCCAGTGACTTAGCATGGGTGGCAGCAAGTGCCATCTCATACAACCACAGTCCTATTACAGACTCACAACATATTTGGACATCAAGTTACTCTTTAAAGCATTGGAAAAAAAAACTTTGGTAGTATAATGGATCTATCATAGCATTCACTGTAGACCATCTATCATATTTAAAAAAATAATCAACCTCAAAAATACTAACATTACAAGCTGCTAAATATTTCTGAAAGATTAGTAACTTCTGATTCTGAATTTGAGGTTCCATTTCAGATTTGCAAGAATTGAGACAAAACTTTCCACTCTTGATTGCATATAATTAAAAATATGGATTTGTGTCCTTCACTTGCTATAGTAAATCTTCTATTTAAAAGCATTTTCTGTTCATTAAAAGAAAATATTGCTTAGGCACCAACCTCTATATTCCTCTAAGCAAGCAAGTGCACAGGACAGGCCTTTTTCTGCTGTACTCCTTATCGTCAGAGCAGATTGTCATCCGGGGTTAGTTAGGCACCATCAACGCAAAAAATTCTGGAAGGCACTGTTTACCTCTTCTCCTTGACCTTTCCCTGAATATATTTGACAGGACTATTCTTGGTTTTTGACTGTTGATTTTTTTATTATTTTAGACTGTAATGCTGGTGCTTGTTGGTTTTGTTTTTGTTTTGTTTTTTTTAAAAAAAGTTTTGAGACAGCTTTGGCTCTTAAAGACAGTCAAGAAATATTTAAATAAAATATAGGAAGTAAAGGAAAGGGATTTTTCAATCATTATTTTGACTGAGCCTTTTCCTCTAGGCCTTCAAATTATTTTTAGATTATATCAATTTGTCTTTTTCAGATTACAAAATCCCACTCACAAGAAGTTTTTACTGTTGCTAACTGCTGCCAAGTCAACTTCAACTTATGGCGACCCTATGAGAGAGTTCCAAGTCATTCTGTCATCTGCCAAGCTGTTCGGGCCCCTCTGCACCAGCTGCCTGCTGGTGGGAAGAAATGTGATGACTCCACCCCTCCCTTCCACAGTGCAGCTTGGCAGTTTCCCAGGCTGTTCTGGGGGAGGAAGCACAGCCATTGCACTTCCTGTCATTCTGCACGATGGCTAAGTGGGGAGGGAGGGGGGAGGACTGCATAATCACGTGTCATTGACGGAGAAACCACTTAAAGATGTAAGCTGCAATTGTGATGGGTGGCCATGGGATTGCGATGATGTCATGCAGAACTGTCGTGATCGCATCATGATTCTGTGGCCATTGCAGGTTGAGGGCAGGATACGAAAACGGCTCATCTGTAATGTGTCCCCCCCCGCATTGCCTTCTATCTTACCAAGCATCATTGTCTTATCTTAGTCATGTCTTCTCATGATATGGCCAAAGTATAACAGTATTAGTTTAGTCATCTTGGCTTCTAGGGACAGTTCCTTCTGCTCAAATTGAGAGACATCTCTCTCCCTCTCTCAGCCCTCTACATCAGAGTATATCATCTTCAAGGAGAAACTTGGTGAGAGGCTACCTTTTTGTAGGAGAGTATGGGGGCAGGTAGGATATAACTGAATAGAAGAGCAAGAGGAAGAGAAGATGATTGGGATGAAAAGCACTGGATTGGAAACAACAGAATACAGTACATAAATACTTAGGATTAGCAACATGATTACCAAGTACTGCAGTACATACAATTTTGTACAGCTGTAATAAAAAGAGAATTGAGAAGGAACATGTATATTTAATGCATGATATAAATTTGTAGTTGCTGTGTTCTTATATCATTTTCTATTCCACTGCCTATATCTAATCTTATCTGAAAGTGCTCATAACAAATGATTTTAAATATATCAAAATACGATGGCCTGAATCCTATTGACAGTTCCTTGTAGAGAAGACCGACTGACTCATTTGTTGTATAGAGACTCAAAAGCCCACTAGTTCTGGGGGACAACCAATAGGATTCATACCATTAAAATGAAAACATTAAAATACAAAATACTGAAACAGTTAAAAAAATAATGAAAAACACACTTAAAATCAGAGGCTCAAAACAATCCTCAAACTTGATATAACAGTCAGTTCAGAAACTCCTCTTAACAACCACCTGTATTAGTGTTTCCTAAGCTATCTGATATTGGGGACTAGCAATTCCCCCTCTCCTGATGTGCCAGGGGCCAATAACATATTTGTGCCCATTAACTATAATTATTTCTTTTTTATTTCATGACCTATCTCATTTTTAATTCTAAAGTACTGGCAATTTTAGCTTACAGTCTTAGCAAGTATTACTTTAAAAAGAAAATCCCACTGAATTTACTTGGTTTAGTTTCCAGTAGGCATGCACAGGACTGTCTTGTACACCTACAATCCTGTATGTACGCATCCAAGAATAAGTTAGATCACACCAGGGACCACGAAGTTATAATCTGGACTCCTACCCCCATCAGCCCTCCAGCCAGCATGGAAAGTGTATTGAGATTATGAGTCCAACAACACTGAAAGGGTCATAAATTCTCAATTTCCACCATTCCTTCTAAACAGACATGCAACAGAATTTAACACATATTTTCTTGGAACTAAGCCTCATTATGTTTAGTTTATGTTGCTCCATGTAAATATCCAAAGGACCAATGCCCTAACCCCCAAAAGAAAAACGTGTTTATTCTAAATACAATACTTAAATGTCCAAACACTGACTGTGTATTATGACTGCTCAAGTCCATTAGGGCTTTGGAATGTTTCAAACCACTCTTACCCATGTTTTCATCTGATTAGAATTTCTGTGTCCTCTGGGCTTGCTGAATTCCTGTTACCTTCTTTTGTGTTAAGAGACTAAATATGTTAATTTGCATCTAATTAATGAAATGTGAGTCATAATGAGCTCTTTTCTTTTCAACATGCTTTGAATATTGAGTATTCCAAGTAACCAATAGGGTGAGGTTTTATTCCTCCATCATCCTTACTTTTTACAACACAACGCTCTTATTCAGGCTTTCTGCTTTGCATATAGTCAGAGGGTTGGAGGTTATTCACACTGTAGAATTCTTAAGAGGGTGTGTACAAAGGGATTTAGCAGCATGCCACCGGCTTTAATATTTCAGCATAGCAGCCATGTTGAAACAGAAACAGGCAGGTTCACCGACTCGTCATCCCTCACAATGTGTCAAATCCCACTCCACCTTTGAAATGGGATCCTTTTTACCATTTACTGAATTTGATAGTGTCCTTTATGAGGAATCCATTTCCATGCAAAAAGAGACAAAGGGTAGGATGAAAGGGAACTCAGAAGCCAAGTACACAAAGGGACTGTGTAATTGTATAACAAAGCACAAGATAATGCAGTTTTATGTCTTGTCACTGGAGTGAACTAAGATGTTCTGATGTAAATACAAGATTGTCAATTTTCCTGACGGAGGCACTGTATCTTTAATGCCTGCACTGCAGGCAGGAATTTGACAAATGCATCATTCTGCCATCAACATGCCAGGAAAATATGCATTTACTATATTTCTGCATGTAACAGAGTTAATTACAAAGGACTGTATCCATTTAGACTCCTCTGCTCACAAAAGGCACTTTTTTCCACTGAAGGCTTGCAAAATGAAAAGGGGGAGATGTGCATGTTTTTGTATGATTATGGCAAATTCCCCTTTTCTACTACCTCTTCCCACACCAACCATGCAGTTCCCCAACTTTTCTAAACAGATTGGGCAGCAGCTGGCTGCAGAGGGAAAGGGTAGCCAATGAAAGACATCTTCTTCTGACTTTCATTCACATCCTATACACACAACAGGGTATAAACTGCAGCTGGAGCAAGAAACAGTTCCAAGCCAAGTCTGGTGAGAACCTGTCTCAAAACACAAACAGAAACTTAGGTATTAAAACAGTATCAAGCTACAAATTAAAAGAAATATGATTTCATTCTGTTTACAGAATACAGAGCTAATTAGCAATACTTTTCAATGCAGAAATATTTCTGCCATAATGGAATTCAGAGCATACTTGGTTTTTGCTTCTTTCTTAAGATATATTTTTAATTTACAAGATGAAGGTGAAATATCTTTGATAAAAATCCTCTTTAGCTGAGAAAATTACTAAGTGAAAAGAATACCCTGCAGATTCAAAAGGACTTTGCATGGGCAAAGCAAGATTTCAATGTGAAACACTGGAAGAATTTTTTTTAAGTGGATCAACAGGAAGATAGCTCAAATATCAAATATATTTTTTAAAATGACCCAGTACAGGCACACAGTAACACTGGTTCTCTTCAAGCTTAGAAATCCAGAGAGGGTCACAGGACAATGTGTTCCCTCTTCAGCTTCTCTCCTCCTTAGTACAAGTTTTCCCAATCTTCCCTACCAAAATTAATAGTGTTTAGGGTTTACACTACACAAATCTTCGGCCTAGCTTCTCAGTCAAACTAAATGAAATGAAACTAATGAAACTTACATCAAATGAAACAAACAGGGTATCAAATCCATGTTAAGAAGGAGCAGAATTTGTGTTACCTTTGTTGCAAGCTGGTACAGAAACAGTATATTGAGGAATTAGGGAAAGGAGGAAAGATGTTAGTGCTCAAGGATGGAGAGGCTGAGGAGAAAGCAAAGCATATGATACCTCCACGGAAGACACTGACCACAGTGTTATACCCAATATCTCAGAGCAGACAGTTCATTAAAGTAAGATACGGAATAAAACAAAATTAATAATTTTAATATTCTCAATGCAGTTAAATATTACAAAATAAACCAAATGGTACATTTTGATACATGTTTTTCCTCGTTTCATTTGCTTTTCATTTTTTAAAAAAGTTATTCAATTTGCACATTGTCAATGTGTATGCAAAGCTAAGACTATGTTACAGTAATGCCTAAGAAACAAATGGGTGAACCCAATTTCACCACTCTTCCAGTGGGTGCCAAAAATGGCACAATTCAAATAAATAGGCTTGGAGCTTCAAGCACACTCTGAATTGCTGACACTGTGTGCACACACACATGGTTTCGGTACTGCTTTACCAAAATCTCAAAGCAGCATATGGATAAAACCATAAAACTTAAAAAAATATGTAACAATAGAGCAATTTTATAAATGTGTGTGTGTGTGTATGGCTATGTGACTTTATTAAGTTTTATGGTTTTATCCATACTCTGCTTTGACAGTTTGGAAAAGTCAAACAAAAACAGTTCAAATCAATAGTATTAAAAGGAAGTTATAAAATGCAGTTAAGTGGCCCTGTGATAACAGTCTTTTTGATGAACAGCAGTGGGCATGCTGGACTATAAAATATGTAAACAAGCAAAAATTTGTTTTTAAGTTCTATTCCCTGACGGGTCTGCAATGAGAGAATAGAACCAGTTATTTTTTTAAAAAAAATACGAAAGTCTAACCTTTTCTAACTGAAATTCAGTAGTCTAAAAATTAAATTGTACTAGTGTATTTATCTAGCGTTGCCTGAGATTTTATTTTCCTCTTAAGAACTCACCCAATTGTTTTCTCCAGTACCTGTAACTTTCCTCCATATTTCCTAATGCAATCTGTATTCAGAGTTTTTTATATACATAGTTTGGGTTTCTTAGGGAACACACTGTTGTCCCCCTAGGCCTCATCTTCATAGCAACCAGCCTATTCAAGCACCTGTAACTTATCCCCATATTTCCCAATCCAATCTGTATTCAGAGTTGTTAACATATAGAGGTTGGGTTCCTGAGGGAATACACTGTCCTCTTCCTTGCTGCTAGGCATTGTTTCCATAGCAACTGGCCTATTTCAGTACCTGTAACTTTTTCCCATAGTTCTCAATCCAATCTGTGTTCTCTGGCGACGTTGACGTACTGGCTTTTTTTTTTTTTTTTTTTTGCTTTCTGTTGAATTTATGCAATGGTTTTAAATTTTTCTGGAAGCATTTTTTGTTTTGAATTTCAACTTTAAGATTCCTCACATATGGAACCTAACAATCTCCTCTGTGAGGAGAAAAGACCTTGTAACTATGTTATGTATGTCACTTTAATTTTTCTCATATATGCCTCCCAAATGTTTTCAAGCATCCTTATGGATGGTAGGCCTCATCTCCACAGCAACCGGCCCGAGGCCCAAGAGCTCTATGGCTGAGAATTCTAAAGGCCTCTCCCTAAACTGCCAACCCCAGGATTCAACGGAATCTTCACAGCCAGTCAATCACATGAGGTCTTCTCGTCTCACACAGCCAATCATATAAGGTCTTCACCTATCTGACACAGACAAACAGACAAACGTGCAGATAGACTTTGACTTTTATATAGTAGAAGATAAAATGGAAAAAGAAAGAAAGAAAATAATCAAGCAAAAGGAAACACCAAAACAGTGAAACAAAGAATTCTGTCAGGTGCTGCCACCAAGGCCTATAGTTTTAAATATATTCTGCACTCTTCAGTTCCTTAATACTTCATATCACATCTTCTGGATACTTAATGCAATGTAAATCAGTCTCAAGAGAGAATATCATGTGTGTATGTTCCTTCAAGCTGCCTGTCGACTTATAGTGACCTCATGAATTTCATCGGATTTTCTTAGGCAAGGAATACTCAAAGGTGGTTTTGCCAGTTCCTTCCTCTGAAATATAGCCTGCAGCACCTGGTATTTGTTTTCAGTCTCCCAAATACTAACCAAGGCTAACTAAACCCATTTTTCAGGGGTGAGAATTAGCATCTGGTTATTTTAGGAAAATACATTCTCGAACAGGTGACATGCTAGTGAAACAGACAGACAAGAGTTAGGAAATAGGAAAATTCTTCCCAGGCTAAAAATGCAGTCTTGAGAAACTTATTTTCAAAAGTTTTGATATATTTCCTAATGCATAATTTTCCCAGTTTCTATTTTACTTATGTTCACAACTAGAACAAGAATGCAAGCTTTCTTTGACTTATCAAAAGTTTACACTAAACAGCCATGCAGATAGCCTAAAGTTTCTAACCAGTCCTACTCTAGTCCTGCTCTTTTGTAGTGATGAGGAACCTAGGGTCCTGTGTATATTGCTGAACTCCCTTCAGCCTCACCCAGGAATGATGGGAGCTGTAGTGCACCTATAGGCAATGAGGATGACATCCAGACGGCAACCCCAGCTGTGAATGAGCAAAGGTGAAATATCACGTATATGTCACATTCAGATACTATGTGTCTTGTATCATTTTTAATACATTTATTTATTTAACTTACAAACTTGAGAGTGCATTTGGTAACTGTAGAAACATTTTGAAAACAACTGCAATTTACACTATAATATACATTTTGGCTTCTTCATACTTCTCACTCTCCTTCTCATTTTCCTACCATAACTGCTTTTCATTACAGTAACATTTCCAAGGTCTGAACAGTCAAACGAGAATGATCAAGCTGCACACGCAATTACTCTTGGGAAAGAGATAAACCAGAATTTTCCGCAGTTGCATCTTGGTGCTTCATGGAAACATAATAACTGAGGATACAAATTTCAAACTGATTGTTGTAACCAAAAGTTGCATGCCTCCATGTTTTTATCACTCCAATTAGAAAGTGTGATGCAGTTGCTAGACCAAGATAGCCAAATACAAGAAGCTATGTCTGCATCACCTCACAGCTTTGTGGGAGCTGTCAAATACATTTAATCAGCGTAGTTTACATACTGTTTCACCTTTAGCAGTTCATTCTCTTACACAAATATTAAATACAGAAATACTGTCTTTTTTTTTTTTTTTGGTATCTTGCTGCTGTCTTCTAGAGTACTGGGCTTCCAAATGGAAGATTCATATTAAAATCCTTACTAAATGCTAAGGCAATCTGGCTAACCTTTTGCCAGGTTCAATCCTGGAGATTAATCTATCTTACAGATTCACTATGAGGATAAATATCACTCTGAGCTTACTGGAGAAAAGAAGTCCACCAATCTAACCAAACAAGGAAATGATTTCAACACGTTTGCCAAAAGACTGATGTGAGTGAGATCTCATGATATAAACTATAGTTGTGTTGTAGACAACTACAACACATCTTGAGAGCCAATGTGGTGTAGTGGTTTAAGTGTTGGACTAGAACTCTGGAGATCAAGTTTTGAATCCCTACTCAGCCATGGAAACCCCACTGTGTGACCCTGAGCAAGTAATACTCTCTCAGTCTCAGAGGAAGGCAAAGGGTAAACTCCCCCTAAACAAATCTCATGAAGAAAACCCTGTGATAGGTTTGCCTTAGGTAAGTTGGAAATGACTTCAAGGCACACAACAACAACAACAACAACAACAACAACAACAACAACAACAACAACAACGGGGTTGTAGATGCATGCAGAAAAAGAATACAGAGGTGAGCAGAGCACTCTGTTTCTAAACATACAGTAGACTCTATGAATGAAAGTCAAAGGCAACCTTCTCTCATAAGAGTTGACTTTTGTAGCTTGAAATTCCAATAAGAAGCTCCCAAGCAACTTATACACCTCTGATTGTATCTAAATGCTATGGTGTGAATGTAATTGTGAACACCATCTTTTTAACAAGAGGTGTAGGGTAATACAGATTTGCATACTCATTACCCATCTAATGGAAGTTCCATCAGGAAGAATTTCTTGACAGTGACAGTGGTTCAGCAATGGAGTTAATTTCCTAGAGAAGTGATGGGGTCTCCTTCTCTCATTGCCTTCAAAAGAGGCTGGACAGCTCCCTGGTGGGGATGCTTAAGCTGTAGATCCTGCATCAAGTTGGACTAGATGGCCCAGGAGGCCTCTTCCAACACTATGGCCACTTCCGCACTACACTGTTATAGTGCTATTATCCCACTTTCAACATCCTATGAAATCCTTGGGGTTTGCAGTTTCGGGATGTTGAAAGTGGAAACAGCACTATAATAGTCTAATATGGAAAGACCCTATGATTCTGTGATTCTACCCATATACAGTTCAGACTTAAACATTTAAGTATAACTGGCAAGACTTATGTAAGGCAAACTAATACTTGTATGGAAGAAAGTTTTCAAAAAATGGGGGAAAGCAGGGAGAAGTATATCAAACCAAAGCAAACAAAAACAAAATCAAAATACCCTCTACTTTTTAATATTGAGTGCAAAATTTCTGATAAGCTATAATTGGCCTGTTGGAATCAGCAACCCATAATCTAAGCACTGGGGCGTTTCATCCAGTACAAGGTTGCCACTCAGACTATTAGGTACCAATACCAGTTGGTTTGGAGAACTAAATATTTTACACCTTCTGGAATTATTAGTTATCCAGGAGAGAAAAGTCTTTCCACTCTAAACCATTAATAAAGGTGTCTCTCCTTTTTACTACTACTGACTACAAGATGTATCATACTACACACACACCCAAGGCAGATTTTTAAAAACCTGCACTGCGTAAGTTAAAATGAGGTATCCCTTCACCCCAATGAGAATCTCAGCATACTGCAAGCTATAAAACTGCCCCATGGCCATATGAGTATTTGTGGATACAAAATCAATGGCATTTTCGAAACAGCTAAGAGTTAAAACAACAAAGCAAAACACATATTCACAGGGTGAGGAATGCTTCTTCTGAAGAGCTGTCAACCATCATTTTTTACCGCCTGCCCCCCAACAAAAGTAGTAATTAACAAAATTTTTACATCTTAAAAGTACTATTTTTGTCTGAGGGGGAAAACATGTATAAGGCAGGTGGCTGAAATTTAGAGACTTTTTTTTGTATCTCTTCAGATGACAATGTTACAAGACACCTAAACAGCAGGTACAGTTCTGTGTGAATTCTACAACAAAGCGCGACTATGCCTGCTTGAATAAAGGTTTGAGGTCTGTTATTTCTTATAACAAAAATAATTTTGTCCATAGCATGGACAAAACACAATGGACAATGGACATAAATACAATCATCCTGTAATCTTTTTATGGCTGGAACAAGAAGAGAACAAAGGAGGAGAAAGAGCAGCAGCAGCAGAGGAACAGTCAGAGCTAGTGTGAAATACTGGCCTGAGTGTTCTGGGAAACTGCTCAGCCACGAAAAACCACTAAGTGACCTTGGGCACGTCACAATCTGTCAGCATAACAGAAAAGCAATGGCATATCCATTCTGAACAACCTCCTCTACGACAAGGTTGTTGCAAGTTGGGATCAACTTGAAGACACGTAACAGCAGGACAGGAAGCAGTGGTAGTAGAAGCATTCTTCTTTTGTAGCCCTTTCTCAGACCACCCCTCTGCCTAAACTCTTCATAATACAAGAAATGAGACAGTGAGGGGTAAAGGCATAGGTGTTTATGGCAGACATCTTGCTTTACATTCTATTGGGATCCAAACAGTAGAAGTATGTATTTTATAATATCAAAACCCCTCCCCAATAAAATGTAGATATAAACCTCTTTAACAGATGCCTTCATTAACTTTTTCCTCTCAATGTAATCAGTTTGTGGATTTTTTAGCCACTGGAGGAAGGCAACCCACCAAATATCCAGCTAAACAACTCCAGCTGTCAAGATGGTAAACAGATGAAATGCAATCCTGCACACTTGGGATGCTGCCAGTTTGAAGGTATCCTGATAGGCTGGTACTCAGTTTTTAATCAAACAGCTGCTGCCAGACTATTCAGAGCCTATTATAAGAGTCAACCGCAACAGCATACCAAGCACAAGGGATTATCAAAATCAACTTTGTTCTAAACATTTTACATCTAAGGGCTTTGGCTATTCTGAAATCACAACTGTGCATTGGGTCTGGCAATACACTGCAACAGTCTTCATCAACAATCCAATGACATATCTGTGCCAGACAATACATTAGGATAAGGCAGATTCACTTGCCCAGTTTTCCCCTCCAGGTTTTGCAAGTTGACATTTTGTGCATTCAGAAAGGCAATCTGAACTGGCAAGACTCCCACTTGCCTTAATGCTTCTGCAAACACATCTAATACACATATTATTTGTAATTGCTTCACTGTAGCATCTCACAAATTAACATACCTCTCTACACAACTGACGTTTTCCCCCCATAACACACACAAGCTGTTTGTAGAATTGAATAAAACATTTCTTCTAAAAGCCATGTCACTGTCTTAGGCAGAAGACCGTCAAGGTAAGGTACTTTTTAAAAAGTTGCTTTGGTACCAGTGAAGCTTGAGCAGATCTAGACTTGAAAACAGCAACCATATAGCCCCTTCGTGCATCATAACTAGTAAGAAGAAATTTGTGAGATAATATTATCTTCCTAAGAAAGTCTCTAGTCCATTTCACTGGCTGCCATTAACATAAGCAGGAACCTAAAAACAAAATGTCCTCACATCAGATATTTTATTAGACATTACAGCAGATAAGGGGGGGAACAGACCATGTTTACCATTTTGAGCATCAAACATCCATCTTGTTTGAGATCTAGCTTTAAATCTCACAACTGGATAGTGTCTTCTTTAACAACCCTCAAAGGAACTATGTTTATATGTTATAGTGAATTAGGGAGTGAAGAAAGTTTCACTGGGTTCAGAATTTCTTTTATGACAGTACTCATTTTCCACTTCCCAGGTGTACTTCATCTTCACTGTAAGTCAGCATGCATTTATCTTCCACACATTTGTGAGGTCTGCAGTGTGTTCTTTGGATATAAAATTCAAAGAAAACCATGCATACATTTTAAAAATACGAACAGCCAGATATATGTATCCAAAAAATGCAAAGAAACCACTTCTTTGTATACATACACGCTTTCCCTCCCAGCTTTCAGATTAAGATGCCATTCCAAAGATTGACATGAGAACCAGTCAGATCAAAATTATCTCTCACTTCTATCAATAAATCAATGGAAACCAATCTGTAATAAATGAAGTTAGGCATTTTCACACTCCTAACCAAATATATTTAAAAGTAGCCACGAGTTAGAGAATTGTCTATGGCTAGAGATGGGAATAAAAAACACATCAGTCTGTACAATAAACCAGAAACCTCTGCTGTACTTTCTCTATTAAAATGTAGAAGAACAGAACAAAATTTCAAGTGTATTTAATAATATCCCATTTATTTCAATAAAATGGATTATGCAAATCTGGTATACTGTAACCAGAGATATGCTCTCAGCACTTGAGGGCTAGCCTTGCATTTAGATCTGCAGTGGCAGACTTGGGTAAAAGTTCAGTACCGAAAAAACTGTAGTGCCCAAACTCAACTTACCCCCATGTATGTCAAATGCTTTTGTCAACTTTACTAAAATCATTATTTTTTTCAGTATAAGACCATTCTATTATTAGCTGACCTCATAAAGCTTCAACAGAGCTCAGGGAGAGTCCTTTAAACTGTTTACTTCTGAGCAAACTTAGAAGAGACGTAACAAGATCTGAAACATAAGAATTTGTTGTTATTGTTTAATCTAGGTGTATGGTTTTTATGGCAATGACGAGAAGACACTAAACTCCAGGGTAACATGACTATAAAGCTGACTCTTCAAACTCAAAGAGGTAAAATGAGAAAGGGGATGAACAACTAAAATCTTCTTACTCAAGCCTACAATCTTGTTCAGCAAATGACTAACACGGATAACATCTTCTGAAGCTATACCCACAAATATTTAACTAACTGGACAATTATGGTTTTAAAAAGCAATGTAAGTAAACTGAAAATCTAAGGCAGGGATCCTTAGATGGAAAGCTCAATGTTAAATGAAAAAGTTATCATAATCCCCTTTGAACAATCTAAATGCCTGTAATCACAGTGCATATGTTTTCATTTCTTTACGACAAAGGCAGGCATCTGGAAGTAAATTCACCCCATTATCCAGAGACAAATCTTAAAAAAGGATCAAGAAAGAAAACAGACCTGTGAAATTACGTGTCCAAGTCCCCTCTCCCCACCAAAGGCTAACTTCAGTAACATCATTGGATGGCACCGGTGCTGCTCTGCAATCCTAAAACTGGACTTTCACATACTTACTTATGTCATCCCTAGTTCCATTTGATGACATCACTGACATATGAAAGGGCTTTCATCCTGAATAAGATTATTCTTAAAATTATTATTTTCAAATATTCAATGGACATCTGATAAAATAATTCTTTTTAACCTGTGTAATTACAAACTGTGTTGGGATAAATACAATCTTTTGTATGAATTTTTAAAGCTTCAATGCTAATGACGCAGTATTATTTCTTTTGCCTGTGCTTTTTCTGTAAGTATAAAGACTATGGCCCTTTTTGCACAGCATTCGCCACGCGAAAGGGCCTCTGAAGCGTTGCGCAATTGCGAGGAGCTGTCCACATGACGTCCTCACAACTGTGCAATGCTGCTGGGGCTGGCAGGCGCCGATCGCGCACTATTTCATTTTTGGCTTCTAGCCGAAAATGGTGCACAATCGCGCATTGCTCCAGGACCCCACGCGCACTAACCATGCGCGCGGAGCCTGCAGAGCTGTGGCGCTTGGAAAATCCCAGGCTGCGATGCAGAAGGGAGAGGAGGAGCCCTCATGCTGCCTCCTTGCTAACAGGCAGCAGCTGCAGAGGCAAAGCAGCAGGGATGCGAGAGCCTCTTGCAAGAGGCTGCTCGCACAATCCCTGCACCCCAGCGCCGCAAAAAGGTAAGGTGTGAAAAGGGCCTATGAGTTTTATAGTCACACAGACTAAGCCAAGTTTTTATTGTTCTACATGTCTTCTTCAACTATGGGCCTGCACCAACTACTAAAACCCCCAAGATATCTCACTACAAAAAGCCTCATTTCTAACCACTGGGACTTTCTGGAGAAGCAATTTCAATCCACACAAACCCTTCCAGTTTGGAGGTGGTGGTGGATGAAAACAGATGGATTGGCAATCTAGCCAATAAACATTCAAGTTTCACAATGCTATAGACAACTGGTCAATGAGAGATCTCTTCTGTGTCTTTGCTCAATATTGTGTCTGGAGTCTTGGGTGGCTATGCCTTCTTTTCTAAGTCTACAGTGTTACAAAAATCTTGTTGAAATGTAAATGCCCTGTGTCCCCTCCCATCCAGAGTAGAAAAAGAATATGCCTTTAAATGAAATGAGTGCAGTATACTGTACCCACTGATAAAAGACTGGAGCTTTTTGATGCAACTTATCCTGAAATAGAAAGAAGCGAGCCTTTAGGTAGGAACAAAATAATTCTGCTTGTTCTGGGGACTGCTATGGATATTTTGGGAATGGGCCAGTGATTCCCACATAGCATTCATTTTGTGAAACTGTATATGATACTATCTCAATCTCTTCAATGTTCCCACTAGTCTTGAAAGATGGGGCAGAAGCAGTTTACAAAACAGCAAGCCCAGTCAAAGACTTAACATTTGAGTGGGACGGAGAAATATGTTAATTCTTCACCTTTGTTGGCATTGTTACATCTAAAATGCATCTATCTTTGGAAATATTTAACCATTATTTATTCTAGTAAATTCATAAATCCTAGGTTCTGCCTGAGACTGGAAATGTTCTGTGCCCACAGGGATGCCTTGTATGACATTCAGTAATAGATTTAGCAAATATGTATGGTCAACACGCATTATAATTCTGTTACATTTCAAAAGCAATGCCAATCACAGGTAATTGCTCTAACCCAAGGCACTGTAACTTTCCCGAGGCACAGTTTTTCTTACTTGTTTCCACTGTGACCACAAATACATCCAGTCAAAACAAACTGGAACCACTTTCCACCTTGATTTGAAACCTGTAAATCATAACTGTCCCAAGAATTCCACAAGGTAAATTAAATCAGTATGAGTAACCAACATGTCAGTTTTGTCAGAAAAGACTACTGGAAAGACTTCAGATGACTACTACATTTCAGTATAATTTCCTTTCAACTTAAGCCACGTTTGAGATAATTTAAGTGAAATTTTATTATTTAATCTTCCATACACATACACATGGAGATACATAGTTACAAGAATTAAAAAGCACCTTAAAATAGAAGACACATAAAAACAATACAAACATCCATACAATAAGCAGCCATCAGAAAAATTCCATAATCATAAAAGCCTCCCCCATATTCAAAATCAGCAGGAAGGACAAAAACAAAACAGAATGTCAGAACAAAGAGAAACACAGCCTTAACAGACTGATAACAAGAGAAAGTCTTCAGCTCAAAACCTTCCCAAACAGCCATGCTTTGACCTATTGCCTAGAACCATAAAATGTAAAAGCTCATCAAATCTCAACCAGGGAGGCATTTCAAAGGGTGTTAGTTTTGGGATACTTCAGTGTAGAGACTTTTTTGAGTATCTTTCTGAGCTGAATTTATTAGACAGCAAAACTCTGTAGCATGAGCTAGGACAAAACCACCTATATTTCAATAAAATCTCGTGTTACTGTATTTTCTCATGCTTCCTTCTACAGCTTGTGACACAGAAAGTAAAGGACAAGAAAGAGCTGCAGAAGGTGAAAACTAGAGACACAGTTGCTGATGCATTTATACTATTTTGATCTCATCAGTCAACATCAATTCAAAGGTTCACAGTTTAATAACTCAAGTGCTACCGCTGAAGCCCTCTGTGATCTATACTAAGTAATATGGTCTCTGTTTCAAATGTTTCATTATTTGTCATTACATACAGAGTAAACTGCAGTCATCACAGAACGGGTATCCATATATGAATTCATTTTCAGCAATGCTGAACTGTATGCAAGAGTTCAAGGTAGTTCTGAAACTTTAGAAGATGAGTTAATGCTTTTATCCTTAATGAATCTCATTCTAGCTGAGGCACATACTGCTGTGGCTAGGTAGGGTAACAAGAGTTTAATATTCTTTATTCAACTCTCTATTCCTCTAATATTGTCATCTCCAGCTTTGTGCCCTTGAATGTGCTGCATTACAATTCCCACCATCCCCAGCCAGCAAAGCAGTCACAGTACTGTCAGCTGTATCCCAAGCAGAGCACCAGGCTGTAGGAGGTTGTTGACAAGTGTAATGAAAGGTAGGATTTATTATGGCTCAAGACTAGCATATAAATTAATAAAGGTGCTGTAATTCAATCTGCAAATCAGAAAGACAAGCTTATTATAAAGCCACATAAAGATATTTAGATTTCACTTCCAAATCCAAGAGAAGGAATATAATCTTCTATGTAATACAAGGCAGTTTTAAGTATGAACTTGTACATGATGGAATTAATTCCAAGTTCAGTTTTCACTTTTGTGCTGACTATAGTCTACAGAGTCTAGTCAGTAATGAGCTCTTACAATTTTCTGCAGTGTCTAGGATTTTTAAGAAGTTAAACCAAAATAGCACTCCTAATGAAAGCTAAGCAATATAACCAAATGGATATTGATGGATTGTGTTATTATGTAGCTGATCAACCTTATTCATTTGCTCCCGTTTGCTGTAACCTGCAATATCAAATTATTTAGACCCATAGTGAAATAATTTACAATGAAGCAATTTACCAGTTTATTTATACTCTGAAAGGGTTCTATATTCCTGTTAGAGCAAATTTTGCAACATGAAGCTGAATATAATTGAAGCAAATACTGAAACCAGCCAAGCAACAAACATCTTAAAGACAAGCGAAGTTCCATGTTATCATGCAATTTACAACATTCAGACCCAGCACTAAAAAAACCCCAAGGATTTTTTAAAATTTTTATTCAGTCAGCAAAATTGGACTGCAATTCTTCCTGAGAGAATACACTCCATTTTTCTCATGAATAGTCATTTCTGTTTGACATCTTCTTAACCCTCTCTACGGAGGAAAAAAAATCAAGTCAAAGAAAGACATGTGAAAAAGATTAACAGAGCAGGCCCATCTCCATCCATCCTAAGCACAGTGTCTTACTCTTTTCTATTATAAAGTGTTGAGAGCTACAACCCAAGAAAGGTAGGAAACAAGTACAAAAAATATTACAACGCTGCACTGTTATCGTAACTCAAAGCTGCTCTGCAATTGTTATTGAACATTTGTCAATACAATGGCCCCTTGATTTGTGTGAGGGTTCAGGGTGAAGAATTCTCACTAAAGTTAAAAAAAAGTAACTCCCCCCATCCAAGTGAGTACTCCCCCTCCCATTCCCTTCTGGGACTCCCCCCTCCCACCTCCTTGTCTGTTGCCCATGTAGGCCTGTCTTCCTTCCATGCTCCAAGGCAAAAGGCAAGCAAATGTTGAGGGGCAACCCTGCATTTGGAGAAGGTGAGCATGTGCCTTCCTTCCATTTGCTTACCTTTTCCACAAGAATGCTCGCCTTCTTCCACATGCTCTAGCAAAAGGCAAGCAAATGGGAGGTGAGAACGGGGGAGAGGCTTGTGTGCACCTTCCTTCTCCAGAGGCGGCGCTCCCCTTTGCCATTTCCTTGCCTTTTGCCCAAGCACAGAGAAGGCAAGCAGGATATGCCCTGCAAAAGGAAGGGAATGGGAGGGGGGAGAATGGCAGAGATCAAATTCATAAAGGTCAAACTCACAAATGTAGAAGGAGGACTGTATTATCTTCTGAAGGATCCATACACGACATAGGCCATTTCCGCACTAGCCTGTTATAGCGCGACGATTCCACTTTCAACATCCTCTGGAATGCTGGGGTTTGCAGTTTCAGGAGGGGCCAAGCGGCCCCTCCCGAAACTGCAAACTCCAGGATTCCAGAGGATGTTGAAAGTGGAATCATCATGCTACAACAGGCTAGTGCGGAAATGGCCATATATAGGAACTGCAAGCAGTTGAAAAAAAAAAAGGTTTTCAATATAAAAGTTGACTCATCTGCTCATTTTTAATTCTAGAAGTATTCTGTTTTGGATTTTAAACTCATATAATGAAGCCAAAACAGTTAATCAAAGCAAAATTGGAGAGAAATGAAAGGAAAAAAATATAAAATGCCACAATTAATTAATGTATATTTCCATCACTGGAAGCATTATTTAAAGAATCAGTTTAGGAAATTAAAATTATTGGCAGCAGCAACAGTGTATAGAAAGAAGACCCCTCTAGCCACAGATGTCAACTTTGGCTTTTGAAACTGGAATCTGCCTATGGCTACTTTGAAAGCTTATAGCCAAAGGTTCAAGGACAAATTAAAACAACAGCAAAAACCCCGGTCTTTCAACCCATGTTAGAAACTACTGCAAACCACAAGTGTAACCCTGAACATCTAAATTATGCATCTACCCAACCATATTCACTAAATAATAAAGCTTTCACTATGTACATCGTTTTGGGAGGAACTGAAAATGTATGTGGGTTGAACATTGCCACATAACAGATCAGGGAAAAAATGCACATGACATCTCTCTTGTGAAAAGTTTCTGGGGTGAAATAAGAAAAAGAATTCTGAAAGCTTTTTACTGTGAGTAAACGTGTCATGCCATGTAAAAACACATGACCCACTCAATTATGTGATCAAAAGGCTAAAAAAGTTAGTAACCAAATCAGGAAATTACCAGAAAAGAGAGTCACATCCCACTGAGAAAGCTAAAAATACCAAATGTGCATATGATAAAAGGTGTAACTAATATGTCAGCCAATTTAAATAGACCCAATGGGGAGTTAGCATTTGTTTGTTTAGCAGTGATGAGTTTATATAAAGTTCCTTTAAGTCACCTCCCAGGATCTTCTTAGGCAAAGAGTACTCAGAGGTGGTTTTGCTAGTTCCTTCCTCTGAAATATAGCCTGCAGCATGGGTATAAGTTGGCAGTCTCCCATTCAAGTATTAACCAAGCTGACCCTGTTTAGCTTCCAAGATCATACAGGATCTGGTGCCTGTAGTGGTTGCTTTATAAATTTGCCTGCATGCTGCCTCCTATAATATTCAGTAGATCTTACTCTGGTCTAAATTGTTATCTGGGGCATTAGTTTACACTTTGGATAGAACCAACTCCTGAGCTTCTTCATTCTTCATTTATTTAATCTACAGCCATCCTTTACCCAGGACCGGAAACCAGGCAGCTTACAGCAAAGATTAAAACAAACCACGGCTGATAAACTAAGAGCAATAAAAAACTTTTAAAAAACATTAAATAAGCAGTCCTATTAAAAACATTGAGTTAAAACAGTGAAACACATTTAAAACTCCCAAAAGAAGATAAAAGTACAGCACACCTCACTAAAAGACCCTTCTGCCAGCTAATAGCTAAGACATGTCAAAAAAAAAATTTGCTTGCAAGTGGAAAGCAAAAAGAAAGGGAGCCATCTGAAGCTCTTGTGGGAAGAATTCCATAGGTTTAGAACAGCCACCAATAAAACTCCCTTCTGTGTCCTCACCAAATTTGAAAGGTGCTTATTGATGAAAGTAGTTATAGATCACAGAGGAAAACAAAATGAAAGGCTTTACATTTAATGTTCCTCACTGGCTTTGGTATCCTGTTTTGTTCTCATATTTTTACACATAAATCTGTACTCCTCACATTCAAACATTTCATATATTTAATTCAGCCTGGTACTATTAGGCACATGATGTTAGGAGATGCTATTTGTTCATCTTATCAATGTATAGGCAGAACTGAGGAGTAGAGGCACTTGGTTAAATATTGTAGAATCAAACCATGTTAGGTAAATCCAAACTATGACATACTGCTATGCCCCCCTCATACCCTACTAATCTTCATTGGCATTAATGAGATTGAAAATTCTATGGATAGCTTTTAAACGTTTAACTGCGTAACTTAAACCAGTGTATAGCCAAGGCAAGAAAAAGCAGAATGAGATTAAATATTATTTCCCTGATCTAAATCCAATGTTATTCCTACCTTGAACTGATCCATTGAAATCAATAATACCATTGAAATAAATGGGACAAGAGTCCTACTCTAGTAGAACCAATATTAGATTTGTTGTTGTTGTTGTTGTTGTGCGCCTTCAAGTTGTTTCTGACTTATGGTGACCCTAAAGTGAAATCATCATGGTGTTTTCTGGAGCTGATACTGTGCGATGTGCCCAAGTGGGTTTCCATGGCTGAGCAGGGAACTGAACCTTGGTCTCCAGGGTTGTAGCTGAATGTAAGCAACTACATCATGCTGGCTCTCAATATTAGATTTAGCCCTTTGTATTTTATTCCACATGTTCATAACCACCAAACAGCAAGTAAGTTATGCATTTATTATAACAGAATAAGAGAACACCTTATTAGCATATTAGTTGGTCATCTCAATACCACTGCATACTAGAGACATTTCACAAAATGATAAAATGAACACTGTTTCAGCATGAGGCAGCAACATAATTCTGTATTGAGCTACCACATAACTCTATATCTAGTCAGCCCATGTGAGTTCAAGAAACTTTCAACAGCAAACCTGTAATCTAGAAGACAATCATTTTTGCTTTTTAAACTGATCTAAAGATCTTTCTTTATTAAAAAATGTATTCACAATTACCACAATCCAAATATCCTTATGGACATAAACATCTTTCACAGTTACAACACATACCTCCATATTTTTTCTTGACTTGTTTCATAATTCAACTCTGTACAACAAGTCAAGAAAAAATATGGAAATATGAGCTTTAGAAAGCTTTCATTTCATGAAGGTCAAGCCAGATATTATAAGGAAAACACTGAGTGCTGAAGACAAGTTTCCCTTGTAATACTAGTAACAAGGCCTAGGGAGAACAGTGGTGCTTAAGACTTCTTTGACCTGATCCTCCCTTGAAAGGTAACTTACAGAAGTTAAAGCAAATACAGATAAAAGTACATAGAAATACACACAAAAAGTTTTTCTTAAAATGCAATTAGAATACCCATAGATGCAAAGCCTTTTATAATAAATACATAAAGAAAAAAAGTCAATAAAATATAACACAATTGAAACTTCTTGCAGACTGCCCCTAAGAACCTGCTGGAACAGAAAGGTTTTCATTTGTCATCAAAAGGTCACAAGAAAGGAATCATCCTAATTATGGGTCATTTCTGCACTACACTGTTATAGTGCTATTATTCCACTTTCAACATCCCATGGAATTCTGGGGTTTTTCGTTCACTGAGGCAAAAGAGCTCTCTGACTGAGAATTCTAAATGTCCCCCTCCAAACCGCAAACCCCAGGATTCCACAGGATGTTGAAAGTGGAATAACAGCACTATAAAAATGTAGTGTGGAAATGGCCTTACTAAGGAGTGATTCCCAAAGCCTGCGAGCAGCCACTTAGAAAGCCCTCTCCTGAGTTCCTACCAAATTTGCCTTTAAAGGTGACAGGGCTGACAGAAGGGCCTTCACAATGATCTCAGAACTTTGATGGGCCATCTAGGAAGATCTAACTCTTCAGATGGCTCACAAGGTTATAAAATATCCAGACTGTCCCTTAGAACTCCCCTTAATTTAGAGCAGAAATCTCAACTCATGCCTTATTCTGAAGTTAGGAGTTACTTCTCCTGCATTCCAACTTGAGTGCCACAGCCAGTTGAGTTTATTTCACAAAGCTCAAAAATATGGAGTCATATTAAAATCTTACAAGCCAGTGCTCTACCCTCAGGTATGCATTTTAATATAAAATGGATATTTCAAAGAGGATTTATGTATATGCCGTTCACTTTAACTGAAACAAGCAAACTGAGGCCTCAAGATTTTATAAGCATCTAAAGAGAAAGACATGTGCATTTTGAGCAAAATAAACACCCATAAATACGAACATTCATTTCCTGGAGACATTTCAAATTGCTGCAGGGGATTCCCAAAATTTCTGGAGAAGAAAATAACAGTCCATTCCCATCCTTATATAAGGGGGGGCAAGGGGCTTCAAATACAATGTTTGTTGTACTTCATACCCAAACAGACACCTTCCTATCCCCTGCAGTGATGTTTAGCAGGGAATTGGAGCACAGACTTCATTACATTGCATTGATCTTACTAAACAAGGGGATCTGAACGTATTGATCGAGTCCAACTAAACCCTGAACTATTTGCCAGACCATGCATGATATGCAGTTCTGGCTTACTCAACCAAAAAGTAACACAATACTACTTTTTTTTTTTCTTTTTGGCAGTATATTTTAACAAAAATGTACCACAGTGATCAGTAGATGAAGTGTGTCATTAAAAGCTGGGTTAGCCCAAGCCCAAGTTCTTATTTACTTGAGACCTGTATTCTACCAGATAAAATGTTTTTCAAGAATTTTAAATTCTACTGTTAGTTCTAATTAGGGTAACCTATCCAATCAGTGGTAACATGATAAACAAACATTTATGTAAATTCTGCTGAGTCAATGGGTCTGCTCTAGTTAGGATTAAGATTCTGCCACAAGTCTCTGGTGGAAATCTGAAATTTAATTAAATTAAATTTAACTCTGTCAAGGAAAGCCTCTACTCTATGATTGAAATATTTTTTTTTAAAAAAAATCTAACAGCAATACAGGAGGCCAGGCTGTATCTATATTGGAATGCAGCCCATCTTGTATTAGAATGATGTCCACTATTGTGTAAAACAACTTTTCAGCTATCGGACATAGCTCCCCCCTTTTTCATGCAAGAAGAAAGAAAGCCAAAATTTGCTATCTTCTAGAAATAATGTTTGGGTATGAAACTACCCCCAGATCTGGGGATTCCTGCTAAGTACTGGCAGATGTATACCACTTTTGAATTAGCATGGTTCACATTTTCCTGACCAAAAGCTGCCCATTTTATTCCTGTTTGCAAATCTAGCATCATCTCTCATATATGGAGAATGTGCAGAATATGGCTTTTCTTCAAAATGAAACAAAAATTAAAACTTTATTGCATAAGTATGATTTAAGGTTTACTCAGATAAAACACATACATTAATTTTTCCAACCTGTAAAATTCAGACTGAGCCCAGAGAGAAGTACCTAAGTTCATACTTAGGCTTGGTTCATTATAGCTACAGCTGCTCAAGAGTTACCATGATTCCTTTCACAACACTTCAAAGATGATAATAGCTGTCCAGGACTGACCCATAGCATAAAGTTGGGATACATCTCTGTCACCATTTGATTCTGCTTTTGCCTAAAGATTCAGCTGCTGAGATAGTTTACAGCCAACACATACTGGAATTATACAGAAATTATCATTATTCAGAACAATAAATTAAAGAAGATTAGAACAAATGGTATGGCATCAAACGTTTTAACATAGTATTATTTAATTTAATGCATTCATTTTGTTTTAGCTACTGGTAGAATTTGGTTTTATTTTATATTCTAGCAGTCTATCCTGGAAGATGCTTTATTTTAAGAATCTATTCAATAGGAAGGTTTAGCAATTTGTCTCTCTTGTAACTTTAGAAGATGACAAGTCAACAAAAGATCCAACTATAAATTTAAATGATAGAACTGAACGTATAATTATATACACAATGTGAAAGGTTTTATATAAAAAAATTGTGAACACATACTTTGGCTCTTCTACACTTTTGCTAAGAACATTGGCCATGATCCAGTTGTGTATATCCACTAACACAAGAAATTCTGACATCAGATTAAGGAGGAGGCAATTTCGGCTTCAGCTTCGACTCTCACCAGCGCACTCTAGATGACTGAGATTCTACACTGGAAAACAGTTCCACCCACACAATTCCACGTTCTCTCCCTGCAAACAGCTTTCAAACCATGGGAAAAGCTACTGCTGCTTACTACTGAGGAGGTAAAATGAGGCAATAATCACCATGAAATAACAGCTGGACTTGGTTAAGGGGAAGAAAAAAGGGTACATTCACAGATGGAGTGAACTCTCATTTTCCCTCCTCCAGGAGCCCAGAGCTCGCATATTTTCACGGTCCATTCCTCTACTTACTACGAGTGAGAAGCAAAAGACTCTCTTTGGGCCTGGCATCTGGCTGAGATGGGTATGTTTAGAGGGAGAAAGAATACCTCCGAGAATATCCATCCAGAGAGGGAAATACATGTACATTCATGTGAGTGCATGTCACAGGAGACTGGTGAATATCTGCTCTAGGGGACTTAAAAAACAACCAGAGAAGATGTTCAGTAGGGTGAAAGGCTTCAGGGGAGGGACAGAAGGAGAATGTCTTGTTGCCGAAGAGCAGGTGGTGCATAGAGGAGGACATTCCATCTTCCTGAGACCCTTTTCACATGTGACTTCGAATGCGAAATGGCCACGAAAGTGACGCCAAATCGCGAGGATGGTTCCGCAAGATGTTCTCACGATCGGGCGTCGCTCCCGTAGCGATTCCACAGCAATCACTCATTATATCATTTTCTGCTCTTTGTCGAAAATGATGTATGATTGTGCATTCCTCTCATGTCCCTCCCACACTTACCTGGCATGTTGAACCTCAGGAAGCGCGATGGCCATGCTTCCTCCCCCAGTGCAGCCCAGGAAAGTACCTGGCTGCACTGAGGAAGGAAAGGGCAGAGCTATCACACTTCCTTCTGTCCAGCATGGAGCTGGTGCAGAGGGAAGTGCAGGGGATGCGATAACCTCCCGGAGGAGGCTTTTCGTGCAATCCCAGCGCAACTCCAGCAGCACTAGGTAAGGTGAGAAAAGGGTCCTCATCTGCTGTCTGAGCTTCCATCAGTGAATGTACCAAGTGGATAATGGGTAATATTGCTCTAAAAAACTGGGTTTTAAATAAACTGTTATTTTTAAAGCCACTACTAACAATTAATTGTGTCATTTAAAAACATCCCCTCCTCAGGCCTAGATCCTGTTGTTAGTCATGACTACAGCAAACTCACTGAATCAATGAGATTTACTATGTGTTGGCTCACCCTTCAACATTTCATTGAACAGGTCTACTCTAGTTGGGATTAACTAACAGAATACAAGCCCTGTTCTGTTATGTTCCCATTAGGACTTAGCTGATAAAACAATCTTCCATCTCCCTAATTTAAAGCAGAAATCAAAGACAGAAACACATCAAGACAACATAAAAGCACAGCTTGAGCCATGAAGAAGTGACGTTGCCATCTGAAGTTCTTAATTGTTTAAAGAAATGTCCATAGTATCTGGCTGCTGAGACAACGAACTCACTGACCTAGGCCATTTCTGCACTATACTGTTATAATGCTATTATTCCACTTTCAACATCCTGTGGAATTCTAGGGTTTGTAGTTTCCTGAGGCCAAAGAGCTCTCTGGCTGAGAATTCTAAATGCCCCTCTCTAAACTGCAAACCGCAGGATTCCATAGGATGTTGAAAGTGGAATAATAGCACTGTAACAATGTATTGTAGAAATGGCCCTAGTGCCAGTGTCATGCAATTTTCCTTAACGCTACTCCTTGCCACAGAAACTCTGTGCCCCCCAAAAAACTGTCTCTAGGAGATTTCCCAGCCATTCAGAGCCAGTGCTGGGGTGCATGGTTGTTGTAATGATATGGAAAGACTGCAGTTTTTCTGTTTCTTCTGGAATTTTCCATTCCATCAAGAGAGGTCCATTCCTAAATTCTGGATATTTGCTTACAATCAAACAGAAACTTTATATAACCTGCAAACACACTTTTGATCAAGCATTATATCTTGGCATTATATCTGTCTAGACAGAAGAGAGAGGTTTCTCTTTGACTCTAAATATACACACAAAGATACAAAGCAACATCAAATAACTGAATGCAATCTTAGGCATACTGTTTTAGAAAGCCTACTGAACATAATGAGATTTACATCAAAGTAAACATACCTAAATTGATGCTGTAAGTGTTCACAACTTGCCTTTAGTAAACTTGGTGGTTACTGGGCAATGGAGTATTTCTCCATGAGATGAAAATTAAATGTCCATTCTCTTTAGAGTGAACACTGTAACCTGAGAACTGAACACACTACAGAAATCAAGGAGTTGAAAGGCAAAACATATTAGAATAAAAATCACAGATGGAATTCAAAGAATGATTCCAGTTGACATAGGATACAACTGTCCGTAAAAAATATGCCAGTTATCAGATCAGCGAGAAGTGTTTAAACAAAAAACCAATGTAAATCTTCTGTCAAGCTTAACCATGTGAAATATTTTCCCATGTTTAAAAGGAAAAAGAAAAAAACCTAAAATTCTGTTTAACAGATGATGCTGAATCAATCTCAATAAACTGTTCCATGTAGATACTTTATTTTATTTATATCCATTTATACATTACTGCTGCAAAAGAAACAAGAAGAATTAAAAGGGAATATGGATAAGAAAAGAATAAATTATGAAATAAAAATAATTCAAAAAGAAATATCTCAATTAACAATGGAGGAGATAGAAAGGAAATTGACATATTTGAAGTGCCACCATTTTGAACATGCCAATAAAATTGGGAAGTGGCTTTCACATAGACTGAAGAAGAAAAGGGAGAAGAATATAATTACAGAAATAAAAGAGGGGAAAGATACAATTACAGATCAAGAAAAAATTATGAAGATATTTGTAAAATACTATGAAAATTTATTTACAGGTAAAGAGGTGACTAATCAACAATATAATAGAATAGAGAGATACCTAAAGAAGCAAAAAATAAAGAAGATCTCAGAGGAACATCATAAATATTTGAATTCTTCAGTCACCATGTCTGAAGTGATAGAAGCATTTAAAGAATTAAAAGAGGGGAAATCCCCAGGACCGGATGGATTTACGGCAACATATTATAAAAAATTACAAGAAGAATTGACGACACCATATTATCAAATGATAAAGAAATTATTAACAGAAGGCAGACCAAAATCATGGGGTGACTCAAATATTATTTTAATTCCCAAAGAAGGAAAAGACATTAAAGATGTGAGAAACTATAGACCGATATCACTTTTAAATATTGACTATAAAATATTTACAGCAATATTAAATAGAAGATTAAAAGGAATACTCCAAGATTATATTCACGAAGATCAAACTGGTTTCTTACCGGGTAGAAATCTCAAACAAAATATAAGAACAGTTTTAAATTGTATAGAATATTATGATAAAAACCCCGGAAAAAAAATTGCAATGGCTTTTCTCGACGCAGAGAAGGCCTTTGATAACATTTCTTGGGAATTTATGAAAAAGCGTCTTGAAGAGTATGGTTTTGGAGTAAAATTTAAAGAATGGATAGAGGTAATATATCAAGATCAAAGGGCCAATTTGGTGATTAACGGAGAAAGATCTAGAGTGATTAAGATCTCAAAGGGGGTGAGACAAGGATGTCCACTCTCACCGCTTTTGTTTATTCTGACATTGGAGATTATGAGTAATAAAATTAGAGAATCGAGTCAGATAAGAGGGGTAAGAATAAAGAAGAATGAATATAAAATAAGATCTTTTGCGGACAACATGGTGGTATTTTTAGAAGATCCAAAAGAAACACTGACCAATTTGCTAAAAGAATTGAAAGAATATGGAATGGTGGCAGGTCTTAAGATAAACAAGAATAAATCATCATTAATAACAATGAATATGACCAAAAAAGAAGAAGACGAGTTGAAAGAAATCTCAGGATTTAATATTGAGAAAAAGGTTAGGTATTTGGGCATTTATATTACAAAGAAAAATTTGGAACTTTATGAAAATAATTATCAAAAAACTTGGAATCAAATCAAATCAGACATGCAGAAATGGAATAAATTGGATCTCTCATTATTAGGACAGATAAATACTATAAAGATGACGGTGCTCCCAAAGATTTTGTTTCTGTTCCAAAATCTCCCAATAATTAATAATAAAAAAAATTTGCAAGTTGGAATAAAGAAATATCTAAATTTATATGGGCAGGGAAGAAACCAAGAATAAAAATGAAGGTATTACAAGATAGTAAAGAGAGAGGAGGATTCGGACTACCACATTTAGAAATATACTATCAAACATGCTGTCTAGAATGGATAAAAGAATGGATACAATTGGAAAATGATAAATTATTGGAATTGGAAGGATTTAACGTAAATTTTGGATGGCACGGATATTTATGTTATAACAAGGAGGAGATAGATAGAGAATTCAGAGATCACTACATTCGAAGAGCCTTGATGAGAGTGTGGCAGACGATCAACAAGAAATTTTACAATAAATTACCAATTTGGACATCACCCCAAGAAGCATTTAGAATAACAGGACCAAGACAAGGTGGAATACTAAGATATACGGATATAATAAGATGGGAAGGAAGAATACCGGAAATGAAGAGTAGAGAAGAATTTAAAGAGCAGAATATAGAATTAGATTGGTTCCCTTATCGGCAAATAAAAGAAAGGTGTAAAATGGATTTGAAAAATAGAGGATGGGAAAGGGAAAAGAATAAATTGGATGAAATCTTAATGAAAAAGGAGAAAAAAACAGTTTCAAAAATTTATAAAATTTTATTGGAAAGAGAATTGGAGCAGGAACAGATTAAGGATTATATGATAAAATGGGCGCAAAACATCGGTCGAAATATAGAATCGGAAAAATGGGAAAAAGTATGGAAGGAAGATATAAAATTTACACAGAGTTTGACATTAACAGAAAACCTTTACAAATCAATGCATAGATGGCATATGACCCCCCAGAAACTAAAGAAAATAACAGGAAAAGGAAGTGGGCAATGCTAGAAGTGTGGAAAAACAATGGGAACCTACTTTTATACATGGTGGCTATGCCCCATAGCAAAAAAATATTGGAAAAAAATTCATGATAGTTTAACCAAGTTGCTGGAAATGAATTTTGAGATGAAACCAGAAATATACTTATTAAATATGATTGAAGAAGAAAAAGAAAGTATTGTTAAATTTAATAACAGCAGCGAGGTTGAACTATGAGAAATATTGGAAAGAAGAAAAAGAGCCCCCTCAAGAAGAATGGAAATTAAAAGTGATGGACATCATGGAAATGGAAAAACTATCCAACAGTTTAAAAGGTAATTCAATTCAACAATTCGAAAGGCAGTGACAAGGTATTATTAGATGGGTGAAAGAGAAATGAGAAGAGAGGTAAAGAATACAATAAAGGAATTGTAGGGTAACAGCTAAGGTAAGGTGGGAATTCAGAGAGAGGGAGGAAAATATTATTAATTGAAGTAGACACAACAACAAAAAAAGACTTCACATGAAGGAGGTTTAGTTTAAGAAAGAGAATAAAGAGTTTGGAATGGAGAAAACATGGAAGAAGGAGTGGAAACGGTAGGGAGAGGGAAGGGGGAGGATTGGGAGGGGAAAGATGGTTTTTATTAAGATAAGGGAGGAGGGTGGGAAAGGGAGGGAAGGGAAGGTAGGGAGGGAGAGGAAAGGGGGATTGGAACATACAAATTAATATGTACATTTGATAACAAAGAGGGAAAGGAATTAATGGAGAATTAATGTAAGATTGTTGTATAATATAGAAATAATGTTAAGCACTTGTAAACTCCCTCAAATAAAAAAAAACTTATTTTATTTATATCCAAGCACAATATATGTTTTAAAAACACAACACAATTTAAAAACTTTTAATAAAAAAGCTGAAATACAATTAAGCTAATTTTTTAAAAAAATACATGTTAAGAAGAACTAAGACAGCATTAAAAACAAGTTAAAGTACCGTTCAAAAACACGTAAAAGCACACTAAAATAAAACATACTACAACCCCCCATTTAAAGCTTTATCTGCTACAATTTGCTAAAAAAAATAGAGGTTTCCTTAAAAGAAAAAGCCCTTTACCTGCCAGGACAAAGACAGTAGGGAGGGGGTCAACCAAATCACCTGGGGATGGGAGTTCCATAATTTGAAAGCAGCCATTGAAAAGGTCTATCTCATGTTTTCACTAGACATGCCTGGGATTGTGGTGGGGCCAAGAGAGAGCTTTCTTGTGCAGATTTCAGAGCACAGTTAGGCTCGCACAAGGAAGTCTTTTGTAAATATTAGCATCTATATTAAATTTAAATTTCTTTTTTAAAAAAGAGAAAATATAAAACAAAAACAAACACAATACTGTCAATCCATGGGGACCTAAAATGTCACAAAAGTTCATTAAGATATCTTTTAGGGTAGACTACCAATTTCATTTTTCTGTAGAGTTGAAATGTAAGCCTCCTTCGTTCTCAGAACAGTTTTAAAACAATAAATTATATTAATTCCAGGCTTAGCACATGCAGAATACGAATACACAAGCAACAGGTTGTGTGTGTTAAATATATACTAGACTATAATGTAGAGTCAGTTGTCTGTAATTAGAAGGCTGCCATAAGCTATACTCTAAATGGCTCATGTAACTAAGCTGATTGTGTGTTGCAGAAGAATGGGATAAGAAAATCCAAAAACAGTTTCACTATAAGTAAAATTCCTTCCCCAAATATGGTGATCAGCTCAGATCCTGAGCATGACAGAAAGCTCACTTATCAGCCACCCAAGATAAAACATGTCCACAGCACTTCAGTATCAAAATAAGATTTTTACAATACTGGGCTAATTCTATTTTATTTATTGCTATTCTGGTGCAGCATATAGAGCCACAGTGGTGTTGTGGTTTGAGTGCTGGACAAGGTCACTGGGAGACCACAGTTCAGTCAGCCACAGATACCCACTGGGTGACCCTGGGCAAGTCACACTCTCTCAGCCTCAGAAGAGGGCAAAGGCTAACTCCTTCAGAATAAATCTTACCAAGAAAACTTTGTGATAGGCTCACCTTAGGGTTGCCATAAATCAGACATGACTTGAAGGCACACAACAACGACAACCCAATGTGATCTCAAGAAAACGAAAATATCACCAAATTTCTAAATAATTCTCATGCATTTTTTCAGCATTATCTAATTTATTTTGGCAATTTATACCCTATGTTTGAATAATACAAGATTTAAAAAGACACCAAAACAAATTCAAAATATGTAATTGAAAATACAGATATATATTAGATTCAATGAAATTACAAAGGGTAGAATTGAGTGATGAACTTCTGCTTGTTCAAACTGTGCAATCTAGCACAAGAAGCAATCTCCTCTTTGATTTCTGCCCTCGTGAACCTAAAAAAACCACTCTGTGGAGTTGTGAAATCCTCCACAGTCAGTTTCAGACATCTCTCAAGGTTACACAGGGGTGAGAAGAGGAAGAATAATCTGCCCAATGGCACAAAAAACATAGGTTTAAGCCTAGAAGCACAACACCAGCAAGCCCAGTCAATATAAGAACAGAATAAACTGAATTACAAGGCATGAGGAAATATAAGTGTCTTTGCCAGATGCCAAAACATAATTAGGGTATGTACTACATCAGGCTTTCTCAGGTCAGCTTTCCACAAACGGCACCACTACTCAGATGGCCCCTTCTCCAGTTAGCTACCTGTTTTATGTCATATAGTGAGGTATCTTATGAGGGTCTTAGGTGAGTATCTTAGTATACGGACAGGCAAGTGTGGAGACAGATACATGGTGCCAAATAGCAAAGCATTTCAGAACGCAATACCATCACTCTGAATAGAGCTTGGCAGTCAACCACTGTCAGTGCTGCAGTTTTTGGAGCACCAGATATGGCGTGACTGTGCACTGCTCAAATTTACAATGGAGCTGTAAATTATACCATAATCAAGTGTACACATAGAGAAAAATGTCAGGTAAAAATTACTCATTATTTAAACAAAATATTCAGACTTCGGATGACAAATATCTGAGAACAAGTGAAAGTACAAAAGGTTGAGACTCTAATCACATGCACTTGAAAGTAAGTTCTGTTTTTCCATCATACATAAAAATTTTAGCGTCCAAATGGAAGTAGGAAACAGAACTCAATGATTCCAAGTGGCAGGATGGTCCAAAAGAAGTTTCAAGTTAAAGGCAGGGTGTGGAAGAAAACTCCTGTTGTGTGAATGAGAGTATGTTCATTCAAGGTTGGATAGAACCCACTGGAAAAATGGCAGCAATAAAATCTCAGACAGCACTCATTAGTATAAACAAAATCAGTAAAACCCCGAGCAACTAACCAGAAAGACCTAATAAAACACAAAAGATCTTTACCATTTCTTTAACATTAAAGTGAGAGACTGTCAGATAGCTATTACTAAGAAAGACATTTCATAACTGTTTCACTTCAACAGAAACCAAGACTTTGGGCATTCATTAATTGAACATATGCACAGAACACTTCTTAAAAAGGGTGAGGTTCCAAGATATCTGTGACAAGACATTCGAAAGACTTTCCTGATGTTTTATAACTTAAAGTCAAATCTTAATTTGGCCATCAAAGCAAAATTAAATTAAATTAAATTAAATTAAGCAATTCAATAGAAAGAAAAGTAACAGATTTTATTTTCCCAAAATGAAATGAAAAGCAACAATTTTTTAAAAAGTCTGGTCAGTTTCTCTTGCCTATCAAATGTATTTTACTGCTAGCTAAGAGGATAATCAAACCTCTGTACCTCAGGCAACTGACAGTAGTAAAAAATCTTTAGAATGCTTCAACCCCCAGAGAAAATCCATAACAATTAAAGTGCAAAATTCAGATCCCACAGTGCCGTAAATCTAGGTAAACTCCAGTAATACCAACAGAAACAGAGTTCTGAATCAGGCCCATGGAGCTTTTCTCCTTTGAATGTGACTATAATACAAAGTATGCTTAACTTCTATTGTCACATGCATCTAGTTTAATAACCAGAAAATGGGCTTTCGACAACAATAGTACTTCAAAATGACAGTGTAATTAAATTTTAAGTCAAAGCCATCCAATGATGGCTTGTACATTTATGTAAAACCAGCAAATGATATGCTTTCAAGCATGTCGGTACTTTCAAGAGAATTAACCATTAAAATAATTTGACTAAGAAAGTTGTGGTGAAAAAAAATGATGCCCCAGGAAGTTTTTCAACTAGTTTATATTAATTTACATAATGTGATACATTTTTATGGGTTTTATAAGCAAAAGGAAATTAAAAACTGCTTTGTAATATTGAACTTCCACATATTTCAAATGAGCTATTGCACTGATTCTCTCTCTCTCTCTCTCTCTCTCACACACAGAGTCAATTAAGTACAAAGCTGTGATCTGTTAACCAGTTATGCAGTGCACTTTAATTTTGGTTCAATAATTTCACTGATCCAAGGTGTTCAGTTTAGCTCACTTGTTCTAATGAACTGAAAAGTACACTTTACAGAGTTTTATTAGCATTCAAATTTAACAGAGATCTCTGCTAAATGCCATTATCATCAAACGTGCAAAATACAACAAATTAAATGAAGACAAATGTACCTTTGTTCTGACCTATCTAGAGTCAAATTATTTACTTGATAAGAATGACTGCTAAAAATAAAAAACACATTTTTAGAAAAGCTTATTTTCTGGATTCTGGTACAAACCAAAGTAACAGAATCCAACTAGAATCAACTTGAAGACATGTAACAAGAAACAAAGAAATAGAAAGAAAATATTTTATAGTAGTTGAAGCAGTCATCTCATTTAAGACCTCAGTATAAGAGTAATGCACACAGGTTTTGTTTACATGTAACTCGCATAAAGTTTCCAAACATGTATTTGAGTGCATCAGGACACAATAATAAGCCATAGTTCAATGTCAGAATCCCCAGAAATGAATACTTCCCCTTCCTCTGTCTTTCTCCACAAGGAAGGATCTTGAAGCTTCCATTTCAGATTAAATGGCTTTAGATGATAGTTATTTGAACATTTAATTATAGTTAGTATAAGATCTGAAGTTGGCTTCTTTCACTGCAGTTAAGATTAGTCACACTTTATCTGGATTCAAACCACACAATTTGGTGTTCATGTAAAATAGAAGCGACAGCTTCCAAATGTCCCACAGCTATGCCAATGGAGAAAGGGATAAGACTGTGAGCCTAAACTCTGCTGTGGAAAGTGCTTTTGCTTTCCTGGCCCTCTCAGCCCTCACACCACTACTCATCATATTCAACAGTGTTTTGTGACCCTCTATGTAGCACTTTCAGATATTTAAGGAGCTTCCATGAGAAAGAACACCAGTTCTGTTATACCACACAACTGTAGACCCAGCCTTCTTTGGCTGTACTCCCTTGTGATCAGTTGTGGCATTTTCAAATATCTCAGTGAGCTAAAGCGTTTGTCTTTCATCCATAACTATGTCACTCATGTTCTTCATAAATACTTCCCCCTGCCCCAGGACAAATAGAAAGTAGTGTGAACAGACTAGAAAGGGAAGCTTTATTTGAGCTATGCTTCCCACCCTACTAATTTTTATGGTACAAATACTAGCAGAAATATGTCAAGTAAATTATCATTACCTTTTACGGACTAGTAACTTGCAATCATTTGCAGGACTTTTTGAAGTGGGAGAGACAGAGGTACACTTAACCATGTACAGTGGCCCTGTTGTACCCATAGTACACAGTGTGATCTGTGGTGGGAGCACGCTGGCCACTCTACTTCTGCCTTCAAAGAAAGGAAGCTGAAACCATTTTTCAAAATACTGGTTTACTGTAAAAGCTTCACCTCGCATGGCTTTAGAGTCTCTCTACAAGCCTTGCAAGGTTCCACAGTCTCCTGTAGGCCCTATAAGGCTGAATTGAGCATGCACTTTTTGCTATCTGTAGGGGGTCCTGGAACCACTCTGCCCCAGATACAGCAGGCCCACTGTATACATATTTTACTAAAATCAGCAAGATTCATCCTTTTGCATAAGGAGGCACTTTATGATGTATGACGGGTGCAGCTGACACTTACTTGTGCTGCCAATTGAGGGCCCAAATCCTATTTTTCCAACAAAAGTAAACCAACTGAAGGAATGCGAATGTATACTTCTATAAATGTGATTTACTAGATCTACTATAGGTTGGACTAATGATTGAATTTTAGACCAGGGATACTACTTCAAATGTATATGAGCAATTTCTAACAAAAGAGCATAACAATAACACAATTTTCCATTTTGAGAAACTGCTTTTGCATAATATTCTAAGCTATCAAGTTACATACAAAAGGCACTAATTATTAAACCAAATATATGGAATATATTTGCTTAATTTAAATGAAACAGAGAAGTACTTTATTAAGTCGGGATTTTAATAAACTAAAATCAATAAATTATTCTTCCACCTAGGATTCAATTATTGATACGAAAATACTAGCCAGATCTGTAAAAATATAATTACGAGAAGATAGTGCTGAACAGAATATGTTAAGTACAGAGAACAGCTTTTGTTTCAAGGATCATTTTGATTTGCAGCTTCATTTTAAAATTTCTTTTCCATTTATGCTAATCTACACAGCCTTATTTATAGAAGAAAGAAACAATGGATAGAATCAAATTAGTTTGTAAGATAAAACTGGAATTCATTGAAACTAATCTTCCTGATCAGCTTCATAATTTTTAGATTAGTTAGAAAGTAGTTTCTATGATATTCATAGCATATAAAACAACAGAATTAATATGTTTTTCTTATTCTGGGCCCCCTATTGACAATCAGAATTGTTCCAAATATAAAAGCAGGCATGGAAATCTGTCCAGCAGCAGTATCTGAACAAAGTATTTGTGAAGAACATAACATGAAATAAAGAAGAACCCAATTCTAACTCTGTAGATCTTTGTGCTAGTAGAGATTTTTACTCAGTGCTCTGGCATTCCCGATTGAGGAAATCTGCATGCTGCAAGATCGTGACTTTTTGATCTCATCTTGGTCACTAGGCCATTGGGGGGGGGGAATCACTCATTTTCCTGTTTCTCTAACAGGTGACTTTTAAAATTCATATGACTTGGTAATTGATAATTCTTATATAGCTACTATGTCTTGTAATAAGAGTGCCAGGGGGGAAAAAAACAACCAGTGGCTAGGCTTGAGTTTAAATTGGGGTTATTAAAATGGCAACCAGTACAGGCTTTTAGAAATTTCAGCATTCTATAGAACTTCTACCATGCAGCAGGTAAATTCTACTTTTGGTACTGCAACTGAAAACAATAATTTTCTCTGAAAAATAAACAGTTCCCTTTCCTGGAATTTAGAAAGACTGGAGAATTTACAAAAAATCATCTTCAAAAAACAAGCATTCATATAAAGTCCTTATCGGGAAGGTTAACTAAGATAAATTTGACTGTACAGAAAACTGTAATCCCAGAGAGGCAGCTAGAAACTCCCACACTTCAAATTTATTCCTACAAGGAAGTTCTTATGCTATTTTTACAAACAATCACCTTGAATAGCAAAACCAGAACTTAAGGGGAAATCTGAGCAACAGAACAGAAGTTAAGAGTTTCATGCTATTTGAGAACAGTAAACAATGACACTATATCATGAGCAGGATATAATAAGAAGCTAAAAATCTTATAAAACTATACCATTCAGAAGAGGCTGTCCTTTGTGTACTCCTCTGGATATGACTGCATTGTAAATGTCTTCACGAAATCCAGGCTTGCAAAACGTGCCTTCTTCACAATTTGCCTTTATAGGTGCCTGAAATGCAAGACAAAATTTATGTAATACTTACAACTCTATTCAGTTGAGAAACATTCCACTTGGCATAAAACCTGATTTTGCTGCTATCTTGTACAAACAACCTCTTTGTTTCTAAACGGCTGTAATTAGAATTCCAGGGGCAAAGAGTTAATCTTTTTGATAACTGGGATGGAATGAACAAATCCCACTTGTTTAGTAACATCGAAATAATACACAATCTTGATTCTTCAAACAACTCAATGTTGCAACTAAGACAGTAGTCCAGGCTAAAGCAGAATTGTGAGACTAAACTAACACATTCTTTCGAACAGAAATAAACTTAAACAAAACTGATTACCAAGTTCACTAGACATGGACAGAATAAATTTCAGATGTTTAACAGTCGATTCCAAACATTTTCACTAAACTTTTTTATGTTATCAAAATGTTAACTTTTCAAAAAGAAGCTGTATCAAATTCATGCAGAATATTCACTACTGCAAGTAAAGAGTGATACATTAAAACCTCTTACATAAAAACCTCTATATACCTTACAACTTTAAATCAGAACGAGACACGCTTCAAGCCTGCAGGATGTACCTGATGTTCTTCCCCCTACTGGAGAATCCTGAGAACTCCCAACCAGAATCAGGAAAAAAACAAACAAATATAAATGATCATTAAATAATTTCAATTATTATTAAATTAAATAATTACACAAAAACATGGATGGCTCTCCAAGCTCTCAGAGGGAGAATCATAGAATCATAGAAATGTAGAGTTGGAAGAGACCACACGGGCCATCCAGTCCAACCCCCTGCCATGCAGGAACACCCTCAAAGAACTCCCGACAGATGGCCATCTAGCCTCTGCTTAAAAATCTCCAAGGAAGGAGACTCCACCACACTCCGAGGCAGCATGTTCCACTGCCGGACTGCCCTGACCATCAGGAAGTTCTTCCTGAGGTTCAGGCGGAATCTCCTTTCCTGCAGCTTGAATCCATTGCTCCTTGTCCTGGTCTCTGGAGCAGCAGAAAACAAGCCCTCTCCCTCCTCTATATGGCATCCCTTCAGATATTTAAACATGGCTATCATGTCCCCTCTTAACCTTCTCTTCTGCAGACTACACATACCCAGCTCTCTAAGTCTATCCTCATAGGGCATGGCTTCCAGGCCCCTCACCATTTTGGTCGCCCTCCTCTGGACTTGCTCCAGCTTGACCATGTCCTTCTTGAATTGGGTGCCCAGAACTGGACACAGTATTCAAGATGAGGTCTAACCAAAGCAGAGTAGAGTGGTACCAGTACCTCCCTCGATCTAGACACTATACTCCTGTTGATGCAGCCGAGATGCATTGGCTTTCTTGGCTGCCGCATCACACTGCTGACTCATGTTCAGCTTGTGGTCTATGAAGACTCCTAGATCCCTTTCACACGTACTGCTATCCAGCCACTTGTCCCCCATCCTATATTTCTGTATTCCATTTTTTCTACCTAAGTATAGGACCTTACACTTCTCTCTGTTGAATTTCATTTTGTTAGCCTTGGCCCAGCTCTCCCAATCTATCCAGGTCATTTTGAATTTTGATCCTGTCCTCTGGTGTATTAGCAACCCCTCCCAATTTGGTGTCATCTGCAAATTTGATGAGCATGCCCTCTATTCCTTCATCCAAGTTGTTGATAAAAATATTGAATAGCACTGGGCCCAGGACAGAACCCTGTGGCAACCCACTAGTCACTTCTCTCCAGGATGAAAAGCAGCCATTCGTGATCATTCTTTGGGTCCGGTCAGTCAACCAATTACAAATCCAAATAACAGTAGCCCTGTCCAGCCCGCATTTTACCAGCTTCATTGCAAGAATGTCATGGGGACCTTTGTCAAAGGCCTTACTGAAATCCAGATATGCTACATCCACAGTATTCCCTTCATCTATCAAGCTAGTAACTCTATCATAAAAAGAGATAAGATTAGTCTGGCATGACTTATTTTTGAGAAATCCATGTTGACTTCTCGTGATTACCGCCTTGCTTTCTAAGTGATTCTAAGTGCAATACGGCCCCCAGACCATCCAAACCTTACCCATCCCTGACCCAAAGGTATGACATTAGAGGCTCTATCCACCTTCCACTCTCCTCTAAGTATGTTAGTATAAAACCTGAAACATTTATAGCAAGACTCTGAGACTGGCGGCAGCTTCTACCAAATGTGAAGGTTTGCAAGATAGATGATCTATCCCAACTGCTTCATTTTTCTCTCTCCATCAGTATAATTGTTACCTATCTAGGGAAAGAAGGCTAAATAAAACATCTGTATAACCACAGCCGGCAAGTATACAGTTGGCCCTCTCCATTTGCAGAGGTTCGGGATGCAGGATTCCCACTAAAATGGAAAAACTACAAATATCTATAGGCCCCTGTGATATCATAACAGGGAAAGCAAAGAGGATGAAAACTTGAAAAAAAAAAGGGTACTGAACAAGTTTTGGATGAAAGCGTGTGAAATATGCTTGAGAATAAACAGAGGGCAGTGCCAATGCACGGCTCCTCGTTTTGCCTTCATTCACTCAGTACACACAGGAGGATCCAAATTGGTCTTGCAAGTAGGCAAGTGTCATCTCTTTCCATCCTGGTCCTTCCTTTCTTGACTTTGATAGGTGAGCCTGTGTGCTTTACCAAATGTCCTGGGTGGGCAGGCAAGTTTCTGGCAAACTTTCTTCACTGCCAAGTAACAACCTATGGCCAAATTGAGGCACAGGGTTCCCTTGCCAGGTAGAAGTGGGCAGGACTTGCTGTCACCTCCACTGCTGCCCTATGCCCTTTTTAATAGGGACATATAAGCCTCGCCTCATATTTGCAGCCAATTGCAGTCTCTTTCAGTCTCACAAGACTAGCAGAGAGACTGTGAATGCAAGATGAGACTTGTAAGTCTCAATTAAAAATGGAGTAGGGCAGCAGCGGAGGTGGCAGATGCAAATAATCAGCAAATAATCAAATCCACAAATGTTAAACCCTCAGATGTGGAGGACCGACTCATCCAGTTTCACAAACCTAACAGTATATTTTGCATCTCACCAATCTTTTCCTATGTAATCGTAGGGAAACAACTCACGCAAGTCAGATTCAACTAGACCTCAGCCCATCTCATCATTCCAAATCTCACTGCAGCAGCAGATATCTATGCACTGCATGGCTTAAGCTTTGACTGGTCAACCACACTTCTGAGAAAGGAAATTTTCCATCATTAAAGTAAGCACTTTTAGTAAGAGTGATTCTACTTGTCAAGTATATTGGTAACATCAGACTGCACACAAGATCTGAAGACAACTATCTTAGATTCCTGCATATCCTACAGAGAAACTGATACATTAAACAAAGCATAAACATCAAATTATAGCTAAATTACAAGGGAATTGTTTTTGAAAATGTTATATACGTGGTGCATTTTTATTTTTAAAAAGCATCAACACATGAGGTAAATCCCCAAAATTGGGAGGGGAAAGAATCCTTCCCTGCAAAATGCTGTCAGATTCCATAATTTAATAAGCAAACTCAATGTAACTAACAAAGAAAAGTGGGAGGGAACCGTCATTCCAACTACCCTTGAAACAAATAAATCCTGGGTGGGCAGCTGAGTAGATAACAGGATTTTAACAAGCCTGTCCTGATGTGCATGGGAATCAGTCGGCCTTTTCCAGCGTGCTGTATCTGCTAAACAACTCTTATAAACTGAAACAATGCCCAGTGAAACAAAGACATGGGCAATGAATAAAGAGGCTTCTTTATGCTTTCATTTGCAACCTCTCAATTTTTCCCAGAAACAAAAGAGAGCACTCTGTTCCCAAAATGAGTCTATTGTAAAGATCCACTGGCCATAAACACATGAGGGGAATCAGTGTTTCTAATTTTTAACAATTCTTTAGCCTATCATGTTTTTGCATTTAACAAAACTGTATCTGAGCCACAACATAATCTGGGTCATTTCAAGTTCAAATATTAAGCATTCTTGGTATACCTTTTTATCTCATGTCACTGAAACAATTTAAAATTAAATGCTGAAATGTTCATTTTTTTTAAAAAAAACAAGCAGATATTTATTTTAACAACATTCCTTTCTGTTTAAAGGTGGTGAGATTAGAATACTGCAATATTCTTCCGTGATTGTAAAATAATAAGTGTAGTTGGGATCACAAAAAACAAAACAAAACACCACTTTCAAACTGCTAAAGAAAACTGTTCATAAGTTTTATTTCCAATAAATGCTTATAGATCCACAAGAATCCATTAATTTTTTCCAGGAATTATGCAATCAAAAATCAATCTGCCATTTCAAAGATCTACTTTATGTAGCCATGGAAAAACTATGAAAATTAAGGTATTGTTTTTCAGCTACTAAGCCATGAACCAGTGCCAACCCTCTTGAGTGTCTCCCTGTTGGGTGTGAAGCTCTGTTTTTTGTTTTCCTCCCAAGAAGAAAAGTAAACCAAAATTTGCTCTTCTCATCAATAAGACAAATTGAGCCAAAGTCCATATTTACACTCACCATAAAGAGAACATTTTAAATCATCTCATGTGATGCATGTCATTAAATGATGAACCATTCTTGTGTGCCACATGCCTTCTTGCCTTGTCACAAGCCTGGGAAAATGATTCAATCTTAAGTGGCCTATAGATATTAAGTGGTTCTGTGATAATAAGGTTGTTGTTTTTAATGTGCCTTCAAGTCATTTCTGCCTGTTTTTATGTGCCTTCAAGTCATTTACAATGACCCTAAGATGAACCTATTATGGGGTTTTCTGGGTCTGAGAACATGGGACATGCCCAAAGTGATCCAGTGAGTCTCCATGGCTGAGTGGGAAACTGAACTCTGGTCTCCAGGGTTGCCAAGCTGGATATGGGACAGGGCTCCTATAGCATCCTTATCAGAATCACATCACGGAACTGGCAGATTCTACATCACAGAGTTAATTCGAAATAAGAGGTCTCTAGGTTTTTTCAATTATGACAACAGATTGATCTAAATGAAATATTTCAAAAAAAAGTCCTTGCATCATGCTTGCACGGCATGTCATGAGTCACACCTTATATTTCACACACATACACTCATGAAAGTCGCTTCAGAGTTAAAATCTGGTCCTGGTCTAGCCCATGTTAGTTAAACCATGAGTACATGCTCACGTCACAACTCAGTTCACACAAATATAGACAGCATGAGTACAGATTCAATAAGCAAGTATCTATACATTTCAAAAGTGTTTCTAAAATATTTAAATATTTAGGCAAAAGGAAAGCACAAGAAAATGTGCTTTTAAGCCCCGTGCTATGCAACAGCTCAAATCACACATTATTTGCATAAATGAATACTGGTGAATGGATGACAGCATTACGTGTGCTGCTTGTAACCTATGAAGGGCCAATCATGACCTATAAATCTACAAATCACACCTAGACACAAAACATACAGTAGCTTTGTTTGGCTCAAGGAAAACTAAATTCAAAATAATCACAAAAATCTAATCTAAAATAACAATAAAACAAACTCATTTTCATTCCCTGTGTCTACAGCATATTAAGTTTAAAACATAGCTGTAATTCCAATTGTCTTTGGTTTAGAAACACACACATGCCTTTTATCAATCAGAAGGAAATGTAATTACTTTTTAAATATTAGAGAACTGCTGTTTCACCACTCCAGATCCATTCTCACTAAACAGGAATTAAGAGTCAAAATCCAGTTGCGAACAATTCTAGTGGTCACTGAGTTGAATGAAGGGTAACTGGCTCCTCTGTTAAAATGCTTATTCTATCTACATTAGTATGTTATCTCACTAAAACAGATGATATGTCAGCACTTAAACCAAGATACCAGGCAGAGGAAGGAAATCCTTTCATCTAAAGTGACCATATTTTTAAATGTCTGATAGACAAACATTTAAAATCACCATCAACATCACCAGAAAAACAGAATTGAAGACAAATAGAGGAAAAAAATAATGAAATATCAAGACCTATAAATTGAGATTTGTATCAATTTGAACACTTCTGGTAAAAGAAACAATTGTAGTTTCAGTAATGGAAGGTGCTCTCAGAGTAATCCCAAATGGTCTGACAAAACAACTGAATGCAATCACCCTAGAAAGAATCAAGATAGCACATTTTTTTTAAAAAAAGACACAACTTGGAATATGCCATACTATTGAACAATATCATACTGATTTGTAATTTCTTGGATAGAAGCCAAAAAACTTAGAATCTAAAACTCCAACCAGTAATATCTGGTAGCTCGTAAAACTGAGAAAATAATTAACTGCTAACTTGCAACCAGAATCACAGACTTTGAAGACACCTCAAGGGCCAACAAATCCCATACTCCACCATGAAGGAATCAACACCTAACACATCCCTGAAAGATAGCCATCCAACTTCTATCACCTTCTTTTACCGCACATCTTCTGCCATCAGGAAGTTCTTCTTTTCAGTCAGAATCTCTTTTCTTATCATTTGAATCCACTGTTTCAGGTTCTACCCTCTGCAGGAGCAAAAACCAAGCTTGTTCCATGTGACTTTCCTTCAAATATCTAAAGACAGCAATCAATCTTCTCAACATATCCAGCTCCTTCAACAGTTCTTCACAGAATTTGGTTTCCAGACCTTTTAATGTTTTGGTCACTATCCTTTGGGCATGTTCCAGCTTGCTCATACCTTTCCTAAACTACGGTGCTGACAACCCATCTGATTGAGCTGTGGTGATAATACAATTATACCTCCAAAAAAAGAAAAATGTGTATAAAACCATGGTATCTAAATTATTAGCCGTACTAAATGTGTAGCGTTAAGCTGAGATTTACTTTAACATTCAAGTAAGTATATTGGGACTCTACTCACACATACAGTGGAGGTCTAAACCTTTCCCTGTCTCCCCCAACTACCTCCATCACCACTACACCCACTCCTACAAGGTTTTTTTCTCTCCTACTATCTCTTTCTTTTTATCCCCTGAACTGGAGGGAAGACCAAAATGCAGTGGACAGATGGGAAAGATCTACCTCCTGAACATTTGATAATAAAAGAGAATGCATATCTCAGCTGCACAATGCACAAGGGTGGAGCCACCATTGCCCCCAATAAAAATTGTGCCCCCTCAAATGATTTTTTTCCCTAGTCTCCAACTTAAAATTTCAGCTGACCATTTTGAAATACAGTTCAAGTGTCCAAATAAAATGGACAGGCAAAATTGCCAATGGAATGTGAACACAGCAAATACAGAGTTCTGCATATGAACAATTTTCAATCTCTCACCCTACAGTGCTGGAAAATTGATGACCGAAGGAAAATTTCATGGGAGCAGGATTCCTACAGGGAGCAACACCCTCACTCATCCACTCCCACAGCTACACCCTTGACATTATACATTGAACATAAGATGTAGTTAAACCCTAGTTATAATTCAGCCATAGTTGCAGCAGCTATGCTATCACCCTCCTTTCCCTTTCCTTCTAATTAAAGAGATTCAAAGCATCTAGCCTGAGGAAATGTGATTTAATCGCTGGCTATGGTCTTCTCCACCCCACAAACCAACTGAGGGAGAACATAGCTGGAAAGCCAACTCTAGTGATGTATTTAAGTCTTTTCCTCCAAGTCTCAAGTCAAGTTTCAAGTCGTAGCAAGATAATTTCAAGTCAAGTCTCAAGTCTGGGAGGCAACTTTTAACAGAAAAAAGGAGGTAGTGGTGTGGTGTCAATGGGCATACAAGGGTCTGCAGTTCTGGAAGTGGGCAAATGGATCCTTCTTACCCCCCATTCCCCAAGCTGGAGGATTTGGTGTCAATGGGCATAAAAGAATCTGCAGTTTCTGAAGTGGGGAAGAGGATCCCTCTTATTCTTTATTACTGAAGCTTCAAAAGCATTAGAAAGATTCTTCCTCCTCAAGCCCATTGCCTAACACAGTGGTTCTCAACCTGTGGGTCCCCAGATGTTTGTGGACTTCAGCTCCCAGAAGCCCCAGCCACTATGGTCAATGCTCAGGGCTTCTGGAAGCTGAAGTCCAAAACATCTGGGGACCCACAGGTTGAGAACCACTGGCCTAACACATTTGCAGTTCCCCTTTGAGAAATGTACCATGTGCTCTGGGGGAAAGTCCTGCCTTCTGCTCTTGGGAAAAGTTTTAGAAGACTCCTCTGATATGCAGCAGGGACAGGCTGCTGAGCAGACCTCAACGCCATCCCAAGCCCACTGCCTAACATGTTTGCTGTTTCCCTCTGAGAAATGTGCCCACACTTTGGGCTTGAGACAGATTATCACATATCCAGTAAGCCAAAGAAAAAAGAAAAAGAAAGAAGATGGAAGCATTGTAAGGTTTCTGGATGAATGTGTTATGTTACTGAACCAAAGGCAGCAAGTCAATCACTAAAAATACACAAGTCATGGGTCCAGTCAGTGCATCATTTATTGCTGAGTTGAGTCCAAGCTGAATAGTTGAAATGGCTTGAGTCTGAGTTAATCAGCTCAAGTCTACATCACTGGCCAAATCCAACTGGGAAACCTATGAGTCTCAGTCTTCTAGATTTAAGACCAAAAAGCAGGAAGGAAGATCCACAGCTGCCCTTTTCAGCAGCCAGGTCTAATTTAAATTGGTAAAGTTACTTTGACAGCCCACAGAATCCTCCAGCTGGCATATTCAATGACCCTGCTGGCTGGAAAAAATGGGGAGCTGTAGTCCAAAAAAGTAACATTTCCAGTCTCTGTTCCCTCTCCCTTATGCCAGAAGGAGAAGTGACAGGGGACAGTAAGCACGAGACGGAGCTCAAACAAGACAGTAGAGACTGGATAGGCAAGCTTCTTCTAAGATATTACTTGCAAGAAGTGGTTTACCCGGGGATAATTCTCATATGCAGTCATGGCTATCTTGTCCCCTCTGATGTGATCACAGTCTGAAAGAGAGACAAATTGTTCATGCTTCTGCTGTTTCATTCTACATTATCTACATTACAGCTTCATTTGTCTTTCCAGTGTATGGGGCTGTAAACTAAGCAGGAGCTCTTCCTGCTACAAGTACAGCTAAATCTTCCCTTAATCATTACATCTTCTTGGGATGCTCAGTTTCTTCAACAAACAGAAAATTTAAAAATAAGGCAGAGAAATACATTGGAAGGCATTCCTTTCAAAAGATTTCTACAGAAAAGCAAACATTTCTGCATTATATTTTTGAAAAATATATCTAAGATCCCATTAATTTGAAATAATGTTGTAGAAACATTTCCCACAGATATTAAACAATCTCATTTTTCTCAGCTACAGAATATGTTGAGAAATCTTTTGGTTTCTTTAGCTTTCAGGCAATTACCCTCTTGAGGAAATCATGCTACCCACCTTCTAACTTCAACTGCTAATTGACAATTCTGTTATTTTATATGTGTGAAGAATTAACTAAGCAAGTGGAGGAGAGGGGGACTATGCCCTTTCCGCAACTTAACTTCTTCCGGCACTGGGGTGCGGGGATCGTGCGAGTAGCCTCCGGAACAAGAGGTTCTCGCGTCCAGGGTCCTTCGGTTCCACATGAGCTGCCTGCTCACACAAGAGCTCACCTCTTCCTTCTGCAGTGCAGCCTGGGAGTTTCCTAGGTTGCGCTGGGGCAGGAAGTGCAACCAGCGCAGCTACAGAGGCTCCACACGCCAGGTAAGTGTGTACAGGGCCCAGGAGCAATGCACGATCGCACACCATTTTCGACTTCTAGCCGAAAATGAAAAGGTGCATGATCGGCGCCTGCCAGCCCCTGGAGCACTGCGCGATTGTGAGTGCATCGTGCAGATCGCTCCTCACAATCGCATGACGCTCCAGGCCCGCTTTTGCATGGAAAATGCAGTGTGAAAAGGGCCTATTTTAGGACAGTGTGTAAGCACGTCCTGAAGAAAAATGGCTTTAACCAAGCATAATAAACTCAGCTAAGTTAAATAGGGGAACAACCATTTCTGAAGTGGCAAAGACTTTGTCAGCTTCTTTGTTCCTGTATGCCTATAGACAGGAGTTATGTTAGCTTAACTTCTATGCAGCAGTTTGAAATTGTAAGCATTTTATAAATGAACACAGTATAAAGAAGAAGAATATTAGAACAGCTCTCTCCTCATTTCTGCTATCTTGACAAACCAATGTGGAGCAGGACAAACACAATCATCAAACACTCTCCTGTAGTCAAATTGTCTGTGAGGAGATCTGGCAAATAAGTATGCCTGCTGTCCAAAGCAAAAACATAATCACCCTGTTGGAACAGACTTTGAGCCCCTCACTTAATCAAACTGTTTGCAATGGGTATATTCACTAGTCTCAGTGAATCAAGACTATTATCCAGCTTAACCTCATAATTCAAACTGTTTGAGACAATTTAAACTTTCATTTCAGAAAACACAGACAAGAAAGTGCCCTGGGGTCAAGTTTCCTTCCATATTGGCTTCTTTCCATATGGGCCAGCACGGTCACTGCTACTTGGGGATTCTGGATGTTGTAGTCCAAAATTTAACATTTTCCTCATCCTCTGTATATGGAAAACTGGAAGACAGGGCGTTACATGTTGATTGCAGGACTATGGCAGTGTAGTCCAAAAAGGAAGTTTTCCAGGCTAAACTTCTGATATCACACCTCTCCACATACAAAAATATTCTGGTGTTATGTGTGCCTGTCTGTCCTTGCATGGAATGAGAGACTGCACATTCAAACATGCAATTGCCCACATGCATTCTGAGAAATACTGTTTTTCTGTGATGACTCTAAAAATGCCCTTCATTAAGGTTTTAATTGTTTTAAAGAAAATCCTGATCTGCTTATTGATGCAAATTACAACATTACTCATCAAGATGATTTCACAAGACATCCTTGCTTGCATGGAATGTTATGTTCTGTTCCTAAATTATGATTAGCACAACTTATGGCATCACCACACTCCCATCATACATCCAATTATTAATGAGAGAACAATTGTATGTTTCCGTAGTTATACATTATATATAAAATGTTAAAATGTTAAAGGGTCATTTGTCCATAACACATTACATTTGCCTTGTATTTTCCAAGCGGTTTTCTTCTTTTCTAAAATGGTTATAAATAGTCTAAGTTGTACACCTACTAGTGTTACTAACCTTTACAATATTAAGGACAATGCCATTTCTTCTAACATTAGGAAACCAAATAAATCTCTACTGAACTGCAGGTCTGCAGGGTGTATTTGCTTACTGCACTGAAACTCTCATCCTGGCCGAATCTCATATGCACCACTGCAATGTGAAATAATGAGTTTTCTGAACTAAATTAAATGCAGCACTTGTTTCTGCTAATGCCTCAAAGCTCTTGAAGTCAGTGGAGGCGTCCATCAGCACAAATGTGCTGTGGATACGGCAATCAATTTTAAATACTGAAGTTTGTCAAAACATATCCCATTAAAGACATACAGAAGATCCAATAAGGAATAAAAAACGGTTACAGTTAAATGGGTTAGCTAGCTTTCCAAGAATGATGTGGTGTGTCCTACTCCTTGTTTTATTTCAGTTGACAACAGCACTTAGAGCCCAGATTTGCAAATATATTCTTATGTATGCAGAGAGATCATGTAGTACCTTTAAGACTGAGAGAAAGAAGTTGGTAGCATATTCTTTCTTAGACTTAAGTCTACTTCATTAGATACGCTGAATACAGTCCTTCCTCCACATTTGTGGGTTTGACTTACATGAATTTGATTATTCATTAGGCACATGCCTTGCCTCCCCACCCCTCATTCTCCTATTCCCATTCCTTTGCATTTCTCACATCAGGTTTGAGAGGCTTGTGTTTAAAATGGATGTTTTTTCTTCATTTTGGATGAGCAAAGTTATCCCACTGCTGGAGGTGTATCCATGGCTGCACATTCTACTGTGTAATGGTCATTAATTAGTCATATGATCTCTGTGTACCCATTCCTCCTCTCTGGGGGAAAAATCCTCTCTCAAGATGGAGACTGGAAGTAGCTAGAACTCAGCGTTCCACTCTTCTCCATCTGAGGGGAAAGTAATGGTAAGCCCTTTATCTTGTCTTTTTTCTTCTTTCTGGGACCGCTGGGGCTAGAGGCAAAGCAAGGGAAAGGGGGAGCTCTGGATAGGAATGGGAGCGGGATTGCAGGAGAGTTATTCATGGTTCTACTTTCATAAGGGTTCTCCACTCTAAACCCTAGTGAAGATGGAGGGGGCCACTGTACTTACAGTTTTTTTGAAAGACCATTAGGATTAACCATATCAATTTGCAAAAACATCCAAGACAGAACCATCCTAACTTACAGATACCATGACCAAGGGCATTCAGCTATGGGAATAGCATACTTACACCCTAGTAGTCTTCTTGTGGAAGCAGCCAGAGAAAAGCCCTGAAATGGGGATGTTCCAGTGGTGGTTGGGAACAGGACAGAAGCAATTTTGGAGCCACCATGTCTAAAGCCCTTCCATTCCACTGAGCAGCAACAGGATAGTGCTCCTCATTTATTTTGGCATGTATCTTATGCACAAATTTTCCCCAGTTGTAGTCAACAGGAGGTTAAAATAAAAACTGGTACCACTGGAGAAAAAACAAATAACTTTACTCTGTTGGGGCCAGCAGGAACCAGCAGAGTTGGTTTTGGATGAGGTGGTCACTCTGCCACTTCACCTTCCCTGACCCCGACTCTGGACTACACTGTTAAAACCTAACAGTATTACCATGAAAGACTGGTTTATTTATTTGTGCATACATGACTGTGCACATTCAAATTGCCTGTCAATTTTTGGTGACTCCACAGATTTCACAGTTTTCCTGGCAAGGTTTGACATTGCCTTCCTCTGAAATACAGCCTACAAAATGTGTCTGTCATTTCTTGGTGTTTGCCCACTCAAAGTACTAACCAAGTGTCATCTTACTTGGCTACTAAGATCAGATGGAATGGTGTCTTAAGAATATATTTTGTATTAGAAATTACACTCTAAATCTAGTTGCTAATCCCAACTAGAATAGACCCAATGAATCCATGAGAACTGATGACACTTTTTGCAGATTTCACTGATTCACTTTGTTTATTCTAATTTGGAATAGCAATGAGGTTCAACAATAAAAACATTCTATTACATAAAACATCCCTGAATGGTAAAATAGACAAGAAAGCATTGAGTGTATCCTTATGGAGGAGCTTTTCAAATGAAAGGACCATGAATTACAGGCAATGGGTCTGTTTACAGAATGCCTACAAAACATCTGAGTGTGATAATTAAATTATATTTCTCAAAATACTGAAAAATACAAGGCTGTTTCATTCAAGAGATTTAAATAATTAATTCTTCTATAGATTTTGAACTCTGCAACTACTGCCTGACTATAGATTTTCAAATTTCGCTATGGTCTTCTCTCCACATTCACGGTTTTGACCGTTGCAAACTTGATTAACCATGAGGGATGCTTGTGCTTCCCCTCATTCGCATCTTCCCATTTCCTTGCCTTTTGCACAGATGAGCATGCCTTCCTTCTCTGCACCTAGGCAAGGGAATGCGTGGGTGAGCACTGCATGCAGAGAAGGAAGGTACATGTATGCCTCCCCCCATTCTCTTGCCTTTTGCCCAAGCATGAAGGAAGGTAGGCACAGGCACACAAGCAAAAGGCAAGGGACTGGGGAAGAGGCATGCATGTATCCCCCCTTCCTTTGCCTTTTCCCCTAGCACAGAGAAGGCAGGCAGGCATGCCCTGGCAAAAGTCAAAGGAATGGGGTGAGGTCCACATGCCTTCCCCTCTTTCTGTGATAACTGAAGCCCCTGTCAGAGCTGCTGATGACAAGCAGCAGCTGTAGGTCCCTGTGGCTCTGGCTGGAGATGAGTCCTGCAGCTCAAGAACTCCCTCTGCTGCCATGGACCAAGCAGGCACGGACGTCCCTCTGCCTGCTCCTTTAGAGCAACAGGGATCCGATTCTGAAGAGGCTCTGGAGCCTGGTTCAATAAACCCCCAATCAAGGCGGAGACTCAAGAGGGCTGTGCAAAGGGAGGCTTCCTTTGCTAAGTTTAAGAAGCGGTGACTGGACACACCTGTGCCTGGGGCTATATAAGTGCCTGCCTGGAAGCTTCCCTTTGCTTGTGGTAAACTTCTTAAAAGCCCTCCTCTTGCCTGTACCTTGCTCCCAGCACCTGGTTCCTGATACCTTGAATTGATCTCTGGATTCTTGACCCTTGGCTTTGGAACTCTATGGCTTTGCTTGGTGCTCTGGTAAATGAACTTCCTTGAGTAAGTGCTTGCATGTCTCCTCCCGGCTGGACTTTGCTGGCTCTCCCACTCTCTTCTCCAGCCTGGCTTGCTGTCCAGATCTCTGACCTTGACACTTTCCCTTGCCTTTTGCCCTGCCATGGAGAAGGAAGGCAGGCATGCCACCTACGAGGCAATAGAAAGGGGAAGAGGCACACAGAGAACATGCACAAGGGTGAAAGGAAAGGAAATGTGGGAGGAAGGTAAGTGTACTTCCACCCTATTCCCTTGCCTTTTGCCTGGGTCCAGAGAAGAGACATGAATGCCAAGACAAATGGCAAGGGTCTTTAGTTTGTCTACTTTCACAAAGGGTCTGCACCTTGAACACTTGCAAAAGTGGAGAGGCCACTGTATTTTCTGTCTTTTTTCCCCCCAAACTGTAGCAGGCTAAAAAATACATAACTGTATTCCACAGTGGGGTAAAGTACATCAATAACTTGTTTCACACATAAATGGCACTGTAAGTTGCATTGTAGGTTATGCCATAAACCTTCATCTCTAGAATACATATTTTTGTTATTATTTTAAAGGAAAAGAAACAATTTCTCATAAACCAAAATTTAAAACAGCACTTTTCCTTACCATTTTCCCACACTTTTTTAAATTAACCATTCAGTCTTAAATTTTTAGAAGGTAGGTTCTAGAATATCTCTGGTTTCATATACAACCACACCATGAATAGCTGAAACAAAGGACAGACTGCATGGTAAATGCACAACTTCAGAATGAACGATTATTAGACAGGCCTAGATCCAACTGCTAGTCCTAACTAAAGAAGACCTACTCAACTTGGAACATAATTAATCAAAATGTTTGCAAGTTCCACTGATCCAATAGACCTATTCTAGATGGGACTACCAATAGGTTTTAGGCCACTGTCCCTAACTCTAGACACAGGTAGTTATTTTAGCAGGAAAGAGCACATATCACAGTTAAAGTTCTAACATAATGGAAGACATTTTACTTAAAGCATTTATAGATCATCTTTTCACAGTCCCCCCAGGGCCTCTGAGGCAATGCACAATTGATGAAAGCCATTTAAAACAGTTCATAGACTAAAACTTTCAAAAACAAACTAAAAATACTCTTTTTTTAAAGGTAGGTTGGATCTAGATTCATCTGTTTACTCTGCCTGTGCAACCTGTGCTTCTCCAAGAAATGTTGATTTTGCATCAGCCTCAACTAGCCTAATTGTGAACCAAAAATGGCAATAACACTTCATTAACATCATGGCCAAAGGTTCCCCATCCCTACCCTAATATGATATACACCATCACCTACCAACAATATCCTTACACAAGACAAACAAGAGAGTCTCTATGTAAAAGAATAAAAAGATCCATATCTGACATTAAAATTACATTTCAGTTTTTGAGTATTGGTCCTCAAAATTATTTTAAATAAATGAATGAAAATTCTAGAGTAAAATCACTCAACTGGATCTGTTTCTACTTGTTCACATTTAAAAAACACAAGGAAACTGTGATACATTGTAACTATGAGACAGACAGACACTTTATTTCGGTCTTTGACCAATAAAACAATAAATACAGAATAAATACATAAAAACTAACAAAAACAAATAACAAAATTTAAACGGCTCGCATCAGCCACTATTGCTATTAACCGTTTGAGAATGTATCTTACACATGATATACAAAAACTTTGCTACTTTGAGCATAACAGTTTGCTCCTGATTATCCAGCAGCTCCTGATTATCCAACAGCATTGTAACTATTAAATTGGTATAACAAAACTAAGAAAACCATGTAATTACAAATTGTTACTTTTGTCTGGAGCCAGTAAACTGATCTTGTATATCTGAGTATAGAAATGTCACATGGTTTTGCCACAATTTACCCTCCATATTTACAGTGGCCTGCAAATTAGCAGCATTTAGGTCCATCTAATTTAGTGGGACTAATCTGTCCCACTAATTTCAATGGCACCTGAATTCCAGTCACATTATCTGGATCCAAGCCACCTTTTTGCCCTCTGTGAAATGAAAATAGACTTCACGCAGCTAGTGATGTGGATGCCAGTTCGTAGACATTTACACCACAATAAACGAATTAAGTTTTTCGGTGTCACAAGACTTCAATTAGTTTAGGAAGTTCATGCTCTTAAATTAAACTTTCAGAAATAAAAGAAAAAAGTGCAGAAATTCTGTTCTGTTTTAAATTTTAAGGTAATTAAAACGGATGCTACATATATGTGAGCACTTCACTTTCTTAAATAAGAAACAGGCAAAAATATCGCAAGGCAGAGTGTGAATCACTACATGGCCATCTTCACTTAATAAAAAGAGGTTCATTCAACTTCCTCAAACTATTTTTATGCTCTGCACAAGAAGCTGCACAATTTAGAAACTGAATGTTCAATGCTTTCTAATATGACAAATACTCTGTGAGGGTGACCACCTTTCTTAAACCATCCTAACCCACAAGACTTTGCTTCTGCTGGCATTACTGCAAGCTTCAAAAGAACCTGCAAATGTGTGGTGCACGGAGATCACAACAAAGCCCAAGATTGTGGGGTGGATCTAGAAAGGCTCTTATTCAGGGTAATCTGTCACTGAATAATTAGCTAGTATATCTATATCACCCATTTCCCTTCCCTTTGCAGCCTCCCTGGGCCAGGGCTGCTTCAATTGTTCTAAATCTAAAGGATCCTTCAAACACTCAGAAGAAAGTATTTCAAGATTACAAGGGAAGGTAGGAAGGAGGAGGACTTAGCAAAAGTTGCCTTCTCCCTCTTCCAGTGGCAACAGCATCTCATACATGGAACTCCACTGAAGGGATGCTCTAACTGATGGAACATTAGTTAAGATCCAAGCCAGTAGTAGATTTTTTAAAAAAGGAATGATCTCCTCTAATGAAGCTGATTCACAGTTTTAAAAACCAACATTTAACCCAAAGTTCTTCAGAGTATTGATCTGTTGCCACCTTAAAATAAACATCAATTACTGACATGTACTTCAGTGTGGCATGACAGCAATTCAGAGTAAGAAATGGCAAAGAGGTAAAACTTCTTAAATAACAACCACAGATTGGCAATATCTAAATATAAATATCCCTCAAAGATTTAGCTGTAACTCTGATATTTAATATAGTGAAAATGTCTTATGAAATGTTAATGAATTCAGCATTTAAAGGCACGTCATCTTGACTGTGAACCAGATAAAACAGGTACAAAACGTGCATTTTTTCCAAATAATTTTATTGCGCACAAACTTGACTTCTGTTTCTCCTCAAGAAAATATCTGAAATGTATCTGCTAGTTTAATATGCAAATAAACAATTTCCTTCAAAATGGTTTATTCTCCTAACCATCTGTCAAAACAACAACTCTATCCATGCTTCCCTAGAAAATAACATCACCATTAAGAAAAAAATTGATAACGATTGTAGCTTTTTGATTTGGCATATTTCAAATACACCACTGACATTACTGTGAGGGGTAAAAATACACCAAAATCCTGAAATATTGACCATTTTCTAATATATTTGAACAATACCACCGACACTGCTGATACAGAACTCTGCAGACTTTTTCAAATATGCAAGCCAGATTCCTGGGAAAGAAAGCAAAAAACAAACAAACAAATGGAAACGAAATATTAAAAATTCAAAATATACCAAAACTCATTCTACATAAGGAATTCCAAACACTTGTAATACAGAGGAGGGACAATTTTGTGAAATATACAAGACTAAGTATAAAAATCTTTTAAGTCTCCACACCCTCTGTGAAGCATAAGCTTGCCTATATTAATCCAACAAAATAATTTAGGAATAGTCTAACTATGTAGTTACCCGCATTTACTCTGTATTTTATACAAACAACATGTGATACGATGTCATCACACTGTGCTCCTCCCCACTCCAAGCTTCTCATTATTGTCTAGCAGGGAGAAAGAGATCACCACATGACAACTTCACCTTACAGAACAATGGCAGCTTCATGTCACTTACAATTTCCAGCCTGGATGTTTGTGCTAACATCCACAAGCTTCTTCTACACTATAAGCCACACTATAAACTACACACAAATTCAGGCACTGGGGAGAAGGGAGCAAAGAATGGTGTTATTAGTCCAGAAAATATTAATAAAAAGAGAACTAATGGCTTCCATTTCTATTACATTGGGTCTGATTCCAGTCACTGAACCATAAATGCCTATCTGTTCTGCTTGTTTTAATATGCCCAGAAACCATTTCTCATAGTCATCAGATCCTTTTTCAATACTGCTATAGCCTTTTAAGATTTTTGTCTACTTGTATGTGGTCCCAGCCATACACTTAAATAGTGTAAAAGCAAGTAGGCTTACTAACCAGGATTGTAAATTTAACTGATTGTTTCCTTAAGCGGGGGCAGGGGGGAGCCTGTCTGGATGTTAATCTCAGTTTTACAAACCTGGATGTCACACTTCTCTTTTTATTCAAAATAATCTGTACTTCTTCTCAGTTTAATTCAGAGATCGGGACAAGGAACAATCTCAAAAGCAATGACATTTGTTGCTCTTATAAAATAACATTCCTTTTAAAGCTTCCCCCTTCTTATTTTCAAGGTTTTGCATAATAACCATCAATTTCATTTAAAAAATTAAATTGAGGAGACCAGTGTTTAATCTTCAGTGACAATGAATACCGGAGTTTCAGTGTGCCTTTAAATGCTGCATTTTTCTGAATATATATTGAACATTTCTGCTTTTCTATGCAAAAGATGAATACTGAAGTTGTCAAAACTCATGGAAATATCTGGCAGACAAGTAAAAGGATTTAAAAATTGAAAGAAACCTAACTAATGTACATATCCTAAGTTGTATACATCAAACATAAGTTGCCTCAGTGCAATGTACATGACACAAAAGTTATAAATAATGTGAGTGGGTTTAAAGAACTCAAGCAACTATAAATACACATACATACCTAAAGACTGCTTTCCAGATGTAGGTTTATAAAAATGATTTCATACTGAAGTTCCAGTGTTGTTACACCCTATTAAAAAGGAGTCTTAACCTGATTTAATGTCTATCCAAACAAGGGGGAAATTGGATTCTCCAACCATGACATGCCACTGACACTAAGTGACACATAAAAGCAATAAAGCTACTTCCTGCCATAATTCACAGATACTGTTTTAATTCAAAAACAGTCCCGGAAAGGGGGAAAAAAGCAGAGAATAAAGTAACAGTTCACTGTAGACTTATTTACTTATTTATTTACTAAGTGATAGTCTGAAATACAAAACAGATATCTCTTCAAAGGAGCTGTATGGGGAGGGAGGGGGAAGCTAACTAAGAAAAGGTGTCTAGGGAGGGTGGAGAGTTTTAGATAGGGGTTTTACCTACAAAGGAATGAAGATTTTTTTTAAAAAAAAATCTAAACTCATGCTGTTTATATACACTAAAAATAATAAGCTTAGCCAAAAGTTAAAATAGTCCCCTCCAAGGAGAGAGGTTTGTTTTAAAGAAGCTACTGGAGGGGCAACACAGACATGTTCCCATCATGGTAAGCTAACCTCCTATTAAGCTAAAGAGAAAATCCTCCAGCTGTTTAGGATCAGTGTTTCAGCACCTTAAATGTCTGATGCAACCATCAAAGCCAGGGAAAGGAGGGAGAGGGAAAACTGCAGCTTTTTTGAAACAGGGACAACAAGAGGAGGGATCTCTGCAATGTGCCAAGTCTGTGTTTACCATACTTCAATAGCAGGGATCCAGTTCACAGCCAGAGAGTAATCGGAGCTCTGCACCATGGACAGGGACTGCTGCTACTGCAGCCACTGCAGCTGCTTCCCTGGATCCAATTGCCCAACCCTTCAGGATTTAGACTGGAGGCCCTCCACTGCTGAATGCCTGCCCCACTCCCACAGGCTGCCAGAAATACTCCTTCCCCAAAGCACTAATTCTAGAAGATATACTTCTAGTTACAAATGCCACTTAAAGAGACAGTGATTTGTACCATCTGTCACTGAGATTAACTCCTCCCTGCCCTTCACACTAGGGAGATGGGCTTTCACACAGATCACACCATCAGTGTCTATCCTGTGCACATCTTCTGCTTCCTATCTCACTTCAGGAGAATCCTTTTTTTTTAAGACACACAAATACAAATAATCCATTACTCCAAGAACATTCCAACATGAGATTCTGGAGGTAATCCTCTCACCCTATGTGGACTCATCATCACCTCACAGACATTTCAAGAACACGTGGCTAATGATGTGCACCTCATGAGACATACATGGTTATCACTGATAGCCTTCTATATCTGGGGCTATCCAGGGAAAAAGTATACACACAAGCCACACTGACTTAACAAGCCATGGTAAAACTCAGTTTTCTGAGGCATTAAAAACTCAGCAGAAAAATCTGAGTCATTTTCCCATGACTCTCTGCTCCCTCGGCAGTACTTCTGTCCAAACTAACTGAACTCTTACATCAAGCCACAGTCTAAGTGAACCCCCCCAACTACCCACTCCCAAATGAACCCCTCCCAACTGCCCACTCCCAAGTCAAAAACGCAAACCTATCGGTAAACACCGCTCACCTTTTGCCTACAGCCTTATCCCCAACTAATTGGGGGGGGGGAAATCAACCTAGGAAGACCCAACAGCACTATGGTATCTAACAGGCAGGAAATAAAGTTAGGGGAGAATGGAAAGCAGGTGGATTGATATAACAAGGAAATCTCCACCCTGAGTTTGCAAGAGGTGCACAGGGCTGTTGATAACAAGCTCTCTTGGGAAGGTTCTCATTCACAGGGTCACGGTAAGTTGAACCGCATAAGACAGCACATAACAACAAATAAATCAACCGCAGTTAAGACTTCATTGAAGCTTTCAAACCTATTTAGAACACGTGTCTTCTCCTCTCTTTGGTACAAGAAACTCAGCTTACCCTTGATCCTCTACACACCAATGGTACTCCAAGCAGTGGTTCCTGGACTGGCGCCAGAGCCATTGGCTGCAGGTCCCCAAAGCATTCCCAGAAAAGAGGGAAAAAACTGTAGCAAGTGGGCACAAATATGATGCCAGTCCCTGGCACATGTGAAGGTGGGGAGCAACTGCCTTTTCTCCCCCTGAGAAGCACTGCTCTCTACACAATGCCAGGAATACCTAAGCACTGAACCCACCCTAGGGCGATCAATTCATTGTCTTCATTCACGGCGGCACAGCCCTGTCTGGATATCCAGCCCTGGTGGACAAGACCCTGGGCTAAAAGGGGCAGGAAGGACAGAGGCCTCCTTCTGAACGCCCTTCTTCAGCGCCTCGTGTCGGGCGGGGGGGGGTGCTATAGGTTTATACCCCGGAGGGAAAGAGAGCCGCTGCCCCCGTGGAAATCCCCCTCAGCCCCTACCGCCGCTGCAGGAGAAAAGCAGGAGGAGGCGAGCGGAGGAGGAGGCGGCGGCGGCGGGCGGGCGGGCGAGGCTGCCGGGCGGGGGCGGAGGCTGATTAAATTCTTCCCGGGAAGGGATTAGCGGGCAGAGGAGAGGGGCCAGGCAGCGGCTCAGCCCGGTCGCCGCTTTCCCCCGGCCTGAGGCCACGGAAGGGGCCGTTCCAGAGGCAAGTTTGACCTCGCCGACCCAGGGAACCTTGGCTCCCTTAGTCTAAGCGGTTACATGGAAGCCAAAGGCGCGATGCAAACCCACGCGGCTCCTGCCCCTCGTCCGCCCTCCGGGGACTCGCACCCTCGGACTGCCTGCCGACTGACCTGAAACGGCGACCCGTACCGTGGGGTAACAAACTCACGTGACGCACAAACGGGCCTAGAAAACTGTGAAACCGCCCACTTTCTAGAAAACGAAAGAGGGAAAGAAAGAAAACCTTGCCCCGGAGAAGATGGTTGAGGAATCTGAAGTAGTACACGGGGCTAACTAATCCACCCGGCGGCGAACGCGGCTGTGGGACTGGAGGCCCCCTCCCCACTGGGAAGCTCCCCCAGAACGAAAAATGTGGGTCTGTCCTCCCACAATAGGCGTGGGGCAGGGAAAGAGCGACCGCGGTGGCCCCTCTCCCGTCCCACCCGGGTCTCGAAACAAAGGCGAGCCCAATTTTCGTCGGTCCAAGGGAACTTCAGCCTCCGTCCCTGCGCCACCCAGACCCTCGCGGGGCGGCTGCGTGTGTACGACCAGGCTGCCTGCCAGCCAGGAGGAAGAGAGCCCGACCTCCCGCCATGTCCAAGGGAAGCTCTGGGTGGCATCGGCTCCTTTCCCACGGTTCCCTCTGAGCAGAGGAGGCGCCGTGACCCCCCCACGGACCTCCTCAACGCCCCTCTCCCACGCCTATACACGACGCTGCCGTCCCCCCTTGCAACTACGGTACCCTCATCCTGCATCTCCAGCCTCGTCCTCTCAACCCCGCCCTGAAGGCGACCTTTTGCTTTCACTCTCCCAGCCAGGAAAGCCCCCCCCCCGCAAACACAGACACAAGCCAGTGCCAGGAGGCTCGCTCCGTGCGAACTTCCCGCCGTAACCCTTTGCACCGCCGCTCCGCTCCACTCCCTCCCTCCAGGCAGAGAGCACAACATCTTTCCGGCGTCACTGCCGCCGAAGTATCCACCTGCTCCTTTCTAGCCCCAAGGACAAAAAAGAGTCTTTCTCTCTCGCTCTGTCTCGATTCCGCCTCCACCCCGCAATCCAAGACAGCCGGCTCCCCAACTCTAGTCCGGGAGTCTCTTGTTCGCGTCTGACCAACGCGAACTCCCCCCCCAATAATAATTCCCATTCAAGATACCCGGGCTTCCCCCACCCCACCTTCCCGGTTTCCTTCGTTGGGCTGTTCCGGTTCCCGTTCCAGCATCGCAGCAACCTGCTCCTCACCTTCGCCAGAATTACCCATCCATCCTCAACCAACCAGGCCCAGCTTAGCCTGCGGGGCAGCCGGGGAGCGAGCCAGCCCAGCCCAGCCCAGCCCAGCCCAGCCCGCCCGCTCGCTTCTTCAAGCCCCGCCACCGCCCTTCGCCGGGATCGCCAAGAACAAAGAGCCCCGATCCCGGTTCCTCGCCCTTCTCTCTCTCTCGCTCGCTCGTTCGTCCGCCCGCTCCCTCCTTTTACCTGCTGCAGGGCCGCCAGCACCACCAAGAGCAGCGGCGGCAGGATCCGCGGCGGCGCTCCCGCTATCCGGCACATGGAGGCGAAGCGCAGCGGGGGGAGGAGGAGGAGGAGGTGAAGCAGCAGCAGCAGCCCAAACGGGAGCCAAGGAGGCAGGAAAGTCCACGCGCTCCCTGGAGAGTCTCGGGCCAAGACACGGGAGGGGCCGGCAGATGATCCCCGAGGCTTGCCTCGGAGGAAGTGGCGCCTGGACTCGGGACCAGGCGGCAGCTTGGCTTCTTATCCCTCTCCTCTCGTCCCCTCCTCCTCCCTGCACTTCTCGCGTCCTGGGTGCCGGGGATGGGCTCTAGGCACACAAAAGGCAGCGGGCGAAGGAATGGGGCCGAGGAAGGAAATAAACAGGCGCTGCTGGGGGTGTCTGGCGGCCGCGGCTGCCCGGAACTATTCCACGGACCCTGTATCTCTTCTTCTTCTCCTTCTCCTGCTTCCTCGTCTCGGCCGGCTGCCGTAGGGTTGCCCTCGCCGGCGGCTCGAGGCAGCCCCCTTCTCCCTCAGTGCGTCGCCAAGTGAGCCCTGGCACTGTTGTTCCGACGCCGGCTCTGCCGCTGCTGTCGCTCCTGCATGCTCGCTCGAGTCCGTCGCCTTCTTCACTTTCTCGCCTCGCTTCCCCCAGTCAGAAGCGGCGGCGGCGGCGGCGGCATCAGCAGGCACCCCCTCCCCCGTTTGCATACAATGATAACAATACCACGGCGGCGGCGGCGGCGGCAGCCTCTCTGGCGCGCCGCTATCCCTGTGTCCGCGCGCGCGCCTGTGCGTGGCTGTGGTGGCTGTGCGTGTGCGCGCGCCTTCCCTTGTGCTCGGCTGCTGCTGGCGGCTTCACCACCTCCTCCTCCTCCTCCTCCCTGGCTCTCCCAGCCGGCCGAGCGGCCAATGGGAAGCAAGCGGCTTCAGCTCAGCCCTGGCCCTGGCCAGGCAACCGCCCACAGCTACCCCAGAGCAAAAGGTTGGGCTCCCGGTGTGGCTGCGACTGCTGTAGCTGGAGCCAAGAAGCGGCGCGCAGGCGACGCGGCGGAGTTATGCTTGGCAGTCCTTTACCCCGTGGGCCGAGCTAGGGGAGGTGGGGTGGGTGTGAGAGACCGACTCTGCCGCCCCCCACACGCACGCATGCACGCCCGCCAAAGCTAGAGCTAAGCTTTTTTTTCCTTGAGGCAGCCGTTGTGTATGCGTACGTTGGAGAGAGGGACAGGCAGAGACTTTGAGGGGATGTGAATAAACAAGTACGTGAGAAAAGCTGGCGTTTTATTATTTTACGGGTGCGAATCTCTCGCTAATGTGAGAAATGCCTGTGCAAGGGGAGGGGGAAAAAGAAAGCGGGCCAGCCAAGGGGCCCGGGCGACGCCAGGGAACGCCGTCCGAGCCCCCATTGTCTCCGCAGGCGCTGTGCGGTGAGCCACCTGCTGGGAAAAGGAGCGGAGCCGCTTGGACGGCCGCGCGTCGCCTTTTGTTTTTACTCGTCCTCGCTCCCGCGCTCCCGCCATCGCCGAAGAGCCTGGAATTGGCCCAGCCAGCCAATTAGGAAGTTTCAGTCCCTGCGGTTATTGGGTTAGCGGGCCTTTTGTTTCCGTGCGCGGCCTTTCCCACCCCCTCGTCAGTCCCCGGCGTCGCCTCGCGAGCTGCCTGCTTGCTACCTGCCTCGCTTCTCAGCAAATGTTTTGCTTTTTCCCTTTCCAAGGAGCGAGAGGGAGAGAGCGGTTTTTTTCCCCCCTCTCCGCTCGGCGCTGGGCAGAGCTCCAATCTGCGTGTCCAAAAAATGTCAGGCGGCATAACGGAAATTAGGAAGGTTGCTGAGTGCACAGTAACAGCGCAGTATCAGTGCTGGGTCATTTGCCGAGCTTGGCAAGGATTTTCCCTCACCCTACAGGTCACTGAGCAAACTTGTTTTGTGTCCATGCATCAAAGCCTTCAAGCCGGAGTGAGAAATAACAAAAAGGGGAGTCGGGGAGGGTGGGGAAGGGAGGGATCGGTAGGCGCTGGCCCTAAAATGAGAACCGCTAGGCTCCGGAATGTTTCGCATTCCTGACTTTTAAGCAGGTTGTTAGCAATCGTTAGCTTCGCGTGCAAGGGTGGAAAATACCGTAGTTCCTCTACTCCGGTTAAAGAAGAAGAAAAAATAACTTCGATGCAGGGGTTATTGTTGTTGTTTTGGGAATGACGAAAAAAACTAAACGATAAGGAAAAATCAGTTCTTTTTTATTTAGGCTGTTTATTGGAATACTTAACAAATTCATCCTATATAAGCGCGCGTGTGCATGCAGTTCAGCGAAGAGTCTCAAGAATATGGTTTTTGCTTCGTTTTCCTTACACGAGAGTGCTCGGGATGGAGTCGAACGCCCTCAGTCCATACGTTAAGCACAGTTTCCAGGATAAATTCATTAAAAAAAATGCTAACATTTATGTGTTTGAAATTACACTAAGTATAAAATATAAGCCCACCAGACTCACTAGGTGTATGTAGACCGAAATTATATATAGAATGTAAAACAAGCGTTGATTACGTGCAACTTAAATTTAGCAATTATCCGAGGCCCTGGAGACAGCCTTGTGCGGTTTAGCGTGAGGCACAGCTCGGGAAGGTAGTCAAATCAGCCATTGCAGTAATCTCGCTAGGTAGCCAGGGGCAAGTTGGTAGCTGTCAACATGAACCACTTCGGTGGTGAGGTCAGAATGGGATGGCCCGATGTGCAGCTCTTGGAGGAATAGTGGGACCCAAGGGTGTGTTTTTAATTGCACTTGGGGCTTCACTGCTAAAGAGATCATACCCATCGCTCGGGTAATGAGAGCTGTTCAACAGAATGGGATGCTTTGCATGTTTACTTGGAAGTAAACGTTATTGTGCCCAAGATGGGGGAAAGCAGGATTGCAAGGCTCAGTTAAACTCCTGAGTAAAATATGAGATCACTCTGTTAATCATTTTTTTTCTGTTTACATACTTAAAATGGTAAGTTTTTTTAAAAAAATTTTTTTCATATAATCTTGAGACCACTGATGGTTACAGATACAGGATATAGAGCTCAAGACCCATTTCAGAGTGCTGTGTTTGACCTGTGAACTACAGGTGGCCTCCATATCTGCTGTGGTTAGGGGCACAGCAGCTGGCAAAAGCAGGGGGAAAACACAAATTTCAAAATGTATGTGTCTGTGGGAAGGGGTCCAAGGTATGGTGGAGAGAGCAGGCCACCAAGGTCTAACCAGGTCAGGGAAAGGGGGTGGGTCACCATGGTGGGCATATACTTCTCTCTTACCCCTCTGCTTCCTTGGGTGGCATGGGTGTCAGGAGAGGTTTTATAGGGCTGAAAAATAGGGCTGTGAGCTGTTATTAGCTGGCCAGGCAGTGCCTGGTGACGGAAGAAGAGGACAAGAGGAGGGTTTTTAAAGGGCTGTGTGTCCCAGTCAAAGCCACCAAGAGAGAAGGTTTCCCATGGAAAAGAAGGACTTGAGGTGGGGGAGCATGGGTTGGAGAAACTTGCAAGTAATCAAATCTGTGAAAGTGAAACCTCCAGATATGGAGGGCTGGCTGTACTAAATAGTTTGGGACAACCTTAGCTAAAGAAGTTCTACCCAAAGTGGTGGTCTGTAGATCAATGGCAGTCCACCAACCACCACCTTCTGGTTCTGGTTCCAGGAAAGAAAGAATTGTAGCCAATGGCTGCAAATATGGTAGTAGTCCCTGGCACTTTGAAAAAAAAATTGCCGGCCCCTCATTTCAGATAGCTTAGGAAGCTCTGACTTTCCTGCTTATAAAAACAGATCTCCTACTAAAGCAGTAGTAGGGTGGGACAGGTGAAACCCTTGGATTCTAAGTGGCCATGAGAGCTTACTTTTGGGGCCCTTGAACTAGTCCCTCCAAGCCTCCTGAACCCCTCTTCTTTTTTAAAAAAAGTGAGTTTACCAAAAACCTGCTAAGATCCCAAACATGGGGTAGTAGTATTGCCTACACACTCAAACCCCTCCTCATTGAAAATACCTCTTCTTTTACCCATACATTGGCCAACCTGATGACAGCAAGTGAGACAGTCTCATTTCTAGTTGCCATTTGAGCCAATGTGTGGTAAAAAAAAAAAACCTTTGAGAACTATGTCAAGCAGGTTATACCCCACAGAGAGGTTGGAAGGAAATTGGTTTGTGCCCTCCCCCCATTCACTTGCCTTTTGTTCTAGCGTGTGTGCCTTCCTTCTCTGCACCCAGGCAAAAGGCAAAGAAATGGAGGGAAGCAGTGTGCCTTCCCCCCCAATTCCCTTGTCATTTGCCCGGGTGCAGAGAAGGAAGACAGGTATGCCTTGGCAAAAGGAAAGGGAGTGAGGGGGGATGTGCACCTCCCCCTCTATTCTCTTGCCTTTTGCCCAGGCACAGAGGAAGGAAAGGAAGCACACTGTGGCAAAAGGCAAGGAAATGGGAGGGTGGAGTCCTGGAAGGAAATAAGATGGAGAGCACAGGGAGGGAAGTTATTCCAGCTTTGCAAGGGTTCTGCACCCCAAACACTCATGAAAGTCGAGGGGCCACTGTATAACGTTTTCAGTATTATACTCCTGATAGTTTCTATATGGCCAGCACACAATCACAGTGCTAAATTGGGTAGAATGAGCTAAATCGTATTGTTAGTCCCAACTAGAGTAGATTCAGTCACTCAGTCATGACTTAATAAATCACCTCTTATGTAAGTTCCACTGATTGAAGAGGCCTGTGCTGGTTGAGGAGGATAGGAGTCAGACAATTGTAATATCTGTTTCAGTTTGTTGAGGTTACTGAACGTCAAGATCAAAATCTCAACAGAACTTTCTTTTGCATTAATGGTCTTTTGTTTTTGACCTTATGGCCTCCTTCCATGATGCAGACAAAGATAACACTTAAAAAACTGCCTTGGCAGACCATTGGTCCATCTTGATTAAACTGCCTTACAGTGTCTTTCCATGAGTTCAAGAGGACAGATCTTCTTTAAAGCCAAAACTCCCATAATGCCCAGCCAGCATGGCCATAAACTGGTGAGTAAGGATTTTGGGAATTGTAGTACAAAAAAAGTAAGTTTTCAGAACTTATTTTTTCACAGCTATACATGGAGGAAATGGACGGAACCTGGAATGGCCTGCATGCAGAACATGCTCTCTGTTACTGAATTATTCTAGCAATGTTCCTGAATTTAAGAGGTCAGAAGAGGCAGTGAAAAAGGTAGCAGGTGGTTTTGTCTGAATTTCAAAAATGATGCTAAGATACAAAAGTATGTTGGCAAGTTATATAAGAGGGAGGCTCACCACTGCAGGAAGAGTCAGTAATCATTTCTGCAAGGGGTAGGAAAGAAAATCAGATTCATTGCTTACAAAAGGCAGTTCTCTTCTGAGTCTTTTCAAGTGCTGAAAGCTTACTGATGCCTTGGTGGTGTATAATAACTGATTGCTTTATTCTTCTCAATATAGATTGGACAGTGTATGACTCATGACCATTATGATGAAGCTTTTAGTTGCCTTGACCAGTGAGTTCCTCTTAGGATAGCCAGCTGAGTTCAAATGTTAGCAAAAGTAGAGTCTGTCATATGGAAATGTATCATCATCTTTGTTATCTAAATAAGACCTAAACAGGGCTTAATTAAGTGTCTGAAATTGCCTTTTGTGCTGGTGTGAATTTCACCGTAGGTTAATTTTAACTAGGAAGATTGCATGCCAATAAATCTGAGCACTAAAAGTTCATACCATCCAGGGTCCAGTAGCCAAAACAGCGATCAGGGTGCTGACATAGAGACACCAATCACCACCTTCCTGACACCAGCCTCAGCCAATGAGGGAGCCTAAAGCTCAGCAGTGCAAGCTACCCAGGATAAACTCTTGACAAGGCCAGAATACCAGTTTCCCATTTAGCAGATCGAAAATTGAATCCAAGCTAGCATCACGTTCAAGGTCACCTCGAGGAGCCTGCATCAAGAAATGCACTATAGATAGCTGGCTAGCCCCCAGATCTAATACTTAAATGAGCAGATTATATCCAGTCATTTAAAAAAAGATCATATAAGGAGGCATTAATAAAACAGAAAGGTCTAAGGGTAATTATGATTAACAATAATTAGATTTGACATAATGGAAGGGAGGCTAACTTATCTGTTTTTCGGTGTTCCTAAGTAAAGAGTTGGCCATTTTTGTCATCTGGAATTTCTTTCCCTGTCATAGATTCTGGAGGGCGTCTGGTGATTTCATGGCTGAGCAAGGATTTGCGTATCTCTGAGGCTGAAGGCCAATAGTTATCTGTTAGATGAAACTGTCTAATGCAGCCAGATATTCTTGATGTAAAGTCTGGTTATCATTGTCCCAAGAACAGATGCTTCTTATTTCACAACAATTTGGCTCCATTGTGCTCTGTAAACCAGACTCCACACATCCCCATTAAGTCTTTTATTCTTGAAATTTTGAACTATTAGCATTCTAGCTGTGGCCGACATATAAAATATTAGTTTCCTCGCTTTTTTCTCTAAATCCTCATTCATCATTGATAACAAATAAGGTTCAGGGGACATTTCAAAGTGAAACCCTACATTTTTTCCTATGTGACTGTGAATTATGTTCCAAATTTTTTTAACCTTTTTACATGACCACTACTGCTGGTAGAACGTGGCCTACATCAATATCACACTTCCAACATTTATTTGAGCAATTTGGATATATCTTTGACAATCGTTCAGGTGTGAGGTGCCATCTAAAAACCATCTTATATAAATTTTCTCTAATATCTTGATATGCTTTTATTCCAGGTTTTTTCCCATTGATCTAAAGAAATCGGGTGAGAAAAGTTTTAGGCCTATTTAACCATTCAAGTTTTAATTTGTTCCTCTTCAGTGTCCCATTTAATAGAGTTTTGTAAATATGAGAAATAGATTTGGTTTTTTGTGTGGACACAATTGCTATCAGGTCTTCTTTTACCTGATGTCCGTTCAAATTTAAATCAATCTTTAACTTTTCTCTAAGTTGTCTATAAAGAAGCCAATGACAATTGATTCCATTTTCATTAAGTTCATGTTGCAACCTAATTCTTATTTGGTCATTCTGAAGTTCAATCAAATCCTCATATTTAATCCATTTACCGAACAAAACACTCATAAACATTTCTCGCTAGATGTGTGTGTGTGTGTGTGTGTGTATACACACACACACACACATACATGTATATATCTGACATTATATGTATATTTGACTTTATATGAGCTACTACAGATGTAAATGCCTTCTGTATGTTTTATTGTTAATAAAAATTAAAGAAATTTTGAACTAACTGACAATTGAACTAGCTGACCTTGCAGCACAATCCTATGCATGTCTCTTCAGAAATCAGTCCCAATTAGGTCAATACAGCTTACTCCCAAGTGAAAGCAAATGAGATCTGTTGTCCAGGAGTAGAACTTCTCTACAGTCACTGAATAAAGATAGGGCTTTGGTCTGGCCTGCTGGCTAGGGGATTCTGGGAGTTATCATTCAAAAAAGTAACTTATACAAACTTTGAGTAGACTGTACTGTTACTTTGTGAACCAAAAGAAGCCAGAGCTCATGTTTACCTTAAGTCATGCCTCCTCATCTTGAATTTTTTATTATTTTATTTTATTTTATTTTATTTTATTTTATTTTATTTTCACAGCTTTAGTTTTAGGGAATGGAAAAATTGAATGCTACATATATTTGTAAAAGTTCACACATATGGATGATTTATGACAGTGCCTCTTCAAAAAGTGGCTTAGTATATGGACATGCTTGGCGGCTTTTTCCACTAAATATTCCCATTCCAGCTCTATCAGTGTGACATTTGAAATGGTAACTAGGAGAACTGTTTTCCAGATACTGCAGTGAGATGATTAAAAATTGCTACCATGAAGATAAACAATTAGTGGTTTCAGAAACATTTATTTTGGTCTTGACATTTGCAAAAGTAAAATATTTTCTAGTATTTTCCCTGTAACAAATTGTAGTGAAGATTTTTGGGAAAAAAATTATTTTTAAATGTTACAAAAAAAAAAATTCTGAAATGCAGGCTGGACCCAAGACTTTTTACTTATTGCCACAGAACAGCAAATAATGGCTCCAGGCTCCTGAGTCGAAGTGCATAGAGTAGCTCCCAAAACCAGCCAAGTCATTTTGGCACATGAGGCTAAAAATTCTGCAAGTACTTCTCCCTACTCTAGCATTAAAAATGATAATAGATGATAAGCTAATGTCTTTTTTTGAACACCCAAAGTGTTCAAAAAAAAAAAGGTGGCTACTCCCCACTACCTAATGGGAGGGGTGGTCCTGCTCAAATGCTTTGATATGTTTTTTTTCTTCCAGATATTTTTTGTTTTTGTTTTGTTATTATTGAGCAAATGTGGCCAAGACTTTTTTATGTAAATGAATGTCGTTGTTGTTAATTATCCCACCTTTCTCCCAGTTCAGGACTCAGAGTGCCTTACAGTACTTAAAACAAACATAGTGAAAAATGTTCAATATAAAAAATTAAAAATGCAATTAAACTAAAAAAAATCTGTTGGAACAGAAGCCATCAACAAAGAGAAAATCTACATAATGCAGGATGCAAGAGTGATTTCTGAGAATTGCCCCACTGAAAATTATGCAAGGCTCTTTCCTCTTCAGCCACCAGTGTTCCAAGGCCAGCTGATTTTTTTAAAAAATAAAATGTCCTTACTTGCCTGCAAACACAACAAGGAGAGTGCCAGTCTAACCTTTCTAGAAAGAGAGTCTCAGGACTTGGAAGCAACCAAAGACGCACCTGTGAAAGTACTGGGATAGAGAAAAGGATCTCTCAAAAATCACAAAACATGAGCTGGTTCATACAGAAAAATACTGTTTTTCTGGGCCCAAGCTCTACATGACTTTATAGATTGTAAGCAGCACTTAAGGTATTATTTAAATACTTAAATCAGTTATCTTTCTTATCTGGACTTTTTCATTCATTCATTTATTTACCTTGAACCACATTATGTTTTTGTACCAACAGTTTTCTTCATCTTTTCAAATTATTTGGTAGAAAGAAGTCTTGACTTACAGTGCCGGTTGTTGTAAATAGATTTAATGAACAATTGTCTTGCAATAACTCATTTTCTATGTTACAGTGCATATGAGATGCATCCATGTATAAGACACACCCCATTTATACACTGGCAAATGCTATTTGCTGACATATAAGACACACCAGCATTTAAGGCACACCCCATTTTCAAACTATTCTTTCAGGAAAAAAGTGAGTCTTATATACCAGCAAAAACAGTACTTTTTATGGCTAGGTATTTTGCAGAGTGAAATATATAGAAAGATCTTCATATGAATATTAAACAATCTATACCATGGTTATTCCTCATACAGTGAGTCTTGGACTCTCATATTCCTGAATCTAATCTTTTATTAAAACCAGAAAAAGAAATGGGCTCCATAGCATACCTGGAAAATGACCAGATCTTCGCTTTGGCTGTCAGTCTGCATGGTGCACTTTCAACTGCTGCTGGCAACCAAACTATTAACTGAAATAGCAACACTATGAAATAAAAAAAAAATGCTTTCGCAGCAGCTTTCAGCTGACATGCAGGGTCATATTCTGCTTTTAGCTATATAGTTGTACCTAACTGAAGAGTCCAGCTCTGGTCATGTTAGCGCCTGTTACCAACATGAGATGTTTCTAATTTGTGGTTTTGTAAATGACCCACTGCAATGCTGTGCTGAATACTTCAATGGAAAAGTAAAGTAAAAATATTTAGAAATAAATAGAACTTTTTATTTTTTAAAAAAAGAAATATCATACTATAAGAAAATGTTAGAAAAGGCAGTTGGGTGATTTACAATTAAATGCTTTATCTGTTTGCTCTTGAGATGAGTCCCAGTGACTTCAGTGGAGCCTACTCCAAGGGAGACAAGTATAGGTTACAGGTTTAAAGTCCATAGCTTGAAATCCTGAATTTACCTGTGAGGAAGCCACCGTGAACATAGTGCAATTTATCCTATGCAGATATATACAGGATTGCATTGTTAGCCTGTTTAATCCCAAAAGAAGCAAATTACACCATGTAAGGAAATCTGACTCAGCATGAGATTATGAAATGGCCACCCATCCTCAGGATCTTAAACAATTAAAATAGTATGACTTGTGCAGCTGTTGGTGATATTGCCACTGCTGTTGGTACCACTGACATTGCTTTAATGTTTATTGAAAGCTGAACTACCATGGCCCTCCAGATGTTTTTTGTCTTTAGCTCCCTCATATTTGTTGGAAGTCAAACTCTGCCAAGAATATTAGGTCCAACAAATTTCTTACTTGCCTTGCAAACAATTTCATAGTCCAGAAAGTGGAAGAGAGAACAAGAGGAACAGCTATTTTAGATCTGGTCCTAACCAACAATGATGACCTGGTTAATGGGATGGAGGTAGCAGGATCCTTAGGTGGAGGTGACCACATTCTCCTCGAGTTTATTATACAGCAGAAAGGGGAGGCCAAGCATAGTCAGACATGCATTCTAGACTGTAAGAAAGCTGATTTCAGTAAACTGAGGGAAATAGGGAGAATGATCCCATGGTCAGGAATGCTAAAAGAGAAGAGAGTTCATGGTGGATGGGAGTTTCTTAAAAGTAAGATGTTGAAAGCACAATTTCAAACAATTCCAATGAGGAGGAAAAATGGGAGGTGTCTAAAGAATCTGGGATGGATGTCCAAAGAACTTTCAGCTGAGCTAAAATTTGAAAACAACTTGTACAAGAAATGGAAAAAAGGGAAAATGAACAAAGAAGAATTTGAACAAATAGTGAGCAAGTATAGAGAAAAGGCCAGAAAAGCTAAAGCTCAGAATAAGCTCAGGCTTACTGGAGAGGTTTAAAACAATAAGAAGGGCTTTTTGTTGTTGTTGTTGTTGTTATGTGCATAGCAAAAGAAAGAACAAGGAAATGGTAGGACTTCTGTGTGGAGAAGATTGTGGAATGCTAACAGGGGACACAGAAAAGGCAAAACTGTTTTCCTTGGTCTTCTCCTGAAAGGAAAACAATGTTCTACCTGTGGAAAATGGAGCAGATGATGCAGGAGGCAAAATGCAGCACAGCATAGGTAAAGAGGTAGCACAGGAATACCTGACTATTCTAAATGAATTCAAATCTCCAAGGCTAGATGAACTACATCCAAAGTTATTAAAAGAAACAGCAGAAGTAATCTCAGAACCCCTGGCAATAATCTTGAGAATTCATGGAGAACAGGGGAAATCCCAGTTGACTGAAGGAGGGCAAATATTGTCACCATCTTCACAAAGGAGAAAAAAAGAAGACCGAAACAATTACCACCCAGTCAGCCTGACATCAATATTGGGAAAGAATCCAGAGTAGAACATTTAACAGACAGTCTTTCAGCACTTAGAAAGGAATGCCATGATCACTAATAGCATGCACTTCTCAAAAATATGTCAGGCTAATCTTATCTCTTTTTGTTTTTTTGCTAGAGTTACCAGCTTGGTAGATGAAGGGAATGCTGCAGATATAGCATATCTTGATTTCAGTAAGGCCTCTGAAAAGGTCCCCCATGATATTCTTGCAAACAAGCTAATAAAATGTGGGCTAGACAATGCTCCTGTTAGGTGGATTTGTAATTGGTTGATTGAGCAAACCCAAAGAGTGCTCACCAATGGCTTCTCTTCATCCTGGAAAGAAGTGACTAGTAGGATGCCCACTAGTCCAGTGCTGTGTCTCGTGCTGTTCTACATCCTTATGATTTAGATGAGGGAAGATCGAATTTGCAGGTGACACCAAATTAGTAGGGGTAGCTAGCACCCCAGAGGACAGGATCAGAATTCACAATGAGCTTAACAGATTAGAGAGCTAGACAAAAACTAACAATAAATTTCAGCAGGGAAAAGTGTAAGGTACTTCACTTGGGCAAAAAAAAATAAAAAATGAAATGCACAGATACAGGATAGGTGATAACAGGCTTGACCACAACACATGTGAAAGAGATCTAGGAGTCTTAGTAGACCAAAAGCTGAATATGAGTCAGCAATGTGATGCAACAGCTAAAAAAAGGCGAAAGCAATTCTGGGCTGCATTAATAGGAGTATAGTGTCCAGGTCAAGGAAAGTGATAAGTTCCATTTTATTCTGCTGTGGGCAGACCCCACCTGGAATACTGTGTCCAGTTCTAGGCACCACAGTTCAGGAATTATATTGATGAACTAGATTGTGTCCAGAGGAGAGTGACCGAAATAGTAGAAAGCCGGGAAACCATTCCCTGTGAAGAGCCACTTTGGGGTCTGGGTATGTTTAGACTGTAAAAGAGAAGATTAAGAGGTGACATGATGGCTATGTTTAAATATTTGAAGGGATGTCATATAGAGGATGGAGCAAGCCTCCAGAGACTAGCACACGGAGCAATGGCTTCAAATTTCAGGAAAAGAGGTTTCACCCAAATACTAGGAAGAATTTATTGAAAGTAAGAGCAGTTCAACAGTAGAACAAACTGCCTCAGCATGTGGTGGAGTCTCTGTTGGAGGATTTTGAACAAAGGCTGGATGCCCATCTGTTGGGAATGCTTTAATGGTATGTTCCTGCATGGTAGGTGGGAAGACTCAATGGCCCTTATGGTCTCTTCCAGTTCTATGTTTCTGCGATTCCCAACAGTCCTAGTCAGCATAGCCAGTGGTAAGGGATTATGGGAGCTACAGTTGAGAAAAATTGGGAGGTCCACACCTGCCCTCTATATTTTAAAGGAAAACAAATTCGTAAGTAGCACAGTATCTGTCAGAGAGCGGAACAAACTCATATAAGAGAAAGGAGACACAGGAGAAAGGAGACAAAGGTGAAATTCAGAAAGGAATTAGGTTATTTTAGGATTGTTGCAGAAAGATTATAGTTTTTCCAGGAGAAGTTTTGCTAAGAAGAGAATGAAGGGAAGTAGTTTTCTGGACACTGAAAGCATACTTGGTTTGTGAACCAAGTTGAGAGAGGTGTGAAAGGGATGTTTCTATGTGATAACTGTGATAACTTTCCATCAGCTTTCCACTATAGGGCAATCTCATTTCATCCATCTATAATTTTCTTTCCAGATTAGGCACCATATATCTGGATATGCTTCCACTCTGTCCCACTCTGACCTTGTTTGAAAAGAAAGTGTATTTGTTATTTTATACTCTGTAAGGCTTTGGAGTCTGTGGTGAATGTAATATGATACCTGATAGCAGTGTAATTCTTAAGGCGTCATACTTTGTGCATGTTATCATAGGCAGATAAATGAAGCATTCAGAGAGAAAGCCTCTTGACGTGCTTGGCCTATGGCTTGGAAAACGTAGACATTGTCTAGTTATCTTTGAACATGGCCATTTTCTAAGATGCAAAAGTATATTCAACATTACTTGGTATGCTGTTAAAAGATTTGAGTCTGGCAGAACTCAAAAAAGAAAGTATGATCTCTTCTGAAAGGTCACACACTATGATGTTTTTGAGAAATGTAACATGCACGGCTTTTGATATGCATTTGTCCTGAAAAGATTCTCTTCCACTTTCTTTTGTAACCCATAGCGCTGGCCTTATAACAAGACATACTACACCATTTTGATGAGCTCCTAGTATGAACTTTCTTGCAGTTAAAAAAAGAAAAGAAAACCAAAAACAGTTGCCTACTAAAACTGGGATATTTTAGTGGCTGTAGAAGGTTTCCTCCCTTAACCTCTTCTTTTCAGAGCAAGAATCATGTTCTCAGATCCACAAAACATAACTGGTTTGAAAGCTAGAGCTATCTTATCCAGAGTTACGGACAGCAGTCTGTGAAATCTAGAGCCTTTGATAGACAATGACTCTGTATCTTGTTCCAATTCCAAAAAGCAATCATAGCTAAAATGTCATGACATCTTCTATTTCTTTTAATGAGATGCTTGCAACCCAGAGTTTATTGTAGTTTCCTGCCCAGTGTCTGTGTACCCTAGATTGGAGAACATGAAGTATGATGTCCTTTGTTTGGTACAAGAGACTTTTGCTTTTTAATTGAACAGGATATTGGAGTTCAAACATGTCAGTAGTACATGTTTCAGATTCTCTTCATCTCCAAGCAACCCTCCTGTGCCCTGAATTTTGAGCAAAGACATAAAGTACTAAAAGAAATCAGTTAACTTCTTCCCAGAGAGGACACTGATCTTTAAGTTGAAAAGGAATGAGTATACCTTTTTTTACTTCTTTTATACCAATACTTTTTAAAAATAAAAACACGAACGCACACAAGGGCATCTCTTTTTACATCCCTTTCACACCATAGGTTCTAGCATTTCTAATCAGAGCATCACTAATTGCGTAAATATAAACACACAATTCTGCGTTTGGAATATCCTGCACACATTTTAAGAAAAAATGTAAAGTGAGGCTAATTTGCAGGTTATAATTTGCAGAGAATTTAAAATATTTTATCTTAATATTGTTTGACCAAATATTGTAAAGTTGCTTCCGATTTTAAATGCATTTTAGGTGCACTGGCTTCTTTGGTCTTCAAGATTCAGTTCAAGGGCTGATCATGAGCTATGAAACCTTTAATTTATGGATCCCATTCTAAGATTATAAGTTTGGGTGTCCTGATTAACATGCACAGGCTTATTCCTATATCTTTTTCTGACATGCCTGATAGGTGACTAAAGAACATGGATATTCTTTAGTGGATTTAGTATTTAGCATGCAGCAGTCTGCAGAGTTTATGAGGGGGAAGAACAAAGAGCTAGAGAAACAGCTAAAGTCTAAATTTAAAAGGGTCTGACAAAGATAGTGAGATTGTTAGCTGTGGATGGCCAGAACAAGTGAAGTTGCTGTTTGAGAATCTGAGGCAGGTTTAGTGGCAATGCTGCCTGCTTTAGGAATTTACTTGATTCCAAGGACAGTACACATTTTCTGTGCTGTGTCTTTTTGAAGGACAGCTAACTCCTTTTACCACTGTTCCAGAACTTCTTACAATTTCAGGGAAGCAATAAGTACTTAGCACCTAAGCTACTACCACCTTTCCCACATAGGTTCCTCACGCAGGTTCCTCACCTGGCCTCCAAGCATCTAATGATGTTATGTTTGACCATGGTATTTTAAATAGCCTCACCAAACTGAACTGTACATTGAAGGAAGGAAAATTATTGAGTGGAACTGAGCTGTTTCTTGCATGCAGGAAAGCTAGTGCGTTGGACCATAGTCTTGCACATAATCTTTCCCATCCCACTTCTGAAATGCAGCCCAAGAGCCTTGGTCCAATGGGTGAAAAATGTTCCCTATCTTTTTTCTTATAAATGTATTTAAGATCACAGTCTTAAAGAAGGATTGTTTCGTGCAGCATTGATACTAACCTACTCACCCACTTTAATGGATAGAGCAAAATGAAATTATTATAAATAGAACAGTGAACTAAACAGGCATCTTTGAATGCAGACACTAATGAATCCAGTATTTACAACAGACGAAAGTCTTCTAACCATGTAAACTTTACACCATAAAATATAAACAGAACAGCCTGCCAATGCATATAATGAGTAACTTATGCAATTGTAGCCAAGATCTAATTGTGGAGTTCAGCTTCAAAATATAATTAACAACCCCCCCCCCATGAAAATCATCCATCATAGTAAAAGTGAACAGGAATTATTATTCTTGTTATTATTGTTGTTACTATTAGCTTGTTTCAAATTGCAAGCAAAGCAACAATAAGATTAAATAAGCAGATCATCCTCCATTGAAATACAAATCATAAAGGCACAGTTTTTTAAAAAATAAAATCTAAATAAAGCCAACTGCTACCCTTCTCCTCCACATTTTATGAGGCAGTATGCTTGATAAATGAAAATACAGGGAATAATGCTCAAATCTGAAAATGTCTTTTTGTTTCTTTGAGTAAGTCTCATTATGTGTGCTTTAACACATACTTGTATTAAGTAGGAGGCCAGATCTTGCAAGAAGTGTACTTTGATGCCAGCAACTTCATGTTAGACCGCCAAATGAAAGGTCTGAGCAAACCTCAAACAGCTACAGTATGCCCTGATGATGTCATAGCATAAGCAGCAGAGCCTCCATGGTTCCTGTTTGTTGGGCTGATTTTCAGCGTGAATAGCTTAAAATCTCCCAGAAGATTTATATTATCAGATGTATTTGTGAGACAGTCTCATTCTTTCTAGTAATAAGCCTTGTACCTTCCCCATGCTGGTTATGGGGCAGTACAACATACCTAGTCCCCTCTATGAACATGAGGGTATTATCTGGTTTTTATAGTGGGGGATCAGTGAAGTTGTTTGATTAGAAGTAACAATGACTTGGCAGACCCCATGCCTTCACTCATACTTTGTAACATTTACCTCTAAAGAAGTTGGGTTCCCATTTCTTGGCTGCCATGGCAGCTACTTCTGAACTTATAAAGCTCTAATATTGAGTCATGTTGGTAATATTGGTTCATCTTGCTGGCATTGGCACAATCTCCAAGGTTTCAGAGATACAGTACTGCCCATTTTTACTACTTGAGATCTTCTAATTGGTAGGAAAGTAATTCTTCATGGATTTTATTCTCGAAGGAAGAAACAAGTAATTTTAGAAATTTTCTTCCCTATGCAAGAAAGCCTTCAGAAACTTCAGTTTTCCAAGACTATTTGCACTTTGGGACTTATTCTGCAAAAAATTCACAGTGGGGCATGTTGTACAGAAACAGCATTGTCTGTATTTCCTGCACAGAAAATGCTGTTTTGTGGTGGTTTGGTTTTTCCAAAAGCAATGTGTGAATTGTGTGCAGGATAAGTCTGGAAATGCAAGATTTTCATCAGCCCAGAATTCTCATTAGGATTTCATGATACTCAAGAAAACATTTTTCACTGTTTTTGAAAAACATTTTTAAAATATTATTTCCATCCTTGTTAACATGATATCCCAATGACTGGCACAAGAAGTCCTATGATCAATCACCAATATAGCCAGTTATCAGCTCTAGTACTCAACAACCCCACCCCACCTTACTTTACAGAGTGCCATTTCACCATCTACTGTGGGCACTATCTCACTTTTTTTCTAGTAACCAAGCACACAGGTTTCTTATAGTCTTTGTAAGAGGTTTTTAAAAAAATATTTTGATGAGTGAACAATTTCACACACCATTAGTATGGGGTAAAGTACCACTAAGTAAACTATAGATAATATGGCAAATGACAGATGAAATGTTTTGCTTTATATGGGAAGCTATTTCTACAACTGATAAGAAAAAGTCTGGAGCTCTGACATAGAATAATGAGATTAATTTAAAAAACAGGCTCAGCTTTAGACATTATGTCCAAGGGCAACAACATGATTATTGTTATTGTCTTGAGAAAATTAAAAAGTATGGGTTGATGGAAAATGAACCTGCTAGAGACAGTCCAATAGCTTTGGCGATTAAGCAAATGGAAGAATTTTGTTTAAAAATGATGGGTGAAACGATATGGGGTATGTTTTAAGAGGATTTTCTAGAGATTGGCTAAATGGTTGCTATTGATTTTATTGAGATTCCTGCTGTTAAAACATTGCACAGAGAGCCCAGAATTTCCTATAGCTTGGCTGCTTGGGAATGTGAGTTGACTTTGCCTGTCAAGCAAGTTGAAGGACACTGAGCAGTTAAAACTGTTTTAATCTTATGTTCTACCTCAAGTTTAAGATGAAGCTAAGGTATTATGCCTGCTGAGAATTTCCTGTGCAAGAGAGTTTGTCCTCACTTTTTAATCTATTTCTTTTTATGTGTTATAACAGGATTTTCATCCCATGATCACACCACTTGGCAGTACCATACACTGTGTGGAACGTAAGCAATGAGCAGCCAAAATGACAGATGTCAACAACTTTTTTTGTTTGTTTGTTTCTGAGTTCTCTATTTTTTCTGCAACAAAAATGTCAACTTTAAATAGTGTCAAAAGATTGAAAAAATTACTGTTTTTTTCTAGAAAAAAAATGTAGAAAAAATAGTATATGATTTAAACTATGTACGATTGGAGAAGTGTCAATCTTCACAGTATGTTAGAGGTATGCATTCATTTTCACGAAATATTGTATATTCACAATGCTCAATTCACTTTACCACTCACTTTTGATTAGTAAAAAGTAAGGATTATAACACAGATAGCAGGTTGAAAATCTAGCCCATATGATAGAGGGCCAGCCTGGTGTTGAATTCTGATCATTGAATTATGACTCTGGAGACCAAGGTTCGAACCTTTCCTTTGCCATAGGAATTCCTGTGTGACCTTAGCTAAGTCATACTTTGTATTCAGAGAGAAACAGAGACAACCCACTCTGCATAAATCTTGCCAAGAAAACCCTATGGTGGGTTTGCCTTAGGTTTGCCCTAAGTTGGTAATTACTTGGAGACATCAAACAACAATGGTAGAAAACCATATATTTCAAGCATCCATACAAGAAATACTGTTCACCTGTGTTACAATATTTAGGTTCCCTATATAAGAGATATCCATGATTCTATACATTGTTGTTGGGAAGTTACAGTCTTCCAGGTGCCAATGATCTACAACTCCCACCATCTCTGACAGCTGGCCATGTTGGAGCGAATCGGAATTAGCCCCAATATCTGAAGGGACTTGAGACTGCACACATCTACTTCACATTGTGTGTGAGGAAGACATGCCACAATGATGGTTTCAACAGTTTGGAAAGGAAGACTTTTTATACAAATGAACCTTTAAAGTTCATTGTCTAATATGGGTGAAGGAACATGAACTATTTCATGACTGCAGATGCTATTTCTCTGAAATCCCTCCCCCCTCGCTACAAACAATCTTAATGCCATTTTAATGGCAACGTTGTGTGTCAGATGTTGCTGCTTTGCTGCCATTTGATGACATAAAATTATATCATATATTAATATAAGAAAACCACAGGAAAGTTGTTTCACCTTCCAAGGCATACATTGTAAATGTCAATTTAACACAACACTCATTCTCCCTAAGTACTGTTTATACTATTCATGGCCTTGCCATTTCATTACTGATTACCTACAATCTTTTTCTCATTCCTGATTGCTGGGTACTTCTGTCTATATCTACCTTTTGTTAGCAAAACACAATAAATACTGTACTAGCGTACAAATGAAAGGTCATTGGTTTGATTTCATCAGAGGCATTCGGCTCTGGGGGAAAGGGGAGGGACCAAGGCTAAGGAGACAAAAGAGGTAAAGAATGATGACAAAAATACCTTAGGATGCTTAGGATCACAGCCTTCATAAAATAAAAAGAGGATAGATAAGGAGGACACCATCTGCTGATGTGTCAGAAGAGAGAGTCCATCACTAACATTTGTACTGTTTGTTTTGTTATTCAGTTTTATTTGCAGAATATATCATCCGGACCTTGCATCTAGCATCTGGATGCTCAAGTTGCTTTCCCTGTTTCTTCTTCATATATTCATCTCAGGCATCTTTAATTTTTCTTGTAACGTCCAAGGGGAAGATTTGGCTATTCAGGTTCCAGTGAAACCTCAGTTCATTTAAACTCAAACATCCTAGTATTTGAATAAATTCTAATGACTCGGAAAGCTTTTATGGCTTCATAGCCATTTGCTTCAAGGTAACATTTTGAAAGCTAATATATCACAATTTATATCTGGTCATTTGGAGTTTTTGCAGAAGGCAAGAGCTACTGTTAGGAAGAAGTTTAATTCCCTTAGTGGGCCCTACCTACATTTTGTGGCTTTCCTCTTGGAAGCCTGAAAGAATGTGTGGGCAGAAGTTCTTCGGTCTTGCTCTGGACTAGGAGCTGATTCTGTTAACCGGTGCTGATATGATGAATGTGTTGACTTTGTAAGGTATTTTATTATGACTAACTGTATGTATCAGTACTCCATTTTGTGATTTACCAAATCATAATTTACCCTGGACATGGTAGGTTAGAAACCTACCTGTTCCTTAAAAAGTACTGGTGAAGCTCTTCTTCACACTTAGACAATGCCTGAACTGATTGGGAGAGGGACTTGTGTGGCCATATCTAAAAAACCTAAACCCTAAAAAACAGAATGCCATACCTTGAAATCAAAGAAACTTGCTGTTTTTACTACAATTCCCAGTATCCCTGCCTCCATCTGGCATGAACACTGGTTGAAAACATTTTTCTCTCTGTAGTCATTTGTCCTGTTGGGATGATCCATGCAGTGATCTGTTTTTAAGTTGGTTTTATCTGCCTGTAGCTCTTCTTTCATTGATTTTATTTTTTCATTCTATTTTTAAAAATCACTGTTTGATTGTGTAACTTTTTAAATGTTATAATCTGCCCTGAGCACTACAACAGTAGTGGAATAATAGAATATAAATATAGATAGTAAATAATTTTTTAAAAAAGAAAAACTCCATAATTTCAAAACAAAAATTAACCATGCAGAAATGGTTTATAAAGTCAATTTCTGATTATTTCACTATGTGCCTCTGTAATCTCACGGCCTTTTTCAGAACACAATAAAATTTAAGCTCCTTGGGGAAAAATGGTCTGTTGTTTAAATTTAAACCCATCTCCTACCCATTTTTTTCCCCTCCTAACAATCCTGTAAAGTAGGTTATCCTGAGTGAATATGGTGGACCAAGAGTATGTTGTGATCTTCATAGATGAGTAGGAAGCTGATCTTGGGTTTTCCCAATCTGTGTAACGTTCTAGTCACTACCTGGTTCTCTAGATAAATGTATGATGAATGAACAAATGTCTGTAGTTGAATTGATGTTATTTGTCTGCAGTAATATGAGTTTGAGGGATCTATCTTGAGAAAAAGATAACAAGGCTAGTTTTAGTAACATGAAAGGAAAAATGTGAACTAAAAAAAGGGAATTTCAAAAACAGAGCTGTTTCATATATAATACTTTAAACTTCATAAACAAAGATTCATGCTGTTTCACTGCTGATAAGCTCCTCTGCTACAGCTATTGTTTTAAAATGCAGCTAAAGACTTAATGACAGTGAAAAGCAGTGGATTTTACTGTCTCAGATCCTCTTTGTTCTGATTACAAGTTGTGAACATTTCAAGGTAATGTTGCGATTTCCTTTCCCCTCATGTAGGCAATCTGGTGAAGCAAAATCCAAGGGCAGGGGTGGACAATGTGAAACAGGTTGCCTAGCCTACAGCAAGCCATACTGTGCCTTCTCTCCAAACAACAAACAACAAGAAGTCTCTAGAAGATGTGGAGACTGGAAACCCTGGTATCAATGGGATAGTGAATCTGCTTCCAGTTTTAATCCACACTCTAAGGAGCCACAGGGCTTAACCTATTTCAGGGATGGGTTTCCTTTAAAGTTCAGACAAAATCCCATTGAGCATTGGAGCCACCAGCCTCCACTAGCTGGAAATCCATTTCCTCATTTGGAAAACTCCCTTTGGAATGTGGCAAAATGAAATGCTAGAGACTCATAAGTGACAAAATCACAAATTCCCCCATCCTTTGCAATTGCCCACTTCTTTAATAAATATTTTCTAGATATGCATTAATCTTAGCATTATGGATGATATATATCAGAGGTATTTCACATGTTACTGTACCTAAAGAGACTTTTGTTTTGTTTTGAGTGGAAGTAGCTATGTTAAGAACCAGCACAGTGTAGTGGTTTGAACACTGGACTATGATCCTAGAGATCAGAGTTTGATTCCCTGCTTGGCCATGAAAACCCATTGGGTCACCTTGGGCACATCACACACTCTCAGCCCTAGAGAATCCCATGATGAATTTGTCTTACGGTTGCCAAAAGTCAAAAATGACTTGAAGGTGCACAGTAACAACAGCTGTTAGTCTGCTGCAGAAAAAACAGCAAAAGGTTTTGTGCCACCTTAAGCCAACCTTGTTTATTTAGCTTAAGCTTTTTTGAACGCCATTCCATATAAGCTTATGGCAAATAAAACTTGTTAATGTAGTACAGTGAAATTAACCTTATTAAAATACTAATGTGTTGTTGAAGTACATTAACATTTTCTCCATCTCTGAGGATTATGTTATCCCACTAAACATTTTTTTAAAATTTTCTTTCAGGTTTCAGATACATACATAGAGGAATAAAACACCCAGTCCTAGTCCATTCGCCAGATTCATTTGGTCACAAAATAATTCTCTACAGCTGTCACAAGTCTGTCTTCAATTCTGTCAAAGAGATAGGCTATCTTGGGTTCTGAATTCTACAGCCAGGCTCTATTCAGGAGTGTGCATGTAACCAAGCAACCCCAAAGCAGGCTTTTTCATACTGTGGGTACTGTTATCCTAGACAAAACTCTTTTTAAGTAAAAGTGGTTTATTATGAAAATGAAGCCGACAAGAATAGCATGAAAGATAGAAAGAGACAGGCAGGTACTTTCTTCACTGGTTCACTGCTGTCTAGCAAGGTTCATAAGTTCTAGAAATCTTTTTTGTTTGCAAGAACCAGAATGGCTCTGACTGCATGGTCTGTGGGCTCTCCAGCCGTGGAGCAGTTCCACTTCTTTATTCAGCTGTAAGAAAGGAGAGAGATGGAGATATTTTCCTGGACATGCATCTTTTATGTATAAAAAAAAAAAATCTAAGCCCTTCAGGACTGGGCAAAGGGTGCAATCTAGTCATGATGTGGTGAACCAATCAATATCTGCAAGTCAGAGTACAGACAGAGACTGCCAGAGGCAGCTTTTGTAAAAAGCCAATTAAGAACTGAGCAAGGCATGGGTGGTGCTGTGTACCAGAGCTGGGAAACTGCTCTTCAGTCTCAGAACAAGACTACTTGGTACTTAAAACTGATTCTCCATGAGGAGAAATGGACAGGCATAATAAAGAGTTCCTGGAAAAGCCTTTTCAGGGAACATGGTGGGAGATACCATCTTTGTCTGCATTAGGACAAAATACAACATGTAGATCCTCGGGTTAGACAAACTGGCTGCTTTGCAAGTAGCACTGTTTCTAGAAAGTCTGAAACAGTTTCAGGCACGCACATGTCAAGCAAATTCTACTACATATCAATTCTTACAGTGCCACAAGATTCCTAGTTGTTGTAATCATTCATAGACAATATAAGTATGCACCAATGAATGAAGTAGACGTTACTTGGACATTATGTCTTTAACAGAAAATATGGTACCAATAAGATGGAGAGAACAGAGATTGGTTTTTACAGCACACACACAAAAAGAACAGTTCTTCGTGATCTCTGTACCTTACACACTAGGAGCTTTCACGCATGCGCGGTACCGTTCGGAAAATTCTAGAGCTTAGTAGCTTGGCGGGAACCCCCCCCCCCATGTATCCACTGAGCATGCTCAGCCCGCCAAGCAACGGTCTCTCCTCAGTTCTTTCTCGTCCGCCGTCGCGTACGGAGGTTCTGAGCTTAGAGCGTTTCTTCTTTGGCCTTTTCTTGCAAGTCTTTCTGGTTTTCGACTCGGTTTTCTTGGCATTTAGACTACTCTTATGGATTACGGACTGGTTTGTCGCTTTCGGTGCTTTGTCCCCCTTTTTTCTGGGACTTTTGATCCCGACTTGCCACCCCCCCGTCTTCGTCGTTCGTCGCGTCTCTTTGTTTGTCTTCAACCTTTTTTTTCGACTTCTATGTCGACCCTTTTCAAACCCTGCAAGAAGTGTGGTCGTAAGGTCGCTACTTCCGAGGGGGCACAGCGAGTGTCTTCTTTGTTTGGGCAAGGCTCATAACATCAGAGCCTGCCCAATTTGCAAGGACTTCACCTCGCAGACTCTGAGGAACCGGCTGGCACGCCTCAAGTCTTTCTGTTGGGAGCAGTCTTTGTCTCCTCAAGACCCTGCCCCAGTAAGGACCCGTCGAAGATGACCGATGACCGCACTCCCGGTGTCTTCTGCGTCTTCCGATCCCGCCACGCCGACGGTACCGAGTTTCGGTACCGGTGCATAAGCTACCGAGGATACCGAAGATCTCAATGGTTTCCTCATTGGTGACTCCTGGAGAGGCCCTGCGGGTTCGCAGAGTGCCAAGCCCTCTAAGACGCTTACTGCTGCCCAGCGTAAGTGCCCAGTTATTTCGGAGTCCGAAAAAGAAAGGGAGAAGAAAAAGAAGAGGGAAGGACAAGCGTGGGTCTCCGGCTAGACCACCTGTCCTCACTCCACCTTCCACCTCGACCCAGCCAATGGTCGACCCCGGTGAAGTCCCAGAACCCCAACTGATCTTTGAGGTTTCTAATGTGGACGACCCGGTGGCCTCCCCAACTCCCTCGGAGCCACCGCCTTTGGAGGAAGAGACCTCTCCGACCGGACGCCCTGTTCTGGTGGCCCGCTCGGAGGATAGTCCACCTGCTGCCCAGACCTTGTTAACATCTTGAGGTTCTGTCAGTAGAAGCATTTCGCCTGAACGGCATTCCTCCTCACACCACCGGCAGCTCTTCCCCGAGTATCGGGACCACCATCTATTCGGAGCGCGGGACTGTGCATTCTCCCCACGTCGTCGGGATCTTGAGCACCGCGCCCGTGACGACCGAGGGGACCGTCCCGAATTAGACGATCCCCTCCAAGGCATCGGGATGATTATCCAGGATGGCAGCCACCTCAGGACTCGCCTTTCTCATTGGCGTCCTACACCCTGAGATATGGCTGGGAGCATGTCTGGAGGGAGTATCCTGGTTCCTACAGGTCATACTCTCCCTCTTACCGAGACCGTTACCACCCTGATGTCGGCCACTGGTCCCCTTCCACCGCTCCAGATCGCCTTCCGGGGGAGCTGAGCATCGCCCTCACCGTGAGCGTACTCCATCGCGCTCCCCGAGACGAGTGCCTCAACATCGTCGGTCACGAGAGCCTTCTCCTTGTCACCGGCTGATTTCTCCACCTCCACGGGTGACGTCTACGGTGTCCCGCCCAACATCTCAGGCTGTCTCCACCCAGCCTGCTCCTGCTGCGGTCGCCACTGTCACTCAGGCGCTTCCGCGTCCAGTGTCTTCGCTGGTTCCTCCGCCGACTACCGCGCAACCACCTGCGGCTCCGAAGGCGGTCTCGCTGCCGGTACCTTCTCGTGCCCAGTCACCTGCACACCGGTCGGACCGTTCTCCTGACAGGTCCTCCACGGCGTCCTCCCAGGATTACAACTCTGAGTCAGACTCTAAGGACTCTACACCCGTCTCACACGAGTCCCCTCCCTTGGCATTCGGGGATCCAGCTCCTGAGTCAGCTCCTGAGGATGTGCGACAGTTCTCAGACATCCTCCTTCGGATATCAAAAGCTCTGGGTCTGAAGGTGGCGGCCCCGGCTCCGGCGGTGCAGGACCTGGTTTTCCACTACGTGGATACCCGCCCTCCTGCGGCAGCCCCACTACTGTTCCTGCCCGCCTTGATGGAGGCCCTCAAACACCCGTGGCCTCAGCCGTCTTCAGCCCAGCCCATACCACACAGGCTGGAACACCTCTATCGGACCCAGAAGGAGGATGCCGAGTTCTTATTCAATCATCCTCAGCCCAACTCAGTGGTGGTGGAATCGGCGCAGACCAAGGGCGGTTCCAGGCCCCACACGACACCGCCGGACAAAGAAGGGCATCTTTTGGACACTTTCAGAAGGAGGTTCTATTCTGCCTCCTCCTTGGTGGCGAGGGTGTCCAACACCCAAGCTTGCATGGCAGCCTACCTGCGCAGTCTTCTCGACAAGTTCGCCCCTATTCTCTCCACTGTTCCGGAGGAGAATAGGGCAAGTGCTAACCAATTCTACAACGAAGCAGTAGCGCTTGCGAACCAACAGATCATCTCGTCGAGACATTCTGTGGAGGTAGCGTCCCGAGTCATGGTCGGCTCTGTCGCCCTCCAAAGGTATGCCTGGCTGCGATCCTCAGGCCTCCAGGAGGACACCCGGAAACGCATCGAGGACCTCCTATTTGACGGCAAGGGTCTCTTCAATGCGTCAACGGATGAGGCGGTGGACCACATCGTCAAGGCCCGTCTAACGGCCAAGAAGATGGGGATCCGTCAGCCTCCGCAGACCCGCCGTGGCCCGCGGCCTGCGTGGCGCCGTTCGTCCTCTGCAAGCTTCCGACCTCGCTTTGCCCAGGTCCGGATCCTCTCGGACTCCCGCCACATCTTCCTCCAGACGTCCTGCACGGGGCCGACAGACGGCTTCCAAGAAGTCTTCATCGGGATCCAAATCCCGCTTTTGATGGGATCTGCAGGACCCTACCTCAGCCAACCTTCTGTCTGCCATCAGCCCTAGCGAACCATCCCACGCTGGCCAAACACCTCGACTCGTGGTGATCGATCACGTCGGAGTCTTGGGTGCTCACCATTGTTCGGCTTGGTTACGCCATCGAGTTTGCAAGTATTCCACCTCGAGGCGTTTTCTACTCCACCCAGGCCAGACCAGCTCTGCTGGAAGAGATCCAGTCCCTCCTCCAGAAGGGAGTATCGAGCCGGTCCCGCCCTCGGCCTTTCCACCGGCTTCTACTCCCGGTACTTTACAGTACCGAAATGGACGGGACCCTACGACCTATTTTGGATCTCTGAGGGGTAAACGAATACATCCACCCAGGAGGTTCAAGATGGTCACCTTGTCAACGATCCTACCCTTCCTCCACCGGGGAGACTGATTCGCTTCAATCGACCTGCGGGATGCTTATTTTCACATTTCCATCCGTCCACAGCACAGACAATACCTTCGATTCGCGATCGACGGCACCTCCTACCAGTTCGGGTGCTGCCGTTCGGCCTCTCCACCGCACCGAGGGTGTTCATGAAGTGCATGGCCCCTGTGGTCTCCCACCTGCGGACGAAGGGCATCACCGTCTTCCCCTACCTAGACGATTGGCTGCTGGTAGCGTCCTGCAAGAGCAAACTGTACTTGGACATCCATCTAACGCTGTCCCTCCTGACCCGCCTGGGTCTTCGGGTCAACCCGAAGTCACATCTCGAGCTGGCGAGAGTGTTGGACTTCATCGGAACTACCCTGAACTCAGTCTCGGCCAGGGCCTACCTGCCTCTGGAGTGGGCTCGTACCCTCCGCCAATCTGCTGTGGCCGTCCTCGACGCCCCAACGATATCGGCGAGGAAAATACAACAGCTCCTGGGCTACATGGCCTCCACCATGGCTGTCACGTACCTGTCAAGGCTGCCCAGCGCGCCCCCTACAACACTGGTTTGTCAGCGCCTTCAATCCGCTCCGAGACGACCAGCGCCTGCGACTTCGACTGCCGACACCAGTACGTCGCTCTCTGCTGTGGTGGCTCTCGTACCGTCATCTCCTGTCCGGGATGCCGTTCACACGACGGACCCCTCGGCTCACAATCACGACCGACACCTCCCTCTTCGGATGGGGAGCGCATTGCGATGACCTCAGAGTCTGAGGTCGATGGACTGGTGACGAGACCGCTCTCCACATAAATGCCCTCGAGCTCCTAACTATCGGGAAAGCTCTGAGATCATTCCGCAATCTGGTTGCTGGACAGGCGGTACTGATCCTGACCGACAACACCACGGCGGTGTGTTATGTCAACAGACAAGGAGAGACCCATTCTACCACGCTCCTGACCATCGCTCTCCAGCTCTGGGACTGGTGCGTGTCCCCCTGAGTTCACTCTGTTGCCGTCCACCTGGCAGGACAGGAGAATACGACAGCAGACGCCCTGAGCAGGGACACTTTACCAACCACAGTGGTCCCTCTCGGAGGATGCGTTCTGCTTGATACGGTGCCGCTGGGTGATCCCGACATCGATCTCTTTGCCACGGTGTCGAACGCCAAGTGTTGCCGGTACTGTTCGAGAGCCGGCCGGGGACCGAAATCCCCCGGTGACGCGTTCCAGTACCGATGGACAGAGGGTTCCTGTACATCTTCCCACCGTTCCCCCTGCTGGGAAGGGTGGTCGCCAAGATCCTGGCGGACGGAGCCGACGTCATCCTAGTCGCCCCGTACTGGCCGAGGCAGCATTGGTTCGGCCCACTGCTTGAGGCCTCTCGGGGACGGCCGCCAGGCTTCCGGCAGCACCCAACCTGCTGTCTCACTCCGACGGTCGCGTTCTCCATCCCAACCTGCCTCTCCTGGACCTCCATGTGTGGAGGATAGAGCCCTAGATGATCCCGCTATCCAGGACGTCCTTACCGCGGCTAGAAAGGAATTGACCCGCCGCAACTATGCCTACAAGTGGTGGCGGTTTGGCTTTTGCGGAGGAGCGTGGAGACACGGTATTGCCAGTTGCTCTCGGTACCGTGCTCCGCTTCTTGCTTCACTTGAAACAAGAGGGTCTCTCATTTTCCTTGTTGAAGGTGTACCTGTCTGCCATTGTGGCCTACCAACCCTGAGGCTCTCCTTCGGCAGCGCTCTTCCGGGATGCCACAATGAAACAGTTCCTGAAGGGACTTCACCATCTATACCCGCCCGGGATCGCCACCGTTGCCTCCCTGGTCCCATCTCTGGTACTCTCTCAACTTACGAGACCAGCCTTTGAGCCTATGGCCACTGTTGATGATAGGCTCCTGACTCTTAAGACTGCTTTCCTGGTGGCTGTCACCTCTGCCAGGCGTGCCAGCGAATTGACAGCGCTACGCATCGACGACCCCTTCCTGGTTTTTCACCGGGGTAAGGTGGTTCTCCGCCTGGACATTTCTTTCCTCCCAAAGGTCATCTCTCATTTCCAACTTAACCAGGACATCATCCTCCTACCTTCTATCCTAATCCAACGACCCCTCTTGAGAGGTCGTTGCACACCCTGGACGTTCGAAGGGCCCTGGCCTTTTACACTCAGAGGACTGCGGCCTACAGGCAGACCCCTCACCTGTTTGTCTGCCACGGTCATCGTCGCAGGGGCCGCCCAAAGGTGTCCACCGAGAGATTCTCCAAGTGGGTGGCCCAGACAATTCTGCTTGCTTATGACATGGCCAAGCAGCCTCCTCCTGACTTGCTTCGGCCACACTCCACCAGAGCTGTGGCATCCTCAGCAGCCCTCTTGCAAGATGTGAACCTTCAGGAAATTTGTCGAGTGGCAAACCCGGTCCAGGCCCTCGACTTTCATCTGCCACTATCGGCTGGACTGCCGGTCCAGGAGGAATGCCCTGTTTGGAGCGGTGCTGGCCTCCGTACTCTAGGGACCTGACCCACCGTCCTTCTGGTAAGCTACAAAGTCTCCTAGTGTGTAAGGCACAGAGACCACGAAGAAGAAGAACAGGTTGCTTACCTGTAACTGTGGTTCTTCGAGTGGTCATCTGTGCCCTTACACACACCCGCCCAACCGTCCCCTCACTCTCAGGTCCCCTTTTTTCGGCAGACTTGTAGAACTGAGGGAGAGACCGTTGCTCGGCAGGCTGAGCATGCTCAGTGAATACATGGGGGCAGGGGTTTCCCCCCAAGCTACTAAGCTCTAGAATTTTCCAAAAGGTACCGTGCATGCGCGAAAGCTCCTAGTGTGTAAGGGCACAGATGACCACTCAAAGAACCGCAGTTACAGGTAAGCAACCTGTTCTTCAACATATCTCAGGAATCTTTTTATTCAAAGCTAGCAATACACACATGTGACATAGGGTCTTTCCACATTACACTGTTATAGTGCTATTATTCCACTATTAACATCCTGTCGAATTCTGGGGTTTGTAGTTTATTGAGGCCAGAGAGCTCTCTGGCTGAGAATTCTAAATGCCCCTGCAAACTCCAGGATTCCATAAGATGTTGAAAGTGGAAATATAGCACTATAACAGTGTAGTGTTGAAAGGCCTGTAATCAAATCAGGTAAGCTTTGATTCTGGCTTTGGAGGAAAGGCAGGATATAAACCAAATTGAATCAATGAATGAGTCTGGCAGAAGTAAAGGAAGACATTTTGGACCTTCTGTGGACCACATGAAGTCTTCTTCTAAATGCAACCAAGAATTTTTTTTTCTTTTATCATCCTTCATTCTTATGATTTCCATTTTGATGTTCAAATTTATAGATGATGGAGTAAACAGTTCTGGGATAGCTAGTTGTGACACTGTAGGTTTATTTCCAGTCTCTTAAGTTGACTTCCAGCCTTGCAAGACTGGAAATTCCCCCCCAGTGTTTTACTAGGGTTCTTGCCAGCCTTCCAAAGCTGACTTCCACGCATGGAACGACTGGCAATTTCCCAGCTCTATCAGGTATGCTGCCACCACCCCCCTGAATTAAGAATCATTTGGACAGGACAGGAGGGACCCTGCCCAATCTCTAAGCATAAGGAACTTCCACCTCCCCCTTCCCCTGAGTGAGAGGTCCTATGTAGCGTGTGCCAACCCTGGCGTGGAAATGGAGAGAAACGGAGGTTTATAAAAGTGTTTTAATCAAGGCATGCAAATAAACAATATCACACTTGGGAGACTCCCCTCTCCCAGGTACACTTAGTTACAAGAATTTACAAAACAAATATAACAGCCCAGATACATTCTTAAGATCAGCCAGTTCCCAAAATAACAACATCCCTAACGCGACTAACTACTTATTTCTAGTTACTCACAATTAGGTTATAGGCGTAGATGGTCTAAAGGAGAAGAGAGGGGGTCCAGGAGACACGGCATGCTGCCAGCTCGACTGGCCCAGCTCTCCTCTCTTCTCTCTCTCTCTCTGTGTCTCTGGCCACATGGCCTCTCAGAAGTTTTATCTTTTCCTCCTTGGAAGGATCTGGAAGCATCTCCAAGATGCCCACCTCTTTTCCTTTTGGTTGGTCAATTCTCACCTTGTGACCTGTGATGCTGACCCTTTTCTTTTGGTTGGTCAACTCTCACCCTGTGACCCTTGATGTAATCCCAACACCTCATTAACCCTTGGTTTACCTGAAGAGGGAAGTATCTCCCTTTGATAAGCCTAGATAATGGGAAGCCCCATTATCACACTCGTGGAGGAGGCTTATCTGCTCTCTGCATTACCTCTGTTTTGCTGTTTGCACATGCTCTTTAAAAAAAATTCTGGAGACAGCCATTGTACACCTTGTTTGCTGTAGGCAGGCGCACATGGCTACAGCAGGATTGGCTAGAGTAGAATCCCAGTCCTCCCCAGCTCGAGCTGTATTGCACTATTTATATGCTGCTGCCACCCATCACCCAAAGTCTATATTTCTCCAGCCCTCCTTCACCAAATGCCAGTGCATTGCTGAAAAACAAAACAAAAACACCTTCCAGCTAGATAGGGAGGATGAGGAAAAAAGTGGCTGGATTGGAATAAAGGCCTTTGCAAAAAGGAGCTGCACTGTCAGAGGCATTGTTAACTGAATTATGCCTGTACTTAATGTTTTCAGTTCTTTCCTGGATGGCCCACCAGCACTGCAGGCAAATGTCCAGCCTCTCTTATCAGGATGAGATATGAAACTATAATGACTAGGCTTAAGGGAGTGAGGATAGAGTCCACTCAGTAGCAACAGGATGTGTCACATTAGGGGGCCTTGTTAAGACCCATGATAATTTACAGCTTTTAAAACTCATTATTTGTTTCCTATTCTCTGTGTAAATATAAGTGTCCTAAGGTTGTTAATCCTGTTATGTGCTGTTTAGCATATTGTCAAAAGCTGATCTCAATACTTCCTTTCACTATGATTTCAGTTTAATGAAAATTAAGAGTACAAAATCCTAAAACTTTTTTCTAGATTAAAAGTGTGAGTAAACGAGGAGGGAGAAATTGTCTACAAGGTGAAAAAGAGCCTGAAGATCAGCCGCAAAGACACTTTTTTGCCCCCTTTATGGGAATATCTCTCACACTCTGCCATCATTTATCTTCCACTGAGAGCACAAAGAATGAGGCAAGAAAGTACAAGCAAAGGCACTTTCAAAATCTGCTGGAAGAGAATAAAACATTGATGATCTGAAGAATACTTTGGAGGGTATTTGCCTGACCCATGTTTAAAATCTCCTAATGCACCCCTATTTAATTTTAAAATAATTAAGCAATCGCTGCGCTGTAATTATAATCTATCCACCCATTCTTCCTATATATGCTCTTCTTTCCTTTTCTTTCATGTGGATTTCATTTAGCACACTCCAGACCCTTTGAGCAATAATTCTGAGCAGTAAATTTCCAAGAATGCACATTTATGCCAAAATGGCAGGTTAGGCTGTTCAATTTTGCTTCTAGTCTAATCTAAACTAATCCAGTTTCACTTTGCAGCTAGAATGGGGATCCTGCTTGCAAAATGTTCTACATTCTAAAATATGCCACATTTGTGAAGTTTCCCTCAATGAACTCAAAACTCTTTCAACCAGGAAGTAAGAGATGGACAATTTAATGTTAAAGTGAGAACTGCATCAAAATCTTACCATGTAGTCTCACTCCTAATAAGAATGATCCTGTTCAGCCTTCTGAAGCACTTTACTTTTTTTTTTTTTTTGTAATTGATTATAACCAAAAATAAGGTTTGTGGACCCCCTGTAGAGAAGAATGGCCTCACTAGAGCACAAATGGGGAAGGGGTGGTCCATGAGTCACATGAGGCCCCAGCCTTCTTTTTGCACCTTCAAGCCCACCCGAAACTCCCCCCTCCCAGCCTCTAGACCATTTTTTTATTTAAAAAAAGTCAGTCTCAGTGATGAAGAAGAGATATAAATCCTGACTTCATCCATCATATTCCAACTGAGAAAGTGTCTATGTGTGGCAGGGGGAATCTCACCACAACACAGTTCTGTTGCAGTAGTATGGGGGTGAGTCTGCACATTTCTAAGACTTACATATGCACATCTCTGTAAATGCATGCAATTTAAAACTGCTTTATTAAAAATAGTAGGATTGCATTTGTATCTACAGCCATTTCCACCCCTCCCGAAACTGCAAACCCCAGGATTCCATAAGATATTGAAAGTGGAATAATAGTGCTATTACAGTCTAGTGTGGAAATGGCCTATGTTGTTGTTATATCAGCCTGTTCTTTTGTGAGTGTGAGCTTAGCTACAAAAAGGTTAAAGGTACTAAATATGTCTTGGAGAGTTGTCTCAGTGTACTGAGCGGTCTCGTTGCACTGAGATGGTTTATCTTGACCAAAATCTTGCCAACTACGAGATTTTTGCAATGATGAGATTTCTATCAGTATAAACGATAATAATAATTTTACTCAGATAAACATAAGCATGCTTGATAAAGCCTGTAAACTTCCTCTGCCTGCTAAGCATAAATAATTGCCAAGATATTACTGCAATAGTGAAGAAGTGTTCAGCACTAATACAGGCAGTGCTTTGGAAATGGAAATGCAAGATTAACACTGCAATTCTTCATTTTTTCCACTGAAAAAGAAGCACCACTGAGCTCCCTGGCAGATGAATATACACTTACCTGGCAGTGAATCTCTCTGAATTCAGTGGAACTTATTTCAAAAGACAGAATCACTATTAGGAAGTGCTCGTGTCAAGAAAATGGGAAGGCCCATATTAACCCTGCTAACAATCTAACATGGCTGTATTCTTAAGATTGTTAGAACTCTGTGTTTTGATGCTGTGGTCTTGGATGTTTTTTCTGTTCCTTGTTTCTCAAATGAAATATAATTGCTGCAGGTATGAGTGTTTCTGCCTTGTTTAAAGGTGTTGCCATGTGTGCAAATAAGAATAGCAGTTCATGGAGGTTAGAGTCTGATGAATTAATTTTCTATGATGAATTAATTTTCTATTTCTTTCAAAAGATACAAAGCAGGTACATGATACTATGGACTGAGCCAATGTTACCTATGGCAGTGTACCAAACACTAAAAAGAATTACCATACCGGGGGAAAAAATCAATCTGTGTGGTTTTGTGCTGGGGGCACTTTTCTCTGTACCTGATGTGATAACAGTGGCAGCTGATGGCTTCTGTGTCAATGGAGTAGTGGATCCTCTCTGAATTGTAATCTAAACATTAAGGAAGATATCCGAAGTGCAGAATCCTATCCACAAAATAGATCCAGCTTATTGTATAGCTTCATTACAGTTTTGAGTAAAACCCAGAACAAGTCCGCTTGGAAGGCAACAGCTGCCACTAAATCATAGTACAGAACTATGTCACAAAGGAGACAGTCATGTAATGGCTGAGATTCCACACACTCAGTTACAGCATAAGAGTGTCGTACATGGGACTCAGCTATAGGTTCCCTGTCACGAGCCGCAAGATTTACTGTTACACTACTATATCCCCTCACTCACTTCCAGCCATGGCCATTCTGTTGCTGGTGGAGAGCAAGGCAGCTGCAGAAATGTCTTCTGCAGAGATACAGTGGGGTTCTCTGGTGGGCTCAGCAATTGATGTCATCGGTTTATGTCTGGCTAGACACTTCTCCAATCTTCCACACTCTCCACCAGCAATGGAATCGCCTGGGGAAGGTTATCACAGATGCAAGGGTAAGTCCAGAGGCAGCTCTTTCGTCATTGTAGTGAGTGGAGGAGAATATCAACCTCTGCAATGAAAAAAAAAAAAAAACTTATACTACTATAAGTCAGTAACAGGGCGCCAGCCAATATTAACCCTACTTTTAACTGGTATAATATCACATGGACTGATTTAATTTAATGGGTACAGATGAACAAGAGTGTTTGTTTTTACAGATGATGAGGATATGATAATATAGCCCCCATTTTACTGAGTCAGACTGTTGGCTCATCTAACTCAGTATTATCTACATCACTGGGTAGTAGTTCCCTTTAGTGTTCAGTTACACTCATCTCATTTTTGTTCTACTGTCAGTTCTGGTAAAAAAAAAAATTCTTTTGGTATTGAAAGTGCTACAAAAACCTGTGAAATTCCAGAACAGACAAAATCAGTGGCATGAATGTTGCTTGCCAGCCATCTGGAGCTCAAGGACGACAGAAAGAAGGCTATGACTCAGTAACAGACTTCACTCTATGGGAAGAGCCATGACCTAGAACCTGCAAAGAACCCCAAATTCAATATCTGGCATGTCTAGGTAGGTTGGAAATTTTCCTGCTAGAAGCCCCTGAGAGCTACAACCAACTTAAGTAGATATATTGAGCTGGATGTGCCCGTAGTCTGACTCATTAAAAAGCAGCTAAAGGATGAGATGCCAGATTCCACAGGACAGCATGCCTTGTTTGAAATTCCCACAGGGAGACGAAAAGACCTCTGTATGTCATCAGAGGCAATCAGTCCAAGGCACCAACATTGTTAACAACCAAAGCTGGCTAACCTTTCTTACAGTATGCAGCCCAGGAGCTCCAGTGCTTATCAGAATTGTGTTTCCTTAGAAGAAGTTTACTCAAAATATATGACATTTTTGTGATGTAATTATCTGTCTATCTATCTTCCTTTCTTAATAAATATAAAGAAAAAGGTTCACATACTTCCTTACTAGCTGTTGTCTCCAGAACTGACACCGCTGGATTGCTTGATTGTTTTAGAGAATTCAGATAATGTTATTGTCTTCTCTTACTTTCCTGTGGGTTCTGTGTTATCCTTTTTTCTTTTTAAGGATCTTTTCTTTTTCTGACTTCTTTGCAGTAATAGAAAGTATGAATTGCAAAAAGGCTGGTGGGAGGTTGGGTGGAGTTGTCAACTGGTGATATAACTGGTGCCTGCTATTTCTGTACATTACTTGCTTTTAATTTATTGGTACCACTGTCAAAATTTACCTTGAATAAATTGAGGAATGAACAAAACAAGCTGATTCCAGTAAAGATCTCTCTCTTTGGTGTGCTTCAAACCAGAGCCTGCTGTTGCTGGCCGTGAGCCCTTTTTATTAGTCATTTCTCATTCCAAACTAGTCCAGGAGGGAAATGGCTAATTAAATGGCTGGGAGAAGCAGAAATTGCTTCAGAATGTAACAAATGAGGGAGACCTTTGCTTTTTTTGGTTCCTTTGTCTTTTGCTTAAGCCAATATTTTATTTCAAATTGCTTTCCTCTATCATTTTTTTTAAAATAAATAATATTGGCTTTGTGACTCAAACAACAAAATATTTCATTAAAGGAAGATTAGATTCTTTCATCCCAGTCTCTGGGCTCTACATTTTTCTCTTTTTCTATGTAATCCCTGCCTTTGCCTCCCTTTTTCCCTACCATAAATACTGCTGTCTTTCCTCTTGATCATTGTGCTTCTTCTGTGCTTCCATCATCCAGAACAACACTCTTCCCCACATTGTTCCTGGTTCTCAAATGAAAAAATCTGAATCCCAAGCTTCTCAAACTTCCTTTGCTTTGACAAGAACAGTGAAACAGAAACATTTAAATTCCAGCTGAGCAACCAAGCTCTTAGCTTCCATTGCTTATGGAGACCTTTGCTAATTGAAGGCTGCAATCCAAAGCACAGGTTTTAGGAAATCATTCCCACTGAATCAAATCAGAGTTAATTCTAAATAAACATACTTAAGACCTTGCCTACGGGGACAAGCATTGTAGGACTGATGTGGGGAATATGGTGCTACAATTACATTCCATGTGGACCCACAGTTTAATTCTACTTCCAGCTGACAGGGGAACAGGAAGGCCTCAGCAGTTCCGAAGGGCCCTCTTGTAAAAGTAAGCTTGCTCATCAGAATGTAAATGACAACTCTTCTAAATCTGTCAGGTCTGCACACTCTTTTTCTAATTCTGTTACATGTACATAAAAATTAAATCAAAATAACTATGCTTATTTTAGAAGTATCTCCATGCCTGTTCCTCCAGCACCTTTAGCCTTAACACCAATACTGTAAAACTGATGATGTATTAAGGGGACATGTATTTTTTTTTAATTGTCATTGTCATGCTCTTGCCTTAGAGACTCTGACAGTGAGGAGGAGGATTCCAAGTCTGACACAGAAGCTTCTGCTGAGGCAGGACCTTCCCCAGAAGCTTGTGCAGAAGAAGATAATAGACAACAATAGGGGTCTGATCAAGGGGAACAAATAGAGGATGAGATAGCAGAAACACCCTGCAAGAGAGACACTGGCAGAGGGAGAGGCTGTGTCGCTTGGTGTGTTTAAGTAGCAAGTGAGCCCTAATGAAGGAGCACCTGTGGTGACACCATCAATAGATAAGAGGGTTTCAGCTGACCCTTCCTTCCAGGGTTAGTAATTGGTCTCTTTGGTTGTGAAACTCTATGCTGTTGTCTTGGATTACCTGAAAACTGCCTGTTTTGACTATGAACTGGACTTGCCCTTTGGACTTGTTTTTCAGGACCTAAGCTCTGTTTAGGACATTCTCCAGCTCTTGCTGTGTGAGTAAAAACTGTGCTGCTGTTTGTGATTGATTGCCAGCTCTGCCTGGGACATGACAGACATCAAGTTGGCTTCAGTTTATGGTGACCCTATGGACAAGAGATCTTCCAAGACACCCTGTTATTAAAAGCCCTGATAATGTCTTGCAAACTCCAGGCCATAGTTTCTTCCATCTGTAATGTGATCTTCTTCTTTTCCTACTGCCTTTCACTCAATGAGTGTTACCTTCTTTTCTAATGAGTTATGCTGTCTCATACCCAAAAAGGGAATACAGATTTATTGGAAAAATATGGTGACAGTTAAAATCTAAGGAATAAAAAACTAATAGGTAGATAAATGGATCAGATTTTCCATTTCTGGTGGTTTTGGTGGTACATTTGGTAGTATCTGAGAGCGCATGGGTGTAGATGTAGAGGTTAAGAGTGCTGAAGCAAAGCATAGGAAATCCTGGTTGAGATCCCCCATGAACCCTTGAGATATATAGGTGACCTTTAACCAATCATTCCCAGCCTGACTTCACAGGTTTGTTGTGAGGATGAAGTGTGGAAGGCCTTTAGATCATTGGAGGAATGGTAAGATAAATGTAATGAATAAATATGTCATAAGCCTCCATTGTTTGGTGACAGAGACAGAATCATAAGACTCAGTCCCCATACCAGTAGGATACATAAGAAGTTAAAAAAATTGTAAAAGTTTAATATCAGTACTTTCAGCAGGACTTAGATATCCTTTGGTAGCCCATGCAAATGGCACAAAAGTAGTTTTGCTTGTTCAGATTTGTGCATCTGGATGGCTGCATTGTGTACTGAGGGGTTTTTCTCAGCTGTTGTCTCAGCTGTTCACTTCACCTCCATAGATATTGCAGTAGTCCATAGATATTGCAGTAGAGCATGGTAAAGTCAAGTTAGGACTGCAGTTACCATACAATGAGAGGACAAAAACATTCCTGACAGTGACTGACAGTACTGGTGCTTCTCTGGAGAGCAGTAAGTCCAAGACATCTCCCAAGTGGGATGAATACAACTCCGTCCACAAGGAGATTAAAATCTGATTCCAGACTGACAGACCTCTCAACCACAAAGTTTCAGTCTTATGTGTCAGTTTCACTTTGTTCCCCTTGCATCCAAAAATGCATCCAGGTACCTATTCCACCAGTGAATCCCCAGCCTTCTTGGAACTGTGGGTGGGAACTTTGTTGAGCTCATGGCACACAAAACTGTGTGTCATTAGCATATTGATGGCAACAAATTCTGAACTTGTACGTGACATCCCCCAGCAGTTTCACGTACATAGGGATCCCACAAGCATGGGGCCATGGGATAGAACAAAACCATAGTGAGTACTGCCTGTTGGGAATGATGATCCAAGGAAGACTAGCACCATTGCAAAATCATGCCTTCCAAATCCAGCTCAGAAACAAGTAATGAAGGATATCATGGCCAGTGTTATCAACAGCCACTGAAAATTCCAGCAGAACTAAGCAATCGTCCAGACTGGCTAAAATAATTGTATGTTTGTCCAGTGTACTTCTCTGGATTTCATCAGTTGTTGTCACCTCAGCTTTTACTTCTTCAATTCGTTTTGTGAGCTGTTTGTAGCTATTTCTTGGATCTGCACTAGTGCCTCTCAAGTGTTCTCTTTCTTTAGCAAAGCATGGCTTTTTTTAAAAAAAGTGACTCTGACTTGAAGGACAATTTTTCTCCTTTCTGAATTTAATTTTTTTATAAGAGTTATAGTGTTAAAGTGCCATTTCATAGCACTATAACACTTTTTTAAAGTATAAGAAAGAAAGGAAGAAAAGAAACAAGAGACTTTTTTGTTCCGATGAATTTTGGGATTAAAAATAAAACCCCTTAAGAGGTGCCAGGAATTGCTAAAAACTACCCCCAAATTGCCAGGACTTCACAAATCTTGTTGGGATTTCGTTGTCATTCATTCATTCATTCATTCATTCATTCATTCATTCATTTATTTATTTAATGAGAACTACAGCAACATCTACTGTAACTTCCTGACACATTGCCCTGTCTTGAAGAGACCTAAGAGGTTTAATTTCTACCCTTCAGTCAATGAAATAAAATCATCTATTGGAAAGTTCAGGGCTATCTTTCTCCCCAAATCAGCCTGGAACCCAGATTGGAAGAGAATGAATAATGTCTTTGTTCCAGAACTGAGAATCCAGTACTTTCTTCCAATACAGTTCTCCCAAAGGGAAATTATAATATAGACTGGCTATCTATCTATTATCTATCTAATATGCCACATTTCTCCCCAGTATGAGATCCAAGGTGACTAGTTCACAATGTTTGTAAGCCCTAAGCTAGATTTTCTCAGCAAGAGTTACAGAATTGTTTCCTTAACAGCCACTGAAAGTATACCTTCTGTCTAGGAAGCATAGACTACTTCTGATGTCCAGATCTGGCTCACCCTTCATCAACATCAAGCCGACGTAAATTTTAATTAAAAAAGCATTCTCTTGATGATGGATGGTCAGAAAATATACACTAAGAAGTAAAATAACACTCTGATAGTTCAGAATCTGGCTGAGTTTATGGAGTAGTCTTTGAGATAAAAAGCTGTAAATAAAGTCTCTGTTTGATTTGTAAACTGAGCAGATTTAATCTGGAAGTCACTGAGGAGAAATAAATGTGGAACATGATGGATGTCATTTTTATAGTCTCATTTTTCTGACCAGTGTTACACTTTAACAGTTTCCTTGGCATGATATGGACTCTAAAAGACACCTCATGTCTCACAACTACCAAGTGCAATTCTAAGCAAAACAAAGTATCCTTAAAGATAATAAAATAGAGAACAATTAATGTTACTCTTCACATCTTTGAAATAAGAAAACACATTCTCCTGGAAAGGTTAAATGTTTCTTAGCTGTTCACTCACTGCTGTTTCCCCAGATATTTATAACGTGGGGCATATTTCAAAATGTCTAGTGCTTTTTTAATAGTACTAGAAGCATCAGATACAAAACTAAGGCTTGATTTCCTTGAGCTGTCAGTACCAGGAGTTTTTACCATGAATAGCATTTGCCAGAAAAACTGCACAAATGAATAGAAGAAATCATTAATTATAAAAACCTGCAGTTGGGAGTTAGATTAGCCTTTTTTCAACTACCACAGTTTCCAGAATGTATGTGTATGTATATGTGTGTGCATGTATCTTTCATTGTGATCAACGGATCACAATTGAAAATGTACAAAAACAATAATCTTAATTACAGAACATAGCATAAAACTGAGACATCTTCAACTCAAGCACACAAATTTGTAAGAATTATTGACCTAAAATAGCACCCCAGTATCAAGTCACTAATTGCTTCCTCATTCTCATTGGCACTGACAAAAACGGGGGGCAATGCTGATGGAGTGTTGTCTAGCAACAATGATTTAACATGAAATTGGGCTGGCCGGTGTGGGAAGGTGGCTAATAAGGGAATAATGATTTGTGGCTAATGCAAGCAAATTGCACACAACTGCTTCTAATAGGAAGGTGGTGAGACTGAAAGTAAAACAGGGGCACTGAGGAAGAAGGTATTATCGTATTAAACTCTCAGGTTTCCAGAGTTACTTTTAGAAAAAACCAAGTGTGCTTTCCATTCCCACCCCCACAATTCACAGCAGAATGAGCATGCTCAGTAGTTGTAGAATGTTGAATCCAAATTAGAGAAAAAAAATAGAAAAGAGGAAAGGAGTGTGATTGAATTACCTGCCCCAGCTTTTCACAGCTTATATATTCTGGCAGAAAGCATGAAAAATGCTTTTTGAAAGATGCAACTATAATGTAATCTGTTCAGGCAAGCTACAGGACAAACCTTGCTCACCTTCCTAGCTGAGAGATTCTGGGACAACAAGTAACTTTTTCATGCTCAAAGACTCTCATGACACCTTGAAGGCAAAGGTCCTTTCCGCACCTTACCTTTTTTTGGCGCTGGGCTGCGGGGATAGCGCAAGCAGCCTCCAGCGAGAGGCTCTCGCGTCCCTGCTGCTTCAGCTCCGCATGAGCTGCTTGCTCCCGAGCAGGTAGCACAAGAGCCCTGCCTCTTCCTTCCACAGCACAGCCTGGGAGTTTCCCAGGCTGCACTGGGGCAGGAAGCATGACCGCTGTGGCTCCAGAGGCTCCGCACACACATCAGGTGCACATGGGGCCCTGGAGCAATACGTGATTGCACACCATTTTCGGCTGAAAGCCGAAAATGAAAAAGTGTGTGAGCGGTGCCTGCCAGACCCTGGAGCATCGCATGATTGTGAGTGCATCGTGCAGATCGCTCCTCACAATCGCATGACACGTGAGGGGCCCTTTCGCATGGCGCATACCGTGAGAAAAGGGCCTTAGAAATGTATTATAGTATGAGTTTTCATGGACTGTAGTCCACTTGATCAGAAGTTAATTGTCCCCATAAAAATTTTTCTTTCATGTAATTATCACTGTCCATTCCTTTGGCATTTTGTTTCTCTCTGACCTGACTCCTCTTCACCATCTCTTAAACCATGTGTTTTTAGCTTAGTCTACCAATTTAGGTATGTTCTTCACACTACTGAATTGGACTCTGGTCCACAAAAGGTTGTTCCATAATAAATGTGCTAGCAATATGGTAAAGCAGAGGGTCAGATAAGCAAACAGACATAAAAGATGGCAAGTTACAACTTTATTCTGCAAGAAAGAAGGGAGCAGAAGGCTGGTGGGTGCATGGTGTGAATAAATGACATGGAATATAGCATTGGGTGGGAAATTATCTCAGATGACTTGGTACCAAAAGTAACAGAAGAGGAAGGTACAAGAAACAAGATAGCAGCTGAAGTCAATTTGAATGAGGGCTCGCACTCTTAGGCGGGCTAAAAAAGAAAAGAATTACAATCTGAAGAAGAAAAAGCAAATACGATTTTAATTCAGCCTGAATCTGAAGCATGGCAGAAGATGTGAATAATTCATTTTTAGAAAGATTCTTGAACATGCCAGATAACATATTCAGGATAGGTATTAGGGTTCTAATTGCCAACAATTGTACAAGTAAAGATGCTGTGTAATTGCTTGTATGGAGATCCCTAATAAACAAAATGAATAATTGTCAGTTATAAAATCTATGATATAATAGTGGGGTAGTGATGATTCACTACCCCACTATATTTATTATTTTTAATTAATTAATTTATATTCTGTTTTTCTTCTATATAGGATCCAGAGTCTTATACTTTATAAATAATCTTTCAATATTTTGCTATCTATTGCTTTCTTGCAAAGGGAAGACAACTCTCATAGTCCAGAACTCTTCAGGAATTGGAAGAAAACAGTCTCAAAGTTAACAGTATCATTTTTGCACCAACCTGAAAAGAGAATAGTAGCCCACATTCAAAGCCCTTCATTATTAACATTTCCCCAGGAGTTATTAATAATTGTTAGATTACAGCCTTGATCAATTTGATCCTAAATTAGGCTTATGCCAAGAAGATAAACGTGAAAGGCAGCAGTTTGCAAAATTTGCATCTCAACTTACTCAGGATCGTTCCCAGGAACACTGCCTCTTAGTGAGCTCAGAATAACATAAATCCTGCTGCTATCACCATTAAATTTAATTATTAAGATAAAATGAACAAAGCAAGAGTTATGAAATCCTTTTTTTAAAAAGGTTGTCCTTAGCAGCTAATTTCCACTTTTTCAGTGCTGACATAAATATTGCAGTTTTGTCTCATTCTTTATTTGACACAGAAGGCATTTTATGGTAAAAACTACCCAAGAAATGATAGTTTAGCTTAGGCAAAGTTCGTCCAACCTAATTAACACAATGTATCTTCAAGAGGTTCTCCATTTAGTGCTACTGCTTTCACTGAACAGAAATGCCTGTTATTATAAAAATGCAGTTTGGATAGCGAACCAGCCAGGGTAAATAGTTCCATCTTTACACATGCCAGTTAACAATGGATAAAAAAGCATTGTCCTGTCCTTTCAGATATCACTGAGGAATGTGGTGAGTACAAATATTTTCCTCAGGCTCCTGCTATTTATTTTTTTTTAATATTCTCTGGACAAATTCTTGTCCTTTCTTCTCAGTGAAGATATCACAAATGTTCCCTAGACAGACACATGGAGCTACCTACCCACAAGATCTCTCTTTCTCTCCTCCCCTCCCCTCTCCTTTCTCTGGGCTTTATCACAGGAAACAGGTAATCACAATTGCAGTGGGATAATAAAGTCTTTGAGAGCCAGTGTGATGTAATGGTTTGAGCGTAGAACCATGACCAGGGTTCAGTTTCACACTCAGCCATGGAAACCCACTGGGTGACCTTGGGCATGTCACACACTCTCAGCCCCAGAAAACCCTGTAAGAGATTCAGCTTAGGGTTGCCATAGTGTCTTTGGCTAAGACTTATCACACAACATTGAGCCTTTCTGCACTACACTGTTATCGTGCTATTATTCCACTGTTAACATCCTGTGGAATTCTGGGATTTGTAGTTTACTGAGACCAAAGAGCTCTCTGGCTAAGAATTCTAAATGCCCCTCCCTAAACTGCAAACCCAAAGAATCCATAGGATGGTGAAGGTAGAATAATAGCACTAAAACACTGTATTTAAGGTTTTAAAAAAACAGCAACTGTGCACTTCTGTCTCCCATTGGTGCAGGCTGGTTTGAAGTGGCAATTATAGTCTCTCCAGAGCACTTTTCCCCTTCTTTGTTAGACTTTTTTTTTTTTTTTTTAATGTGGATGAAGTTCTCTGAACAACTCTGATGCTTTATGATTCGGGCTTAATAACATCACCATGCTTCATCCCCTGTGACATCCACAGGAATAGGTCTCACAGGTCTCAGGTTTGTCTCTGAAATCTCATGGCCTGACGTTCTCCTGAACTGGAAACTCTTTCTAAGACTGTACTGCTCATTATTGCATTATATCCCACTTTTCCACAAAGAGTGGTTCACTTTTTACAAACATTGCTTGTCAAAATGCATCATTTCTAGCATGAAAGTAGAAATTATTTTCCAAAGCATTCGTAAAATCAAATGAAACAGAGGTAATGCAACAAACACAGTTTAAATTCAGTATTACAATGAAATCCTGGTGGCTACTGAGTAAAACTGACCAGAAAAGCAACACCAATGCTACTGCCAATACTTGTGTTGTTACTATAACCTAAGGCGGAGCTTTCCAAACTTTTTATGTTGGTGACACACTTTTTAGACATGCATCATTTCATGACACAGTAATTCAGTCAGTAATTCTGTAAGTGGAGGCAGCCCCTCTACCTGAGCCTGGCCAACTGTTACCACCCTCACAGGGGTCTTTCTCGGCCTGGAGTGGCTGTGGCGATGGTGGGAGAGGCAGCCCCTCCATCCAAATATGGACCGCCACCACCACCCTCACTGGGGTCTTTCTCAGCCTGGAGCAGCTGCAGCAGCAGGGGGAGAGGTAGTCTCTCCACTTGTTACGTTCATGTGACGTACCTACAAGCTACAGACGATACACTAATGTGTCGTGATACACAGTTTGGAAAGCTCTGTCCCAAGGAGTTGTAGCAGCCTGGTTAAGAGGAGGCAAAGGAGGTCTTCTCACAAGCCTAACCACTACCTAGCTGGATGGCTTAATCTTGCCTACCAAGGATACCAGCAGTGATAGAGGGAGAATTCTGGGGTGGGGAAGTGGAGATAAGTTCTCTCCCCTTGCCCTTACTTGTCCACTGGTGATAGTAGAGGAACAGGTGTCTCTTGAAGGCTCTCCTGGATTCAGACCAGAATTAAGGAAAAACATTCCTCTTGTCTCTTATGCTGAATGCTTATTGTCCTTGGTAGAAGGTGAACTGACTCCTTTACTTTCATTAAAAGACACAGATCATTCAAGGCACTAGTTCCCCTACTCTTCTGTAATGAGATGTTTCCTAAACACTATGGGAATTTTCTTTGTTTTACCCAAAGGCATCCCTGAGGCAATTCATCTTCCTTTCTATCTGATATGCTATCATGTGCTTTCAACTTCAGCTTAGGGTGACCCTATCATATAGTTTTATTTGGCAAGTTTTATTCGGAGGAGGCTTCTACTGCCTTCCTCCAAGGCCCTTTCTACAGAACCTCTCATCCCAGCATGGGAACGGGAGAGAAGCAGGACTGTGATGACACTTCTGCATGCCGTTGTCGCCATCCCGTCCTCCTCCTGTTGCCAGGCAGCATGAATGTGGATTAAATCATTAATGGGTTTTCCCTGTCAATGACCCACAATCTCATGACCATCCCACTCTTACCAGGCCTATGGAAGCACCAGAAGCATGATGGAGGTGCTTCCTGCCCCATCACAGCCTGGGAAACTATCTGGCTGCACTGTGGAAGGAAGAGGCATGTCCATCATGCTTTCTTCAGCAGGAAGCTAGCCAATGCAGAGGAGAGCATTTGCATCTGCACTCTTCTCCCAGCAAAGCTGCTGCTGGAAGACCACTGGGATGATGCCAGAGACAGGCAAGGTGCAGAAATGGCCAAAGACTGAGAGACTGTGACTTGCCAAGGTCATCCAGTGATCTGGGTGTGGGGATTGAATTCTGCTCTCCCAGAGTCCTAGGTCATGTTGGCTTTCTCTGCCTAATTAACACAGTCTTCCTTAGGGCCCTGTGAATTCTCCTTTGCACAGAGAAATTGTTCTCCTGTTACCTTTGCTGTTAATGCCAGAAGCCTCACTAGATGTCCTTACAGTCTTCAGGAGGCATTTTTCATCATTAGTTCTGACAATTGCTTTGATATGTTACTACTCTCTTTTTTGGAATACTCCACTTCCCAATTATTTGGAACTGCCATGTCAAAACACTCATTCCTCATATAGTAAACGAATGCCTTGTGTATTCAAATAAGATATATATGCAAAACAGGGTAAAATGGATGCATCTGAAGCAGAAACTGGGGAGCATCCAATGAAATCCACAGGAGACACTGGAGACAAGTCTTAAGATACTTAAAGATGGCTATTAGTCAAAAAGCCTGACAAATGTTGGCCTATGTATACTCTTAAGGCCTTCTTAGGGGCTATATAAATGATGAAAGCACAAAACATAAATACATGATAGCATGTTACATACAATCTTGATTATATTGCTACACATTTCCTGTATCTTGGAATACTTATTTAGAATCAGAGGACCTTTCCACATGGGAGGAAAAACATGGGGTAACAAGGGGTAGGACGACCTCACCCCGAGGTTGTCTACACCGTGGGGTGCGCTAGGGCGGTTAGAAATGTGGAGTTTCCCCACCTCAAACCGCCCTCACGTGGCCGCAGGTGTGGCGCCGTGTGTTTTATAAAGACCACATTTCATGTGGTCTTTATGAAACATGTGCGCGCTAGCCCGTCGCAGCGCCCCATGGAGAATTGCAGGGGCGCGCAAGTGTGTCCCTGCAGAGCTGCCCGTGGGCGGGCTTCTGGCTGGCGTGCTTCCCCGATTGGCAGAGAGCTGCTGGAAGCCGCCAGCTGCCATTTTGGGCACCGCCGGACACCGTCGCCGTGTAGAGCGGTGAACGCGCGCTGCTCCCCGTGGTGACGGATTGAGGTAAGCTCCATTCCCGCGTGCGCTGCCCCATTTCCCCACGTTTCACACCCCCCCCCCCGTGTGGAAAGGGCCAGAGTTTAAGACATTTCTGGACCAAGAGCTATCAAGCCATTTGCTGGATGAGTGAGAACATGTGAACATAGGCTGAAATGTTGGCTTTTGTTTTTCATATTATGAGCAGAAGGACAGGTAGATTTATCTAGCATAGGAAAAAAGGGAAAGTTTCCCTCTTTCCCATCCTCTCTATTCAAGCTGCTTCTACCCCACTTCTGCATGCTTGCATCTTCCTTTTAAGTTTCAGGCCCAGTTGGTTATTTTGTGCCTATGCATCATTCTCCATGATGAAATTTTGGAGGCAACACAGAGCTCATGCAGGCGAGCTTTTGGCTTCACCCTTGAAGAGGGAGGTTCAGAGAGCCCTTGGTATACAGAAGCTCACTGTTGGTCTTCCTGTCTTCCTACCCTGTGAATTCACATGTAGGACTTGCATTTTACTTCTCTGTGGAATGATGAATTCTTTGTCATAAAGATAAATGATCCAAGATCTCGGAAGGCCTGTTGGTCCTATAGAATGAAAATCACCAAACACAGTATTGTTTATTGGACCAAAATTAATCATTAAAATGCTGGAGGGAAGCTTTCAACTTTTACCAATTTCTTCTTTTTGCTTAGGTGTTTAGCAGAAGGAAGAAAAAAAATATAATTGACATTACGTTACTGCAACGGTCTGCTGCTTTTTCAAGAGAAAGAAGCGTGAAGTTGCAGCAGATGCTGTGTTAATTAGATTACAGATAGTTAGGCATTGCTGATAGGATCCAAGTTACAAAAAAAAAAAGTCCTCCAGAGGCAAAGGAAAAAATGAGAAATATGTGTTACCATTGGGAGCATCACAACCAAGAAGGAGGCATGTTTTGGACATTGGAATTATGCATATTGCACTGAAGGTAGGTAATCTCGCTATTTGTTGTGTCTATATGTGTGCTTGAGACAGAGAGGGGTTGGAAAAGTTCCTTTATTGGAGTACTGCTTCCAGAATCACTTAGCCAACATGGCCAGTTGTACATTCACACTCATATGTGTCTTCAAAAAGGATGGAAATTTTTGATACAGTCAACGAAAACTGACTATTTGGTATAGTTCAACCAAAACTGATTTTGTGCACTATGGCCCAGAGCCAGGATGATGTACTGGTTTGAGTGCTGGACTCGAATTCTGGGCACCAGCATTCAATCCCTGTTTGGCCATGGAAACCTATTGGGTGACCTTGGGCAAGTCGCACTCTCTCAGCCTCAGTCGAAGGCAAAGGAAACTACCTCTGAACAAATCTTGTCAAGAAAGCCCCATGATCCCCTCCCACCCAGGGATCACATAAGTATATATACTCCATTCCACCTCCATGTCTCCAGATCCTCTGAAGATGCCAGCCACAGATGCAGGTGAGCAAATACTACTAGAACATGGCCTCATAGCCTGAGAAACCCACAACAACCCATGGATTCTGGCTGTGAAGGCCTTTGACTTTACATTAAACCCCATGAAGTTTCACCTTAGGGTCATCATAAGTGAGAAATGACTTGAAGGTACACAACCACAACCACATAAACATGGCAATAAATGATGGAAAATATCATTGGTACCCCTTAACCCCTGCAAAAATTCAGTTGTCCATGATCTAATACCTTTTCTCTAAAGTATACCTAAACCCATTCTCTAAAGTGTAAACCCACAAAGCTCTGTTTCATGGTGCTTTGCTAATAACAAGATGGCATTTTTTTTTAAACAGCCAGTATGCAAAAGAATAGATAATCAAGTACTATGAGGGGTATGCAATCATTGTTAAAACAGAACTTGTCACCTTATCACCATACCCACAGGTTTTACATTTCTGTTATTACACACACCCCACACCCATTCATTCAAATAAACATCTGTCCATAGGCACTTTACACCACGCATATGACAAAACAGACCCAGTCTATGAAAGCTCATGCTACAGACTTCTCACTGTCAATCTCAAAGGTGCTACAAGATCTCTTTGCATATTGATCCAGACTAATACGGTATGTCTTTGAATGCCAGTATACCTCAGTTACAAAATGGATGTGTTCCTGGCATTATTCTTTAACAAAAAAATTGGTACTAGACATAGAAAAATGTATAAAGAATAGGAATGAGTTCCTACACCACAAAAAAGAGTAGTTCAATGTGTTCAACGTTTTCTTTAAAACTAGTAATATACACATGTGAAATGAAACAACCAGGTTAGGTAAGCCTTGCATTTTGAACCTCCTAGAGATGATTTGAAATCTTCTCCAAAATGTATACAGGGAGATTCCTTTTCTTTCTTCCACTAGCTCCTGCTTATTTTAATGGCCAAACTTGTGGATCTATGCATCTTTCACATGCTGCAGGCAGCTGCTGTTTACTTCACCTATTGTAGACAGGCACAGATAGCTACAGTAGGATCAGCTAGAATAGAATCCTGCTTTGTCTTTGCTCAAGCTTTGTTGCATTGCTTACTGCAGACACACTGCTGCAACACAACATCAAAAGTCGGTCCTCTGACAGCTGTTCTCCGCCATCCTCAAAATGCCAATGCCAATGGAAAAAAGGGATTTGTAGAAAGGAACTTTGACAGAAGCTTTGTTAGCTGATATGTGATTGTAGTGCTACTTTGGAGGTTATGTCAGGGGATGAAAACAAGAGAAGGGAAAGAAGGCAATCCCACCATAACTTTTTACTCCTCTGACTGCTTAAACCCACACAGAATGGGACAGAATGAAACTTGTTCTCAGCATGTTATTTTGTGGCAATGAGAGCACCATTATTTTCCACAGAAAGCCCGGTCACTCAACCTGCATCAAGTTTACAAAATCAAGATTTTGAAAGTTGTCTAGAATATTATGCAGAGAATTTAGTAAGAGCATTTAAAATCCCTTCCAATTTAATTTTAAATCCTTCCATACAATTGCACCTTACTTTCTCAAACCAATTACTCTGGATTATTTTAAAACAATCAAATTTCCTGTGGACTAGATTCTTTTGATAGTCTAAGCTGCATTCCTTCTCTACCCTCCTACAGGCAGCTTAGATGTACACACATCCCTCTTGCCCCCTCCCACATCACTTTGGAAACAGCTTCAAGGACAGACATTTTAAAATGATGACTACCTGTACACTATTCTACTTGCATTCTTCACAGTGTTGAAAATTCAGTTGTGGAAATCTAGGTCTTTGATGCCTGCCTTCCAGAATACAATATAGAAAGTTTTTGCTTCAGGGTGTTTATTCCATCACTGAACACTTTATCAGTGGGGAAATATTCCAGGTACTGCATCTCTTTTAGGAGTTCAGTCTGTTCTCATTGTACGTAATGATCCCCAGTTGCTGAAAGGGCACACTGCGCCAGCTTCTCAGTCACGTGCCATCTATGTTAATGAGAAATACCCCTTTTCAGATGTGCATGGGTGTGTGGTATTGGGCATGGCACTAAGTGGAGGGATGCTTGAATCCTGTATGTGGAAATGGAAGACCCATCTTTATCGCATGGCCTTGGGTAAAACGTTCTGGCTCAGCTTTGTTGCAACAGGAGAATAGCAGTAACTTGCTTCATAAAGGCAGGCATGCTTGAGAACACTGAGATGCATTCTGGATATGGAAAGTGAACTGAAATGGCAATAACCATGATTTCATGTGATTGGGTCTTTGCTCTTCATTTGTCTTTCCTACTTCTCTGTACCCTCACTTTGTTCTTCCTGTCACCTTATATTGTAGTTCGTTAATGACCTTATATGTGGGCTGTCCAAATAAAGTAGAAAGACAAACACACAATTTCTTTAAATTTGTTCTGTGGAGAAATGCATTTCAGGTCTGCATAGGGTTCTTAATGCTTTTCAGAATTTGAGTTTGAAATATTTGGTACAGGGAATAACGTGGGCTTAAAATGCATTTTTGCGATCTAAGGTTAAAGCAGATAACAGTGTCCTGAATCTCACTGTTAGTCTAACTAGAATATATCCACTGAATTCATTTTTGATTATTGAGTCAACATGTGGGTAAATCTCACTAATTCAAAGGGCCTCCTCTAGTTGGGACTAACAAAAATATTTAGGCCCTGACTAGGTTTAGCTTTTTAGTGTGATGTTAATTATAAGCGAAGAACTTACACATCCAACATTTCATTTGTTGTTGTGTTAAAGATATGGTCCTCAATCTAGTCTTGAGTCCCATTAGTGGGAGAAAGGCAGGATATAAATGAATAAAATAGCAGCAGCAGCAGTGACAACAACAACGTGATGCCTTTATTTATTTCAGCAACACAAGATAGTTTTCATTAAACCTACTTTCTGAGAGAAAGTTTTACTGAATTCTGTTGGACTGTTTCTGAGTAAACGTGCACAGGATTGGACTGCCTACCTCATTCTGTAGTTTTGCATATAAGTTCATTTGGATTCCTGCCACCATAATCTCATAAAGAATGTTTATGGATTAGCATCTTTATAGTTATCTGTATTCTGTTACATTTATTTTTAGAAAAATGAAAAATAGGAACAGCAACAGTAAAGCACAGTCAGATCCTTTGTGTCTTGGTCAGCAGCTTAGCCCTGTGGCAAAGGAAGAAAAGAAGAGAGAGAGAGAAAGAAAGAAAGAAAGAAAGAAAGAAAGAAAGAAAGAAAGAAAGAAAGACAGACTTGAGATAAAAACAAGCCTATTTTTTTTTACTCAAGTTTAATCTCCTTTGGAAAAAAATTAAGCAGATCTCCCACTCCCAATTCAAGAAATCAGCATCAACAACATCGTCTTCTAGCTTTGCATTTGGAAATGACCCAGGGAAGTTTAAGGGGGAAAGTGGTACACATCAAAGCTTTGGCAAGACACCAAACAAATTGAAGAGAAGCTTTGTGATGATGAAACTGGTAGGAAGAGATTAAGGACCAGAAAATTACAACTAAGACTTCATTAGTACTTAGCAAGATTCTGCTTGTGGAAGAAGAAGGAGCAAGTAACTGGAGATAGTTCTCAAGACAGTTATTTTTACTGACACAACATGACTCTTATGTAAAACCTCTGAGAGGAATTCATTTTAATACACATTAGAGCACTGAAGCACAGAAGGAAGTCTTCAGCACTAACTAGAAGTGGCTCAAGAAACAATGACTTTTCCCTTTTATTCACACTGAATTTGTGTTGCAAAATTAATTACAGAGCACTGATCATATACTATTTGGAGAAATATTCCTCCAAATGAACAATCCAAAAGTGAAAAGTACTGTCACCAGATGCATATAATATTTGTGTCACGATAATGAAATTAATTTACATTATCAACAGATCTTTAACCAACAACATGGAGATAACATGCATTTTGCACTTATTGTGCTAACGCTGATGGCACTGAATATTTGGATGAGGTTAAGTGAAACAAAAAGGGGAAAAATAACTTGTAGAAAATGGGTTCCCGATCTGCAAAAGCCTTTTTGTGTTCCAGGATATTCATACTTGATCTGGCTGAAAGAGACTACAAAAATGTAGACACAGAACTATATTGATAAATTCAAAGGATTTTTTTTTTAAACAACAACAAGAACAACAATAAACCTGCTAGTTTAAGACCAGAGTTAAGGCTGTCTTGGGCCAGAATGAGACAGAGACTCACGAAAGGATTCCTTTAACAAATCAGTATGACTCAGACGCTCCATAAAGCAAAACAATAGAGCATCTTTGCTGGTCCCATGCACCCCCTTGAGAACTGAGCCTGAAAGGCCATGTGAAAGTGTGGGGTGTCAGAAGGATAAGTTGTAAGCAAGCACAATTTATGACAATGTACAATATCTTCATGAATCGTGGGACACACATATTAAGACTGACCTGCAGGCTTTGTGGTGATTCCCCTCTAGGGTCCCCTCCATTTGAGATTAACAACAAGGTTTAAGCCCTGACGTATAAGTATGCATGTTTGTTTGTTCGTTTGTATGTGTGTGTGTTCTAGGTATATATTTGCAGTGTGATGTTAATTATATGCTAAGGACATACAAACTGACTATCCCATTTGTTCAAGCCTGGTTTCAAAATGGTGGATTTTGAAAGGGATACAATTTCTTTTCTTTTCTTTTCTTTTCATTTAATGAAATTCCTCATTGCAGTGTTTGGAGAAAGGGCACAGAAACTCATACACAAATATAAAATCATTAAATGGGCTTATGTGTATCTTCTTTTCATAAAGTCTTAGTTCTCCATAGATTTGTACAAGATTCCAGTATACAAATCCATAGATTTGTACAAGATTCCAGTATTTTCATTTTGTTCTATCTATCAACAATTTGCTTTTCAGGTAGAAAAACTCCCCAGCCTTCTAAATTACCTTACTCATACTACCATATTTCTCTGCTACCACTTCCTGACTGTCAAGATGCTGTCAGGAAAACAACATAGGTTAGGGATGTAAATTTTCACTTGCTTAATTCTTGCATATAAGAATGAATAAAGCTTTGTTCCCGTCAGGTGAGATTACAAGAGATTTTGTGCATTTTTTTTAAAAAAAATATTTAATGAATAAAAAGTAACACAAAACACACACTATGCAAAAAGAAAACACATGAGAAAAATAAAGCATATATGTATAAGAAAAAAAGTAAAAGTCCACAACACACAATAATATATAATAGTAATACTAACAAAAAAGAAAATCACAAATATCAATCTAAGCTAAAGAACAGATAACTATACATAACTAAAAATTGGTTCTTACCCGTGCTGCAGACAGCGAGTAGTAATAGTAAAGGAACACTAATCCATTAAAACACAAATTATCAGTACATCTAATATTTGTATATAATCTAAGCTTATATTTACCATATTTCCCCCTCAAACTTAGTTACTACTTTATTAATAATCAAGATTAATAATTCTTAAGTATCATAGTAAAATATTTTTAATTATAATATTCATAGTAAAATCATTCTATCTCTTAGTTAATTAATTCTTATTTTCTTAAAATAATCTTACTTACACATAATAAATATGAAAAAGAGGAAAGAAAATGTAAGCATGACAACAAATTAGTCCTCTATGTTCACATGATAACAGAACAAATGAATATCCAAAAAGAAAATACTCCACTCTTGGAGTCTTCCTTGTCTTCAGTTTTTGAATAGCATGTTCAGTCTCCACAGTGGTGATATTATGGTTAATGTGGTCCGTTTCTTCTTCTGTCAGTTTAGTTAAATTTTGCCTCTACAAATATTCTTTGATTTTAATAACATCGGTGTCTTTTCTTGAATATAATTTAGAGAAGTATTCATAAAAAATCCTTTGTAGATCCTTTTCTTTAGTAAATTCTTTATCACCTTCTTTCAATTGCATAATCATTTTCTTTTGTCTTTCATTTCTTAATCTATTGGCCAAACATTTACCTGGCTTATTTTCATCCTCAAAATTTTTCTGCTTCAGAAATTTCAACTTCTTTTCTATTTCTTCCACCATCAACATCAACAATTGATTTTTCAATAATCCTATTTTTTCTGAATATGCTTACTTCCCACAGATTTCTTTAATTCCTCTTCTTTAATTCTAATCGCATCTAAGATTTTCAGTGTTTCCTTCATTCGTTTTCTTTTGAGTTCTCTGTTTACTTGAATAACATGTCCTCTCATGTAAGCTTTTCTTGCATGCCAAACAGTTCTAACACTTGTTTCTCTACTTAATTTTCTCTCAAAGAATTCTTTAATCTCCTCCACTTTTAACACAAGAGTTTTTGTGCATTTTTAAATGATGTCTGCATTTTGGGCCTTTTTTTAAAAAAAAAATGATATTTGGGCAAAAAGTGTGGGTGCATGCAGTCCTTTATGATTTTTCATATAAGTCAAGTTTTCTTGCAAAAAAAATCATTTTTTGGTACAAACAAGTGTTTTTAGAAATCTCAGAACTGTTGGTAATTTGCTTAGTAGGCTGTATTTAAAGCATTAGGAAATGTTTTCTTGTTGGAGTTGAGACAATCTGTGAACATTCTTTATACTTCTATACTGGATATGTTTAATTTCTGTGATTAGAGGATCCCAGTAATTAAAAGGAATGGGCCGCTTAATACTAATTGTACAAAAACTGAATCTCAAATTTAGCCCATTAAGGGCACATCCAGGCTGATTAAAAAGACCAGAAAATCCTAGATTTTGTTCCTGTTCTTTCCAGTTTTATTTTAGAGATCTGTACATGTTTCGGTTACCCCAGAATATTTTCTGTCAGCTCCTGGTACAATCAGAAAGTTTTTATATCAGCTCCTTAGGTCTCTTTATTTTAACACAGTGTAAAATCAGAAAGATCGGGCATCAAATCTAGGACTTTTCAATAAGTCTGTTGATCCCTCAGCTTGATTATTCACAAAACTCAGCCAATCATACCCAGCTTTCCCATTTCCAGTATAATTATCATGCCATTTCAAATACCAGAAACAGAACCTGGCAAGACAACATGTGCAGTTTTTTCACCACCAATTGCTGCCAAGGGCTATAGACCCTGAACAGTTTTTGAGCGGCTTCTCAGTTCACCGAATCAATGAAGGATTAGCTTCCTTGACAAGCCTGAATAAAATACACCAATATTTGAAAGAAGTAAACATTATTACCTGTTCAAAAGTTAAAGGATAAAATTGTCCGTTTTCATCACTTCTTACCTTTTTGTCCTTGATACTATAGCAGAGTGCTTCAATCCAGTGTCAAGATATGTACTAGATACACAGATGTCATTTCTGTAAGCAATACAACATTGAGACTTACAGTGGCTACCCAACTTTTCATCAGCTGCCTAGATCCATGCAACTTTATTGTTCCTGGTAATATGAAATGAGTCTTTGGATACCACAGGATGGAATCACTACTTGCTTTGCCCATCATATGCACACCTAGCGATAATAGTAATGTTTTTTTAAAAAGAAGAAGAAGAAGAAGAGGAGGAGGAGGAGGAGGAGGAGGTTAAGAGGTGATATGATAACTATGTTTAAATATTTGATGGGATGTCATATGGAGGATGGAACAAAGCTGTTTTCTGCTGCTCCAGAGATGAGGACATGAAGCAATGGTTTCAAACTTCAGGAAAAGTGATTCCAACTAAACATTAGGAAGAACTTCCTGATGGTAAGAGCAGTTCAACAGTGGAATGTGCTGCCCCAGAGTTGAGGTTGAGTCTTCTTCTTTGGAGGTTTTTAAACAGAGGTTGGATGGCCATCCGTCAGGAATGCTATGATAGTATATTCCTGTATAGTAGGGAAACCAGACTAATAAGGGGTTGGACTCAGTGGCCTTTTTGGTCTCTTCCAACTCTATGATTCTGTGATTCTAAGATATATTTCTCTCTGAACTCCAAACTTCTGAAAGGAAGGAAATACACATATTAAGTTAAACTGTTTTGGAATCCTCATCATTAAAGTATTGCACTCCAAAACCTGTGCCATGAAAATAAGTTATGATCTTTAATTTGATACAGCAGAGTTGGCTAGTTACCTCTCAAAGCTACTCTGTCTGAAAAAGCACAGCTGAAAATTTGCAAATTGACATTCTTTAATTTATTTGCCTCCAACTATCTCCTTGGTAACATTTGTTGCATTCATAATGTATTCTGGCATTAGGGCAAGGCACAGAAAAAGCCCTGAGTCTGGTTTTGTTCTGCATATTCAATTGTTGAATGTTTTATGTTTTAAAAAAAGAAAACACCACTGATACCAATTTAATGCCTTTGTTGACATCCACTGGATCCCTTCACAACACACAAAAGTGACATACAGGCTTTCAAAGGAAATCCTTTTCTTTTGAAACCATATGTATTATCAGATATGGATGAGGTTAAGCCTTCTGCATTCCCTCCATTTTTCTACAAGTGGTGACACTGTGCACGCAGGAAATGACTATAGACGTATCAAGTATAGACAACAACTGGGATCATATACTAACTGTGCATTCTTTTTAAAAAATGCATTTTATATGAATTTTTGAATTGATGGATTGATTTTAAACATTTCTTTATCACCTTTCAGCTAAGGTCCAATGATGGCTTATAAACATAAGCTACATAAAATAGAACAACAAAGAAAACACACTGGAACTTGGAATAACAAAACTATTCTTGCCCAATGCTGACTGGTTAAGAATATTGGTGTCAGGTATTTGAGAGAAAGGAATTCTAATTTCATGACTCTTAAGAAGATTCTCACTCTGTTTGCTATCTACCTTACCTCAGATAGCAGTGGCATCTGGAGGCAAATCTCTGAAGATGACCTCGATGTATGGGCAGCTTCATATGGGGACAGGTGTTCATTTAGGCATTTCAATTGTACACCATTTAGCTTTTTTGAAATGGGTACATGTTTTAAAATATGTATTTTATTTTCACTACTCTGAGATCCACCTTTGACTTTAAAAAGTTATGGTTTGTACTCCCTTAAAATAAATAAATCAATAAATAAGCAAGCAAGCAAACAAACAAGCAAGCATGTAAGGGCTGTGAAAAGTCCTTGCTGTCCATTATTGGGTTTCAGCTGAAGAGACATGAACATAATCTAGGAACCAAGTAAAAATCCAATGACTGAATTAAAGAGAAATGTTATTTGTAGGCTGGAAATGTCTTATTAGTTTCAGCTGTATGCCATTCCCCAAACTTCCTAGAATTACCTTGGTGTATTGTGATTTGAAGTGAAGGAGAGTTCTAGCCTTAGGCACAAGATAAATAATGGCCTATTATCTGGTACAGACTGCATCAGGAAATGCCTACTTTCACTGGTTTGCTCCACAGCTGAAGGAGGAGAAGACAGTACAGGCTCACATCAACTTGGCCAGTGAAAAGCTAATATTCAAGAGCTTCATCTAGCACTTGGTCTTTAGTGTTATTTTAAACATATATGAAAACATAATGAAAAGGATGCTGCCAATCCTATAATAGACTTTATAGTCTAGGTCTGAAAGAAGAAAATAAAAGAAGAGGTGAGAGTGGGGTGTGAGACAATAGAAATCATCATGTAGAGAAGCCTGTTGTCATGTGGTATTGCTATGCAACAATTATTTTGCCAGAATTCTGTGTTTGATTAATGATATCATGCATATGCCTTAAAACCAACACAGCAAAGCAGGATTGCAAAACATGAGAGGACTACATATTTATTTCACAAGTTAGTAAATGTATTCATGCATAAGAAAACCATAAACTAGGATAGCTATTGTGGTTATTACTAGTAACCCTTACAGCAATCCTAAAGTGAACGTGTCATGGGATTTTCCTTTCAAGATTTGCCTTTGCTTCCTCTGAGACTGAAAGGGCGTGACTTACTCAAGGTCACCCAGTAGGTTTCCATGGCTGAGCAGGGATTTGAACTCTGGTTTCCAGAGTCATAATCCAGTGCGCAAACCACAACACCACACTGGCTGTCAAGAACAGCTGTACTCTCACTAATTTTTGCAAGTATCTAGCACAATTAGCATTCTGTAGATATTGAGCTTCCTAATCCTAAAAAACCAGATTGCAAAGGAGACCAGCGAAGAAAGCCTCCTGCCCAAAAACGCTAAGAGGACATGCTTGCGATCCATGAAGCCAAAGGATCTGAAAGATGTTGGGAATTTTCACATTAAGGAACTTCACATTTAATTTTGGTACCCATTTCTATTGAGATATAGATTGTTCATACTAGGCTGGTTTTAGAAAATTAGAATAGAGTTTGGAAAAGTTACTATTTCAGACTATCAGGAAGAAATGTAGAATACTACACTTGGGCAGAAAAATGAAATGCACAGATATAATATGAGTGATACCTGGCTTGCAACACAGTACATGTGAAAGGGATCTAGAAGCTTTAGTAGACCACAAGCTGAACATGAGTCAGCAGTGTGATGTGGAGCTAACAAAACCAAAGTGATTCTAGGCTGCATGATTGGAGTATAGCAACTAGACTGAGGGGAAGTAATAGTACCACTCTATTCTGCTTTGGTCAGACCTCACCAGGAATATTGTGTCCTATTCTAGGCACCACCATTCAAGAAGGATATTGGCAAGCTGGAATGCCTTCAAAGAAGGGCTACCAAAATGGTAAAGGGCCTGGAAACCTTGGCCTATGAGGAATAGCTTAAGGAACTAGATATGTTTAGCCTAGATAAAAGAAGCTGAAGAGCTATGTTTTCCGAAATCTTTGGAACGTTGGACTAGTTTTAATGTTACTTAGATATTGTATTTTTTTGGCATTATGGTAATGTTTATTGGCATCATAGTAATGTTATGTTGTACTGGCTGTAATTCCATATACCCTGGATCCTTTTAGTTGTATATCTTCATTTTATTATATATTTATTTTGGGTAAGTGTTGTATTTTAAATTTGTAAAGTGCCATGTTCATGGATGGCACTATGTAAATAAAAGATAATAATAGTAGTAATGATGATGATGATGATGATGATGATGTCATATGGAAGATGGAGCAAGCTTGTTTTCTGCTGCTCCAGACACTAGAATGTAGAACAATGGCTTCAAACTTCAGAAAAAGAGTTTCCACCACAACATTAGGAAAGGCATCTTGACAGTAAGAGCAATTCAACAGTGCTGCCTGTGAATGTGGTGACTGTTTCCTTCTTTGGAGGCTTTTAAACAGAGTTTGGATGGCCATCTGTCGTGAGTGCTTTGATTGTGTATTCCTACACAGCAGGGTGTTGAACTCGATGGGCTGGGTGGTCTTTTCCAGTTCTATGATTCTCTAACCATTGGCCATGCTGCCTGGGAGATGCTGGGAGCTGTAGTCTACAACAGTAACTTTTCCACATTTTGATATAAGAGGATAAGTTAGGAGTGACAGCCTCTTTTCACAGTGACACACGTAGCCAATAAGGAGGTATGTTTGGAGTTAGTAGAGGTGCTCTACATGTTGAAAGCATGAAGGAGAGGAATTACAGGACTGAGGAAGCTAGTCCCATCTCCCACTGTCAACACATCACTTAGTCCTGCCCCCTCATGTTTTCAGAACTTGTTAGCTATGGCTCTATGTGCATACCAATACACATGAGTAGAACTCCATCATGGGAGGAAGGATCACAGACGGATCAGACTCCACCTTTGTGCTGAACAGCTTTAGATCAGGACACATGAGAAGTGTGGGAATATGGCCATGCAGACCCATCAGCAGAGATGTTGAATGCTCACCAATGTTTCTACTCACATGTTCTTTCCAGATATTGTGGGGGGTGTATGATAGTAGACAAGAAGGAGAGAAGTGACTTCCCCAAAGACCACAAACTGAATGCAAAGCAGTGGTTTCGCCTATACGTAAATTTTCTATGTAGATACAAACCTTTCCTCTTCAATTAATTGTCCCCCCGCAACATTCATTACCTCTGATCATCCTCATAATTGAAAACAAATCCCCATTTAACGCATCTATGTTAATGAAAGCAGTGCATGTGAGAGAAAAATGACTTGTCCAGTCCAAGGTGTGGTTTGAATTCCAGACATTAAATCACTCCCTTGCCCTGACTTGTTGCAACAGATCATCAATTTTGCAGAATGCAGCGAGACAAATGACTTGCCATTTCTGACAATGCCATGGTATTACTTCTTTCCTCACCCTCAGACTCTCTATGCTTGCAGAAACAAAACAAAATAAAACAAAATGCAATTTGGGCACCTTCTGAAAGCAATGCTTTACACACCTATTATTCTTCACTAAGTGTATAGTTAAATTTGTGTAATCCATTGTTAAATGTGCAGCAATGCTTAGAAGTGAAGAGGCAAGAAAGCCTCAGAAAGGCCAGTAATAATACAATTAGAGAGTTTGAGAAACCCAAAGTGTTCTCTCTATGTGATGTACACTGTCTACCTACGTGATGTACGTACATGCAGTATACTGTCTAAGTGACGTATACTGACAATCATAGAGATGTTTTTCTGCCTCTTCTCTATCTGCCAGTTCTTCTCTCAGTTCTTCTCTAAAATGTAAGCAGATTAGTTTAGCACATTTTCCTTTCTCACAATAGTTCTCCTATAATAAAACCTTTATTTCTCTAAGCCACTGGTGTCTTGCTTCTTTAATCAGTGTTTCTAACCACTGCTTGTTCTCTCCATTAGGTTATGGGTCCAAGCCATTCAACTGCTTATCCAAAACCATTCATTTTTTTCTTCCAAAGATCCCCCCAACAAAAGCCCCCCCTCATTTATCTCAGATCACTCAGTCATTGATCACTCAGTCATCTCAGTCATCTCAGATTACTCAGTCATCTCCATCAGTCTTTGGCATTTGTGAACTAGACTGCAAAGAAGAATGTGAGAGCAAAACCATAGCATCATAGAGTTGGAAAAGAACACAAGGGCCATTGAGTCCTATGCAGGAATACACAATCAAAGCAACCCCAACAGGTGACTATCCGGCTTTTGTTTAAAAATCTCCAGAGAGGGAGACTCCACCGCACTCTGAGGAAGTGTATTCCACTGTCAGACTGCTCTTACTGTCAGGAAGTTCTTCTTAATGTTTAGGTGGAATCTCTTTTCCTGAAGTTTGAAGCCATTGCTCCATGTCCTAGTCTTTGGTGCAGCAGAAAACAAGCTTGCCTCATCTTCCATATGATATCCTTTCAAGTACTTAAACAAGGCTATCATATCACATCTTAACCTTCCCTTCTCCAATCGAAACACACCCAGCTCCCTAAGCTACTTGTCACAGGACGTGGTTCCCAGGTCTTTTACAATTTTGGTCACCTTCCTCTGGACACTTTCCTATCCTACCCATTGAGAAGTGTTAGATATTCTCGTGGATGTGCCAAACTTGCCTCTTCATCTGCACCACTTAATCATTCTGCCCAAGAGTTCTGGCTCAGACAAACAGCAGGATGCCATGATATGTGAGGGCAGTTGCTGATTGGATAGCAGCTCCAATTACCCAAGTAGCTTCTGCCTGCAAGAATGTCCCTATCATGCAGTTCTAGCTGGTTAATACCACCTAAACTGTCAAGGCTCTATCATATGGAAACATGGAATTTGTAATCTGGTAGGGTGCTTAGAATTCTGTAGCATACTCCTCTGAATGACAGTATTAGGGTTGTTTGACAGAGAATGTGAAGCATCCCATGAAATTACAAATATCAAGATTCCATAGAAATAGTATTAAAGTATTATAATTATGTAGTATGTACATCCTTTATTCCCTTTACTCATGAAAAATAAAGCAAATACCTATTCACATATTTGGGGAAGAATGAAGTGTATGAACCCACAAACTGCATTTCTGAATTTCTGTGGCATGCTGTCAATGTCTGGAGCTTCAGAACCTCTTAGTTTGACCCCAAGACTCTGCCTGACTCTATCACAGTAGAATCTGGAAAGACATTTTTAAAAAGAATGACTATAATAACATGCTGCTGTCATCCATAATTCAGCAGTACTAGGATGATGTTCTAGGACCAAGAATATCATCCTTCCACTACCAGGTTATGGAGAGCTGTGACATATCATCATAGTGATTCTTCTTCAAAAATTTTTCCAGACTGAGTCAAGTAGACTCTGGAAGATATATACCCTTCAAACATTGGTAGGCTTTTCATTTGTTTGTCCCTGTGCTTGATCTGAAAACACAACATGCTGTGCACGCAGAATAAACACTAACTGCTGCTGGACATACAAAAATGCCCAATGCAGTGTCAGACCACTGGGTCATCTGGAGTCTAACCTAGTCATGTCTGCAACCAATGGCTCTGTAACATATCAAGTAGAGGTCTTATTTAGCTGTGCCATCTGAGATCCTTTGAACTGGACATAACAGTGATTAAGTCCAGGATTTTGGCTTACATAGGAGAGAATGTGCTCTGCTGCTGTAAACTGAGCTCTTCTGCTGAGCTGAGGTAGCCTCTTACCATATGGATTAACTTATTGCCAAATCCTCTTTACAATGAAAACAGTACATTTACGTGGCTGACGTATATGATTTAAGGCATTGATAGGCAAATTCCTTGTGGCCAGCAAAGATGTCTTTGGATTTCCCAGACCATCCTTTTCATGGTCTCCCCCCCCCCAAAAAAAAAATTATTGGAAGCTTCAGGGCGCAGCAATTCACCATTTCTGTAGGTTGCAAGGCACATTTTCACTGTTTAACTTAAAAAAACAAACAAACCCTCAAGTGGCTTTCTAATCACTTTGATTTTTTGTTATCTTTTGGTATTCTGGAGAGTCCCAGTGAGGTCCCAAGACCAACCTCAGTTGCCCACCCTGTTCTAAGATGAACTTCTCTGAATGTAGACAGACCTTGGGTGGAGAGCACAAACTGAAAAGGTGGACATAAGACTGTACTTTCAAACATTTGGACTGTTTTTGAGCCAGTCCCAGATACCTTCTTGTATGACCACAGAGCCAGAATTAGGAGACAATAAGTTCACGACCTTTAATAAAGCTTAATTATTACACTCAACCTTTAAGAGGGGCTGTCAATCCAATTTCGGATCATTTGCTACTCTGCTTTATCCTGCGACCCAAGATGATTGCAGTAGAAATTTTCCTCTGATGCTAATGTGTTCTAATTTTAGTTCCACTAAGATGTTTCTGCAGTTTTTCATAATGTTTTGGTAAATGAAGCGTTTTCCCCTTGTAGACATACTGGAAAACTATTAGCTGCTCTGCATAAGGGTTTGCTCTGCCGAGGAAGAAAAACTGGAAGTCTTCCAAACTACTTTCAGAAGTGACACTAAAAATGCCTTTTTTGGTTTGGTAAGTATTTTCTCCCATTTTTAAAAATGGCTAATAGAATACTGAACATAGAAAATCTCCTTTAGTTAAGATTAAACAACCATCCTTATAAACATTTCAATTATGTTTTCTAGACCCTCTGCAAGTGGATGAAATTGCACCATGTTCTGGCAAGTGGTGTCTCTAAACCAACCAGGGTGATCTCTGAGCCTTCTGCTGTATTTTAGCACCAATGCTGAGGAATCAACAGTCAGTTCTAATAGCAAAAGTCACTGTTTTGAGAGGGAGACTCCGAAAGCAGGAACACCCATCCTACATTTGTTCAGTGATGCCATAACTGACAGAACTGATCATCTGTTTAGTGGGGACACAGGAGAACTATGGGATGTAACAGTGGGCGAGCACACTTCTGTTTCATATGGAATAGGCCTGTGGTATTAAAACTTGCAGGATTGCTCATCCATTGCTTCTCCCCCAGTGAAAAATTGAAGACATGTTTATTCTAAGGGACAAAATTAGAACAGACACAGCCTGATGCAGTCATCCTAACTTACTGCCTCCTCTATGTAGGCTGGTGCTACAGGATGTGTAGTTGTGACCAAACATGAAAGCAAATTCATAGAAAAAAAATGCCCTGTTCATTTGTATAGATCCAATGTTATGGAGTCATCTTCTCCCTCAGCAGCTACCTTTGCTAATAAAATGAACTTCTTATCTTCACACCAGATACCAAATTGAAGAAAACAACCTTAATGTCTTCTGTCACCAATGAAGAGCAAATATTCAGGAGCTCATGAAAAACTGTTGTGTGATAGGGTTCGTTTATTTATTTGTCTAAATTCCTGATTAATCTATGTTCAGTTTATTTGAATATTTATCTGCCTGTCCGTATAATCAATCTCTCTCTCTCTCTCTCTATATATATAAGACTTGTAATATATTTACTTATTCTAATAAATTTACAGTAGGCCCTCCACTTTCGTGGGTTCAGCACCTGCAGATCTAATTATTTGAAGGTTATTATTTTATTTTTTTAAAAATCTTATTCTATTTACCCCTGCTGCATCCCCCAGAAAAGTACCCTCTCTAGGAATCTCTAGGTCCTCCAGTGCAATTCTGTGTTCTATGCAATTCACAGTCATGTTGGAAGTTGTTACCCTGATTTCTGGGGTCCCTTGGGGGACACTTCAATGTGCTCCATGTGATAGGGAATGGAAACTAGCCAGAGCACAAGCAACAGCAATGCAAGAGGCAGGGTAACTTAGGAGGGTCTTTTTACCCAGTTATTATGGGGTCAGGCCAAGCCAAAAACCAAATGAAGATGTCCAATAAAATGATTTTATTGAATGAAAGTCTCACGCAGCAACGCACTCACTCACACACTCACCTATTAAGAAGTAAAAGAGAGGAAACTGGATAGGGGGAATGTTGTAGGCGTTGTAGCTGGGGTCATACTACACCTTTTCCTGAAGTCCTTGGTCTGGGAAAGACAATGAAGAAGTAGAGCTCAGCAGGGAGAGGGCTGAGGGGATTACTCAACAGATGGAGAAACGGTCTGCTGGGATGACCAGGAGTGATCCAAAGAACCGCTTAAAAACCGGGACTATTTGTAGGGGAAAAGTACCTGGAGGACTAATCCTTTCCCAGAGAGAACAATGAGTGTTGCAATGAGAAAGAAGCTCCACAATGGTAACTTCCTTTGCGTGATGAGTTTACAAGGTATTGCCAAAGTTTCAGGATCTTCGGCTGCATTTCGTTGTGGTGTGACTTCATGTAAATGGTCCTCACCTGATAGGATATTTGCTCAACTTGGGGCAAACATGCTAATCCACTCAAGTCGGCTTCTCAGGGGCTGCAGACACTTTGTTTATTGTGGGTTTGCTTAGCTTGAGGTTTCCTGGGGCTACGTGATGGGGGATTTTACTGGCCTGACCTGGTTTTCTATCATTCGACCGTGGCTGCCTACATGCTCATCCAGGCAACCTCTCAGGCACATGGAATCATATTTAATATCAAAATTGTAGATCCTGGGATAGGGTTTTTCCAGTGGAGTAACAAAGTCTAAGAGATTTCTAAAGAGAATACTTCTCTAGGCATTCTAGGCCCTCCATTGTGACTTTATGGCCCACTTCCACTGCTCTACTTCTGCTGGAGGACCTAGAGATTCCTAAAGAAGTGTTCTCAGGTATACACACACACACACACACACACACACACACACATATACATACATGGAGAGAGAGAGAGAGTTCAGTATTTTGATTTTGATTTGTCCTTTTTCACTTTTGCAGGGAGGTCTTGCACTTCTCACCCCACAAAGTGGTTGGTTCACTGTAATTCATTGTAGGTTATATAAAATGTGACATGAGTCTAAAGGCACATTTTGTAAAACAAAACAAAACAAAAACTCTACAATCAGGGGACTTGTTTATTAGGACCAAGTGAGGTATGTACAAAATTGTGGACAATTTTTCAGTATTTCCACATCTCTTCATCATCTTGCAAGATGTTTCAAATCTATTTATTTTATTTACTCAATTTATACCCTGCCTTTCTCCTGGAGGTAGGATCCAAAGTGGCAAAAGGGAAAGAGGAGAGAGAGGAAGTCTGATTTAATGTTGACGTGAATCATGAATTTTGTTTGGTCAAAGTCTTACAATAGCATGGAGGAGGAGGAGGAGGTGGCGGCGGCGGCAGCTGCGTTGGGGGAGAGTTAATGAGAGACTTAAGCAGAGACTCCACTAGATTTTACACAGATTTCAGGTTATTCCTGAGAATACTGGGACAAACATAATATCTGATTCTGCTATTCTTGAAAACATAAAATCTTATATTTACTTGGGAAAGCATGCACTTTCTTTCACAAAGGTGGTGGTAGCATCAGCAGGAGCATCAATAATAATAATGGTAGTAGTAGTAGTAACAAAAACAACAATAGAAGTTTTTACATTAGCAAAGGTGACAATTAATTTTGACTCCTTCTTAAGTTACATTGGCCATGATGATTTTCTCTAGAAAAAGCTGGCCTTCCACGCTCCACAACCTTTGCCCACCTCACCTCCCCCAACATCTTCCCTAATAAGAAGACCTTGAAACACCAGCCCATTGTTCTGTATATATTTGTTTGACCCCCAACAAAGGCATTGACAGAATCCAGATTCTGGAAAATCAGATGTCAGCTTGTTGGGAAGGTCAGTAAGGACAATAGACCAGGCAGGACAGAATAAATTCTGCATTGACTTTCTATAAACCTCCAGCTTTTCACTAGCTCTCTGTAAGCAACCTAATGTGGCAACATAGCCAAGTGCCACTGAACACTGATGAGCAAACAGAGAATCAGAATTATGCAGCCATATAAACACTGGTAGCATAGCAGTAGCCAGCAAGCTATCCCACACTACTAATTCAATGGAAAATAGGAACCAGTGGTAGCAATCAATTCATTTCTATAGAAATGGGTGAAGAATGCACAGACGTTTACCATGCACTTTGCTTTAGTCAATCATATTTTGGTTGCCCTCCCCTTGACAATATGGAACATGTCCAGGAGAGGGTGACCAAAATAGTGGAAGGCCTGGAAACCATGTCGTATGAAGACAGGCTTAGGGAGCTGTGTATGTTTAGCCTGGAGAAGAGAAGGTTAAGAGGCAACATGATAGCTATATTTAAATATCTGAAGGGATGTCATATGGAGGATGGAGCAAGTCTGTTTTCTGCTGCTCCTATGACTAGGACACAGAGCAATGACTTCAAACTTCAGGAAAAATGATTCCATCTAAACATTAGGAAAAACTTCCTGATGGTAAGAGTAGTTTGACAGTGCTATCTGGGAATGTGGTGGAGTCTTCTTCTTTGGAAGTTTTTAAACAGAGGCTAGATGGCCATCTGTCAGGAATGCTTTGAGGGTGTATTCCTGAATGGCAGAGGGTTGGACTCAATGGCCCTCGTGGTCTCTTCAAGATCTATGGTTTTATGATTCTATATTGTTTTGAGCTATTGTGTGGTGAGACATTGCTGGGTTAATGCAGCAACACAGTGATTGGATTATTTCTTTATTTTTATTTTTTGTAAAGTATGCCCAAATATTATGATAAGCAAAATATAATTTCTGTATATAATAATACCCAGAGGAGTTGTAAATCTATTTTTAATGAGAAAAGACATTCTTTATCTATCTAGGGGAAATATACTGAAACTTTCTATCCTCCTAGCATGTGGGTTTTTCTTACCAAAGTGTTTCCTCCCAAACCATGATGTGTAAGTGTCTCAGGAAGCATTTCAGCTGCGGAGGGTGGGGGGAAGCCCAAACGAACACATTAGCCACAAATAGTTGGAAATCCTTTAAAAAGAGAGAAAGAGAGCTCCATAAGTCATATTTAAAAAATCATCTCAGCCCATTTTTCCTGATTCCGTTGGCATTTTGATCTTCCCCTACAGTGAAGTAAAATAACCAGAAATTGAATAACAAGAGACAAAGATCAAGGGATGGTTGATGATTCATGTTTGCATGCAAAGGGTGGCAAATACCGTCTAGCTAGTTTCCTTTGGGCATCATCCATGCATAGAGCCTTTCCTTAAAAATGTTTGTTTAACCACTCAAAACATCCTTATTCCACATTTTTGTCTCAAGGTAAGGTATTCATATTACTGTTCATGCATGAGATGACTATCCATGATGGGAGAGTGCGCAGGGGGAATCATAAGAAACATATACAAAACGTACAGACAAGAAAGGATGCTGGAGATGCAACAAACAACTGGATCATGCCCAGGATGTATTGATATGTCACTGTGTGCATTCCTAGTCCTCCTGTTTTAAGGATATAATTGACCAACAATGAAAAGTTACATAGGTGAATATAAATGCTCTGGCTTGATTATGGTAAAAGATAACAGAACTGTTCTGGTGTACATGAACACTGCATTTTCCTCTGAGGAAGAGAGCAGAACTGAAGAAAGAGAAGCAGGTAGCAAGAAAACCAATGCTTGTGAAAAGTTACTTTATTTGAGTACAACTCCTAGAACCCTCCATTTGGTATCGTCAATGGGCTGAGGGAATTTGTAAGTCTGACTCTGAGAAAAGAAGTAATTTTTTTTCCAGCTCTCACCAAAACATATTAAATGGTAAAATTCTGATATAAATATAATAACATGTTAAAAGGGCTGGAAATCTATCTGAAAAAAAAAATCATGTCTGTTTTGACAAGCAATGACAATCTATAAGAAAATAATCTGGAGAACCCAGAACAACAGCTCACCCCTAAAAGGAGCTTCATCCAATGAGAAAGGAAACAGTGGAGAAAGAACAAGGGATTGATGACACTGAATGCTCTTCTGTCCAAATTTATAGAAAATTTTTGGGCTGCTATAACTAGGGCATATTCCACAGGATGTCGTCATCCCACATTGGGGATGGGAGAAGAACGGGAACAGGATGATGGTTCTGCATGACTTCATCTGGGTTCCATCCTTCTCCTGTCTCCAGGCGGTACGATTGTGCAGCACATCATTGATGGGTTCTCCTCATCAATGACCTGCAGTTGTGCTGCCCTCCTGTTGCTTGATTGTGCTTACCTGAGCTGCGGAGGGTCTTGAAGTGAAATGGCTATGTTTCCTGCTTCAGTGCAGCCTGGGACAGTACCCAGTTGCACTGCAAGAGCAAGGAGTGTGGCCATTGCATCTCCTGCATTCTCACTGGTAGGTGGTGCAGAGAGCAGTGTTCCTGTTGCACCCCTCCTGGGATAATCTCTACCAAGATCCCACAGGACACCACTGGGATCAGGAAGGGTGATGTCTTATCTCAGTCCTGGCACAGCTGATAAATCAAACAAAACAAACTGAATATCTACCAGCTTGTTACTCACTTCCAGGCAGTAAGCATGGAGTCATAAATAAAGTCCAACATAAACAAAGTCCAGCAGGGTTTCACAGCAAGGGAGTGTCCTAGCTCAATCCAAGCATTCATCAAGGCATCCAGCAAGATAGCAGGTCAGCTAAGTTCTGACAACTCCTGGAGAGGAAGAATGACAGCTAAGTAGATCCCAAGCCTAGCACAGCTGAGACTTGATTGATTGTTGTCAGTTATGTATCTTGAGAAAGAGACGCCAGCTCTCTCTTTGCTGCCTGTGCACAGTGAGGCAGGGTCAAGGTAAGTGTTCCTCTATATCTGAAGAGGCAGGACTCTCTGTTGGAGCTGGCACCATCTTCTGTTCTGTTTCTGGCACTGTAACCTCTCTTTGTATAGCAGGCCCTGGCATGCCCTCTGTTTCAGACTCTGAGTTAGAGTCCATGCTCTGAAAGCAGAGCATGACAGGTGAGGAAAGTGCCTAGGTTACCCACAGTTTCAAAACAGTAACATAGGATACATAGTCAGATGCCAGCTCAAGATTGTCTGCATCATGTGAGGAAGTCCTATAGAAGGCCACCTCAAATCTCCAAAGAAGGCCCTCTTCTCATGAGACTTCAGGGCTTCCAGGAAATCTCAAATCTCATGGAAACCTGAAAAACCATGCAGGCCAACCATCATGAGGATAATGCTGGTGAGCCCAGACAGCCAGAGAGGAGAGGAGGAAGTGCAGAGTCAAACCAACCACAATCTCAGTTGATAAAGCTTAGTTAGGCATTTTGTATGTAATACGATAGTTTGTTGCACACTTAATGTCTGGGAATTGGTTTGGTGGGAGCATGAGTGATGCTTACTCTCAAATATAGGAATTGGGATATTTTGTACCATCCTAATATACAATGGGACTGTTCTTTAAAACCCCAAATCCAGTACATCTTATATTAAATATGACACCTAGAAATCCTAGCTACAGCATCCAAAAGCCAATTAATTCAAAATATGAGCTTCATGTAGCTCAAACAGCCACTGCACAGCATGGGTGAACACCATGTTGGCAGTCTTATAGTGGACCTAGGACTCACAGGGGTGAGTGTGCCAGGACTAATTTTAACTTTTTCTAGGGATTTCACCTAACTTTTTGGAACCCACAATTAACACTGAAATTAAAAGTAAAAATTCTTTTAGCAACTTCAGTCATCAGAAGTCATCAGAATTTGATGGGTTAGGTGCCTCTCCTGTCACAGTCAGTGAAACAGGAAGACTTGTTGCCTCAGGTTTATGATTAGAGGGAATATATCACAAGACTTTGTTGTGAGGCAGGCTAGAAAGAGCACTTGGAATAGAAAAGAAGGGGGAAAATGAGTCTTGTAAGGTAATGCAAGATGAGTGATTTGTGTGGAAATTGTGTCATTTCAGAATGCTTCCTTCCACTTGTGCACTAGGAAGGTGTTTAGACTATTTCTTGGTTAACATTACTGAAACTAAAAGTGTTAAAAGCAAAGAAGAACAAGGTTTGGACGATGGATTCTAAAGGAGAAACCCACCTCTTCAATGCTTGAGAATTCACTAACTGTCAACAGATATGTAGGGATGAAATAATATTAAAAAAATATATTCATAAATCATCCAAAATATGTTTTTGTATGTCAAGGAATCCTGATGAAAAGAATCCTGAATCACGGTTCAGGACTTACTTTACAAAATTTGCATGTATTGCACAGAATGTGGTTGGTTTTGTGCAAAACAATTATTTGCAAATATTGTGCAAAATTATGAAAATAATGGCAAATTATGAATAGGCTTCAAAAATTCCATGGTTTTTGAAGATTTTCTACAAGGAGAAAGAAAAATGGCAAAGTTACTCATTATTACTCATTACTTCTTTTCTTCTTTTGAGAAGAAAATTAGTGAAGAATTGCACCTTTACAAATACATAGACAGGGGGATCTGATATAGGCATTCTTTCAGCTCATTCTGATGTAATAGGACCATGTCTCTCAGAAAAGACTACTAGTTCAGAAAATGGAAATGAACTGTTTGACAATGACCTACTAAACCCTGGCAGAGTATAAAGGTCAGGGAAGGAGAAAGCTACCAGCAGGGTGATAGATGTGTTTGTCTGATACATCCCTCCTTCACACCAACCAGTGGCTGTTGGCATGTGGACAGAACTGTGCCTGGTGCAATCTTCAGTCTTTGTACAGTCTGGGGAAAATTGTTAGGCAAGATGGTACAAAGGACTTCCTTGTGCAACATAATAAAAAAAGTAGTTACCTTCCTGCAATCCCCTTGTTGAACCAGCATGGTGTAATGGTTTCAGCACTGGACTATGATCATGGAGGCCAGAACTCGATTCCCTCTTGGCCATGGAAACCCACTGGGTGACCTTGCACATCACATACTCTCAGCCCCAGAAATCCCCATAATAGGTTGCCGTTAGTTGGAAACGACTTGAAGGCATACAACAACAACAAAAACAACCCAACAGCAACAACAATCTCCTTGTTATCCTAGCATAAGTTACTAAGAGAATTTTGGTCAATTTAACCTCTCTGGGTTCTTATTTCCACTGACTGGATTCTGATTGATGGGTGCTGTGTAACATGCCTATTGTGACACACTCGTGATTCGTAGATTGCCTGACTTTTTGCTGTCACTTTGTTTGAAAGAAACATACTGTCCCTCAGCTCCTTTCTCTGTCCTCATTTAGCTGACTACTTCATACATGTGACAATGTGGGTTTTATTTGTGAAAACTCCTGACAGAATAGTTTTATTTTTTAAAAAAATTAAGATGTCACAAAATTGTTGTTTTTGCTCATACAGACTAACAGGGCTACTTTTCTTGAATGTAAAAACTAACTGAGAACTCTTAAATTATTATAAGAATATACAAAATTGTAGAAACATGATAAATTTTCAAAATTGTATCCGAAAATATAAACAAATGCATATCTTCCAGAACAACTTTGAATTTGATATGGGTCATCATCCATTCCTGGAAAGGAACCATAAGTTACTAATTCCCTTGCTGAGAGATTATGATTATTTATATGTTGCAATAATGATGCACATGAACATAGTGATAAGATAAAGATTCCAAGCATGTAGCAACTGGTATGCCTCTGTGAATGTGTGTATATGTGTGTGTGTGTGTGTAAGCATTTTCCTGCTAAAGCAGAGAAAAAGACGGTGCAGTTCCTCAGTCCTTCTATAGAAACTACTCCATTAGCACTTGACTCATGCTTTAGAACAGAAAATGGAGCAGTGTCCTCCATCATACCAGGATCACTTGTGGGAACAGGACAGACTGCAGTGGTTCTCAACCTGTGGATCCCCAGATGTTTTTGGACGTCAGCTCCCAGAAGCCCTGAGCATTGACCATAGAGGCTGAGGCTTCTGGGAGCTAAAGTCCACAAACATCTGGGGACCCACAGGTTGAGAACCACTGGACTATAGTGTATCCAGTATAATCCTATATGTTGTCACCATGTCCACTGCCTTAGCACCTGCTACTTATGGCAGCTGCTTCATTCTGCCTAATGGTAGACCCAGACTGTAGGTAATTTTGGTGCCTTCCACAAAAGACAAGGTCAAGTTTTTAAAAAAAAAATTATCTCTTTTTTTCTCTTACTTCTTTCTCTAAAACTCTGAGAAAAGAAAAGGTGATTCCTAGAAAGATGCTGAGACCATTGCTGTCCTCCACTCATATTGTATCTTTACATTTGATTCTTGTGAGGAGCCAGCTGAAATAAAGGCATAAATAACTCTGAGCAATGAGATTGGAAAGCAGCAATTGGTGAGAGCTCAGGAAGAGGCTATGAAGGATGCCCAGAAGACAAAGGTAAAGCCAAGGTTCCTTCAAAGTTGTTTATTTCTGTCTGCTCACGGGCTGCCTGCTATTTCTCTGAGTCACATCAAGATAACAATAAGCTATGACTCCATAATAGGAGAGGTTGTAAATGAACAGGAGGGGGAAGGGGAAGGAAGAGTGTTCTTTCTGCTCCGAGCCCCCCCATGAACAATGCTAGCATAAGTCTTCACATCTGTTTCCATTTATATCTTAAAATAAAAGCACTCTTGATTTAGTGTAAATTGAAAAAAAGAAGAAGAAAAGAAATGTAAAGTTAAGAAGTATAAAAACTCTTCAAATTCCACACCAAAGATGATTTGTTGACTGAATTCAAGCAAGAGAGAAGCACTTAAAGAAACTTCAAAGTAGACATAATGGCCAAACTTTTTAAAAACAAAAATTGCACACAAAGTTATCTTACATAGTCACATAGACGTTTAAGCATCCACTAAGGGAAATGACTTTAAGAGAAATAATTGGTTTCTAACCAGCAGAGGAAGCTGCAACTGATATAAGAAAGGATACTGCTGCTGCTGCTTTATACCTTGGCTTCTGAGGATTGTCTGACCTTCCCCTGACTTCATGAAATAACATCTTTTCCCCTGTCATACTATCAGAGCTGCTGTCTGTCCAAAAAATATCCTGCAACAAGCTCAGAAATCAAGAACCTTCCTGGCTGTGGCCCTCTTTACTGATGCCTCCTACATACTAATTTCTTCAAGTTCAAATTGCAGCGATTGGCTCACTAATCACATCAGGAAGGCTCTTACATATCATAGAAAAAGAGGAAATTCATCACCAGAAAGAAGGCAAAAAAGATATCGATTTGCCCAACATGTGCAAAAGCTATAAATAGATGATAAATAGATGGATGGATAGATAGATAGATAGTCAGACAGATTGATAGTATATTTTTTATAAGATGAAATAGAATACATCTTACATATCAGGAAACTTGTCATCAGCTGACTATGTATGTTTCTTCAGTCTGCTGTCAACGTGTTAGCTACTGATGGCCTCCTTTCTTACGGTTTTCTATCTTTAAACTACATTGGAGCTGAACAATCCTGCAAAAAAAAGGAAAAAGAAAAAGAAAGAAAAAAAAGAACTGGCCTTCAAACTGAGGACTGTTCTTTGACAACCTTTCCGTTAGAGGCCTGTCCTCTGTGAAGTACAAAACATGATCACTCTAAATGGCAGAGTTTATATGGCTTGCTGGTCATGCCCATGAGATCTCAGTTCAGTAAGTTTATACCAGTACTTCCTGTTTTCTCCCTCATCTGTTTTATGTCATCCATCTGAAATAATATAATTATGTGTGTCAGCAGAGTCTATTTCTTCTCATGTTGCTCAAACAGCTCATTTTCTTTTAACTTTCTGTTTGATAACGGCCCTGCAGAGACCCAATATAGAAATGACATTTCACAGCCTGTGAATCTTTCAGCTTGAGAAATATCTCAGAAATGGTAAGATCAATGGTATCTCATGCTACCCACCCCCTCCCAACTTTGTTTGTTCTTGCTCCATGCATTGTTATATGAACATTCATTTGCCCCCAGTAAAATCACTGCAGGTCTAGTTTGCTGTGTGTGTGAATGAACAGACCACCAAGTGTTCACATAAAATCCCACTGACATGCATGCCTCCGGGATCACTTGAGACAAAAAGTCCCATTGTCAAGAAATAGATATAACCCTAATTTTCAGGCAACTTATGTGTTTGCAGCATAACTTCTAGACTGTTGCTGCTGTTCTTGTTGTTGTATTGTTGTTTCTGACTTATGGTGACCTTAAGAGGAACCTATCATAGGGTTTTCTGGGGCTGAAAGTATGTGATGAACCCAAGGTCACCCAGTGAGTTTCCATGGCCAAGGCCCTTTTCACAACTTACCTGCGGTCACATGGGGATCACGTGAGCAGCCTCTTCTGTGAGGTTCTCATGTCCCCACTACTTCTGCTCTGCAGGAGCTGCCAGCTGGCCAGCAGGCACCATGAGAGCTTTGCTTCTTCCTTCCGCAGCACAGCCAAGTATCTTCCCAGGCTGTGCTGGGGCAGGAAGCACGAGGGCTGTGGCTCTGGAGCTCCACACGCAAAGTAAATGCCTGTCAGGCCCCAGAGCGATGTGTGATCGTGCACCATTTTTGGCTAAAAGCCGAAAATGATATAGTGCGTGATTGACACCTGCTGGCCCCAGCAGCACCAACGTGATTGCGAGGACGTCAGCTGAAACACTCCTTACAATTGTGCGATGCTCCGGAGGTCCTTTCACATGACGAATGCCATGCAAAAAGGGCCCAAGTGGAGAATCACACCCTGGTCTCCAGGCTTGTAGTCCATAATTCAAACCACTCCACCACTCCACTCCAGGCTGCTACATATTCATCATTTCAGTTTTCTATATATCATATATAACTCATGTTAATGATAAAACAGTTCAAGGTCATGCAAATGAAGGTAGCCTCAGTGTGTTCATTTGAAACACAGAGCATTAAAGACTGGTGAAAATTTGCTTTTGACTTAGGTGGGGAAAACACAAGCCAGATGAACCAATGTCTTCCGCTGGATCAGCTTTGGAACGTTGTGTTATATTTCTATGCAGATGTCAGTTCTGGGCAAAATGCATTCTTCTTCTATATCAAGATCAGGCTGTAGGTCACCTGAAGTCCTTTAAGAACAACGGCACTGCTTATTGCAGAGGGCTTTCTTCAGTCATAATGAACACTGATGAGATGTTGGCCAAGATCACTCATCAAGAACATAGAATGTAACTTTACACTCATGGAGTTACATGACAATTGTGCCTTAGTGAATTGCAACACTCTGCAACTGAATGCGCAAACAAATGTGAAATACACAATTACAATGTACAATGTATATTTGCAGGTGCAGTGGTTCTGCATGCACAATTTTGCTTCTGCAACCTTCCACTGAATATGGACCTCTATGCTGGATAAAAATGTTGAATTGCTTTGATAAGGCACTTAAGAGACTTATATATGACTTATATATGTCACAAACAGGATACTAGTCATTATGTGTTCAGAATCCATAGGTTTTATCAGTGAAACAAAACAGACATTATGAGACAGACGGGGGGGGCCACAACTGACCCTCATACGTGTTTTCATTTTGATTCCATTAAATATTAATAAAGCACACAAGAAAAACACACACATAATAGCATGTTTTTAATTCTGCTGGAGGACTTTTTGGCAGTGGTGCTCTGTGTGTGGATGGCAATCAAAGGAAGAGATAGATCAGTTCTTTTTTTCTTCCTCTGAATTCTACCAGCACTTGAAGACTGTGCTCTTTCAGCAGCTACGTGCCTGTGTTGTTCTTTAATTTTATTTACTGACTGCTAATAAATATTCTTTGTGTTTTTTGCCTTTCCCTCAGTTTTAATTTATTATAAATGTGTTTTCATGATTTGTTTCTGTGTCTTTTTATATTTTGTAAATCATTGGGGTGACTTCTTTTCTGGAGGGTTTTTGGAAGTGCTCTCAGGCAGAAAATACTGCAAGAAAACTTGCATGGAAAGATCAAGTCAGTCTGCAGCGAAGAGTAGTAATGGAGTTAGATAGATAGAATGTGCATCTTTACTTTCTTGCTTATTTCACCTGTTCCTTTATGACATCAACTTATACCTTTAGGGATGACTTCACTTTCTACAACCAACACTCATCTTCCAACTCACTCTAAGTATGTAGCTAGCCTTGTGTAGCACCTCTAAATAACTTTCCCACATTAACTGGACTTCTAATAATAAAGTCTTTTAAAATTTGTTTCTCCTATGTTGGTATAATTGCTTCTTTATTGGGACTTATCTGCAGTTTCTTGCAAACTTTCCTTTACAAATTGGATGCTAAATTTCTTAAATTGAAAAACATTTCTTACATTTCTGGGCTAACATAATTGTCAGACCAAAGTCTGTCTAGTTCAGAATTTTGTTCTCAAACTGCCCCAGTAGATGACTGTGGAAAGCTCTTAAGCAGGACATGATGGTAATAGTACGCATTTGCTATTGTTCACAGCAACTGGTATTTAGAGGCATTCTGCCTATGTTACTGCTTGTAACAGAGAACCATCATAGCTTTATCCTCTGTGAATTTGCCTAATCTCTCTTCAGAGCTATCAAAACTGGTGGACGTCACTACATCTGATGGTAGCAAATTCCACAATGAAACTATGTGCTGTGTGAAGAAGGATTTTCTGATGGGCTCTTCCTTTTGTTTGCTGTTTTTAACAGACTTATGTGCCAGGGACTGGCACCAATGACATGGTTTTGAATACTGCCAGGACCCTCATGACAATTACCCATATGCTCTGGAGCAACACTGTACCAGAAATGTGGACAATTCAAACAACAGCTAGATGAAGCCACTTGGGCTAGAAAACTATGTTGAGAAGAGCAGAGTAGGTACCAGCAGTGGTCAGCCCACAGTGTTGGGCCCTAACATCTGCCCAAGAGTATCATTCCCAGTTTCCTGTAGCCACCAAGTCCAGTAGCCAGGGGGATTCTGTGAGCTGTGGTCTCCAAAAGGATTTTTTTTCCTGAGCTTTGTAACACCTCATATTGCTCCTGATGCAGCTTGAAGCCCCCATCTTTTCTCTAGATATGTGTGGACTGGTCTCCCAGAAACAAACAACTCCCCTGTAATTTCACCTGTGCTGAAAGTCTGTTGAGGTCTGATCCTGACATTGCGTATGGCTGATTATTTGACATTAAAAAATGAGATTTCTGAAGTAGAATCTCCCCTTCAACAAACATACAGAGCACATGACTCCTGAATTTGTGCCGATTTTTGATTTCTCTGTACTTTTCAGCCTTTTCAAAAGTGATTTCCTGCTGTAGCAGATAACCAATATTGAGCTTGGTAAAGATGAAGTGAAGGAATTCATATTAGATGGACAGCTTTGGGGATTTAGTGGCCAAATTTGAGGTGCTTTTTGTTGACTGTTTTCAGAGATCTTTCCCTTTATGCATAGTCTATCAGTTGAACTAGAGGATGATGATGAGGATGATGATTATGGTGGTGACATTTCAATACAGTACTTTTTGTCCATGGAGACAGACAAACCTATGGCATATTTTAGCTATATTTTGTATGCATGTTTTAAAAAGATACTGCTTCATTAAATTGGAGCAAAAGAGATGCACAGAGATACACAGGGGTCACCTTCCCCAGGCTATGCCCTCCAAATGCTTTAAACTACAACTTCCATCAATCCCAGGCAGTGTGCCCAGTGGTCAGAGTTGATGTAAACCACTCTCAAAACTATCTAGAAGGCATGAGATTGGGGGAAGCTACCTTGGAAATGCCTGCATCTATGGGATCCTCCTCAAAAAAGACTGTGCCCCCCCCGCTTCATATATTCATTTATTCCATCTTGCATGATACTTTCTATGTCCTTTCCTTCTTAAATTCTAAAAATGATTTATTGGTCATAGCACAACTAGCAGAGCTTGGAAAAGATACTCTTTTTTAAGACTTCAACTCCCAGAGCCCCCAAGCCAGTGTGGTCAGTGACTGGGCTGAGTAGGGGATTCTGGGACTTTTCCAGGCTCCGACAGTTACCTAAACTACGCACCTATCCAATTTTTCTGTTGAACAAAAGAGCACTTTATAGAGACCCATGAAAGTATGCTAGCACTCTTCAGCCTTTGTTTTTGAAAATCAGAGAGAGCGATATTTCTTTCTTTCAGCACAAGGTTTTCTTCTGGGTGATTCACTTAAGGATGTTAGCAATAGCTGTCAAAAATAATGCCACACAAAAACCTGAACAGGTTTTGCAGTCCACTCATTGCTGAAGCAAACAGGTGGTCCTAAGCAAACACAAGATTTTTGTTTTAAAAAATGCATTTTTATTTTGGAGGTGTGCAGTCCTGAAATAAGAGATGCCTGTTGTGTACTATGAAGTGTTGTTCTCTTGCAGCAGGCAGGTGGTGGGGGAGATAGCTCTTTATAATCAGGGAAACCTAACCACCCTAATGAGTGTGATGGCTCTTTTTGCAAAGTGTATGCAATCATTCTTCTACCAGGTAGAGCTTGCTTATCTGTATTAGCGCTCTCAGCTTGGTGACCCAAATCTTAAGAAGACTAAGAGCTTTTTCTGGTACTTATTAAGTAGCTCAGTGGGATGGCGAAGTGATCAATGGTTAGAAGATCATCATAAAATATTTTGATGGCACACAAGCCTTGGATGATGAAATTGCTCAGAAGAATAATTACAAAATACAGATCTTAAGTGTGCAACATTTAGCAAAACAGACGTTAGAAAGGAACGAAGGAGGGTGCAGCCATCAAACTAATCCAATGTTATAATATTATTATTTTGTTATATTTGTAGCAAAATATTATATTTTGTTATATTTGTAGGGCAAGATGGGGAATATTTTTTCTCCCAAATCATTGTTGTTGCTACTGCTGCTGTCATCGTCATGTTTCTCAAAATCATTTCTAATTTATGGTGACCCTAAAGCAAAATTATCACAGGGTTTTCTGGGGCTGAGAGTTTGCAACATGGCCAAGGTCCAAGGATCAGCTTTCTTGCCTGCAAATGCTCAGCTCAGATATGCAACAGATTTACAAACTGCAAAACAGAACTTGGTTCCGTTCAATAGCTTTTCAGGCCTATCTCTTATATTCAGCCACTGAGTGGAGATGGCAGCCGAAGAAGCTTGATGCCATATGGCCTATGACAGGAGGTTCCCTGTCCTTGAAGTATGCCTGTTGTTGTTGCTGCTGCATGTGCTTTCAAGTCATTTCTGCCTTATGGCCCTATCATGGGTTTTTCTGAGGCTGAGAATGCGTGAGGAGCCCAACGTTACCCAGTGGGTTTCCATGGCTGAGCAGGGAATCAAATTCTGGGTCATAGTCCAAAGCTCAGATCACTTAATTATGGTGGCTCTGAATGTTTTTGAGGTTCACCTATTTCTGGTATGGTAAAAAGTTGGTCCTATATAAGGAACTACTTGTTTTATTAACTGTTTAAAAAACAAACAAACAAACAAACCATCAAGTAGCTAAGAATGAGACACCTACAATCAGGACATGAGTGCAATTATACCCTCTTGCACAACTCCTGAAATATTGGGGCAGTGTTTACTGTCCTGACAATGTCAAGAGACATCTATGTTGTAGGCTGCTTTTGTGAAAATCCTGCAGTGAAAACCACTGGGTTTGGTTTTTATTCCCATAGATGGAGCATGTATTGTAAACAATACAAAAATGTAATTGCAGAAATCCAGATTAATGATAGAATAGCATAACCACAAATATTATGAAGAAAGTATGGTTCTATAAAACCTTGCACTTTCTGTCTCTCTGTTCTCCTTCTTTATAATTTCATCTGGAAAGACAAACATGATGGAATAAAGATTCCTGTTTCGAGGGTAAATCTGCTGCAGCTCCATCCCTGCACCTTCAGCAGAAAGAGTATTTTTCAGCTAATCCAACCCTCTAGAGGAATTTTAGTAACTAATCTGGATGAATCAAATCATTGCTGCTGTGTATGATTAATTTTAGACCAATTTAATTTCTTAGTCATGGGTTTCTGTCGCCTAGACGTGCATGAATAGAATTGCCCTTGAGCACACAGTAATGATTAACTGTTGGTTTAAGCTGATATTCTACCGGATGGCCAAATCTTATGTGTGAGAGCGTGTCCTACACATATTTTTGCAGATTGTGGATCCATATTTGCTCCATTTTTAGAAGTCAATTTGATGCAACATAATGCCCTGTACTCATGGCTGGTATGGGACCTGTAGGAAAAAAAGAACTGTATCCTCAGTTTGCAATTCACTTCCACTGACTCTCTGTTTCAGTGGAATTGTATAGTGAATGCATTCACAGCCCACTGAAGGTTACACTGAAGCAAATCTCAACCTTCTGCAAATTCTTCTGTCTAGATTATAAACTCCTCAGGGTTTCCAGGTCAGGACTATCCTAGTACCTGAGATTTCAGAGCCCAAAACTGAGACTTTTCAATGTGACAAACAGTAAGTCCTATTGATGTCATTAAGCATGGTACATTAAGCTTCACCCACAACTGTAAGGAGTAAGCCATTCAAACAAACAAGAAAAAATGTCTTAAAATACTTTTCCAGGCAGAACTTTTGCCCTGAGATTTCTCTCCTTGTCTTAAAGATTGAAAAAGAGAAGGCAAACACTGAGAATTAGGAATGTTTTAGTGGTAGGGTTGCCCTAAAAGATGGGGGACCTTGGGGCCCACCCATTTCCTTAGAAATAGGGGAAATTATAGCTCAAAGGAGGCCTATGAGAGGAGGGTAATGGCAGGATCTTTTCACCTGTGGGAAAGGGTGAGAAAGGTTGGATAGAGAGTGATTTTGGGTGGAAGGGGGAATTATTTACCAGTCCTAAAGCAGCAGGTTGAAGTGAGGTGGCTCAAACAAGAGTTTGAAGGTAACATGGAGGAATGAGAATCTGGGAGGACCACGTGCAGTGTGATGCCCAATGTACTACAAAATATAGGTGCTGGAGCTGGTTTCCTCCCCTGAAGGAGGGTGCATGGACAAAATAGTAATGGCTTGCCACTTACAAAGAGATCTGTAACAGGCTGATTGTCTTTACTCTAGGTAACAAAATATTGATGGGAGTTTTGACAATTTCTTAATGTCTTGGCTGGGTAAGATAAATAGGAAAGGTCTCCATAGGATATGCACACAACAGGGGCACTTGTCTGCTTCACCTGGGCAGTTTTGCCTTCTATTGTTTCTTGGAGTCCTTGTACCTTACAGTGTTTTCAAAGGATCATCCCAAGCCCATCAATGAAGGGCTTTCCTGTCTAATTCTTTCAGAACTTATGACCTGGACATGCTGAGCTCATCATGACCTGGCTACATGAATACAGTCAGTGCTTCTCCAAACCAGGTTTCAGCCATAAGTATATCTAATTTATGAAAAATAGTATCCCCCTCAAAGTGAGGGCATTGGGTATGGTAACAGAAGTCATGAGGAAACATCTTGCAGTTATTGATTTTGTACCTTGCCTCTCACACAAAGGTGCTGGGCTGTCAGAAGTGCCTCTGGCCACCATTTGCTGAGCTACTTTCTTCTCTCTGTGGCCATTAATTGAGTGTGAGGTGCTCTGCCTGTCAAGCGGAAGTCCCAGAGAAAGACAGGACAGACAGCAGAGGGGAAAAAAATGAGGGAAAGACTGGACAGAGGGGTCTCAGACTGCAGTACTACTAGAGGTAGCCAGAAGTGGAAAAGGAGATTGAAACCATGGAGTTGTCTGGAAGAACTAAGAGGAGGGAGGAGTGAAGGCCTGAGGGGAAAAAACTAGAGGGAAGATAAAAAAATGGGGAAAATAATGAGTAGAGGAGAGGTATCCATGGCCAAGAGTTGCAGAAATGAAGAAGGCTGAATGTTGCACATTGATTTAATTTAAACAGTAAAATCTTGGACTGTAGGATAGACCTCTACTATATGTGTATCCTCTTGTTAATTGTTTTTGTTTTACACTGAACTTTCCAAATGAAAAATCTTCCCGGTTTTACACACACATACATACATACATTGAAGTTTTAAAAAGACTCAGAGTAGGTCTTCCTTAATCAAATACATTAGTATTTGACAAAACTGATGTCATTCCATCATGCCATCTGCCCTCCCTCCCTGCTGATGCTACCAGCTCACTCCAACGTCTTCTCTTTCAAGTAAGACAGCCAATTATGGCTGAGAATGAGAATATCTTTTTGGGCCGGTTATTAGGGTGAAAATGCCAGCTCATTTCCTATAGGTGATTTGGGTGGCAATTTTTAAAAAGCCAATATAGTACCAACAAGGGCTGATTTCTGAAATAATGATGTAGACACTAAACCCTCAATAGCTCATTACAAATCCCCTGAGCCATCCAATTGCTGTTCTTAGGTGCCAAACATTTACAATGTCCTTAAAAAAAAATAAAAAATCTGGGACCAGACAGATATATTTGATTGACAAGACTTGGAGAAATACTTCTTGTCTAACAAGCAGTATCAGAACAAATGCAGGAAAAGCCACACTATCTCCTTTAATAACATTTTCTCTTTACAAAAATCCCATAGAGACTCAGCAGACATCTGTGGTATTAATATTATGCGACTTAACTGATGCTAAGAAGCATCAGGGAAAACTTTGACTGACTGGCATTTACAGTTGCTAATGAGGAAATCTTGGATAGAGGAATGGAGCAGAGCAGTGGTGTTTATTTTTGAGCATGAGACTGTCCCACCTGAGATGAAGCAAACAAATAAACAAGGTATACATGAACTGATCTGGGCTGCTCTGAATTTAGTTTTGTGAAAACAGCTAATGATGTGGATGTTCTGTTGATGTAATCTTGGAATTCTGATATATGTGCACTTCTTTCATCACTAAAGTCTTAGAGCATTTCACCTGTTCCCTAGCAACAAACAACAGAGAAAGTAACAGGTACAGGCATCCCCTGCTTTTTGACAGTCCGCTTTTCAACTATTTGTTATTTGGACCCTTTTCAATTATAGCCAGAACCTGTACATTCAATGCATGGTCTGCTTTTTCAACTTATTTTGTCATGTTTCCACAACCTTCACACACTTCTGTGACCATGCACTGCTTTTTCTATTAATTCTTACACACACACACTTTAATAAGCTTTAAAAAAGCTGGGTTCTGCATATCAACGACTCTCATTTTTTATATCCTCCTAGTCCCTAACCTGTTGAGTAACAGGGATGCCTGTATGACATTAGTTTTAAATTTTCTATCCCACATTCTGCACCAACAAAAGCCCTCCTAAGGCAGCCAATAACAATAAAGCTATCTATTATATAAAAGTCAAAAGTCTGTGAGTTTGTTTGTCTGCATCAGGCAGGCCAAGACCTCATACAATTGGCTATGTGTGGTGAGAAGACCTCATACGATTGGCTGGTTGTGAAGATTCTATGGAATCCTGGGGTTGGTAGTTCAGGGAGGGGACTTTAAAATACTCAGCTGGAGAGGTCTTGGGCTTCAGGCCAGTTGCTATAGAGACAAGGCCCAGCAGCAAGAAGGGCAGTCTATTCCCTCAGAAACCAAACCTCTGTTATGTTGACATCTCTGAATACAGATTGGATTGGGGAATATGGGGATAAGTTACAGATACTGGAATAGGAGGAGCTATGGAGATGAAGCCTAACAGCAGGGAGGAGGACAGTGTATTCCCTTAGGAACCCACACCCCAGAATGTTAACAACTCTGAATACAGATTGCATTTGGGAATATGGGGAAAAGTTACGATACTGGACAAGGCAGTTTGGGGAATTACAGACACAGAATATCAAATCTGTGTTTTTTAATCACATCTAATTTTTAAAGTAAGGTAAGGTAATTCCTATGGTATTTTTAACAAGTGTTACCTATGAGAAAATTAAATCCTGGGTAACGCTGGGTAAATACGCTAGTAACTGTAAACACATTTAAAATACAAAATGACAAGAGAAGCAATACAAATAACAGCAGAAATACCATAGCCATTAGTTTGTTTCAAAAGTTCCAGGAAACTGAACCATATTGAGCATGTTTCTGAAACACAGAAAGCTGTCTTATACCTATTCTTGTAGATTCATATAGTCTACATAGGCAGCAACAACTCTTTGGTAAGTTGGTCCCTTAGGCATCACTCACCTCAAAGGACATAAATATGCATAACCTTTAAAGATGTTAATTCATACCAAAAATACTAACCATAAACAAAGTCTATTCACTGTTGATGTTAAATTCCTGAATGTTTATGACACAGACTATACTGCTCCTCTGTTACAAGAGTTCCATTGTCTGCCATTTTGTTTCTGGGCACAATTCAAAGTGCTGGTTATGACCTATAAAGCCCATATGGCTCAGGTTCAGGCCATCTGACAGACCATGGCCCTTTCCTCACGGGGGGGCGAAACGAGGCCGCGCACGCAGGGGCGGAGCTTACCCGCGAGCGGGTTGCTCCGCCCCTCTGAAGAGCGCGGATCCGCCATTCCAAACGGCGCCGAATTTTGGCAGCGCTCGGCGGCTCCCGGCGGCGCCCAAAATGGCGGCCAGCGGCTTCCGGTGGCGCTCCACCAATTAGGATAGAGCGCCAGCCGGAAGCCCACCCCCGGGCAGATCTGCAGGGGCGCGCTGCCGCGTCTCTGCAGTTCTTGACCGGGGGGCTGCTACGGGGCAGCGCGGGTAAGTTTTATAAAAACCACTTTTGAGGGTGGTTTTTATAAAACTCACAGCGCCACGCCCGGGTCTGTGCTAGAACAGTTTGAGGTTTAGAATCTCACTTTTTTTAACTGCTCGAGCGCAGACCCCAGTGAAGAAGACCTCCTGGAGAGGTCACTCTAGCGTGGGCAATATGCTCATGTGGAAATGGCCCATATTTCCCTATATGGGCCTGCCAAGGTCCTGAGATCATCAAGAGAGGACCTTTTCTCAGTCCTGCTGCTGCCACAAGCATGATTGGTGAGGAAGTGAGAGACAATCTTCTCTAGACTCTGTCCCTAGACTCTGGAACTCCTTTTCCAGAGAGGACATAAGGGCTCCCTATGTGCTGTCCTGCCATTGATAGACAAAGGCCTTTTTTATTCTGACAGGTTTTTAAAATGGAAAGTTTTTAAAGAATGGGCTGAGGGTGCTGTACTATTTTAAACTGAATTGTTTTAATTGCTTTTTATCTTTTAATGGTATTTTATCTTTTTAAGTGTGGTGTCATGCCCTGCCTTAGGGACTCTGGCAGCGAGAAGGAGGATTCTGACTCCGAGGAAGAGGCTTCTTTACAGACTGAAGTGTCCCCAGAAGCTGGTCCAGAGGGAGTTAATACACAGCAACAACAACAAACAACAACAGCCTGAGCCAGGGAACAAACAGAGGAAGACATAGCTGACACACCTATCTTGCCACAGAGATGCTGTGAAAGGGAGGGTAGGCTTGTGTTGCTTGGCCCCTTTAAATAGTAAATGAGCCCTAATGAGAGAACACCTGTGGTGGCAGCAGCCATAGATAAAAGAGGGCTCCAGCTGGCCTTTCCTCTCAGGGTTAGTAACTGTTTTTTTTTTTTGGTTCTGAAATCTTGTGCTCTTGGAACTCTGCATGTTTGGACTACAGTTTAGATTTACCTGCTCTTAGTTGCCTTTCTGTTTGCCTCTCTGCCTCTTACCTTGTGTGTAGGAGTTGTGCTGTTTGTGAGTAACTGCCTGCACTGCTGTAGACATGACATGTAGTTCTAAATTATTTTAATATAGTCAATAGTTTAATTCTATTTTAATGCTTTTTTATTTTTTAAGTGTATTTTTTGTAAGTTGTCAGCTGCCTTGATCCCCAATTTTGGGAGAAAGGTGGGGTGGTAATAAAAATAATAATAATAATAGTAAAAATCTTCTTTGCTGCAAAGGACATGAATATGAGAGCACTAGCTACTGCTGGCAAACTGGAAGCTGTTGTTGTTAACTGCTGTCAAGTCAACAGCCAACTTCAACCTATCATGACCCTATAAATCCAAGTCACCCTATCCTCAACTCAGCTCTTGCAGATTCAGGGAAGTGTCTTACTTGATTGATTGTATCCATCTGTAATGCAGTCTTCCTCTTTTTCTACTACCTTCCAGTTTGCCAAGCATTATTCTCTTTTCTAGCGAGTCATGATATGGCCGAAATACAACTGCCTTAGTTTAGTAATCTTGGCTTCTAGGGAGAATTAAGACCCATGTTATTTGTCTTTTTAACAGCCCAGGGCATCTGTACATCTCTTTTCCAGCACCACATTTCAAAGGAGTTGATTTTATTCCTTTCAGCTTTCCTCACTATCCAGATTTCACAACCATACGTAGAAATTGGATATACCATGAAAGCTATATTAGGCGTTTAACAGGGCAAGCTACAAGGAGGACAGTGCTGCCAGTTACTGCTTACTATTCCACTGTCTCATAGCTCTTGTTGTATAAATGTCAGCCATTGTTCTTGTAGAACAGTACTAGCTAGCATGACTATTTCTACACTGCCCCCCCTAAAAAAAGTATCATCAAAAGGCAATACAAAAAAACATATAAATACCAGGAGAAAATTGTGTGAAATTCTTCCTGGTATATTGTTCTTCCTGCTGATCAGGGTGGGGGCAGGGTGGATTATTTCCATGCCTATCATCTAAAGTAGAAGTTATATTTTGTTTTTCTCATGTCTATATCCATCTATACAAATAATATAGTGATTTTTTTCTGTTCAACCGCATCACCCAATAGAATAAGGCTAAAAATGTTTGCAGAGAAATAATTAAGAAAGATTTCCTAACATATATTTGGCTAATCTTACTGAATTTGCTGCTAAACCATGATTTTAAATGTCTGTTACCTTGTAAATCTTCACTGGTGGTAACACTTCTGCTTCTGGAAAACAAATAAAAAAGCGAATGAAATTGCAAGCAGCAAATTAATAAGACAAAAAAGACCACTGCTTGTTCTAATTATAACCTGTGATGACAAACCATAAATACAAAAACAGCAAATAAGAAACAGTAAAATATCCATGAATACACTGTCAGGAAAATCCTTTTCTTTGATCGGCATGCACTCGCAAAGCACAGCCTGAATGTCCCCATTTTGAAACAGTTGCAGATACAGAAGGCCACATTCCAATAGCTTTACTCATACTGAATAGCACAATACACAGAATCTCACTGAAGTGATTTGGTATTGCTTGTGCAGTGAGGATTTACAGGTCATAAATAATAGTGTCAGGCTTTGGCAAGGATTCCAACAGACTGCCATTTTATCTGAAGCAATATTGCAATTCAGGAGCAGAAAGTTGTGTGGCTTCTGAAAACATTTGAACAGAGAAGAGGAGTAAAATCAATTGCCTTAGCCTTATCAAGAGTGATGTTTAAGTTTCTTGTTCTTGTTTATTTTAAAAAAAGCCCCTCAACTCTACCAACAATATTTCATAGAATTATTCTGAAAAAGCACTGGTATTGCTGGCAGACTTTGATTCTACACACATATCCAAATTCTCACTAATTTTATTGAAAGCTGGTGGAGCAAATCCCCCCTTCAAGAGAGTTTATAATGATTAGGATGTTCAGTTTAGATTTTTGTTTGTGGTGTAAAATAGCCGCAAATGTTGCAATCTTTTCTCAGATGAGACTATTGCTTTCCTCTCTATTTTGCTGAGCTTTTCTGCAACAAGCCTAATGCTGTAAATGCTTTTGAAGTCCAGTGATCAGTACTGTACCCAGTATGTCAAATATGGTCATGGTAGCTGATGGAATCCATTTCTGTAGGATGGTGAATCCCCTCTGTGTTTTAGTCTGAGTATTAAAGGATCTGAGGTGCTGAACCCCAGGTCCAAAATAGATTCTGTACGTTTGATAGCTCCTCTAAAGGTCAGATTCACTGACCCACTGATATAGAAGCCACCAGTTGACACTGAATGTGATCATACCATGGACCTGCATGAAAGAATTATGGAACTGGTGACTGTTTTTGTTTTTTGTTTTCTTTACTTTCCTAAGGAAGTCCAATGTCGAATCTGATGTCATACCTCCCTTGGAGAGATCCTTGTCTGAAGGTGAGCTGGGGCTTTTATGCAGCTTAATATTCTGGAGATGACCACTTCAAGAAACCTTAAGGGAAATCCTATGCTCTTGGGTATATACAAGCATAAAAATAAAAGTAAAAATACAATTTAAAGTACATCAACAAGAAAAGAAGAAAACAACTCCCAGCTGATTAGAAGAAATACTAACAGGAAATTTAGTGGGGGTTAATAGAATGCAGAATTTGCTGTATGAACTATGGGGGCAAGGGGAGTATTCTGTTGGGCTCTCTTTTAAAATGAACTACCTAAAAATTGCACATAAAATATTTGGTGATGGCAGGGAACCCTTGAGATTAAAACAAAAACAAAACCTATGAATAAGTAAGAAATGTGTCCATCCCTTATCTAAACTGCATCAAGTGCTTCCTAATATGGTGGGATACCTTTGGTGTTTTTCTAAATCAGGGTTTTTGACCTCTTATTATGCTATTGATCCCTTTGATAATCTGGCAAAGCCCATGAAGCCATTCTCTGAATAATATTTTTCAATGCATAAAATCCAAAACCTGGGATCACAAAGGAAATAATAATATGACATGAACATATTCATGGTTTTTATTTGTGACAATGTCACAAGCACCATTTATGCTACTGTGGTTTGTTGCCTACATTCACAATTGAAGGAAATGCAAAGTTCTAGGTAGAAAGGTTAGTGAAAATAAGGTGTTGCTTTGTTTGGCAGCCACCCACCCTCACATATCTGTCTGCAGACTGTGGAATCCAGGTGGAGAACCACTCCTCCAGAGGCAGCAAAAATGTCACTTGTACTGAATTGCACTGTAGAGCATAACAGATTCATTTGAACATATCTGAGAATTTCCATTGGCTTCTTTCTAGCTGATTGCATCTCTTTCACTATATTTGAGATGGACCGTTCCATTCTTTCAATTTCAGCAAATTTTGATATGCAAAGCATGGCCTACCCACGATATTCCATTCTGTATGTTAAAATACTCTGGCTTTTCAAATGTCACATAACAGCAGCAAATAGTTGCCACAATGAGGCCCCAGTGAATGCTCTGTGTTGAAAGTAAATGAATTGACAAGCCTCCTCTTTATGTTGCATCAGTCGTTTCCCTATTATATTTGCAAAATGCAAAAAATTTACAAAGCTAGTCAATCTGCTTCCTTATTACAGCCTATTAGGCAATTAGGAGGGTACACTTTCCGAACAGCGTGCAGGGAATTAGGCACACAACTCTGATTAGCATTAATAGGAATTGGGTATTTAATTCCCTGTGTACAGCTAGAAATGGATCTCAGCTGCTTAATAAGTGCCACTGCAACATTGCATGTGATAAAGGCAGATCAATAAAAAAGTATTTTAAAAAGTTAGCATGCAATTCCTCTAACCACAGTATTGGCATTAGTGATGATTGTCTAGTAACAGATTTACTCCATCTCTGCTGAAACAGCAACCGAAATATCTATGAAAGTAAGAATAGTATTCTATAATTCAGTAAAACTTATTTGTAACAAATGCCAATAAAGCCTATCAAACAGGATCAGTATTGCTTTCTGAAGGATTTCAGTGTTTATGTATATGTGTGCCCCATTTGGAACAATAAAGGCATTGTTCCTAGGAATTAAGTTGTCAATGTTTTCCTCAATCCTTTCCTTTTCTTTCTTTCTCCCCCTCCTCCTGGTTCATTAGTCAGATTATTGTGGGAATGGGATGTTGCTTATCCAAGCCACAAAAGAATCAGTTGCTTCTATCAGTCATTATACTGAGAAATCATTGAATTACATCATTTGAACATTTAAAATATGGCCATATGTACCACTGGGCTCCGCTGCCATGATCACTGTAGGAAAGTATGCTTGTGTTCATCTTGGCACGTGTCCACATGCCTGAGAACAGCTGATGTGCCAAGTCACTTGGCTCTTTTCAAAATGAGAGAAACGTGGCCAGGTAACAAACTGCAGGATGAAGTTGTAACAGTGAAGTCCTGCCCTTGTTTATCCTGATACAGACATTCTGCCCTTAGAACATGGGTAGATGTTGTTGGACAGCACTCCTGTCAGCCCTAGCAGCTCAGGCCATAGTGATGAATGCTAGAAGCTGCATTCCAAGAGCAACTGGAGGTCTGCACTTTGCCAACCTTTGTTTTATGAAGAACAAAACTTCTACAGATGAAACTTGATTCATAATAACATATCTGTGGTCCAAATATTGTATCTGAGTGTGGAGCGCTGGAAGAGATATAATCCTTTTCAGGAAAAAAAAATTAGCCTTAGATATGTTGCATATTTCAAGGTTGCAGACAAAATGTGCGTCAGATCACACGGGATGTGCATTAGGGCTATGCATTTGGGCTGGTGTCAGCTCCCACATGCAGTGGTGGTTGCTAACCTTTGGAATTGGTAAGGTGAAGGGAAGTGCTACTAATGATATGTTGGTCTAGAAATGGAGTTGTGGGTAGTAACAGAGGGTGTCTGGGTAGATAGATGGGGCCAGACAGATAAAGACTTGAGAAGAAAGTTGAGCTAGTAAGTTATAAAAACTACAGACTAAGACTTGAGAAGAAAGTTGAGCTAGTAAGTTATAAAAACTACAGACTAAGAAGCAACAGAATGAATGAGAGCATGGATGTGAACATATTCTAGTGAGCCAAGTCATCATTGCTCGTGATATTTCACTTTAGACTATTTTGATAAATAATGTGCTTTCTCTTTTTGGTTTCTTAGACTACTGGATTTTTTTTTGTAAAATAATATTTAAAGATTAATTTTTAGAAAAAAACAATTTAGCTGGTAAAGGTCTTTGAAATTGTCTGGACATTTCATTATCATTTGCAACAGGTGTCCTTCTTTCCGCTCTACCCCTAGTTTATATGTTTTTTACATGTTCTGGAGCAGCCCTTCAGTAATCCTATTTACCTCATTACAAGCATTTCCTATTGCTGATTAATATTTGTCTATATCAGAGCATGCCCTTATCAAATATTTGTTTCCTTCTTGGGAACAAACTGTATCACACACCCCAACACAGAAGTTTGAAACCACATTTTCTCTGTGAATTTTTTCAGGCTAACTTACTTGGGTCACTACCAAACATATTGCCAATTCAAGGCTAAAAGAATGCCTAAAGAGCTATTGCAAATAGAGGAATGGCATTTTTGAAACAGTATGTAGATCTTTGCCTTGTCATGAAATAAAGGAATGGCTGCTAACAGTCTCATTTTGAGGAAGATACTCTCCATCTATTTTTGGCCCTGCACATCAGCTGGACAGAATATGCCAGAGAACAGTGCTGGTGTAATAAATACTACCTTATTACTTAGTAGGAATTGTAATTTGGCAGCAGGATGGGTTGTGTGGACATCTCCTTCAGAGAGGTCTGGTTAAGCTGGGCCTCCACCGGGGAATAACTGTGAACTGTGAATGAAAGTTCTCAGGGTTCATCAGATGAGTGCAATTGTTCTTGCTCTTCCTGGAAGGGGCCTGAGCTGTACAGTATTATCATCATTGTCAGCATCATCTATTTATATAGTGCCATCACTGTATATGGCACTTCACAAGTAAAAGAACAACAAAACAGTTTCCTGTCATTAGGCTTGCAATCTAATTAAGGCATGACACAAAAGGAAAAGGGGGATTAAGTGCTGCAGATACTGCCTTTTCTTCTCTCCCTCAAGGCCACAGCAATTGCAACTGGAAAGAGAGGATGACCTTTCATCTGCTTCTGGGCCTAACCATGGTGGAACTGTGCTTGTTTCTTCTTTCCCTCTGAGGCCAGGGCAGTGGCAGTTGGCATGAAGGGAGGGTTTTTCATCTGCTTTTGGGCCTAGGCATAATGGAACTGTGCCTGCCTCTTCCTTTCTACTTGAGGTCAGGACAGTCCTATGCACACTTACATGTGTAAGTTCCACTAGATTTGTGAATGATCTTCAAATAAAATACATTGTGGTGTTAAACATGTTAAGCTTGTTGATACTCCAGTTATTTTGGACTACCGTGAACTCTGCTCAACCTGGTTCATAATAAGGGACCATGATGATTGTAATTTGAAATATAAAATATTTGGAATACGGAGAGTCCAGTAGTCTCTTGATAATTTCAGCCTTCAATTAAGGGTCTTGAAATAATAATCGTAAAAATAAGTTTCTACTGAAACGAGTGCACTTGTAGCATCAGTTTTCTGTCTCTGTCAAAATCAAGACCACTTACAGAAAACAACGAATTTTTTCCTGGAATCAAGAAGAAATGCAGTATGGAACGACTGCGTAACACTCTATTTTTGAAAGGGGAAAAATGATGAGATGACAGATTTATGGTAACAATTAACTGTTAATGCCCATTTTGTTTAGTTCTGAATAATCTTCTTCGCCTTTTGTTTGCAACACAGGACTCTTAAGTGTTGTGTCAATCAGGACATTGTAAAATCACTGTTAAGAGGATGACGTTTCTAACTTTCCTCAGGCAATTTTAGAAATGAAAGTAAAAGCACTATCTGGAAAGTCAGAGGGAGCTATAATTAATAACAAAGAGTCTGATGTATACAGGTTCGATTATCTTTTCTAAGAGGATGTGGCCTGTGAAATTCTAAAGTGTATGAATCAGGTTGTGCTTTGTCACTGCAAGGGACTAGATGAGGCAGTACAGAGAGAGAGAAGCAACTATCAGAGGATGAGAAATGGCTGTTTTCTCCAGCATTGTAATGTGATGGATAAATAAGTCAGAATCTGGAACAATGAATGACAAATCTGGAATAATAAATGATCTTAGAAGCAAAATATAATGCAAGTGATTGCTGACACCAACACACTGGGACTGGAATCACCAGTTTGTTCATGTCCAAATGCTTCTGTTAGGCCAAGCAATGTTTTATGAAGGTTTTGAGGTGGGGGGGGGTATTTTTGCAAAAGCCGTTCAACTCCATTGACTAACTCCTGAAGAACACTGCACTTGGGATTTACCATAAACCACAGACTCACGGTTTTTCACTGTTCCTTTCAAATATGTCTCATATTTCTGTCCTGAATCTCTGGAGGAAGATAACTTTGTGTATTAAGAATATTTCACATAACTCATGCAGTTAACCTACGTTTGTGAAATAAATCAAATAATAAGTCCCATTATCCAGTGTGATGTGATCATTCCCTGAAAGCAGCAATTTTCTATTGTAATACATACCTGTAGAAGGGCAAAGTTAAAGCTGTTTGGGGGGTCATAATTCTATTTTTCCTGACTTTTGTGGATTTAAGTCAGAACATTAGAGCTCCATTAATGTTGCTTTCAGTATTCTATTTGCCTTTGACACTTCAGCCCACAGTGGGAAAATCTTAGAAATTTAATGTCAACTGAGATTGATTAGCTAACGTTCACAAAGAATGGGGAGCATGCAAATCTTTTGTGTGTTGTTTGAAACGGGAAAAACAAAATGCCTTAAGATCTTGAAGATAACTTGCAATGTGGTATAATAGGACAACTCGCAAAGAGTGAAAATAAGCTTAAATATCCAATTAGCATTCCTTCCATGGCTTGGCACTATGTCAATGAACTTAGAAAGAGTCCAGTGCTTCTACACACACCGTCCAATTTCTCTGTCCCTCACGTGCTGTTTTTTCCTTTCCTGGCAATCTCTGGTTTGTGCTTGCTCTGTAAAATAGAATTATAAACCAGCGCTTCTTCCTGGTTTGTACAAAAAATTCAATCTACAAAATGTCAGTTTGGATTGATAGGAAATTGTGGTTTGGCAGAAACCATGAAGTGTGGGAGGGGATCAGAATGTGATGCAACAGGTAGGAGAGTTTAAAAGTCCATGCTTCATTCCAGGCCCAATCATATCACACCAAATCATGGCAGTGGCAGTATATCAGAAGGAAGAATATGATGACATGCTAAAGCATCTGTGACTAGGCAGGGACAGAAGAATGTTCACGGACCCAGGAATTCAGTTCAGTTCAGTTCAGTTCAGTTATGAATGGATTCAGTATATCAAAATGTTCATTTTTCTTAAATTTTCAAACTTTGTCAGCCAAGATGTTTCACAAATCAATTTGCTGGTGTGGGTAGGCATTGGCAATACATTCCCTGAGGTACTTTTAAGATTACCATATTTATTATGTACCCCATGATTTCCCAAAAGAAGCCCAAGCATTAATATCAACAAATGGTGGAAAAACAAAACTCTCTGCATTACAAAACTAATTGTGATACTACTAATGTACATGACACTGTTCAGTTAGTTCTCTGCCACAATGGCCACCTCCTTCAATTCCTATATTTTTCAGGCAATAAAATATTTGAACAAAGGGATGTAAAGGAGCACCAGCCCAACACTGAGCCCAAATGCTGGTCAAAGACAACAAATATTATTTTATTTAATTTCAAGTTTTCTTCTTGGATGAAAACAGTCCTCTCTTGGGTGGAAAACAACCTGGAAATGAGGAGCAAGACACAGCAATATTTTCTCCCATACGTCCATAGGATGGGGATGATAGTTTTAGTAAAATAAATAAATAAATGGGCTGGAAGTTCATAGCAACAGTGTGAATGAGGCCCTGGGTCATAATCTGACCAACTCTGTTCCATGGTGTCCAGTCACTGGGAACAAAATATCTGCCAACATTCTTGCAAAAATCCCAAGATTTGTTTGAAATTTTTGATCTCTTTTTGTTGATATGCTTTGGTAGACGAGGTTATCCTTGGATTATCCAATTTCAGAAAGAAAAGGTTAAATATTGGGGGGAGGGTTAATAAACACCTTGACAGAGCTTCCAATGTCAGTACCAGTAGAAGTGGTTTTGGCAGTAGAGGTTATCCTTGGATTCCATGTCAACTTTTTCATTACAATGAGGAGTTTCAGGATTTCAGGAGGGAAAGTTAAACAGGAGTGCAGGAAGAAAACAAACACTTTGACAGAGCTGCTACGATTACTAATGCAAATCAAAATTGTTGATTACATTATTTTTTAGTTGTCTTGACAGGTAGAAATACAGAATATAAAGAATTAAAATTGTAAATATAATCAAAGCCAGTACAGAGGAAATTGTGTTACCCTGTTTACTGGGGGTCCCGGGAGGGACACCTAAACAACCAAACAATGAAACACAACTTTGGGGAAAATTAGCTGGAGCACTCACTTAAGCTAGCGAGAGGCAGGGTAACTTAGTGGGATCTTGCAACCCAGCGTCTACGGGGTCTGGTCAGTCAAGCAGCCAGACGGGTTTAAAGTAATCAAATGATGTTTTATTGCATACAGACAAATATTAAAGACACCACAGTCACACAGCTAACTAAGAGATTAGAGATTGAATTAAGGATAGAAACTTTCCGGGGGAAATGGGTGATACGACACCTGTCTCATCGTCCTGGACCTCGGGAGAGAAGCCGGGGGTGCAGAGAAGAAGCTCAGCTCGGTTAGCTGAGGAGAACTCGCCAAGCAACGCAGCAGCAAGACGGGATGAAACTCAGGAGTGATCCGAGGAAGGTCTTGGAATCAGGGGTTTTTATAGGGTGAATTGGGACTGCAAGCTATGCCTTACTTGGGGAGAACAATCAGTTTTGGGTGTGAGACCATGTCTCAGAAAGGTCACAACTTTGCATGATGGAATCAGAGCCGGATTAACAATAGTGTGGCCAGTATGCAAATATGCAGCGCTTACCAGTGGACAGCACAACCTTTGTCTAGTAGCTTGCTCGGAACAGGAAGCCTTTGTTAGTAACGCGCATATGTAATGAGGTGTTTGCTGGAGAGGTCTCTGAAGCAACGAACTGGCTGTGTCAGGCCTGCCTGGGTGGGAATGGAATGTACAGCAATTATCGGCCGTGCCTGTTTGCGTGCTTGTCCGGTGGCCTCGCAAACACATGGAGTGAGGTGGCAGGGGAAAGCCGAATTGTTTGATATCAAAGTGATATTGGGTGCTATCTCCGGGTAGGCCTAGACTGTAGTAACAATTAGGTCCCCAGTCAATGAATAGGAGAGAAGTTCCCTCAACAAGAATGTAGAAGAAAGAGCATGCCTCCCTTCATATGTTATGTCTGAATTCCCTAAAAAAACCCTTAGTGTTATGTGAGGGCTCCATGCAACCATGCTATCTGCACACTCTTGGCTCCAAAACTGGAAGCAGAACATCCAAATCAGGTCTGCAAATAGTTTTTTCCCATGAACCATCTGTGAGATAGTGCTTGTGTAGACTATTGACAGACACTGCTACTCATAATGGGAACTCTATACTCTGGAGCAGGTTGGGGAACTCTAAAGAAGCAAGTGTTTTTGGACTACAGTTCCCATCATTTCTCGCCATTGGCTATGATGGCCAGAAGTATTTAGAAGGCCACAGTTGCTGACTGCTGCCATATTGGAAGGCAAAGTGTATACCCACTCTGGTGGCAAATAAAGGCAATACCTGGGTTAATATAAGAATTAGGCAATTACAGTTGCAAGGGTTAGGTAAAGTACTGTACATACTTAAATGTTACCATGATTAGTCCCTACGGTGTTTAAGCTAGTACGTATCAATTTTTACAGTGTTCTAGTGATCCAAAATCTTGTAATACATTTTCTCTGAAAGTTTTGAATCTGCAATAGAATTTGACTGATTCTTGTTGAATGGATCCATATTCTATGGATTGGTGCACATAAAGATCATGTATAGTTGGACATATATTTGCATGTGTATTTCAAATGTACCACACAGTACAGGAGCAGAAGATCAAAGTTTAAAACAGGCCAGGGTGTGGAAGATGATATGAAATGATTAGTAGAGAATACACTGCAAAAGAACACAGTGCTCATTGAATTATGCAATAAAAATATACAGGTGTCTTCCAGGTTAAATTTGTGGCAGCTTCAGTGCAACATATCTAGGTTTAGGGAGCAAGATTGTGAATCCTGAAAACTAGTTGTGAGATATTTAGATATAGAGCAGGATAGTAATGCATAAATAAATGAATATTATTCAACCTGCATACTACCAACTTGGATTCTGGTGGATCTCAGTGTCAAGATGGTGTGATTTCAGTCTGGAAAAAAAAATTGAAAAACATATTGTGTGTAAACAGAGTACTAACTGCAGAGTACAGAGTACTAACTGTACAATCCTGTACATCTTTACTTAAAATTCAGTTTCACTGAACTTTTGAAGACTTACACCAAAGTAGGCACACATAGGACATAATCTAGAAGGACCTTTCGTAGTTCCACTGCAAAGATTTTTATCCTGCTCAAAGTCAGAGCTATAATGGGAATCCTTGTACATACCACAAAAATCCTATCACTTCTGGGTAGCTCTGTTTTTGGAGATTCTAAGCTTACAGCTGTAATTGACAGAATGTAAAGAGCCATTTTCCTCAGACCCTTTGAATCTTCTTTCTCCAGATGTATAGAATTAAGCATGATTATTAAACATAAGCTCTGTTTGGAATTAAAGTGACCTATGGCATATTGCAGCTGAAAATTACAATTCAGGTCACATTTTACAGTACTATGTTGATTCCCTTCTAGATAACTGTGATTTGAACAGCTCACTGTTTGTTAATGATAAGCATACAATAATTTGAAACTTGAAGTTTTGCTCATGGTTTGACTTTAGTCACTTTGATTCTCTTGAGAAAGTTATAACAGAGAAGAGGGATCTGAAGTCCATGAAGAACCTGAAGTTCTTCTACTTGCTCCTTTAAATTTGGCTTCATGCAACTTTCCCAAGGTCCAGCCAAGACATCAGTTTTCTAAAACGTTTTACTCAGGGAGATTTTGAAGTAGCCTGTGGGGGCAGGTAGGCGAAGAACTGTTTGGAGATTCCTTATGAGCTACTAAATTAATTCTCATGGGGAGAGGAAGCAGATGAGCAAACTATGCTAATCTCTTAATTCTAGCTGTGCCTTTAAGGTGATTCTGTAAACAATGAAAGCTTTTTGTGACTTATTTAACTAAAAGACAATGGTGTCTTAATTAAGTAACCTACAAACATAATCTTACCAAACATCATTTATTCTTTAACAAAGATGCCTTTTAGTCTTGGAAAGTGTATGTCACAGTGTGGCTGCGATCAACCACATTTAGTAGAGAGCAAGTCCTAATAATTTCACTTAGATTTACTTCTGAGTAAGCAGAAAGGTGAAAGGAAAGTCCAAAGCTGCATAACACATATTACAGGACATGGCATATGAGACGCATGAATCAGGGGAAGCTAGATATAGTAAAACAAGGAATAGAGTATATAAACATTGCAACTGGGGTGGGCGAGCTAAACACGGTCAGGAATGGGTCATTTTGAATCAGATACTTATACAGTGTTTTATTCCAGAAAGAAAATCTAAGAAGAAATGGGGTGGCATTTGTATTGATAAAAGATATACCAAAAGCAGTCAAAGGATGAAATGCAAAGTCTGACCAATCATATTGATAAGGCTTCAGGAAAAAACACATCAATATAATCATAATCACATTTATGCTCCAACTGCAGATGCAGAAGAAGAAGAAATTGAGAGATTCTATGCAGAAGTCCAGGAGGAAAATGATCACACACCAAAACAGGACTTCTTGTTAATCAATAGGTGCTTGGAATGCAAAAGTAGGAAGCAAAGCAGAATCAAAGATTGTAGGAGAATTTAGCCTTGGGTCAAAAAATGAAGTTGGAAAGAGACAGATTGAATTTTGTGAGGCCAACAATTTGTTCATCCCAAATACATTCTTCAAGCAACCCAAGAGGCAACTGTATGCATGGACATCATTTGCTGGCCAGTATAGAAATCAAATATATATAATACGAAGCAGAAGATGGAGAAGCTCAGTTTTCTCTGCAAAAACAAGACCAGGAGCAGATGACCATGAAGTGCTAATATCAATAATCAGAATAAAGCTAAAGAACACTGAACCAACTATCATGCCAAAACAGAACCTGAAGAGCACTCCCATAAAATTTGGAGATTATGTAAAAAAAAAAAAAAAGTTTTGCACTGTTATGCTCAATTAACTGGGAGCCAGAAGAATTCTGGACTAAAGCCAGGGTCATAATGAAGGATTAATGCAAAAAGACACTATCTGCAGCCAAAGAGAAAGAGAAGCATCAATGGATGACAGATGAAACTTTTCAAGTAGTTAACGACAGACAAGAAGCAGAAGCAAAAAGTAAGAGAAAACAGAGTCAGAACCCTGAATGCAACTGTTCAGTGACTTGTGCACAAGGACAAAGAGTACTACTGTAATAAGCAATGCAGACAAATAGAAGATGATGACAAAAAAGGAAGACCAAAAGACCTCTTCCACAAGATCCAAGAAATCAAAGAGAAATTTAAACCCAGAGTGAGTATGCTATACAACCAGCAGGGGAACACACTATATGCCCAAGTACAAATAAAAAGCTAATGGAAACACTATAATGATTAACTATGTAAAAGAGATGAAAGAATGACAGATTCATTCAAGGAAGAACCATTTGAAGATGAACCTACAAGTTTAGAAAGTGAAGTGGAAGCTGCACTTGGGACACTTTGGAGAAATAAATCACCAGAACATGTGACAGAGCAAAGCATGCCAATGGTGCTGCTTCATGCTACAGAGACATAATCCACTCTAGATCTAACTGAAATCTGTCAACAAATGTGGAAAACAAAAGAATGACCCACAGATGAGAAAAGCTCAACATATATTCCAGTCCCCAAGAAAGGGGACACCAGGAATTGCAATAACCACAGGAACGTTGCATTAATTTCCCATGCAAGCAAAGCTGTGCTGAAATTTCTGCAGCAAAGACTTGTACCACATATGGAGCAAGAAATGCCAGCTATCCAGGCTGGGTTCAGGAAAGGAAGAAGCACCAGGGATCATATGGCAAACATATGTTTGATAATGAGCACAACAAAGAATTTCAGAAGAAAGGACAGAATATGGAGAAGTAGAATGGTTTCCAATTGGCAAGAGAGTCAGGTAAGTCTGCATTTTATCACCCTATCTGTTTAATTTGTACACTGAATATATCACACATAAATCAAGATTAGACCTGGAAGAAGGAGGTGTGAAAACTGGAGGAACACAACAATTTAAGATATGCAGCTGACACCATACTGCTAGCAGAAAATAACAAAGAGTTGGAATGATTACTGTGGAAAGTCAAGGAAGAAAATACAAAGGAAGATTTATAGTTGAACATTAAGAAAACAATAATAATGACCACAGATAATTTTCAGAACTTTAAAGTAGGTGATGAAGATACAGAAATACCTTGGCTCAGCCATTAATTGAAATGGAGATTGTAATAAAGAAATCAGAAGACTAGGAAATGGAAAGGCAGTTATGAAGGAACTGGACAAGATCTTGAAGTGTAAAGATATATTATTGAACACTAAAGTTAGAATGGTCCATGCCATCATATTTCCCATTTCTATGGATGGTTGTGAAAGCTGGATAGTGAAGAAAGCTGATAGGAAGAAAATCTACTCCTTTGAAATGTGGTGCTGGAGAAGAGTTCCGTGGATTGCTATAAAAGACAAATAAATGTGTAGAAGTGAAGACGACTAAAATGAGACTGTTGTACTTTGGCCATATCATGAGAAGACGTGACTCAGTAGAAAAGATAATAATGCTTGTTAAGATAGAAGGCAGTAGGAAAAGTAGAAGACCCCATTACAGGAAGCCATGGCCCTGAATCCACAAGACCTTAGCAGGGCTTTTGATAATTGACTAACTTGGAGCCTCTTATTCATGGGGTTGCCATAAGTTGAAGTCAACTTGATGGGTGTGAACAACAACAAAACAGATTTAGGATCATACCTCCACTCCAGTGAAATAGTACAGCATTCTTCCCTTCTTTCTGCCCCAGATTAAAAGGGTAATCCCTCTGAAATATGTTTTCTTATAAAATATTCACATATTATTAAATCTTTTCAAATCTCAAGTAATAACATCAGTGGGAGTATCCACCCTTCCCAAATATAGCAGTCTGATTGCCCTTTTAACTGTCATGACTCCATCCTGTGAAATCTTGGGATTTATAATTTGGCAAAGTATTTAGAATTCTCAGTTAGACAGCTATTGGTAGCAAAGAAACACTTCTTTCAAAGTCTGTCTCTGTCATAGGTGAAATCACCAGCCGTTTCGTAACCAGAGTTTTTGAACTGTCAGGTTTGGGATTTTATTGTTGCCACAGCTATCTCTGTTTGTTTGTGCTTCGAGATACTGGCCAGAATCCTATATGACCTTTTGTGTAACATAACTTTATATATAATCTGCTAGGTAGCAAAATTACTGAATTGCAAAGATGCGTAGTGGGACACTGACAAGAGTGCCCGATGGGCATTGGTGGTTGATGCTCATTGGAATCAATGCCATGTGCATCAAGAGTGATGTGATGTGCATTGGGATCAATGTGCATCAGTTGCATGATGCATTGGTCCTGTTGTGCACTGGGCACCAATACACATCCCTCACTTTGCCAGCAATGCTACATAGTAATGTAACAGCAGCCCTCTACTGGATACGGATATTGTGCAACTGTGCAATTCGAACTCTCACAGACATAAATCCATGTACAAAGATACAATGCTCCAACAGGATTCCGGCCACTGAACCTAACCACTCAGTCTGGGAATCCTAACTCAGAAGGAACAGACTGACTGGGCATTTATTTTCTGAGCACGTTACTCCCACGTTAGGTAAATCAATCAGAACTTGGCTCCTGTAGTAATACTTTACTTTTTGTTGTTATTTGCTGCCGTGTCAGCTATGACTTATGGTAGCTCTATCAATGATAAACCTCCAAGATCCCCAGTCATCACCTGCCCTGCCTTTGCAAACTCACATCCATAGCCTCCTTGACTGAATCAATCCATCTGTAGTGAAATCTTTTTTCCTTTTTGCCTTCCAGTTTACCAGGCATTATCATCTTATCCAATGAGCCACACTGTCTCATGATACGTCCAAGATGGCCACAGTTTGGCTCCTAGTGAGAGTTCAGGCTTCAATTGCTCTATGATATATTCATTTGTCTTTTTCAGTAGTCCATAGCATCCATAGAATTCTTCTTCAACACCACATTTCAAATGAGTTGGTTTTCTGCTTCATCTAAATTTTTCTCCAGACAAGACAGTACAGAAGCTTCCACCTATTTCAGTCATTCTTCATATATTCTCAAAGATAAATATGCACTTGCAGCAAGACTTAACATTTCCTGAGTGTCTGACAGTCCAGGAAAATATTTTTCTTTACCCTATAGATCAGCTCTTCATGTGAGTGTTAGTTGCTTTATACCACCCTCCTAGTGACCTCTATGTTGGACTGCAGGAACAAACATTCATGGAGTGATCCCAGTATATTTTTCTCACCACATGTGCAGCCCTAGGCAGGTGAGTCACCCAGCATGTTGCCTCCTCAGCTGGCTGAAGTGCTGCAGGCCTTGCTGATTCTTGTGACTTTTATGCAGAAGGTGGTAAGCTAAAAGCACCAAACCTCCCTCTCTTAGCACCTTGATTTGCTACCAGTTGTCAATGCTTTATCCAGGGTGCTTTCCTCAAGCAATGTGGCAAAACTATCACTCTTTTAAAATGGCTAAAATGAGAGAGGGAAAATGTTTTAAAAATAGAGCCATGTTCCTCTGAACATGTTCCACTTGAGAGGCAGGCTGGTATCAACGCTAGCCCCTCGACAATCAGTTGTTAGCTATTTCCTTCCTACTGTGCTAGTTACTTCTCACCTCCTTAATCAAATTGGCATAAATAGGTCAGGAATTCTGTGTGTGGGTTTTATTCAATAGCACCTCCTTATCTTTTAATATGTCCCCAATCCTATCCAATCTTATTTGAGTTTTCCAAGCATTCTATCCGTGTCTCATAATCACTCATTTGATTGCTGCCACAGTGACCCTGATTATAATACCTTGCTAGCGAAAGAAGCAAGAAGGTATTTTGGTTTTGTTGCAAGCAGAGGAATAGATTAAGGGAATTCCAGGGATTCACTTAGACTTGTGCAGATGGTGAGACTATAGTGGTTTAGCCTGAGTACTATAGCACACAACAAGGAAAGTGTGGAAAATGACTTAGGAAAAGTACTTTCTTTTTTTCTTCAAGGACATACACAGCACACAGTGCAAGAAAAGCCAACCATGCAGGCTTCATAGCCTGCATTTGCAAAGCCTGATAGTTTCTTCTTTGGACAACATTTCACAGAATCTGCCAAAAGCAGGATGGGGGATTCTGGGAGATACAGTCCACAAAAACAACTTTCCCAAGCTATCTGTGTTTACTATGGGTTCATCCCTGCTAGATCTGTTTCAAATATAAAGAAAAATCTCATTTATCCAGAACTCAAGTATTCACAACACAGATGGGGCACTTGACTTTGATAAAACTTATGCTTTCAAGGTCTCTGGTACTGGTGGTTCAAAGGATCAGGTATCAGAGATGTGAAAGATCCTCTGCTGAAGGCTGAGTAGTGCCACTACCACTCAAGGACAGACAGCACTGGTTTAGATGGACAAAAAGCCTGACACAGCTTCCTGTATCTCAAGCATATGATCCTGCAGCTATATTCAGAAATTGTTTAGTTGTGTCTCTTTGTTCAGCTGATAACAGCATGGGATAAGGAAACACTTTGTATACCTACAATAGAGAGACTGGGTATATTGAAACTGACTTTCTGTACCAATACATCAAATCCCATCTGGACATGGTCATCATACACCAAATTTAGAAATGTTACTCCCCCCACCAACTATGGCCCTTTCCACACGTGAAGGGGGAAACGGGGGAAACTGCGCTGAAACGGAGCTTACCAGCAGCCGGGTAAGTCCGTCCCCATGTGGAGCGGCGTGAGCTCGCTGTTCCTCAATCCCTGGCATCCAAAATGGTGGCTCTGGCATCCAAAATGGCGGCTTCCGGTTGGCGGAGGCTCTCCACCAATCAGAGAAGCTCACCAGCCGGAAGCCCGCCCCCGGCAGGTCTGCAGGCACGCACTGGTGCGCGCCTGCAAATCTGCACTAGAGCGTGGGAACGGAGTGGCACGGAGTGGCGTACTCCATGCTTTTGAAAAACCTGTAAAAACAGGTTTTAAAAAGCACGCTGCGTGCCTACTTCAGGTTGCTCTGGAGTGGACTGAGGTGCGGAACTGTGACAAGTAGTCCTACCCAGTCTGCTCCCACAGTGCGGACGACCTCCGTCAGAGGTTGCACCACACTGTACTACTTACCCCGTGCAGAAAGGGCCTAAGACTTCAAACATCCCTTGGCCAATGTAACTAGTGGTTACATTGAGAGAAGACCTAAAATTTCTAGTTTAAACAGGTAACTTTCCCAAGTTCGACATACCTTAAACTGGGCCTATTCCTATATTATGGTAGTGTGAGTTAACAACAGGAAAAGGTTTACACATATGTGTTCTTATTCACATTGGCTTATGTGGAGTCAATCACACACATCTGTTATCACATGCAAGTTTTGGCTTTGGGATCCCATTGTAAACATTATTTTTTAAGTTTGTTATGATAACCATTAACTGAGTCCAGATAGAATCTTCTGTGTTGCTTTGAGGTATACACAGTTGTATGGCGATAGGCTGAAGCAGCCAAGGGCCATCAAAAGCAAGGCTATTTCAGAAGGATTGAATGCTAAAACAGTTTTGTCACTAGAATGAGCTGGAAATGAATGGGCTATCTATGGCTCACCCCCACTTTTTTTCTGCCTCCTAAGTTCCTACCCCAACTTTTTCAAAAACAGTTGGCATGAGAAAATCAAGTCCAGATCATACAAATGTCCCATACCACCCCACAATGCAATGGCTTTGTTAGGTTATAATTTCCTCAAACTCTTCTTCTGGGATGATCGTGAGCTGAAAGCAAACAAAAAGTGGCATCATATTATGTCCAGGGGTCCAAAAACACACTCATGTCACCTGCTGGGGAAGAGAGTGAGTCCAAAGTTGGTCCTGACCCAGTCCTAGGGTCTCAGGGCCTGGCCTTTCTTCACTGGTCCTCAGGAAATGGGAGAGAAATCTCAAGGTAGGAGCATTGTCTTGGAAAGTGTAATAGAGAGTGTGTGCATACCACACACACACACACACACACACACACACACTTCATTTGTTTGAGCTGATGTTTTCTATTTGAAACTGTGCGACTGTGGTTCATACTTAATGGCTGACCCTTGCAACATCATCAAAGTCTGCCCTTTGTAACTCTGTAAGTGGTCATCCCTAGGTATCATGTTTTGACACAGAAATCTCAAACCCTGGGACATTCCCATCCTGGCAGGCCCTACTGGTGTGTTTACATATCATTGCATTCGACCATTTGGTAATGCCTCATATATGGACCTTATAACTGGAGATCCTGAATATATGGACCTTATAACTGGAGATCCTGATAGGAAGATGCTGGTGGGGAGGGAATCATAATGGAATCAGTGGACTTCTGATTAGAGAGAACAAGGTGCATTTGTCACCACCTACACCAAAGAAGAAGGAAATCAGCTTTTACTATTAGGACTTTATCAGTAACTACCCCCACACTGTGGAACGCTCTGTCTCAAGAGGATAGGCTTTTATCTCTCCCTCTTGACTAGCTACCAGCAAGCAATGACTATCTTATTAGTCATTGTTGCTTCTGGCAACTGACCTCACTTACTACAGGAAGGACTTTTAAGTAGTTTTTTTTAAACTAGCACATTGTATCTTGTTTTAATTTTTTAAAAATACTTTTATGTTTCAGTTGTATTCATGCTATTGTCTTCTAAGCCACCTTGACTTTCTCTGAAAGGAAAGGGTAAAACAGACGAAATAAATGCATCAAATAAAGAAATAGCAGAGACCTGTCATTAGTGAAGGGCTTGTTCTTCCTTGTACCACAAGAGCATTGTCTGGAACTTTTTCACACAACAAAATTATAGCACTAGGGTTGCATTTTATATGACATGGCAACAACTCTGGAATCTTGGAGTGTGTAGTTGATCAAGGCCCTAGAGATCCCTGGTTGAGAATTCTAAATATTTTTGTTAACTGTCATCAAGTTGACTTCAACTTAAGGTGACCCTATGAATGAGAGAACTCCAGGTCACCGTATTCTCAACTGCCCTGCTCAGGTCTTGTGGATTCAGAGATGTGTCTTCCTTGATTGAGTCTATCCATCTATAATGCAGTCTCCCTACTGCTTTCTACCTTACCAAGCATTATTGTCTTCTCTAGCAACTCATGTTTTCACATGATATGGCCAAAATACAACAGCTTCGGTTTAGTCATCGTGGCTTCTAGGGAGAGTTCAGGCATGATATGCACTAGGACCCATTCATTTGCCTTTTTAGAAGTCCAGGGTATCCGTAGAACTCTTCTCCAACACCACATTTCAAAGGAATTGATTTTCTTCATATCAGCTTTCTTCATTGTCCAGCTTTCACAACTGTACATAGAAATTGGAAATATGACGACATGGACAATTCTAATTTTAGTATTCAATGATATATTCTTATATTTCAGGATCTTGTCTAGCTACTTCATCACTGCCTTTCCAAATCCTAGTTTTCTTATGATTTCTTGATTGCAGTCTCCCTTCTGATTAATGACTCAGCCAAGGTATGGAAAATCTTGAATTATTGCAATGTCTTCATTGCTGCTTTGAAGTTATGTAAATTATCTGTAGTGTAAATCATTTTTGTTTTCTTAATGTTCAATGGTAAACCTGCCTTTGCACTTTATTCCTTGACTTTTTCCAGTATTCATTCCAAGTCTTTGCTATTTTCTGCTAGCAGTATGGTGTTATCTGCATATCTAAATTATTGATGTTCTTTCTAAATACCTCTCCCTAAACAGCAAATCCCAGGATTCTGTGACATAGAATCACAACAGTTACAGTGCAGTCATAGTGCTATAATTGTGCAGGGTGAAAGGACACATAAGCATAACTTGGGCATTCACTTGTGATCAATTCAAATAGTATCCTGTGGACCTTATACCCCCTTCATACCTATCAATCCATGTAATCTGATGAAGGCAATCCCATTCATGGTAAAAGTTTGTTTGAAGTTCAGTGCTGGCTAATTTATGAACTGGTGCAAAAATGGAAAACAAAATGGCAGGCACGAGGGAAGAAACAGAATCACCAGCAGTTGTGTTGAGAGACACAGCCTCCTGGTAATACATCTCCCAACTCTCAATTGGAATACCAGTCTGGGAGAATTGAATGATATCTAGAAAAGAATGGGAGAGAACCAGGTCATGCTTATCAGGATTTAAAAAAAAAAAAAGGAAAAAGAACAAGAAAGAAAAGCATCCAACCACCCTGAAACTGCCCTTTGGACTGATCACTGACAATACCTGTAGCAAGAAAATCCTTCCTTGGGGATAGTTTTTCATGAGGAGCAGCCCAGTGTTCATTAATCACCCTGTCTTTGGATAGAATCTCCAACCCCTTTGATCTCTTGCCATCACTCATTTAAATGCTATTAAATCTGACATCATCTCGGCTGCAGGCCCCCCTCCCTATTTTGGGGAAACTGACTCATTTGGGAGAAAAAGGATTTTTTTTTCTTCAGAAAAGCTATTATCTTCACTGATTACTCTGATGCACTAAGGGTGCCAAGTGGTGTTTGGTTTAATTTGATTGTAATGTGAAGCAGTCAACTGGGCATCACTTCTTTTCCTCCCTTTTTCTGCAACTTCCTTTATGCTTCTACCAGGAACAGGTATATCATTGCTTCTCTTTCTCATCTGTACAGAGGTACTGTGGTTTATGTAACCATTTATATCAAAGCAAATGTGGAAAGAGATCACTCTGAAACCCCCTAGAGAGGACATGCTTTGCCGCTGAGGAGCCATCAGCTCTGTAATCTAAAATATTACCTGCCCCCCAACATATAAAAAGATGATGTGTTCAGCAGCAGGCCGCTTTTCATGAGCTAATCCATTTCATGGCACATTCCCTCCGCCCTGTGAATTACCAGCCACAGTCTGGTACTCACTCCAAATAAAATGAGAAAAACATACACCACCACGAACAAAAAAGGGGGGGGGTCCAGGGATTGATCTCGCTCCTGGCAGCTGTGACGTACACTGTTGCTCTGCATGTATTCTCAGCATCTGGCCAGGCTTCAGCTGTTCCAGCTTTATTTCTCTCTCTCTTCCTAACTTTTATTTATTTATTTATTTTAACCCTGAAGCATCAGCACTGATTTCAACGGCTGATTGACTTGGCCAGCAGTGTGAAATATGAAAGAACAGGGGAAAAGAGAGAGAGAGAGAGAATGAGAGAGAGAGAGAGGAACTGAAAACTAAAGCCTCACGGCCTGGCTAGTTGTGTGGATAACAACATGCAGCAACACCAGCCACTGCCTGCCTGTGGCTGTGTCAGCTGAGCCATCCGCACGCTCCATTTCGTGTGCCTCAATGAATGTTTGTTCCAAATTAACAGAGAATCAGAATCGGGACCCAGCAGGCCTGGCAATTTGTCAGCGTTCCTGTTGGGCTAGCAGAATAGGAAGAAAATAAAAAGTACATTGACCCAATTTCTTGGACTAAATATACTACAAGTGACAATGAAAGCTACTCAAGTGTTTGTCCTCTGAACCATTCCCTCCACTTCCTCTTCTGTTCCCTGTCGGGCAGCAATGGAGGACAATGCATTAAAAATGAGAGACCAGAGAACATTGTCTGAGCCTCCTATTAAGGGTAATGGTGCTCATTCACTGGACTCTCACAGTTTCAGTAGCAAAACACTTTTTGAAAAATATTCCTGTCTTGCATCATATCATTTCTGTTTAGTCCCTTATCAAATTTTAACAAGCTTCATCATTTTGCTTGGCTTCCCTTCCTTACCTCATCTGGGGACAGTTTACCAGGAAACTTACCAGTATGAACCCCACTGAAATGAATGAGAAGCCTGATCATCTTGACCACAGGTGATCCATAGTACAGTATGAAATAGAGAACAAAAGTTTCTCAGAAAGAGGCTCCCATTTGTATTAGCTGCGCTAGAATGAAAAATGAAGTTTAGTTTTGTTTGTTTGGCCCTGAATAGAGAAAATGGTTTACTGTTTTGCTATAGCTCCTCATTTAGGCCCTTTCTGCACAAGGCTGATACATCACAGTAGCGTCGTATTGTCACTTTTACATCTGCATGTTAAGCTGGTTTGATGTTGTTCTGTCCTCCATGGTGCCACATGAGTTGAGGTCTTAGCATGGTTAACATCGATGTTAAACTGATGTAAAAACAGAAAAATTCCAATGTAAACCACCCAAACCATTTCTGCTGTGTTTTTTCCTACATGCAGAGGCGTTACATCAATTCACACCACTTGTGCTAAAATGTAGCAACGTTTTCTACAAAATTTTAAATTGACCAATCATTGGTGGTGGGGTGGAGTGAGGGAGGGGAATAGGAGTTCCACTAGAATTGACAATGCAGAAGCTACAAATGATTTTCTCCACTTTACTTCGATAGAAACTGGAGGACGTGCAGACACTCAGGGTAAGACAGAGTAAAAAACACTGCTCATGACATGCGGTGAAACGTTCCTCCACTCTAGTGCATAAATGGCCTTAGTCAACCATGGGTTCTCCTGGACTAGTGTTACCCTGTTTACTGGGGGTCCCGAGAGGGGTTCCAAAATGTGCTCTACTATAGATGGGGAAAATTAGCTCAGAGCACTGCTTTAGTGTTACAAGAGGCAGGGTAACTTAGCAGGATCTTGTAACCCAGTGTTTACGGGGTCAGGCCAAGTCAAGAAGCAGACCGGTTTGAAAGTAATGAATGATGTTTATTAAATACAGGCACACAATGTAAGCAACACACGCACACAGATAACTAAGGAAAATAAAGGTGTGAGTGAGATAGCGGGATTTTCAGAGGAATAGTTGGTTTGGGTGATACGAAACTTGTTCCTGAAGCCTGGAAGAAGATGGAGAGCGATGCTGGGGTTCGGTGTGGCTCAGCATGTGGAGCTGAGGGGAAGCTTGCCAAAGAATGCAGCAGCAAGGCAGTCTGGAACTTCGGGAGCGATCTGAGAAAGGTCTCAGAATCAGGGGTTTTTATAGGGAGAAGTGTGACTGCAGGCTATGCCTTACTCGGGGACAACAATGGGTTTTGGGTGCAAGACAATGTCTCCGAAAGGTCACAATTTAGCATGATGGAATCAGAGCCGAATTAACAATGGTGTAGCCAGTATGTAAATGCGTAACACTTGATAGTGGATGGTTCAGCCTTTGTCAAGTTGCCTGCTTGGGGCAGGGAGCCTTTTGTAGGTAGTGTGAGTACATAATGTGGTGTTTGCTGGGGAGGTCTCTGAAGCTGCAATCTGGCTATTTCTGGCGTGCCTGTATTGTTTGAGAATATTTCAGCAGTTAAGTGCTGAGCCTAGTTTCTCCACACAAACACGTGGAGAGGAGTGGTATGGTAAAGCCGAATTATGATATCAAAATGATATCGGGTGCTATCGCCAGGTGGGCCTAAACTGCAGTAACACTAGTCTAAAGAAGGATAAGTTCTTATGATTTAGCTCCTTGGGATTTATTGGGTCCTGCTGCTTACTGTTGCCTCTGCATCCATTTATTCCATTCTTTTGGATGCAACGTGACAAGGCTGCTTATTCTCCTCATACATTGGTATGGCAGCTTCCTCCCCAGTCTGCTAAAGCACTTTGGCACTTTATACACTGCTCTGTCTTTCCCTTTAAATCGCTGTCTCATGTGAAAAGGGTAAAGCCTTTCAGTTATTTAGAACCCCTTTCATTTTACTGATCTATGGTAGCATGTTTCTGTTTGGTTAGAACTACTGAAAATTATTCAGCTGAGTCAAAATCTATAAAAATATATTACAGTCTTTATTAAAACAACAAACAGAATAAAGTATTGGTTTTCTATGAATGTCCAGGCTCTAAAAGATCTTCAGAATGCGTTTAAACAGTTTCCTATATCTTTCCATCAGCATAAAGGCACAGGTCTCACACACACTCAGCCCTCTGGCTACCCTTTTGCCAAAGGCTCTGTTTTTAAATCTAGGTCACTCTCTCTGACCAGATTCAAAAGTGTGTTGATTTCTCCTCTGCCCCTCTCTCTATGCTTTCTCTGAGAAAACACATCCTTCTCACTCAACTCCCTTTTGGCTGATTGAGAAACTCTCTGGGTGCAGAATTGGCTTTTAGCCCTTTCTCCTGGAAGTCTGGCTTTAAACAAATTCAGGGTGCCTGCTATTTATACATCCTCCCAGACCTCCAATCCCTCCTTCACAGTAATGGGTTGGGTTTCTTTCTGGAATGGCCATTCTGGTTGCCTAGCAACCTGTTGCTGGGTGGCTTCTCTGATACCCAGGATAGTTACTCCCCTGGATTCCATCACAGGTGGTTTATAGCAATTTCTTGGATCTATCTTAAGGCTCTTCCAAAGGTTTTTTAAAATACCAGTGTATAGATTGCACAGGTGGTCCTGTGTTTTGAAGGACAGATTTTCTTCTGAATTTTTAAAATGGTTTCTTAGAGTTATAGTGTTATAGTGCTAAAGTGCTATTTTACTGATAAACTATTGCACTGTAACATCCTCACCATTCTTCTTAGCACTCATTTTTTGTAGTGTTAATGAGAGAGCTGATCAGTATATATGACTTCCTTCCTTCATATCCACTCTTTCCTTTAATATGGGGCCCAAGGCCTGACCAAAAACTGTGCATACTTTTATTTTGGCAATAGTGGTGATGGACCACACTGTTAATGGGGCAGTGAATCCACTCTGAATTTTAGTCTGAATTTTAAAAGAGCCATCCAAAATGCTGAACTCCACTTCTCAAGATAGGTTCAACAGCTTGGATGGCTCCTTTAAAGTCTGGACTGGATTTACTGTTTCATGGTCATTGGGGCCACTAACTGCTACTGGTTTTTCTTTCTCTCTCTCTCTCTTTTCTCATACGTTGTTTTCTTGTGTGCGTCCAAGTCATTTCTGACTTATGTCAACCGTAAGGTGAACCTATCATGGGGGTTTCTGGGGCTGAGAGTGTGTGATGCACCCAAGGTGACCCAGTTAGTTTCCAAGGCCAAGCGGAAAACTGAACTCTGGTTCTCAGGATCATAGTCCAATGCTCAAACCACTACATCGTGCTGGTTTTCTTTTTTGAGTATGTGCATCTTAATATAATATATAAAATACACAAAAATATTGCCCCCACTAAATGGCAGGAAGTGATTTGTTTCCAGGTTGGGTGGGTGGCTCTCATGTCAGTGGGTCAGTGAATCTGCACTGGGTTGTAGAGCAGACTCTAAAGCAGGGGTGGGCAGCTGTGGAAAGGTAGGGGCATTAGTTCTCCAAGAGAACTCCTATTTGTTGCGGGGGGGGGAATCCTTCTAGGAGACAAAAGAGCATTTTCACTATTTGTGGAGCCTTTATGAGCTATTTTAGTCCCGGGGGGGGGGAGCCAGGAAAGGAGTAGAAGTCATTTCCTGTTTCAAAAAGATCTCTCTTGGACCTAAAGTGGCCCAGATTAAGGCATTTTCTGCCTGGTGTCACCAAAACATAGTAACTATAGGTTGTATTCATTTCAGGGGCTGTGGTTCTACACAAGATCATAGCCATCCACTAGCCATCACATCTAAAAGTGTAGCTAGGATGCATTATTTGAACTACGGAAATAATCTGTCTTGTGCCGCCTCATTTGCATACATCCTGTCTGCCACCTCAATGCGGAAATGTTAAAGCGCTATACTGTGCATTAAGAAAATGGCAGGGTTAGCACGAGGCCAATCAGGGGTGGCAGGGTGGGGCAAAAGTGGATGAGGGGAGTGGACAAGGACTCTGTAATGCAGAATAGACACATTTGCAGTAAGAAGAGGTGCAGAATGCTTAGCTATGCAACACTATGCAGAAATGGCCTAAGTCTCAAACATGGTGGAAATGCTCTCCACAGCTCCTAGAGAGCATTTGGGGGAATTTTGGAGCAATGCTTTTTGAAAAAAAATAGTTGTCATTTTTTACAACATGCTGAATTTCCCCCTCCAAATAGGTTTTGCTTCATGGATTGTTCCTTTAAAACCTGATTAAAACCCAGCATGGGTTCACAATGCCAGTGGTATGGGAATCATCAGGTCCCACTTTGCTTTTCTACTCTGCACAAACTTTTGCAACTAAAAAGCCACCTAGGGCAGCCCTACATAGAGCACAGTTCTGGAGTCATGACACAGAAGCTCCTGTAGACGTCAGTCCAGGAATGGTATCAAAGCATGTCCAAAGCCTAAGAAGAGAAAGAAAAAGAGCTCTGCTCATTGATGAGCCTCACCCCTTTGAGAAGAGGGAAAATCTTATATTTTGAGCATATGGGGTTGGTACTCTTGACTTAAAATATGAAACTAAAGAACATATGGAAGAGTGGGAAGCCCATCTCTACCAGTATTAGAAAACTGAAGCAACAGACTTGGTTAAAAAAAAAATGCTTGAGACAAAAATATTTCATTTCATAAAGCTCCCCACAGCCTTTTACCTTCTTCTGCCTCAAGAGCCACCTTGTCTAGTTGACTGTGAATGCTCTTCTTTCTTTTGTGTGTGTGTGTTTGTGTGCATTTGCCTTCAGTTCAAAACTGTATAAGATAAAAAATGCTCCAGAGTTACAGAGAAAGAAAAAAAAAACCCAATGTCTTAAGATGATATTCAAGTGGAGCAGCTGACTAGACCTTCCTATTTTGTGGGCTGAGCTCACATGAATAACACTTTTTTAAAAAAAGGAAAGACAGAACATTATTAGTTCTCCATTTTTAAGTGAACTCGATTTGTATTTCCCAGTGTAATAAACCTTTGAGCCACATAGCTCTCCAAATTTTGCAATGCAGTTCTTTCCTCAAAAATTACAGGCAAAATATTATAAATCGGATAAATTTGTGTCTAAAAGGACTGTATCTTGCCAGAAACAATTAAGGTATGATGCTCTCAGCAGCACAGGATCCTTATTCTAAAGTAAAATGTAGAGGTGGGAGAACTTCTCCAGCCATCTTGTAGAGTCAAGACATCCCACATAGCCCAGAAAGTCACAATAAACAATTAAAACTATAAAAATGGTGCTTGATACACCCCAAAGGGAAATGATTCCTAGGTTACCTGGGAAGAGGAATGTTGTTAATGTTGTACTCCCCAAAGTTACTTGCTTCAGATAATGGCTGGCATCCTACATTTCAGTTACAGATTTGTAAACTAGAATTATGGATCCATAACTGCTCTGTATTCATCCATGGTCTGTATTCATTATCATGGCACTATTCCCACAGTCTTAAACCCCATCAAGCCCCAACTCTACCTTTATAGTCAACAGCCACCGCAAGCTATGAAGGTCTGTTGTCTTGGCAACTGGGCATAGTGTGATGACATTTTCAGCTACCTCCCATCAGCAATCTTAAGTTCAATAAGAAGTTGCAACAGTGGTCCTGCTTCTGATTGGAACTCACTGCTGGATGAACAGGAAACATTTTCCTGCTGCACCCCGAATGTCAACAGAACAGACTGCTGTTGCTTAATGAGTCAGAGTAGAAGATGAGACATCTCTGATGTAGGATCTTGATGGTTATTCTTGCTTGGAATGAGTTCTTATGAAGGTCTTTTTGCTTAGACCGTAGGTACAAGGCTTTTTCACACGAAGCTTTTGTAGTGGAAAAGAGGCAGGAGAGCATCAGCAAAGAAGAAGCTTCTAGTGTTATTACTTTTCTATTTTCCTACTGCAGTTCAATGGGGTTTTTTTTCTGCCTCTCCATCAAAAACAAAATAAAACCATTTGTTTGTCAGCATATTTTTTCCTGATACAAATGACTTCTTTTGTGTGTACCCAGATTTAGAAGTAGGCAGTTCTAAGTGGGTGTGTTCTGTGCATGATTCTCAAAGAAATGATACAATCTTCCATTGTCGCTTTATTTTTCACATTTTAATGGCATTATCACAATTGTGCAATCATGCTTTCCCCATTTTTTAAAAAAGCAAGAGCTCTATTGCACTCCCCCATCCACTGAACTCTCTTCTGACCTCTCAGTCCTGCTCCTTCCCTCTCCAATTTGATTCTTTCTTTTCTTACTTTCCTTTCCCATCCGGTGAACTGACTCTCTCCTGAGAGGTATATGACAGCCATCTTTAAATATCTGAAAGAATGGCATGTAGAAGAAGTGGACTTGTTTTCTCCTGCTACTGAGGCTAGAACACAAACCAATGGAGTCAAATTACTAGGGGAAAAAAATCATCCTAAGCAATGGGAAGAACTTCATTAACAGCAGATTGACAATGCCTCACAGGATGGTGGACTTTCCAGCTTTGGAGAGCTTCAGACAGAGGTTGGATAGGCATCTCTCAGTAGTACTGCCACTGTGTATTCCTGCATGGCAGGGACCTAAACAATAGCCCTTGCAGTTCCTTCCAGCTCTTGTGATTCTGATTCCTTCCTCGCTGGATCTTGCAACCTCCCTCTCCCCCACACTCTCCATCTCCCTTCTTCCCCCACTCACTTCCCTCTGTTAGATTGAATTCTTAATTTTATTGGGGATTTTCTTTCTCAGGGGGAAGCATGAGCATGACTGTGCAGTTGGGGAAATACCACTAAAAACAGTGTGGTAAATGTGGGGTGGGGAAAGTCTCAGGAACTTCCAGATTTATTGCCAAATACGGATGAGGGGCAGTATGAGGGACGTGTGAGAGAGGTACAGGGGGAGTACTGGATGGGCACCGCAAAGAGTTCCCAATATAGAAAAGCTAAAGCATGACCAATCACTGTAGTCCAGGGACTGAACCTGAAATGTGAAAGGTAACATTAGGACTAGAAGCATAACACTAGTATAACCACCCTAGAGCAGAACAAGGGGCTAATGTGATACACTCTTAGATTTTGTTGCAAGATAAAAACCTAGCTACAACATATCTATCAGATCAATGGACATTTGGTAAATCAACACTTATGTAGCTTCCATTGATTCAGTGGGTCATCTTTTGTTGGACCTAACAACTGGATTTAGACCAGGTTTGAAATGGCAGTTCTTTCTTTTCTATGTGGTTCTTTAAAGCTGATGTTTCAGAATAATTTTTTTTCCTCTCTTTTAATGAACAGCAATGATTGCCATCTTTGGAAAAGCTTACTAGCTTTGTTTGATACATGCATATATAATACACATGAATTGCATATTGTTGCTACATATCGTTTTATTTAAAAAATATTGTGTGAACGTGTCTTTTTTAAAAAGAATGCCTCATTAATTCATCTTGTCTTATGAATCTACAAGAGTAAACCTGTATAAAAGACACCAGATGGCTGAAATAAATTGTTAAGGGAAATCAATAACTCGGCTTGTGACACATCAATACGTGAGAGTAGATGCATTCTGAATTACAGACTGAAGGGGCTATTAAGAAATGTCACCTGATCCCAATTTGCCACATTTCAGTGCTGCTGTTATTTAGCAAGAAACTTGCTAATTGTGGGGAGTTTTACTATGTATTTGATATTCTAACTAGAAAAAAAATTCATATCTTTTTCATACGTTCTTTCTTTCATGTGTTTCATAGTGCAGTACTGAGAAATGCTGTTGTTAATGTGTCTTGTTCATTGCTGTCAGGGAATAACCACCGGGTAGTTCCTTTTGGAGGCATAAGATGAAGATATTGATAGGAAGGCAACCCCTTTCAAAGTGAAAATAGAAGAAACTCAGATGTGAAGCGGTGCAATCTCTCTCTCTCTCTCAATCTTTCTCTCTCCCTCCCTCCCTCCCTTCCCAAATCAGTCTGCTACTAGGGTCCAAAAAACCCCGTTTAAAATCCAAATTGGGAATAATTCTTGATTTCAAAATGGCTAAACTTTATTACTGTCATTATTTTTAAAAATTGATGCTGTTGGTAGCAATTTGTTACAAAAACACAGTCTAACACAAGTAAGTTGAAGTAAGTTGAATTTCGCAATAGACTTCTCCACACTGGACTAGAGAAGTGTGAGTTCTTATAAGATAGCTCCTTAGGTTTTGCCAGTTGTTGTCATCTCTGCATCCATTTGTTCCATTCTTTGGTGGGCTGTTTGTAGCCCTTTCATGAACCTCTCTCTACTAGTGATCTTTTAGAGGTTTTAAAAAACCAAGTCATGGTTTGTTGAAGTGGTTCTATGGTTTGAAGGGAAAATTTTCTCCTCTCTGATTTTTAGTTTTTTTAATAGTTTTAATAGCCATAGTGCAAAAATGTCATTTCACTGAGGCACTATATATAGCAATAGCATTTATTTCTATACTGCCTATCAAATAAGTGTTATCTAAGCGGTTTACAATGTATTTTTAGCTAATTGCCCCCAACAAGCTGGGTACTCATTTTACTGACCTACGAAAGGATGGAAGGCTGAGTCAACCTTGGAGCCTGGCAGGATTGAACTCACAACCTTATGGTCGCAGTACTGGCATTTAACCACTGCGCCACCAGAGCTATAGCACTGAAAGTTTTAAAAAATAACAAAAGAGAGAGAAAAGTGAAGAGACTTTTTTTTTTTTGGCTTGAATATGTCTCAGAATTATAAAGAAACCCATTTGAGGATGGGGATAAAACGGTGCTGCCAGAGCCAGCAATTGCCAGAAAACAGTCCAGGCTAAGAGAAAAGTCATGTTGATAAAAAAAAAGAAAAAGAAAAAAAAAGAACCTAAAGAACTGCATCAACAGATACCACAACCTCTGGGCACATTTGCCCTGTCTGGATCAGCCTAATGTCATAATATCAATTTCAGTACTTTGTCGGGCTATGATGAAAGCCTGGAGATGAAAACAGAAGATAAAGCAAAACTGAAAACTAATATCCACTGTTAAAATATGTGGCTAAGAAGAGACAAGAAAACAAGATACAAATGCACATATAAGATATTGACATCACAGGAAATAATGGATGGGATCCAGGGTAGCCCAATAGCTTCAGAGAATTCTTTCCTTTCTAAAGAGGTTGCCACAAAGAAATATGTGTTGCAACTTGCAAATTTACATTATGGAAATGTTTATCTTGTATTATGGCTGGTGTAAGAAAGGGTCTCAGTAGAAGTTCCAGGTTTCTCATCTTATCCATTGTTCTGACCCTAATACCACTGGAATATTAAAAGCAGCACCAGCAGCAACCACCACCATCACCAGAGCATTAGTTTATGCTTCTCAGCCAGATTGTTGACCAAGATTCCACAAAATACAGAAGATCCTAGATGCATAGGATCATAGAACTGGAAAAGACCTAGCAGGTTATCTAGTGCAATCATCCACTCAGAGCAGGATCTGTTGTGCTGGATGCAACTAAAACATGCCAGTGTGTGAATGGTTTCCCAACTCTGCTCGATATCTTCAGTGAAGGTAGGTCTGCTACCTCCCAAGGCAATCTATTCCACTGGCAAGAAAATTTCCCTTTAGAACATTTATTGTAATCCTTAGTCAAAATATACAATTTCTTCCCATTGTTCCTAATGTTTGCTCCTTCTTCTTCATGCTCAAAGATCCAGAAATTGTTTTTAAGAAGAGAGGTGCTCAACGTTGGCAGGTGCAATTACTTTTAATTTTGTTCCCTTTCAGGTACTTGCAGGAAGAGGACAAATTGCATTTCCCATCCATTATAATTCAAGCATCCTTAAATATGAAGACTTTAACAAGCCCAATGTGAATTTAGAAGTGCTCTCCATGTATTTAATGGAGCTTACTTACATGTAAATACACATAGGATAGATTGCATGCAGCCTTTGTTATTCATGAGGAAGGCTCAACTACAATAGCTATCTTAATCTTTGGGTGTGTCCTTGACAGAATACTAAAATCATAGAATCGTAGACTTGGAAGAGACCACAAGAGCCATTGAATCCAATCCCCTGCCATACAGGAATACACATGAAAGCACTCCCAATAGATAGCCATCCAGCCTCTGTTTAAAAAACTCCAAAGAAGGAGACTCCACCACATTTGGGGCAATGTGTTCCACTGTGGAACTGTTCCTACCACCAGGAAGTTCTTCCTATAGCTTAGATGGAATCTCTTTTCTCAAGTTTGAAGCCATTGTTCTATGTTCTAGTTTCTGGACCAGTAGAAAAACAGCACCCCTTTAACAATTTAAACAATTTAAATATAGCTATCATACCACCTTTTAACCTTCTCTTTTCCAGGCTAAACATACACAGCTCCCTTTCTCATACGGTAAAGTTCCCAGGGCTTCTACCATTTTAGCTGCCCTCCTCTGGGTATGTTCCAGCTTATCAACATCCTTCCTGAACTGTGGTGCCCAGGACTGGACACAGTATTTGCAGTGGGGTCTGATCAAAGCACTTCCCCTGACCTATCACTTCACTTGACCTCGACGCTATACTCCTGTTGATGCAGCCCAGAATCACATTGGCTTGTTTAGCTGCTGCATAACACTGTTGACTGATGTTCACCTTCGCCCTTTCTGCAACTTACCTGGTTCTGAAGCCATCCGCGGGGATGCAGGGAAAGCCTCTTCTGGGAGAGAATTGCTTCTCCTGCACTCCCTTCTGCACCAGCTGCCTGCTGGAAGGGAGGAAGTGCAATGGCTCCACTCCTCCCTTCTACAGTGCAGCCTGGCAGTTTCCCAGGCTGTGCTGGGGAGGAAGCACAGCCATTGTGCTTCCTGCTGTTCTGCACAACAGGTAGATGTGAGTGGGAGGCGGGAGACTCCACAATCACGTGTCATTGTCGGGAGAAACCTAACAATGATTTAATCCATGATTTCGATGGGTTGCCATGGGATCTCCATGGGATCACAATGATGTCATGCAGAACTGTCGTCGTGATCCTGTGGTGATCCTGTGGTCATTACAGATTGGAGGTGGTGTGTGAAAAGGGCCTTTGAGGTCCACTAACACTCCTAGATCCCTTTCACACATACTATTTTCAAGCCAGGTATAACCCATCTTGCATTTGTGCATTTCATTCTTTCTTTCTAAGTCTAGTACCCTACATTTCTCCCTGTTAAAATTCATTTTGTTAGTTTTGGTCCAGCTCCCTAATCTGTCACGGTCATTTTGAATTCCAATCTTGTCCTCTGGGGTATTAGCTACCCCTCCAAATTTGGTGTGTCTGGAAAATTTGATGAGAATGCCCTCTACTTCATCATCCAAGTCCTTGATAAAGATGTTGAATAGCACTGGGCCCAGGATAGAACGATGTAGCATCTTATTAATCACTTCTTCTACGATGAAGAAGAGCCATTGGTGAGCACCCTTGGGTCCATCAACCAGTTACAAATCCATCTAACAGTAGCATTGTCTAGCCCACATTTTACGAGTGTGTTTGCAAGTGTATCATGGCGAAATTGTCAAAGGCTTTACTGAAATTGAGATATACTACATTCACAGCATTCCCTTCATCTATTAAGCTTGTAACTCTATCAAAAAGAGAGAGAAAGAGAGAGGGAAGTGGGAGAGGGAGAGGAGATCAGTCTTTTTTTTTTTTTTTTTGAGAAACCTCCCAAAAGCCCTTTTTATTGTTTTTAACCTCTCTAGCAAGTCCCAACTCATTCTGCACTTAGCTTTTCTGACTTGCTCTCTACATGTGCTGGCTATCCATTTGAATTCCAGCTTGGTGATTTCCTCCCTTCGACTTTTCTTGGACATGCCCCTTTAACTCAGTTGAAAGTTTATTCATCCTGGATTTAAACTATTTGAAATTGTGCTTTCAGTATCTCACTTCCAAGTAATTCCTATCCATCAGGAACTGCCTTCTCTTTTAGTATTTCATTTCAGGGGACTCATCATCCCAGACTATTCCTGGGAGGAGGTGTGCTTGAACCCTCCTGTCCCCCCATTCTGGAGTCTGTATTCATAGCAACCATTCAAATTCAAAGTCCACGGTCTACCCTTAATCTTCTCTTCTCCAAGCTAGACACAGTGAGCTCATCCATCTTTCTTTATAAGACTTGGTTACCAGGTTGATTACCACGTAACTCATCTTTCTTACCTATACTTCAGTTTGTCTAAGTCTATCCTATAACATGTGTCCAGAACTGGACCAGCCTAAAGCAGGCCTCTGTGTCATGCCACTTGCTACGGTGAAATGTTTATAAAATGCTATGGTGGTCGATATGAAAAGATTACCAGAAGATTAGGCCAAAGGTATAGAAACTGCTTTCTACCTGGTCAGACTGATTCTCCCATTAGTCTAGTATTTACTACTCTGATCAGCAGGCCATGGTCTTTTCCCATCACTTGTTATCCATTCCTTTTAATAGTTGATATCAGGGGCTTAACTGGGGATCATCTGTATTGTTGCTGTTGTATGCCTTCAAGTTACTTCTGACTTATGGTGACCCTAAGGTGAACTTCTCAGGACGTTTTCTTGGCAAGATCTGATCAGTGGGGGGTTGCCTTTGCCTTCTTCTGAGGCTGACAGAGTATGACTTGCTTAAGGTCATCCAGCCATGTTTCCATGGTTGAGCAGGAATTCAAACTATGGTCTCTAGAGTCATAGTCCAACACTCAAACTATTATACCATAGTGGCTCACCCTCTGGACACCAAACATGTATTTTATCATAACAGTGTTTTGAAAGTTATTTTTTTAAAAATGAGTGATTCCTGTTATGGTTCCAGAGTCCCACAATATGGTTAGTTACTGCTATTCCCACAATTTTAAAAAAGTAACTATCTGTATACCTATTTCTCCAAATAGTTAAAACAGTTATCTTTTTTTAAAAAAATCTGAATACTACATGCTGCCAACTTGCAGTGCAAAATATGTCTTCCTGCCATCCACTTCAATATCTATATGAGGCACAGCATTTAAAAAATGTGATATTTGGACTGTGACATTTAATGGAGCCACATCCCTGTGACTATTAAAACATTTTTAAATATTATAACAAAAACAGTGGCTTTTCTGGGTTACAGTTGTCGTATAATGTTATTATACCTTCATCACTGAAGAAAGGAATTAATTGTAAGTAACTTTTCATTTACAATCAGTTATTCACAATCTTTGAGCAAGTGGCATATGTTCCTACAAAGTATTGGGTATATAAATAAAAAGTCATTGGTGATGGTAGTTATGAGAAGATTGCACTGAGGCAGTGGGAAAGAAGAGCTCAGGGGGGAAATGGACATACATGACATTCTAGGGCCATAAGGTTGGGAGTCCTAGTGAACAACATGGAGATAAAATATGTTCCTGATAGACCAGGAAAATATGCAAAAAGTTTACAAGATACATAAGAAGAGTACAAAGCTGCCAATAGGGAGGTTTTTCTCAGGTTCTCAGCAAGGGAGGAATTACGTGCTAATTACGTTCTAATGATTATCATCCCCTCAGCCTAAATACAATGAAGTCACCAGATCCCATCTGAACTTAGAAGCTAAGCAGGGTCATGCCTGGTTGGTTCTTGGATGGAGGAACAAGAAGGTATACTGGATTGTGTAAGCTATGTTTCAGAGAACAAGAACAAAGCACCACTGAGTATTCCTTACCAAGAAAACACTATGAAATTTATGGGGTCACTAAGTTGACAGGTGACACACACGCACAGAGAGAGAGAGACAGAGACGACGATGACAACAAAGATGATGATGATGATGACATTTGTACATTAGAAACCTGCATCTTAAATGCAAAGGCATTATGGGTTTCCTTTTTATTTATAGCTGGGTTCCCTTCCAAAAACTCAGTCTCAATGTACTTGGGGCATTCTACATTAATATATGCAAATAAACAAAGGATACATGGCAGTGATTATTCTTTCTGCTGGAGGAGGGGCAACTCTTATGGGCCTTGAAGTGTTCTCCCATGAAGTCCCCGCCATGCAATCACTTTGCTTTATTCACAGAATTTTATGGGAGCTGAGATGATATTGTCCTCCACTTGCAATCACGCCTTTTCCTAGTTCTTCCATTTTTTTCTTTATATACAGACACAGATAGACAGACAGAAACACACTCACCCACAAATCCATTGAACCATGAAACAGAACAGCTACATCATATCTTTTGACTGGTAGTTTTATGAGTCATCCTCTCTGGAAAAAATCATGTTCATCTGCAACCACAAGTTCAATTTTAGTGTTAGTTACTGATACTGCTGACTGGTGGATAGATTGATATTCCATCTCACAGAAATAAAACTCAAAGTGGTTTAGAGTAAGACCAATTGATGAAACAATTAAAACACAAAACAAATTCAAGCATCAAGCCACATGACAGAACTTAAAAATGTTTCAATAAAGAAAATGCAGAACCCATAGTCTATAGAAAGCCCCTTTCTTCACAATCAATCTCTTGTCTGTAGCCTGCTCCGACAAGGATTTTACTTCTATAAATTTTACTGGAGAGGCTCTCATTTAGTTCAATGGGACATACTCTTGGGAAAATGTGTGCAAATATCGCAGCCTAAGAGTAGCTAAAGGCACCAGATCTCCTCTGATCTTGGAAGCTAAGCAGGGTCAGTCCTGGTTAGTAATTGAATGGGAAATTGCCAACTAATACCAGATGCTGTAGGTTATATTTCAGAGGAAGGTACTAGGAAAGCCACCTCTGCATATTCTTTGCCTAAGAAAAGCCTAGGAAATTCATGGGATTATCATAAGTTGACAGATGTATTGAAGGCACATACATACACACAAGAGTAGCTTGTGGCAGCACATCAGTCAGTGGTGGTAGAAACACAAGATCCAATCAATCAATTTGGGGAGGTTACCTTGTTGGAGTCAAACTTCCATAATCTGTCTGCCATATTGGCTGAGGGATTTAGTGAGTTATAGCCCAGAATAAATAGCTTTCCTGAGCTTTGCTAAAGGTGCATAGAATTTACATGGTTGAAGTTTTTTTGCATGTTAAAAATAGTTTTGAGAACCAGCAATAACTGAGAAGAAAAGCGGGTAAATCTACCCTCACCAAATTAATTTTTCCTCTAGGTCTCCAGTTTTTAGCATTGTAATGATTGAGACAGGAAAACAAAAATACTCTTAGACCTCTTCAAATTCCTCTGCCTGCCCTTCTCCTAGTAACTTTGTCTGGTCCTTTTTTTTGGATGCCCAAACCGTCTCTACAAATGTCAGCAGCCATTTTAAACTACTAATCAAGAGATCCCCAACGTGGATCAATGGCTATTCACTCTGTCAGAAACAAAAAATGCCGACATATTAACTCAGAGACTTAAAGGCCGGACTGATGAAGATGTATTTTGTGGAAAACACAAAATTAGTTAATAAACAGTTCTTGTTAATTTTGTAAAGGTAAACTATTGTGAAAACGGGCTAACAAACCTATGAATCATATATTCTAAGAAGGAGGTAAAAATATCTTTATGACTTTGTGAAATTGGAAAAGTGTCTTAGATTTGACAAATGAGATAAAGATGTCAGATCAGATTATAATCTACATGCTAGATAGATTAGAATTTACAGGAACAAACAAGTCAATTGAACTTATTTTTGTGTAGTACGGTTAGAATTTAAAACATGAAGAGTATTCCTTTCTAGTAAGGATTGGAAGAAGAATTATATGAAACTTCAGTGAGCTACAAAACATTGAGAAAAAAATTGACGCTGTATTGAATGTATTTTATATATCTTTATATCTTAATAAAAAGTATATTTAAAAAAATGGGAAACTACAGGAAAGTGTCATTTGGGGAGGCAGAAATCTTATGGGGACAATGTCTTCATTTTGGTCCTTCTACCCTGGCAACTATATCCTGGCAATGAGGCTAGCTGCTGCTTCTCCTGAAGCTTTATTTCTTGCACCATTGATGGATGCCTATGAAAAAAAATGTCTTCAGTTCCACTTTGCTGAAACAGTGGCCATTTCCGCACAGGGTATTTGAAACGGTGCAGTCTGTCCTCCAAGGAGGATGTCTACACCTGGGAGTGGACTGGGTATGGACTATTTAACGTAGATCCGCACCTCAGCCCGCTCCGGAACGACCCCAAGTGGTCATCCAGCGTGCTTTTGAAAAATCTGTTTCTTTCAGTTTTTCAAAAGCACAGAGCACACCAGTGCAAGCCTGCTCCCTTGTGCAGATTTGCAGGCTCACACCAATGCGAGCCTGCGATCTGCTGGGGGCGGGCTTTAGACTGGTGAGCTTCAATGATTGGTCGAGACCCTCGACCAACTGGAAGCCGCCATTTTCAACACTGGAGCAGTGCGGAGCGACGAGCACGCACTGCTCCGGAGCAGCCTGGACCGGACCGGGGAGCCATAAGACCCAGTAAGTAGCGGCATGGGGCGGTTCCCCTGCCTCGTGCGGAAATGGCCAGTGATGGTGATGAAAGTGTGGTCATTTAGAGGCAATGGAAGCCCCCAACAATTTCCCCACAAGCTCCCACTCTGACTGCCAGGATTAAAGCTCACAAGATAAGCAGAGGCAGTGGGGCTTCAGGTTTCCTGCGTGGGGTTTCTGATAGATTTGTTGCAGCTGACGGTTCAAGGGCCACCTGCTGGCTGTGTCAAGGCACCACCTGTTCCTGGGTTCCCTCCCCTCCTCCCATCTGTATCACTTTAACTGAGAAAATATAAAGAAGATTTACAACATGTTCAAAGCCAAATCTGATAACACAGCAGAGTGAAATGATGCCAAGAATATGACTGGCTTTCTCTTCTTGTTTTCCGCACCCCATAGTTTCAGATGTGGACTAGACATATGTCCTGCAAATCACAGATATATGTTTTTGTCAAGGATTTATCACATGACACTTATTTTATAGCTGGATGAGAAATGGAAAAAATGCAGGTCAGTGCTTCTGGTGATTTTAAAATGAATTTACTCTGGCCATTTTCACACCTCATTTGCATTTCTTTCCCTGAACATTCGTGCCAACTGAGTTGATTTTTATATATTATTTGTCATAAGTGGCATTCCAGGAGTGCATTTGTGAATGTTTAAGCTATGAAGTGACTCATCAAATTGGGAAAGAGAAAGCGCATTCTTAATGCAATGACTGCCCAAGTGATGGAGCCAAATGCAATGGATCATGGACCTGAGAACAGAATGGGCAAGGGGGTGTCTTGTCCCATGCCTAAGATGAAACAAAATGGGGCTGAGCCCCTCTTGAAAGGCTGTGGCAATACTGGGCTAAAAAGACTTTTATGTAGTTGAGTCTTCTCATGAATTGTCATTCATAAGTGTACAAAAAGATCAAACACACTGAAAAAAAATTAAGGTAGCAACTCTTGCTGAGGTCTCCCAGGAATAATAAAAAGCTGCCTGCCATCAATCCTGTGAACACTTACTTGGGAGTAAGTTACACAGAGAAAACATCTATGCACACATTGTGCTTTTAAGAGTCTTCATATTTAAGGGTGCTTGAATGATAACGGATTGGGAAAGTAATTTAACATTCCTCTGCAAGGACCTGCAAACAGGCAAAATTAAAACTGCCTGCCTGCCAATGCTCATCCTTTCACATCTTAGAATGTAGCAGTAGAGGTCCCTGCAATTGATCCATCTGCCATGTTCATAGAAAATACACCTACTGAAGTATCAAAACACAGAGAGGATACTTTATGATAGGTTCTTGTTTTCTAAATGCTCTTTAGTAGAAGAGGAAACAAAGAAAATATTACACTTCAGAGGTAAGAATGTGTAGCTATATAAACTGAGCTGCACTTCCTATCATTCCTTACCATTGGCTATGCTAGTTAGGCCTGAGGGGATTTGTAGTCCAGACACATCTGGAGGGTCACACATGCCCCAAGCCTGTTATACATAATGTGTAATTTTTTTCCACAAATTACTTAGTCAGTTAAAACAATCTATCATCTTGTGGAACAGTAAACCACACTGGCATGACTGTCCAGAGACTCATAATGCAAAAACTGGCTTATTTTAACAAAGGTATGCTTCATATTTTCAATTATAAATACTTTCAGATCTTTTGCATTGCTATCATTCTGTACCGCAATAACTGGGGAATGCTCGTTATGTGCTATATTACTTTTCTGACATTTTGAACATTTGTTTTCAGCAGATGCTGAAGTGGGGTAGAATGCAAATTCAACTTTGAAATGACAGGAGGATCAGAAGGGTCAGGCATGAGTATCAGACATGTGAATTGCAGGGTTGGCTCATCTCATACACACATCTTTAGGACCTTATAAACACAGGAATTTGCAACCAGTTTTCTACATACATTTCCAATACTCAGAAACTGGCATAATCAGAAAGGACTTCCAGTTACTTGCCTGAGTGCGTGTAGGCTAGAGACGTGGAAGTGTGTGGCATATCTGCCCTGCCCCTCAACATCCCTGAGTATCTGGAAGTAAATTTGACTTTGTGCATTGAGCACAAAGGTGAGGAGAGAGCTCTGTTAACCAAATTCAGCTATAGAGATGTTATAGAGCCACTGTGGTCATGAACATCTTCCAGTACAAATTGAATTCCAGTGTCCCGAACAGATGTAAACTTCCACTGCTTCACATTAATCCAGTAAAAATGATAAAGGCATGTGTCATCAGCATACTGATGGCACTGCATATTTGATTTCTGGTTGACCTCTTCCAGTAGTTTCATGGAGATGGCAAACACATTGGGGTGTAAGATGCAATCTTGTAGGAGCTCATAACATAAATTTCCTCAGGTGGAACAGAAATTCCTAAGCACTACCTATAATTATTGAGACCTTTATGGACCAGCGTGTTTTCATGGTGGTACTAACATCGCCTTTAAATCCAGACCCTTTTCTTAAATAGAAATGTATAGCTCCCTAGACTGCTGGTCATCCCAGTGCTCCTGGAAAGGGTAAAACAAACAAGTGATTGGTTGAAGTTAAAGAAACACTGTATCTCCTTCTGTGGACTGAAAATTGTCCAACACTCTCCAACCAGACTCTGTTCTAAACACTTCCACAGACTGAATTTCATCTGTGGTAGAACTGAAGTCTTACCAGATGTGAAGTATTTTGCCTTTAGAGGTTTAGCCAGTATGCCATAACATAGCACTGAGAATTGTATCAAGTCTCCCAGTGGTCCAGAATGCAAAAGGTCTTAAAATGCTTGGATAAGCATTACTGGATTATATTGAGAAGGCACAGTAGTGGAGAAGAAAAATGGCTTCTTTCCATCCATCACTGCCACAGAGTAGATTTGACAATGAGCTCTAACTGGTGCTTAATGAGTTTTCATACGAGTTTTCCTCCATCTGCTTCCCAGCTGACTTTCAGCTTGTGTCATTGTCCTCAGCTCAAATGAATGCCAAAGAGAACAGAGAGGGAGATGATACTTGGTAGCAGTATAGGTACATCCTTGTCTTTTGCAGAATAACTACGACTGTAGTCAAATTAGCTGCAAAATCCCCCAGACTCCTGTGGAATCCACTGGGCTTCAGAGACTGAGTGTCCTGGCAGATCCATCCTCTTGCAAAAAGGAACACTTACTACTAGCCTAAATTGTAACAAGAAATTATTGGAATTCACAAAACTAGCAACTCTGTGCCTAGAATTAGAACTTAATCATCTCTTCTAGTGTGCAGGTAAGAGTTTTTAGCAGTGATGTATTTAAGTCTATTACTCCAAGTCTCAAGTCAAGTCTCAAGTCCTTGCAAGATAGTTTCAAGTCAAGTCTCAAGTCTCGAAGCCAACTTTATATGCCAACCTATATTCTAGAATTTCCAGACAGAGTCGAATAAAGTCAGTTTTAACAATTTAAGTACAGTCGTCCCTCCACTTTTGTGATTTTGCCATTTGCAGCTTCAGAAGTGGGGAATATGCTCCTTCGTACTTTCCATTTGCAAAGCTGGAGGCTTTTTCAGAAGTGGGAAAAGGATCCTTCTTATTCCCCATTACTGCAGCTTCAAGAACTTTGGAAGGAATGACGCTTCCTCCTCAAGACCATTGCCAAATACATTTTCTGTTCCCCTCTGAGACACACACCCTGCTCTGGGCATGAGTCTCACTTTCTGATCTTAGGAAAAGTTTTAGAAAGCTTCTCTTATATGTAGTGGGGACAGGCTGCTGAGAAGATCTCAAGCCCACCGCAAGCCCATTGCCTATCCCATTTGCTGTTCCTTGTCCACACTTTGGGCTTGAGATAGATAGTCATGTGACCAGTACGTTGCAAGGTTTCTGGATATTCATGCAGAATATTATGTGCTATGTTACTGAACCAAAGGCAGCGAATCAGGCACTAAAAAATATGCAAGTCTCGTCGAGTTGAGTCAGTGTGTAATTTTTGCTGAGTCAAGTCCGGGTCGAGTCACTGAAGTGATTTAAGTCTGACTTGAGTCCTAGTCAATCAACTCGAGTCTACATCACTGGTTATTAGTATACTAGAGGAAACTTCCAGATGCATCTTTTATTATGCACTTCTTCTGACTCCTGAGGAATCTCGAAGATGCTGTTTTTCATTTGTAACCTTTGTTTTTCAATGACATTTCCTTTTTTAAAAAACATATCATACACACAAACTCATGGAGGAGGGAAATATGAAATAGCTGCACAATGCCTTTTGACTGGCAATGCTAGCAGGCATCTATCTGGACTTCCTCTGGAGAATCTGGAAATTAGCTTGCACTCTCCCCATGTTGCAAGGATTTCCATGAAACTAGTTGGTAAGACGAAGGAGGCTGACCAAAGATGTTTCGTATATTTCCTTGTACTCAATCTAGAGACAGACATCCACTGTCAGTGGATTGTGGTTTGTAGCTGATAGTAGTCAACAGAAATGGAACTGACCTTTTATTATGTTTTCATCAGCATCCTGCCTCAAGGAAGTTTACACACTGAAAACTTCTTACTGGAACCAGCCAGCCAAAGATAAGCATTTATAACTCTTGCTGCAATCTTGATCAAGACTTATAAAGGGGGATCCTCAGGGAAGTCTGTTTGAGTTCATTAGAACTTGTTTCTGAATAAATATGCTTTGGGTTGGGCTGTGTGAGTACTTGTACACTTGTAAAAGGCTTATACATGTCTGGACTGTGCCCTTGGCCTCTGAATGGTAATGATGAATGGCAGAATTGTCAAGCTGAACTTGGTCATCTAATCCAGTTCCTTCCCCTGAAGCAGACTATGAGAATGAACACCATTTTTTTTAAAAAAATTGCCAGACAAATGATACAGTAAAAACTTAAAGAGACTGAATGGCCTGTGTATACAAGAGGTCAAACTAGATGATCTCCACATTCCTTTGAGATCTCAGAATCAATGAATTGTTGGTCTGATGATAAGGTGAAAACTGGTTAGCAACCTTTCAGACTGTGTTCAACTGATAACAAATACACATCTGGTGAAAAATATTAAAAGGGCACAGAAGGAGCAGGTAGAAAAGATTAAACTTTGGGTCAAAGAGGAAGATTCCCATATGGTTTCATCTCTACAGGAAAGAGGAAGGTCAAGTGGCAGAGCCTTGAGAAGATAATTGTCAAGAACCCTGGCTTTAATATGCCCAGGGAGTATGGGGCACATACTTTCCATTTTTCTAACTTGAGGACAATTATCTTTCTCAAATCAGGCAGCTGGGTGTTAGGAAAGTGAGTTGAATAAGCCAAAGGGGTGGCAGAGAAATAAGCAACAGCAGTGTATTAGATGGTCTGGAGGGATATCCATGTAGGCAGAAACTACTCTTCCCTTTGGCCACGTGGACTGGGAGACAAGAGTTGTAAAATCCAGGCAATATAATTTAGGTTCCATTAGTAACGGGGAGGGGACCTTCCCTTGAGATCCGGGCTGTTTCTGTCCTGAGTGTGGCTGCCTATCCCTTTCTTACTCAGATAACATTGGATTTCTCAAGAAACTCTCTACTGTTCCATCCGGAAAAAATATTAGGTGCTGTACAGGTGGAACCCATTAAACACTGTCTCAATTAAAAAAAGTTTTTTTTAATTGACTATATTGACAAAAACAAAGACATCTTGACAAAATAGAAACCTGTGATTCTGACATTGTTGTTTTTTTCCTACTAATGTATGAAGAAGCCAGTGGAGCTTCAAAAGCTTGCCTGATGTATTCTGTGCATTTTTGATTGACCCAATAAAGGGATTGCTGGTTTGTGGATTTTGGATGCTATTGTATTTTATTTGTATGGCTAGCACGACTACCCTGGATATGTTTTCTGACAGTGTTCTAGGAATTACTATTCATTTCAGATTCTTTCCGGACTTCATCTAAGGAAAAGTAACAAGATGTCCCAGTTTTATTCTGTTTTCCCAAGTCTGGGAAGTAGCCTGGGTTTACTTTTTATTTCTGCTGCTGCTGTGTGGTTTTGTTTCTTCCAGCCATAGCACGGCTCAAGCAAGAGCCAAGGACTAGGAATCAACACTTACAATCAAGGAATCAGACACTATGGATACTGTTGTTGCCTAAAAGTCCCAGACTGGCCTGCCATCTTTCAAGATACAGGGTGGGAGAACTCCGGTCTGTGAGCTACATACAGTCTGCAGGGACCTGCAGATGTCCTCCCAGCTCCCCTAAAGCCCTACACATTGCCTTCCAAACAGCCAACTGTCATCCTGGAAGTTCTCTAGGGCCCTTTCTGCCCCACCCTCCCAGTCCTCCATAGGGATGAGAGAAGGATAGGATTGCAACAATGCTTGTGCACAATGGTCCTTCTCTTGTCTTCAGGTGGTATGATTGTGCTGCAAATCATTGGTGAGTTTTCCCTGTCAATGGCTGGCAATCACACTGCCATCCCAACTTGTTCCTGCACTTACCTTAGCTGTGGAGGCCCTGGAAGAGCAATGGCTGCACTTCCTGTCCCGGAGCAGCCTGGGACAATACCTGGTTGTGCCACAGCAGGAAGAGATGAGTCTACCATGTTTCCTTCTGCAGCAAGTGAGCCAGTGCGTAGGGGAGTGTTAGTGTCCGTGCTCCCATCACGGCAAAGCCACTGCTGGGACAAGGCTGGGACAGCCCTGGACCCAGGTAAGTTAAGGAAAAAGCCTTTCCAACTTCCCACCACCACCCCTTCTATTTTGTTTTCAGCCCCATGGAAACCAATTTTTGGATGAATGCAGTCCCTGGGAGGCAAGTAGGGCAAAAATAGTCTCTCACAGTCTCTGCGATTACTCACTTCTTTTCTATACATTCACAGTCACATTCTGAATTCTGCATTCCTCATTGGCAACCCATTTAGTGACAAAAGTCAATTAAACCATTACGGTAGAGGCAATTTTACAGACTAAATGGGACATACACAACTTGTCAGCAAATGATTGGAGTAATGCAGAATATGCAAAGTAACCATAATGCATAATATGCAAAATTTTCCAATTCCTTTGTTTTGAAGGAACTGGAATATGGAAATCTTGTAGGTGGGGATACAGACACAGCTTAGTTGGCCTCACAAGATTGAGGGGAGAGGACAGACAGCCAAAGCTGAGGTTGAGTTGAGTTGAGCTGAGTTGTGGAAAGAAAGAATTTTGCAGCACAGCACAGCTTCCATAGCTGTTTTTATATTGCTCTGCTGTGAGGCCTTTTTTTTTTAAAAAAAAAGAAATAACAAATGAAAAACTTGAATGAAAGATATGCATTCGTTACTACTGAAGAACAGAGCAATACATTTACTTGTTATTCATTAAGAAGTCATTTGCTTTCTCCCACGAGCCAGAAAGAAGGGGTTGGGTGGAGGTTACAGTGAGGGAGAGAGAAAGCAGGGAAAGATTAGCAACATCCAGTCTTCAATGCAAATACATTTTAGTAAAATCTACAGTTGGGAAACACCTTTATTAAGGCCACCAAAATGTCACAAAGATACACAAACTTTTATGTTCTCCAAAACATTTCATCAGGCTAAATGATTAAAAACAAAACAAAACAAAACTGGAGATGGGATGGAGGGAGGGAAAAACACAGAAGAATCCCAGAATTATGCCAGATGTTGTAATTGGGGGTTCTGCAGGTACACGTTGTGCCAACATGCAGATAGGGAATTGAATTCATCACTGGTAAGTTTGTGGGTATAAGGTTATATCTAGCAGTGGGGCACAGTATTGCTGAGTAAACTTTGCAAGCTAAATTATATGTAAAACCATTGGAAAATACTACTTTCGACTGTTTTTTAGGTATGTTAACCTTCTAAGTTATCATCATAACTATTTTTCATGTAAATACCTTTCCTTTTCTGGTAATCCATTATTAGCATTTTTTTACCTCTTTTTTGATCTCTTTGAGATACAGTTTTTGAGTCTGATAAACTGGAAGACAGTATCACTGAAAGCTACTTATGGCATAGGAAGCATGATTACCTTGGCTAGCCTCTATGACTGCTTCTTAATTACTAGCATCTTGGTCCCAAGTATGTTTGCCAGATCTCAGGAAGCCAGCTGAAATTTTGGATTTGTTGTGCCTTCCCAGGTCTCCAGAAAGAGACACAAATCTCAGGGTAAGCCGCACCAGAGAAGGAAAGGGCTTGATTTTTTTTTGGAGGGGGGGAGGTTGGTAAATTGGCTTTAAAGCCTGGGTACTCATTCCTACATTGTATTTTTATGTAAGTACAGAAAACATTTCATGGGTGTACCTGCATAGAGGTAATCTTCAACCAACAGAAAACTTCCAGTGAATTTAGTCTGCTTCACTTTTACCACAGGTTTGCATAAGCATCAGTTTACATGAGGGGAGTCAGACACTGTATTCCCATTTCTGCCTATTAGATGAAGCAAACTGAAATAAGGAACAAAAATTAGGACAAATGCCTCTTTGAGATGATGGTTCACTTTCATCTCTTCTGGTGTCTTCAGCATTTTTTTAATCTAATTATTAGCTTCCTTGCCATTGGACTGCTGATGTTTACACTCATTTAGTCAGTCATTTGCCTCCTGTTCTACATATCAGTTGACAGATGTATCTTTTTTTCATTTCAGATGCTGTTTAAGCCTTGGGCACTGCTTACTGGAGAGATTTATTCAGCTTTGGGATCCAACTACTGGAAAACTACTTTGTACTCAATATTTGCCACTTGTTCTGTACATCAAGTTTCCATACATCCTTAAGCTTGCTGAGGCACTGTGGAGTTACTGAGCACTGTGTTTGTATTTTAGCCCATTTCTGAATCTTACATGCAGATTTGCAGAATGGATTCCACTGTATTTCATTAGGCTTTTCAAGTACTTCTGCCATAGCAACACAAATCACCTACAGGGAGTTTGCATACATTCACTCTCCCCCTTAAACACTGGTATTATACACTCTGTTCCACACCATTTCATTTCATTCCTGGCTTTGCAGACTATGAGCAGTTAAGAAATAGTGGAACGTTTGTTGTATCTGCCATTCTTTTCTTTTTCTCTAAACCCCACTCCCCATCCCCAATTAAATGGTCGATTAATAAGCCTCTTTCTTTCAGACATCAGAATACACACACACAAACACACACACACACACACGGACCATAGTAGCCCTGTGAACAGAATATTTCTGTGCATGTGTGGTGTTACCCTGTTTACTGGGGTCCCGCAAGGGACACCAGAATGTGCTCTACTATAGGTGGGGAAAATTAGCTCAGAGCATTGCTTAGCGTTACGAGAGGCAGGGTAACTTAGCAGGATCTTGTAACCCAGTGTTTACGGGGTCAGGCCAAGTCAAGGAGCAGACCAGTTTGAAAGTAATGAATGATCTTTATTAAATACAGGCACACAATGTAAGCAACACATGCACACAGATAACTAAGGAAAATAAAGGTGTGAGTAAGATAGCGGGATTTTCAGGGGTATAGTTGATTCGGGAGATATGAAACCTGTTTCTGAAGCCCAGAAGAAGATGGAGAACGATGCTGGGGTTTGGTGTGGCTCAGCACGTGGAGCTGAGGGGAAGCCCACCAAGCGAAGCAGCAGCAAGGCAGTCTGGAACTCGGGAGCGATCCGAGGAAGGTCTCGGAATCAGGGGTTTTTATAAGGAGAAGTGTGACTGCAGGCTATGCCTTACTCGGGGACAACAATGGGTTTTGGGTGCAAGACAATGTCTCCGAAAGGTCACAATTTAGCATGATGGAATCAGAGCCGAATTAACAATGGTGTAGCCAGTATGTAAATGTGCAACACTTGACAGTGGATGGTTCAGCCTTTGTCAAGTTGCCTGCTTGGGGCAGGGAGCCTTTTGTAGGTAGTGCGCATACATAATGTGGTGTTTGCTGGGGAGGTCCCTGAAGCTGCGATCTGGCTATTTCTGGCGTGCCTGTATTGTTTGAGAATATTTCAGCAGTTAAGTGCCGAGCCTAGTTTCGTGCTTGTCCGGGGCCCTCACAAACACGTGGAGAGGGCTGGTATGGTAAGGCTGAATTATGATATCAAAGTGATATCAGGTACTATCGCCAAATAGGCCTAAAGTGCAGTAACAGTGGGATTGCAGGTACTTGCAGTGGTCCCACTTTGACATCTTGAAGTGTGCAAGTTTTGCCCTCTCTATCTCCAGGCTTCATGGATTGAATGCAAAGTACAGAAAGAACCAAGTTTAGAAAAAGTCCCATGCCTTACACACCCCAGAAACCTCTATCCAACATGGCCATGTTATTTTCTTGAATGCAAGTAGATTCTTGCTTAGTAGAATCTCATATGTAATCATTAACCCCAATATTAATCAAGGTTCCAGACAATGTGGAGGCTTCTATTAGCATTCAAACATGTAAAAAAAAAACTTCTTCATATCATCCTTTTCAGTGTGATATACTTGGGGATGGAAGGAAGGGTGATATTAAGGATGGACTTGAAGAAAGGTTCCCATTCCTCTTACATATGTAGATATATCCCTACTGTAAACCCCCCTTTCCAAGTTTTTGTCTCAGAAGAACTTGTGAACAAAGTGACCCACAATTTTATGACAGTATTGGGAAAAGTGTGGTCTTTTAGATGTTGTGGGACTGCCATCATTCACCACTCCATATGGCTAATGGTAAGGGATTATGGGATGTGCAGTACAAAAGCAAGTAGATGCCTACTTGCAAGAAAAAAGCTGAATTTAGCTGCATACTATCCATCACATGTAGCACATAGTTTAACCCTCAGATCATTCCCAGTTGTGTCACTTTTTTTTTTAGCTTAGCACATATTTAGAGAAGAAAGAAGAAGGATATCTGTATGTCACAGCATATGCTTTTCCTCAACACTGCATTTTGCATCTACTGTGCTTTGCTTTGTGACTGTCATGAAAGCTAAATGTGAGCTTAATTTGCAAGTCTGATTCCTGAGGTATGTTTCTTTCAGAAAATCTTGTTGTGGTGGCCACCTCAGTGTTCCTACAGGGTGAACCTCTGGCTTTGTTGCTAAAACCAATGGCTACAGGTGGTGAGAGGCAATAGCTTCTGCAGTTGCCCTACATATTTGAAGTCACCTGGAGTGTGGGAGAAGCAGCAGCTTCTGTATAAGAGGAAGGGCTGGAGGAGCTAAGGGGGGAGGGGGCAGAGCTGCTCAGCCAACTTCAAAGAAGGTTGTGGAAAGGAAAGATGAGGCTGTGAAGAGGAAGTCAAAGGGAGAAAAGCAAAGAGAGCAGGGCTAGAGAATGACAGGAAAAGGCCTGAGGGACGAGCAAGGTAGGAAGTGAGCAGAGGTGGTACCAACAGCCAACCCCTGGCCTTTAGGAATCCTCCTAGCTCAAGTCTCTATAGATGTACTGCAGCCACCCGCTTCCTCAGTGTTGAAAGGACCAGAGGTTCTTTAATGCAGGTGGGGGAGACCAAGAAGCTCAGGGTTTAGGTGGCCAGAGCCAGAGTTCCACAGAAATCTAGCTATTGAATGTGGTGTGGGTGTGACTGGGGAACTCCCTGCTCAGGAAAAACACAAAGCTAAGTCATTTGAAAAGGAGGAGACTGGGGCAGAATTATAAAATTTATCTCTTAGTCTCCCTAGTGACATCCATCTGAGAGGGAAATACTATTTATCCACAGAATTCACCATGACAGTGCTATACCTAAAACCAACATTTGTGCTTGTACATGTGCCAGGTCACTTTGCATGAGGTAATGAGAAGACCAAGCTTAATAAAGGTAGAAGCAATTGGCACTGACTCCTCACTTGGATAACAGAAGGGATCTTTGGAGGCAACAGTTACATGGGGACTCAGTCCCACAGGCCATCAGGGAGAAAGGAATAGTTACAGCACAACATATGTCTACCTCTTAATGTTTAGTTTGGCTGTAAGTCTGGTTCCAGGAAAAAAAAAATCTTTGGAAGCTCAAAATATTCCAAATCCACAATGATTACTTAATTGTGAGAGCCATGCAAAGATTCAACAGATAAGCATGGGAAAACTGTGGCTTCTCAAGAGGCGTAGAAGATGACCAGAGTAGTGGACACCAAGGAATAAATTTGAGGTTCTGCATACTAGGATCTTGAATTGTTTGGCTGGCCAATTAATATTTCTCTGGTTTCCCTCCTCCTACTTTGCTTGTTTGCTCAAGTAAAAATATACTGCGTCCTTTCAAAAGTGTTGTAGCTCCTTATTCAAGTTTTAGAGGCACGTAGCAACATGAAGAACATTCATGCAGATTAAGTGCTCTTTGGAGTATTAGAAACCATTTAATCTGTATAAATATGCTTTAGGGTTGCTTGGTTGCTCAGTTTTTACAACACCTTGAGAAGGAACCGCAATGGATAGGGAGCTGTGTGATGCATTTATTTAAAAGAAGATATATAATCAGCAGCAAACTTAGCTTCCCAATGACTAATGTCAGAACAGTAGCTTATTTCCGTATGTTTTTGTACTTCATTTGCTCCTTATTATTGTCAGCTAAAAACCAGATTTTGTATTATATGCCTTATTACATTCAAAATTCCATTTTATAACTGTTGATTCTGTTGATAAGGTTGAGCTATGGTTAAGTACTGACTGGTTTTACTTTGAAAATCAATGTGCCTGGAAGAATTTATGCTTTTAAACAGCCAAATGTAAACAGTACTTATTTCCTAATCTAGCCAAACACCTTCGCCCCACGCATAACAAAGGACTACTTTTTAAACTTCCACTGAATCTAATTTTATTTTTAATGGAGCTGAAAGGAATAAAGTGTGACATGGTACCAAGAGCATAATATTGGAATGTCAACTATTTTGCTTTTGGGGCTTACATTGCCATTTAGCCTAATAACTCCTTACACTATAGTGTAATTATTTCCTAAAATAGAGAGAGTATGCTTGTGTTGAGGAGCAATCCGAGAGGACAGCTTACATACCCTGAGAAGAATCCATGTTCTAAATTTAACAAATGTAGCTGTGTGTCAGAGTATAACGATCTTTGTCCAAGGATTTAATCTAAAATGTTTCAGTTTCCATTTACAACAAACAATGAAAATGAGAGCCTCTCTGCCAGTTTTGATATAACATTTTGCTATGGCTTCTGGACCTATTCTCCTGGGAGTGCATTCATGCAGATGTTTCATCTGAATGGGTCATCATGTTCTCATAAAAGGCAGCTAGCAGGAGCCCAGCTTCAGCTGAGGAGATGGATCACAACCAAGTTACACAGATGATCCATTCAGCTGAAATGTTGTCGTATGTGTCCACCAAAGGAAATCATTCCAAGAGCCACTTGTACATGCACCATTTTATCTCTTTAATAGCACAGTTTTATGATACTTATAAATAGGCCCCACTGACTTCAATAGAGCTTCCTCCTAGGGAAGTGGATACAGGTGTGAAGCCTTAGAGAGAAATCCTATAACATCTTTATGGAAGCAAAGCCCATTGAGTTCAATAAGGGAACGGAGTACAAGACTGCAGCCTTACAGCCCAATCCTATGTGTGTTTTCTACAAAGTAAGTCCAACAAAGTTTAGTGATCCTCACTCATAGGAAGGAACATTTGCATAAGATTTCCTCCCTGGTAGATTAATTAATTTCATTTAGTGTGCTTTATAAATAAGTTTAGGTATGAGTATTACTTTACATTTATTTATTTCTGTATTTGAATGTTTATCTCTCTCAAGCAGCCTTATAACATATTAAAATAATCTATAACAATTACAAACCGTAATATGGTTTGTAATACACCATAATAGATTATTCTTACACAGATAGTGGTATATATTTTCCATTTGATAATAATAGACCTATTATGTTATACATAATAAGGATTTTTTTTTTTATCTGCAGCCTCTAGAAATGATAACTTAGGGCAATGGCTACATTGGATTTTGTGGTAAAATATATCTAGAGACTGAAATGGGGGATTCCATTCTTTAATATATATAGCAGCTTTTATTATTGCAATATTTCTTGTCTTTTGGTGTTCCTTATTCTAGGAAGGAGACACACTTGTGGCAATATCTGTTCATCAGATATCTTTGTTATGACCCCAGTGAAACAATAAAGACTAACATGTTTAGTGTGACATAAGATACTTTTTGGACTATAGACCACTTTAACAGTTGCATGAAGTGTTATCCAGGATTATACATGGTTCAGAGCATAGTGGATTGCAGAGGAAAATTAAATGTAGAAAGGATTGACACAGTCACAATACTAATCATGGCTGTTTGCAAAAATGGTTTCTGCTGATAATGTAATGTCCTGGAGCTAGAGTTAGTCAACCATCCTGATTTAAGCCTCCGGTGATAGACTGAAATCTTCTGGTGGATTTCAGCCATCTCTTCCTCTAATCTTTCTTTGAAATTTCTTTGCTCCACAATGGGTTCTTAATTTAAGTTAGTGATTGAGTGTCCTAGGAGGCTAAAGAATTCCCCAGTTGGTTTCTGAAGATTACTATTTCTGATGTTTGGTCTGGGTCTATTTCGCTTTCAGAAGAGAGATTGGCCCATTTGCCTCACATAGAATGAAGAAGGGCCTTTTTGACAGAAGATGGCATTTTTCACAATAGAAAATGAGCAAATCGATGGAGCCCTTATTTTTGCTACAACCTGAGATGGCTATCCTTCTGGAAATTATTCATCGAAGGTAATTGTATATATTGACATACATGCACACATACTTGCATACACTGTCAAAATATAGACTTTTATGTAGCCCAAGAAGGAGGCAGCAGCTAGCTTGGGGGCCCAATACCTAGGCCCAAAACCTACAAAAGATATTTAGGATAGAAACATCTTGAAGGTGTGTGCACATGTGCAGGAGTTATGAGGACAGTGAGAACTGAAAATGTGCAGTTATTTGCATGGAATGCTGACTGGCTTTGGGGTGAAAAACTAGGAAACAATGTACAGAAGTATAGGGTGTGGAATAGAGTATCCTGGAAAAGAGCATTACTGACAGGACCCTGAGTAGTAGCACTTCACATTCCGATTTCATGGGACACTTAATTCCTAATGATGGGGTAGCAATTGCTGAGAATTGCTTTACCAACCAACCAATTTTATCCAGAAGGTAAAATCATGTGGTAGCTAAAGTCAGCAGTGTCACAGCATGAAAAGTCAACATGATAAAGATTTTATTGCTGTTTACCACAACACTGGCATTGAAAAATTCAGTCTGGAAGCTGGCAAGTTTTATCAGGATGTTACCTGATTCAATTGTTTGAATCATTAGTGGATATTAGGTACCCAGCAAAGGTAATGAGGCTTTCACAGCTGCCTTTAAGAAATAAATATATAAATCTGGCAACATGGGGTCAGTGGGAGCGGGCTGGCAGAATGGGTGAATGAGTAGTGCATATTATGCAGTGGCTGCGGGCAGAGAACATAATTGCCAGAAAGAGAACATTAGAGAGTGTTGGGTCAGCTCTGGCTACCAGGAGAAGAGAAGGGCAGGGTGAGGTCACAGGTGAGGTCCAAATGAGACCACGACCCTTCCCGAGTAAGAATTTGCCCCCACCATGAAATTCTCCTTGATATCCTGCTGTCCCTCCTACAAGATATGTGATTTTCATAAACTGAACTTAATGACTGGAGAACACAATTGGGGTCACACTGATTGGAGATGTGTTCAGGGTCACACTGACTGGAGACCAGTTTGGAGTCATGAAAGTTCAGATAAGATTATGCAGAAAACCCCAGTACTGATGAGTTTGGGCTAATCCCTTCACAGCATCAGGCTCTTGGCATTTTTCAATATAATGAAAGACAAACTGCCTAGATTGATGAGCAATCAGCAGCCATCCCTTGGTCTTACTCTATAGAGATCTTCCTTGTACACCCTGACAGAACATTAAGAGATTGTCATGAGTCCCATCAATGTTTTGTCATTCTGGAGACAAGCAATCATCTCATTGTGGACCCCTTTGTCAGGGTATGAAATAGGGTATAAAAATCCTAGCTTTGACCCCAGCCATTTGTAGTATGTAGAATGTAGTCCAGATTGCTGGTCCTCCATCCTACCCTTAGGCACTATCTGAGCCCCTCTGCTGCAACTTCCTTCTTCACCCTTTCCACCCAATCTCTCTCTAGCCAACCTTTCTTGCCCCACTTTCTGATAGTTTTGTATGGTTCTTGAGAGTGTCTGATTTCTTGTATGTTTGTCAATTCAAACAAAATACTTTGTTTAACTTTAATTGGATTCCTCTCTGCAGTTAGTACTCTTATGTTCTTGTGTTTGTATGACCTCTGTTTTTTTTTTAAATGGCATCATAATCAAGTTACAGAAAGCCAATGATGTGCAGGACCTCACTGTTTTGCTACTGTGTGCGCACCATCTCTATGATCTGTCATACCTGCTAAAGCAGAGAGCCCTATAATTCCATTTTAACTTTATGACTGATTCCACTTTAACTAGCATGGTAATACCCTATGGAATCCTGGGATTTGCAGTTAAACTGGGATAATTGTACAGTGTGGACGCACATGACCCAGGTTGTTTTGAGAGAGTGGCTGGTAGAACATATGAGATTAAAGGTTGAGAAAGACTGCTCAAGTACACCGTCAGCTCTCTACAGTTTCTCACTATGGGCATTGCCTATGTTGGCATGCAGGCTTCAATGGCTTGAATTACTATTAGTTCCCAACTAGAGTAGACCCTCTGAATCAATGGGATTTACCTACAACATTCAACAATTGACTCAGTGTGTTTACTCTAGTGTGTTTACTTTGGGTCTAACCAAAGGATTTGAATTGTGCAGTGTAATCTTTTGTCCCTCAGTTAAATCAAGTTCTGCAGTTTCTGGTGGTTTCAGACACAGCAGCAGTAGGCTCAAGAGTTGTTTGAATCATTAGTGGATATTAGGTATCATTCAGAAACTTTTTGGGCTAAAACTATCAGAATCCCTCAGTATTCTTGGAGTTGGAGTCCAACAAAACAGATCTTTTTCAAGCCCTCAGTCTTGAGCACCACTGGCCCCTCTTATCCTCTGTGTCCATATCTGAAGTTCCTGCTGGATTTAGAGATCATGGCAACATTTCTACTAGTTGGGTGGATTCTAAATGGCAGCCTTCTGGCCCAAATATGGGGTCCATAATGCCACCCATTATCATCTTCTATTTGGCTGCCTTTAAGAATGTGTCATGCTACTTACTCTGCATAATATAAGGTAATCGTAAGTTGAGATCTCATGTATAGTTTTTCTCATTACAAAATGAGAAAGCTTTGTTTACATTCCTAAGACATACAAGAATGAAGTATAGTTGCTTGTTTTCCAATATACGATAATTACACTGGGCTCCAGACACAGGGTGCCCTCTGCTATTAACATTATGTTTTTGTGGCTTTTTAAAAATAGAATTTTACTTGTGTGTGCATGCGCACACATAGACACACAGAGAGAGAATATGCTACTATAGAAAAGCAGGACAACATTGGCTACTGTTATCTGAAATGACAAATTGACATTTTGTGTGAGACAATAAAAGCTTTATTCATGGCTGCCCTATGCCCTATTTATGCTCAGCTTTTTCCTATAATTTAGTTCTATGCTGTGTGGAATACATTGCCAGCACCTCAAATTCATCAAAATGGATATAATTGTTGTGTAATAGGGAATTTGCCAGTACATTGTCAAGATGCCAAGATGGAAGGAACAAGGGCAAAAGGGTACAGAAATATAATGAATTCACAAAGCACTTGTGAATGAAAAATTCCAGACTATTTGAGGATGAAACCAGAGCCAGACAGAGAGCATGCATGGAAGGAAGCTAAAGTGATTGTTAAGGGAATGACCGCCAGTGAAGAATTCTAGTAAATGCAGACAGAAAAAGAAAAGAGAGGGAGAAAGCAGTCTGCTTTTCTTGAAAAACTTGAGGTGAACAAGAAACTAATTGGAGGGGGAGTAGAGTGGTAACAGAAAAAAGCATTTTCTGAAAGTCTCAAAATATCTCATGATCATATAACTATAATTATTTTAGTTGCTTTAGCAATTTGGGAATGAATGGAGCAGTCATCTCCAAGCAGTGATGGGAAAGGTAATGGGGAAGGGTTAAAACATTAAGTTGATCATTAATATGCTAGAAACCTAATACATTCACCTTGTAAGTGGGACATTTTTAACAATTAAAGTTAATTATACATTGATGTTTAAGTATGCATTACATTTATAAAAGCTTTTCCAGAATGAACATGGAGGAAAAAAACCCTGACCTATGATTTTACTCTGTCCCTTCCTCATCCCTAGGGAAAGAATGAAAAGGTGTATGAACTTTTGAAATCCCCTTTTCTAACCCAGTCACCAAATATCCCTTTTCTGTTTCCATGATCATCTCCTTTCTCTCCTTCTTTCTTGAACTTACACATTCCCATGGGGCTTCCTCCAAAAAGCCCAAGATGAAAACCTTCAAAGTTCAGTTTCCTGAGACACACAAAGATCTTCTATGAGGGTGTAGCCCCTGAGAACCACTTGTGCTGTTCCCAAAGCCCTATGCCAGTGCTCCCAAGCCCTCCAATTGTTTGGCACAATTTGTGGGTGATTTTTCACCACAAAACCATTACAAAATAGCCCAAAACATTCTAATGACTCTGAAACACACCCAAGAATCTCCCTGAAATACCTACTTTTTTTTACTGTATATTGGCAAATAATAGTAACCGGAAGTGGTATTGTACTAGAATAGAAGGTATGCCCATTTGGTTTGTGATCACAAAGTACCTGGTTAGTTTGAACTGAGTCTTCTTTCTAGAAGAAATGGGAAAATTAAATTCTCTTTCCTAGCAGATGGAAACAAACTGGTCTCTGTTCTTAGTGGGAGGCATAGGAGATGCAGTTCTTATTGGGAGGCATAGGGGATGCAGCCCCCATCTGGTTCTTGATTGTTTGACTAGTATAGGTTTGATTAATCTATCTATTTTACCTTCTTCTACAGTCATTTTTTTTTAAAAAAAGTGAAGTTCTTTCTGCCAAACTGATTAAGAAATTTGCAATTATGTGAAGTATTGTGCATTCTGTCTTCTGAAATATCAGAAAGGTTAGTGAGCTTACCTCCTTTAGAATGTAATCACACCAAGTCTGCTTTATTTATTAAAATCAGAATGCAAAATCAGAAGGAAGACCACCACACATCAAAGGGCAATCTCTCGTTCTAGTCCTTCCCATGCAAACACATGTATCTTCATTGTAAACTGAATTGCATCTCTGTCCCTTCCAACTAAACAAATCAAACAAACAACTGCACTGCCTAAAATGCAAGAGGAACAGCTATTCCCAGAACAGAGAGGATGTGTCTACCCAACACATTACTGTTAAAGAGAAGAGGCTGTAAGATAAAAGACAACCTGCAGGGAAAAAAAAGGAGGTGATCATAATGCAGCAGTGCCACAGACATGGCAGAAATAAGCAAGGATTCAAACCTAGACTATTAAAATAGTGCTAAGCCTTCAGAGGTGTCTGGATAGATGGACAAAATGTGCTTTGATCTTTTTTTTTTAATCACATCCTCTTTCTGCCACTTATTGGAGGAAATTTGCAAATTTGGGAGATTAAAGAATGAAGCAAACATAATTCTTCTCACTCATCCCTATTGTGAGGAGATAGATGGTATGGTAGCTTTTCCTCTGGTCTGATGCAGGAGGTGAGAGACTGAGTGAGCTTCAGCACATTCTTCTATCTTAGGAGCAACATGGTTACTATGTCCACAGCAGATAAGTAAAAAGAATGCTTGTTTCATAGGCAGATAGACCCAGTACACAGGGGAATTAACTGAGGCTGTTTTTCCCTGTCCCCTAAGGTAGTGGCTGCTGCTAATTTTTATTTAAACCCCAGCTTTTCTCTTAAAATTGGGATTCAAGGCAGCATATATGTTTCTGATATTTGTTTAGCTCAGTTAACATTATAGCTTGAATTTTATTGGTTAATCCTAACTAAAGCAGACCCATTGAATTAATTAATGAATGGTAACCCACAGGTAAATGTGGGTATATTCAAATCAGGACTAACAACAGGATTTAGGCTTATGACCTAAATCCAGCTATTAGGCACATATAGGATGTATCCACTTAATCAATGGCATTTTCATAAGTGCTGGTTTACTATGCAGCAGTTGATTGACCAGGTCTACTTTGGTTTGGACTAGAGATTGGATTTCAGACGTATTCTGTAATTACACTGGGGATCTTCTTACTATCCTCTATAAAAGAGGAGTAAAGATATTTCTCCAATTTAAATCTGACCCTGTCTATGTGGACGTTAGCTGTCAAGAACATCGTTACAAGGGTCCTTAAGAGGAAATACAAGGCTGCCCATTTTAATCTTATTCCTCTTGCCCTTAATTTCCTTTGTTCACAGTGGATAAATAAAAAGATTAATTCTCACACATTCCTGAAGCACTGCTTGGCTCTAAATTAGATCAGGTTGGGAGTTTTGCCTCATTACAACACTTCTCCCCTGGTGCCAGCCAGACTTTCGCCTCTGTCACTTATCTGCTGGATGTGCTGCAAGTCTGTACAATTAAACTGTAAATCCCAGATGATCTTCCTTCCAACAGAACGAGCAGTCTGTCCTTCTGGATTGTTAATAGACTTTTTGAGAGATGAGGAATGTGATATTTGTAAAAATAAGCAAACAAACTTTGAAATGTAATTTCAGAAGTGAAACCCTGACAGCACTATTCTAAATGTGCTTAGTTAGAACAGAGTTCAGATTTGTTCAGTAGGACTTAGGTTTCACTGGTCAAGATGTCCAGAGGGCCCATTGAATTGGCACTAAGTCAACTGAAGCTATATGGAATCCAAACCTGTCTTTGCCTAGGGGTGCTAGAAATTACAAAAGAGTACCCTCACTCTGCCCTAATTTTGTTTGGGGATTGTGTCCCTGGACCGGAGGATGTTTGGATCTGATATAACTTGGCTTCTCCCTTGCCCTACTTCTTATCTACACCTTACTGGATCTTCCAGCAGATATTAGGCGGTAGAGCACAGAGTTGAATAAAGTCAGATTTAACAATTTTAGCAGAAGCAGCTCTCCACATTTGCAATTTTGCCATCTGCAGCTTAGGAAGTGGGGAATAGGAAACTTCTTATTCCCCCTTCCCAAAGCTGGAGGCTTTTGTGCCAATGGACATAAAAGAATCTGCAGCTTCAAAAGTGGGGAATAGGAATCTTTTTACTTCTCATTTCTGAAGCTGGAGGATTTTTCAGAAGTGGGGAATAGGATCCTTCTTACTCCCCATGACTGAAGGTTAAAAAACTTTAGAAGGAAGGATCCTTCTTCCTCAAGCCTGTTGCCTAACAGAGTTGCTGTTCCCCTCTGAAAAATGCACCCTGCACTCTGGGGGTGAGTCTTGTCTTAGGAAACGTTTTAGAAGCCCCCTCCCATATGTAGCAGGGACAGACTGCTGAGCAGACCTCAAACCTGCCTCAAGCCCATTGCCTAACCCATTTGCTGTTCACCTCTGAGAAATGCACCCACACCTTGGGCTTGAGACTGGTTATTATGTGACCAGCAGGCAAAAAGAGATGGAAACATTGTTCAAAGTTGTTGGGTTTCTGGATGAATGTGTTGTGTTACTGAACCAAGGGCAGCAAGTCAGTCACTAAAAATATACAGCTCTCAAGTCGAGTCGAGTCAGTGCATCATTTATTGCTGAGTCAAGTCTGAGTTGAGTAACTGAAGTGACTTAAGTCCAACTTGAGTCCAAGTCAGCCGACTGGAGTCTACATCACAAGCAGAGACTAGGTATCTGTTTATACATGCTAGAATTTCTATCTCATCCTTGTATCAAAAAATGCCTTACAAAATACAACAGTCACTAAACTCAGACTAAATAATCATTGTGTTGGTGGTGGTGGTGGTTGTTGTTTGTTGTTGTTGTTGTTGTTGTGTGCCTTCAAGTCACTTCTGACTTATGATGACCCTACCATGAACCAATTGTAGTTTTTTCTTGGCAAAATTTGCTCAGAGTGGGTTTGCCTTTGCTTTCCTCTGAGTCTGAGAGAGGGTGATTTGCCCAAGGGCATCGATTTCTATGGCTGAGTGGGGATTTAAACCCTCCCCTCCAGAGTCGCAGTCCAGTGCCCAAACCACTACACCACATTGGCTCAAATAATCTAGCCTAATTTATACAAGACACAACACCCATGGTGAAAGACATGAAGTGTGACTTACCATTTTAAGGCATGTTTTTCCTTTTTTTGGGTGGTGGTAATGGTGGTTAAAGGAGAGGTGGTGGAGTAGTTGTCTGCCTCTGCAGTCCTGGATGAGGAGATGTAGCCCACTCATGAGGTGGGGAATTGTGCAACAAACCAGACTCTTTATTGATCTATGTAAGTATTTTTATTCTGACTGGAAGCAACTCTCTAGCACTGCATACAGAAGATCTTCTGACCATGTAGCTCCATATTATCTTTTCTGATTAGAAGCAGCTTTTGGCTTGGTCCCATCAACTGAAGATGCCACTGTTTCAACATGGGACCTCCTGGGAAGCACATTTTCTGGTACCCTGCTAAAGGCCCTCCTCATGGGAATGACAAACTAGTTTCTCTTCTGTGTTGAATTTGGAACATATGAAGCAAACCTTGCCATTTTTAATCTCCTGGCTCCAAATATGGAGATTAGTTTACCTCGCTGAGCCATTTAGCTTGGTTTAAGAAGTGTCCTTTTACTGAACTGCAGCAATTAACCATTAGCTTTCCTTTCTTCTCCCACTGGTTGTCCTTCTGAGCTTTCACTTCTTGTAGGACAAGGTCATCTGAGTTATATATAGAGGGCATATAGCTTTGCAATGTGTCCTTCTTAGTGGAGGAGCCTCCAAGTCTGCAATATGGCAAAGGCTGGAATACATGATATCCATGTTTCCTTCTCACCTTTGTAACTGTAACATATATTTTTAAAAAGGCTGTTTGGGCCATTTCTTCACTAGACTATTATAGTGCTATTATTCCACTTTCAACCTCCTATGGCATCATGGGGTTTGCAGTTTAGGGAGGGGCCGATTGGTCCCTCCTGAAACTGCAAACCCCAGGATTCCATAGGATGTTGAAAGTGGAATAATAGCACTATAACTGTCTAGTGTGGAAATGGCTTTGGTTTCACCCAGCCAGAAATTTGATATGCTGAAATAACAAAAACCTGCTTGTCATTGTGCCATTTACAAACAGAAAACCTTGTGTCACTCTCCTGCTTTTTCAGCATAATCCTCTCAAGCATCATGCCATCTCAAAAGAGTACTCCTTAAATGTGGTAAATAACAGCAGAACTTAGAGGGTTATTTGTCTGGACTTTAGATCCCAGAATCCACCAGCCAGTATATGAAACCAATTTTGAGTCATTCAGCAAAGCACGGAAATTCTGAGTGATGCAGACAATACCTGTTGCATTAAGGCCAGATCAAAACTATTAACAATCACAGACTGTCTCTTTGATTATAGAAAAACTCTTTCTTTTTCATACTTTGATGAAGGTTGGTCCTTATGCTGCCTTCCCCCTCCAAGGAAACTGTTAGCTTTCCTTTCTTCTCCCACCACAAAGATGCAGAAAAGAAGTTAGGAGGTTTATGAACTAGACTAAGAGTACTTCCACATGAGACTTTCATTGTGCAATCAACCCTCCTTAAACACAGCATTTTCTGGGGGACCAGGTGATGCTGTCTTCAATTTGTGATACTCCCGTGTTTCCTCACTGCTTCTTCCACCTTTCCCTTACCCCTTCCAAACAATGAAAAACAAAAACAAAACAAAAAGTCTGGTGAGAGAAAGGTGGAATATCTGTGCAATTGCATTTGATCAATACTGCTGGGAGCTGTCCATATGTAAACACTCCAAGTAAACAAAGGTGGAGGAAATGTCTTAGCACCTTTTGATTTTCTATTGTCTGGTCAGAAAGATGTTAAGAAGATTTCCCTGGCTGTTGTACGTATCTGTTACATTCCAAACTGTATTGCTGATATTTGTAAGCCATCCTTTGGAAACCTGTTTGGCTAAAAAAAAGCTCAGTATTTTAAATAAATAATAAATAATTACGTATGTCTTTAAAAGATATGAGTTAACATATATTCATGTTTGTGGTCTACTACACCATTACAAAAACTTCACTAACACTGGTGACATACATAAGAATGTTATATGTCTATATAGTTTGGAAGCTTTTGTAAATTAATTTTGTACATTGTATCAGTGCACAGAGAAAAATCATTTCCCATTGCTTCTTTCCTGGGAATCAGCAAGCTCTACTCATAGCAGCAACGATTTGGGGCTTCCTAGCTTCCAGAGCTCTGGACTCACTGCTAAAACTTCTTGTTATCCTTTTAAGAGGCCTAGCAAGTTTTTGCTTTTTTTGTGCATGTGCACATGCATGCGCGCAAACACATAGGGTTAACTATCAGCCAAGCTATTTATTAAGTTTCTTTAAAGCCCCTTTTCCACAAGTGCTTCCACTTTTAGACAAACTGATTTTAACCACCTACCTAGAATCAGGAATTTTCCATGGTATCCATAGGACTTAGTTTGAATTAAACCCATTTAAGAAAAGATGAAGGGTATCAATATAAACATTTTGTAAAATGTTTCAGTCCTATGTACCCATTCATCTGGGACAAGGCCCACTGAACCTACTGGGCCTTACTTCTAAATAGACATGTATAGGATTGCACTTCTCATCAGTGTATTGCTGATTCTGGTATCTGAATTACCAATGAACTTAATTTCTGCTGGATGGTAATTATTTAATATTAAAACTAAGATAATTTAGCTCCCTTTAAAAGGCACTCAGGATGGAAACTTCATGCCCTTTCTGAACTGTGCTTTCTTTGCCTTCAGAGTAAGAGAGAGAGAGAGAGAGAGAGAGAGCGCAAAATGTAATGCTTTCTTGTTAGGAGAACTACACAAACAAGCAGTGTGCTGAGAGGCACTGAAGGTGATCTTGATGTAGTCCTGAACTAGGAAATTCCAGTAAATTGAAAAACAAGCAAGGAAGGCCCAAACTTTCCCTCCTAGCCATGGCAAAAGCAAATTAAATTGCTGAAACAATTTCCTCCCTACCCTCTCCTTACACCTCACCAGCTGATGTTGCTTTCATTTGGTCAGTTGTTTCATTTGTTTTTCTTCAGCTTGAGACAATCAGGGCAGCTCAAGGAAGGCACAGCAGGAGTGAATAGAGAACAATGAGAAAGTCACTGTCTGTGAATTCTGTTTGGGACTCAACATTCCTCCCAAGCCATGCTAACTCTGATGCATACTCCTTTTGTTCTGAATATTTGCACCTCCAACTGTCATTAATTCCCTCGTTAATTTAATTGAAAGTCATCCCGAGTCCTTCTGAGACAAAGGCACCCAAGAAACGTAGATGGTGAAGCAATGATGATGATGATGATGATGCAGAATTAACATAAAGATACTGTTGCTTGTAGGTGGGAACTGTATCAAAATACAACATTCTGTTAACAGCTCAGACATCTGTGTGAGTGAACTGAGATAATCTTGGAGCCTGACTTGAAAATTCAGCGGACTTATTCTAAATGCAGGCTGTAAGATATGTTCCATTATTGAGCGGTTTACTGTGGGAATTAAGAATCCATCTACAAAAGGAAAATTAAATTTCAGAGATATTGTACTTGGGCTACACTGTACAGTGATGTATCACTTATATTAATGCACAATGGAGTTAAGCACCCATTCAACATAGCTCCTGGACAGTTCTTGCCCCCACCCCCGGTTGGGAACACTACATTGCTCTCACTGTCATGGATTCTAGGCTTTTGATTACATTACCATTTCAGATTTTTTTTTCTCCCAGTTAGAAGGGGTTAAAAACTAAGGGCATCAATTCCTTCTTATTGCTTATTCACAATATGTCAAAACTTTGTATTATTAGCACAATTATCTGGTAACTCTTCCTACTCATAACCAAAATTACCAAGGGATGGGAGCAAGTTTCCTGTCAGGAAAGGTTACAGTTCTTAGGGATTTTTCAGTTTAGAAAAAGATGACTAGGGTCCCCTATAATAAGGATAAAAGAGGGGGAAAAGGCATGATATAGAGAAATCAGACAGAGAGAACTTTTTTCTCCTTCTCATAATATTAGAATCTGATCATATCCCTTGAAGCTGTGTGAAGTATTTTTTCACACAATTCATAGTTAATTTGCTACCACAAGATGCAGTGATAACAGAGAGATACACAAATTCAGGGAGGATAAATGAAATAATCAATGGTTATATTTTGTATTCACAGGGGAACATGCACTCGTGTCCTGTTTTGAGACATTCCATTGTTACCTCACCTACATGCTATGTCTTGAGGATCATAATTATTTTATATCAAACATAGTGAGCCATAGAAATCTATGGGAAGAACACGTAGGCAGTAGAGATATGGATAGATCAAAAGAGTAGCCCTGTTTTCTGTCACACATCCTAGGTGAATCTCGAAACAGTTCTCACTTTCCATTGGAATGGATTATCAGCAAGAATAACACCAACAGGAGGCAATAGGTCTCTGGGAACAAATAAACAGTGCAACCAGCCTGGAAAGTGACACCTTGGAGGTGAGCATCTCCCCCTCCCCGATAAGATAACCATCTTGCAGGGAACTACAAGGATGTCTGGCTGTATTTTCCTTGAGCTACAAAGCTAAGATCCATTTTCATAAAAATGCAGTCATCTGGTCCCTAGGACATTTTTTTTAGCTCTGTTCACCACTATAACTAGGACCCCCTTTTCTCTTCCATTTCAGAGGAGGAGTTCTCCTAGACTCACAACAATGCTTCTGCCAGTGGAAAAGCTCCCCTCAGCCCCCTGAGACTGAGTCGGGCTTTTCACTTGTCTCTTCCCAGCTGAAGACTAGGAGGGTACAGTATTAGACTGGTACAGTATTACCCCGAAACCCTCATCTCTCTCTCTCTCTCTCTCTAATTTTCACCTCTTTCTAAATTTCTATAGTCTTGTCTGCTTGTGGGAGTGAGTGCAGCTGAGTGATTGTATGGATTTTAACATCTACGTCAATAAAATACTTAAATTTGAACTGTTAGCCTGATTCTCTGTGATCCAATTCTGTAAAAGCTGGGCTAAAAGATCCTTAATTACCCTGTCCTCTTTGCATTGCTTAAGCAGTGTTCCTAGCTAATTTTCCCCACAAGTAATAATTTTGACAGGTGTTGGGAATCCCCCTAAGGGACCCCCAGCAAGCAGGGTAACACCATGGCCATCTGGGTGACTACTGTAGGAAAAGAAACTGGACAGAAGGTGAATGATATTTTAGCCTGCAGTAATAGAAGCATAGTTTGCTAGTTCAGGAGAGTAATAGTCCCAGTATATTCTCTGTGCTGATCAGGCCTCAGCTAGAGTACTGCATTCACTTCTGGGAAGTTCATTTTAAAGAGGAGTTAGACAAGTTGGAGCAGGTTCAGAGACAGGCAACAAGAATGATAGGATGTATGGAGAAAAGATATATATGGGGAAAAGCTGAAGGAACTAGGCATATTCAGCTTGGTGAGGAGAAGACTGAGGGTAACATGACTGTACTCTTTAAATTCCTTAAGGGCTGTCACAGAGAAGAGGGGACAGATTTGTTCTCAAATGCCCCGGAGGATAGGACCAGGTCTAATGGTTTTAAGTTACAGAAGAGTACTATTCAATTTAACATTAAAAGAAACTTTTTGACAGTAAAAGTGGCTTGGCAATGGAACCAATTGTCTGGAGACATGGTAGAGTCTCTTTCTCTGGATATCCTTTATGACGCTATGGCCATTTCTGCATTACACTGTTATAGTGCTGTTATTCCACTTTCAACATCCTATGCAGTCCTGGGTTTGTCGATAAGGGAGTGGCATTTAGAATTCTCAGACAGAGAGCTCTTTGGCCTTAGTAAACTACAAACCTCAGAATTCCACAAGATGTTGAAAGTAGAATAATAGTGGAAGTGGAATAAAAGTGGAATAACAGAGTAAGGTGGAAATGGCCTACAAATGGGTGTCCTGTTGGCAAATGAATTATTGATCTGACTTATGCTAAAAAGGCACATTACGTAGTGTTCAGAGAGTAAGTCCTTTCTATCTCAGTATCAATGGTTAAACATATAACTTCATGAATTACGTATCCAAACGGCCAATATCTTTTTTAGATTTTTTTTTTACAAGAGGTTTTAGCAAATTAGTGTCTGGTAATTAAGCCCATAAAATGTGAATCACTTTAACATTACAGAATATAAACACTCTCTTTGCCATCTAATTTAGGAAAGCCACAGAAGTGCTGAATTTGTATTTTAAGTCTATAATGGACCTGGTGATGGAGAATAAACTGAAGATTAATCTAGAGAAGATGTAAATACTGTTGATTGGGCACACTGTCCATTTTGGAATGCACTTGTCTCAAACATTTCCAGTATGGAGGAGATGGTGGATCCAGTGTTGCTCAAGGTGAGCAACAAATGGTAGTGGCTAGGAATGTCTTTTACCAGTTTAGGTCAGTGAACCATCTATGTCTTTTTGTTACAATTACAATTTTTACAATTTTACAAATACAGTTACACTACTCTATCCTTTATGTTCACCCATTAGATCAGTGGTTCTCAACCTGTGGGTCCCCAGATGTTCGTGGACTTCAGCTCCCAGAAGCCCTGAGCATTGACCATAGTGGCTGGGGCTTCTGGGAGCTGAAGTCCACGAACATCTGGGGACCCACAGGTTGAGAACCACTGCATTAGATTAACATGTGGGTACCTTTGAAGAATGCTTGGAAACATCAACTGGATTTACATGTAGCCACCAAAATGTTATCGAGGTGGACAACAGAAACCTATTCTAGTTTTGAAACAATGGTACTGGTTTTCATTTTTCTCCATGGTTCAGTTAAAAGTACCATGATGAACTTTATGGTTAAATGGATGAAGTTTGCAGAATATTTTCTTTATCAATGCTTTTCTTGAGTCAAAGTTTTCTCCCTGTGCTTCTAGTGTTAGATATATAAACATCAATTTAAAAGGCCACCCTGAAGATTGCTGGTCTTCAGTACTGAATTCAGTGGACTTGGAAAGTGAACAGAAATCTTGTATACCTTTTGCATGAAGGGAAAATATTTTAGTATTGATTCAAAAATTCCATTATGATGTGCATGATTGGTTTTTCTGATAGTGATGCTTAAGAGATAAGAGAGAAGAAAAGATCAAATCTTGACCTTTATGGATGACCATTATTCAATTGCCAGATTAAAGTGTATATTGAAATGTGGTTCTTAGATGTATTAAGCTCAGTATTCCATTTCATAACTAGAATAATCCAGCCAAAATGAAGGCTTTTTTCAATCTTAACAATTTAAACACAAGGCATAAGTATGTGCTTAAATCTCTTGTTCTGAAATCAGTGGTACAAAGTTCATACCCAAAGTTCTTTTCTTTAACAAATATTCTGTGCAGACTGTTATCTCTCTCATGATTCCACATCTTTTGCTAATCACCAGTATAAGGATTAATAGTTTATGTTATTTGTTCTTTTGTCTCTTGTTACAGTGATCCTACAGTGAACCTATCATAGGACTTTCTTGGCACAATTTGTTCAGAAGGAGGTTGCCTATGCCTTCCTCTGAGACTGACTTGCTCAAGGTCATCCAGTGAGTTTCCATGGCTCAGCAGAATTTGAACTCTGTTCTCCAGAGTCATAATCCAGTTCTCAACATTCTATACCATACTGTTAAAACTGAGCTCTCCACATTCCTGTGTAAGAATTTTTTAGTGCTAGTCTGAGGCATTGGTGAAAGGTAATAATAAATCCATGAAAGCTCATATAAATTTGTTAGTCTTCACAGTTGTTCTTGTCGTGCCTTCGAGTTATTTATGACTTATACCACAGGACTATTTTCTCTCTTTTTTTCTAGATGATACTAAAATGGATATTTAGATATTTCTCATAGAAATTTATAATATCTACTAGAAATTTGTTATCACCAGAGGTCTGAATTGGCAAAGTGGATTGTTATTATACTACACATGTTAATTGGCTTGAGTGCTGCCTGGATGTTTTTCTTATCATCAACAGTTTTGTGAATGGCAAGTGGTAATAATGTAATTCTTACTGTGAGGACTTTCTCCATTTAATTTATCCTCGATCTCACTGTTTATACTCCTACCTCATTCCATGTATACTTTCTCTATATCCAAAATTCAGGATAACACTCTGTTGCCTGCATCCTGCTTGTGGAGTTTATAAGTGCAGCTTATGTGCACATGTGTCTCTTTTTGGAAAGGGCACGGAGCAGTTATTCTCATGCCCTTGCACTGCATCTTCCCTTCCTCCCCAAGCAGCTGCAAAGCCACAGAGCTCCTGTTGGTGCTGCTTCTTACTGGTGGAAATTACTGTTGCCAGTTCAGGATTGTCAGACTCTGTGGTTTCTGGGCCAAAAGCTGAGACTCAAGGACAGCTGCTGGTGACACCATTAAGCATTTTGTATTAAGTACCAACTACACTGGCTCACAGCTAATCATTCAGGCAAATATGGAGACAAAGAGAGAGAATGAGGGGATAATATGTATTTTTCTGTTTGGAAATTAAGAGAGAAATCTTACTGAAAAGAGCTGTTTCCAGATTAAGAAGGAATGAGGGGATTGCTCCTTCTCACTTACTTAGGGAAACAAGATAAAAGAACATTTAATCTAGTGTACTTGCTTCTATCCAGAAGGTGGATGTAGAGCAGAGCAGAGGGTGAAGCCTGTATTCACAATTACTAGGAGGGAAAGAGGAAGCTAACTAAGAAATCTGTCATCCTTTGAGTGTCTTAAAAAGCTCCTGCAAGAAATGAATTGATCCTTGGAAAATGTAGCAATTTCTTAGCTGAATTGGAAATCTACACCCATCCTTTTTTATCTGCTTGAAGCTGAGCCTACCAAAAGTGGAGAATTGGCACCCTTGTTTCCCATTTGGAGAAGACCCATGAAAAGTGGAGACTCAGGACCAGACCCTGAGATCTGGAAATCCTAGTGGGAAGTGAAGGGAAAGCAGAGGCAGTTCAGATCTGGTTGCTCTGGGCTCCCAGGAGAAGGGAAATGAGGGTCCACTCCATTCATTAGCACATATGTGTCTCGTCCACTTCTGAGCTGACTCCAAATAACATCTGGATCACTCCCCCTTTCTTTCCTCTCCCAGCCAGTTAGGCAGCAACCCCTCCTGGGTCTTGACAGCTGTGGCGTGCAAGGGGAAGGACACAGAACTGCAGAGGAGAAGCTGCACTCTAATGTAGCATCATGGCTCATGTTTGTGATGAAATGAACTACTTAATCCATGAAAACTTATGGTATAATAAAGTGCAAAATAAGTGGTTATGATAGAGGACTTCTCCCTCCCATTTCCCCTCTCAATTTTTCAATTTCTCTAAGTTCTTAAAGGCTTCAGTATCTGTATTTTATTTTATTTATCTTATAAATTCTCCATGCCTGAGCTACTTTTAGAGATTGTATTTTGCATTTGTTCCAGATTAAATGTGTCTTTCCTGAATTGATGCTTCATGCATCAACAAACAAATTAACAACCCAATCCTGTTATTTGTGTTACCTTATTTGGCACAAGGAAAATACAGGGTAAAAGTTCCTCTCCCAAATAACCCAGTACAACAAATGTATGCTTTTGCATCTGTAATTAATGCCATCCACATTAAGGAAAGTTCAAATGAAAAGGTGGAAGTACTTGCGGAGATGGGACAGGAAGCAAACAAAGGCCATTTTGAATGCACAAAAAACTATCAAAATGTGACTAGCCACATGCTAATGGTAGTAATCCCCATGACTTTATAATAAATAATAAATTTTGCATAAGATAAGAACTCCTCTCCCCCCTTCCTTTTTTGTTTGGGTGTTTTTGAAAGGAAGAGGAGCCTGATCCTTTTAGTGTCTCATACCTGGGAAGCCACAGACCGTATTTTGAAGGTTTCTGAAAAATGAGAGCATGGGTGTTAACAGCACTCAAGGGGCACAGGGAGCAATTATTTATAAAGACATTATGATGGTTTCTTTATTATTTTTTTAAAACCCCTTTCTCCTAGAGTTTCCCTTGTTTCATGCCTGCAACACATTGAAGTCAATGCTTTGAACTATTCATGCTAGCTCAGTAATGTTGTCCTTAGCTGGATACGTAGGAGCCAAGTCTGAAGACACATATTTGTGCTTAAGACTGTTCTCCTATGCACATTACCTTATGATAATCCCCACTGAACTCTTCTGAATAAACACTTATGATTCAACTGCACATCTTGCTGAAATGCAGGGACTTAATCCCTGGACACTTAATATCTGAGTACTAGAGCCAGTATAATGGTTTGAGTATTGGATTACAGACCTTGGAGACCAGGGTTCAGTTTGCCACTAGACCAGAGAAAAACCACTGGGTTGCCTTGAGTGCATCACATATGCTCAGCCTCAGAAAAACACCTGATAAGATTGCCTTAGCGTTGCTGTAAGTCAGAAACAAGTTGAAGGCACACAATAACAACTAGTGCAACCTGGTTTATGGTGCGGGGGTAAAGGTTGGAAGTGATAGTACATGTTAGTTGAGAAGAAGGTATAATTCAGTGACAGAATGCATGCTTAGCAAGCAAGAGGTACCAAGTTTAGTCTCTTACCAGGTTTGGTTAGAAATGAGCTTTGTCTGAAGTGCTGGACAGGTACTCACTGCCAGGCAATGTAACATAAATCAGAAGGTCCCAACCTCTGGGTCCCCTAATGTTGTTGGACTACAACTCCCAGGCTCCTAAACCATTTTCCATGCCAAATGTGGCAGCTGAGCATTGAAGTTCAACAACATCTGGGGACGCAAGCCTGGGAACTGCTGCTGTAAACAGTACTGCGGTACGTAGACCTCGGGTGTGACATTGTATAAGACACCTTCAGACTTGTTCAGTATCAAATCCCTTCAGCCATTTTGAGTCCTGTAAACCAATATGATATAACTCTGCTGTCTTTTCCTTTGCTTCAGATATAGTATCTGTACAGGTTCACTTTTTAATATGCTAGAAATATTTGTTCATTATGGTGTGCCAACTCAGTAAGCACACCTCTTCTCCAGGATGAGGACATGGCATAAAGAACAAATAGAAATATGATGGCTCCTCAACTTTCACAAGGGGTTGGGGTGCAGAACTCTTGCGAAAGTCAAAAAACATGAATACCCCCCCCAGGTGGGCACTCCCCCTCCCATTCCCCTTGCAGGGCTCCCCTGCATTCACTTGTGTTTTGCCCAGGTGCACTGCCTTCCCAGTTCATGGAAGATAGGCAAGTGAATGGGAGGGGGTGGCAGCCACATGTGTGCGTGCTTTTTATCCCTCATTCACTTGCATTTCATGCAGGCACACTGCCTTCCAGGCTCACAGGTGGTAGGCAAATGAATGGGAGGGGACAGCAGTGACACACATGTGTGCTTTCTTCCCCAGCATTCACTTGTGTTTCTCCTGGGCACACTGCCTTCTAGGCTCATGGGCAACAGGCAAGTGAATAAGAGTGGGTGGTAGCTGCATGTACGCGCTTTCTCTCCCGCATTCACTTGCATTTCGCTGGGGTGCACTGCCTTCCAGGCTAACGGGTGATAGGCAAGTGAATTGGAGGGGGCAATGACAGAATTGGAGAAAGCACACATGCCTGGCAAAATGTAGGGGAATAGGATGGGGGAGAGGAAGGCAATGGGGCCCCTTGCGAATAATCAAGTTTGTGAAGGTCAAATCCATGAGTGTGGAGGGAGGACTATAATAGGAAAGTATCTGCAAATTTATACTCAGCCTATATCTTTCTTGAAAATAAATTCATTCATATGTAAATCTCCTTGAGTTAAATGAGCAAAACATGTACACTCTGTAGATTATGAATCTTGATTCAGAATGGAGAGACAGAGAGCATGCAGTGATTCACTTGTGTAGGAAAAAAAGTCCTGCATTTGCTCAGAGGCACTCAAAACATTTTTATTAAGAATTCCTCACCCTTAGTTCACTGATTGATCTTAGTTAGCTATTCATTGTGGTCCTTGCAGTGAATCAGCATTTTCTACCTGAAAATCAACAGGTCTTTCCTTACGAATCTTACTAACCTCCTTGTCTTTTAAAAGACAAGGCACTAGAAGAATAAGTGAACAGTGTACATGTTGGCATGGGCTGGGGAAGTTTGTAAAGAAGATCACCAACAAAATTTACTTTAACAGGCTATAAAATTAGATCCTATGCCTTAGGACAACCATTCTCTACCTGGCAGTTTATAGACATGTTGAGTCCCACTGTGACCAGCCAAAAATTGTGTTATGGGCTTTGTAGTCCACTTGGGAGAAAAAAAACTCTGGCTGAAAGGAAGCAGCTTTAAAATGATCAAAAGAAAACTTTTGAAAGTCCTAACACATACTGATAGGGTGAGGGCTGACAGCTTCCATACCATTCCTAGTAAATTCAACAGCCTGTCCCTAGGTTAACATTTTAAACAAATTAATAACTTAACTTAACTTAATGAAATGATTTCTACTATTAATGTTGTTGGTAATAACTTCCCATTTTCTAGCACTTAACATTATTGTGATTGTTATTTGGAACCCAAAGTTCCAAGTTCTGGAGATAACCAGGAGAGAAACATAACAAAAGAGTATAGAATTTAGGGGTGTTTGTTATATGCATTTGAACTGGTGGTTGCTTTGCAGCTGAAAAAGCACGAGTCAGTAGTACCAAGAAGGCAGTAGTCTCATTTCTTCCTATAGAAATCTTCATCTGCATTGTCCTTATATAACCCAGTTTATCAACTTGTCTGTTTTTTTCCCCCTCTTGGGAAAAAAAAGGCAAAAAGAAGAAATTCTATCAGTGCATAAAATGCTCCAGGCACATCTTCATCTGGAAAAATAATAAAAAATGAAAGGCAACGTGTAAGTGAGTGCTGATGAACAACAATAAAACGTGGCATTAAAAAAGTACATCTAAAATACTTGTGAAACATTTAGGGGGGACAGCAGCAGCAAATTGCTCTTGGAAGCCCACAGTGTTTTAATTTTCAGTGACATCTGTACTATGTTTTCCATCTTTGTAGGGGGAACAATTCTTCATCATCATCATCATGTTCAAAGCATCTTGTTCACTATCTAACAGTCAAATCTGGTAAGGCAAGTCAGTATTATTATCTCCAGTAGTGCAAATTGGGCTGGGTGGTGGGGATGGGGGAACTGAGGCAAAGGGACAGCAGTTTGCCTAAGGCAAGCTAGTGAATTCATGACAGAGACAAGATAAAACTAGAGGCTTCGGTGATTCATAGCTGAGCTTCTGAGCTACCGGGCTACAAAAGCTCACAGAAACCAAGTGATGCCGACTGATCGCTGACCATGTGATCTCAAGTATTTCAATCCCAGTGCTTCTAATCACATGGAGAACTGATGGTTTTATAGTGTTCATACACTGTTCCTGTAGCCAAACTAAAAACCAGAGAAGTTTCAGGACGGGTGGCAGTGGCCTGGGAACATAGAGCTTATTTCACAACCAGAGGCAATGAACAGCCATCACCAAAATCATTGGAAACTGCCTTCTGGTAAGTTGTAAGAGACTATTCCATGGAACTCATGGAACTGAGGACAATCCAATTCCTTCCATCCTAGCTCCAAGTAAGAAATATTCCTCATCCCAAAGCTGTATTCAGCTGCATGCATTTGTCCATATGATGGATACGCAGTTTGTAATGCTCCAGATATTATTGGTCTGCAGTGTCCATTTTTGCTTGTCATTGGCCATGATGGCTAGGGCTGATAGAACTTGGAGTCTAAAAACATCTGAAGGGCAAGTGTTGCTTCTCCCTTGTACATCTACAATGTATAGGTAAATTATCTGAAATGATGCTTTAGCTGCTGTAGCCACAGTGTTAGCATACTACTTGGAGTAGTGCAATTACAAGTTGCACAAATCTAAAATGTATAAGTCTGATCTTTCCTTGTGCTTCCCACAAATAGTTGAATTTGAATGCAAGTGACTGGATTCTAATCTTATATCCCTCCATTGTTAAATCACTCCTATTTATATCAAAGAAGTTTAGCTCAATGACAGCATTTCCCACACAGGGAACAAAAAGGATATGTTCTTTCTCTTTATTAATCTTGTCAAGCTAAGGTGATGGTGCCTTGCAATCTGTGAGAATATTTGTTTGTCAAGTTGAAAACTGAGCCATTATCATGTCCCACCTGCCATCAAAGTGGTTTTTGTACTGAGAAGCAGATATGCAGGTCATGCAAGCTAGCAATCTGTTTTTCTAAAGAAATTTTGAACTGGGAATTAAATCCTCAGTTCCTGCATTCTAAACTCATCTCCATCCTTATTAACAAGAAAATCTCACCAAAACATAATATGTTATGTGTTTGAATCATAAGACAGTATTTAAAAAGCAAATGTGGTCATGTAGTCCATGAGTAAAAGACTTCAGAAGAACTTGAAAACTCTTATACCTCTTTGGTGACAATCTAGCAGTTCTACAGAAGGTATTGCCTAGTTCTGATTTTATTTTTTAAAAAAGTATGGTCATTTTTCTTTCTTTTGAAAATCTGTGACTTCCTGCTCCACAAGCCAATAATGATTCTCCTGTTAATTTCTGCTTATGCTAATAAAAGAGAAAGCAGACTTTAAGTGAAAAAGCTAGAGGTGATAGACTTTACTGACAAGATTTGTGAAAGGCTAGAATTTCTTTCCCAATATAAGCAAGGTCTTTCTGACAAAATATATGCTTACTGCCAAAAGTGTTTTCAGAGGCAAAAGAAGGGTGAAACAGTCTATCTAACCTTTGCTATAGACAGGCCATTCTCCATTACATGAAGGGCAAGGATAACCAGCCATAATTGTGAAAGTAGCCAGTGGGAGGAAAGAGACCCTCAGTGCAGTGCCATTTCTTTTCCAGTGAGGGTACGGGCAGGGAGCTGCTAGAAGAAAGCAGTTTGTCTTCTTTGACAGAGAAAAAAAACTGTCTCTCTTTGCAGCAGTTACATCATCTCATGGCACCCAGTTTGTATGAACTGAATGAATGTACATAAAAAAAATTAAGTCCTTTGGAGGATTGGCAGGTACCACCTTATCTTACACCCACAACAAAGCCTACCATAATGAACAACAGAAAAGATATTTCACTGTTTTAGCAGAAATGTTCGTACTGGCAAGGACAGAGCTAGCTAATCAACATCTTCTATTGGGTACATCTACCTTAGAGAATTCAACCAGATGAATGTCACAGCAAAGAGTTGTGTGTAAGTGGCTCTCTTGAAATCCCTTGCCCTATTTGTGGCAGGCAAAGTGGGAGGACCATTTCACCAGATTTGCTCTGAGAAAGGTTAGATTCTCCAGAAATTTCTTTGCAGCAGGCCTCAGCATTTGCAGTGGTGATATCAAGGTTTTTTTCTTGTTTTCACATTCTCTTCTCTTCTCTCTTCCCCTCCTCCTCCTCCTCCTCCTCCTCCTCCTCCTTCTTTGGCTATTACTGCGAAGGGAAATGTGTTGACTGTTGTCAACTTGGTCACCATTTTGTGCCTGCCAGAATGACACATGCCAAAGAACATTCCAGCATATTTGTGTATGTGTGTGAATGTGTTTATGCATTCACCTTGAAAAAAGTTGAGAATATTCAGAGAAAATTCTGCGAAGTGTTCTCTTTTTTTCCTTTTGAGGAATGAGAAAAATGATCTCAGGGGTAAAAAAAAAAAAGCATTCTCATAAATTTAATCTCAACCCTATATGTAGCTGTCTTTCTCCAAGGACTGGTAGATATATGAAAGAGTTGTTCAAGTATTTAAAACAAAAAAACAATAACCAATCTTTTTTGAGGGTGCCAAAGGCATTCAGATAATAACAGGCGACTTTCAGTTTGTATTAAAGTTCTGCAACCTGAATCGAACCACTAAAAATGAGCTTGAAATTTAGGGCCCCATTCACTTTCCACAACTACAGCACAATGACTCCATTTGAACTGCCAGGGCAATATCCTATGGCGTTCTGGGCTTTACAGTTTAGGGCAGAGCTTTCCAAACTGTGCATCACCACATCTTAGTGTGTCAGCTACACTGTGTAGGTGTGTTGTGCAAATGTAATGGATGGAGGGGCTGCCTCTCCTGCTGCTGCCACTGCCACCACCACCCCAGGCTGAGGAAGACCCCAGTGAGGACAGCAGTGGGCTAGGCCTGGGTGGAGGGGCTGCCTGTCCTGCCATTGCCACTGCTGTTCCAGGCCAGGGAAGACCCCACCAAACATGGTGGGGGAAGGTCCAGGTGGAGGGGCTGCCACCACCCCAGGCCAAAGAAGACCCCACTGAGGGCAGAGGCCCAGGCTTGGGTGGAGCAGCTGCCTCTCCTGCCACTGCCACCCAAGGCTGAAGAAGTCCCTGGTGAGGGAGGGCCAGACTCGGGTGGAGGGGCTGCCTCCACTTACTGAATTACTGTGTCGCAAAATGATGCGTGTTTAAAAAATGTGTCATCAACATGAATAGTTTGGAAAGCTCTGGTTTAGGGAGTGTGCTACTTGGAATTCTGTTCCAGAGAATTCCAGAGAGCTCTAGCACCTTGCCGGACCAGAAACTCCAGAATTATATGGGATGCAACCATGGCATTTAAAATGGAATCATAGTACTGTAACTGTAGTGTGAAAAGGCCATATATATTCAGATCAAGTCTAGATATTCTGATCAAGAATGGGAAAAAAGAGATGTTAGGAATCCTTTCTAGCCTGTCCTTGTGATGTCTTAATGTTTGTTAGTTTATAAATAGATCAGCTCTTTCGTCAGAGTTTCTGAAAGGATCATACTAAGGAAACGTAATGAAAAGATAAAAAGTATATTTTCGTCTCCAGTGCTGTGCCTCAGAACTCAGAGGACCCTTGTAAATTGCACCAGATTCATGAGGCATGGGATTAAGAAAAGTCTTCTTTTGCTCCAGTACCTTAGAATACCCCAAGTCTTAGAACTACATCTTCCATCTCATCCAACCAATACAGTTAATAGTCAGGGATTGTAATGCAATGTCAGGAATTGTAATACAATAGTATCTGAGGTTCCTAAGGTTGAGAACCACTGGAATATGTGATAGAATTGGAATGAGTGATAGAATTAGAGCTATGGCATGTGGGAAAGATGGAAGAAGGTCTCCTAGGCCATTTCTGCATGCGGTTATTAAGTCCGTGGAGGACCAATGCGTCTTGCCACGGAGGTCTTCTGCACGTTGGAGAGGACTAGGTTCGGTTTATTTACCTTTGCTCTGCACATAATTCCAACCAAATGTGCCCCCATGTGGTGGTAAAGTGTACTATTTGAAAACCAGAAGAAATCGGTTTTCCAATTTTCCAGATCGATCTGATTCGTACTTTCGCAGTGGTGCAGACACGTACATTCGTGCCAATGCGAATTGGTGGTCAGGGGAAGGCTCGTGGGAGGGGCCAGGGGGTAGTATGGACTTTCACATGTACGCACATATGCACGTACGCATGCAATGACGTACTAAACCATGCCAAAAAAAAAAAAAAGGGCCAATCACAGCCGATGGGGCGGGGGGTGGGGAGTAGCAGGAGTGGCCACAGCAGAGGCAGTGTGGATTCATGAACTTACACTCCTCCGAATCAGAATGGAACATAAGCAGTAGCTGTGCAGAAGGAAATGAGGGAAAGTCTGCCTTGTTTCGAGCCCAGAAAATCCGGTAAGAAGTGACATGAACCGATTCACCAGCCTTGTGTGGAAAGGGCCCTAGTTGCACCTTATGACCCACAGAAGCTAGAAGGTAACACAAACATATTAGACATTCACTTTCATATTAGGAAAATGAACATCTAAGTAAAAACAGGAAATAACTGAGTGTTAAACTTCTGGGAGTACCTGAAAATGGCTCAAAAAAAAAAGAAAGAGTAATAATATATAGGTTATTATAGGGAGGGAGTTGGTAGAAGAACACATTATTCTCTTGTTTTGAGTTTATTTATCAACTCATTAGAATACACTGTTATTTTAAGAACAGGAGGAATAACTACTGCTTATTGTACCATGCACAACAAATTATTTTAATCAGACATCTAATAGCTCACTCTCTACATTCAGATAGTGAGACTGACAGATATACAAATTTGCAAAACAACAGGAACAATTGTGAGTGTGCTTTGGTAAAAAATCATCACAGAAACATCCAACTAGAAACAACCCAGAACTGAATGCAATGACCATTCCTTATGAAGATGAAAAGATATCCTTCTTTTGTGGGAGGTGGTGGGAGGAATTAGAATTTGTGTAAAAATTTTTCCTTGTTGTAGTGTTTATCCGGACATGTGTTCCAGATGGAATAAATGACAACTGAATGAAAGCCTTTTATTTATAGTGCTAAATTAAAATGGAGATAGTGCCATGTTTAAAAATTGTTTAAATAGGAGAATTTGGATTTTTAAAGCTTGGGGGGTGTACTCTCCTTGAAATCAATGCTTCTTAATTGATTTAATGCTAGATGATATCTAAGCCTTATTGCTTTTTAGGCCATGGTTTTAATAGTAGTGATGTCACAATATTTCACTCAGGGAAGTGACTTCAAATGCTAGGATGTGTTCATCTCACTTTTAATTTACATCCTGGCTTCATATAGAAAAATGAAGATATGTGTCATTGTTCTCCCAGTCCAAAGAACATCAGATCCTAAAGGCTGGTTAACTGAACTAAAAACAAAGCACTCCTGTGAACTGAATCTGAACTCCTTTCAGTGGAAGTAGAACAGTAGCAGCTACTTTACAACAATAGAAATTTCGTGTTGCTTGCTGCTTTTTATTTTAAATGTGGGGTTTTATTTTGAAACAAATTTTAAAAGACACAGGCAACAAAAATAAGAACACTACATAATCACACATATAGTAAGATTACCAATTAGCAGAAGAGGAAAACATACTGATTACAATCCTTAGTCTATTGTGGGTAAGCTTGTGAGACCAGAGTTCTTTACAGAGCAGCTCATGAAGGTACTTGAATGTGTAAATCACATATGTGATCCATAGTTCCGTTTTTAAAAAGCATCTATATTTACTTAGCAGGATCTAGAGGGGAATGCAGCAGGTAAAGATAAGCTATGGCACCAGCCCATCTTTTTAAAAACTGTTTTTTGCAGTTGCTAAGTGAATTTATCCATAACCAGAATTGCTATTTTATTTATCCCACAACTCGAGGACCCTTTCTGCACCTTACCTTTTTTTGGCGTTAAGGTGTGGGGATCGCACAAGCAGCCTCCAGAGAGAGGCTCTCGCATCCCCACTGCTTCAGCTCCTCATGAGCTGCCTGCTCCCGAGTAGGTAGCGCAAGAGCCCCACCTCTTCCTTCTGCATTGGGGCCGGAAGCACAAGTGCCGTGGCTCCAGAGGTTCTGCATGCAAGGCAAGTGCGTGTGGAGCCCTGGAGCAATGCGCAATCGTGCACCATTTTCCACTGAAAGCTGAAAATGAAGAAGTGTGCAAGCAGTGCCTGCTAGGCCCTGGAGCATCGCGTGATTGTGAGTGCATTGTGCGGATCACTCCTCACAATCGCACAACGCTCCAGGTGCCCTTTCGCATGGCAAATGCCGTGCGAAAAGAGCCTAGGACAATGGTATCAGCCCTTGTTATATAAACTGATGGGGTGCACTGTAGGCAACCTGTAGCTTATTTACTCTTTGTCTCAGTCCATATTGTTATCCCTTCAGCATCTATAACACTTGATTTTACTTTTACTCCTCTAACTCCTTTCCTGTTCAGGTTCATCCTGTTGTGCTCACTCATCTATTTATCTAATCCTACAAAAGACGCCTCCATATTTTGGTCACCTGGGTCAGTCTTTATAAAATTGAATTGCCCCAGCTCTATTTAAACTGACTGTCTATATGCTGCTTTCATGTTTTTACGCATGACATGAAATTAGGCTGTGATGGCACATAAAAACATGTGCACTGACCTTGTTGGAAGCCTCTGCTGTCAGAAAGGGTGGTTGGAAGAGAACAAGATAGCTCCAATGAAAGGAGTCAATCTGCATGCGGAAAGGTTTTCCTCAAAGAAAAGGATGTTTACCTAGACCCTACAAAGTGGGGATGTCCTTTGAAATGATAACAAAGACTTGACACTATCATTGTTCAAAAGATCTCTTTGAAGTACCTCAAATGCAATCATGCAAAGTAGGAGGGAGTCAAAAGCTTGCTTATTGGCAAAAATAGAAAGAGTTTTACGGATGACGCCATCTGTTAGGATGCTAAGGCAGACACTGGGCTGTAAACAAGGAAAAGACATAGATTAGGAGGACTTAACAGAGACTTCGGGAACGAATAGGAAAGCACACATTAAAAAATCTGTCTGAAAGGTACTTCTGTGCCTGAATAAGAGTTTTACGGAAGTCAAAACTTGCATTCTCTTCAGCCAGAAAATGTTGAGTCAACAGCATCGTTTCAATTTTATATCTCCTAAGGCACATGAACATGCAGCTACTTGTGCCTCTGACTCAGTATTGTGTCCTAGAAGACAAAACTGCCACAAGTATTGACTGACACAATTCTGTGTCTCAGAATGGGGGTCATGAAAAGTATTTCTGGGAAAACCAGGTTTGCTTCCCACCACTTAGGTCATCCCTGTCCTGTAAAATGGAAACACCAACTGTGCCAGGCCTAATAATCACATAATGCTCTTTTAGCCATGTAGACCATTCAGTATTAAACTCCCTGCCTGTTGATGAGCACAGTTGCCGTGAAAAAATGAGCAACCATGTGACATATACTTCACACTTTTACTACTGATGCTACATTAATAGTAATTCTAGTACTATCAATAGTAATACTATTCATGCTACAGCACAATACAATTTTAATCATAACTTTTGTATGCTTTTAGCTACATGTATTTTTATGCATAATTCTTTTTCTCTTGTAAGCTGCCATGAATCTCAGCTTTGGGAAAAATGTGAGGCAGAAATAAAGTAACATAAAATAATATATTCGGTACCTTTTATATTCTTTTGCTTTATTTGTAGGCCAAAAATATTTGTGTTGTAGCAGAAAGAGAATCTGACCTCTCATCTCTGAAAAGAAGCATACTAACCAATGTCACATTTTTTAGTACCGTTTGGGGCTTCAGTAACCATTACAACAGCCTTGTAATGTTTTTATTAGTTTTTTAAGGAGCATTGTATTATTACTTCCCCCCTCCCCGAAGAGTCAGTTTAAGGTTAAGAAATGGTAACTCATTGAAAGGGAACCAAGTGAGGAAAGATTTTGAACCAGGATCATCTCAGCTACTTCACTTTAATAGTTCTTTATGGAACTTGCAGGTAGCCAGAATATGCTGAAGAGGTTATGTGCATGCCAACATCATGAGTTTGTGAACACTTATGGTAGCTTGCAGTGGTATTATGAAATGTTCTCTGAACTGAGTCATTCACATTCTATTGAGCATGTAAGGGCCTAATTTCTTAGCTGAAAGTCAGCATGGATGAAGTGAACACTCACCCTACTCATGCATTGAACATAGGAATGCCTTTGCTTAAACAAATCAAAGATCCACTTAGCGCAACATCCACTGTGGTCAGCCAAATGCTTTCTTGAGATCATGGTGAGAAAAGGCCTTGAAATTCATGGTCATTCTGGAATGAAATTCTGATTCTAAAATAGCTTTGAAGCCCAGGTTCAAGTTGGTCAATGGTAACAGATACTCCAGGGAGTTTGAGAAGGCTTAAATATCTCTCCTCCTTTTCATTTTACGAATAGGTAAGGCCGAGCAAAAGTGACTGACAGTGGTGGCTCCAATGTTTGCAAAGCAGTCTATTCTGGGTTTTAGCTGAACTTTAAAAGAACTCATCCAAGGTGCCAAACTCTTATCACCAAGATAGAACCAGCATCTTAGGCAGTGCGTTTAAACTTTGAACTTTGAAGGTATTCATTTTCCATTGATATAAAAGCCACCAGCATTGCTACTGATTGGCCCCACTGTTATGGAACCTGAGGCCCATTTTCACTACAGAATTATAGTGCTGTCATTCCACTTTCTAAATTCTAAATGCCCCTCCCTAAGCTGCCAGTCGTAAGATTTCAGAAAATGGAAGTGAAATCATAGGACTATAATTCTATAGTGTGAATGGGTCCCTGGATCTCCCTAGTCTCAATCCATCTCTCTAAGAAGGTACACCACTGAGCGTACATTAAAAGAACCAAAATAAAAATTAGGTGATTAATACTTTGGCGTATTTCTGATGTTTGTATTCCTAGCTAGAGTTTTAAATGTCAGTCATTTTTAATTGCTTACATCTTGGGTTTCCAAAGAAAATTATGAGTCACAGTTCAGAGAAATGTATCTTGTTTCCACATGTGGAATTCCAGCTGTTGAATTATTTCTTTTATTGCTGTGCCAGGTAGTTTCTCTATGATAAATTGAATGTAGATTTTTTTTTTAATGCAAGAATAAGGGAAGCATAAATGACACTGGAACCCTCCCCCTAGAATTCCTGAAGCATGAAATTATATATACATAATGTTGAAACATGGACCTAATATACCGAGAAGCATTTATTTCAAATATTCTTATTTTGAAATTCCAGCATTGCCCTTTCCCTTCAAAACAGACCCCAACGTGCTGTATAATAATTTTGAAAAACTTGTGTGGGTTGAAAACAGTATCTAATTCACCCTATTTATGAGTGTTTGACTCACCTCTAGCACATATCACTGTTTACTCCCACTTCAGAGCAACTGCTAAGGATGAGCAGAAATGGAGGTCTTTGTTCTGGTACATCATTAATTTGTTATCCAGCTAATCCAACTATCCAGCTAATCCAGCTGTCATCAGTTAGCTAATCATTATCCAACTCAATTAACTATTCTACTCAGGTAGTTTCAGTGGAAACTTAGTAATGTTCTCTGAAATTCTTGGGAGTAAAGTCCCATTATATTATATCATGATAGAAATATAGAAATATAGAAAGTATTATTCTACACAGAAAAAGTGCAAAGCTTGTTTCCATTAAATCTAATAGAGATGCCACTAATACAGGCAATTTTTAAAAAGGATTTGGCACAGTGAATGAAACTCAGGGCAAGGGGTATGGATTTTTCAGTGTCCGTATAGAATGCTGTAATGGAGTTTTCAAAACAATTGACTCTTGGTAAGGAGATTTGTTGAAATGTTAATAATAATAAACCACTTAAAGACTACTACCAGCCACTTAAAAAACAGGAATACAACAGGAATACAGAGCCAGGAATACAATTTACATTTTTCTGTTTCCCACATTTTACATTTACATTTTTTTGATTTGTTTAAGTATGTTTAAAAACCTGTGACTTTAATATCACACTATCATGGCATCTGAGGAAGTAAATGAAAGACCATGCTAAAATATATCAGCTACAGTGGCCCCTCCATTTTTGTGAGGGTCCAGGGCGCAGAACCCTCATGAAAGTGGAGAAAATATGAATAACTCCCCCTCCACTCCCCCTCCCAGGCCCTTTCTACATGGCATTTGCCATGCGAAAAGGCTCCTGGAGCGTCGCACAATTGCACGGAGCAATCTGCACTACGCACTCACAATTGCACGGCACTCCAGAGGCTGGCAGGTGCCGATCGCGCAACTTTTCATTTTCGGCTGGAAGCTGAAAATAGTGTGCAATCGCGCATTACTCCTGGGCCCTGCATGCACTTACCTGGCGTGTGGAGCTTCCGAAGCTGCGCCAGTTGTGCTTCCTGCCCCAGTGCAGTCTGGGAAACTTCCCAGCTGCACTGCGGAAGGAAGAGGCAGGGCTCTTGCGCGAGCAGGCAGCTCGTGTGGAGCTGAAGCAGCAGGGACACGAGAATGTCTTGCTGGAGGCCACTTGTGCGGTCCCCGCACCCCAGTGCAGGAAAAAGGTAAGGTGTGGAAAGGGCCCCAGTCCCTTCCAGGGCTTCCTCCCCCATTAACTTGCATTTTGCCTCAGTGCATATTCTCCATGTTGGGCCAAAATGCATAGGAATGGGAGGGAGCTCCGGAGGGAAAAAGGAAGGCATGTGTGAGCCTTTCCCCGCTATTCCTTTGCATTTTGCCTTCGCACAAGTTCTCTGAGATGCATAAGAATGAGAGAGGGAGCTCTGGTGTGGAAAAGGAAGGCTTGTCAAATCCTTTCCTCCTCATTCCTTGTGTTTTGCCTCAGCACAAGTTTTCCCTGATAGGGCAAAATGCATGAGAATGGAAGGGGAGCTCCAGAAGGGAAAAGGCAGGCTTGTGCGAGCCTGCCCTACCCCATTCCTTTGTGTTTTGCCTTGGTGTGAGTTCTCCTGCCAGGGCAAAATGCCTGAGAATGAGAGGGGAAGCTCCAGAGGTGAGAACGCACTCGTTGCCCCCCCATTCCCTTTTTCCTGGGTATGCTTGCCTTCCTCTTCCATGTCTTGCAAAATGCAAGGGAACGGGAGGAGGAGAATTGGAGGACAGCATGAGCTCTTGTGGATAATCAAATTCATGAAGGTCAAACCTGTGAATGTGGAGGGTTGACTGTACTTTTAAAGGTGCTATTAGATTCCTGTTCTCTTTTTTCCCTTTTTATGCTGTGAGAGAAGGATAGGTTGAGAAATGATAAGTGGCTCAAGCTTAGCCAGAAATCTTCATGATGGGTGATTCAGTCTCCACTTGAAGATCCTTTGACTGGTCACCATCTTCCAGTCTAACCTACCTCTTCAGACAGTTGGTGAGGATGAAGAAGAAAAGATGAACCAAGCCTGCAGAACCTGTGACCGTGCTCCAAGTATTGTTGAATTTCAACTCCTTTCAGACCCAGTTAGTGTAGTCAGTGGATGATGACAGGAGTTGTACTCTAGCCACAACATTATATGGAGTAGCACATCAGGTCACCTCACCTGTACTGAGTTCTTTGTAAGAAGGGCAAGGTATGAATAGAATAGACAGCCATCTATCCATCCATGAATCAGTCAATCATAATGATAGATGTGCAGATCCCCAAGATCCAGCTATTTTAATCAAAATAAGCCAAATTTTGGCTACCATATATTGGAGTTAAACTGTTGCCTACAATAATAGTGAACGCTTCGCCACCCATGCAGATTTGAGCAAACATTCATGGATGTTGGTGAGTAGGGAGACAGTGCAAGAAATTGCACACAAATAGGGATGCAATGGGGTTGATTTTGGACTTACTGATCCCTTGAGAAATGTGTGAGTGGGGAAAAAAAGGCCCACAAGTTGTGGGAACTTTTGTTTTTTGATCCTGGCACAACATGAACTGTACAGTTTTTGAAAACCATGCAAGAGTCTGATAAACTACACAGCTTTCTGTAAAAACTTTTCTTGTAATCTTTTCACTATACACAGAACTGCACAGCTTTCTGAGGGGGAAAAACTCAACTGACTTATGTTTTTCCCCCCTATATACATGCGAAAAGTGCAAATGAGATAGTTAAGGCTTTGACATCATGACTGCAGCTTCTGCCAGTCTGAATGTTGTGCAACTCAAACATTACATGGCAGGAAGAGAAATAGCCTCTGCCAGTTTTCATAATACCCGGTTTCCTTTCGATGATGAAACTTACATTGTTATCAGTTTCTGTGCCAAAAGCTGCATTGTTTCTAGAAAAATATGCAGTGTTCTGATCAAGCTGTGCAACTTTTGCAGAAAATCTGTGCAGTTTCCCATCACTGCAAGGGGGAAAAAAATAGAAAAGAAATTCCCGAGTTATCCAAAGCTATGACCCACAAAATTGTTTTATTGCTCTCTGACATTGTTGTCATCTGTTGGTAATTGGTAAATTCAAGAATTACTATCCCTAGCACATACAAATGTGGAAATGCACAAAGTAGCTATTTTTCCATACTCGTGTTTCTTACTATTGAAAAATATAAAATGCATGTTTTATAGTAAAATTTATGATAAAATGTGCTCAAAATGTTGTATATGTTTGTGCTTACACACACACACTTGTGCCAAAGGACATTAAATAAATAAGTAAATTATGATCAACAGCAGAGCCAGGGGGTCTGTCCATCCTGTGAAATCAAACAATCACAGCCCTACAAGTGCTGAGAAGTGGGGTTGAGGGAGAAGGAAAAGGAGACATGTGACAGATGGTCTCAGTAAATTTGAATGGGGAGAGTAGTGGTGGCAGTGTCTGAGAGCTCCTAAAGACTGGTTGAAATCCTCTGTATTTGGCATCAGTTGTGTCTGTACTTACTGTAATTTCTAAAAAATCCATACAATGTACCTCCTGTCCCAGTCCATTTTTAATAAATTTCTACAACTTTTCAAAACCAGGGCAGGAGGCAGGGTCTTTTCTCTGTTCTCAGAGTTCCTGATACAGGCAGGGATAAATTCCCACATCTGCGTCCATTGTGAGAGAAGGAGGTAGGAGGGCAGAAGTTAGAATACAGGGAGAACTGGGAACTGATACAACTATAAAATGTGAACTGACATTTAGGCTTATTGTTATAAAGAAGTATTTCATCAGATAAGCTGTGCTTTATTGTTAAGTGCTGCCTAAGCTGTTCGTTCAGGGTCCACATGCACACACAAACCCCCTAAAGGACATACATGTACGTCCACTCAAGGTAAAATTTAAGAGTGGGGTAAGATGAGTGATAGGAGTTAGGTTAATATACTGACTATATCCCTTTCATATTACATAATTACAGTGCTGGGATTCTACTCTAAACTGCCATGGTAATATCCTTTGGAATCCTGTGGTTGTAGTTTGAGGAGGCACTAGAAATTTCTGGCTGAGAATTCTAAATACCTATCCCTAAATTGCAAATCCCAGGATTCCATGGGATAGAACTGCAGCAGTTAAAAGCAGATTCCTAGAAATATAATCGTGTGGTGTGAAGGACCCCTGGAAGGTGCATAGCATTACACTCCTCCCACACACATATTGTTGTGGAAATGGAACAAAATAAAATTTGTGAACTTGCATGTGTGAAAATGACACAGATTAAAGATAGCCTGGTTTGTCCATTGCTATTTCCTACCCCAACCAATTGCCATCCTAAACAATTTTCCAGTGTAATGTAGCAAAATCCTCCAATGCCTTTCTTCTTTTTTTCACTCAGTTAACCAGAAAACCTGGTTTATCATTGTATGGATGTATTCTGAAAAGCTCCTTACTGACGTTTGCCCTTAAAAATTGGCATTTCCCCAACCCCAACTGAAATTATCTTCCTTTCTTATGATCTTCACGGCTCCCCTTGCCCCATATAACAAGTGTCTTGAGGAACTGACTGACTTTAGAGACTCTCAAGGGGTACCCTGATTAACAAATGGATAAAATCTGTTAGATCTTGTCTTACAGCACTTAGAGGATTTCACATCTCTTCACAAGCATCAATTAAACTTCTAACATCCTGCATGTAAGAGAATTATATCCATTTAAAAATGAACAAATGCTGTCAAAGGAGGTTGAGAGACTTCTCTGGTTTCCTGCATTTATTTTTGCACTGGCCTTGATAGGATGCTGTAGAAGAAGCAAATCTGCTGCAAAGTGAGTCTGTAGCTGTCTATGAGAGAAAATCTCAAGTGAATGCTTTAGACAAAAGGCAGGCACCACAGATTCTCATCTTTGGCTTGTGTTATTTTATTTACTGATTTTTTTTATTATTTATCTACTGCATGTATCTACTGCATTTATCTATTGCATCCAATCTCTCAAGCCACTTACATTTTAGAACATTGAAGCAAATAACCAAAGCTACAAAACAAAGCATAATAAACAGAAGAGTTGTCTTAGACCACTAATGCTGTTTGCAGGATCCAATACACATATTTCCTTACCTCAGTGTCTTCTCACCTTTGAGTTCCTGGCACTACCATCCTATGAGAATCATGATCATCATATGTGGCAGTGAAGTGGATAATTTGGAAATGCAAGCACTTATCATGACAATGTCAGAGTCCTAATCTTGGAAAAGTCGAAAATGGCAGAGTGATGTATTGATCTCTGTCTGTCTTTACTCACACAGCTGCAAGTGCAGCACTACACAGCATGCTTTATAATTTATTAGGATCAACTGATAATCACAGAACATTGAGCTAGGAAAAGGCAGTCCAATGGTTAGCATGTTGGACTTTTGCTGGAGAGTTTTGGTAACATGAAAAAAGGAAAAAGAAGAAAGCAACATTTCAGCAAACAACATAAGGAAATAGCTCAGGATTTTCCACAAACTTTTTTACAAAGCCTACACACACACACACACACACACAGGCTTTGTATATTGGCTTTGTATATGTATACATTGTATATATATATATTGTATATTGGCTTTGTATATATATGTATATGTATATCTATGTATATCTATAGATAGATAAATAGATAGATAGTGTTTTTCATTCTCACCAAGCACTAGTCTTTTGTAAAGATGGTGGTTCATTCCAGACCAATATACTTTTCATCATAGTAGGGATAGCTCACAGCATATTGTTTCAGGGAGAATCTACCCTGTCCTCTTATACTGCAAGCACTGCACCTAAACTCAAAAGAAACATGGAAACACAAGGAGTGAGGTGGCTGATGATCTCATCATCCTTGTTAATAAAAACACCTTGGCACTTCAGTATCGTAAGCTCTGCCTCCACTACACCATTGATCATATAAAGTGGGGCTACTGGATGTAGCTAGGGGGCCTATGTGATCACAGCCTCTGCTTGCATGAAGGAGGCTCCAGCTCCTAGTTCAACTCAGAAGAGTCAGGTGTGGAGCCAGGGAGGTGAACCAGGGTGGAAGCCCTATTTCCCTTTAACTATATACAACCCTTTCATGCCTGTTCTTGATAGAAAACCCATTCCTTAACTCTAGGGTTTTCTGAACCCCAGTGTCTTTCTGGAAGATGCTATTTGCCACAGGTCATTTCACATACTCCTGTAATTGTGCCTATATTGCTTTGATAAGACTTCACTTAGAGGTCAATGTCCAGTTCTTAAAGCATAGTTTGTGAAGGCTGTTGGCAGATTGGAGCATGTCCAGGAGAGGGTGATGGAGAGAGGAAGGGGGCCTTACAGGAATCTAGCCTTAGAGGAAAAGGTTCAAAGTATTGGGAGTATTTACTCTGGTAAAAAGATGCTTAAGAGATGATAGGATAACCCTCTTCAAATGTTTGCAGAGCTGTCACATAGCTTATGAAGCAAATCTGTTTTCTGTTGCTTCAGAAGTTAAGACCCATTACAAGAAAAAGACACGAAACCATACATTAAGAACATCCTGTCTAAATTAACTGTTTGAAAGTGGATGAGCCTGCTTTGGAAGGTAGTAGTAGACTCTCCTTCACTACAGGTTTTTTAAGCAGGCCCTAAATTATTTCCTGTTAAAGTGCAGGGTGCTGTAGCTGTTTCCTACAAAAGCAGGTTTGACTACATGGCCTTTGAGGCCCATTACAACTCTGCTCCTGTTTATTTTTTTAAATATAGGAACATGATATTTTTATTCAAAACCTGTATTATACTTTCTGCTTGAAAGAATAAATGATTCAAAAACAGGTTAAGATTATAGGAACCTACCAATCTGGACTGTGATTTTTTTTAAACAAATAAACAAGGCGCTTTCCTCTAGAATTTCCTTGCCAATTGAAGAAATGGGCTACATCTTGAAACAGGTGGCAAAGGTTTTATCACATAAAAGACCGGACTTTTTTCTCAGTTTCAAACATGACCAGTTATATCCTTTACAGATATGGTTCTTCCCCTATGCAAACTGTAATAAATGGTATTACTCACAACCTTATCACACTACACTGTTGTGGTGCTATCATTCTACTTTAACTGCCATCACACCATTCTGTGGAATTCTGGGGTTTGTAGTCTAGTGAAGCCAAAGAGCCCCCTGGCTGAGAATTCCAAATGCTCCTCCCTAAACTGCAAATCCCAGGATACCATATGAAATTGCTGTGATAGATAAAGTAGAATAATAGCACTATAGCACTGTAGTGTGATGAGGCCCTTACTACATTTATCACAGACAAAAGCGAGGTGGTGAGAGGCAGGACATGGTGCTGAACACTACAATGACCTTCTTTTTTTGTGTCATTGGTGGGAATCAAGAGCTTGCCTTTGTCTCCTCAGATGGCACCTGCCTGAAATCTGAGGTCTTGTATCACAGGTTTGGATGCAAGACATAAAGTAAAACTCGCTCATTTAAATGATATTATTACCCAGATTACAATGTCCTCAGTCACACAACATGAAAGTTCTCCAGCTGTGTTTATATAGGATTCCCACTAATTACAGTTGTTGATAATGGCCCTTTCCGCACATATAGGGGGAAACGGGGGAAAACACGCTAAAATGGAGCTTACTGGCAGCCAGGTAAGTCCATTGCCATGCGGAGCAGGTTCGCAGTCCTCCAGCATCCAAAATGGCGGCTTCGGCATCCAAAATGGCAGTTTCCGGTTGGTGGAGACTCTCCACCAACCGGAGAAACTCGCCAGCCTAAAGCCCACCCCCGGCAGATCTGCAGGCATGCACTAGTGCATGCCTGCAAATCTGCACCGGAGCCCGGTGACAGAGCTGCACGGGGCTGCACGCTCAGTACTTTTAAAAAACTTCTGAAAAGAGGTTTTTAAAAAATGCTGTGGCACCAGTTCCGGTCACTTCGGAGCAGATTGAGGTGTGGAACTACAAAAAGTAGTCCGCCCCAGTCCACTCTACGGTGCAGAAGACCTCTGTTGGAGGTCGCTCTGCACCGTTTTAATACCCCGGTGCGGAAAGGGCCAGTATCACTGATGATGTTATTTTCCTTATGTTTTCTTTACGCTAATATAATGTCCTTCTAGACATTTACCCAGCGGTGGAGCTTGGCGTGCATGGAGGGGTGGGTGGGAGAGGGCAGGGCCACGGCGTGGGGAGTGTGACTGAAGTGCATGGGGGCATGGCCATGGCATGGGAGGGCATGGCTAGGAGCTGGGCTGCCCCCAAAACATTGCTGCCGGGTGCAAACTGCCCCTATCACCCCCCATCCCTTCATGACTGCATTTACCTGAAGTCTTTCACATTACACAATTATAGCAGTATGATTCCGCTCTAATTGCCATGTTTCCATTCAGTGGAATTCCTGTAATTTGCAGTTTAGGGCAAGGTATTTAGAATTCTCATCCAGAAAGCTCTTGTGCCTCATCAAACTACAAGTGCCAAATTTAGGCTGTCAAAGTTCTATTTCTGCTCTTGCTTTTTTCTCTAAGCTTACTAAATGAGTAACTGATTCTTATTTTTCTTGTTCCAATCTTCTAAAAAGAGACAAAGATTTCCTCATGCCATTTTATTTTTTTGTGTTTTTTCAGAACCTGTCCTTAGAAGTCCAGATATCAAATTCTTCTTAAGCCATGGTGTTTTGAAAGCATAGCCACTCTACAATCATCTATTGGTTTTATACTTGCTTTGCTTTCTCATGGCTTCCCTGAGTCAATTCTGGGAATTATAGTTTAGAAAAGAAATAGAGAATTCTCTATTAAGAATTCCCAGCTTCCCTTCATACAACTATATTTTCCTCAGGGACAGTTTGTGAAGTAAATAATATTATTTTTCCCCATGGAAAAATTATAACAGTATACTAAAATTCAGATGGTCTTTGAAAGCTTAACTGTGCATGAGTTTTCTTTCATTTGTTGCTTTTCTTGTATGGGTTTTTAAAGACCAAAGTTGCTTGCTTTGGCATTAATATTACACAGAGATGAAGACTGACGATAGCAGTTCTCTAATAAACCAAAGTTAAATCCTATAGGCATCTATTTCTAAGTATGTTCTACTGAATTTAGTGGGTCTTACTCCCAGGTAATTGGGCATTGGGATTGCAGCCTACATGATACAATAGCTTTTACTAATAATTCTGCTGAAGGTGCTTGCTTAAATTATTGTTTTCCATGCTGTGCATCTTAAGAGCACAGAAGAACGTTCACATGTATTGACTTCAGTGAAGAAGCTGCTTGAATGCAGACAGATGAATTTCATACTATTCATTTCAGGTCTGATTATTTTATCTGTGTGTCTTCTGTGCCAAGTGGGAACATTAGGCCTCTTTAAAAAATGATGGGGTACAATAAATGCTGTAGGCATTTGCTTTGCTGAAGTGAAGTAAAAGCAGAGGAACATATGGTGAAATATATTTTTAATTACTTTTCAACAATGTTAAATGTTTTTTCCTTATTTTCATATTTAATGTTCTTCATCAAGTTTGCTAAATAGGCAGCTCCTGAGGAGCCCACCACTTTGCACGCTAACACATGACGAATTTTATGGGCTGGATTATATATAATGGTGTGTCAGCAGCATTATGCTGTGAGAGCTTTAGAACTTTGTTTACACTGTGTTGTATTGGGGAGGAAGTTATTGTTTTTATGTGTACAACTATCATAGTTCTTTAGATCAGTTTTGTTTTGGTTCTGCTTTGCATATAGAGCAGGAAACAGGATGCTGCTAATGTAGACTAAGCTTAAGGGAGTCCTGCTGGGTTTCACATAAGGTGTATCCTCTATTTTATGTCATCCCCTCCTGAGCATTGCCCATTTCCCTTCCACCCTCCCCTTCAAACAAACTGATAGACTGGCTGAGAAGCACATCTATGAAACTCAACTAACTAGGTGATACCAAACCTTTTAGGCTAGCAGGCCTTTGATGATAATCCAGCCTTTTATGTCCTGCCATAATCTCGAATCAACAAACATTCACCAAGACTATAGGGAACTGTAGCATTTGGAGATTACTCTGCTTTCCTGTGACCTGCCACTATACTTTTTAGCACAGGCTAGCAGGTGGCTGTGCTTTAGCAGAATCATTGAAGAGTTGCTGTTTTTGCAGTACAACCACACTGTAGTGGTTGAACGCATATTTGCCTACAGAAGGTCTCAAGTTCAGTCCTTAGCAGTTAAAAGGGTCAGGTGATGAGAAGGATCCCTGCCTGAGGTCCTGGAAAACTCCTGCCAGTTAGAGTAGACCAAAAGTACACAATCAATGTCTCTGGGCCTAATTTCTTGAAGCCCTTATGTTACCTTGTTAACTGGGGATCCTGGGAGGGGCGCCCAAATAATCAAACACAATAACACAAAGATGGGGAAATTAACTGGAGTGCTCACTTTAAGCTAAGGAGAGGCAGGGTAACTTAGCGGGGATCTTGTAACCCAATGTATACGGGGTCAGGTCAGTCAAGCAGTCAGACGGTTGTAAGATAGCAAAAATGATGTTTTATTAAGAACAGACAAACACCTAAGACAACACAACCACACAGCTAACTAAGAAATAAGAAATAAGAGTTTTTGGGGAAAATGGGTGATACAACACCTTTCTTGTAGTCCTGGAGAAGTTGCAGATGGAGAGAAGAAGCTCAGCATGGTTCACTAAGGGGAGCTCGCCGGGCAAAGCAGCAGCAGGGCAGTCTGGAACTCGGGAGCGATCTGAGGTTGCTGCGGTCTCAGCTACTGGAGCTGAGGGGAAGGCTCACCCAGGCAAAGTGGCAGGAAAGCTTGATGGAAGTTCAAAGCGATCCGAGGAAGGTCTCAGACTCTGGGGTTTTTATAGGGAAAGTATGACCATAGGCTAGTCTGGACTTGGGAGAGAATAGTGAGGTTTGGGTGAGAGACAATGTCTCCGAAAGGTCAGAATTTAACATGATTGAGTTAAGTTCGAATTGACAATAGAATGGCCAGTATGCAGATGCAGCTCGCCTGGGCAGTTGAGCTTCTAGCTCGTCAGGGTGCCTGCTCGGGGCAGGGGGCTCTTTGTATTAGCGTGTTTGTCTAGGGAGGTCTCCTAAAGCAAGACTTGGCTGAGTCTGGCTTGCCTAGGTGGAGAAAAGAATGTACGGCAATTAATAGCCATGCCTAGCTCCGTGCTTGTTCGGGGGCCTCACAAACACTTGGCTGAGGGTGACAAAATGAGATCGAATTATGATATCAAAATGATATCTAATATCTTCTGAAGCCAGGCCAGTTCACAGTGATAACACTTAGTCTAATTTTGGAAGATTGCTATGAATGAGCAGTTTAAACTCTGGCAAAAGAAAATATGGCCCACACTGGGTAAGGATGGAGTGGAGAATAAGAGAGAGAGAAGGAAAGAAGGAGAGAAGGGAGTAGCAAAGAGAAAGAAAGAGGGGGAGGGAGAGGGAAAGAACTGAAGTGGCCTACTTTTGGCTTTGACCCCACATAAAACAGGCACTCATCTCTCCCAGAACAGATAACCCGCAAGGGAATTGGGTACTCCAGAGAAAATGTTTTCCTCATTCCTGGATCAGACAATGAAAGGGCAGGGGATCACTAGTCTGAACATGCACAATGAAGCTTCCTGTGTTTCCAGAACATTCTCCGCTTAATGCCCAGAAAACATGTCCATTGGATTCAGTCATCTTTTTGGTGTGCAAGCAGTATAACTGATAGAGAAACAAATTCTGACTATGAAGATCCCTGCCTTAGCATGCATGTGACAGAAACCTTGCCTTCCTTAAGCTACTGCTCTTTAAGGCTAGGTTGGGCAGAAATACAACTTGCAGACCACATAATAGTTTCCTCGTTCATTTTATGCTCTCCCAGAGGTCCCTGTGCACCCTAGAAAGGCTGCCAAGAGGAAGGCTTCTAGGAATGCTGTGGATCACTTCAGGGCAATTTTTGGCTGTGGCCTCAGAGACAGAGAAGTAGGCAGTATCTACTGGAGTTAATCCTCTCCTCCAGTGCCTTTTCCTTTCCTTTGTGGGTCAGGCCAAGGAACTTTCAAACAAACAACATGTAAGCCTCTTTACATGCCTTTTTTGGCTGAAGGAAAGGTATAAATGCTCCAAATAAATAAGCAAATAAGTAAATCAGGATGGAACACCTGGCCAGTTCAGCATATAGCAACTACATCCATGTCCCTGTCTCCCTCTCTCTCCTACATATATCCTTTCTTTTATTTTATTTGCAGCTCTGGTATCAGTGCTGGGCCTGCCATTAATCAGGTAGAGGAGACTCTCCCATGCAGTTGATTTGGGGTGTCATATAGGGACAGAAGAATATTACATATTTAATATTCTATTTAAAAAAATCCCAGAGAGATATGCCTGTGGGCTTTTCAGCCACACACACATAAATAACATGTCCAGCTATGGGCACTGTGCCAGGATGAGGCATTGGCTGTTCAGCCTCAATTAGCAAAATGTCTTGAGCCAAACCAGGCTGATGTAGAGAAAGGAGCCTTGGTTTTTGTTGTGGCAATGCAGTGAAGAATCTTTATGGCATTAGGAAAGAGTGCTGCTGCCGTGGTATACAAAGGTAAGAGGAAAAAGCAGTTCTTCTAGGGTCAAGCTGTTGTGGGACATCCAAGCATCTTTTTCTTCACATCAGAGCTCTTGGGGGCAGGGCTGCTATTTTGGTCAAGAAAATGGCAATGGGGCAAGAAGGGTTTAATCCAATGATTCTCAAACTTTTTACTCCCAGACCTCCTTTACATCTACTTGTGGATGTTCCAACCCCCTGCCTGACATCACACCTCCCTGTGTCCTGTCCTATGCCTCTCTCTCTCTCTCTTGCACACACGCGCGCGCACACACACACACACACGGGTCCCTTGTGCCACATGTGTCCTCTGGCTTAACACTGAGTTCTCATGGTGACTAAGGGACATGAGCCTGCTGTGCCAATGATGGAATGTTTGGAGAAGTTGAGTAGGAAAAGCCTAAAAAAAGGAAGCTGATTTTTGCTGTGCCTGAGGTTGGAGGAAGGCATAATAGGGGAAATTGCTTTGAGTCACTCTTTGACATAGACCAGTGAGTTCTCAATGGTGTACGTGCACATACACACAGACACACTTGCCCTGATTGATTGATTGATTGATTGATTGATTGATTGATTGTAATTGCTGTATTTTGAGGCTGACTTTACTTGTGCCCCTGTCTTGAGCAACTATCATGCCCCCCTTAAGGTCCCACCTCAGAGTGTCAGAACCACTGGCTTATCTCTTTTCCCTCCATAGTTTCCTCAGGTGAGAGTTTGCACCATGCCCTGGAGCTCCTACTAGCCCGGCTGGGGGAGGGGAACTAAGGATGGGTTAATTAATCTCTGCTCCCCACCCCTGATTGATAACAGAGAGGAGTGGTTCAGTTGGGGAAATGGCATTGGGTTATGGATGATCTAATTAGCAAACTGCTTTGGCTGTTTTGAAGTAAGGTATTAGATGCTAGGAAAGCTGGTCACAGGGAGGAAGCTACAGGGGGAGCAGGATGAGGGCATTGGTCCCCATAAGAATTCTGCCCCCTGTGGTATTTTCCTTCAGTCCTAAATTTCTAGTATTGCAATAACTTAAAATTTCAGTTGAACATTTAGAAATATAGTTTAAGCATCTAAGGAAAAGGGGGAGACAAATTACCAAGGGAACAGAGACACAGCAAATAGAAGAGGTCCAGCTGTGAATGATTTCCATCGTTTCACTGTTTTCAGTGCTGGAAATTTGGGAACCGAAGGAAAATTTCAGGGCTGAGAGTGGTTCAATTCTTGTTTGGCAGGGGCAATGCCATCTCTGGCTGGTCAGAAATTTTTCTGTATTCCACAGTTTGGCACTTGCCTAAGCAACAACTTACCTTCAGAATTGTACTCCCACAATTTCTCTTTCCTCACAAGCCTTCTCTCTATGTGGGAAATAAGAACGGCATGGCTCTCAGGTTGTCATTGGAATCCAAATCCCAGCAAACCAAGCTAGAAAAGTCAATGGTGAGGAATGCTGGAAATTATAGCTCATAAACATCTGGAGGGATACATTTTGCTCAACCTTTTTTCTGGAAGGAAAAGCATGACTGGTAGACTGAAAATCTTTGTAAAATTTGTTTCAAAAAATTTAAGGCAGGCTAGCTCATCCCCTCAGACTGATCACTGCTGATATGAATAGATTGATAAGAAAATATTTAGAAACCTAACTCTCCTATCAAAAATACTGCTAAAACATTATAAAACTTTAAAAAAAATAACTTGGGGCCTTTCCACACTACAGTATTGTAGTGCTATTATTCCACTTTCAATGTCCTGTGGAATTCTGGGGTTTGTAGCTTAGTGAGACCAAAGAGCTCTCTGGCTGAGAATTCTAAATGCCTTTCCCTAGATGGCAAATCCCAGGATTCCATAGGCTGTTGAAAATAAAAGCACAGTAGGGCGGAAAGGCCCTAGAATATGTCACTCATTACACCAATACAGTAATTTGATTCCATTTTTACTTTTACTTTTGAAATCTAATTCCATCATGCCTTTGTTACTAAAAACAGAAACTTACCAAAGGTGAGTTCTTTACTTGTAACTCATTGTTTCTAGTTTCTTTTTGAAACCTTTTTGTTTGTTAGAGATAGGAATATAGGAACCAAACCAGAGTATGTGCACCAGTTATGAAGAGGTAGCCCCAATATGGCAACGCAGGCCATATCTTTTTTTTTTTTCCTGTTAAGAGTGTCAAAACACCTTGGGTTGCCCTCAAAAGAATTCCAGTGGAAAGCCATAGGATGTAGCTCATGTAATTGCTGCAATAGTGTTTTAACAAATAGTTTTAGGGTAGAAGGGAGCAAAGCTTTCCTGTGCAGCTTTGGAGCTCCTCTGGCACATCAACCATTGAGGATGTTAACATCTTTAGAACCATTGGTTTAATCTCCAGTGTTTAAAATGTTTCAAAGAGTGGGGTCAGCATGTGCATCAGCAAGCAGCAGTTTCTTTGGCGTTTCAGGTTTTGTTTCAGAGGTAACACTTTGAAGAACTCTCGTCAAAGGCACCAAAAGGCATCAAAGCTGTGAAATTCAGCTTGCTACCCAGATATTCCAATAACTATATGCATTATAAAAAATATGAGCCCATAATCTGATGTTTTCTTTGGATATTAATACTGATTCCTTAATCTCACTGAATGTAATTTATTTTATACTGAGCTGGCCTATACAGCCAGTATGGTGGAAGGTTTAGAACTATGGACTGGGACTTAGAGATCCAGATTCAGTTCCTCACTGAACCATGAAACAAACTGGGCCAACAGGTCATTTACTGTTTCTCAGGCTGCCCTGTCCTTCCAGTGAAGATAAAATGGGGAAGAGAACCATATACTCCACATTGAGCTCATGGAAATGAAGGTGGCATATAAATATAAACAACAGACAAAGAAGTATATGCATGGTTGTGGTAAACTTTGGCTAATAAGCTCATCTTTTGAGTCCCATGGTAAACTGTTCAAAGTAAATACAAAGTACAATGCTGTGAATGCTTTTTGAAAGTAAATTGTACAGGGCTGAATAGATCTTTCAAGTAAGGAAGTTTTGTTTAGAACTCTATCATGAACACATACATGCAACACTCAGTTTGTTAGTGAGAACAACTGCATTGCAGAAACTAAAGTATTAGACTTGGATATGAGAAGCTACTTTTTTAGCTTCAGCTCAGCTATGACATTGTAACATGGGGGTGCTTGGATGAATCTTTGTCTTTGAGCCTAACCTACATCAACACATTGCTTTGATGATAAAATGACACTGTCGCTGTCCTCGGACAGACAAGATTCAAATGTAATAGTAAGTAATTTTATTACCTGCAAAGCCTCTCCATAATTTCATTTGAGTTCAGTTCTCAAATATGCCAAATTCCCTTCATGTGTTTTTCCATTAAACTCACGTTGCAAAAGTCCCTTGTGAACACATTGGCCGCTATATAAGACAGCAGAGATTTGATGTGTTTATATATCATATATCAACAATAATTCTCTGGGCAGATTACATGAAATTAAAAGAGCAAAACACAATGAGTTATACCAATATTTGATATTTTTTTTTAAAAGGAGTATAAAATATATAAAAGCAGCCATTTGAAACTCTTTGTTGTTGTTACGTACCTTCAGGGCTTAAAAAAATCTGTAGACTATAAGAGCACTGTGTGACTTATCATATGGAGAGTTTGTGAGTCAAAGTGGGCAGAGTGCTGATTAGAGATGGGATGAATCCAGAATTTTCCAAATCTGGATCTGAATCCCTGGAAGGTTCTAGGAATCCACGAATCTCACAAATTTCAAATCTTTTGAATTCTTTTTTTAAAAAGAGTTTAAAAAGCAAGGGAAAGAAGGATAATCTTGGGTAAGACACACTCTCTCAGCCTTAGCAAAAGCCTAGGCAAAGGCAAACCTCCTCTGAAGAAATCTGGTCAAGACAATTGTCATAGCTTTGCCTCAGGATATCCCCAGACTGAAAATGTCATGAAGGCCCTTTGTACACAGGCAGGAAAATGTGGATTAATCCCACCTTTTCCTGCCTGTGTAAACAGGGCCACATACTACAGTACAGAGATAATCCTGGTCAAAACTGGCTTTTCTTTGCATAGCTCCTTCTGGCATCCTGGGGTTTGTAGTTTGATGATGCACCAGCAGAGAAGGCTGTGACACCTTGTAAAAGTCCAAACCCCAGAATTGTGTCTAAAAGAGGTTTGCAAGGGAGCTATGCAAAGGAATGTTTCAGTTGTCCTTGAAATCTCAAGCCTGTAGCTTCTAGTCAAGTGCTGAACTTAAATATGAAATGTTCAATTTAAATATCTTAGGATACAACCCTAAGTGTAATTTGTGAAATTGTTAGCAAAGGCCATTATTACTCCAAGGGAAAAATTCACCTACTTGCCATCTCCCCTTGTGTGTCTAGTCTCCCAAGTTCTGAGGCGTCCTGGTCTCCCAAGTTTTCAGGCATCCCGGTCTCCCAGGTTTTCAGGTGTCCTGGTCTCCAACAAACTGTTTGGGTGTTGGATTTGAAAGATTCGGTTTGCCTGTTTTGGCACAGGGATTTGGATTCGCGAATCTCAAATCCCTGCCAAGGATTCGAGGATTCAAGGATTTGGTTGGCCCATCCCTAGTGCTGATGGTCATCTGTGATGGTTCCTCCTTTTCAGAGGTTTAGCATGGCCCCTTGGGAAGCAGGAAAATGCCAGCCAATGAATTCAAATTTAGATTTAAATTCATTGGCTTGTATGCCTCCTCTAAGTGAGCTGTTTGCAGTTTTCACTCAGATTGGCCAAGGAGTATATTTAGGCTGCTCCTTTGCACCCTCAGCAGTCTCATGCTGAACATCATCCTGTCCACCAACCCTCCACTTCATAGGTTTCTTACTTGTAATTGGATGGATGATGTGGATTTGGACATTAATTTGCTTCTTTTCTTCTGTATTGTCACTTTGTCTCAATTTTTGGGACATTTGGCATGGGTCCTGGATCCAGAATATTAATTACTGGTATGTCAGTAGCATTGGTAAGTTATAGAGGTCCCCTTAAAGAGCTCAGTGGTGTGGGGCAGAATTGGTCATGCCTGACTCAGAGGTAGATGAGGCCCTGGGATAAAGAGACCACACTGGGACATCCACCCATGTCAGCCCAATGGTTCTGGCACTGGGGCAGAGAGTTGGATTCATTGATCAACAGGCGGGTTGGTCAATGTCTGGATCCATACCTGTGTGTACACCAACCCTATCTTATAGTTGTAATCAATAAAAGTTGTGGTCTTTTCTTTCCAATAACATGTGTGTTGGTGTGTTATTTCAAGTGTAGCTAGATTTGTCCCTGAACATGCAACATCTAAGATCTATACTGCATTAAAAAGGAGGAATGCCTTTGATTAGTGTTGAGAATACAGGAGGTTACACTCCTGGTGAGCCTCCTTGTGGGGAGGGGCCTCCTTAGATTCTCAAATTCTCACCAGCACTCTTTATTTAAACAACGTGGAAGCTTTGGTCTCACATAGTTGTAAATATATGTGACTGGTTCACACATGCTGCATTCAGGGTAGAACTTAGGGGTAGCAGTCTGAGTCCCTATGCAGTAGAATGAACAGAAGGATTTCCAGACCAAGGTTTAGATTTTAACACTGAGGTTAGTGTTACAAACACTATGTCAATAGATATTAGCATCTAAAGAGACCACAGCAAACCATAAGAATCATCAAATATGGCATCTAAAATTACTTGACTGTACTACTTGCACCATTGTGTACCCATAGCTATACATGATTCCAAAAACCATTGTATCATCAAGTAGGTATTTGTACCTTAGTGTTAACTATAACTTAGCTTAGGTTCTTCCCACACTTTATTTTCTCTGTCAGTGCTAGTGATGGGATAGGATAGCCACTCTTTTCTCTGATCACTTATTAGAGGTAAAAATTGAGATTCCCAACACTAGAAAAATAAATCCTTTCTGTCACAGTGGGAGATGAATCTCTGCCATTATTTTTGATCATTGGAGATTCTCCCTCAAGCACCAGCCAAGCCCCTTTCTCCAAGTAGAAAAAGGCACAGAAAAAAGGTGAAATGAAATGAAAAAAGATAAAATGAAAAAAGGTAAATGGAGGGCAGGGCTTGATGACAAGATGGAATGGAGAAGGGCATGGGAAGAAGTCCCTTCCGCTTAAGATCATTTGGCCTGCCAGATTTGTCTCAGAAGAGAGTTTACAGGACCAATCTACTTCCCCACCCCTGATTTAGGGTTTGCTTCAACTTGTTTCTACTTTGATTCTGAAAAAAATAAATAAATCTGGAAATAAGGTTGCTAAAGACTGAGATGACAAGATGGGATAAATCACCATGAATTGACACTAGAAAAAAATGTCCAGTGTTAATACAAGAGCATCCAGACTGAGGAGGATCCATCCCTCGTTAAAACTGGATTTTTAAACACCTTCTGGACTAGGTAATATTGTTTACCAGTATTTATTAAACAATAGTAACATCCATGCTATGATATCCCAACAAATGCAGAATAAAATCCAGATCGTGTTTAAGTTATCCCAGTATCAACTATATCCATGAATCCTATTACCAATAGGCCTTATCTAACTTTGTATATTCTCTATTGTATCACTGGGTACATATATATAAAAGAGACCCATCTCTTTTCAAATTCATTTGATGGCATGGAAGAAGACAGGTCATTATTTGTAAAAACCTATAAAATTTATGAATATGTAGTCCCTGTAACAATGAAAACTGATGGATCAGTAGAACAATGTGAATGATTATCCTTCCCTAGTTAAGCTTATAATGTATGACTATTCGTCACTGTTAAATTAATTATATTAATATAATTATAGACTAATCTCATATATTGAAGTGAAACAACCCATAGTTTCATATTCTGTATATATGCCATTACATCTTCTGATAAAACTGGTAAATCAATGAGTAGAGGAAGGTTCACCTACAAGAACCACTTGGAGGAGTGTTGCAGGGACAAATAGTTTGTTTCCTGGCCTTGTCTTTGGCAATCAACACAACCGATTTCCTCTGTCCAAAAAGCAGATGCTTCCAGGTAACATCTTACCAGGAGATTTCCTTTCCGTGTTTTCATTGCTGCCTGTCTGTCTTTCTACCAACTGAATGTCTCATGTCTACCTGTTGACATCTGGCCCTAGCACCCACCCAGAGCTTGGAAAGATTGCATCTGGTGTGCTACAGTTCCTGAAATCTGCCAGCTAGGATGGTGCCTGACCAGACTGGTTGGGGGACTATGGGAGTTGACATTAAAAAGTAATATTTCCAAGTTCCTGTGAGTCCCATAGAACTCACAGGCCAAGGAAACCATTGGATCCAAGAGTTGGCTAAAGCCCCCTGATAATTACATTTTAAGACCAGCTGAAGCCAGACATTTTTCAGGATGAGTGGAGAGTACTCTTTTCTGTAGGCCTTTCCACACTACACTGTTATAGTGCTATTATTCCACTTTCAACATCCTGTGGAATTCTGGGTTTTGCAGTTTAGGGAGGGGCATTTAGAATCCTCATCCAGAGAGCTCTTTGGCCTCAGTAAACTACAAACCCCAGAATTCCATAGGATATTGAAAGTGAATTAATAGCACTAAAACAGTGTAGTGCAGAAAGACCCTGTGATTCATTAGAAACACAGCACATGGCAAAGTCAAAGGCTTATTGAGATCCTCTAACGGGGAAAATCATGGGTGGACATTTCAGTGAGTCTACCCCACGTGTGCCTGTGTCTTGAACACTGGTTTGAGAGACATCAAGTTAGCAGACAAAAGACCACATATTCAAGGACCTGTATTCTATACAAACCGCCCTGAGTTCTAAGATTCTCAAGGGAAGGCTTTCTCTCTGTTCTGCTACCATCATAGGCTTGTTTGGTGAGGACACAGGAGAGAGACTTCTCCATGGCTGCTCCCACCTTGTGGCATTCCCTTCCATGGGAGGCTAGACTGGCCCCTTCCTCCTCTTTCTTCATTGGGAGGGGAAAAAACCCCTCCTTGTCTAAGTAGGTTTTTAATGACTAATTGTTTGCAATTAGTCAAATTAGCCTTCTTATGGGGATGAATAGTTCTCTTTTGTATAGTTTTTAAAAATGATTTTATATTGTTTCATTTATGATTTATATTGTTTAATGTATGGTTTTAAATGGTGTTTTTTTAAAATGGTATTTTTTTAAACTGTCTTGTAACTTTATTGCTATGTTTCTAGCTAATTTTGTTTTATTTTTTTTGTTTTTATTTATTATTTATTATTTATTATTATTTATTTTTTATTTTTTTATTTTTATTTACTTGTTTTATTGTTTGTGAGCTGCCTTGGGTCCCACACTAGGAGAAGTGCAGCAAATAAGTTCAATGAACAAACAAAGTGCATGGTAGAACTCTGCGAGGGAATGAAAGGGAAGCAAAGATGAGGGAGTGAAGGTACTGGAGTGTACAGCTCGCACCATGGTGGGATGCTAAAGAGAAGCTGGAAAAGATACTGTTTTGAACAATTGGGAAATATGAGAGACTGTAGTGGATCTCTCAAGCAGAGCATTTGATGTGCTAGGCAGAAGTTGAACAGCTCACCAGCCCACCCCACCCCTACACAAGATCTAGCAGAGAAGGAAATCAAACTTCTTCTTCTTCATAAGGCATATAAAAATAGTTTTACTCATGAATACTTGTACATAATCAGCATGTATTCATCTGCTTGAGGAAGGTAAGAAAACAGTACTACATGGTATTGGGAAAGATGGAGCATCTCACTCAGAGAGGCTCTCATCACACATGCTTCATGGAGGACTGGCAGGGACAGGGAAAGGTGCATGAGTGTGGATGATAGCCCTGAGAACAAAGAAAAGCTTATTTGATGGAGAAAGAGAGTTGGTATGAATAAACAAACAAACAAACAAACAGGAAGTAACCATAAAGCATGCTGTGCCTAAACTTCTACAGAGTGACATACGATCTAACTTCCAGTAAATATAGGAGTACAAATGTTGCTAACTCCAACAACTTCAACTCCCAGACTCCCTTAGTCATCATGGACAGTGGTCACACTTTCCAAGTGATTCTGGGAGTTGTAGTCCCAAACCATAACATTTCCAAGCCGTCCTTAGCATCCTGCCATGGCAGGGAGGAGTAATTGTGAATAGATTAATCCCTAATCCACTGGGCCTTGCAGTGGATATCTGTGCATGTGGTGCCAGAATCTGCCATATCCTATAGCACTGCATACATTGTACTTCAGGTATAGGATTGTGCCCTTAATAGACTTGGATTGTATTCTTTTTCAACTGTCCTGTATAAAAACGTTACACATCATGGAAAATAAAATGAATAGCTCTGGGCTGGTGTTCTCTAAACAAAATTAATAAAATACATTTGATTTAGAAAACAAAACAAAAAGAGTCTGTGTTTAGTGCAGGGAAAAAATAACAAAATAACATTGCTTGATCTTGGTCAATTCATATTTCTTATAGCAAGAGTTACTCATTTGATTTTTTCCTCTTACAGTGCAAGAATTGTTTTATCAGTTTATACTATAGATGGATACAAACCCACACACATTAGAATGATTAGTAAATATAATTTTATAAATGCGTTCTTCACTTAGAATAAAAGTGAGCTATACCCGAGGTGATAGTTTAGAACATACTATTGTCTATTTCTTAAGTGGATCATGATAATAAGCATTATCCTCAAAGTGTTAAGGTCTTAAGTCTGTGGATCCAATTTTTCCCACTTCAGAAATGGTGCTTCCATTCTACACAAAGAAAAATCATAGAGGCTATGATGTTCAGAATGAAAATGTTTGGTTGCTCAAGCTTTTTGTTCAGGATTGCAGACTTGCGATTCATGAAACATGTATGCAGGTCTATGATTGTTTACCCAAGTACTGCAGATCATGTCCTGGATGTCTGCAGACCTGGCAGATTATATTGGTGATCCCTAGGCATATAGATATTAAATATATTTACAAACATTAATTTATAAATACAATACCTACCTACCTACCTTCCCAACTACCTATTTTTCTATCTATTAGCAAAAGGTTTTGGCTTCTGCCTTCTTCAGTTGTTCTTAAAAGTTCATAAAGTATTTCCTGTCTGCTGTTGCCATCAGAGCTGCCTAAGTATTTCAGAGACACCATATCCTGTCTGATCGCAGAAGCTATGCAGGGTCACACCTAGTTAGTACTCGGAAGGAAGTCTCCCATGGAACACCAGCAGTCCTTCCACACCACATTGTTATAGCACTATGAATACACTTTAACTGCAATGGTTCCATCTTGGGGAGCGGTGTTTAGAATTCATAGCCAAGGAGTTTGAGTGCCTCACCAGACTACAAACCCTAGGATTCCACAGGATGCAGCTATGGCAGTTAAAGTGGAATCAGAGTGTTATAAATGCAAAGGAAGAAAGGGTCAGAAGTGCCGTAGGCTTTTTTCAGAAGAAGGCAAGATGCCTTTGAGTACTCTTTGTCTAAGAAAACCCTGTGAAGTTCATGGCATTGCCACAAATCAGTAGGTGACTCAGTGGTGCATACATTATATTAATGCATCAAAGGGAGAAACAGCAACAGACAGACCCCCTCCACCATGGCAAGCTGGAGTTCCACATCAGAGCCTCCCTGCCTCCAGCTATCAGCTTCCATAACTGAGGCCACAAGACAGAAAAAAGCAGAGGGAGAGGAGGTTTCCCTCCTATGCTTAGGTACATCCCAATTCATCATGTGCTGAATTATTATATGCTAATCCAAGGGTGACCTCAAATATTTTGTTGTCTGAGACAGAGCAGCAAATGCTCCCCTTCTTGATGCTAAGGCTGGTCAAGCTATTTCGGCATCCAGGGTAAAAAATTCTACTAGCGCTTCTCCACTTCCCTGGCAGTAAAAAATATATCAGCAATATTGTGGCTGAGAATCTAAGCCCCCGCCCCACATCACAAGAGCTTTGTAAGTAGATGCTTCTCTCTCTCAATCTCTTCTCTTTTTGTCTCCTGTCTTTAGATTTTAAGCCTGCAAGGTGAAATGTTGCTGCTTCCTTACTGATCATTGTAAAGTGTTCTGGAAAATATCTTGGCTGGCAAAAATATTTTAAATAAACAATCAAATAAGGTGGCATGGTGCTCTTTGTCAAGAAAAATGGCACCACCTCATTTCTTTTGAAATGGCTGCATAAGTAATATCAGAAACTAAACAGGTGGTCTTATTGTTGATCAAAACAGAATACATAGCATTAAATATAGGTGCAGAAGGCTTTCAAATGAAAGGAAAAGAATGCTTACATGTTTAAATCTAGGCTATCCATTTTGGCAGTATTTTCAAGAGTACACTCCTTGTGAAAGCTGAATTGTTGCTAGGCTATGCATAATATGTGTCTACCACTTTATGAAAAAGATCATTTTTTAAAACAAACAAACAAATAAATATCTGCCTGAAGTGAAGAGAAACATCAAGGAAAGCCTTAGTGTTTCTAAAGCACCTTACTGTTTATTGAAGCTTTCTGGTACATTTTGCTTGTTTCCAACAAATGAAAATTGCTCATTATCCCAGGTAATGAATGGGAATGATGCCATCTGTAATTGTGAGTTCAGGCTAGGCATTTTTATCCTTCTATTAAAAAGAAAGCAAATTTAATGAAAGAGTCCTTAGTAAAGCAAAACATTTTCACCTATCCTCCGATTAAAAATAATAACACACTAGATTAATCCATCTCATGAGTAATTCAAAAACCTAAGTTCACTTTGTGTAAACTTTATATTTATCAGCTTAAAGGGGTTCTACATTTTATAACTGGGAAATGATTATCTGAATGACTCATAAACTCTTGTGCATGATAATATAAGAAAGATCATATATATATTCATCCCTACTTCTTCACATTTTTCACAGAAATTCTGTGTGGTGAGACATGTATACTGGACAAATCTGAAAAGGGATAACATAGGAAATGACTAAAGTATATCACTGTAAAGTTATTTCCTTGATGTGCAGCTTTCACTGCTTGGCATCTATTTTTATGCCTCCACATAGCTTTATGCCTATTCTATATTTTCCTTTTCTCAAACTAGATTTGGCCTAATGTCCCGGGATTTCATTTTTTAAAAAACTGAACTTTATTTTATTTTTTAAATTACAAAGTTATTTCTGTCTCTCTTTTCTCTCTCTCTCTTTTTTTTTACAGGACAAAAGTGGGAGATCAACTTATACAACATGAAACATTGGGCTGAGATCGTGTGTTTCATGAGCACCCTTTTACATTCACAAGTTAAGTGGCAGTTGCACCATGCTGCCTCAGTAGTGAATTGCAGTACTGTGTATAGATGCACATGTGCCATGTACATGAAGGCACAATGCACAATGTATGTAATGTGCATCAGTTAAAAACAACACCACATGTAGAATGCTACATCCACATCCAAAATGTGAATTACTGTTATGTAACAGCACAAAAGTGTCATCCACAATTTTAAACCTATTTATGCCTTAGTATGCCACCAACAGGATGACAGTTATGACCTGAGAAAAGACAGTCAACTGAAATCACAATAAGGAATTAAAATTGGTGTATTTGACTGTAGCACATTGTTCCATACATGAATATGTGATCTAGAAGGGGTGTGTGTGTAAAATTATAGTTAATGAAGTCAGTAAAAAGATACTTACTCCCCTCTCTTGTTGTTCAGCTTAAACTGGAGGTATTCAACTTTTCAGTGAATACTATTTCTCAAATATGTTTAAACTAACCATTTAAAGGAAAGTTATCCATGTTCCTCCAATGAAAGACAACTTCTATCCTCAGTGTAAAGCAATGTAGGTTGTTTTTTTTAAAAAGGTTTATATTGATTTACAGTAGCAGAAACAAAGTAACAAAATAACAAACAGTTACTTTGGTTTCTCACACCAAAGTAACTATTTGCTATGTAACTCTACCTATTATATGAAATAATTTCATCCAGAACTCAAAACACTTGTTGATATTCCTACCACATATATAATACATAAGACATATATACATATATTATACATTTATGTGTTTCAATATGTCAATAGCACCACAATTTTTTCAACATTTGTTAGGTTGTTATCCACATACCTCAGTATCATAGGTGTGTGTGTGTGTATGTGTGTGTGTGTGAGTTCCTTAATTTGTGTAGGAAGAGATTTTATTGGTAGCTGTTTCCAAAGTCTAATTTAAGATCATAAGTCAAAACCTATTTGAAACCCCAGAAAAAGCTGTGTCTACCTTTAAATTACAGAGATTTGAGGACAATCTCTTGATATTTCTTGAGAGTTTAGAATTACATGTTTACATTGGCTTTAATATAGTTAGCAGAGATGGAGTCACTGCTGGATTTCTGTGTCTGACTATCCTGTAATTTTACCTCTACAATATCTTCAAAAGAAATATTTAATGTGAGAAATGAAGACAACCAATGAAAAGTAAGTCTGCTGTAATATCATGGGCCATTTCTAAATATTTGCTTGTGATTGTAAAGCAATGGGTGTATTTCAGCCCTTTCCACACAGGGGACAGGGAAACGGGGCAGCGCACGCAGGGACGGATCTTACCTGAAAACGGGTTGCTCTGTCCCTGCAGGGAGCGCGCATTCGCCACTCCACACGCTGCCGAATTTTGGCGGCGTTCGGCAGTGCCCCAAATGGCGGCCGGCAACTTCCGGTGGCGCTCCGCCAATCAGGGCAGTGCGCCAGCCGGAAGCCCGCCCCCGGGCAGCTCTGCAGGGACGCACTAGCGCGTCCCTGCAGTTTCAAACGGGGCGCTGCAACGGGTTAGCGCGCTCGCGCTTTTTAAAAACCACATAAAATGTGGTTTTTAAAAAACGCGCCGCGCCACCCCTTGCGGCCGCACTAGGGCGGTTTGAGGTGTGGAACCTCCACTTTTCAAACCGCTCTAGCACGCCCCACGGTGTGGACGATCTCCGGATGAGGTCGCCCTAAGCCGTTTTTTTTACCCCGTGTGGAAAGGGCCTATAATGATTTTGGCAACTGTTTTGGATTTCTTATTTTATTTATTAAAATATTTATATCCCAGCTTATATTGTGAGATCTCAGAGTAGTGTGCAATAAAATTGCTTTAACAAATATAAAACAGCTTAAGACAGTAGACATTATTTGAACAGACTTATAAGGATATTAAAAGATGTTTTGCACCCCGTTAGTCAGTTATGATGTAGTGAGTTAGACTTTTGACATCCTGTTTACTATTCACATTTACAATTGTGGTGCCATTGCCAGAATCATAATTGTTTTTGAAATCTATCTCAAAAGCCATTCAACTATCCCAAGCAGTGGGATTTTGTGGCACAGGTAAGTGGGGTGCTGCAGAATGATGTGAGCAGGTCACTTCTACCAGTAAGCAACAGTGCACGGAGCAGATTTCATTGCATCATTGCTTGCTGGCAGGAGAGAAATATTCACATCATCCTGCAGCATCCTCCTCCACAGCACCGGAGAACTCCAAGCAGGATGGCTGACTGGCTTTTTAGGTGAGTTTCAGGTTGAACCAGGACATAGAACATATCTTCCATATCATAGCTATATCTCTGTCAAGTTAAAAGTCCCACACTCTGAGGCATTGTGTTCCACTATCTAACAGCTCTGACAGTTAATCACTGCTTGTGAGACTAACAAAATCTGCTGGAAATCCATTGCAACCAAGCTCAGCTTGAATGTCACTGTTCCATCCTGAATACATCTGATTTTGTCTCATTTTTGAAGCTAAGGAGGGTCAGGCCTGGCTAATGCTTGTATGGAAATACCAGGGACCAACTGAAACCCTAGACTGCTGCTGAGTGTCCGAATTGACAGCACAAGGCCAGATGAATCAAAGGCCTGACTAAGAATAAGCTTCTTACATTCCCATGATACTTGACTACAAAATTAAAGCAAAGAGCATCATTGATGAATTCCAAGGTATATAAAATGCAGCTTTTTTCAGAGAAAAAGTGTGCTGCATTCTGATTCCTTTTGGCTCACTACTTGTATTGTAAGCAAACTTTAAAATATATACGTAAGTATAACAGCCAGGGAGGCCTTGCTCAGCTCTCCAAAGAATCGCAACGTTACATTTATTACACTTACTATCATTTTGGTGTTTGTTCCTTCCTTCCAAAAGTACATTGTTTTTTAGGAAGCAGGCCATTGTACTTTAATAGCTATTTTCATCCTTACAGGATCTCACTAAATTATGGAAAAATATCACATGCTTCTGGTGCTACCTTGCGCTCTGGTTTATGCTGCTGCTCCTTCATACTCTGGTATAGCTGTTGTGGTGAAAGTGAGGTAGATAAGAGGAGAGTGTAGTCTGCACCAGGAGCTGGTAGCTGGTAGCATTCAGATGTTTTTGTAAGTAACTATAATCTCTTCATATTTATAATAGTAACTAGTGAGTTGGAGAAGAGCCTAGGATAACAACTGTAACTACTTAAAAAAAAATCTCTTTCTGAGTGCACTCTCTCTCTGTCTCCCCCCTCCCCCAGACACACATGGAAGCAAAATGGGATATCATTAACACAAATTATATCAAAAGAACTTAGAATATCAGTTCAGGTTTAAGTTCAAATGAACATCAAGTTGTAGAAGTATGTGCTTTTGGATCTAGTTAAAAACATGAACTTCATAACAATGACAGCAATGCATGCAAATATAAAATTGGCAATATATGCCACTAGCTGTAGAATATGGATAATATTTCTTAGTGAGAAAATTGATCTGTAATAATTCAAATTTTGCAGGTATCTATAACTATCTACTTTTCTATGGCCTGCTATTTTTCATTTGCCCCATTACACATTGGAAGTTCCTTATCCAAGGTGTTATTAAGTTGTGTTGACAGCAAAACAATCATGTTAAAAATATTTCTTTACCACTTACATCAAAGACCCATTGTTAGGAGGAAGCAGTTAACTGTATCTAATTAACACTTTATCTACCACCTCAGCTAGGGGATTTTGGGTTATCATCCTCCAAGTACTAAGCATTGTCAGTGGTCAACATGGCTTGTATACATTTGAGCTTTACATAGATGTGTAACAGACTATACTTTTGCATTTCATGGCCTTTTGCCTCCACTGTTTGCATTTTTCTTTGTGTGTGTGTGTGTGTGTGTGTGTGAGAGAGAGAGAGAGAGAGAGAGAGTGTTTGTTACCAGCGGAGCTAAGGATAATATTTAATACATCTGGCAAAGCAGTTATTAGTCCCTGAAAATATATGATCCAGAATATGACTATTTGGTTTGACTCCTAACTTAGTTTTATGAGACTTATGAAATGAAGGTTCCTCACTTTTCTCCTCCCTCCTAGATTAAGGTTTGATTACCCTCCATCTCTCTGCAGCTCTCCTGATCAATGTGGGGAAAGATCTAGAAGAGGGCAGGGACTGGAGTTGAGAAACTTTCCTTGGCAGGTTTATATCATTACTTGAAGATTTCTAAATATTTCACAATATTTTAACATATGTATAACTGGTACTTTTGCTAGCTGGAGCTGAAAGCTAAATAAATTTCCTAAAAATATCAAAATGTAACTTTTTGAATTTCAGAAATGCCCACATTTTGCTTATGAGATCTGACTTTGAAGGATTCTTAAAACTCATACACACAAAGAGTCTTTAAAAAATAAATCTCAGGTGCTGATTATCTTAAGGATGTACATTATCAATCTGACAAATTAAGTCTCCCTACCCTGATTCCCAAATACCTCAATCCAGAAATATTTCTCATTGGGGTTGTTGTTGTTGTGTGCCTTGAAGTCATTTCTGACTTATGGCAATCCTAAGGTGAACCTATCACAGAGTTTTCTTGACAAGATTGCTTCAGAGGGGGTTGTCTTTGCTCTCCTCTGAGGCTGACAGAGTGTGACTTGCCTAGGCTCATCCAGTGGGTTTCCATGGGCAAGCAGCGATTTGAACCCTGGTCTCTAGTGTCTTAGTTCGACACTCAAACCACACTGGCTGTCATTGGGAATACTGGAATTTATTTAGATGAGCAGAATAAAAACTCCACACAAACCCATTAGAAAAGAAAATTTAAGATCCCTCCCCTCTCTAAATGCATTTCTTCTTTTTTATCTTGGACTACTTTGCAGTACTTTAGAAAATGGAGACCTGATATGCTTTGGTTTACAGGCTTATTTGATTATTGAAGTTTTAATTGCTTTAAATATAGCACGGAAAACAGGGCTATAGCATTCCCGAACACTTACGTAAATCCTGTCCAGCCAGGCAGAAAGTGGAATTAAAAGGATCCATCATCACCACACTATGTCTTTATCTGAATGGCTGGGCTACAGGTCAGTGGGTCAGCACAAATGTATAAAAGGGGATATTTATGAGTTAATGAGCCAAGATGGCTCATTTCTCCTAACAGATGGCAATACAGATGAATCATGAGCTTGTCCAGACAATTTTGTATCTTTCCACAAATGTTGTCTGAGGAAAAAAAAGAAAAGTTTGTAGCTTGAACTTGCTTTCTTCCTTCAGTTTTCTTATATATTTTTGTTGACCTTCCCATAGACAGAGGTATCTGAGCACCTGTGAACTGGCTACTACAAAGATGGTCCCAGCTTTTAGCCATATTTAGTATGGACTCACTGAAATCAGTCATGACTCTCTAAAGTCCAATTAATTGCAAGGTGTACAAAGCTTAGAAATGTTGCCCTTTTTTTGCACTACAGTTCCCATTAATATCCAGCTAGCATGGCTATTAGTCATGTTGGTTGAGGGAACTTTTAGATCTGTAAGTCCAAATTTTCCAAGTTCTGAATAGGCCTGCTATAAATATGACTAAACCTGGAACCAACGAATTGTCGTAGCTCAAAGGTTTTGGGAAAAAATGCAAGTAATACAATGCTTGATACCATAATAGCATAGTTTTGGATTTGGAATCCAGAAATGATGTACTTTCAGATCTTTGAAAGCAAGACTCACTTTTTGTGTTCCTTCTATGTAGAGAGAATTAGCAATCTATTTCACATGATTGTGAATGGGAGAATTACTCTGTATGATTCTGCTTAGTCCAAAGGGACTTATTCCAGAGTAGCAGTTGCTACATGTAGCTATGTGTTAATCTCAGATTTTTCTTCTTCTTGAGCTTCAAAAGCAGACAGGAAATTTTGAGATGGACAGAAAGATGAATACTATTGAAATGTGGGTTGGAAGTGACATACTGTATATTCTCTGACAGTCTAAAAATTAATATTGTTGACAATAACCAATATATTTAATGACATAGCATGTTATATTGTGCAGTTTAAACATTCATTTTTTGTTCTTAGTTGATTTTCATTTTTATTGAGACAAAAAAAAATGATCTTAGATCAATAATGCAATTTAAGTTGTATTCCTATACATCCTTTCTGGGGAGTATATCCTATTGGACTAAGTTGAGCTTACTTTCTGAGTAGATTTGTATATTGTTCACACAGCACTGTTAGACATCATTCCAAATCATGGTTTGTGCTTAACCTGGAGCTCATTTTTCGAACAACTTCCAAGTCATTATTTAGAATTTCTGCTTTATTTTCTGCCTATTCACCACTCCAGTGTCTGGAACTGTTACCTCTGGAGAAAGAGAAACTGTTCTAAATGCAGCTTAGATATAATGCAAATTGATAGTTAGTACAAATCATAATTTATAATTTTGATTTGCTGGTCAATACCAAGTCATAATTTGTCAGTATCAGCGTCCTCATGATATGGACAGTGGATGCATGGTTTAGAATACAGTTGGTCCTCCACATTCATGGATTTAACATTCACAGATCTGCCCCACACACCCATGCTTCTTTTCCAGGGAACCCTTCCCTTTTGGCAGCTGTGACCAGGCTGCACAGCTCTTTAAAACCCACCTCACTTCCTCCACCAGTCACTTCCTGATGACCTAAGGATGGCTCACACTCCAATTTCTCAGTAACACAAATTCTCTCCTGAGTCCTCCCCCACAAGGAAGGAGATAGGTGTTAGAAAGAAAGTATAGAGCTGCCATGCTGACCCACCCCTTTTCCGTCTCCTTTTCCTGACCCTCGGTGTCTGCTCTCCCCATCATGCCTCACTCCCCCCATTCCACAGGCACAGATGTTACCCCATTGGCATACCCTATCTCGGGGACTATAAATTTAATATCAGGTAAACCCACCATGCCAGAGAGGTTGCCCAGATGGGCACGTAGGCAAAGAGGTTGAATGACTGAGAACTAGGTCAGGCCAGAAAAATCCCCAGTCATGTAGTCCAAAGAGCCCTCAAGCTGTGAAAATCCACTAAGACAAAGGGTCCTCAGCCAAGAGGAGCCAACTTGAGGGGATTAGTGTGTTTTTCCCAGGTTGAGCAACTGTGATTCCAGAAAAATCCTACAAGGCAAGGTCCATCTACATAAATTTGCACTGCAACCCTTTGCAACCGAAACCCTGAAACATTTGCAACACAGCATATACCTATCATGCAAACCAAGTTGCCATTGTTTGGCATTCCTTCCTTTGCTGTGACCATTGTTCTCCCCGGGAGAGGGTCTGCCCTTGAGGTACATTCTGCCCTACAAGTAATCCTAGTTTTTGAGGGCTTCTTTAGAACACCCTCTGCCACACTAGCAGACAGGCAGTCTGTTAGCTGAGTGATCCCCTCAGCTGTTTCTTTACTGAGCTCTGTTTGTCTCACCACTTCCTGGACCGAAGACTTCAGGACAGTGTTACTGTAGTTTATAGTCTGGACCTGTGGTTTATTAAATATAACTTAATATCAAGAAATTGACCATCACAAACCGTTCCTCTCCATGTGCTTGTGAGGCCCCCAGACAAGCACGCACACGAGCACAGCCGAAATAGCTGAACAATACCAGATAAATACAGGCAGGCCAGTAATTTTCTGGATTGCAGCTTCAGGAGACCTCCAGTACACTTTGAAAACACATTATGTATGCACGCAGTGTACAAAAGATCCCCTGCCCCAAGCAGGCAGCTTGATGAGCCGAATATCCAACTATCAAGCACTCCTCATTTGCATACTGTCTGCGCTATTGACAACTCTGTCATAATTCAATCATGCTAAATACTGACCTTTTGGAGGCTTTGTCTCCAGTCCAAAACCCATTGTCTTCCCCAGGAACGGACTAGCCTACAGGCACATTTTCCCCTATAAGATCCCCTGATTTTGAGCGCTTCTTTGGATCGCTCCTGGCTTCCATCCCACCTTGCTGCCACTCCATTTGCCGAGCCTTCCCCTCAGCTTCCACATGCTGAGAATCTCCGCTCCAACAGACTTTTCTTCTGACTATCCGGGCTTCAGGATCAGGTGTAGTATTTCCCCTGAAAAATCTCTCTTAAAATCCTCTATCAAATCTCCTACCTTTCTCTTCTTAGGTCTGCAAAAAGACTGCAGTCTAGGTCTATCAAATCTCCTACCTTTCTCTTCTTCGGTCTGTGTGGGTGATTGGATACATATGTATTGACTGTATTTTAAAATAAAGAAAAACAATTATTATTTACTTCTGCTTGATTATTGACTTGGCCTGACCCCGTAAACATTCGGTCCAAGATCTTGCTAGGTTGCACTGCCTCTTGCATTGCTTAGCTTTGCTCTAGCTAATTCCCATTCCCCATTATTTGGAACACATTGAGGTGTCCCTCACGGGACCCCAGAAATCAGGGTAACAATAGGTGCAGTATCACCACCTCTACAATCCCTTTGCTATATCTTTTATCCATTTTTCACCTCTTTTCCTTCTCAATAGGCCTTGTATGCATGAATGAGTGAGTGCATTGATATGTGAGAACATTTTCATTCAATAAAATCCATTTATTTGAGTCATTTGTTTGGCTTTTTAGTTTGACCTGACCCCATAAAAGTTGGGTAAAAGATCCTGCTGGGTTACCTTGCCCCTCATTTTGCTATTGTCAGTGCTCTGCTAATTTCCCCAACCTTTATAATTTGGAGCAAATCAAGGTGTCCCTTATGGGATCCCCAGAAGTCAGGGTAACACAGAAACACACACACATTTTGATATTTTCATTTTTTTCTACTTTTGTGGGGGTTCTGAGCCTCTAACCAGCAAATATGGAGAGCTGATTGTAATGTGTGAACTGAGCCAATATATTGACAGAGGGTTATGGTTTCCATTTGAAAGAGATTATGTGTAGAGGCTCTGTTGTCCACATTACATTCAGATATGATTTTAAGCGAAGTTATTTCAAAGAGGAACGTACTGCAACTGAAGTTAAACAATTTTAAAAATCCATTCCAAAAAACCCTCATTGATTTTTATCCACCCTGGGCTAAATTAGTTAAAATGAAGTCAATATCAGAGTTGAGATTAGAACTCAATGTATCCATCCTGTGTCTGGAATAAATTTCTCTCCCTGTCAATTTTCATTAGCACGAACTTTCAGCAAGTTAATTAAAAACACTGCTTTGGAATGGAGGATGACACATATCTCTTTAGCAAGGATTGAATCCTACATAACTTGGCACTAAATACTGCCCCATCAAGTAAAAAGGAAACCACAAGATATAGTGAGTACAGGGGATTGTTAAGAGAAATTTCAGCTGTGCCAGCCCTGTGTTCAAATTATTATCATGGGGTTTTCTGATAATTTTCCAAATCATTCTTGTCCTGCTTTATGTTGCATGTGTTTTACAGTTCAGTCCTATAAACGTACTTGTTTGGAAATTATTTTCACTGGACCTCATGGGATCTACCTCCAAGTAAGTATGATGTAAACTATTGTTTGATATGACAGCACATCACACAAGTATATCAGCAGTACAAAATTAAGTTGGTACATGACATTATAGAATTAGGAATTTTAGTTTCTCTTACATCTTTTTTTTAGCCTACCTTTTCCTTTTAGTCAAACTTCTTCTGAAATTTGCAACATTTGAAATTCAGAGTTCTAACCAAAGCATAAAGCAGGCAAAATTTTCACCTATATACACACATAAGTAGCTATTAAAACTCAGCCCACAAGTTTGATATACCATCTTATTCTCCCTAGCCCTTGGCTAAAAGTGCCCAAGGAACAACATAACTTCTTGTGATGTTGGAATGGCATTGTTCTAATTAGGGCATTCTCTCCTAGCAATGCCAATGCATTGTTTAGACCATCAGCTAATCTGCTACTTGAAGAATTGGGAAGGCTTTCACTCTGTTGTGGGGGGCAGGGGGAGGAAAAGGAAAAAGGGAAAAGGAAAGAAATAAAAGCCAGAGCCATATAATCTTTAAAAGTAAGATCATTCCCTGCATGTTCTTAGGAATTTGCCCTTTAAAGATTAATTCACTCTTCTGGGGGCATATTTGTCTCACTTGCTAAAGCTTATGAAAGTCACTGAGTCTGGCTATTTCAATCCAACACTGGTGCTTCATGTCCATTCTTTAGTGACAGTTTTTGTTACTAAAATGTGCTATTTCTGGTAAACCTGCACTGTATAGTAAGGTAGTTAGTTATAGTTGCTTCAGTAAATGCAACTCTTCTAATCACTGTATCTTGACATTAGCATTTGATATTAACAAATCAAATTATTAGGTGTTTTGCAAGAATTTTTCTTTAACCGTCTGTGTGGTTTTTTTTTTAAGTTTTGTTTTGAACTTCGGCAAAGTTTTTCCCCAGCAGCAATCAAGACTACAGAATGCACACAGCAGTCGATCAGCCTGACATTACCCGAGGCAGATAAAAGCTCAGAAGGTAGCTTGCTGTACTTTGACCAATTTTGACATGATTTGATAGTTGCACTGGCCCTTTCTAAATGTTATTGCATGAACAACATGAGTCTGGCTTCTTTTGCCCCAAATTAATCCCCCAAGTGTGAGAGAATAACCTTCCAAAATATCATAGCTTTGAAGCTTTGTCTGCCACCTTTGGAGCCTAGCTACAGAGGTGGCAAGCTGTTGTCCTTTTGTAAAATTAACTACAAGCTATATTGAGCTTGAAGTGTTATATTCCTTCTTCCACCCTCCATTTGTGTCTGCTAAAAAACACCACCACCAGGGCAAGTGCAATTCAGCAGATCTGTGGCTGACAGTTCCAGAACACAACTTTCAGGTTACTTGCAATTGCTTATGAATTGTATCCCAAAACTTATCTATCATACCTTTCTTGGAGCCTTTGTTGGAGGTGGAGGTGCTTGGATGTAGCAAAATGTCTTGGACTGGGCTTGGTCTTCCTGCCTGAAATCTGTAACTGAAGAAGCCAGAGACTTCTTACTTATGTAAAGATGACACACTTCACACATGTAAGACATGAGGTCTTGCACAATGATACAGCCCCAACCACAACCTATAGGTAGAATTAAGTAACTGCCCCTGAATTTTCCAAGCCTGTAGCCTGCATGATTTTAGATCTAGGGAGTGCGTGGGATGTTTGCAAAATTCTCATATTGCAAAGGATTTCCACTGCTTTTCACAAGCCCTCATATGCCACTCTAAACTGTTTGCTCTCCATATGTGGGGAGAAGCAAGAACATTTACACGTGACTTGAGATCTTATGAGACTTATGATCCAGGAACAATCTGCTAAAGAGCTAAAGAGGATCCAGAGTAAGCCCTTAGTCAATGTGATGATTTGGCCAGACCCAAAACAAACTAGTCCTATAACTCATTGTAATGTAAACTCTTCATATACGTCTGCTGCCTCTGATGTGTATGCAGACCTGGCCCACCAAGCTTTGGAACTAGTTACAAACTCTTTTTGCAATAATGAAGACATTACTACAATATACCATGACAGTAACTTAATGAAGGGATAGTATGACTCCTTTTGTGCTGTAACTGTAACGTTTAATTACTTTTGCAGTTATGGGCATATGACCTCACTGAATGGCAGAGAAAGGAATGTCACATGGTTCAAGAATTGGCTCATGTTGTGCCTGGTGTTGCTGCCTCATGTTTGGTGAATAGGAGTTCAGCTAACAGGGCAAAGCCAGGAAGCATTTTGTGTGGATGTGGTGGAAGAATCAGCTTAAGTTGATCTTGTGTCTGTTGGGTTAAAACTCCCCAACCCTGGAGAGTCTTTGCAGGGAGTTTGTTGGGCTAAGGCCATAGTGTCTGTTGGAATCATGTTGCGTGGAATCATGCTGGATTCACAAGAAGTTATGTTGTTCCTTGTGTGAGTTGGGAGAACTCTTGCTTGTGTGCTTGTTAGGGTTCTATTGCTGTATTGTGCTTTGGTGAGCTTGTGTCTGTTGGGTTAAGACTGTTTGTATGAACTGAGCAGTGGCTTAGAATCATAGAATCGGAAGAGACCACAGGGGCCATCCAGTCCAACCCCCTGCTATGCAGGAACAAGACTTGACTGTGTGTTTACTAGTGCTCTATTGTTCTTTTGTGTGTAGGCTCAGAAGAACTTTGTCAGAGACTTGGTTGGGAAGGAACTAGCAGCCACTAGCTCTCTATATAACAGCAAGTTCAGTCCCTGGAGCTCAATAAACAGGAGCTTGGTGAATAGACAAGGCCAATAGGCATTTTGGGAGGATGTTTTGCAGGGTTTTTTTGAGGGGTAGGTCCAGCGTTCTTTTTCAGTGCCTACTGCTCATTACTGGAGATGGATGATGAGGAAGTTGCTGCAACCACTTACAAAAACTGTGGTATGTTTGTGTTCTTGCTGGAGGATATGGGTAATTACACTTGCAGCAATTCAAATTGGTTGCCATGTTGGAAGAGAAAGTCCAGCACCTTGAGACCTGTGCATCCTTTCTTCAGCATAATAGAGAGTGTGAGGCTTTCTTGGACAGAGCAGAGCAGTCCTGGATGAGGAACACACAAGGATGTCTCTGAGGCGGAGTTCAGTTCCCAAACACAGAAGGTAGAGATCTGGATATTGTGACATATGGAAGTAGAAAGACCAGGGATCATTCTTTCAGCAGTAGTACTAGTAGTAGTGGTAACAACAACAACAACAACAACAACAACAATAATTAAAGTAATCTTTTTGAAGCTTTTTCCCTTATCAGTGATGATGAGGAAAAGGAGCAAGCATGACAGTGTCGGTCCTCAGAGAATATGCAGATTGTCTTGAAAGATTCAGCACTTGGAATGGCCCCTTGCCAAACCCAGAGGAGACATGTGTCAGTGATAGGGGACTTCCTTCTGAGAGGAACAGAAGCAGTGGTTTGTGGGCCTGACAGCAGGTTTGGAGAGGTGTGCTATCTCTCTGAGGCAAAAATGTAACAGAGTGGGTGACAAGACTCATCTGGTTAACTTTTTTTTTTTTTGGTCCAAGTGGGAACCAATGGCACTGCAAGGCATAGCCTTCAAGATATTACAAGGGATTATGAGGCTCTGGGTAGGAAGGTGAAGGACCTTGATGTACAGGTTATCATTTTATCTTTCCTCCTAGTTGAAAAACATAGCCTAGAAATGGAAAGAATAATAAGGGAGGTGAATAATTGGATCTGCAGATGGTGCTGCTGGAAATGATTTGGTATCTTGGACCATGGTCTGTAGTTTCATGAAGATGGACTTCTGCAAGTGATGGGTTGTACCTCATAATAATTGGCAGGAATGCTTTTGCTAAGAGTCTCACAAATCTGATCTGGAGGATTTAAAACTGAGTCATGTGGCAGAAGGAGCTAGTATTCTTGAGGGCAGGAGTTCATCAACTGCTGCAGATAATAGTCAAATTTTACGGGGGAACTGGGTGAATAGTACAACAATTCAAGCAGCTATGGGGAATGACCCATGATCTCAAATGTCTCTATACTAATGCATAGACCATGAGAAATATGAGCTTGAACTCTTAACACTGCAAAAGAAATATGATATAATAGGCATCACTGAAACCTGGTGGGATGAGTTGCATGTAGCAATAGAAGGGTATAGCCTATTTCAGATAAATGGATTTTTCTATTGGCCAAGAGTAATTGTGTGTGTGTATGTTTCCTTTCCAATCTGATTTAGGGCCCAATTTTAGCTCCATTATTCTACTTGGGAAATAGAGGTGGTCTGGTATTTCAGTCACATTCAACAGTAGTAGTAATGGGAGATTTCAACTATCCAAATATTTGTTGGAATTCAAACTCTACCAAGAATAAAAAGTCCACCAAATTCCTCACTTGCCTTGCAGAAAATTTCATTGTCCAGAAGGTGGAAGAAACAACAAAGGGATCAGGTATTTTAGAGTGGATCCTAATCATCAATGATGATCTTGTTTATGGGGTGGAAGTGGCAGGATCTTTAGGTGGAAGTGACCATATTCTCTTCCACCTTGTGAAAGTTTGTTCGTTGTGCAGCAGAACAACAAGAGTTTGTTGTGCAGCAGGAAGGGGAAGTCAAGCATAGTCAGCCAGACATTCTAGATTTTAAGAAAGCTGATTTCAGGAACTTAGGGAAATAATGAGTGTGATCCCATGGTTAGGAATAGTAGAAGAGAAGGGAATCTATGATGGATGGAAATTTCTTAAAAGTGAGATATTGGAGGCACAATGTCAAACAGTTCCAATGAGAAGAATCTGGGATGGATATCTAAAGAAATTTCAAATGAGCTAAGATTTAGAAGGGACATGTACAAAAAAATGGAAAAAGGGGAAATCACCAAAGAGGAAATCAGATGGATAGTCGGCACATGCAGAGAGAAAATCTGAAAAGCTAAAGCAAAGAATGAGCTCAGTCTAGCTAGAGAGGTTAAAAACAATAAAAAGGGCTTTTTTTGGTTATGTCTGTAGCAAAAAGAAGAACAACGAAATGGTAGGGCCACTGCACAGAGAAATGTTAACAGGGGACAAAGAAAAGGCAGAATTAGTCAACATCTGCTTTGCCTCAATCTTTCCCCAAAAGGAAAACAGTGCTCGGGGCAGTACAGGAATACCTGACTACTCTAAATGAATTCAAGTCTCTGGGGCCAGATGAAGTACATACAAGGCTTTAAAAGAAGTAGCAGAGACTAATCTCAGAATCACTGTCAATAATCTTTGAGAATTCCTGGAGAAGCCCCAGCAGACTTGAGGAGGATAAGTGTTGTCTGTCTTCACAATGGGAAAAAAGGAAGATCCAAATAATTACTGCCCAGTCAAGCTGACATCAATACCAGGAAGGATTGTAGAGCAGATCACTAAACAAACAGTCTGTATGTACTTAGAAAAGAAAGCCATGATCACTAAAAGTCAGATGGGCTTCTCAAAAGTATGTCATGCAAGACTGATCTTCTCTCTCTCTGTTTGATAGAATTACAAGCTTGATCAAGGAAAGAAATACTGTGGATGTAGCATATCTTGACTTCAGTAAGACCTTTGACAAGGCCCCATGAAAGTTAGTAAAATGTGGGCTTGACAATGCTACTGTTAAGTGAATTTGCAATTAGTTGGTCAACTGAACCCAAATGGTGCTCACCAATGGCTCCTCTTCATCCTAGAGAGAAGTGAGTAGTTGGATGCCACAGGGTTCTGTCCTGGACCCAGTGCTATTCAACATCTTTGTCAATGACTTGGATAATGGAATAAGGGCATTCTTATCAAATTTTCAGTTGATGTCAAATTAGGAGAGGTGACTAATACCTCAGAAGACGGGATCAGAATTCAAAATGACCTCAAGAGACTAGAGAACTAGGCCAAATTAATTTCATCAGGGAGAAATGTAAGGTCAGAAAAAATAAAATGCACAGATATAAGATGGGTGATACTTGACCACAGTACATCTGAAAAGGGAACTAGGAGTTCTGGTAGATCACAAGCTGAACATGAGGCAACAGTGTGATGACAATGTAATTCTAGGCTGCATCAATCAAAGTATAGTGTTCAGATCAAGGGAAGTAACAGTACCACTCTATTCTAGAATACTGTGTCCAATTTTGGGCACCATGGTTCAGAAATGAAATTGATGTGCTGGAACATGTCCAGAGGAGAGAGATGAAAATGGTAAAAGTAAAAGTAAAAGTCCTGGAAACCATGCCCTATGAGGAGTGGTTAAGGGAGCTGAGTATGTTTAGCCTAGAGAATAGGAGGTTAAAAGATGCCACGATAGCCATTTTTAAATATTTGAAAGGATGCCTGTCATGCCTCTGTCCAAGGACCCATACAAGATCCTTCTCAACAGCCACATCCCAGAGACATGAGAGGAACAAGACTTACAGCAGCCAGTATAGGTGGAAAGGGAGAGCCCAGGAATCTTATAGCATTGATATGATAAGGATTCATTAATTAGGCCAACAGCTGGGTAAGACTCAGAGCCTATATAAGGGCAGACCAGAATGAGAGGAGGCTATTGTAGTCAAATGATCCTATTGGTGGAAGTAGCCCAGCTTACATTTGGATTCCTTGCTTGGACTCCTGGAACCCCTGACCTTTGACTAAGGTCATTTCCACATGATGACGCTCTTCGGCATTGTCTCACTGCAGTCCCAGGTCCAGAAGGGAGTGCATCAGCAACGCTCTCCTCTGCATCTGCTCAGTCCATGTGGAAGAGAATGCAATGGCACCATGTCTTCCTTCTACAGTGCAGCCCGACTTTTTCCATTGCTGTGCTACAGAAGGAAGCATCGCCAATGCACTTCCGCATGGCCAGAAGTGACAGGAGCACTGTGCAACTGTAGGCGCAAAATGGATTTGTTCCATTTTCACTGCGTGAGCACAATGCTCCACAACAGGATGGCAGTGGGACGGCGACAATGTCATGCGGAACGGCTGCCATCCTGTGGCAGAAATGAGACAGTGAGGTCATGCGGAAAGAGCCTAAGACAAATTTTGCTTGCCTGCTCCTGATAACAGGTTAATTAGGCAGTTGTAAGCCTTGGCTGGCTGCCAGCACAGGACACTGCCATATGGAAGATGGAATAAGCTTGTTTTCAGCTGCTCCAGAGGCTAGGACACAGAACAATGGCTTCAAGCCACAGGAAAGGAGATTCCACCTAAATATTAAAAATAACTTCCTGATTGTAAGAGTTATTTGGCAGTGGAATATATTGCCTCAGAATGTGGTGGAGTCTCCTTCTTTGAAGGTTTTTAAACAGAGACTAAATGGCCATCTGTTGGGAGTGCTTTAATTCTGTATTCCTGCATGGCAGACAGTTGGACTTGATGGCCCTTGTGGTCTCTTCCATCTCTATAATTCTATGATTCTATGTTGAAGCAGTGAGATGGTTGAGAGGAAAGTGTATCTAGTAATACAGACATGTGGCTTGTCACCTTTGGATGGTTCTTTATAAAACAGTAACTATAATGGTAACTAATTGATGGGGGGTGGAAACTAATTGCTTTTTATTGGTAGTTTTTCAAATTCTGAGTTGTGGACAGGTGGACTCCCTTGAGATGTTCTAGAGAATGTGTGTAGGGCAAAGGCATGAACAGTGGCAGACCCCCCACCACGACACTTTCTTTATATCTTCAGCAAAGGGATGTTATATCACGCATGTTGTATATCAAACTGTAATCTTAACCACATCTATATACATTTGTACATACTGTATGTCTCAGCAGATTCTCTGAAGAAAAAAAATGGTTGTATTAACATGTGCCATCTTTGTTATAATGTGTTATCATTTTTGTAAAAAATGATCCGCTTTTCCTAGTTTTGACACCACGTAGGCTGTGTCTCATTGACAGCTGTCACAAATTCTGTGATTCATTTTACATTGTTACTGGTTTTTCTTTTCCTCTGCTATCACAATAAATATTTCACACTGGAATGTGAAATCTCTATGATTTGGACAATGTGCTGTGAAATATGCAAGACTGTACAGTGAAAGGAGCTCTTCTTCACCGTGAAAAATATAGCCTGAAACATGGGCTGTGTCTTGTTTGATAAACTCAGTGTAACTACTCTAAAGCATGCCTGTCATTGTCACTGGTGCTCCAGCTATAGCACAGATAGTAGTTTAGATAAAAGGAACCAGATTTCCTTTTTAAGAACTTACATACCAATACAGAAGGAAGATAATCTGGAGCAAAATAATTTGCTTCTTATAGTATTTGAACTTGTCAGGAGCTACGATTTTCACTTCATCTTTTTAAAACCATTTGTATATTGAACAGCATTTGGGGTTTTAGGTAACTTTCAGGTCTCTCTCTCCCCACTCTTTTACACACACACACACACACACACACACACACACACACACACACACACACACAGAGAGAGAGAGTTTGTTGTTGCTACTTGCCACTGCCTTCAATTTTATTTTCTTTCCCAGTGCGTCATCTCATCTCATGGTATGTCCAAAGTATGAAAGCCTCAGTTTTGTCATCTTTGCTTCTAATGAGAGTCCAGGCTTGATTTGCTTTCAACGCCCATTCATTTGTCTTTTTAGCAGTTCATGGTATCCATAGAACTCTTTGCCAGCACATTTCAAATGAATTAATCTTCTTCCTGTCAGGTATTACTACAGGGATTGTTACTTTGTATTAGCTGTGTTTTTAATAATTGACAATCACACTTGTCATCATCTTGATTATTCATGGTGCTTCATGTGTATCATCTGGACAACTTCTTTTATGATTAGTCAATACTCTCATTATAATTACCTGACCATACACATATTGTTATTTTCACAATAGTTACTACCCTGGAGATAGCGTTATTTTAACCCTGTTTTTAAGGGCACAGACAGACCTTTAATTGCTTAGAACAAATTCACATATTGCTTAGGACAAATCCACTGTTTGACAGTGCAACAGGCGGCCTCTGAAGGTGGTGGGTTCTCCTTTGTTAGACCTTTTAAATAGATTCTGTCAGGGATGCTTTATTTGTGGATTTCCTGCATCAGCAAGGGGGTGAACTTGATGACCCTTTGTGTTTCTTTCAAGTATTCAATTCTATGAGTCTGTGATAATCATAATAAAATTCCAGTGGAGTTACAGCAAGTGGATATTCATTGGTCTACACATGTCTCCCCTGAGATTCCCATCCCAAAGGAAAAACTTTAGAAAATAGCTTACTCAAAAGAAGAAAGAAAAAATTGATTGAGCAACACGGAATTGGAACTGAAGCATTAATGAAGTGATCTGAGGAAAAAGAGTAACTTGCAATCAGTGAAAGTGGCATATACAAGGCAGCTGGCATTGTTACAATGCCAGTGTGTGATCTTTGAGTCACAGGGCACTATCTGAAAAGAATAACAGCCAATAAAAGCCAAGAACAACAACAACAACAACAACAGCAGCAGCAACAACAACAACAACAACGCAATTACTACTAGTGTCATTTGGGTTGTTGCAGTGTTTTGGTGCAATTCTGTAGAATCATAGTGGTGGTTATGGGGATGTGAGTGCAATGTCTTTCTTTGCTAGACTAAAGGTATCAGTATTAAGCTCTGGTGTTAGCTGGACCCTTAAAGAAATGAACATCAACAGAGAATACTGCTTTATTAAGATTGTTTACATGCTTGGCTGAGTTCCACTGCCCGAAGACTGCTCTAGATGGCCAGTGGCTCTCTGCTTTGGCCCCTTCAGATGTTTTGGACTTTAGTGCCAAAATACCTGTCCAAAGTCCATGCTGGCTAGAGTTTCTGGGAATTAAGGTCTAAAGGATTGGGAGAACAAAAGTTTGAGAACCGTTGCTCAAGGTTATCTGAGGCAAAGGATCAGAAAAGGGGACTGACCATGTTGGTCTCACTGAGGAGAATTTTGCCACTGTCCATTAATATAACAGATATTTCAAATGACTACCGCTTCCAGCAATATGTGGTAGGGTTGTGAGGCCTATTCTGGTGCCCTTCCTATTCCTTGTGCCCATGACTCCCATCATGTCTTTCCCTTTTGACATATACAAGACCCTTCTATGCTTGATGCATGGACTGATGTATGCATGAAGAGAACTTCCATGCACAATAGGTGATAAAAGTGCTATGTACATACCTAAATATGTGGATAGTGATCCTTGTCATATGTAAGAAGCAGATGGATGTCAGAGAAGCATTGGTTTCTGGACAGTAGCTAGTCTGTGAAGGCTTATGACTCCCTCCATGTATAAGTTAAGTTGCCTGAACCCACTGCAACACCATCAATGAGTTAATTTTGAGTTGTCTTCCACTGGCATTCCTACAGTTACACTGTTGGTTCTATCAACTCCTTCATTTCTAAATCTGCTCTCATATCCCCCCCCAAAGAACAATCAGGAAGACACTGTGTGGAAGTGAGGGAAAAAGAGCTGGGAAGAAGATGTTGATAAGTTATCATAAAGGTGAAACTACAGGGAGTAATGATGAGGAAGAGATGTAGTTACAGCAGGCACTATGCTGGATAAAGTGATTTATATCATCAGAAAAAGTGGTGTACATTAACAAAAGCACCATAATGGTACATTAACAACAAAATAAGATACTGGAAATGCAGATAGATTTTACTGTCAATCTGAAAAAATATTTATACATTGCTGTTGTGCAGGAAGAAATAAGAGAGCAAAAGAATCTGACACTTCTAGTAGGTAAAATCTCTTTCTGTGGGTGTCTCATATCCTTGTTTAAAGTTAACTTCTCTTCAGACTGTCATTTGCACAATATGTGGTGGGCAATTCCTACTCGGTGTAGAAAAGGTGATTGTGGGTGTTAAAAAAGAGACATCTCCTAATTAAGGGTATTCAGCCATATAGCTTGCTGTGAATAGAATAACCTTTCTTGAAGGAAAAAATAGAGCCATTATGCACATGTCTGTGATGGAATAGAATAATAGATGTTTAACTATAAGGTCTTGGATTACTTTGATAAAATCTGCATTTAATCAAGTTGTTTCAGCAGATGATTTCACTGCAAGATACTGCTTCTACTCACATATTATCTTTTCACATGTACCCTTTTTCATAAGAGTCATTCCTGATCATTCTGCCCAGGATTGTGCTCTGTTTAAGAATTGAAGAGTGGAACATCCATCCTAAAACAAATTGGAAAGAAAGAATAGACAGTTTGCATAAGGTCTGAATAGCAGAAGCTTTTTAGAATTATATAACAAACCATAAATTCTAGTTAGATGTAGAACAAAAAAGATAAAGAAATAAAGATTAATGCCATCTTTATTTAAATAGGAATGGAAACCATCTACCTGCAAAGACCTGTTTCTAGGGTAGAGAGAAAATACATTCCTAATGCAGTTCTGACATAAGGAAGACCCAGGTTTGATAGCCTAAGGCAGGAGCAGGCCTCCAGATGTCATTGGACTGCAACCATCAACATTCCTCACCGTTGTGTATACAGGATAAGTTTGATTGGAGCTATAGTCCAAACACTTCTAAAGGACAATCTGGTTCTCCCTCCCCTCAAGCCTAGGCAAAATAACAAAATGGACCTCTCTTCTCCTGGTATTCTTTCCTTCTTCTCCTTCATTCGATAGTGGCCTCTTTTTACTTCTCTTGTCTGGCCTCCTAACTTGTTGGACTCTTATAGGACATTCTTGATCTGTTTCATAGACATAACTATAATAGCCACCTTACCATCCATTGAAACTCACGTGGTATCTAGAACAGAGAAAACTACTTTACCTACCTGTTTACTTTATTTATTATCCAGCAGAGTACTGTCTATTCTTGTTAACAGCAGCTCGCCAGAATATCAGGCAGAAGACCTTTCATATCATCTCCTATCTCACCCTCTCAGCAGCAGATGTAACATTGGGGGCTCTGTATAGAAAAACATGAGAAATAACAAGGTGTTATGTGTCTCTCAGGGAAATGAGAGAACCAGATGAGACAGTGCTGGTGGTGGTTGCCCCTCATATTATTATGTTATTAACCTTAGTCTCACTGGATGACAACATCACTGAATGCTGCTGGTTTTAGAATCCTTTATTTGTTGCCTATCCAGATTATCATGGTTTTCCTTCTTCACAGCAGAACTATGTGGTTAGATGGACACCCTCTACTTTCTCCTTTCTCATCTCCCACCATAAAAGTAATGGTATGTTATGGTAAGGTCTTTGGCTCACCAAGCGCCTTCCGTTTTTAACTCACACCCCTGCTATTTTTGCCCAATACAAAATCATACAGGATGTTTGGAGGAACAATCTTTGGTTTAGCATGAGTCTGTTTTTCATTTGTTTTCTTTTAAGTGGACAAAAATCAGGTTTTCAGAGATTTTAGATGGCACATGCTATGTGATATATGTTATAGTTGATATTATAAATTGTTTTCATACATTCACTTTACTATACATAATACTTCAGATGCAGAAATTGACATGTCCAAGCCTTCATAATAAATGTTGAATCTAAATATTTGGATGTGCTTCTCCATTACCAAAACCTCTGTTACCCCGTTTACTGGGGGTCCTGGGAGGGACACCTAAATAACCAAACAATGAAGCACAACTTTGGGGAAAATTAGCTGGAGCACTCACTTAAGCTAGTGAGAGGCAGGGTAACTTAGCGGGATCTTGCAACCCAGCGTCTACAGGGTCAGGTCAGTCAAGCAGCCAGACGGGTTTAAAGTAATAAAAATGACATTTTATTGCATACAACCAAATATTAAAAACACCACAGTCACACAGATAACTAAGAAATTAGAGATTGAATTAAGGATAGAGATTGTCAGGGAAAATGGGTGATATGACACCTGTCTCATCGTCCTGGGCCTCGGGAGAGAAGCCAGGGGTGCAGAGAAGAAACTCAGCTCGAATAGCTGAGGGGAGCTCGCCAAGCACAGCAGCAGCAAGACGGGATGAAACTCAGGAGCGATCCGAGGAAGGTCTCAGAATCAGGGGTTTTTATAGGGTGAATTGGGACTACAGGCTATGCCTTACTGGGGGAAAACAATGAGCTTTGGGTGCGAGACCATGTCTCAGAAAGGTCACAACTTTGCATGATGGAATCAGACCCGAATTAACAATAGTGTAGCCAGTATGCAAATGCGCAGCGCTTACCAGTGGACAGCACAACCTTGGTCCAGTAGTCTGCTCGGGGCAGGAAGCCTTTGTTAGTATCGCACATATGTAATGAGGTGTTTGCCGGAGAGGCCCCTGAAGCGACAAACCGGCTGTATCTGGCCTGCCTGGGTGGAGAATGGAATGTCCAGCAATTATCGGCCATGCCTGTCTGCGTGCTTGTCCGGTGGCCTCGCAAACACGTGGAGCGGGGTGGCAGGGGAAAGCCGAATTGTTTGATATCAAAGTGATATCGGGTGCTCTCTCTGGGTAGGCCTAGACTGCAGTAACAATTTCTCCAAGGAATCATTTGTTTCTTTATGAGATATACATTTTCCATTCTGCCAAAATGACATTGTAATTGGCTAACAACATTAATGTAAAGCAAATGAATTTAAAATCTAAAACAGAGATTAAAACAAGTAAAAATGCATCTGTTAAAGAGCTGCTCTCACCTGGTTAAAAGACTATTTTATAGCAACCTAACTTAATTGCCAAATGTCTGCCTAAATAAAAACATCTATGTCTACAGATGGACGAACAACGGGGAGGGAGCAACCCTAACTTTCCTGGGCAGCATGTTCCAATACTTGGGAGAAACCTCTCTTGCATTCCTTCCATACATGTCTCCAATGCTGATGGATGAGAGAAGGCCTCATATCAGAGATTATGGTCTCTCATGTATTATATAGCATGTATTTAAAGTCATATAGAACTTTATATGTCTTCTTGAAGCACCTTGAATTGTGCACGGAAACAGACTCGTAGCTCCATTTCTTGCCAGCTTGTCAAGATGTAACAGAATGACCAAGTATGTAACCGAGCAGGATGCTAGCCTATGGAAGCCATACTGAAATGAATATTCAGGGTGATATAAAATGCTATTATGATGCTCCTCTTGGTTCATTGCAAGTTGAGTAGAACACCTTATGGTTTTACTTGTAGCTCTGCTCTCTTTTCTGACCAAATAGTTCTTCAAATGGAATATATATATATATATATATTTTGTATATATTATATACACTAAAAAAAAACCTGCCTGAAAATATATCTCTTGCAAAATAATTAGAGAAAGAAAAGTGATGTTTTATTCACCCATCAGTAACTTAACAAGCTCACTTTACCTTTGATACCTCACAAAACATTTAGGCAATCTTGTATTGAGTCATATTGTTTGATGTTGGAAAATAGACTGTTTCTCTGTTCTCTGTGTGCTTTTTCTGTTTATAATGAAAGTGAACAATGGTGTAGCTTATTCATCATCAGCTCGAAACAGTAAAAGCAGTTACCTTCTAGCAATGCTCTATTCAAGGCATAGCTTTGAAATCCAAAGTTCAAGCTGAGCAGTTTTTGTTTCAATTGAGTAAAATAGGTATGTATGTATAGTGGGGGTGGGGGGCATATGCCAAGAAAAGAGGAAAACTAAGCACTGAATGAAAGTTGTAAAAATTAAGAATATTTTATTAGCATCTTACCTACGGTGCTACTTTTTTTAAGGCAGCGATTTATCTGTTTGAACACTCAACAGTCAAAAGAACAGTGTCAGGATGCTGTAGATGTACAGCTGGGCATGAGAGAATGCCCAGGCCCTTGTATGCTGCTCCAATGGTGCAAAGCCTCCATCAACCCAATTAAGGCAGATTTACAGTTGCTTTGTGTAGCTAAAACAGTGGGGAAGCAGAAACAGACTGCTGAAATTGACCTACACAGGCTATAACGAAGATACTTCACGCACACAAAGAAGAAATGCTTTCTCTACATTTATTTAGACTCCAGACATAAATGGCTTTAGCAATGGTAACAACCAGCACATCCCACAGAAGTCAGTATGATGCTTGTGTTTATGTGTGCTTTGCTCTCAACTGGAGTTCCTTGGCAGGAGTTGGTTACCCACATCAGGTTTCTGGTGGTGGTGGTGGTAGTGTGTGCACATATATTTCTTATACAAAGAAATATTAAGCTATTCTTTAAAACCAAATGACTAATAGTCATGGAATGCAGTACCTGTTATGTGGAATTATATATAGTATGTGAGTATAGCCATTGAATTTGGTTGTTTTCTTTTCTTCTCTTCTTTCTTTCACAGACTTACTCACAAAAATAGTTCACTTCTGTCCCCTTTTCTTTCTAAGCCAAAGTATCTCAGTTTTATAGTTGAGCAGTTTTAGGATTAATGATTCTCAACTACCTTTCTTCACTGGATACTGGAAGAGGTCAGAGCTCTGTAGGGGGAGGGCCCCAGTGGCAAGTTTGCTTTGAATATATGAAGCTGTAAGCACAATGCCTAGCCTCTATACTTAAGAAAAACCCTGCTAATTCACTTCCCAGATTCTGCTGTAGTTGTGCCTGTAAAACATTTGTGTCATGGGCCCCAGAGAACAACTGTCAGTCAGGATTTGTGGTGCTGTGATAGACAGACTATTGGGCTGACTCAGTGTGAATCAGCTCCTTTGATCCTGATACACAGCTCCACTGAAAGTAACAATCCCAGTTTGTTAATCTGTGATTGAGGAAGTGAGGAACTATGGCTTCTGGTTGGGGCAACCATCTTCTCCTTACCTTTTCTACAAATGCCCCTACCAGATAGGTTATGATGACCTAGTACACAGGGCTGGAGAGAACCAACAGGATGCTGATTGCAGCTTTGCAAACTGCTTGAAGTGATGGCAGAACATGTTTGTTTGTCTGTTTGGGAAAGAAACGGCGGGGGGGGGGTTCTTATGTTCAGCCCTTGCTTCATTTAAAAATCACTAGAATTCAGCAGTTTTCCTATCACAAAATATACATTCCTCTTTTGAAGGAGTGAAATAGACCCAGACAAAATATGAGACAAGAATATTCACGCTAAAATGATTTAAACAGTCCATGGTTTCAGTGCCAAATCCAGGGCATGAATAAAAGAGGGAGGGGATAGAAGAGACATGCATTCACCCAATGCTTGTTTCTAGTCTGCTGAAATACGATTTAGCAAGCTGGGGTAATTTCATCATTTCATTTGCCGTAGAAAGCAGAAACAGGAGTATAGGTTGGCAAATGGTGTTTCAGTCCTTTCTGTGTTTCATGCCAATCCCACCACTGCAGCCATCAGGGTCTCAGCAGAGAGGCTGACAATGTGGTCAAGAACAAGCCAAGAAACAAGACCCCTCCTCTGAAGGGATGACACCAAGGACCTTTCATACTTCATGTTATAAGTGCTTATGATTCTACCGCAACTGCTATGGCAACGTCCTATGGAATCTTGGGAGTTGCAGTTTAGGGACGAGTACTAAACTAGAAAGCCCTAATGCCTACCCAAACTACAACTCTCAGAATTCTGTAGGATATTGCCATGATAATGAAAGCAGAATTGTAGTGCTGGAATTGTGTAGTGTGACAGGGCACTATGTTCTGTATCAGGATGATGTGAGACTTCTGTTTCCTTCCTGCTATAGGATTACAGCCCTATAGTTTCCTAGTACACATATTTCCTTCAATGTATACATTTTAAATTCATCTTCACTGTTTACTTAAGTATGCTTGTAATTTTTTTTTTCAAATGTGCACTTTTTAACACTTTGAGTCATACATATTTACTTGGGGAGGGATCTGGCACTCACATTTTTTTTTCAATTTTGAGAAAAGCAAAAGATATATAGGCTTGCAGAACATGAACTGGATATATATATTTTTAATCTTGCTACAGCCCCTTCCTATTTGCTTTACTCCTTTACACAACTAACATGTAAAAGAGGCCACAGTGTTTATCTGCAGTTCTCTCAGAAATCTAGATTCTGATTTTTTGTCTAGCTCTATAGTGGAAATTGTTCCTGCAGGTAGATATATCTTCACCAGCCACTGTTGCAATTCTGGTGAGACCTGATCTACCAATGCTGAGGAATGAAGTCCTGTATTCTGAGGTAATGGAATGGCCCATACTACTTCAGATTCCTGGGAAAAACACTCATTTTAAAGTTTCCTTGCATTTCAGATAACTTCTCTTTCCTCCCCTAAAACCAGCAGAACAACAGAAAATGGCCCATTCCAACATGATTTCTTCTGTACTTCTTTTCTTTTTTCAAGGACCCTGCAGTATAAAGGTGGCAAAATAATTCAAAACCACCCCATAGTCCCCTCTTTCTGCTGTATGAGTAGCTCATGTTCTGGTTCTGATATTGTAAGAAATATGATTTAGTTTCCTGCCAAGGTGACAGCAAAACCTTGGAATCATGTTCTTCCAAGAATATATTTGAAACAAAAAGACGTGCAATGGAAGCTATCAAAAAGACGTTCAGTTGAAGCTAGTTTTGAGGAGTTATGATCAAATGAAGGCTGATGTTTGGGTCACTGTCATATTTCATGACTACTCTTTATACTTGAGCTCTTCCAGAGGTTGGGAAAATAATAATAATAAAAATCCATTCAGGGATTGGCCATCTGTTCCTTTAAAGAGATTAACCATTGTCAATCCCTTGGCTTTGTGCAGTGGTGTCTTTTCTAATATCCACAAGCAGGAAGTGAAGCATAACATGGTACTAGTATTTCATCAGCAAAAAGGAGAATTGTCTGACTTTCTATTCAGTTCTCCTTGTATCCAAAGCAAAAAAACAGCAGGTTGTTGCAATTTGATCCCATTGCACTTTCGAACTTCTCATTTTGTATACATGAAAGAGCCAGTCTTTAGTTGGGAAAAAAGTGGGTGTGAATTCAGGAGATCTCTGCTGCTCTAAACATTGGCTATTCAATTAATGGTCTAAGATCATTAAGAACTTCCTCCAGTTTCATCTATTATCTATACACTTTCTTTTGTGGAAAACTGAAATGTTGGAATTAGGTATAGATGAGAATTTTGCTTCAAGCATTTCATTCATGTTTGGAAATCCCTCCAGATCATTTTGGTAAAATCCACTGAGGCACACGTCTGAACAAGAGAAAGCAAGTGATGCCTTTCATGGTTCAGCTAACATTCAGACTGCAATGAGATAATTTTTGAGATGCTCAGAACTCTTCTTCATCTGTATAGCTGATCAGCGCAAGCAGCCCAGGTATATCCATATCCCACAGGGCCATCTATTTAAACAGGATTATAATTCAGCACTCAGTCCCAGAGTATGTTCTGCACCCAGAGTCTGAAATATGTCAGGTGGAGACTCAGCAATGATGAAGGATGTATTCTACAAAGAAATTGAACATCAACAGGCAAAATTTGCATGAGAAAAAGTTTGATCCCCATAGATGATTGCATAGCAAGCTGACTCCTAGTTTTGTCACCACTACAGCATTTTTGAATTCTGCATAGCTACCTGCAATTCATATAATTTGCATGCAATTATTCTAAAACACCTCCATGCCAGTCTCCTTAAGCTGGATGCCTGACAGAGAAGGCAGTACCTGATTAGATAGTCCAATCACTGGAGTTCACTATAGAAGAGCTTCATATATTATCCTGAATTGAAAATAACACTGGCTGGCCAACCTATGGGATGTAGGCTGAATGGGAAAACCAGCATATGTAGTGCTGTCATATACACATTTTCCTTAAACATTTGAAAATGTTGAAAATGGCATAGGTTAGTTTTTTTTTTTCATGGACTAGAACAGGGGGAGGAAACTGCTTTGGGGCAAAATTCTACATTGCTCTCCCCATTCTCATGGTATCTCAGAGGTTGTTTTTGTTATGTGCCTTCAAGTCATTTCTGACTTATGGGAGCCCTAAGATGAATCTAGCATGGGGTTTTCTTGGCAATATTTGTTCAGAGGAGATTCTCTATTGCCTTCCTCTGAGGTTGAGACTGTGTGACTTGTCCAAGGTTACCTGGTGGGTTTCCATGGCTGAGTGGAAATTCAAAGCCTGATCTCTCAGAGCCCCAGTCCAGCACTTAAACTACTACACCATGATGGTTTTTGGAGGGCTGTACCATTTTGCTACACATGGCACCTTTTTTTTTAAAATAGTCGTTTAAACTCAAATGCTTCATGACCTATAGGGATAAATTTTGTTTTGTTTCCTGCCCCTGCCACCAACTGTTTTGCATCGAAAGAAGGCATTTTAAAAGCTAGGATATAAATTAGAAGTCAACTTCAGGTTGACTTCTAATTTATATCCTAGCTTTTAAAATGCCTTCTTTCGATGCAAAACAGTTGGTGGTTGACTTCAGGTTGACTTCCAGTTTATCTCCCAGTTATTATTTTTAAACCCTCTCTTGAACTCAAAACAGCTGGTGTTAAGAACATGGTAAACTGATCCACTCCATAAGATGAATGGATGTCATTTTTAATACAATCAAATTCTCCCCTCCCTTTTTTTTTCCTGGGAGTTAGAGGACCTTGCAAGTCTCAAATATGGCTTTGGGAGGCCATGGGCTATACTTTGGCCCATCCTGGCCTAGAGTCTTTTGTTACTAAGGATTTAATTCTTCACTATTTTTTTTTTATTGAAGAAAACTATGAGTAACTTTAAGCAATGTTCTCCTTGTTGCAAGAAAGTCTGTAAGCTATGCAGTTTTCAAGGCTATTTGCAATTCAGGCTTTAATTCTTGCAAAATTCACATGTAGTAGTTTTATACAGGAAAACAGCATTTTATGTTCCAGAAACAGCTTTTCCTGCAGAGATAAGTATATTTTTGCTTAAATCCTGAACTGCAAAGATTCTTATCAATCCAAGATTTTTCTTGTCATTGTTTTTTCCATAATTAGAAAAGATGCTTTCAACATTTTTTTGAATATTTTCAAACATTCTTTCTAACCATACTTGTAACTTGTAGAGTCCTGTTAAGCAAGTGGTCAAAGAGGCTTAGTTATAGGAGAGTGAGTGTGAGGTGCATATCTGACTATCAGGGAAATGAAAATGCTCTGCTACATGTGACATTAGCATACAATGATCAACTAGATGCTTCCTATTTTCATAGCAGAGATGAAGCTTGTGCCTCAGTATCAGGAATGGGCAAAGTTGTGAAGCTGGTCTCCTTGGATTTCCTCCATTTCTCAATTTGAAGTCATTTGGTGGTGAGGCTATTTTAAAAAAAAAGAGCAGGAAAAATGAAATCTTTAAAATACTTATTTCAAGGTAATTCTTTTCTCCTCTCGTGTAACCCCAGGTGAGGAGAATGATCCGCTTTGAGTCTTAAAAGAGTAATCCACAGTCCTGAACCATTGGGGGATGGGGGTTAGGCTTCAAGGCCTAAACCTCCCAAATAGATTTGGCACCTTGGAGAGCTCTTTAAAATCAGGGAATGATTCACCACATATTTCACAGGGAAACCAACACCTCACATTGGTATAAACATACTTACCAAGTGAGCGTAATACTTCAAGCACCTGAACTGAAAAACTTTATGACTTAATAAGTGTAGAAAATGTAGTATAAATGTAGAAAAATCCATTTGGGTTACCAAATCAGTTTCTTCTCCAGAGAGAAAAAATGTCTGGATGTAGCAGTATTTGTTGATGTATTTATTGCTTCACCCCGTCCCCCTCAATCCTAACAATATTTTCCTGATAATGGGGTATTTTGAGCTTTCCTACTTCTGTTCCAAGTTTGTCTTGGTACATTTGAAAAGGGCATTGGGGGAGGCTTCTCAGGGGCTGTTCCTAGGTTGTGGAATTCTGTCCCAGGGCAAATTGGGCTGGCTCCCCTCCCTGCTATCCTTCCACTGGTAGGTCAAGACCTTTCCATTTGAACAGGCATTTGGTGACTACATGGCTATGCAGTCAGTTCTTTAAACACAGTGTCTGTACTGTGCTTTTAATATTAATATGTTTTAAAATGATCTTAAATTGTTGTAATATAATTGTCTCTTTATATATATATATATATATATATATATATATATATATATTTAAGTTCTTTATCATTAGGTTTCTTTTCTTTCTTTCTTTTTTGTTTTAATTCATGATGTGGGCCACTCTAGGTCCCATGTTGGGAGAAAGGCAGAATATTAAACAAACAAACAAACAAGGAAATGCTGTTTTTAAAGGAGTGACTAAAAAAAAAACCCACCAGTTTTTCACAGAGCCAAATGCTAGGCTGCCTGTGGCTGAAATACCTCCCTGTAACAGTCTTACTTAAACTGAGTTTGGCATGTAACCAGTATCTCTTTGCTCTGATCAGAGAAGAGCAGTAATGAGACTGGGAAATGGGCTGGGATTCATTGGAGAAGGTGACTCGCACTGCCAAAAGGAAGAAGCGGGGGGCTGCTTTCTAATTCCTAATTTCCCTTCCTCTTTCCCAGGTTTCTAATTCACAGGGCCAAGGGTCTCCTCCTCAGAGTAGCTGAGTGAGGACATCCCACTTATTGCAAGCTCATATATGTATTTAGCACTAAAGTTTTCAAAGATTTAAAAAATAAAAGCAAAGAGCCATTGAGGACTTGAGGGGAAGAGCACTTGGACAGGGAAATAGGAAGAAGAGGCAAGAAGAGGCAGGAAATTACATGAGGTGGTGTGGAATAATTTAGGACAAATCACTAGTCCTTACTCTCTCTCTCTCTTCCTCCCTCCCTCCCTCCCTCTGTAATGAGGTATTCTCCCCCACTCGTCTGGATATGATAGGCATCCAACACTGTATGCAGTATATCTAGGACTTTCTTTTCTTCCTCTGCAGATTTACAAACAGAGTTATATTATCTCTCTGTTTGCACAATGCATATGAGAAACGGGACAATTTATTGGACTGCAGACTACTTCTGGTGCTGCGAGGACCAGCTCCATTAACTTTATTTTTATTTGGTTCCCTACCATACTTTTCATTTCAAAATACATGAAAAGAACATTTCTCATCTTGCACTATGTGAAGGCCATGGCAGATGTGATTTGGGACATCATATATTTTCCTCTGCTTCAGAAGCAGAAACCCAGAACATCAGGGTAGAGCAAACAGGCTAGAGTTTTTGTTTAGAGGAACTCAGCAGATACTGTGTCCAGACTTTTCCTACTAAGTTACATAGTGACTCAGTAACTTCTCCATCAAGAACACATTATGTTAAGTATAGATAATAACTGGTACTCTGAAAGATACACTGAGCAAATGCACCAAGTATTTGGGTAGCCATTAAGCCATTATCAAGTATAGGCCATGATTTGACATGCTGCTAAAACACATACACACACACACACAACTGCAAGCAAAGTAGAAAGGGATTGACTAATGACTCATACTTTGGAACTATGATGGAGCATTTAGACAAGCAATTTTCCATTAGCATGCTGCCTCGGAGGCTGATAAAAATCTTCAGCTCAGGGGACAGACAACAACTGGCCAATAAGAAACGCCAGAGCCCTATGCATTAGCCACGAGAAGTCACAAAATGTAAATGGAACCATGGTGATTATCATTCCTAAACCTCTTTGCCAAGAAAATGGAGCTCAAATAAGCCTAAATGTAATGTGTTTAATTTTTTTTTTAAAAAATCTAGCTTTCTAAGACCTTTAAATGAATAGTTTATCAGCAGTTAATTCCAAAGCAGTTCCATTTAGAAAACATGGCCAAGTCCTGAGAGTATGGCTTTAATGTCATATCAGCCTTCTGTTAGAGTTAAGAATTCTATTAGCACCTTTGCCTTTTCCCTCTTGTCCAAATTAAAGCACTATCACAGCAAGAGGCTTCAATAGATGGAATTACCAATGCCTCATACACTGGCAGATTTCTTTTAGTAGGTTCTCAGGAGGGCTGTCTTGCTGAAACTGTACCTTAACGCTGCTTTTATAAAGACCTTCTCATACGCAAAAAAACTAGCCATTGCCAAATGTATGTACATTTCCCAATAATACTAAAGTCTACTAAAGCGTTAGTGACTTGAGGAGGAATGAAGTCTCTTAAGGCTAACCTCTATAGCTTTATTTTGGAGCAGGAGATAACCATTTAGATTAGTGTTCTGTTTCTAGTTCAATTATATTTTCTATGTATCTGAAAAGAGGTTTAGGAATGATAATCACCATGGTTCCATTTACATTTTGTGACTTCTCATGGCTAATGCATAGGGCTCAAGCAACTATCCTCCACACATAGTGGCAATCTTTTCAGTGTTCATCCTACAGTACTGTGGAATGAATTCATGAAAAACAGAGCTCATGCTGCTGCTGTAATAACCATAGGGCGCCGTAATAGGCATGGAAGTAGTATTCAAAAATATTTGAAATACTCATAAAAATGCATTTCTTAACTGAAATAAAATCTGGCAAGGAGAACCCTGGACTGGATTTCAGGATTTTTTCTGTGCAAAATATGCACATGGCTTTTTTTGCACAGAAAACTGAATTCTCTCTGCTGGAAGCAGCATTTTCTCTGCAGAAAAATAATATTATATTGCAGGAAAAGCCATCTTCATCTTTTGTGCAGAATAAGCGCCAAACTGCAAAATTTCTTACCAATCTAGGGTTCTTCTTGTCAAGAACTGGGTTTTTTTTTTTTTTTACTTTTGTTGTGAGGGAGGGGAATATAGTCTATTATTAATTCCAACCCTCCCCCACATTCATGTCCAAAACAGGAAAACACCAGTGTCAGATCTATAGTGAAATCTCTCTGCTAAAATAGACCTGAGCATGAATGATCGCTGTATTTCATATAACTACATTTAAGTGTTACTTTATTATCAGAGACCAGAATTTACAGATGTGCCTTCCTGGTCACATTTCAGGGTAGAATTTACCACATGTTAGGAATGTAGATGACATATGGCTTTCCCACACCTTAGCTTGCTGTGCTCCACTTTGAAAAGTTTTCTTCCACCCTTCTTTAATACTGGAAAAGTGAGTCAATATGAAAGAGGGGTGGGGAGTCCTTAAAGTGATACAGCATAGCAAGGTGTGATGGATGAAAGGAGCTTCATTTCTTTTACATGTGCACTCTCTGTTCAGGAAAAGAAAGGATGCTGGCTCTCTCTTTATAAGTGGAAAGAATGGTTATCTTACATTTGGCCCTTAAAAATGCCAGTGATTCATGCCTTTTCAATCCTTTTCATGTAACTAGTTTTTGAGGCCTGTCTGTATGCACTTGGAAACACTATGTGTGTATAGTGCTGCTTTCAAGATTACTCCTGTGTCCATCATGAAGCTCTTCCATGCCAGCACTAGTTGCTGAACAGGCTATGTAAGTGCAGAGGAACTGGGAATCTGTACTTCAGAATTACATTGGTATGTGTAGGGCTGAGTGCCATGTTTTTTAAAGCAAACAAACAAAACAAAAATAGCAGCAACAGTAACAATGACCAAAAACCCCCACTCTTGAACTCAAAGGAATTTGTTTAAGTAACAGAAGCTTCTCAGCAGGGTCTCCTTTGTTATGGAAATATCTTCCACAGAATGTATAGCTTGTGTGTGCGTGTGTGTGTGTGTTTTAAATTCACCTGTGTTGAAGCATTTAACTGATGTGTTTTATTGGTTTCCAGTCAAAGTACCCAACTTCACATACATTAGAAGAGCCTACATAATGTGATATACTAAAGGCTATTTTTCAATCATGTTACAGGGCTGCCAAAGCTGCACACATTAATCTCTGTGCAGTATGAGTAAAACTCTGGGCTGTGAAAGGTATAGGCATGTGCATGCCTTCTCCTGAGGTGTTCCTCACAGGTAGTGAAGTTGTTGTTAGGGAAGTTTGCCATCTGCTGACTGAAAATGGTACTGCAGTGATAGGAACATTGATTAAAATCAATATACAGGCATCCCTCCACATTTGCTAGGGTTAGGGGCACAGGACCCCCGTGAAAGTTGAAAAACTGTGAATAACTCCAGGCCCTCCCAGACAATATTTAACACATAAAAAAAGTATGGTAACCATATTCAACCCACCATGGATTCCTTTGAGGCATCAGGGTCCCTTCACAAGGCAGAAGTGGGTGGCTGATAGGGCTTCCTGCTACCTCCACTGCTGCCCCACACCATTTTTAATAGGGACTTACAAGCCTCATTCACAGTTTCTCAGCCTCACAAGGCTTGCAGCCTGTGATAACTGAAGCCCCTGTCAGAGCTGCTGCTGATGAGCAGCAGCTGTTGGTCCCTGTTGCTCAGGGTGGAGATGACAAGCAGCAGCTGTTGGTCCCTGTGGCTCTCGCTGGAGATGAGTCCTGCAGTTCAAGAGCTCCCCCTGCTGCCATGGACCAAGCAGGCACGAACGTCCCTCTGCCTGCTCCTTTGGAGCAACAGGGATCCGATTCTGAAGGGGCTCTGGAGTCTGGTTCAATAAGCCCCCAATCAAGGCAGAGACTCAAGAAGGCTGTACAAAGAGAGGCTTCCTTGGCTAAATTTAAGAGGCGGTGACTGGACACACCTGTGCCTGGGGCTATATAACTGTCTGCCTGGAAGCTTCCCTTTGCTTGTGGTGAACTTCTTACAAGCCCTCCTCTTGTCTGTACCTTGCTCCTAGCACCCAGTTCCTGATACCTTGAATTGATCTCTGGACTCTTGACTCTTGGCTTTGGAACTCTGACTATGGCTTCGCTTGGTGCTTTGGTAAATGAACTTCCTCGAGTAAGTGCTTGCTTGTCTCCTCCCGGCTGGACTTTGCTGGCTCTCCCACTCTCTTCTCCAGGCTGGCTTGCCACCCGGGTCTCTGACCTCGACACAGCCCCTGTTAAAAATGTCCTAGGGAGGCAATAGAGGTGACAGCAAATAATCTGTGAATAATCAAATCTGCAAAAGTGAAACCTGCAAATGCGGAGGGCTGACTGTACGTTCAAAACCAAACACATGTATAGGATCCCCTTAGTATCCATGATAAGTTTCAAAGGTCTAGTGTTACAATTCTGAATCTTTGGCATCTGTACCCACTTACAGAAATGCACACACATATATACTCTTTTATTACTATAGATTCTGCTGTCTTATTAATGTTTTATTCCTATGGTTCTGAAAACTATTTCCCCCCAACTGGATTAGGAATGTATTGATTGCTTTGTATTTTTATATTTTGAAATTTTTAAAAAACAATGTAATGTAATGTAGAGGTGTAGTGGTTTGACAGCTGGACAAGGACTCTGGGAGACTTGGGCTCAAAACCCCACTCATCTATGGAAACACACTAAATGAATTTGGGCAATTCATATTCTCTCAGCATCAAAGGGAGGCAATGGCAAATCCTCTCTGAACAAATCGTGCCAATAAACCCTACAATAGGTTTCTCTTAGGGTCACCTTAAGTCAGAAATGATTTGAAGGCACACAGCAGCAGCAATAACATAATATAAGCTTTTATATTCATATTTTGTGCACAGCCTTGGTTGAACTTGATCCAGAAAAGTGCCTTTTAAATACTGAAGTCAATCAAAAAATCAATATAAATGTGGTAATCTTATGTCCAAGCCACTTGCAATTGAGACACATCTCTTCTAGGGATGGGACAAATCTAGAATTTTCCAAATCCGAATCCAGATCCGAATCCCTGGAAGGTTCTGGGAATCCACAAATCTCACGAATCTCAAATCTTTCAAATCCTTTTTTAAAAAAGAGTTTGAAAAGCAAGGGAAAGAAGGATAATCTGGGGCAAGACATGCTCTGTCTGAAAGAGGTTTGCAAGGGAGCTATGCAAGGAAATGTTTCAGTTGTCATTGAAATCTCAAACCTGTAGCTTCCAGTCAAGTACTGAATTTAAATATGAGATGTTCAGTTTAAATATCTTAAAATACAAGCCCAGCTGTAATTTGTGAAACTGTTAGCAAAAGCCATTATTACTCCAAGGGAAAAACTCACCCACTTACTATCTTCCTTTGTATGTCTGACCTCCCAGGTTTTCAGGCATCCCAGTCTCCCTGGTTTTCAGGTGTCCTGGTCTCCAACAATCTATTTGGTTGGTGGATTTGAAAGATTCAGTTTGCCTATTTTGGCACAGGGAATCGGATTTGGGAATCTTGAATCCTTACCCAGGATTCGAGGATTCGGATGGCCCGTCCCTAATATCTTCATTGAAAATCCACCCATCTTTTAGGGCTACACACCTAATATGTTTTAGGTATACACATAGGGATGAGAAATATGAATGAAACACAGACATTTATAAAGTTTAGCACACAGATGTATTATTCAGAGTGATGATCTATCAACTAATTAGTTAAGTGCATTAATGAAGGCCACTTAGTAAGCAGTTTTTCCTGGCCTGCTCCCACAACCCTGCTTTACCAGGCAACCGTTGCTGTGAGTAATAGATGTCTGCTCTCCTGTCAGTTGGGGTGTGGCATAGGGATGTCTCTATTCCTCTCTCATCCAACTATTGCCAGTGGGACAATCAGAAGTAGGATTTCTGTTGCAATTCCTCCTTGCACTAGAGATCACTGGCAGGAGAGGGTGGAGATGTCTGTATGCTGTGCCCCAATCTATAGCAGAACAGACCTCTGTTGCTTGCAAATGTTGCTGCCCAATATAGTAGGACTGGGGGCCTTTCACAATTGTGTCAATTGTGCATGAATACATAGGACCCATGAATAGAAATCAGTTACATTTAGGTTACCCATCCATAACTACAATAGTGAATTCTAGAAAATATTTTAAAATTTGTCTTATTGCATTTTTCTGCTGTAGTTCCAGTCTTTTATGTTAGGGATGCTTTTGGATGTTAAGTTATTTACATGTTGTGAACAACTGGGAACATTTTGGTGATATGAGAAGAAGTAAATGAAATCCCATCAAAAAATCAGGATATATATATATATTTAGAGAGAGAGAGAGAAAGGGAGAGAGAGAGATATGAATGCTTTAAAATTGACATAAAACAAATAGAGTGGCTGCATCTCCCTGTTGAATGTACACTCACTGGTAAAACAACTCTGATCTCTATGTAATGCATATAAAAATATATATGCATATATATGCATATATATATATATATATGCATATGTAATGCATATAAAAATATATATGCATATGGGCTGGGATGCATAAAAACTGTGGATTATGAGCATAAGTATACATTCTCAGTAAACTATCCTCTGGTATTTCATGGTCCTAGCAAGTGTGATGATGATGGTACTTTTGGAAGGGCTAGTGAAACCCCATCTTTTTATGGCCTCCAAGGCCATAAATTGAGGGTAGAAAGTATTACTTTTACTTTGGTTTCATGATAGGCAACACATCCTACAAGAAGTAGAAATAAAACAGTTAACTTGAAGTCTTGTGATGGAAAAAGTGAGAAAATCTCAATCATAATACAAAAAGGTTACCTTTAAATTCATATGAGAGATGATTGAAGCTGGCTTGGGAATTTGAGAGGTCTGCTGACCCAAGAAATGTTCATCTACCTAATCATTTAGCCCTGCAAACTTCAGTTTCCATTTGCATCAAAAACATGTAGTTGAGAAGTGAAACTGCTTATTCATGTTTCTTGTTTTCTTATCACTCACCCTCAGCAACACATCCTGGGTGTGGCAACATTTTCTCATACTGGCAAAAAGACAATCTGGAGATTTATATGACTCCAAACAGATCCCAAACTGTCTGAGAAAGCAGGAAGTACATGACATCTGACCATTGGAGGTTACTTAGGTTCTTTGTCTTTTAAAAACATTCTGTGTACATAGAGCTGGGTGCTTGGTACTCTTCTGTCAAACTTGTCTATACATTTCCACAGCAGACATGTAAGGATGGGGGCAATAAAACTCAAGTGATACAAATCAGATTACATTAAGTACTGATGACAAGGCAATTTAGATTAATGCTACACATGACCCTGAAAGTAGTGACAATTTTAATAAGCATGACAAACTGTTGGTTGGCAACTCACAAACATCTCTCCTTTTCATTTTAGAGCCCATGGGTTCCCTGAAATACAGATGGAGAAATTGTGACCTAAACCCCCCTGAAGGCCAAGAAAAGTTAACTTGAAAGTTGCAAAAAGAAAAGGGTTCAAAGGGTTTAGAATCTATTATTTCATGGTTACTTTCTGTTTTGTACACAGCATCAATTTAAAGGAAGCTAAATGCTCACCACTAAAAGATCAGACAGTATTGACAACATATGGAATGGTAGGCCCTGAAGGTAATTTACTTTCCTTACTGATCTCAAACACTTAAAGTGGTATGGCCTCTAAAACTAGAACCCTGTCACTCTACTATTACCCTTTTTCCAGGATGGTGCAACAATAGCAAGGGAAGACAGAGAAAATCTGCTGGCCCTGGGCAGCCTGTTTCTCTAGTATCGTCCGTCCTTCTTGGCTGTTGCACCCACAGCCTTTTTCCTCCTGCTTCAATCTGTGCCAATACAGTTAGGCAAATGTAGTGCATCAGCAACATTCCAGTTGATGGCTACATTCCAATATATATTGAAATAAGTTCCATTGTACCTCAAATGCTTTCTAAGTAGATATGCATGGGAACATACTGCCCTGAATCCTTATGGTTAGACCAAGACTCCTAGAGGCAAGGGTAGGCTAATGAATCAACACTATTGATTCAGTCAAAATTGGGACAAAGGTGTTCTGGGAGCTTGGGGGCCATATGTGGCTTGTAGTTCACCCTTTACTCATGGCTGATGTAATGGTTACAATACCAGACTAGCACTGAGAAAGCTCAGATTCTAATTATCTGTTGTAATTAATTCAAGGTCACACAACAAATTTCATGGCTAAGTGGGAATTTGAATCTCTGAATGTTTACAGTCATTACCATGAGGTCAGGGCAGTACTCTTAACCACTACTTGAAAGGTGGAGAAGAGCACTCTGAGGGACACATGGAGCTCCTACCAGGTCTTTTGCAGCCCATACCATCTTGGATATCTCAAAGCCCCTGCTCCCCCGCATCACCTTTCAGATGAAAAATTGCCCCCAGTTGCCCAAACTGTTACCTAAATTGACTGAAATATGGTGGTTTGGCTGAATTCCTCCTCCTTAATCACCCCTAACCTGTCCAAAATAGGGGGAAAAAGTTCAAAATCAGCTGAAAAATAGAGGTAAATCCAAATTTGGGTATCTGTGCACCTGTGGGAAGGATGTCTGGAAGATGAAAATTGATCTCTGCCCACCTCTTCACAGTTGCTGAGCCCCACACTACATCATGCTAGTTCTTGTGATAAGCACTTCTGCACACCACACATAGTTGAACTGTGGAATTCGCTACTACAAAATGGCATCAACTTGAATGGCTTAAAAGAAAGTTAAAACAGTTTGTGGAGGATACAGTTATTAATGGTTACTAGACATCATAACTATGCATTACCTCCAGGAACAAAGGCAGTACACCTCTGAGCAAGTTGTTACTATTGGACTATTTCATCCTTAAATTGAATGATTTCTATAGTCTTCTTTCTTCTTTCTATTTAATATTTCTGTATAGTTCTTGCCTGGCCTTCTCACGTCCCAAAGTAAAATTATTATGTACAAAAATACATGTGATTTTTTTTTTGAGTGGGACAGCTATGTATTATATATATAGCTATGTGTGTTCTTTGCTATCCAAAACCATGAGAATCTTGCACAACAAAAATTCTGCACAACAAAAGTCTTGCTCGGAAAACAGCACTCTTGTACAACAAAATAATGTGAGTTCTTTGTTCAAGATTACTGTGTTTTGCACAAGCCTTTTTGTGTAAGATTGTTGTTGAGCAAGATTTCCACTTTTTATGTAGAAAACAGCCCTCTTCCTCAGAAAACACAGGTAGCTGTTAGGAACAGTGTTTTTGTGCAACCCCCCCGGCAACTCTCTTTAAAAAAAAATCATACATATTTCTGCACAAAATAATTTCCCCAAATACTTCAGGATGTGTAAATACCAAAAACTATGCAAAAGTCTCACAACTATATTATTCTTCCTGACTGTAGAGAAACTCACTTTTTCAGCCAGGAAATGAGGAACACTAGATATACTTTCTCTCCTTACTCTCAGCTGGGAAACATGAACAAGAATGTGGTGACAGACTTCAGTCCCACTTATGGACTTCCCATAAGCACCTGGTTGACCACTGTATGGGGAAGAGAATTGACTGAAAAGGTTTTTGGTCTTGCCCTGAAGGACTTTTCTTATAAACTTTTCTGCTGCTGACCCCGAGCATAGGAACACTACACTACTTCCAGATAATGGTCCATTTATGGTAGCTTAATGTTGTCTGCTCTGATAAGTTTGGTTCGTTCATTCGTTCATTTATTTATTTTGTAAAAGAAAAACAACTCTCAGAATCCTACCACTCAGTAGGTTGGAGGATGGCCAGGTTTTTGTGCATTATGCAAAAATGGAAGTTGTTTTTGTAATGCAGGGATGTGAAAGTACATTCTCCCTTTTTGCATGGCATTTCCAAAGTGAAAGGGCCCCTTGAGCATCGCGTAAATGTGAGGAGCAGTCCACACGATGCACTCACATTTGCGCGACTCTCAAGGGCCTGATGCGAACCGCACACGCATTTTTTCATTTTCAGCTTGAAGCCGAAAATGCTGTACAGTCGTACATTGCTCCGGGGCCTCGCAAGCACTTACCTTGCATACGGAGCCTCGGGAGCCGGGCCAGTCATGCTTCCTCTCTCAGTGCAGCCTGGAAGGTCCCAGGCTGCACTGTGAAAGGAAGAGGCAGGGCTCTCACATGACCAGGAAGCAGCTGCAGAGCCAAAGCAGCAGGGACACAAGAGCCTTCCTCCAGAAGCTTCTTGCACGAGCCCCATACCCCAGCACTGCGAAAGGGTAAGGTGCGAAAAGGGTAATTGACACATTTCCATTAATTCCACTCACTGCAGATGTGGATTTTTCCTTTTTCACTACACGTTGTCCCTTTAACCCAGGAGTGGGAACCATGCAACCTGGAAGATGTGGGTAGACAACTCCCAGTATTCCTTATAATCAAGAATGCCAACTAGGGTTGTTGGAAGATGCAGTGCAGAAACCTCTAGAGCAGTGGTTCTCAACCTGTGGGTCCCCAGATGTTCGTGGACTTCAGCTCCCAGAAGCCCTGAGCATTGACCATAGTGGCTGGGGCTTCTGGGAGCTGAAGTCCATGAACATCTGGGGACCCACAGGTTGAGAACCACTGCTCTAGAGGGCTGAATGCTTCCCTGCTTCAACCCCAGTTCAAGTATATATATAAAATAAATTCCTATACTATTTCAGTCAATCACCTGTGAATTCCCTTGTTAACAACTGGAATGCTGGCTGCTGTTGGAGCATTAAACTCAACCTGTGAGAAAGGGATGTGATTGTTTTGTTTCCAACTTTTGTAGTTACCAGTAGTATCCTGGAATATGGCAAATTGGTTATCCATCCATTTTGATCTTCATATGAACACACTAAGTAGACATTAGTACTGCTGATCTTGTTAGAATTAAAAGATGGATTTATCTAGGACACAGTCCTAGCACATTTGTTCTTCAATAATTATTCCATGGTTTCTTGAGTGTATTTTCTAAGGGCAGTTGCAACACGTTCTTGACAATAACTCTGCCAAAAACCAGTGATGTGAAAGACAGAACAGAATAAGAATAACCTAGTAAAGGGGATTCATGTGAGTCAAAGCAGCAGTGCTACTTGGTTTAAAAGAGAATGATAACGTTGTGTTTCTATCACTGGTACTTTAGTTGCTTTTCAAGCTGTCTATAGGATTTTTACAAAAGACAGCATTTTGAAGGTCAAGGATCACCTCCCAAGGGAGCAGGAAAAATAAACCAAAAAAAAAAAAAAAAGACTGTCAAAGGTTTGTTTTATGCTCCTTTCATTTTCTTCAACACAAATACATAGCACTCACCTCAAATCAATGACACAACAAGCGACTTCAGTGGTGCCAAACTCAGTATGTGTGGGGAAAAAGAAAAAAGAAAACAGCCACACACACACACACTCTCTCTCTCTCTCTCTCTCTCTCTCTCTCTCTCTCTCTCTCTCTCTCTCACACACACACACACACACACACACACACACACACTCACTCTCTCTTCGGGTATCTGTCAAGGTTAACTAAAATCTATTTCTGGCTACAGCTAACTATCAGTTGGAATGTCTGAACTTTGTGTTCACTGGTCAGTGAGGCCTTTCTTCATATATAAAGAATGCCTGTATTTAAAGTTTCCACTTCTCTTATCTCTTTGTTCCTATTATTCCTGTAACTGACAAATCACAGAAACATGCCCCCCAAGGTTCACCTCTATAAGGGCATCGTTCTTGCAGATCATTTTATCAACACTCTTGGCAACCTGCATTTTTCAGACAGCCTGTTTTGGTTTCTACCTGTGCTACTACCTACTGAGCAAGTTGTATGAGTGCTGACATGTGCTGAAGTGAGTGTGCATTGAATTTCTTGTATGATGCTCCATTGCAATGAAATGTAAAATGACAGTTCATGCACATCGGCTTTTGTTTGTGGCATACATACCATGCTCAGTGCAGATATTGTGGTTTAAATATTAGCATAGCATTACTAGAGCTGCCAGGTCAGCACTATCCCTGGCCATGAATTTGCAGGGCCGAAACCTGAGTTCTTGGGATGACTCCTTGTGATATCACACAGGGTGGGCCCTGGCGATGTGGCAAACCTGATGTTAGAAAGGGGTAAGCCTGATGATATCATTAAGCATAGTGCGTTCACAGTTGCAAAGAGTATGCCATTCAGTTAAAAACCACAAACTCTAACAAATGAGAACAAAATATATGCATCCTCTTTTCAAGACAGTACTTACTCCCTGAGATTTCTCTGTAAGAACTGGAGGAAAGGAATCAGCATGGCCTAGCCCTGATAACTGGCAATCCTCGTATGTTACTCCAGAGCACAACAGTCACATATTAAAAATAAGCAATCATGAAAACAGTTGGATTAATACATGTGCACTGTGGGGCAATTCCTCAAACAATCTGTTCCTGTTCCTCAGGGATAAATGACTGTTTCTTTTTTTAAATGACAACCTTGTTTGCTCACCAGGGTCCTGTAGAAATAATAACGGTTTGACATGCAGACATTCTTCCTCTAAATTAGGGTTCTTTTTCATTTGGATTTTTACATTTCTTACATCCAGCCATCTGGTTTGAAAAAGTATCCAGCAGACTCAGGGTGGTGAGTGGAACCTCTATTGCAAAGCAGTGGCAGCCATTCTTTCGGAAAGAGTAGAGTTTGCCTTTTACTGTGGTTGTTGTTGCAGTTGCGGCACATGGCAACCCCAAATAGGTTTGCAATAGAGAAAGGTGTCAAAAGCCTCCTGAACCATGGCTACTAGCTGGGCTCCTGGCTTCAGCTAAGAGAATTGTTCTCAGTAGATGGTTCTGCTCCACATTGGCTGCAATTTTGGCTTAACAAGTACTTCCAAAACAGTACCTGTCACTTTGCACAGCACAGCCCCTCATACCAGATGAATTCTTTTGGACTCATGCTGGGTATATTACAACTCAGCTAATCTGTGGTGGCCATACTTTATTGCTGGTCCTTGTGCATTGTGGAACTAGCTCCAACTTTAGCTTGAATAGACACCGTTGTTCAATAGGGATGTAAATCTTCAACTAAAGTAGGTAAATGAATGTCACACTTCCATTCCTATGGCACTGTGTAGCCTAATTCTATCGAGGTATGTGCATAAGTAGGTTCAATCAAGTTCAATGGCACTTATTCCCAGGAAAGTATGTTTGTGTGTGTGTATGCTTTCAAGTCAACTGTTCACTTATGGCAACCTCATGTATTCCATAGGGTTTTCTTAGGCAAGGAATACCCAAATGTGGTTCTGCCAGTTAGGAGTAGCCATATTCTTGTTTTGTATGTATACACAGGGGTTAAAGGCAAGGGGAAGGAGTTCCTCACATGTGTTGGGTAGATTGGTGACAACTGAAAAGCAGGATGGTAGTTGCACAAAGAGAGGTTGAGTTTGATTCTTCTCACCCAGTTAAAAGGAGGGCAGGAACAGAAATGAAGTTTCTTCCTCCAAGATGTTACGGGGTTGTGATTCTATGAGTGCTGGGAAATTTGGACCCAGGTGGGTGGGTGTTTCCTTGCCCTCCCTATATCACATTCGAAAGGGGTGAATCATATTCTTTTAAGAAGTAAGTAAGTTCACCCCTTTCTTTTCCAACCCTTGAAAATTCCTAAAATTGAATTAAACCCTGGATCAATGGATTTGATGATAAAATGAATCTCTTTCTTCATCAAATGAAGGCCTCCTTAAGCTACCACATCACATAACTCTGATGGACTTTTCTCTTCCTCTTGGTCCTCCCCATCTCCACTGAGAGGTTTCCTACACTCACAGAATCAGGGACATTTTCATCTTTGGGTGAAGTAGGATGAGGCAATCTGTATCTTATCTTTCTCCTTCTCCTCCTAACAGAATGTTATTTCATAATCACTTCCATCTTGTCTTTTCCTGCTCCTTCTTTCCTAAGGTCTCTTTTTATCTGACCTTGCAGTATAGCTGAAGAAACATAATTTAGAGCCACTGGTGAAAGAGGATTATTGGCTTCAGGAGCAAACTTGGAGTGCAGGCCTTTTCTCCTTCTACAATTCTTGCCCATCTATTTCTTACTGGTTGTTTGATGCTGATGCTCCCATTGATTGTTTCCTTGGCCAAGGTGGCACTACTTGAGGTGGGCACAGATGGGTTGCTTGGGCAAGGTACTAAACAAAAAGCCTTTTAATTAGGGATGGGACAAATGCAAAATTTTCTGAATCTGAACCTGGATCCAAATACCTGGAAGGTTCTGGAAATCCACGAATCTTGAATCTTTTGAATCCTTTTTTAAAAAACAGTTTAAAAAGCAAGGGAAAGAAAGATAATCTTGGGTAAGACACACTCTCTCAGCCTAAGCAAAAGCCTAGGCAAAGGCAAACCTCCTCTGAAGAAATCTGGCCAAGACAATTGTCATAGCTTTGCCTCAGGATCTACCCAGATTGAAAATGACATGAAGGCCCTTTCTACATAGGCAGGAAAATGTGGATTAATCCCACATTTTCCTGCCTGTGTAAACAGGGCCACATACTACAGTACAGAGACAATCCAGGTCAAAACTGGCTTTTCTTTGCATAGCTCCTTCTGGCATCCTGGGGTTTGTAGTTTGATAATGCACCAGCACACTTTGGCAGAAAAGGCTGTGACACCTTGTAAAAATATGAACCTCAGAATTGTGTCTGAAAGAGGCTTGCAAGGGAGCTATGCAAAGGAATGTTTCAGCTGTCCTTGAAATCTCAAGCCTGTAGCTTCCAGTCAAGTACTGAACTTAAATATGAAATGTTCATTTTAAATATCTTAGAGTACAAGCCCAGCTGTAATTTCTGAAATTGTTAGCAAAGGCCATTATTACTCCAAGGGAAAAACTCACCTACCTACTATCTTCCTTTGTATGTTTGACCTCCCAGGTTTTCAGGAGTCCCAGTCTCTCAAGTTTTCGGGCATCACGACCTCCCTTGTTTTCAGGCGTCCTGGTCTCCAACAATCTATTTGGTTGGTAGATTTGAAAGATTCGGTTTGCCTATTTTGGCACAGGGATTCGGATTCGGGAATCTTGAATCCTTACCCAGGATTTAAGGATACAGTTGGCCCATCCCTACTTTAAATTGAGTGCGTGTTGGAGAGAAACAGTGTTGCCTGCCATGAGTCCCTGGCTCTTTACAAGTTGGTGAGCCCCAGTTCAAAACATGCTTCTGTGCTGTGACTGCCAGGGCATCCCATGAGGAAGGTCATTTGTGGCAAGGTGGTCCTCTTAGCTATTTGCCAAGTAACTCTACCCACCTTACCAGTCATCCTGCTAGAGTGTCAGTATCCTTGGGCTTCAACTCTGGTGTCTTGACCAAGGCTACTAAGTTCCTGGGTGGTCTACTAAACAACCAATCTAATCACAGTAAAAGTGGCAGCCAGCAGCAACTGGTTTATGAGAGAGTAGGAGAGCAGGGCCAGAGAATGAAGCTTCTGATTTCATTTAGGTAGGAGGATTCCATAATTTTAGGAGGAGGGATGGCAGGAGACAGCCAAAAAGAATGGAGAAACATACCTATTTGCTACAACAAGATCCCAACCTAGTTAGTCTGTCCTACTGCACCACCTATCATAGACCAAAGGAATATAACTGCCATGGAATCTGAGCTCTGAAGAGACCAAAACTTTTCCTTTCACATTTTAAACCCTTGAGGCATCTACTGTTAATGTTTGCCTCAATACTGTGTTTTTGTTCAGGTTATTGACCTTGGCTGGAGAAGATTGTCATGTTCCAAGTCCTGAAATTTCAGGACCAACACACAGACTTACAGTTGACTCCTTGTGATATCACAGGGAGTGGGATGTGGTGATGTTATATGACTGCTGTAACAAGAAGCAACTCTTGGTGTTATGATAAATTAACAAAGAGTACTAAAGTTGCAAAGTATGCTATTTAAATAATAATTAAAAAAAAAACAGCACCAACTTTAACAAATAAGAAATATGCACATGCATACTTTTTAAGGCAGTGATCTTAACCTGAGATTCTTTCCCCTTCCCTTGAGGACTGGAAGAGACGACCTAGCCCATAAGAATTGGCCACCCTAATTATTAACCCAGAAAGAGTCTGCGAGGCTGTGCCCTACAAAAGAAAATCCATCATCTTCATTTTCCTCATGAGATAGACTGGTGCAGTTCCCTGGTACATGTTTTAGAATGTTATTAACATTTTTTTCCCCTTAAAAATTAACAGTGTACAAAGATAGATCTTCTAGGGTGCTTGTCTTCATAGAAGGAAGTCCTCATAGAGAAGGCCTTATGCCATTTCTCAGAAAAACTCGTGTTGTACATAGAGGGAAGAATTCAGAGCAGGTCTATCTGTTTCATCTTAATGGTTAGCTGGGATCATGTAATTACCAAGTATCTTTAGTATACAGCAGGTTTTAAGTTAGAAGTAAGTCTTGGAATCTGGCCAACTGAAGCCGGGTGAAATTCTTCAGAAGAAAGTCAGAAGGACTACATTCAGTTTACATCTTGAGTGGGATCCTCGCCATTATGTTTTTATCTTATACCAGGCATTTCCCAGTAATGACAACCTTCCCAGGACTTCTTTTTAATTCTTTTTGACATTGGATGTCTTTAGCACATGATGATATGGTTGTGGAATCTAATTATTTCAATATTAATTTATTACTGTCATTTAGATGGAATGTTAATTATTACTCAAACAGATAACCATGCGGCTGTCATAACTTTTAAGAACTAATTTCAATTTGAACTTGACATCAATATAAACATGACAATAGCATTTTGCCATTACATATTGCCATCATGTATTTTCCTTTTTGTCATGGGAGCTGACAGAATATGATTAATCATGATAGCTTTAATATACATGTGTGCATAACAAAAAGGATTTATAATACTATTAACATACATAATATTGTCTGCATTGGATCTGTCATCATTAATAACCAAGATTCTTTCCTGCACATGGTATACATTTTCATATGTCTATAATTGTCTTCATTAATACACATTTATGATTACTATTAAACTCATGTGCCAAACCCCTTTTATTATGCAAATGAGGGATATAGCACACATTCAAAGGCAGTAGCTCTCAATACATCACTTTTATCTTTTAATAAGTCTTATAAAAACCAAGTTGGTTAAAAACTTAGCCCTATTAATTAAATTTGGTTTTGCACTGCTGAACTTAAAATGATCCTGGAACAGGATTTCCACAAAGCCAATGGTTATATATATATCCCTCTGATTTATCTTTATAATATCTCTCAGCAAAAGCCATACTGAAAGAGTATTTGTCTTTGATGGCAAGTAATGAAATGAAGGAAATGCACACCCAAACGGGAAACCCACTCTGTCTCTTCTGACACTTAGCCACCGTTTGGCACATTGAGGTGGTCATAAAGGCCTTTCCAAATGATATATAGGAGTTAGAAGGCATGTGGCAGATTTCACCCTTCACTGAGGTTTTCCACACACATTTATTGTTTTCAGTTAGAAGCTGAACCAGTTCTTCTTTTAAAAAAAATTGAGCTTTTTATTTACAGTGTAGTCATTTAAAACAAGAGCAACGAAAACAATGTCACTCACATCTGTGAAAACCTCCAGAGCAATAAAGGTGTCGACTTATGATGAGATCTAAACCAATGACAATGTGGCCCCGAAGGGAGTTCTTCATAGGCTGTACATCTTCCATTGACCTGAATCATCAAAGACCTCATTCACTTTACATCGGAGTGCAATCTGCAGGATTTTGTTCCTGTTAAACAAACAAGAAATGGTGGGAAAAAAAAGTCAGCTGAATGAATTAGGACAGCAGCTCTCTCAAGCAGAAAACACAAATGCCAGAGGACTGTTGTGGGCTCTGTAATCCCAGAGGCAAATAATATTATCCTTGTACTTTACACTCTGGGCTATTGCAAACAAGGTGGTTTCTCATTTTCTTTTCTTTCAACAGAAAGATGTTCTTGTGTGTCAGTCCTATGTCCAAATTTGCATGTTTTGTGAGGGGTGATGGGGTCAGAAGGTGGTAACAATGCCATTCCACAGACAGCTGCCCTTACAGTGGCATAATTTCAAAGGAAGTGGCACACAGTGCTCAGGTAGAAATGTGGAGAATGAGCTGTAGAGTGTCTCCTCTAAAATGACAGCTGCTGACTGATAGGAGATAAACATTTTTCTTCTCTTTTTGCATACCTCCAAATTCACTAAAACTGGGGGAAGGATATTTTGCAGAGGGCCATGGTCAGTGGTGCAATGACCACTCTGGCTTTTAGTGTGAACTTTAAAGGGAACTATCAATGTGCTGAAGCCTATTCCCCCAAATAGGCTGAGTATCTTGGAGAAACCTTTAGAGTTCAGAGTAACACTCAGAGCAGAGTCATTAGCACACTGACATGGAAGCCACCATCCACCACTGGCATATAAGAGGACTCAGTCCTTAATCAGATACGTTTAATTGAGTGAATCTGATGAAGCAGACCAAATCTACTCAACCTGATACTACAAATGTCTTTCAGTTAGTCTCAAAGGTTCTACAAGATCCCTGTGTGTTTGTGTGTGTACACACACACACACATGTGTTGTGGACATTATTCCCAAGCAGCTCTACATCAATTACATTTATAACCAGATTAGGATTGCCAGGGCAGGAGCACTACCAAAACTTTAAACTTAGGGACAGGAGCTGGTAATGCTCTTGTGTACTTTACATATTCACTATAGTCACTCAGATAAAAACAAACAGACAAACAAGCATAAACACAAATGAAAAAACCACAGGTCTAGCCAATGGAGAAAGATGAGGAGATGAGAACTTTGGAGAGTCTATAGCACTTACTCCAAAGCAATATGCAACAACAATGGTGCCAGAAAATCTTCCTTTCAGGACAGGGTTCATGCTCTGAGATTCCTCCTCTTACCGTTAACCTTGGAGAAGAAGGGCCTCTTAACCATATCCTGGGTGTATGATATCAAGGGTTGCCTTCCCGCTTGTTAGCTACATGTACTAGCAGCAAGGCAGGCAGTGGATCTGCTTCTGTGTTGGTCCAGATCTTATTAGTACTCCTCCTCTAGTCCCTCTAAGTTGAACAGGAGCAATCCTGATCCTAGATCAGAGATTCAGAATAGACAGAGCTCCCATTCCACTTGAACTAGTTACAGGAAGAGCAGCAGTAAAATGCAAACTGGATTTGCTGTGATTGTATTGCAGATCTATCAGATGCCCCTTGATTGGCAGGCTGAGGTTGGATGTAGAGGTGGATTCATCTTAACATTGTGGGAAGGTGTCTTCCCTGTTGCTTCCACTACAAACCCCACCAGCAGTTATAGTCCACAATATCTGGAGGGCATGAGACTAGAATAGGCTGATACAAAACACAACTTTGAACAGTGACAGTCTTCTAACTTTTTTTAAATACATGTAGTCCATGAGCTGATATCACATCATGGAGCATAATGCTCCACAAAATGCTGCAGTGACTCACTTTTCTCTATCTCATAAAAGTAACAGATGCCACAAAAGACATGTTACCAACAAAATCCCAGCCATTATATCCAAGGATGACTGTATCCCACAGGTACTGAGTTCTTCCCTTCTAACATTTCTGATGAACTTCAAGGTTCATTTAGAATTCAAGTTTTGGATAATATGAAGTGATCTGCATCTCCTAGACTAATGTATGGGTTAAAATTTAGTTATCCATCAGCTTTGGTACTTCCCTCATGTCCTGATATAATAAGATTCAGTTGAAAAACAGGAGCAGCAGACCATTAAACATAATTTCATGTGCACATTTTGAGAAGTCATACATTTAGAAATGTTATATTTTAAAAGAAAAATACATTTCCAAATATGCAGATGAATGTGGAAACAGGATGCAACAGATTTATAGGTAAACACATAGGAAAGTGATTTGGACCAGAAATAGAGTGAGTCATGCCTAAGTCCAATTTTAAATCCCCCTCCCCTCATGTTCCAGAATGGTATGTGGTCATGTAGAGTCATTTTTGATTGCAGAATCTACACTAAACAAGACCTTCAGTATTGGCATTCTGTGGGATTATTACTTACTAAATGGTTTCCTCAAATTTCAGCCACTTACTGTATATAGGTTTGGGCTTTTTCCTTTTCTTTTCTACATTTTTTTAAAAAAACTCATCCAAGACAAAAAGGAAAAGTTATGGATCCATAACAACTCTATATTCAGCCATTCTTAATATTCTTGATCATGGCACTGTCACCATGATCACAAATGCAATCCAGGCCTATCTTAACAGCCACAACCCCTTCAAGTGGCTGAGATCCTGTCTGCTAGTGATTGAACATGAACGATCATTCTGGGATGACAGGAGGAGCAATCCACGATGACTGGGTTGATCCTCGTGCCAGCTTATGCAGGAGCCGTCCTCAAGCTAGATGAAAAACTGTTAAACTGGCTCCTGTCTCTCTCCTGCCAGTTTCCTTTCCCTAGGGCAGTGGTTCTCAACCTGTGGGTCCCCAGATGTTTGTGGACTTCAGCTCCCAGAAGCCCTGAGCATTGACCATAGTGGCTGGGGCTTCTGGGAGCTGAAGTTCACAAACATCTGGGACCCACAGGTTGAGACCACTACCCTGGGGTATCTGTTATCTCAAACCCACCTACATATCTACTTAATCCTTCCTTAGTGGTGGGTGTGGATTGCTCCTCCTGTCATCCCAGAATGATCGTTCATGTAAGTACCAACTCTTTATTCTCAGGCTGACAGGAGGATCAATCCACGACGACTGGGATTTCCCAAGCTGAGCCATGGGTGGGATTCTACCTATAACACAGCCTGCAACACACTGCAGCCAAACGCTGCCTGGGCTGATTTATATTTGTCCAGTTTGTAATGCTTAATGAAGGTGGATGCCTCCTTCCAACCTGCTGCACTGCATACATCTTCCAGAGAACAGGTGGAGTCACATGCCACTGAAGTTGCCATCGATCAAGTTGAATGTGGCCACACATTGGCTGGCTGCAGTTGTTTTGAGTAATCATAGCATAAGAAAATACAAGTCTTTATCCATGCCACAGTAACTGCCTTACTTGCCCACTGACCAAATGTCTTTGGTTTGAAAGATAGCAGCAAGGCATCTGACTTACATAACTCTTTCGTTCTCTTTATGTAGGCTTTCACCGCCCTTCTAACGTACAATGTGTGCCATTTCTTTTCCAGTGGATGGACTGGTCTTAGGCAAAAGGTTGGCAAATGAATTAATTGCTGCTGAGAAAACGATGACAGACACTTAGACACGAAGGATGGGTCAAAACCCAATGTCAACTTGTCATGGTCAAACTTGCACAAGTTCTCATTGACGGACAACACCGCCAACTCTGATACCCGTCTAGGCAAAGTGATAGCAAGGAGAAAAGCGGTCTTGATAGATAGCCTCAAGGATGACTCCGTCAATGGCTCAAATGGCGGTCCGGTCAAAGCCTCTTCAGCACCAGGTTCAAGTCCCAAGATAGGAACCTAAGTACAGTTGGGAAGAATGTTAACGTACCTCCTCTCAGAAAATGCTTTATATGAGGATGCTTAGTGAATGAATCGCCATCCTTAGATAGAACAGCTGACAAAGCTGCTACTTGCCTCTTCAAAGTGTTAGGTCAGAGACCCTTTTCCAAACCATCTTGCAGGAAGTGGAGTAGATGTGTCACCCCCACTTCTGCCAGAAGCACTTTATTCTCCTCGCACCACTTATGGAAAATTTTCCATGTCCTCTCATATATTTTTTGCTTGGACTCCCTACATGATCCCAAAATAGTCTTGACAACACTTTCCGCATACCTATGCTGGGTTAGAAACCGCCTTTCAATTTCCATGCTGCCAGACTCAGCCATTCAGGGTCCAGATGGCCCACTGGCCCCTGGGTCAGTAAGTCTGCCATCAAAGGCAACCTCCACGGAGGATCTTGGGCTAACCGCAGTAGTAATGGAAACTGTGGTCTCCTCAGCCAGAATGGTGCTATCCAAACCACCGTGGCTTTTTCTAGGCGTATTTTTGCTAGCACCTTTTGGATGATCTGAACTGGCGGAAAAGCGTAGTGTGTTCCCTGAGGTCATGTTACTGATAGTGCATCATACACCTCTGCACCTTTGTCTCCACCAATGGAGAAATACCTTTTAATTTGATATTGTCTCCAGTAGCAAACAAGTCTACTTGTAAAGGACCAAAAATACTGTTTATATCTTGGAAAACCTCCACATTGAGAGACCATTCTCCTGGATGCAGCCAATTCCTGCTCAAGTAGTCCACCTGGATGTTCAACTCTCCCTTCAAGTGTACCGCTGTGATTGATCTTACATGAATTTCGGCCCACTTGAGAAGACATGTCAACTCCAATACAAGAGGCACAGAATGTAATATGCCCTGTTTGCAAATGTATGCCTTGACTGTCATGTTGTCTGTAAACACGTTCACATGACAGTCTTTCACAAGGCGCACACATGTCTGGAGTGCCAGACAAATGGCCTTCAACTCTAGGAAGGTGATGTTGTATCGCCTGTCCGCGGAAGCCCAACACCCCTGCACTGAATAACCTTCGCAGTGGGCTCCCCAACCTGAGAGGCTCGTGTCCGTTGTGATATGAACCATGTTCTGTTTCTGGAAAGGAACTCCAGATGCCACATTTTCCCTTTTCAGCCACCAAATCATCTCGATGCGAATATGCTGTGGCACCTCCACTTTGTAATGCTTTCTCATTGCTATCGCCAACTGATGCCTCATCAGCAACCTCTGCAGAGGTTTTGAGTGGAAACTGCCCCATTGAACCAGTTGTGTTGTTGAAACTAGAAGTCCCAAAACCTTCGCCAACTGCATCAAGTCCACTGAACTGCTCTGAGTTAACCAGCGAGCTTCTTGCTGCACCTTCTCCAATCTTTCCAATGAAAGGTAGAATTTCCCTTTCGATGTGTCTATTCGGGCTCCTAAATGTGTCAATACCTTTGTTGGGTTCAACATACTCTTCTCGTAATTGAGAAGGAACCCGTAATCTGTTAAGGTTTGTATTGTTAAACCCAAGTCCTTTCTCAACTTGGATTCCGAGTGTGCTTTTAGTAAGATGTCATCCAAGTAAGGATACAGCTACACCCCCTGCATCCTTAGGAATGCTATCAGTGGAATCAGCACCTTTGTAAAAACTCGTGGTGCTGACACTAGGCCAAATGGGAAGGTCTTGAACTGGTAGTGATAGTCCTGGTAGTTGAATCTCAGGTATCTCCTGTCATCTGTACACATGGGGACATGGAGGTATGCCTCTTTTAGGTCGATTGATGCCATGTAGTCCCCTAACACCAAGTTCTCCTTGATTGTCTGTAAAGTTTCCATTTTGAATTTTCTGTACTCCACGAACTTGCTGAGATACATCAGATTCAACACTGGCCTATGTTTGCCATTTGGTTTGGGAACCACAAAGAACACTGAGTATACTCCTGTGTACCTTTGATGTTCCGGGACCTTCTCTATCGCCCCTATCTTTAACAAATTGATTATTTCTTGGTGAACCACTTGACGTTTTGCTTGCTCTTTCAAAACTGGAGATGGAAGAAATCTGTCTTTGGGTCTTGTATGGAAATATATCTTATAACCCTGAGACACTACAGTTAGGACCCAACGGTCTGATGTTATCCAAGACCATTTGTTTCTGAAAGACAGAAGTCTTCCCCCCACCTTCTGATGCTGGTTGTCAATACTGAGGTTTTCCTCGCTTGGGATTGCTCCCAAGCTTTCCTTGTCCTTGTTTATTGTATTAGTACTGCTTGGAGAACTGAGGTTTTTGTCTATTCCATTGATATCTTCCAGCCCTATATTCAGAGCTTCTTCCTGAAAATCTGTAAGACCTTCCACCCCGAAAGGAATAATTTGAAGTTTGAAAACTCCTCCTATCTATCCTCCTCTTTTTAAGAGTGGGCATGACCTGTTTCTTCTCCTTAGTTTCTACCAAAACCTTCTCCAAGGCCTTAGAACCAAACAGCAGATCTCCCTGAAAAGGGACGAAAGCCAAATTATTACGTGACTTCTGATCTGCCTCCCAATGACGTAACCACAAGGAACATCTTGCCACCGTTAGCATATTTATGTTCCTTGCTGCATATACAGTGGCATCCAAACCAGCATCTGTGACAAACTTTAGCACTCTCTGGATCCACTCCACTGCTTTCATTAACTCATGCATACTTAGGTCCTGTGCCTCTACTAGTATGTCCTGAGACCACAGGACCCCTGCTCTAGCAAACATGTAAGCGGCAGTAGATGCTTTAATTGTCACAGAAGCTGCCTCGTGAGCTTTCTGAAGTGATGACTCCGCCCTATGCTCATCTACCTCCTTCAACTGGGTGTCTCCCTCCCTGGGAACAATGGCACCAGATACCAAACCTGCAATCGGTGCATCGACCAGAGGCACCTTAAGAAAATCCACATCCTGTTTCACAAAAGAGCACAACTTTTGACTGTATGCTAAAATTTTCCTAGCACTTGCCTGAGATGACCACTCTGCCATGATGGCATCTTTAAATAACTCTGGCAGAGGAATCTCCATGCTTCTTGTCTCTTTTTTTCTAATCACTGATGCTAACTTGCAGTCCTTATTACCTTTCTCCAGTCCTTCCTTCTCACTATCCAAACCTAATGTTTGAAGCACCCTTCTCAGTGTACCCTTAAATGACTCTGCCTCAAACATCCTATCTGTTTCAGACTTATCATCTTCCTCAACATCAGAGTATTGAAAATCCTTTTCCTCCAAATTCAGTATCTCCTCCTGAGCTCTTTCTTCATTACTGAGCCCTTCTTCCTCAGGACTAGTTTTGTTAAAACTTCTAGGCTAAGGTGAAGGTATTTTCTTCATCATAGATCTATCCTTTGATGAACTAAAGTTGTCCTTATGTGTCACAACTGAAACTTTGCTTGTACTTGGCCTGACTTCCTGCTCTACTCTTCTTTTCTTTGTCTGTTGCATTTCTCTCTGTTCTTCATTACACTCTGAATCAATTGAGGTTATGTGCTGTTGTAAATTCATTTGATTATTAATCAATTGAGTAGTATTAATTAATTGTTGTTGTAAATCAGATTGTTTGTACAAGTTCATTACTCTGTACATGGCCAATTGATCATTAGAATCAGTCGTGTTCAAATTCATTGGCCCATTTTGATTAATTAACAGTGCTTGGAACTGCACTGCCACAGTTTCCTTCACCATGTGCTGCATTTCACTCCGAAAGGTTTCCATGGACTGCTGCCTCTAATTTCCCAGGCCACCCTGGCATACCTCTGTGGGCTCCTTCTGTATTTCTGGCCTCTGCTGTGGTGCATTCGCCAGCCATCCTGCCATGAACTGTTTCAATTCTAATGGCAAGGCCATCTGTTTGGGCCTGCAGGTGACCTGGTCGGCTGGATGCGGTTCCGCCATAACGGGCGTGGTGGCCCTTTGAGTGTCTGCAGCAGCTATAATATTCGGAGCTGCGTTGCAGATCACATGTGCAGCCATGCTCAACATGGCGCCCAAACCCTCTGAGTGGCTGGCTGCCTCCCGTGACGCCAGCTTAGAATCTTTATTTCCAAGATGGCACCCTGAACTCTCAGTGGTAAGTCTCTAGCTACCTGAAGTTGGTTTTGGGAGCTGTTTGCCTCCTGACTTATCAGATTTCTTTACCTTTTTTTCTGATTTCTTCTCCATTGTCTTTTTTGTTGTGGCCATTTTTGAATCATCTGCCTCACTTTCGCTCAAGATCAGAAATATTTTTTGGAACTCTGCAGAGCAGTCGTCTTCAGCGATCTGCTGCATCTTACTTTTTTGGCCATTTGCTCCGTTCTCCTTGTCCGTGACCCGCCTAGTGGCAGTTTTCTGGACGGAAATAATTTTATTTGTGTCCGAGCCCACCATTTCTGTGGTGCTACGGATCACTTCATCAGCCGACATTGTTTTGCTATTTCCATTCCTTTCTGAAGACATTTTCCTACACTCCTGCTCTAATAAAGTCTATTTCCCCCCTGTGTTGCTGGAGAGGGACGAAATTGCATCTTGCTGACATGTAGGAGTAAAAACAAACTGGCAGGAGAGGGACAGGAGCCGGTTTAATGGTTTTTCATCTAGCTCGAGGATGGCTCCTGCGTAAACTGGCGTGAGGATCAACCCAGTCATCATGGATAGATCCTCCTGTCAGCCCAAGAATGGGGTACATAAGAGTGATGTTTCCATCCCCTTTCCAACAGCACTCAGCGTAGTGTGACAATCAGAAGTGTGACCACAATCACAGCTTTTTCTCACACCAGAGATCACTGGCAGGAGAGGATAAGAAATGACATTCTGCTGTGCCCCAACCACCAGCAGAATGGATGTCCATCACCTAATGTGGCTGCTGTCTTTTAGGACAGATTTGGGGCTTGAGTCAGGAGACAAAAGCCCTTTCCGCACTATGTTGCTGTTGTGTTTTTGCCACAGGATGGCAGCGGTCGGCAGGTCGCGCTTCCACATGATGTGGCTGCCATCGCGCTGCCATCCTGTTGTGGAGTGTTGCGCTTGCGCAGTTTTTGCAGAACGGAAAAAATCCATTTCGCGCCTGCGATCGTGCAGTGCTCCTGTCACTTCTGGATATGCAGAAGATGCGGAAGCGCATTGGTGATGCTTCCTTCCGTAGCACAGCAATGGAAAAAGCCCTGCTGTGCTGCGAAAGGAAGACGTGGCACCATTGTGTTCTCTTCCAGATGGACCGAACGGTTGCAGAGGGGAGTGTTCCTAATGTGCTCCCTTCTGGACTGCAGTGAGACAATGCGGAAGAGCTTCGTCATGTGCAAATGGCCAAAGTATGGTTATGCATTTATAACTATCTCTCTGATGTCAGATTTTGGCAAGTGTTCAAAGAAATCTATTGGTCTTGCCATTGGATATTTTTCTTGTTCCAGTCATTGTACTGTATTGGGACAATCATGAAGTGAACCATTGTACGATACATTGGAAATAGGAAGCTCTCTTTATTATTAGGATGGCCTAATTCGAGGGAAGGAATATTGAATTTTCATTACTGAGAAATATAGAAATTAACATTATATACCAAGACTAAACCTGCCCCTTAGTACACTGGGATTCTCAGTACATTGGATTGGAAATTACTTCACAGCTCACTGAATGCAATTTTTTAAAAAATTCATACCTGAGGGTCTAACCTAAATATTAGGTTTTGATCTGCTGTCAAGGATGGTTATATTAAAGTTTTATGTTAATGATACTTTCTACAATGTTTTTTAAACAATTATACTATACTTTTCATTATAGTTACATCTGACCCCCTTGGAGGTTACTATAAATTATTGTTCAACTTCTAATTGTAATTGTTAGGTTCTTTAGACTTTCGATAGGGGGAAAACATGAATCCATGTTTAAAATAAAGCAGTAGGACTTTACTTTTGGAGAGAGCAAAAGAAGCTTTCATTTCTGTTGATACATCTCTGGGCTTGACCAAAATATAATGTATGAATATGGCCATCGTCCTACTTATGTTAAGCTCAAGCTTATATGATGTACATTCAAAGAGTTATTACCTCAGCATATTCTTAGGCGATCTGACTCAGTGATCCTGTTTCATGTTAAGCACATGGTTAAGAAGTATATGGGATATTTCACAAGGATCATTATGATACCGTCTTAGCATTGCATAATGATGAAAAATTGCTGTCTATAGGGCTACATAAGCAGAGGGAAGGTACAGATCCTGTTTCTTTAACAGACATTGGGATGTATATGGCAACCAGCAGCACTATCTTTGCTCTGGCAGAGCTGTTCTATGAAGCATTAGTGCCAAACATCTGGGTCCATTAAGAAAACAAGATGACACTATGAGGTGATTTAGTCTATCTGAAAGGTTGCATCTAACAAGGAGTGTAACTGCACATGGCATGGACATAGTTATTGGAAGAGGTCTTCCAAGCTGCATTTCATACCTCAAAATCTGTTTGAGGGAGAGTTTGGAGGAATGATATTAAGCAGGGCCTTTTTGGGGAAGGGGAGACATGGTGACCTTCAGGAAAAAGAAGGGGATTCTCTTTGTGTTACAGAGAGCTGCTCATTGGACATATATAAACAAGGACAAGTAGAGAGAATATTAGTTGCAAAGACAACAATGTTATCTGTTAGGAAGAAGAAAGGAAAAGGAGACAACTAAACTGATCCTTGTACTGCTGTGGAAAATTTCCATGGGTGGGGACATTTTTGGCTCTATGATCCCCTGGGTGAACTACACTGGTATATTTTTCAGGAATTGGAAATGATATTGTATCACTTCTGCTTCAGATTTTGGCTAACATTTTGACATTTGGGAGGGTGCTTGAGAACTTGGAGATCAAAGGGTTAGAGAGACAAAACTTTTAGCGACAGTTTTGCATTGTCTGTGGTCATTTGAGAGCAAAAAAAATTTACTTTTTAAAAAAATTTCAGGGGGTTTGGAGACCACAATAATGTCCATGAGTACTTCTTTCTCCCTTTCTATTGCTTGTTGGAAGTTAACATCATTGTAAGAAGCTGAGAGTAAGAATTTGATATTGTACATATATTGTACACATGGCAGTTGAGGGGTGCTGCATTTATCTTAGGGTAAAAAACCATTTTGGGGAGCATGCTGGATCCCCATTTCACCCATTCTATGAGGGATGAAGCACCAGGTGAGGATTTTCCACTCAATACTCTAACCAGAGAACCAGCTCCTTTGTCTTCCATGAGGAAGACAAGGGAGCAATCAATGAAGGCACACTTAGGCATATTCAGCCAGCATTTCAAGACATAGCTGAGTCTCAAGAATGGGGCTAGCTACCTTAGATCTTGTTCAAGGAGAAAAGTAGCGTATCAATTAAATAAATAAAATAACCATCTTTGAATCCTGAAGCATTAGCTGAGAGTACTGTGCTGTGAAGGCAATGGAGAAATGGATGGGGTTGCAGAAATCCCCTAGTTCTATCCAACCAGCCTTCTGGCTGCCCATACAACTTTCATTTGCTTGTATTGGGGCCCTTGCAAGCTAAATGACACTCACAGGAAAGATTTCTCTCCCCTGAGTTATTTTCTGAATATTTTATTAATTGTCCACACTAAGAACACCATTTTGAGCTGTCAGAAGGGCAGCCTACATTTGGAGGCTTTGATGTGAATTCTTTATATTAAGAGCCAGAGCTGGAAAGGTGTTGCCTCACTTTCTGCAGAAGGCATTCAGACTGATAACTTTAAGAAGGGAGAGATAACTCCTTATTTCTTAATAATTCTGAGTCTGTTTAGTAAGTTCTAACTTGCAAAAGAGTTTAAAAGGTTTGAACTAATACTACAAAGCCCAAGTGTTAAATGTATGATTTATACAGAGTAATTATGAATGCCTAGAGGGGAATATTATAGACTGAAGATTTTACCTCAGAAAGGTGTTTCTGTCTCCAGATCACGCATTTCACTGTGAGCAAGGCCTCTGTAATTGAACCTGAGCATTATTGTAGACTTAGTAGTATTTCCAGGACATTATTATGAAATGATCAGTGTGAAGCTTGAAGCTTGAATGGTTTCTAAGATGGAAGCTAACCTAGGAGAAACCACTTGAATTGGTAATAATTTGATTTTAATGTAAAAATATACAGAAGTATATTTGAAGTACTTCCAAGTCAGTCAGGCTCCACCTACTATTCTGGATAGTGAAAAAAATACCAAGAAAAATTACATATAGAGACAGATTTGCATGCTTACATTATTCAAACCATTGTCAAAGTTGATACAAAGACATCAACTTTTCCTCAAGTAAAATGGCTCAAATCTTGCCAATTTTCCTCAAGGAAACTTATATTGCATTGAAAGTCTGTCTGGAGCAAATTTTCCAAAAACACATTTTTGAATCACATTATATTCAGACATCTAAAGCATTGGGTCACAATGTCATAATTTATATGAAATCTGAAAACCAAAGGGCTCTTTGGTTTGAGTGTTTTAAATGCTCAGTTTCTGACTATTCTCCTAGAGGAAGCAAAAGATGGAAGTGAAAGATGGAATAACTGTTCCAGCACTTTTGCTGTAAGGCAAAGTTAAAGGAATCTCACAGTTATATCATGCTACACTGTTGATGCTGAATCTAATCTCTCTTTAGATCTGTTAGGAGCATGCTAGGAGCAGGGACCATTTATCCTGCTCTTTCCCTCATCTTCTACTCATAGACAGTATCAGTTCTAAAACAGAGATCTTTCACTATCTTTAGAGACTTTTCATGTGAGTTGTAACCCTGAAAAATCAAGTGGAGAGCCTCCTGAAGTAGTGGAGGATCTCTGCTTCAAATCCATCGACCTCCATACGTAGAGAAGGGCAGAACTGAAGACAGGAGTGGTGCAATTCTGCTTCCTCTCCTCACATGTTTTAACTGCATACTTTCATCACTCTGGTAACAGAGGGAATTCGAAATAAACAGGAAAAGTCCCAAGAGTCTTGCCGACACAGAGAAATCCAAAGAAGCTTCAGATATCAAAGTGAACCTGAACAAAACTTCCTGGAATCAGCTGTAAGGAACACTCCCCATTTCCTTGTTTGTCCACAGTCATCTGCTTGTTTGTTTCCTAATAATTTGGGTATCTACAACTTCTTTGGCTACTGTGCTCAATACTTGTCCACATATCAGTATCTTCTTCCAAAAGAAGATATTATTTTTATACATCACTGAGACAAGCTGTTATTTCTCACTAGGTTGGTTTTGCAGCCTAATAAGCCACCCTGACACTAACATTTAGCTCTAACTTCACCCTTTAAAGACACCCTTTGTGTAAAAGGGCTAAGATCTTAAGTATTCAGAAACAATTAATTTGCTTAAAGTAGCATGTTCTTTTCTAGTACCATTGACTTTAGATAACACAGATCAACTCAGTAGTTATAAAAACAAACCATAACCTTTATTGTATTAACATTAGAAATTAAAGTATCTTGTCAAGGTTCATGTAAAGAACATGTTACATTAAACAGTTCAGACTTTCAGTGGTTCTCAACCTGTGGGTCCCCAGATGATTTTGGACTTCAACTCCCAGAAGCCCCAGCCACTATGGTCAATGCTCAGGGCTTCTGGGAGCTGAAGTCCAAAAACATCTGTGGACCCACAGGTTGAGAACCACTAAGAGAATAACTCCCAGTCTTAGGCCCTTTCCACACGGGCATATTGCCCACGCTAGGGCGACCTCCCCAGGAGGTCTTCTACACCGCGAGGCACGCGAGGGCGGTTCACAAATGGGAGGTTCTAAACCTCAAACCGCCCTTGCGCGGCTGCAGGGGTGGCGCTGCGAGTCTTATAAAAACCACTTCTCAAGTGGTTTTTATGTGACTTGCGCGCATTGCCCCGTCGCCGCACCCCGTTTAGAACTGCAGGGACGTGTTAGTGTGTCTCTGCAGAGCTGCCCGGGGGCAGGCTTCCGATTGGCGCGCTGCCCTGATTGGCGGAGCGCCGCTGGAAGCTGGTGGCCGCCATTTTGGGCGCTGCCGAACACCGCCGAAATTCACCGCCGTTTGGAGCGGCGAACATGCGTGTTTAGCAACCCATTTAGCGGTTAGATCTGTCCCTGTGTGCACTCCCCCGTTTACCCACCCCGCGTGTGGAAAGGGCCTTAGAAACCAGTTCTCTGTGTCTTTTCCTCAGATACTTAAACATAACTGAGCTACCCTCTCTGGCCAAGATCTAACTAAAGGTTTTCATTTTCAAACAGAATCTCAGCCTTATATATACTTTCTCTCCTTCACAAGTCCTCCCCCCCCAATTGTCCTAGGTTTCACTCCTAAGAACTCATTCCTGTTGCCTAAGAACCTGCCATCAAGTTTTACTTGCATTCCAAATAACTGACTCTTAGAGCAACTTTGTCACAACTGCATCTAACTGTATTACTTTATCTGTTCTGCTTGTAGCACATTAAATTCCTTGATGCAGAATTTTTGAAAATTTGGGGCCTTTCCACAAGGCTTCATTGGTGTTATAAAAGTCTAACCTCTGTCACTGGAAGACAAATCATTTTTCAGAAAACCATTCCTGGAGAAGTCAGATCTGTCCATGGTAACACTTGCCTTAGTTACCTCCTGTTTTGATTACCATAATGCACTCCATGTGGGGCTGCCTTTGAAAAGTGCTCAGAAACTTCAGTTGGCCGAAAAAGCTGCATCCAGCCATTAACTGGAGCTGGCTACAGGCAGCACACAACTTCTTCGTTGCAACAGCTCTACTGGCTGCTGGTTTGTTTCTGGGCATAATTCAAAGTACTGGTTTTGATCTATAAAGTCCTATATAGTTTGGCCCTAAGTTATTTGAAGAATTATATTTCCCTTTATGAGCCTAGTTCATCTTTAAAATCATCTGGAGAGGCCTTCTCTCTGTACCCCTACCTTCTCATGTTCATTTGGTGCAAATAAGGTAGAAGGCCTTCTTGGTGGCAGTTCCAAGACTTTAGAACTCCCTCCTTAGGGAGGCGAGGATGGCTCTGTCCTTTCTCTTCTTGTGTCAGCAAGGAAAAAGGTGTCAGGCCTTCACAAACTGACTATGGTTAGACTTTTAACACTGTACAGAGCTTATATAATCTTTTGTATATAACCTTTTAACGAATTTTAATATTTTAAATGTCTGTGTTTTAACTTTATCAGTCATTTAATTGCTTTTTAAATAATGTATTAATGGGTTTGTATAGTTTTTAATCTTTTTGTCTTAAATATGTGGTTAGCCACTTTAAGTAGCATTATTGGGAGAAAGGCAGTATCCAGTAACAACAATAACAATGCCTTCCAGCTTATGGTGATCCTAAGGCAAAACTATCACAAGGTTTTCTGGGCAAGATTTGTTCAGAGGGGGTTTGCCTTTGCCTTTCTCTGAGGTTGAGAGAGTGTGATTTGCCCAAGGTCACTCAGTAAGTTTCCATGGCTGAGTGGGGGTTCAGACCCTGCTCTCCAACAGTTGTAGTTCAACTCTCAAATCACTATAACACACTGGCTCCTGGATCTAAATATGACATGGAGTTAGTGGTTGTGTAGTAACAAAGAAAGTCTATTCTTTTTCTTTAGGAAACACATCTCAAGCAGATCTACTTGAACATTTATTGATCTGTGGTATTCAATTTCAAATAATAAACCACAGAGAAACCTCATCTGAATATTGGTAACAGATGTGAGAACATTTCACAAATACTAGCCCATAGAGAAATGTGGATGTGAGATTGGTATAATTAATATTTCTCACACTGAAACTAAACATAAATCTCTAGAATAACAGAACATTTTTAAATGGAGGGAAGCCTTCACATCCCATTCCATGCATATTGTTATACATAATGACTAGCATGCAGTTGGTTAGTCTGAACTGGAGTAGATCCATCCAATTAATTGTTGAATTGTGAGTCAACATGTAGGTAAATCCCATTGATTTATTGGGTTTATTGTAGTCAAGATTAACAGGCCTCTCAATTCACTTCCAGAAATAACTATGAAGGCATACGTCTTTTTCAGCATAATCTTGCCTCTTCCCCTGAAGTGAAGGCAACAGAAAAGAACTAATGTAGCGCTGTATAGTCTAGACTAAGGTTAAGAATCATGCATCCCTCAAGATTTTGTCAGACTGTGAACCCCAGAATTCCTTTTCACTGGGCATAATAAGCCTTTCCACCCATAGATCATGTGCTATGAAACACCTGATTAAAAACCCAGGCAAGAACTCATAACAAGGCCTGAACAAATCATTCTTAACCAGGGGGCTCCAGCTGTTAACCTTTCCAGAATTCCTTGGCACTGGCCATGTTGGATGAGGCTTCTGGGATCCAAAGTCCAGAAACACCTAGAGACCATCCCATACCTCGATATAGAACCATGAGCCTATGCCCTTCGTCTCTCATACAGCATAATATTGTTTATTTGTGTGCTATATCAGAATATATATTCTTTGGTGTCATGAACTAAAACTGTACTACAAGGAGGGAGGGAGGGAGGAAACAAACCAGCTATTCCAACCCTTCCTTTTGTAGATCCCTGCTGCCAACAAATAGACGTCTTTATTATCTGTCCCCATCAATTCCACCTAACTCTCTTTACTGTGTAGCTTAACACGGCATTTCAGTATGAGGTGAAAAGCAAGGCTTTAGATAAATATTTTCTCATACTATATTATGTATGTATTTATTTATAAAATATTTATATCCTTCCCTATATCTAAATATCTTAGGATGGGCTGCAGGCAACAGAACAATTGAGACAATGTAAAATTGTATGATAATTTAAAACCATTTAAAAAGATTTTAAAACTATTTAGGGCAATTAAAAACCATTTTAAACAGTTTTAAAGCAATACATACTGAGACAAATAGTGCACAGAGTAAGCAGGATGTAAGCCAGGAAAGCTTTAGGCCATTTCCGCACTACACTCTTATAGCACTCTTATAGTCCTCAAAGGCCCCTCCCAAAACTGCAAACCCCAGGATTCATAGGATGTTGAAAGTGGAATAATAGCGCTATAAAAGTGTAGTGCGGAAATGGCCTTAGTGAAGAACCATGTTTTAAACCCAGGCACTGATGGCAATTGGATCTCTAAGCAGATTGACATTCACAGGGTGGTAGCTACTGGGGTGGGCAAAATAAATACAATACCTTCTTATAACAATTCTGTCCTCCAAATGAAATTTACCTTCAGTCCCAAAATGTCTAGCATTGCAGTAACTTAAAACTTCAATTGAATATTTAGAAATCCAGTTTTAGGCATCCAAATCAAAGCAGCAGGCAAGGCTACCTAGGGAAGTTGAGCACTGAAAATACAAGTTCCAAGTATGAATGATTTTCGACATGTGGAATGCTAGAAATTTGATGATTGAAGGAAAATTTCATTTGGCAGGGTCAGTGTTCTAATGGGGAGGAGCGGGGGAATCAAAGCTGTCTCCCTTCCCATAGCTACACTCCCATTTCCACAACAGCAGACAAGGTCCTTTAGTAAGACAACATGTTAATCAGTTTGAGAAAATGCCTATGGAAAGAAAATTTTGCTACAGTTTGAGTAGTTAACCATAAGAGGAAATAAATGTGGAGAAAAAGAAACCCAGCAATATTGTTTCCAGACAGTTTCACTTAATCAGCTATTACTTATCAAAAAGGAACCTTCCAGCCAGCAATGTTGACTTGAACTCAAGTCTGACTTAAGTGGCCTCAATGACTTGACTTGGACTTGACTTGTCAATAAATCATGGATCAACTCAACTAGTGGAGGGCTTGCTCTAGAGTAAAGGAGGCTTGGAAGGCAAAGGGAGTGAAAGGCTGGAATCAATGGATCTGGAGGGGTTTAAAATCTGATAAGACTCCATGGAGCTGGAGGGGTTTAAAATCTGGCTGAAGCAATGGGGGAGTAAACAAGACTTGGAAGGCAGAAGGAGTGAAAGGCCAGAATCTATTAGTTTTGCAGTTTAAATCAACTGATTACTCACAAGGAAACCACCAGGCTAGGTATGCTGCATTCCCTTAAAGTTTAAACCCTTAAAAGAAATTTTAAGTCTGTCCGAAGCATTTCTGAGGAAAGGTGGGAAAGGGAGTGACAGTATGGGGCTTTGATTTTCTAATTATTGAAACTTAAACCCCACCCCACCACCTCTTTTTTTTCTGTTAAATTTGTCTCCCAGACTTGAGACTCAACTTGAAGGTAGAAACTTGAGACTTGACTTGAGACTTGGAGTAAAAGATTTCAATACACCACTGCTTCCACCTGTCTCATTTCTTTTTTTCCTATTCAGATGGGCTGCAGGCCTGTCTTTTTTCTGCAACCATGCTTTAAGTTCATTTCTGGTGTTCTCAGATCCAATTGTCTCTCTTATCTGGATCTTTTTCAACTAACAACTCCCTTTTCTGGTTTTACTTAAGAACAGCATGTTGACAATTCCACCCAGTATTTTAGCCCATCAGAAGTAGAATCGTGGTTAGGTTTCTATTTCTCCATGATTTCCCTAGGCAGAATCTCTGAACCTCCAGCAAGATTATTTCCATCCTTAATTGTTAAGTTCGTGGGAAGAACTTCTGACCTCCTCATGAGCATATTTCCCCTCTTTAATGCTACATTCCTGGGCTGAACGATTAACCCTTCTGTTCTGATGGCCTCTAATATCCCTCAAAGTAAGTATTTTATGACCCTAACAGCCAAACACATAATGATTGAGTTTCAGTCCTTTACATCACCATAGCAGTATTATTATAAAATTGAATAAAACTGACTAAAAATGACCAGAAGAATAATCATTTAAATTATCACGCCCAACATTTTAGCTCTCTGACTGAAACTTTTACCGGCCTCAGTCATTTCAGAACTCTTTGTCCACATGTGTATGCATTACCTATTGACTTACTCCAGTGCAAAGAGTTACTTCATTGGCACAGAGCAGAGCAACTCCATCTTTTCAATTCATACTGTGCCCTTTAAAGCTCCATGGTGATTAGGGTAGCAGATTTAGTAGCAAGGCACACGACAACAACAACTATAACAACATTGTAGAGATTAAATCTTCACTTATTTTACTTAATATTTCCATGAATTCTCTGTTTTTTTCCCACTTCTAGGCAAGATTATGAAATATTTGCATGCTTTGACAGTTTTTAGCATTTGGGGGACTTGTTTGTTTGTCTGTTTGTTACCTAAAACTCTAGGTTTTACACAAACATTTCTTTTTGAAAAATGTCTTGGGGTGTGAAGATAACTATCTGGAAAGATGTAACTGTCCTATGCTGCTCACCTTGGATCCAAAGCTAGGAGGACTGTAACCAGCAGAACACCTTGGTCAAAATTAGTCCGAAAAGATAGTAATTACAGGCTCAGTTGAGAGCTTTTTTAGACTTAAAGCCACTTATGAGACGACTCTTAGTGGTTTGAAAACTTCAGTAATATACTGCTACTCAGTATGTGAAAGCCATGCTTTATCAGGAGGCCTTCCTCTGCTGTTACCATCACTGGTCCCTACATTGTCATCTCAAGACTGATATAAACTCAAGTTTCTGCACTGGCCAGCAGTAGCCAAAGCTGGCAAACCACCTGCCATGGTGACACATACCTTGTTTGGATTACAGTAGACCCTCCGGATCTAAACTTTCCATCAATCACAGAGTGTTGCATCCTATACATAAAATGGTAACAACATGAAGGTTTAGACTGAAATTATTTCTATTAAATATGTTGGACTATGAGAACATAGTGGAAAGAGATAATGATGTATTATTAAGTTATATGATAACATTCACAAGACTGACTTATGCAAAAAAAAAAAAAGGGAAAATAAAAAAAAGCCCTGCAATAAACGAATGAATAGAAAGATTAGTGCAATGATCTGAGTTAGATAAATTAACATTTTTGTTAAAAGGTAAAAGTGTAGATTCTTATTTGGTTATATGGCAACTTTTCATGGACCATGGAAGAGAAACCATGATTATTGGTTTTGATTAAAATATAGAATTCTTGTCTGGTATCTAATGTTAAAGATAATATGATAACATTGGAAAGAAAACCAGAAAGTGTGATTAATGTGAGAGGTAATATGATATTATTTTCTTCTATGTAAGTAGAGTAGAGCAGGAAGTCAATTTTATTCCTTTATAAATATCAAACATTTTAATGAACATTATCTTTTAAAAATGGTGGAAATGTGAATGCAGACACACTGAAATGTTCATGCATGTATCACTACCATTTAGTAATATAGGATGTGATCATTCATGTTTTGTGTCATTTGTGAAGGATCCTGAAACCGAACCCCTGCAGATATGGAGGGTCCAGTGTGCTATAATGTGCTCTATGTGGGGCTGTGTTTGAAGAGTGCTCAGAAAGTTCAGCTAGTACAATAAATTGCAGCCGAGAGTCTTAACTGGGGTTACAGGGATCATACAACTCCCCTGCTCCAACAGCTATAGTAGCTGCCAGTCTATTCTGGACACAATTCAAAGTGCTGGTTATGACCTATGAAACTCAATGTGGCTTAGGTCTAGGGTATCTGACAGATCGTATTTCTCCTGATGGCCTGCTTGGCCTCTCTTTCAATTCCATCATCATAGGTACAGTCAGTAGGAAAGCCAAGATAGTACCTTCTTGATGGTTGCTACTAGACTTTGCAGCTCCCTCCTTGGGGATGCTAGAATGGCTCCCTCCTTGTTGTCCATCCATCAGCAAGCTTTTGGAACTGATGCTGTATTGTTTTAAATCATTCTGCTTTAATTGTTTTTAAAATATTTTTAAAGTTTCTGTTTAAAATGGTTTTAATATGGACTTGAATACATGATCATAATTATGAACATGCAACTTAGAGTTACACATTCATAACTGATTTGAATTCATGACCCCTATATATTTGATAGTGTAGGGAATGATAAAAGGGATTGTAGAAGTGCCCCAGTCCTGACTTACAAGGCAGTAGCTGCTGTGAGCGACAGGGGTCTGTTCTCCTCTTGATCAAGACATGACCTATGACCAGTCTCCAGTACAAGGAGGAATTGTGACAGAGGTCCTGCTTCTGATTGTCACACTGAAGATCATTTGAAGAAGTGAAGTGGAAACCCCTCCTGATTTATAGGAGAACAGACCTCCATCTGTTGCAGAAGCTGTTGTCCAGTAAATCAGGATGTTGTCGGGGGGAGGGGTAAGCCAAGAGATTCTGCTTATCTATGCAACCAAGGTAATCATATAATTAATAATGCCTGTCGAAGTCTGATCATGGTAATTAGCTTAATTCTGTTTTCATGTTGACTTTTTGTATTAGTTACATTTTAACTAAGCTACCTTGAGTCCTAAACTTTGGAAAATGCAGATATAAAGTTAATCATAATCCTAAACATAATAATAAGCTCAACACTTCACTCCTTTGTCCTCTGCAAGTCAAAATTTGGTACTTTGTGGTGACATCACACTAGCATGTCCAAGAAAAAAAATTATAACTATCACTTTCATCAAGTTTTACCTTCATGGCACCCCTGCTTTATAAGAGTTAAAGAGTGTGACAGTGATGTGCTCAAGTGACATGTCTAAGTGAAAGTCATGGTGGAGAGGGACTTGAACCCCTGTCTCTCTAGTTAAATCACATGCAATATTATCATGCTAGCTTTTTAGCTGTTCCAATCTCTTCCTTGTTAGCTGATTTCCAAACCAGAAACCACTGCCGGTTATTACATTTTTCACAGAGACATCATTTTAAACCAGACTTGATAAGAATCACTTCCTTACAAGGCTTTCCTGAACTATTGGGCATAGGTTTTATTGCCTCTGACTTATGCAATTGCAGTTTAAATTATAGCCTTAAACTGAAAGGGCAAAACATTAATAAATATAATTCAGCTGCTATGTAAAAAAGGGAAGTCAATGTTGAAGCACCAATTTATATACAGAAAATGGAGGGATTTGAGGGTAGTGAATAAATAACTAGGATGACATTTAATTTTTAAATCATACCATTGTGGATAACATGATTGAAGTTCTCTCCTGATATGAACAGGAAATGGATCTGTTGCTCATTCCCAGATTTTCTTCATGTTCTACATATGTGTAGATGGTGGGACCAGCCAGAGTGCCTCAGGCAGCAGATTTTGGGTATCATAGAAAGGACAGCAGATTTTTAAGTCTGAATTTAATTTCATTTTATTGCATTTTTTTCTACTAGAGACAGACATTTCTGAACTTTTCTGCCTCAACTACCAAAATGAGTTAGCTGGCCCCGTACCTCTGGAGCAAGTCTTTAGGATGCTGTAGGGAGAAGAGACTGCCAATTTTAGAGGAAGCAGCAGTATCCAGAGGAATAATGCCTTTGGATACTGACCATTCTTCTTAAACTATCCAATTGTACTGCTATCAAGATAACACCAGAAAAGTAAGCAAGTCAAATAAAAACACTCAGCAAATATGTAGGAGCTAGTCAGCCTGACTGATACTCAAACCAAAAAAGAATAATAATAGCTATGTTGGTCATCTGACCCTCTCAGCAAATTTACTTCTGCTGATGTGTCTTCTGACTGCAGTTTCTCAGAATTGCTTCATTCACTACTTCTGTCTCCAGAGAAATGTTATTATTTCCAATCTTTTACCAGAAGCATTAAAAAAGAATCCTGTTTTAAGGAACATGTCTTAGAAATTATCAGATATCTAAACTAAAAATGCTTTTGGCAGTTAACTGAGTTTGAATTTTCACTGTATGAATTTTGATCTCATAAAGATCTGAGAACATCATGCAGTTACAATTACAAAGAGTTTCTTCAAAGTACTTCATCACATATTAATTCTTGTCGTAGTATACTAGTTAGTAAGGGTCTGAAGATCTTATTTTGCCATTTTCTTTCAGAGAGGTCTAAAAATGTGGAAACAAAATTTTTGTGAAAAGTATGTATATAGTCTGTTAGATCCAGATATAATTACAGTATATTACATCTATAACCTACACTGATTATTATTGTAGTTTGATACCACTTGAACTGCCATGACTCTATCCTATGAAATATTGGGATTTGTAGTTTGGTGATGTTCTTAAGAATTGGAAGAGGAAGAGGAGAAGGAGGAGGAGGAGACAAACACCTGTGACCGTTGCACCCTGCAAGGGTATACTGACCCACCAATACACACACTCATTGACGTCTTAGTAAATTTCTTTTCTCCCCTAATCACCCCACTAACTTCTTCTCAATGCTGACTTTCAAGCCAAAAGGTTCATGGGCAAAACTTGGCTCTGTGCTCATGTATTTGATCAAAGAGATTAAAAGCAGATGTCTTTAGAAAGCAGCTGGCAGGCTATCCTTATGAAGCACTGCACTAGGAATGGAAAAAATGTGCACAATTATTCATGCACAGGTTGAAAAACAGGTTTCCTGACAGAAGAGAAACACCTTTAGGACGAATAATAGTACAATTAGGATCTTGCACAATTTCTTCCTGGTGTTTAGCATCCTGCCATGTTGCACAGGAATTATTCAATGGAGAAAATTTTTTTTTTTTTTTTTGCACAGAACTCTTGTTTTCTGTACCAAATAATTTCTGTGCAGTGGTATGAGATGATTGAAAACAGGGAGAATACTGTGGAGGAATATTTATTTTTCTCCCACAGTGGGGAGAAAACTACTTTAATTATTTGTCCTCACATGCAAGGATGAACTAGTAAAAACTTTATACCCCTACACTGAAGCAATATAGCAGACCAAAAGATCAGACATAATCAGCCTAGCACAAGGGTATAAAATTAATCCCCTGATGGTATATCCCAATTGTTTGCATCTATTTTGTATCAATATTGATATCTACATGAAAAGCAAGAACAGAGCGAAATCTGTTGATTAAACTAATCATGATTGCATGTGCTTCTAGTTAGTAGACATGTATTTGCTAATTGGAGTGGACAGATATTACTTATGTGACATTTTATAATTTTCTTTCTGTGTTCCATTCACTTATACATCTGAGGAAAAAGAGACTTTGACATTCAACATGAAAAAGTTTCCTAATCTGATGCATCCTTTTAGGGATATATCATTTATTTCAGTTCATAAATAGCTCTATCTTGAATGGTTTAGATAGGCACAGTTGAAATAAACTCTAATGCACAAATCCTGTCAGTTCCATTAGAGATGAATTTGTCACTAATTTTCTTCTTGAAGGAAGTTAAAAGTAATTTTTGTAATTTTCTTCTCATTGCAAGAAAATCTACAAAAACTATGTAGTTTCCAATTACTATTCACAATTTGAGATTTGGTTGTTCATGCAGAAAACAGCAATTTCTTTGCAAATTCTTGTCAGTTCAGGATTCTTCTCATCAACGTTTCTCAACATTTCAGAATTTTTTTCCACCAAAAGTTCTTCTCATTCCTAGTCTCCTCTGCTTCAACAGCTCCACCTCCTATTGGTCTGTATCTGGGCATTAATCAGAGTGCTGGTGATGACTTATTGTACCCCATACAGCTTAGGTTCAGGCTATCTTTGCTTGAGCCTGCCTGGTCCCTTCTCTCACTCCCATCACATTCACGGATACGGTCGGTGGGAACAAGGGGGAGGACCTTCTCAATGACTACTCCTAGACTTTGGAACTCCCTTCCTAGGGAGGCTAGAATGGCACCCTCTTTTCTATCCTTCTGCATGCAGCCAAAGACTGCATGGGTTTTTAGTTGGGTTATTAGAAATGACAACTTTTAATAGATACCTATAGCATTAACAGAAACTTGTATGGTGCTAAATTGTTTAGCTGTTTTTATTTTTTTAAAGTATATACTTTACAAATTCTTAATGTGGTTAATAGTTCAGTTTTAATGTTGATTATTGTACATGCTTTTAATTATATTGTAATCAATCTGTAATTGATCTTGTTCATTCATCAACTTGAATCTCAGTCTTGGGGAAAAGGAAGGATATAACTATACACAACAACAAGAGCAACAACAACAAATGCAACCCTGTTGAATAAATTGCTGAATTGCATTGTCAACACACAGACAATGCCATTGATTCAATAGGACTACTGTAGTTGTACATGACAATAGGATTAAGGCCCCAGTGTGAAAAACACATATTTTATATTACTGATTAATTATCAATAATTAAAGCAGACAAAGTGGGAATATAATTAGAGATATTAAGTGGCAGGAAGGAAAAAAAGGAAAGCACGAGTATGAACAATGAGTAGACAAGCAACATCATTCACAATTACATCAAGCTAGTAGAGCATATACTGTACAACAAATATTCAGAGGTGTGTAACACTGCTGAGGGATTAGTACAACACCAATTTCAATCTGTATTATGAAAGCCATGTAACTGCTTTTTTCAGGTAAATATCCCAATCATACAATGCTGAATGCAAGGAGGGAGAAATAGCCATGGGAATAAAATTATATGTTTGGCACATCTTTAGCTCAACCTCAACAAGCTGAAAGGTAAAAATCATACAGTTGCCATTTAATTTCAGCCTCCATGTGCTTGTCCAAACAAGACAAGCTTTCTGAATGTCTGGAAAAAAGCTTGGTGTCAGGATTTAGTAGCTCTCCAGGGAATCAATTTACATAACTGTGAAAGAGCCACAGAGATTGTCTTTTTTCATACTCTCATAGTATGATCTGAACACATTCTGCCTTTTGCAAAAAAGAAAAGAAAAGAAAAAAGGAACGGATTGTGGAGCTCTTTCTAGCTCCACCCTTTAATATTTTGTTTAATCCATTCTTTGCTGAGACAAATCTTTCATGGACTACAAAGAGTTATGCCTCAATGGAAAATATTGATTGAAAACTGACTTTTGCATTTTGCCCAAAGCTCTTAACCACATAACATCTTGAGCTATATTGTTCCATTTCATTTCATGCAGTCATTGTATAACGTTTACAAATCCAACCATTTCTGCCAGGAGATTTCTCTTAGCTTTAGTATGCTAGACCAGTTAGCCTCTGCAAAGCCCAGCTCATTTCTTGATGGGCTGCACAACCTTTGCTCATGCCTGCTAAAAAGCAGAGTCATGTGGGGACCGATTGCTATGCACTGAAAGCCTGCCTCTACTCAGGAATCATATTTATTTAATTTGTGACATTGCAGAACATAATAAATTATGAATTAAAAAAGATTATTATTCAGCATGTGAATACCTGTCTGTTTTGATAGCAAATTAATCTTGAAGCTTTGTGGGGGAGGAGGGAAGTCTTCAATCTTCAGAGCACTATCATTAGGAAGAGAAGCACAAAAGGATCTAGCTGTTTTCAAATAGGAAGCCGTGTGTAACAGTCCACTCTCCTCCTTTGCCTGGCTTCTGAAAATGACTAGATTGCTGAATGCACTTTCCAAGCTCATGCTCAGAAGTCTTGCCTGATAAATAAATCAAAGAAAATATGGAGGGAAGTAATTACTTAGCCGTACTGTTGGGGACACTGTAGCTAAAAGCTACACCTACCAGGGGCATAGCTCCAGAGGGGGTAAACAAGGTAAACGCACCACCAAATAAAAATCCCCCCTATGAAATTTTCCTTCAGTCCCCAAAGTTCAAGCATTAAAATGATTTAAGCTTCCAGATGAGCATCTAGAAATATAGTTTAAGTTTTCAAAGAAAAGGATCAGGCAAAGTTTCCAAGGGAATGTGAGCACAGCAAATAAAAGAGTTGTAGGTGTGAATATTTTTCAATGTTTTACTATATGCTACTCTAGAAATTTGAGGAGTGAAGGAAAACTTCGGCCATTTCCACACGGGGTGAGGGAATCACCCTGTGCCGCTACTTACTGGATCTTCTGGATCCCCGGTCCGGTCCAGGCTGCTCTGGAGCAGTGCGTGGCCGTCGCTCCGCACTGCTCCGGCATCCAAAATGGTGGCTTCCGGTTGGTTGTGGGTCTCAACCAATCGCTGAAGCTCGCCAGCCTAAAGCCCACCCTCTGCAGATCGCAGGCTCGCAATGGTGCGAGCCTGCAAATCTGCATGGGAGAGCAGGCATGCAATGGGTCGTGCTGGCTTTTTGAAAAACCTGAAAAATCAGGTTTTTCAAAAACACGCTGGAGGACCACTTGGGGTCACTCCGGAGTGGACTGAGGTGCGGATCTACACTAAGTAGTCCGGACCCAGTCCGCTCCAAGGTGCAGACGTCTGTGGAGGACGCACTGCACCATTTTATTTAACCCGTGAGGAAATGGCCTTCATCTGGTGGGGCAGAATTCTAATTTGGAGAGACAATGCCCTAATTTTGCACATCCATAGTTACACCCTTAGGTCTAGCAAGAAAGCAAAAGTTACTATGTTGCAATGAGGGCTTTGCAACCACATCAGAAAAATCTTGAATTCCGAAGTGTATTGGGCTGATTTGGACTAATTTGTATCAGGGAAGATTGGCTTGGTCTGAGGTGATTTAGACTGATTTGAGCCAATCAGGACTCACAACACTAAAAAGTGAAAACACTACAGTTGTCCCTCCACATCCGCTAGGGTTAGGGACACAGGACCCCCGTGAAAGTGGGAAAACCGTGAATAACTCTAGGCCCTCCCAAATCATATTTAACACACAAAAATGTATAATCATCATATTCAGCCCACCATGGTTTCCTTTGAGGCATCAGGGTTTCTTCCCAAGGCAGAAGTGGGTGACTGGTGAGGCTTACTGCCACCTCAACTGCTGCCTTATACTGAAGGGGACGCTAGAAGGAGGGTCAGTCTGGATAGCCTCAGGACCCTGGACATGCTTATAGAAGTGTTAAAAGAAATCCTCCAAAAGTGTGTGTCAGGCAAGTCAGAGTATGTTTCTCTTGCAAGATGCTGTGCTCTGCTAGTAAGATAACGGTGAAGGCTCAGCAGAGCTCCTGTCTCCATTACAAAGTTAGCAGAATTTCCTGCCTCGAATGCAAGAATGGGGTCATAGTGTGCTCAGCTGCTGATACTCTGTAGCCCATTTTCTGGAATGTAAACAAACTAGGAAGATAAGGGAAAGTAAAGGCTACAGCAAAGCCTCTGCGAAGGAGGGGCAGGAGGAAATGTCTTTGTGTGTCAGAAATGCTATGAAATCACTCTGTTAATTGTGCTCATGGCTCTCTTGGCACTTTGGAAGTGATTCCAGCCTAGAAACCCGGCCGCTATTTTAATAAACTCTTCTTCCTTTATCTTCTGTGGTCTTCTTGTCTCTGTGTTCCTGCTACAATACCATTTTTTAGAGGGAGTTACAAGCCTCGTTTGCAGTTTCTCAATCTTATGAGGCTTGTAGACCCTATTAAAAATGGCCTAGGGAGGCAGCAGAGGTGACAGCAAATAATCTGTGAATACTCAAATCTGCAAAGGTGAAACCTGCAAATGTCAAGGGCTGACTGTATATGGGATGGGAAATGGGCAGGAGAAAGGGAACTGGAATTTGCATAATGACAACTCTGGCTTTCAGTCTGGGAAAAGAATATCATCGACCTTTTCTAGTCACAGCGCTGGTGACGGGGGGAATGCGGTAACTGTACCTTCAACTCTTTGGTTTTCGGTTTTTTGTTTGATTTTGCTGTTGTTTCCCTTTGCCCTCACTGCTTCTTCTTCTCCCTACATATCACATATAAGGGGAAAGTAACACTAAAATGAAAGAGAACAAGTGGGGATTCTGAAACAGCACTTCTGAGGAGCTAGACCCTCTTTATACGTCTGGAGTGGAGAAGGGGAAGGCCATGGGCTGCATCTGGCCTCTACCTCCCCCCAAGTTCTCCCTAGTCATAGAAGACAAAAAGGAGCATGATAATCTTGGTGGCAGTTTGAAAATTCAGCAGCAAACTGCAATGTGAACATGAAAATTTAGAAGCTTAAAATCTGGTGTGTGTGTTTGTGCACTTACTGATCTCCCCCTAAAAATTGCTGATTCCCTTCCAAAACCACAAACTCTCTTGTAAACTACAGATCAGGTTGGAGACTGGAGACAAGGGGGAAGAACCAAAAAACTGCAACCAGAGGCAGCACAGCAATGGTGGGCGGTAGGTACAAAAAAGGCACTCTGAAGTAGCAATCCTACATGTTAATTCGGTAGGGAAAATGGGAGAGGAGAATTGTAGAATTGTAAACCATATATTACCAAATGTTAAACAATTATGTAAAACTAATTAAGAAAACATACTTTTTGAGGAAAGAGGACTGATGTCATACCTCCTAACATTTTATAGATGAAAGCTGGGACACATGTGGCTAAGTGACATTGCAGGCCATTTCTGCACTACAGTGTTATAGTGCTATTATTTCACATCCAATGTCCTGTACAATTCTGAGGTTTGTAGCTTAATGAGGCCAAGATGTACGCGGGCTGAAAATTTTAAATGCTTCCCCCAAAACTGCAAATCCCAGGATTGCATAGTTTGTTGAAAGTAGAATAATAGCATTATAATAGTGTAGGGCATAAATGGCTACAGTGTGGCAACAGTTATTAATGAAAAAGAACAGACAAGATTGGAGAGGCTCCAGTAGTTTGCTTTTGCCTGAGTCTACTGGGAAGGGGAAGACTCCACACCTCCTATCCTCTTCCTACTGCTGAGTTAATTTAGTGTGAACTATCTTTGTGGGTTGTTGTTGTGGGTTTTTTGAGCTATGAGGCTGCATTCTATCAGTATTTGCTCCTGATGTTTCTCCTACATCTGTGGCTGGCATCTTCAGAAGATCTGAGGATCCTCTGAAGATTCTGGCCACAGATGCAGGCGAAATGTCAGGAGCAAATACTACTAGAATGTGGCCTCATAGCCCAAAAAACCCCCAACAACAACCCATGGATTCCAACCAAGAAAGCATTCAACTTTACAGCCATTTCTGTACTTTGAACTCCACAACAACTGAAGTAAACTGAGGAGAAAGAGGGAAAGTGGGAGGAGGAAGGAGAAAACTAGGACATTTTAAAAACAGTCAAAAGGGTGGGATGACGGAGGTTTAATTGGGACTATCCTTGACAAATTGAAACAGTTAGAAGATATGTGGTATGCATATGGGGGAAATAGTTAAAGAAGAGAAGCTGCTGAAATAAAGAAAGATGAGATACTTATTTTGAGAAGAGAGAGCAGCTGAAGAAGCTGTGAAAAGAGAAGATGAAGAGAAGAGTGGGTGGACAAAGAGGAGTCAGAGATTTTTTAAAAAGTAGCAGTATGAGGTTTCTTTCCCCCAAAAAGGCAAGTTTCCCCCATACCACCCTCTTCCCCATATTCCTCCAGGCAGTGGTTCTCAACCTGTGAGTCCCCAGATGTTTTTGGACTTCAGCTCCCAGAAGCCCCAGCCACTATGGTCAATGCTCAGGGCTTCTGGGAGCTGAAGTCCAAAAACATCTGGGGACTCACAGGTTGAGAACCACTGCCAGAGGAATATTTTCTCCTAGCCTCAGTTATTAATTCATTTTAAAATTAATATAATTAAATACATTAAGAATTTTAATGATAGAAAAATAAACCAGTAGGGTTTGACAAAATTGATCAAGAGGGTGTGTGTGTGTGTGTGTGTGTGTGTGTGTGTGTATACACACACTATAAACTATACACTATACTATGTATATATATATACATACACATACACTATATATATAGTGTGTGTGTAGATATATATATACACACACGCACGCACGCACATACATATAGCTCATTTTTAATGCATTTTTATAAGCTTTAGCCTAAAAGAAATAAATAAAAGCATAAGCACTTGACCAATCTGGAATGTGACCTCCAACTTGACTCCAGTTTGCCACCCTGATTTATTCCCTAGGAGTGGACCAGAGAGGACAGCCAGCATGGTGTAGTGGTTGCATGCTAGGCTATAACTCTGGGGCCCCTAGACTTGAATCCCCACTAAGCTCCAGAAATCCACTGAATGACTTTGGGCAAGTTATATTCTCTCACCTTCAGAGAAAGGCAATGGTAAACCTTCCCAGACAAACAAAGAGCATGTTTTGAGTGCATTTTCAAAAGTAGCTCATTGTAGTTTTAAGGCTGAATGTGTTTGTAGAGACTTCAGTGCTCAAGATATATTGGAAACATTTTTGGAAAAATTATTATTATTACCATTCTTGTTATTATTTTAACATTTCTGCTCCACTTTTTGGTTTTATCTTTGGAGAAACATAAATGTGAGTTGTAGAGCATCAAAAGTCAGAACAGGAGAAAAGAAATAGGCGGGAACATTCTGACAAATAACCAGATTAAGTGGATTATTAATTAGCAATTCAAAGCTACTGAGGCAGAAGGAAAAGCCCTAGCAACAAGAGGTCAACACACTTCAATGCAAGGTTAACCTTAGCATGAGAGATCTGAACCATTGCTTTCCAACAGATGTGTGTTTCTTGAATTTGTTTGAGAATATAATCCTTTCACATTAGACATTTTTCCTTTTTTCCTGATCATTTGCTTTTCATGGATACTTTGATCAGAAAGTGAGAACTGAGTCTTATTCTGTGAGACAAAAGAGAGAGAGAGAGAGAGAGAGAGAGAGAGATTCTCTGATGAGTTGATACAGAATTTCCATGGCAGAAAAGACCCGAGTTCATTTTGATGTTGGTTTCTGACCCTTTGCCTGCTTATACTGAGGAGAAATACAGTACTTCTATGGAGTGTACAACATTGTATGGATAATATTGATCCTTTAACTCTTGAATTTAAACTTAACACATTGAAAACAACACTCATCTCGTCATGGCAGACATGGAATGAATCAGTGAGAGCATTTTCCTGAGAATTCAAGTGCCCTATCTGACTCACATCCTGCCTTTTATTACTATGAGGTGATGACTTTTGCCATCTGTAGTTAAATTAAGGAGAAGGGTAGGATTTGGGTAGCCGTAAGTTACAGGAATCAGGAAGATTTAAACCAAATTTATAGAGTCATTGATTCTTTTCAGAGGGTTTATCACAGTCTCCAGAACAAGATATTTACTGTGTCACTTCATGGCATGAAATGCATCACATAGTGATGCTCACACCAGTAGCTTACTTTGAGGAGCCTCAGTGTTGGTACAAGCCTATGTCTGCTCAGTTTATTTAGAGAAAGAACACAAAAGCATGGTATGTGTTAGTCAGAGAAAAAGACAGAAACTGATAAAGCAAGGGCAGTGGCGTGGCAAAAGGGATTTGTGTGTTTGGTTTGGTTTTCAAAGACACAATGGAAGGCTCTTCTTATGGGAAAATGTGACAAATCAGGAAGGAAGGAAAGATGGAAAACAGATAGTATTTTTTAAAAAGTGAGCTCAGCTTTTAGAAATAATTCAGCAAATGAAACATTTGTTGGAAGAGTAGTCACAGATTGTTATATCATCCAACAAAGCCAAGTGGAAGTGTGACAGCAGGTTTGTTCAACTGGTGACCCACAAACTGGTGACCCACCAAACTAAACACAACCCATCTGCCATATGCTGTATTTCGCCATAGACCTTGCTGCCTCTTTGTTTTTACCCATCCTTGGTTAAAAGGTAAAAAAGAAGAAGAGGAGCAGCTTCACCATTGATGTTTAATTAATTTATATCCCACCTTTCTTGGTGGTTTACAACATAGCTTAAAACAAAGCATGACTAAATTCAGTCATATATTTAAAAACATTAAAAAATGAACAAATTAAAAACAGCACTGAATTAAAAGCATTTAAAACACATCTGATGAAAAAAAAATAGTATAGCAAAAAAATCCTTTTATGAGAACCAGTTAATGGCCAAAGTCTGTCTAAGTAAAAAGATCTTGCCTACCAGCAAAAGGAGAGCAATGTGAGGACCAATCTAACCTAACCTTGTCAATTTAGCCACTAAGAAAACCTGTTCCTATATGCTTAACACATGTTCCTGCAATGATGACAGGCCTAACAGAAAGCAATTCCCTAAGGATACCTGTTATAGTTTTCTGCTCAGAAAATTATGTTTCCTGCAGAGCAAATGTGCTTCCTGTCCAGGAAAGATCATTTCTGTGCAGCAAATGACATTTTCTGAGGACAAACAAACAAAATAAGTCCCAAACTGTGAAGATTCTCATCTGTCCAGGATCTTCCTCATCAGGGTTTCCTACAACACTCAGAAAACTCCTTTTTGTCTGGGAAAAAAATATTTATGCATATCCTTTCCATTCCTAGCAGGCTTAAATAAGAGTCCGGATAGTCATGTAGGGCTTTATAGGCCATAAGTAGTACTCTGAATTGTGTCCTGACATGGACTGGTACCCAATGAGGCTATTATAACAGGGTAGTTACATGGTTCATGAAATCAGCACCAATGAACAGTCTGGCCACAGCATTTTGGATCTGCTGAAGTTTCCAGAAACTTTCCAAGGCAACCATAGAGTGTATTACAGTAATCAAAACTGGATGTAATTAAAGCATGTGTCACTGACGAACTGGTACAGCTGGTACAATTTTAACTGTATAAATGCACTTTTGATCACTGCTGAAACTTGAGCATCTAGGCTCAGGCCTGAGCCCAGGTGTATAGCCAAACTGTGAACCTGAGATTTCAGTGATGTATAACTCTGCCCAACTCAAGCTAAATGTCTATTCCTTGATAAAGCCTTAAGTTAGAGACACCTCCATGTTATCTGGATTAAGCTTCCACTTTTTCACCTTATCCAGTCTATTACTTACAGCAGAGACTGGTCTGATGTCAAAACAACTTCCCTGGAATGGAGTGGAAAGATAAAACTGACTTTCATCAGTATGCTTGTGAAATCAAACACTCTGTACAATCTCCTCCAGCATTTTCATGTGTATGTTAAATAACATGGGAGACAAAACTGAACCCGGAAAGATCCTGCAGGCCAACAACTAGGTTGTCAAACAGGAATTCCTCTAGAACCAGCATCTGAATTCAGCCCTGTAATAGAGACTAGACCCAGTGTCTCAAGGTCCCATCCCAGCGATACATCCCAGAAAATTTACCAAGGTCACTGCTATTGAAAACTGCGGAGAGATCCACCAGAATCAGGAAGGACACATTAGCTTCTGTCTAGTTCCTGATATAGGCTATCCACCAAAGCCATATCTTTTCCATAACCAAGGCTCCAAGGCAGATTGAAATAGATTCAGGTAATCTGTATAATCCAGGAACACCTGGAACTGGCAGGGTGCCACATGCTGAAACTGAGTGCCCCTCCCATCCATTCTCTTTATAGAAGGATTAAAAATTCTTTGTCATTTGTTTGTCAACTTGTATCTATCCAGAATTCCTTATTGCTTACTGTTTTGTTCACCTGAGCTGCCAAGGCAGCTTTAGTAAGCAGCATTAGGGAAAAGTTCTTTAGACTGCTTGGTGTATATTTGGCATGAGATGGGTTTATCTCCTTGTCTAATAATTAGACAATAAGGAGACAAGCTTCACTGAATGAATTAAAAACTGTTATCTATTCATCTGGGCATCTGTCATCAAGCATGATTAAGATCTCATTAAAGAGCTGCACCGTATCTGGATGGAGGCTGACTTTTCCCACAACATTGGTCATCTTTTGTTTATTATTAATGCTATCTCTGTTCGTACATAGTTATCCATAGTTATCTGACACTATGTCCAGACAGTTGCACAGTTTCTCTGGAAAGAAGTAACCCTTCTCATCCTATAAGTTCACCATCAATTAGACAGTGTGAAATCACCTTTAACTCAAATTTAACATATTTTAGGTTAAATATCATCAGTTATCATATATGATTTTTGCTGATTGCTTCTCTACCATTGCTCTCCCAGAGAAAACACCCAAGTGTTATTAACTTGGAACTCCAGATATCTTACAGAGAAAGAAAAAAGAAGGAAGGAAGGAAGGAAGGAAGGAAGGAAGGAAGGAAGGAAGGAAAGACAGACAGACAGACAGACAGACAGACAGACAGACAGACAGACAGACAAAACTCTTGCAGGTTTTTTCCCCCCAGAAATGGAATTGACAATGATTCTGTGAAAGCCAATGAATGTTATAAAGTGATTCACTATTACTATAAATGTTGAATTTATGGACTACTGAAATAGTTATAAACTCAGGTCACAAGAGGAAGAGACAGCAGCGAATGGAAAGAGTATTTTACATGTGGACATGCTGTGGATATGCAATCAGCCTATAAAGCTATAGTATGGATGTTCACACCCCTCCTCATTTCTGATGAATGGCGTCAAGCCTATTTGTCACACTTCTGGCATGGCAATAAGCAACCACACACCCATGGCAACCACATCCAAAGCAACTCTAGCGTCCATGTGGACACAAACCATGGATTACAGAAGTATTTTGGCTTACAGAATTTTAAAGGTTGTTTTCTTACTGACAATACCACAGTTGTAACTAATTTTAAATAGGTTAGAGAATGACAAGATTAGGGAATAATAAGGCAAATATTTTCCTAAGGCAAAAATTCTCAGAGTCATTGGTGAGTCCATCTTTCTTCACAGTAAAATGATATTTCATTTTTAGGCCAGATACTCATCCTTCTTGCTCTAAGGCTTCCTTTCTTTTTTGCCTCTCTTTTCTTTGTTTAAGCATAACAAAAGAAAAACATGAGGAAAATAATGTATGTAAAAAAAAGAAAATCAACCTTTTCTCATCAGATTCAAGATTATGTGCCCATATTCCAGAATAAAACTTGGCTCAGATCTATCAGATTAACTTTTAACTTAGAATTCCAATATTTTGAAGATAAAGCATACTTTTTCATGTTATGACTACCAAAGTCTTAATATCAGATCCCTGCTGCAGGATGACATGACATGAACTGTTGAAGTGGAAGATATTTGAATGAGAAGGATGTTCCTGCCATCATCCTCAGACTCCTTATCCTTTTTCGTTTCTGGATTCCACTTTCAATATTTTTGTTGTTGCATGTCTTCAAGTTGTTTCTGATTTATGGTGATCCTAAGGCAAACCTGTCACAAGGTTTTCTGGGTCTGGGAGTGCATGATGCTCCCAGTGGGTTTCAATGGCTGAGTGGAGAATCAAACCTGGTCTCCAGGGTCTTTGTCCAACTTGAAACCATTACACTATGCTGGGTATCTTTCAATATTTTATTATGAATAAATTTTACAGCATTGACCTTGGCCTACAAGATTTTGTGAATGGGTTCCCCTTATACCATAAACCTCTTTTCCTGATAGTCCTGGCAGAACTCACTGCATTTGTAAGTATAGCCAGAAAAGACATCACTGGACACAGCCAACAGGAATCAGTTTTTGGATAGGGCTTGTTTGGTGAACATGTTTATTTGTCAGGCTTCACACATTCCACCCTTTGTGTCCTGAACACACAGATGACATCCTGGGAAGTGTTTAGATACTTCTTGCACTCATAGAATCTGAAACTAGTTATACAAATTGCACAGCCTATACGGACCTGTCTCTATTAGCTGTGCATGAATATCATGACCCATAGTTTGAGCTCTGTCTCCAATGAGACAGGTAGAGACTAACCAGATCTATTCAGTCTTACTGGATATCAGTCTGGGCCTGAACCTGACCTGATTAGGAACCTAAAAGCCAAAGGACTCTTAGATTGGCACTTCCAGAGTTTGTATGCCAAGTTTCCACCCCCTAAAAGAAACCATGTGAGACTTCATTGCCTCAGGTTGCCGACTTGGAATTTTCCATGGTGCTGTAACTGCTATTTCTTGTTAAGGTCAGGTGGACATGACAGTGGGAGGAGGTGGCGCAGAACAAGCTGAAGCACTCTGCTCAGGTATATATGCAAGTGTGCCCAAATTATACTTGGTTAGGGATGGATTAATCAGTCTATATCCATTCTACATCAGTTTCACATGTATTCAGTCATAAACTCTTCTTCCTAAGTTCCAAATTAGTCTGTGAAATTTTCTAATATGTGTAAAAAGTCACATTTGTTTTCACACACCTTTCCCATATACATAATGATATGTAACATTCCCTAATATGTACAGTTTTATATGCATCTTTCCCTAACTTATTCATTTTTGTACACAGTTTCCATAATGCATCCATTTTTTTTACAAAGCTTTCACAGTATATCTATTTTTACATGCATATTTGCCTCAGAACTGCACTGCAAAAATCTGAAGAATAACAATGTTCCAGTCGGCATATTAATCTGAGAAATGCAAATTAAATCAGTTTACCTTTTTTAAAAAAGATGAACAAAATGAAGTTCTCATCCCCATCCAGCTAAGAATAACCTTATGGTAAAGGTTTTAGAATAGAGGCTGTAACACTGAGATGTTTAGGAATGGAAACATTGAAAATATTTGTCATCAGATTACTGGTGACATGGATCTCCAAAACTGGATTTCCAGAGGTTTAATTTAAGTTTTAAACAGAGATCACGTATCTGGTCGTTAGTTGTCAAAAATTAGGGATGGGCCAACCAAATCCTTGAATCCTCAGCAAGGATTCAAGATTCGCAGATCTGAATCCCTGTGCAAAAATAGGCGAACCGAATCTTTCAAATCCACAAACCAAAAACTATTTTTTTAAAATAAAGTTCTGTTTAAAAACAGTTTTAAAAAGTTTAATTTTTTAAAAAAGTTGCTTTTTAAACCCTCTTTTAAAAAAGGATTCGAAAGATTTGAGATTTGTGGATTCCCAGAACCTTCCAGGGATTTGGATCCAGATCTAGATTTGGATTCAGAAAATTCTGGATTCATACCATCCCTATCAAAAATAGTATGGCCTCTTACTTACTTTTTTTCTTTTCTAGAAAAGTCTGTGAAACATAGGCAAAACTAGAATTTTATGTAAATATATTTCACTATTTATATTGTACTTGGCATATACCATATGCCTGTTTGCTTTAAAAAAAATAGGTGGAGAGATTTCCTTCACTCTTCACTGTCAAAGTAATCAAGATGGCATATGTCACTTCAAGAACGATCAGAGGAGATAGTATCTAAGTTTGGAACCCAGGATTTTCATGGTTGGAGATGCTATACAAAGAATCCTGCTTGATTTTGAGATAAAGTACTGATCTATGTTTCTGGCAATTTGCAGGAAAAATTGTTGATTTGCAAAATGAAACAGTTTTGATAAGAAAGCCTCTGAAGAAGAATAAATGCAGAGAGACATCATGTTTATAGGATGATTTTTCAGATGATGGAAATCATAATTGCACTTTCAAGAAGTTTAGCATTATAGTTTTATGTATTGTCTGGACTGAAATACGAGGAGGAAAAAACAATACCAAACCCAGATGCAAAATATGCATTATTCAGGAAATAAGGTTACCTGAAGCTGTTGATTCATTTTTTTGAGCAATTAATCATTTTAGATATCGCAGCACTTTGCAGAGATTTTAAACAGACTACATTTAAGGAAGATAATGCAAAAGGAATCCTGCTGTGGCCTCTGGCGTTGCTACTTTGACAATTTTTGTGAAATTTATTAGTGGCTGAGAGGAATCGACACTCTTTGCAGTGTGTCCTGAGATCTGTTATTGTATTTCACCTCACTGAAAATCCAGGGAAAAGATTGTACCTTATTAATACATTCAGTGTTTTGATGATCTTTTGGTTTTCGTTAGTGTTCTGGGCAGAAATCTTATGCCGTTCTTCTTCCTGTTTATCATCATCCTCTTCCTCATTCATGAACAAGTTTTGTTTTCCTTTTTAAAGCATGATGTTATATTATCACATCCATGTATATAATCATTTAGCCAATTTGGGCTTGATCCAGAGATCTTCTTTCATGAAAAGATAGCCCTGGCAGTTCTCCAAGATCCCAGACCCTGACATTCAAGAGGTGAGGCTCGGTTATGTCACAGGCCAGAGTTGCTAATGCCTGGAAGTGAAAAACAAACTAACCCTTCTCCTCCTCCTGATGTATGGAGAGGGTTTACAAGAATGGTCTAGTGGTGAAGGGTTCAAGGGGTTGAGCTAGAGAGGTGAAATCAAGAAGTGGTGAGAAAATTTCCTCAATAAATTAACAGTATTCTTTTTTTTAATTAATTACTACATATAGGGAGCAGAGCTGGAAAGGTAACTTTTTTTGTTGAAATATTTGTGCTTCCTGACATTAGAAACCATAAATAGCAAAATGAGGTTCTCTGACTATGTATAAATAAATTAATATAACTTTCCAACCTTTCTACATTACATAGGCTATTTCTGCACTAGCCTGTTATAATGCTCTTATTCCACTTTCAACATCCTATGGAACCCTGGGGTTCGCAGTTTAGGGAGGGGACTTTGAGGACCCTCCCTAAACTGCGAACCCCAGGGTTCCATAGGATGTTGAAAGTGGAATAAGAGTACTATAACTGGATAGTGCAGAAATGGCCACTGATTGTGTGATTCCTAAAGTGGATTGGAAAAACATGGAAAGATGTTATTTATGAAACCAGAATGATGAATTATCCTCTTAAACCATTGAGTCTGAAGATAGAGTTTTATCCAGCACATTTTTTTTTCAAAAAAGGCAGCTAATGACATATTCCAGATTTCATTCCAGCACTCTCACCAGCTGCCAAAAAAATCCGTCTTCCCTCCTTACACCTCATCACACTTAACAGTGATTGCTGGAAGTCTGATACACGTCCAAGATTCAGCGCTGAAACATTCCAGATCAACTTTATCCCACTTTCAAAAATTGCTAGAGGCAGTAATGCCTAAAAAATTAGAGAATTCATACATAATTCTCAGTACATTACTTGTAGAAACAATAGTCCTATATTATACAAGGAGGCCATCACTAGTTTTTAGCTTATACATAACAATATATTTAACTTCTAGGCATGTTCCAGGCAAATTAAGAACCTGACAGAAACATGACATAGTTCTGGGAGCTGTAGTCTAAAAAAGTAATGTTTCAAAGCACTAAGAATTGGTTCAGACTGTAGCACCATTTCCACACTACACTGTTATAGTGCTATTTTTCCACTTTCGACATCCTGTGGAATTCTGGGGTTTATGGTTTACTGAGGTCAAAGAGATCTCTGGATGAGAATTCTAAATGCCCCTCCTTAAACTACAAACCTCAAGATTCCACAGGATGTTGAAATTGGAATAATAGCACTATAACAGAGTGTGGAAATGGCCTATGTATACAACTCTAGTCCAGCATGCTGATTTCCACAACGATCAATCAGACACATATACATGTATCTACCAAATGAGGACAACATTTCATGCTTCTGATGAAATGCTATTGAGTCCAGAATTCCCCAGCCTTGCGTCCCCTGACTGGCTGGATGTGGGTGGGAGCTGTAGTCCATCTGGGTATCACTAGGTTCAGGAAAGTTATTGTCATCCATGGAAGCTTATGCTCCAGTAAATCTATTCAGTATAAATCCAGTTTATGGTCCCAACTAGAATAGATCTAATTCAATCAATTAAATTTAAACGAAGAGTTATAATAGTAGTAGTAGTAATATTTTCCCAGGTTTTCCACAAGACTCTTTGCTGTTTTTCCCTTGTGAATGGATGTGGGGAAACAAACTGACCAGGGAATGAAAGCAGTCCAGAGACAACAGAATATTGGACAGCCTTTTTCTTTGGAAAAGAGGCAGAAGCTGACACTGAGAAAAAGTAAAGATATTTTTTTTTTTGGTTGCTTGTTTGAGGCAAAAACTGAAAGGGCACCGAAGATAGGATGTATTGATTTGTCTTGATCTATACAAGTGTTTACTCTACTACAGAAAACAGAAAGAAAGAAAGAAATGGTGATCAAGTACTTAAAAGTAGTTCTTGATCTTTTCATTTGCTTAAATTGTCCTGACAATAATATAGCAGTTTTCCAAAACCTAAAAAAAAAAAAAATGCTGGCTGGTAGACACTCTATTCTTTCTGAATAAACTTGGTGTATTCTCTAGTTCTTCCACATTATTTGCTATAGCATTTTGTCAGATGGTTTAGCCATATGTTCCATTAAAAAAAAAATCCTGTTGCCTTTTCTAAACCTGTTTCTTTTCCCTTCTCCCGCCCCTTAGGTGTTTCTCTTGTAAACTGGGATGTTAATTAGTATGCAGTTCTGACACAAGTCTCCCCAGCTTCCTTGTGCCCTATATTTATTTATAGTTTCACCAAACATTATTAATTTTTTTTAAAAAAACCCACCACTACCACCAACCTTTTGATTTATTTGTTGCATCTTGAACAGCTTTCATGCCTTAAGAAGCACTTTGTTTAACTTCCATAACATTGATTTGAGATGTGTCTAATTATTTCCACCTGGACTGTCAATTCAACCACAGAGCAATTGTTTCCTACAGCTGTCCCAGTTGTATTTTCATTCATGCCTGCTTCCAAATCCTAAGCATTAGACTCCTGAAGAGAAAAATAGGTAGGTTACTCTGAAGGTGCCACATCTTTGAAAAGAAGACTCTAGAGACTAGACTTTCTTTCACAGGGAACCATTGCAGCACTTTAACTGCCATGGTTACATCCTATCTAATCCTGCAATTTGTAGACACTAGAAGACTCTAGCAGAGAATTCAAAATACCCTTACCCAAACTACAAATCCCAGGATTCCATAGAATGGCTCTAAGATGCATTTGGAAGATAACCTGTTTCTGTGAAATTGCAGCTTTCCCAACTATGGCCCTTTTCGCATGCAGTTTCTTTTGCGAGAGGGCCCCTTGAGCGTTGCATAAATGGGAGCGCCGGTCCGTACAATGCACTCTCATTTACGTGATGCTCACGAGCCTACCGCGAACCATGCACACATTTTTTTATTTTCGGCTTCAAGCCGAAAATGCTGCATGGTCACGCAAGGCTCCTGGGGCTCTGCACACTTACCTGCCCTGCGGTGCGTCGGACGAGTGGGCCGGTCGCGCTTCCTGCCTCAGCGCCAACCTGCAATTCCCAGGTTGCGCTGCAGTAGGAATGGGCGGGGCGACCGGCAAGCCAGCTGTGGGACGACGGAGCAGCGAAGTGAGTGCCTCATGCAAGAGGCTGCTCGCGCGAATGCCACCCCCACCTCCGCGAAAAAGTAAGATGCGGAAAGGGCCCATGTCTTTAGAAAGTTGCTCCAAATATGAAAGCCAGAAGCCTGATGTAATCCTCCTTGCTTAGAACAAAACTTTCTTTTTTTTTTTTTTAAAAAAAAATCTTTTAATCTTTTTCAGTAATGAGACTCAAAGTGGTTAATATTAAAAACAATAGAAATTAAAACTATACAAAAGCTTCAAAAAGAATAAATATAACAATTATTTTAAAAAATTGATAAAGTTTAAAATTTCAAACAATAAAAAATTAAAATTCATTAAGAGAAAACACAGATTTTAAAACAAGCACCTCAAAGCCCACCCCAATCAGTTTCTAAAAGCCTAACAGCATGAACATGTTTTAACTTCCAGATGAAAACAGAGCAAGGACAGAGCCATTTTGGCCAGAGGGACTTCCAGTCTGGGGCCCTTTCTGCAACGCACCTTTTCTCGGAGCTGGAGTGTGGGGATTGCACAAGCAGCCTCTAGTGAGAAGCTCTCACATCCCAGTTCCTTCAGCTCTGCAGCTGCCACCTGCTCATGTGAGAACCCTGCCTCTTCCTTCCGCAGTGCAGCCTGGGAGTCTCCCAGGTTGTGCTGGGGCAGGAAGCGTGAGCGCCATGGCTCCAGAGCTCTGCACGTACAGCAAGTGTGCACAGGGCCCTGGAGCTATGTGCAATCGTGCACCATTTCAGCCTGCCAGCCCATGGAGCATCGAGTGATTGTGAGTGCATCATGTGGACCGCTCCTCACATTCGCACGACACTCGAGGGGCCCTTTTGCATGGCAAATGCCATGCGAAAAGGGCCTGGGACTAGTGACTGAGAAGGCCATTTCTCTTGTTCCTAACAAACAAGTCTGAAGCCATTTACACTTGAGACTGTTGTATCACTATGATTCCACTTTCAACATCCTATGGAATCCTGGGGTTTGCAGTTTAGAAAGGGGCCATCCATAGGATGTTGAAAGTGAAATCATTGTACTATAACAGTCTCATGTGGAAATAGGCTGAGAAAGTGATGAAATACAGAGAAGGGCCTCTCCAAACAATCTTAAAAGTGTAATGGTCTCATAAATGGAGATATAGTTCTTCAAATAGTGTGAGCCCAAGCTGTATAGGACTTTATAGGTCATTGTTCGTGGAAATGCAGCCAGTGGAGTTGTTGCAACAAAGGAATTGTGTAGTCAGTCCCAGTCAGTTAACAATTTGTTTGCAGCTCTGTGAGCCAAATGAAGTTTCTGACCACTTTTCAAAAGTCCTAGAACATCCTGCTGCAGGCATGTTGCCACCCTGCCTTGGTGTAAAGAGACATTAATCACTCCCCTTCCCAACTCAGTCAGTACACATTTGGCCTGTTACTAAGCTAGGAAGATCAAGGGTCTGGTACACATGTAGAGGCTCTCAGCTCTCCAGGGATCCTGTCCACATCATCAGGCTGCACAAATTGAAAAGTATCCATTAATACTGGAAACGTAGAGGCCAAGGTTACATCTATTGGATTTGTATTCACTCTGGCATCCTAGTCAGAATGAATCTGAGAAATTTTAGCTGAGGAGCAGTGAGCAAATTGTTTGCACCTGGCTGTTGAATGGCTTAAATTCTCATTTGGGCCAAATTGTAACAGATCTCTGACCATTCAAAATTGCTCTACTGGACAGTTCTGTACTGATACAATGATGGCAGCTAGCAAACTTTTTTGCTACCCTTATTGTCCCACCATAAGCCTTCAGATAGAATTTGGCCCATTTTTGGTTGGATTCTCTCTGAGTTCTCTGCCAGTGTCCTTCTTTTCTCTGTATATTCAGTCCACCCTCCGCTGATCGCGGGCTCACATTGGTGCAAGACTGCACATCTGCACAGGTAAGTAGGAACGCAATGGTGTGCTCCAGAAAATTGAAAAGCCGGATTTTTCCGGTCTTTACTTAGTGTGCTGGAGGACCACTTGGGGTCAGTTTGGATTGGTCTAAGGTGCGGAACTAAGATAAATAGCCCGCACTTAGTCCGATCCAAAGTGCGGACGACCTCCGTGCCAGGACGCCTTGGTCCGTTTTAACATCCACATGTGGAAAGGGCCTAAGAGTGAATGTGAAAATATAAAATATCATTTCTGTCACCCTCCACAACTGGAAGAGGAGTTTCTTTTCTATGCAAAGAGGCTCTTCACATCATCAGAGATACAGAAATCAGTGTCTTCAAACATGTGGAGAGTCTCCATGCATAGAAAAGACTCTCCTTTTCAAAAAGTCATCTTCCATTTGTGGAGGTTGAGGAAATAAAGAATATTGGCAAATTTCCTCATCAATGGTAAGAAAACCTGAAATACTGTCTTTTTTAAAAAATAGTCAACTGCTGCAAGAGTTTATACCTTTTGTGAGTTTTCAATGGAAACCATTCTAGAAAACATGCTTTTTTCACAAATCAATATTTTTGTGTTTTTTTGTTTTGTTTTGTTTTTTCCCCAAAAACCTCTCCAAAACCTCTCCACAAACATTCTAATGATCTTGTTTTTGGAATTCTTCTTTCTTATGTGCAAGAAAAACAGAAGAGCAAATTTCTATTCCTAGTGGAGGGCAACTTAAATTACAGTGGAAAAGGTGTGTGTAGTATTCTTCTTCTTTTCATGCATCTGCCTTGAAACTGAATCCTGGTAAGATGGAGGCTCTGTGGATTGGTTGTCCTCATGTCAAGGAACTGGGTAAACAACATGTCCTGGAAGTGTTTGTGGTCTCTCTGAAGAAGCAAGTGTATAGCTTGGGAGTGCCGTTAGATCCATCCCTGTCAATGAAGGCCTTGTGGCTCAGAGTTGCTTGGTGCCAACTTTGACTGGTGTGATAGTTAGGACCTTTCATGGACAGAGATAACCTAGCCCACAGTAGTCCATGCACTGATAACCTCCAGATTAGACTACTGTAATATGGTCTGCATGGGACTGCCCTTGAAGAAGATTTGGAAGCTACAGTTAGTGCAAAGCTGACTGGATACCATATAGACAGCATATCATGCCAGCCTTAAAAGAATTGTACTAGCTGCCAATATGTTTCTGGTCTTAATTCAAGGTGCTTGTGATGCCATTTAAAGCCTTAAAGAGCTTGGGACCTTGATACTTGAGAGAGCACCTCTCCTCATATGTACCTGCCAGAGAATTAAGGTCTGCTGGGTGAGGGACCTCCTCCATCTGCAATCAGTGAGATCAATACACTGTGATGGGACATGGGAGATGGTCTTCTCAGTTATGACACCCACAGCTATGGAATGCAGGAGCCTGGAGGCCTGAGTGGCTCCAACACTCATTCTATTTAGGTGCCAAGTTAAAACTTGTCTGTTCATCAACATGTTTGGGCTTTGTTACTTCTCTCCAGATACGGTTGTAAATAGTTTGAAAAGCTTTAAATCTTATTTTTGGGTGAGTAGACTTAGTTGTGTGTTTTCTGAATTTTCCTCATCCAGAACCAGCATGTTAACTAATACAATGTGCTGAATATCATTCACTGAAAGAGTTATGAACAGTGCAAAGCAGGGACTGTGAACCCATGCAGAGTTGTGTCCACCTACCTCCCAGTTGATCATAGTATGGAAGTTAAAATTGTTTTCATGGAAAAGAAACTGCTATCCTGGTTGAGTGCCCCTGTTACATTACTCATGTAAGCAGAGTCCTGTTCTGCACGGGGTGATTGTTTAGCATAGGTCTACCCCTATCATATTAGAATTATAGAATTATTCCATTAGAACAGGCCCATCTTAAGGTTTTTGCAGGCTTTAGGCACTCTTGTAATTAACTCTCCTCCTCACCTTGATGTACCACATTTTCATAGGCTCTAAAATTTTTGTAGGCCCTAGGCACTGTCCCTAAAGTGCCTAATGCATAAAGTGGTCCTGAATTGGAACTACTCCAACCACTGTAGAGGAATCTATACCTAAGGCATTCTTGAGAGATGGCAATCCAACATCTGTTTAAAAACCTCCAGTGGAGTCCACTGTCTTCTGCGGTCGTGTATTCTACTGTCAGACAGCTCTTGCCATTAAGGGGTTCTTCCTTAATGTTTAGGTGAAGTCTCATGTAATTGCAGACCATTGGTTCATGCTTTAGTCTCTGGAGCATCAACCGATCCTCTACATTATATCTCTTCAGATATTTAAAAATGTCTATCATATCATCTAATCAGAACAGACTCTGTATCTAATGGCATAAGGGAAAATTTGAACATGAAAAGAAAATGCACTGTCAATGGGATTATGCATATACAATGCTATATATAGGACATACAACCCTGTATGTGTGTGCAGTTGTAAATGAAGTACAATATTGTTAATGTGTTCACCTGATAATTAGTATAACTAGCTTGTCTTTTCCCACTTCTCCACACATATATTTTAAAAAGTGCTTTTGAGAGGTTCTGTATTGCTAAGACTTAATTATTTTTTAGAAAATATATTACAGTGCATTTGCTAGTAGATCATAAAGTATTACAATAAATAATTAAATGTAAGCTAAAATTGTCAAAATGAATATCACTTTGTGCTGCAGTATCTTTTCTTAATTCAGTACATTTGTTCAATTACTAATCAGAAAGATTCATTAACTTGAAGTGGGCAAATTAACAAAGAACTGTAGAACTACTTATTCATGTGGCTAAACCTTTATGCTGCTAAATTTAGTCAAATACCTTTTTATCAAATAGCTATCAGAAATAGTATATTTCACAGTACATTATTTAGTGAATTCATAAGTTTATGATAAAACCATAATGTAGGTAGTGGATAGCAATGCTTCTTAGGGCTTTTTTGCACTTGGTGAAGAAATCGCCCTGTTCTGGTACTCACTGGACTGGAGTGCTCCCTCGGAGGATCCAGGCTGATCCGGGCAGTGTGTGGCCGTACTACACACTGCTCTGGGGACGAAAATGGCGGCTTCCGGTTGGTGGAGGCTCTCCACCAACCAGAGAAACTCGCCAGCCTAAAGCCCACCCCCAGAAAATCTGCAGGCTTGTGCTGGTGGAGCCTGTAAATCTACCACAGGAGTGCAGCCATGGAGTGGGGCGCTCCGCGCTGTTGAAAGACCTGTTTTAAGCGGTCTTTCAATAGCATGGTGAGCGACCACTTCTGCTTGTTCCGGAGCGGGCTGAAGTCCGGAACTACAGAAAGTAGTCCGGACCCAGTCTGCCCCCAAGTGCAAACATCCTCGCTGGAGGACACTTTGCCCCATTGCAAAAACAGAGTGCAGAAAAGGCCTTAGACTGCTAGCCCTTTTCATTCAGAGTTACTGAAGGACTGCATAAATCAGGAAGCAGAATCAGGAAGCCTGCTGACTGAACAGAGCCCTCAAAACAAGCCTTGTGGACACTGGAGCTCTCAGCCTCCTCTTGCAACCATTTACCAAATGTGGAGAATTTCAAGAAGATATGATTCTGCTAATAAAGAATTCTCCTAATAAAGAATTGAAAATTAAAGAATTGAAAATATATAAGGAGTTAAATAGAATATCATACTGAACATATGGTATGAAAAACAACACTCAACGTAGTCCTATAAGAAAAGACAATAAATGAAATATATAACAATATACAAATGTGCATCATAAAGACTAAGATTTGCTCAAGTAAACAAACTCCAGCTGTATTTTGAGGAAAGCAGTTAAAGCAGAGAAAGCTTTGCTTATAAAGTAACTATGCATGACTTGGGCACATGAAGCTTTCAAAAACTGGAATTGCTTCTGAATAAGACCTGAAATGGTTGCACAATTTGGGGACTCTATCTAGTTGCATATGATTTGCAGCCCACAAGTCATTAATAATTGTTGCTGAACTTTTGTATAAGTTCTTTGTTATTGTTGAGTTGTTCACCACTTCTACAACAACTGCTGAACCTACAGCTCCAGTTTGTTTTCTTGTACAAGTCTTGAAGTTTATGCTGCACATTTGTACAGTGTTATATATTTATTTATTGTCTTGCCATATATGTAATGTGACTTTTGGATATGTTGTATGCTGTTTTTCACATTGTATTCTATTTAATTATTTATATATTTTCATATTTGCTATAAATACATTTATTGCTTATTGGCATTTGTTATGTTTTGGTATTCATTTTGTTTATGCGATGGCCTTGTTTGTTTTTCTGACTTCTGGCTGAGTCCCCTGTCATTTTGCTGTTGGCTGATTTGCAGAGAAAATAGCATTTTCTTTGCAGGGAACAACTTTCCCTGAAAAAAATCCTGTTTTCTGAGCAAATCAACTGTGTGAAGATTTTGCAGAGAATAAGTCCTGAACTGCAAATGGACCTTGAAAACTGTGTAGTTTTTAAAGACTTTCTCACCGTGGAATGAAAATTGTTAAAACTGATTCCTTTGAGAAGGAAATTAGAATCCTTGGGAGGAAGTATATCTCAGATGGGCTTTCCTTATTATTCCCAGGCTTTTCCACCCTGCTGGGGATAAGGAGGTGAATCTATCTGCTGCTGGGCTAAGGAGAGCTCCCTCTCATACTGCTATCATGGACAACAGAGTAGAAGATTTAAATCTCTACAATAAACATGCCAGGGTGGGAATGAAAATGCCCCATTTAGCTGATCTACATAGGATCTGTATCTTCATTTGTATATATAAATACAAGTGGGAAGGAAAGGAGTGTGTATATGCTTGCAACAAATGAAAAGTGTGTGTGGGGGAGGAAGTGCAGGTATTTTTTTAAAATTAATGGTGTGTATATCTGTTTCTGAATGGTGTGCATGAATGAGTGTGAGAGAGGGGGAGAAGGAGGGCTGAAGAGGAGGGGGGACTGGAGATGTTTGAATGTAGTCTATGTGGGTGTGTGCGCGTTCCTGTGTGTGTGTGTGTGTCAACATGTGTGTTTGTGTGGAGAGTACAAAACAGCAGTGGTTCTGTCTACTTCCCATGATGGTTTTGTGCTCTTCTATTGTTTTGTTATGCTAAAATTCCATGTGTGAAAAGGAGAGCTTGGAAAAGATTTATTTGCTGTCTTGAAATAAATATTGGAACACCAAATGCTTAATTAGTTTCACCCTGTGGCATCATTGGGGGCTACTCCTCAGTCTCAGGTTGTGTCCCTGAAACCTCAAAGAGTGGAAATCTCTTCATCCTGCAATCCTGTCTCCTTTACCTTGATACAACATGGGTGTACCTCATACAAGTTACTTTGACCTTGGTTGAGACTAGATTTGAAGCAACATATGTCAACATAACTGCATTCTGCCTATGAAAATAATTTTGGGAAATTCTCTCTCTCTCTTTTGTATAAACTTCTCTCTCTTTTTCTCTCCCTGCCTTTCCCAAACTGACAACGCCAAGAAAAGAGGGGGATGGTTGTAGAGATCTCAGGCTTAACTTGTTCTGTTTTCCAGTAGTAAAAAACTGGAACCTAAGGCCTCTGTTGCTGAGAGGCATGTTCATTACTTTTCTCCCCTGCTCATCTCATATGATATAGTATAGCCATCTACAAACTAAGCAAGAGTTCCATAATTTATTTTAATTATGGAAATATTTGGAATTATTTCTTGATGTCTAGACAGTAGGTGTCATTCTACAGCATTCCCTTCTTGTTCTTCTGAATTCAAAGGATCATGGTAGGAGGCAGAGATTCATGAGAGAAGGCTGCTAAAGAGCTGCCTCTTACAAGTTCTGCAACTAGAAAAAAAAAGACATAAGATGTAGAACGTTCACCTCTCTCCTGCACAGAGTTCCATCCCTTCCCATGGTTAGCTGCATCTTCAGAGCCAATCTGGCTACAATGGATGCTTCCTGAAAAAAAGGAATCTGCCTTGTGGAGTAAGTGGGGATCTGGACTCTGGCCAAAGAATGAGGTGAACAGCTTGAATGAAACTTGAAGAATGTGGCACAGCTATTGTCACAATAGATCCTGCATTTATTGTTATTTAAAGCAATGATAATAAATAAAGAAAACTTTGATTTTTCACTGATTGCTAACGAAGCTTGCAGTGGGAACTCTGTTTTCTTTAAAGCTGACCTTTGTGGCTTGTCTCAAAACTTTGTTGCTTTAAAGATCCAGTGAGCTTGTCATGTAAACCATGAAATAAGTTGAATTAATAAATAAGTTGAATTAAATTTCACAGGTTATTGAACAGATTTCAAATACTTCATATGAACGTGTTGGGAATGATTTGCTATTTAATTATATCCCCTGGGATGACATTCACTCAAAATTTTGCTGATCAGTGAGAAGGTAAAATAATTGCTGTAAATGTCCTGAACACATTTGTATTTTCCAAACAGTGACATATTAATAATAGGATTATTAAAAGCATGAAATGGCGAAAGCAAATGATTTGATTTATTGTAGTGGTGAAAACATACTTTATTAGATTTGATTTAATGAGGAAAAATTGAGTTCTACCATGTAAACTCCAATATGGGATGTCAAAGTTAATTTAACTGAGTGCCAGTATGCTTCAGGTAGGCCATCTACAATTTAGATTGATGAGTCTCCATTGACATCCATTGAGCCACTACAGAATCTCAGAACAATGAAAGTCATTTCATTCAAGTCAGATCATTTATGATTTGAAATGGTTTCCCCCCTACACTTTGAAGTCTCATGCTGCTTAGCTGTCCTACATCCCCCAGCTCCCTAGTGACAAGCATGGGACTTTTCTGTGATCCACAAGAAGTTGGGACTGGCTTGACTATGAGAAGTATCAAGGCTAGGCAAATGTGGGACATCAGAAAACCTAAGAGGTTGTTTTAATTGTTATCAAATAATTAAGGGCTTTTCCTTGCAAGCTGTTCAATACCTGTGTGCAATACATATCAGTTTCTTACACAGTAAAGACTGTAAGGAAGTTAGGCTTCTCAAGCATTCAAATATATTCAATTGTATATTTATATCCAGGAGAAGCATGGTACTTCCCAGTTTGCTCAGACATTGCTGTTAGACAAAACAATGGCTCTTATGCTTATGGAAATAAGTCTGATTTGAAAGAAGAAATGCCCCCTTATCACAAGCAGGCTCTAAGACTCATCTGTCCTTTAAAGGTTTAATTGTTCTGGTGCTTAATAAAGAGCTAAAAAGTCTTGGGCCGTTTCCTCACCAGACTGCTATAATGCTATTATTCCACTGTCAACATCCTATGGAATCCTGGGGTTTACAGTTTAGGGAGGGGCCTTTGAAAGTGGAGTAATAACACTATAACAGTGTAGGGCAGAAATGGCTTGGGTGAGTTTTACTATAAATGAATATTCCAAGAACTTAGCAGATCCTATCAGATAACCTTGGTGTTTAGTCTGGGTCAAATGAAAGTTACTTGGATCAAACTGTCAGTCCAAGCCAAAGTATTCCTGATCTCACCTTCTATAGGTTTCTTCAAGTGTCACCTTCATGGTTGCTTGTTTTGAATCTTAAATCTGTTGTTGTTGTTGTTGTTGTTGTTGTTTGTTGTTAGGGAGGGAGGAAACAAGTGACTCTGACTGCTTTCAGAAAATGTAGAGCTTTCTGCAAGGGAGTTTCTCAGGGAAATTGACAGTTGCTTTTCAGAACTGTGAAAGCTGAGTGGAAATGCTGTACATCCAGTCTCACATACATGCTTACAAAAATATCTTGCCAGGATTATGAGTACCTGTGAATACTTAACAGGAATAAGTGGGGACAATTCTCAAGGTTATAAAGGAGAGAATGTTTACTTTTGAACTGGGTCGGCTCATTTAGCTCATAGAGTCATTGACTGGAAACAACTTTATTTTTAAAAGATTGTCTCACCAAATAACCTTCACTAAGGCTGAATTAACTGAACCTAACTTTATTCAGGCTCTCCCCAAACCCCTTAATGAACCATAATAATCCAATGGACTGATTATTGAGCATGGAGACCTTAATTAATGGCAATTTACAATTTATGGGTCATGCAATGGACATCTATGAAGGCAGCAGACTCAGCAAATGTGAAGGAAAAATAATTATTATAGAGAAAGCAAGACTTCCCCTTCCCACCCAATGCACAAAGTCAAATAATACATGCTATATATTTTCCCCAACGTAATTCAGAGGAGCATGTCTGACTTCTATGGCTGTGCAAGGGCTATCCAATTTGGTTCAGAGCGTGATTTGGCAATTTGGATTGGGGCCTGGTACAGTTTGGATTGATAGGACCTAATCTGATCCATTTGAGATCCTGAATCCAAATCAAGATCAAGTCTCTCAAATCAAGTCTCCAAACACAGCTATAACATTGTAGTTCCTTGTTGGTTGCCTTGTTTGTTTGAATGCAGGAGTATTAAATTTGGGATTGTGATAGACTCTTCTGAGCGGATAATCCCTGCTGAATTGTAGACTGGTAGCTCAAAAGACTTTTGTGCTAGCCTACTTTAAAATCACTCTAATCAAAAAATGAAATTTTTTGAAAGCATGTACACTCATTTAAGTGTTCATTCCTGCCTGTTCATGCTGCTTTCTACACTCTACTGACTGTCATGTATGTATATTGCTTGTGCTCCAAGGGATTAACTGTGACTGTATAGAGCTCTGTCTGTCTGTCTCTCTCTCTCACACACACACTCACACACACAGAGTACAGACAAAAACCATCTTCCTACTATTTGTGTCATGATACCTGACCCATTAAGAACACCCCTCAGGTTCAGAGTTCAAATACAGATACACTGAAATAATATTCAAAAGTAAAATACTGCTCTGAGAAGCAGCAAGGTGGGCATTGGGTGGGAAAGCACACATTCTCTCTCTACCTCCAAGTACTGTGATTGGATAGCACTGGAAAGATTTTTACTGCATACTGGAAACTGGAGTTGTCACTGTTCAAAATTCAGCTTCCTCGTCTCCTGCCCCCTTTCCCCACCGTGGCATAGTTAGGGTTACTTGAAGACACACTGTCTTGTTCCTATCTCCACTAGTCCAAATTGGCTTCATATGGGGTTGATCTACTTTGCCCTTGACCCATGTTAAACCTGGTCTGAACTGGTTCAAACTAATCAGTTTGGAATTTCACATTTGTCTGAAGTAATTGCACAGTATTAATGTATTCTAAACAATAGAAACAAACTCCAAAGTGAAACAAATGAATTCCACAGTGAAGGGCAAGGTGTACTAATGTGCCAATACCCATGAAGAAAATGTGTTGCAGAGAGAAAGTAGTAGTAATGAAGACATTAGAGCCAGGGAAGTGTAGCAAATTGAGTGTTGGAGTAGGACTCTGGGACACCAGGATTCAAATTCCCCTCTCAGCCGTGGAAATCCATTGGCTGACCTTCAGCAAGTAAACACACTCTTAGCCTTAAAGAAAGGCAATGGCAAACCACCTTTCAATAAATCTTTCAAAAAAAATAAAAAGCCAATGATAGAGCACCATAAATCAGAGTTGACTTGAAGGCACAGAACAATAACAGCCCGAATTCAGCATCATAAACAGATTTGAAGGCTCAGGGATCAATGCCAGAATTTTAAGAACTAAGCACTCAAGTTCCTCTGGCTACCCAGGGAAAGCTGCCAGTGTGACTTTTTCACATTTTGTTTTAAAAATTCAAGTTCTATCTATGAAGAAAGAACCAAGCAAAAGTTTCACCCATTCCTAATAGAGAATATCATACACACCATGTTGATTTGTCACAATGAGATTTGACCTTGCTTTGAGAAATATTTACAAACTTGTGGCCTGTTGAAGGCAAAGCCAGTCCCTGACCATCATATCCCAGAGGATTGTGGTCTATTGCATGTGTGTAGTTCAAGGTTTTCCTGTTTACTGTATGGGATCTGAGGTTGCCCAGATGGACTTGCAAGCTGTTGGAAAAATGCATCTGTTTCTTGAAAGGCACAGCCTGCTGATACTGTTTCAGCTGGAAGGGTGACAGTGATTGTATATGGAGTGGTGTCAGCAACATTCGTTGAATGGATACCTGGAAGACAAGTGTCACTGTAAAAATTAGATGACAGTCAAGCTTTCCTCTGGAGTGCCACAATTATTACTCCATTCAGAGTCACCGAGTGTACAATGTGTAGTCAGTGAAAGAGTTCATTGTAGCATGGTACACATTACATGGAACTGCAAATAGGGTCATTCTTCTGTTTAGAGCCCCAGTGCCCAGAGTAATTAACTTCACATGCCATGGCTGAATGCTGAGGCTAAGTTCAAGAGAAGTAATGAGAAGTCCAGCCCTGAAGGGTACGGTTGCTTGAGTTCTTTATTACCAACACAATGAAAGAAGTAATGGGGATTTGTGTGTGTATGTGTGTGTGTTTGTGTGTGGGGGGTAAGACTTTACATCATTGCAAAGGTGTTGCTCCAGACATCCATTTTAATGTACTTTGTATCTCACAAGTCCTGTGTATTTCTGCCTTAAGGTTCAAGGAAAAATGTATTTGCTTTATTTTTTTTTTTAAATGCTAAGTAAATCATCAACTATACAACACACTACCCACTACCAGAGTATAGCAACTGGCAGAGCTCCATATAGTTTACATGCCAAAAGCCACTAGGCATTGAATGGGGAAAATATGATTGGTGTAAAACATATTTAAGTTTTACATAGTATTATCTGAGGGCAAACATTGAATATTTTTCAGCTCATGCACACCACAAAATTGATGAGAACTGGGATTTTTTTGGGGGAGGATTCATTCTCTTCTCTGCCTCTTTGCAGTGATCTCAAAGAGCTGTCATGTTAGTCTGCAGGTGTAGGCATTTCATAATTTGTGACTAAGCAGTCTCAGTATAAATCATTTATTAAAGAAATAAGCAGGTGAATATGCCTCCTTGCCTTCAAAAAAGAAAGTCTACTGAACCAAATTATAGACATTGCTGCAGCATAAGCATGCCTGTCCTCTGTATTTCTGGCACCAATGACAGATACTAATTGTTTATTTAACTTCTGTGCAGGGAGTGGAATGTTAAACAACAATCCAAATAGCAGACAAGTAGAAATGGTATACTAGTAATCTATTATTGTCTTACTCAGCCTCCCCTAGCTTGGTGTCCTCCAGATGTGTAGACTCTAGGTCCCAAATGGCATGATGGAATGGGAGCCATTGTGCATTTTCCCATATGTACCAAGCTGAAGAAGGCTGGTCTAGTTTTTGCTTGTATTCCTTCCCCTACATTTAATAAAGTACACTAATTTTAATTACATTGGCTGGTACAACGTAAATCCTTTGTATAAAGTTGATGTAGATAGTCTGTGGCTGAATACTGGAAATTTGATTTTGGAGTCTGACACACCTGAAGTTGACTAGGTTGTGGAGATGCTATAGGGCAAAATGTGGAGAGGGGGCAATATGGAGCCCATTTCTTGATATCTGATTTGCATATTCTGACTTGGAAAGCATTTTGCCCCTAATGGTCTTTTCAAGACCAGACAGCTTCATGCGGACTGAACTGGCATGCTTCAGGGGAGATGTAGTCCAAAACTACTAGAGGGTACAGTGTCAGACTCTGAGTCTTGTATATCCCCTACACTGGCTTTAGGTTTGTTTAAGTTTCCTCAGAGTAGTTTCTTGAAAATTGCTGTGAAACAGTGTACCAGACTGAAAACATCCAGGCTGGGCCTTTCTGAAATATCAGAGTGAGATTGATCTTTTGTAGACACCTTCTGAACAAGGAATCCCAGTTAGGCCCTCTCTACAAGTGAATGTTGCTGCAGTATGAATGAATTCACTTAATGACGTCTCTGCAAGCTCATATTTTCAGAGCAGCAGAAATGTACTGTTCAGCCAAGTCTCTGCTCCTAAGCCTGCCTGCTTTTTGTTTTCATGAGAAGTGTCATCCTCAATGAGAAGCACCAAAGATGTGCTGCCTTATGTAAAACATTAGAGCCATATTGGATTATGTATAATAGAAAGCAAATTCAATCAATTCACAGCTGTGCTCATTAAAATGACATCTAAAAATTATGGGGAATGAAGGAGGGAGGTGCTCCCACAGAACAGCAATACCTCTCTGTAATTTTGTTTAGAAAAAAAGGAGAGTGGTTATTGCGTGTAACGTTTAGATGTGCAAATCGAAAGGGATAATGTGTGAGTTACAACTGCATGTTTACTAGATAAGCATTTACAAAAGCAGTTTTCAGCAGTTTTTTTGTACATGTTATAATATTGAATATTTCTCTTGAATTTATGAGCTGGGGTAGAGTCCAACTCTAGAAACTGAGTCTTTCACCCTGTGTAGAGAAAGCGTAGGACACGACTCGGCAACCATATTGAATCACACACCATGAAGCAAGAATGTGTGAGGAATCTGATCTGTGAGAAAAGTTTTGATGCAAACCAACCAGGTCTGCAAATCCCACCCCCAGTTAATGGGCAGATTTGTACAGAATTATCCTAACAGAATTTGTAAAGAATTTCCTCAAGCACTCATATGGACATATATAATTGGGCACATCTGTGAGAAATTACAGTTTAGTTTGAGGTTTCTCTCAAAAAACTCTTTCTGGTTTGTTTGTATTTTGCTTGGGCAGTAACCTATTCAAACTACTCCAACTCTACTGCTGCCCTCAAGAAGAATGGAATTTCTTTCTTAGAGTATAAGCACAAAGTATTTAAGCAAGAATCACTCCGAGACCAGGCTTATCTTTCATTCCTTTCCTATTATATAAACATAAGAAAATATAAATCAAAATCTAACAACCATAGAACATAAACATAAAGCAGCACAATACATTTATTTGTGCAACAGTTACTTCTTGAAGATCTGAAAGTGAGGCTGTGTAACAATTTTACAATGGAGAATGTTCCTTGCAACTGTTGCTACTTTTTTTTTTTTAAAAAAAATAACGAATAGATATCTCAAGAATTCTGGAACCAGACTGTCCTTTTCAGACTGAAAGTATGGACTCCTTAATGATAGCTAAAATACAATTTCATTGTATTTTTTTTTTTTTTTTTTTTGAAGGAGCAGGCATTGAAGGCACTCTTATGGCTCTCCTTCCCATATAATGTTGGATATTTGGAATCCGGGAATTCTTATCACACTACATTCCTAATTTTATGGCTCTTTTATTACTTTGTTGGTACTTAAGCTGCCCTGGTTTACATCTGCACATCCTGGTATGTCCTTATCAGACTGAAATGGCTACATAACCAGGGATGTTTTATGGCCTTGTTCCATAGATGGTTACATCCAGCTTAAAAGATCAGTAACAACAGGCACCTATTCTTTCCCTAATAGATTTTGTTGAACTGAATTGATTTTGAGAATTAAATGCACATCATTGGATCCAGAATTTTCTGGTAGCTATGATTAGATCATTATCTAACAGTGCCGTTGGTTCACTATGTCCAGAACTTATGTACCTTGAAATCTAAAAAAAAAAAAAAAAAAAATGAAAGAAAACAATGGTGGGAAAAAAGATGTCAGCTCAAAATGCCTGCAAAACTCCTGTGCATGTATTTCTGCCTGAACAAAATCCGAAAATCAGAAACAAAAAATAGGATAGTAGGCTAGAAGAGAAGGCGACTCATTGGTGTTGCTCTATAAACAAAGAAATTTGGCTTAGATCCCAGAAATCCTTTCACAGGAAGAGTTCCTTAAATATTCCCATTCAAGAATATCCCACCTGTCAGGCTCATAGATAGGCCTAGATCAACACTTCTGTTAAGGCAGACCAGTATGGTGTAGTGGTTTGGGAACTGGACTACAGTTCTAGAGACCAGGGTTAAAATCCCCTTGGCCACAGAAACCTACTAGACAACCCTGGGCAAGTCACATTCTACCAGCCTCAGAAGAAGGCAAAGGCAAACCTCCTCTGAACAAATCTTGCCAAGAAAACCTCATGATAGGATCACCTTAGAGTCACTTTAAGTTGGAAATGACTTGAAGGCACACAACAACAACAACAACAACAACAACAGTAGATGTGTGTTTGCAAGTGTCCAGATATAGCCCAGTTTTGGCCATGGTATGCACATTGTATAATATTTTTATGAACATTGCAAAATGCCTCATATTTTCAGCCAGTTTTGGCAGTTGTGAACACGTTATCATTGTTTTGACACCACTGTTCTCAGCACTGTTTTTATTTTTTCCCCCTCTTGTTTCTTGAATTCACTTTTACATGTTCCATTTTTTTAATGTCTCAAAGATGGCATACTTTTACACAGGATGGTAAATACTGTAGTTTCATGAATAAGGGCCAAAAGACCTACCATAAGTGGGCCTCTTCTCCATAGGCAAACGGAGATGATTCCCATAGTGGACACTGAAATCATTGCTGCCTTTGCCCTTCCGTTGTTGGTACTCCAATGGCAATAGCAGCAAAATTGATATGCTTGAAGTAGAGTGGAAGTTGTCAGGGATTCCAGGCAGGGAACCCTGGCAAAATGATCAGCCCACTGCAAAGATGTTGCATCATGCCCCAGTTGTGGGTAATTGCAAGGTTGCATAAGAAACTGGGGTCATGTGCAGAAGGTAGAGGGTGGTGTGCAAACCCTTACCTGATTGGTTGTAAATATGTATATAAGAAAGCAATCCCCTGTCTGTATTGTCTGTTGACCAAACCTAGTGCAAGCCTCTGTTTGTCTGTCCTATGTTTTGTATATAATGGAACTTTGCTGCAAGATAAAGTGTTTCCTGTTTTGGAAGAAAACTCCTCTGTGTGTGAGTATCCTTATTGGGGAACAAGGTTGCTGCTGTTGGCTAGCTGTACTCTGGCTTTTCGCTGCGTTTCTGTGGGGCTGAAACTCCTATCATCCTCCAACAGAAGTACCTATGACTAGTTACTTTTTTGGTCAATGAAGGGTAATCAGCTGAAATACCCTAAAGGTATCAAGTCTTGTCTGATCATGGAAGCTAAGAGGGTCTGTTCTGGTTACATCTTGGATAGGAGACTGCCAATGAATGACTAGTGTATTAGGCTGTATTTCAGAGGAAAGAACTGGCAAAATCACTTCTAAGTATTCTTTGCCTTAAGAAAATCCTGTGAAATTCATGGATTCCCCATAAATCAACAGGAGACTTGAAGGTGCATATACACACATAAAGGATATAATGCTTCAAAATGAATATAATGAGCAAGAACAAAATTACTGTATTGGTATAATGACTAACGGCATCTAATTACTTTCAAAATTCCTTTTAGAGGACATTTTTACAGGCATTTTCTCTCAAGTTGTGTGCAATTCCCTTATCAATCCTAAATCCTCACCTAATGGAATAGTACAGAGCAATGCAGCAAGCAATATAACTAAAACCTTATTTCATATAATCAAAAGGTACACATCAGGTTAGTTTTCGAACACTGTAATGAATTACCCAAATTATGACTTTTTAAAAAAGACATAAGAAGTAACACTGAAACAGATATATTTCTTTTCCTTATAGTCTCTCGCCTTCCGTCCAGTTGGTCTGAGCCAAGCTGAGCTATAGGTGTGGTGGTTCAGCCACCCCTGATTCTTTTTCCCAGTTTCCTACCCACTTACATTGGCTTGTTCTGTAAGGCCAGATAAGCCTATCAAGCCTAGGATTAAATAAAATTCATCTGGGAAAGATGAGTGAGATGTCCAAGCCTCATTCCCCTTGGATGGTAAGAAACTCAGACTCAGAGTTCAAATTACTGGAACTGTGAAAGTAATCAGTAAGTTTTTTATTTTAAAAAATGCCACAGGGAAATGCAATGTATGATCAGTTGCCTCTGTGTTTCCGTAAAGGCATTAATGTTATTAGCTAAAGTTTTGTCAAGTTCCCATTTTCAGATCTATCTTACGTCCAGTGCCAAACCATATATAGTTGCTTTTCTCTAGATGTGAACATTTCGTTAAGCAGTTAATTCATTTTATATTTGCTCAGGGCCTTCCTATTTACTAGGAGCTGTGGCATGTCGAGATTAATAGTGCAAGGAAAAAAAAAGGCTGACAGATTTTACAGTCTAAGCAACTAAATTTGGAGGACAAAGTGAGGAACTTTTGAAAAGAGACAACATTATTGGCATGTTTTATGCTAATCAAGCATTTTGCATTTGTTTTTCACCGTGGCAAAAATTGTTTCATTGGAGAATTCTGCTGTGTGAATGATCAATTGTACATTAGGAGTGTAACTCATGTCTGCTCTTTGTTTGAAACCTGGCCTGTATTCCTCACCTAACTGCATTCTTATGACAGGAGGCAGGAAAATGACTTTGCTACGTACTTACTTACCACAGGGCAAAATTCTGAAAGCAGCCACAACACAAAGCTTTATTTCTGTGCCCTTTCCAATAATTCTATTTTTATAAGGATTGTCCAGTTTTGTTATTTTATGGGAAGCTGAAAGAATGCTTTATTTCATGGCCCCTTTCAAAGAAAGGTTTGAAATTTAATAACTTAGCACCTCTGGTGAATTATGGCAAAAGTTTCCAATCCCTTTACTTATAGAAATTTACCAACACAATTTTGGCTTTGTTCTGAATCACCCAGGTAATTCAATTTCATAACTAAACTATATAAAACCTCCTGTCATCATCTGACCTTCATTGATGCATCACCCCACAGCACCTCTGAAATGGTCTCACATTCAAGAAGCAGGAAAGTACATTAGCTCTTAGTGTCAAATGCTGTACAGCTTTTCACTGGTTCACTCATTTGCCAGTGTAGAGTTTCTATTCATGCAGTTTGGAATGCATACATGTATGCCTTCATCACATGTTACACTGTGTATAATTAGGGGGCACAAAAAAAGGGACTCATATGGTGATGTTATTCACCCACAGAGTAGCATATAACATAGAGATGTGTGTGTATTCATCTGCGTTCACATATAGCAGGGGCGGGCAAAAGTAGAAGGATGGAGACCATTTTTCTCCTCTGTGCCCACCCATTAGTCTACGCTAGTGCATTTCAATGCGATGGAAGTGAGATATTATCACTTTTAGTTGCCATTTTCACTCATTTTCAGCTGTTTGTTTCTCTTGTTTTTTTCGGGTGGGGAACGTGGGTACAACTCTAGGTGGCTGGGAGAAACAAACTGCCCACAAGTGTCACCAAATCACTGGAAAATCTGCTTCTCCAAATTTAATTCTTGGGGATGGTCTGGGGGCTTTGGGGGACGTTCTGGGGAGCTTCATGGACTGCGCTTAGTTATCCCAAGGGCCACATTCAGTCTGCATGATCATCCTTGACTTATAGGCGTACTAGAGCCAGTATGGTATAGGGAGGGGTTTAAGCCAACATGGTGTAGCGGTTTTAATGTTGGACTATGATGTTGGAGACTGAGATTCAAATCTCAGAAACCCACTGGATGACCTTGGGCAAGTCACACTCTTTCAGCCTTAGGGAGGCAGAGGCAAACCCTTCTCCAAAGAAATTTTGACAAGAAAACCCCATGAAAGTTTCTCCTTAGGGTTTAGGTTAGCAGAAATGATTTGAAGACACAAAACAACAACAACAACAATAGACATAAATATGTGCAAGTTATAAGCAGCAGTTTGGAAAAATTACTCTGTTGGACTACAACTCCTTGATACTGCTCCAACCAATATGGCTGTTTGGGGGGTTCTAGATGTCCTAGTCCAGCAAAGTAACTTTCCCAAGATGCTGCTTATAACTTGTATATATTTATGTCTTCTTTCACACAGTGTAACAAGTGATACAGATATACATGTGTACAGCATGTCCAGTTTATATTATGACATATACTTTCCCACTGGTGAATGACTGAAGGGGTGTGAGAAACCAGATCCCTTGGAACATTCACAAAAGGTTGAAACTTTTCTCACATAATCAGGCCTCAAGTCAATCAACTAAATGCACAATTTCCTTGGCATTTTTGTAAGAAAGATCCCTGTAATTTCACAATTAGAGAGTTTTACACTTCATTGACTTATTCTTATTAGTTTATTAATAGACCACTCACGTTTTAGGGAACCCATTGTGTCTAGCCATTAGAAGCAGATGGTTTGGCTACCCTATGTGCCTGCAAAGAATAACAATCATTCCACTTCAATATTTAATTGCTGACAGAAATAGAGGGTAGAGTAATTGATGCCATTTAATATGGAGTCTACTTTGCCTGGAAACATAGTTAAGAGAGAAAGAAAAGCAAGTGTTTCCTTTGTGCTTTAAAAGTTGCATGCTTCAACCAGGTCCTTCTAGAATTTGGATGCCATTGTTTAATCATTTCCACTTTGTGGAAATGTAGCTGATAACCCTCATACACTTATAACTATGCAAATTGGTATTTAAGATAATTTCATAGTGATTGCATCTTCTTAACCCTTGAAGCTGGGATTAGGTTTCCTGTAAGTATTTCAGATCTCAATGTTCTCTGTAGTCTATCATTCCTCAACTTATCTGGGACAGAATGTTTATTTTTAAACTGTTGACTGGTGGAATTTATGCCGATGTAAGAAGCCAGATAGCTGTGGCAGCACTTCTGACAGTTAATGGTGTCTGAATACCTTCTAATTGCAGACCACCTACACAATCAGAAGTATTTGCAACTGACAGCCTTATGAGAAGTTTTATATTGTATAATAAGACACATAAACAGGTTTAATCTCACTTTCAGAATGCTAAAGTAAAGCGAACACTCTTCAAGTAATTTAACCTTACATATAGCATCTTCCAGAACAGTATCATTGTTAGGCTGCAGCAGCAAAAACAATCAAGAGGCATGTGGTATTGCAAAAGCTGACAGTTTCCTCAGGATGGAAGTATCTATGGACTCTAGGGCCACAATCCGGTATGGTCCAGTGTAGCATACTACTTATGCATTTGAAACTATGGGCCTTTCTGAACTACAGTGTTATAGTGGTAATATTCAACTTTCAAAATTCAGTAGAATTCTGGGGTTTGTCGTTGCTAAGGCCGAAGAGCACTCTGGCTGAGAATTCTAAATGCCCCTCCCTAAACTGTAAACCCTAGGATTCATAGGATGTTGGAAGTGGAATAATAGCACTATAACAGTGTAAGGCAGAAAGGCCCTATGCTACAGTTGGCCATTCACCTGATAGAGAGTGTGTGCTGTGGTTAGAGATCCTGATAAGAAGCAAAGACATCAATGGCTTGGAGAATCAAACTAAAGGCTTTAATATAGGAACTCCATTATAAAGCCCTTTTTGCATGCCTTTTTTTTGCGCGAGCACCCCTTGAGCATTGCATGAATGGGAGCATCGCTCCATACGACGCACTCCCACTAGCACGATGCTCATGAGGCTAAAGCGGGACGCGCGCACATTTTTTATTTTCGACTGTAAGCAAAAAATACTGCATGCTCACGCAATGCTCGCAGCGCCCTCGTGCATTTACCTGCATGCGGTGCTTCGGCGAGACGGGCCGGTTGCGCTTCCTTTCCCCAGCACAGCCTACAGCTCCCAGACTGTGCTGCGGAAGGAAGGGAGCAAGGCGCTAGCGTGACAGTCACGCTACGAGGAAGCCGATGCGGGAGGCAGAGGGGCTGTCGTGAGCAGCGAGCGTGAGCGGTGCTCCCTACTGCTGCGACGAGGTAAGGTGCGAAAAGGGCCTTAGATAAGAAAGTTACTCAGGTTGACAATACAGTAGTTTCATTCTAGGGAAGAACTGAGAGAGGACTGGTGGGAGGAGAAGAAGTGAAAAAACATCCCTGAGAGTATCAGTTTACACTACAGAGGGTTCAGGATAAGTAGAAAAGAAGGAGGGGGACATTTTTGGAACTCAAATTATCTAACCTTATGACTACTGCTAGCTTTGAGGCATTCTTGACTCTTCAGTGCTAAGTGTTGTTGCACTTCTAACATCACCAGTCCCCAGACCTATTTGGTGAGAGTGGTGATGGATTAGAGAAGTGTCTGGCTACATTCTCATGGCTGGACATGATTCCATCCTCTGTTGAGATCTGCTAGGGTACTCCAGGGGTCTCAATGGACAGTGTAATCATTCTGTGTCTGGCTATGGGAAGATAACCAGAAGCTTATTTGGTTCCCCACTGCTCTCACCAGACACAGAATGGCTATGGTGGGGGGCCTGCAGAGCCTCTGTGGTAGATTGGGAAGGGCTTTGGTCCATGCAGAGGGAGGAAGAGAATATGGGACTCTGCATTAACCAAAAAGAGACATAAACACATGCAAGGTTGACTTACACCTGCATAAGCCACTAACATGATGTCAGCCTAGTGATGACAGGTTTGTAGTACTTAATTCTGAAACTTTTTGACAAACCATTTGAATGAAACCTGAATAAGAGGAATATTCAATAGCACACATTGAAATAATAAAATAGACATACAAGGTCATCTATCTTCAAAACAAAACAAAGTACTGCTTCATACCAATTGTAGAAAAGATATGACTGAGTGAACTTGAAGATGCCCTCTTCCACAGAGTCTAGAACAGGCTCCCCAATTCATCCGACACCAACTGAAACCCCTTGATTTGCTGAGGTATTTTAAAGTGGTATTTTTTGTATATCAAATATAGAAGAAAATGGAGCTAATTCTCTTTACTAGAGAGTGCTGGCATCAAAAGATACAGACTAGTTAGTTTGTCATGTAAAGGAGAAATCATTTGCTATAAGCAGCAGCCATTAATTTGCATCTGAATTTTTTTTAATGCTTTGGTAAATGTATATGATAGATTGATTTTCTAGTTTTATTAATTTTAATGATTTGATTGATTGCTCTACTTTTGTCGTGCAAATCCTGTAAGCTACTCTGAAAGTTGAAGAGCAGGATAGTATGTTCAAATAATAAATCATCATGTAGAGATTTGTCTAGGCAAATACAAACATACATACTTAGGGACAAAAAAAAAGTAAGTGGCAATACTGATCCATTCAGGAAAAAGAAAATTCAAAGTATTTGAATTTGGGTAATACTTCTCAGATAAGAGAGGGCAATACTTGTGGGCTGTGGGCTTCATGCAGAGTCTTCCTATGTAGCCCTGAAAGCAGGTGCACAGGAAGAGTCAGCCCCATGTACACATTTCAAACAGAATCAGTGTGATAATGCTGATATCCTCATAGTACTATCATTAGTCCAATAAATCTATGTCCTGGCATAGTATTGTTCCTGTCGGGCCATTCAGTTGACAATGAAGATCAGCAAGGGGCTTCCGCTTATTGCAAATGGTTACTATTTCTCATGGCAAACTAAATAGTCTGTGTCTTTTGATGGCAGCACTCTCTAGCACGGGAATTAACTCAGTTTTCTCTTCCATTCCCAGAGTGGCCTCTTCTTTTGGGGAGTGCAGATCTTCAACCATTTCCCTCAAGGTGTGGGACAATTTGTAAGTACCTGTAGGAAACATCAGATTGTCTTTGAAAGGTTATTCCTCTTGTAAGGGCATTGCATCAAGAATCTATATGCTAGATGTAGCCATCATCTCCCCATGATTCAGTCTGTCACATCCCAAGGGAAAAGGGTAATTGAACATTTAGGGTGCCATGGTTTTCAAAAGCTAAAAAAAAATGCAATCATTTGAATGTCCTGCAAGTAGTAAGTCCCACTATGTTCATGGGGGGCTTACAACCTGGTAAGCATGCTTAGAATTGTAGTCCCAATCTCCTATTTGTTAATCAAGAATTAGCAATTATTGGTGGCTAAAAACCCAATTTGCAGTCAGTAAGGCAACACCTCGGGCATCTGAAGAAACCAGTAACGGTAGAACTCCTACAGAAGCAAGAGGAGGCAGAGGAGCCTTCTTCTACTTTTCTTTGGTATGTGTCAACCATACTTCTCTGCAACACATCTCCCCCCTACCCAATGGATTGTATCAGCTTCAGCATATTTATTGTAAACAGCATATTTTCAGACAAGAGGTGCTGTATATAGCTAGTTAACACATAACATTTTAACAGCTGAAAAATATCCACCCTCTTCAGCAGTGGACAAAGCCAGAAAAAATAATAGTTTTTTGAGTCTTATTCCCTTAGAGTGAAAGAAAAAGCATGATTGGCTCTCAGTCATCTCTTTCTGCTTCTGCTCATGGTGTGGCATGTCAGATTCATAGAACTCCTCCAAAGGTATCTCCATGATTAGTCAATGATAACTGCACCAAGGCACATAAAATCATATTGGTAGACACAATTCTAGAGAATTATTTTTGTTTTTCCAGAGTATACTCGAGAGTATACTTTTAAGCACTACACTTCCCAAGCCGGGCTTACCTGAGACAATAGCAGAACACAATGGCAGAATACATGTGCGTGCGCGCGCGCGCGCGCACACACACACACACGTGCTTATTGCCTTATTCTGTGAATTCTGTGAAGCCATCTTTGAAAAAGAATCTACCTGAACTTCGTGCAGATTTTCCCCTGTACTCCACTATTTGTTTCTTGTTTGGTTCTTGAACATTCTGTCATCACATTCTCAAGTTACAGGTTACTCAGGAGAAAAAACGAAAAGAAAAGAAAAAAGAAGAAAATCAGACAAAGCATAGAAGTGGGGGTGACAATATCATTTACCAGTATAGAGGGTCATAGAGGGTCTGATGTGCTGATTTCTTGATAACAACAATATAAACCTTTTAAAGGGAATCACTCCCTTCCCAGTCCTTGGACTGCATTCATTCACTACATATGAAATACAAAAGTTACAAGCTGCACAATGAATGTTTTTACATTATGTAGCCTGATTCTCATTCTTCTGCAAAACAAAGAAACAATGTCTTTATACTGAAGGCCATCTGTGAGAGGATGGCCTTCAATTGGTGTGTAAAAGACTTTACTGTGCTATGTGTTTTGCTATACATTAAAGGCACAAAGTAGGATGGAGATGAGGAAGTTTTTCATCCAGACATGCTCACAGGAAGGACAACTGCCACCTCGATTAGATAAACTGTTTGTACTGTAGGATGAACCTGTTTGAAACACCTGATGCTCTAGATCTGTAAATAAATTACATGCATCTCTTGGATCTTACATCTCTCTCCTACTCCATAGGTGCTTCATATACTGCTGCATACAGTGCATGAAAAATTGTGCATTAACAGCAATTCAACCCTCTTGGTAGAGCAATTAATCCATTACCGCCTATATTTATGCAATCACCCTATATATCTATCTATCAGAAGTTATTTAGAAGACCTGGGTGAATAAAAAGGGTTTCACTTGTCACTGGAAGTATCAGAAAGGTAATGTCAGGTGGGCTGCATTCCATAAGTCTTCTGTGAAGGAAGCATATTTTGCGTATAAGAAATGCCATGACCTATCTCTGGTATCCAAAATAATAGCAATGACAGGTTCAAGAGGTCCTCGAGGCACTGCTGCCAGGCACTGCTGCCAGGCACTGAGGGGAGTAGTACTGAGCTAGATAGACCAGTGACTTGACATAGAGAAAAAAATATTTTTAATGATTTATCTAGTTACATTAAACAGGGTATGGCTACAAGTTTTAATTAATTAATTTCCATGGACCTAATAACATGCATACACTTCTGAAATGATATACCACATTTTCTACTGAAGGCCCAAATTGCTCTTTACCAGCATCTGATGTATTAAAACAAGAAATAAAAACTGAAGCCTAGTCATTTAGTGTAACAGACTCTTAGAGGACTCAAATGCAATTATAACCATCTTAGCTCCCAAGGGAATATATAAGAAAACTTTCTTGATATGTATAGCCATGATTAACTCTAATGAGTTACCTAAGAAATCCTAATAGCACATGTGAAAAATTCTCACTGCTTTATTATCTTGAATCTGATTTTTAAGTATGTCTTGTGTTGTGGGCAATAATAGACTGGATGAGGGCAAACAAATTGAAGCTTAATCCAGACAAGACAGAGGTGATAAGGGTCAGCTGAAGGGCAGATAAGGGAATAGGGCCTTTGCCTGTGCTGGATGGGGTTACACTCCCCCCTTGAAATCTCAGGCTGCAGCTTGGGTGTTCTCCTGGACTCAGCTCTGAGGCTGGATGCCCAGGTTTCAACAGTGGCCAGAAGTGCATTTGCACAACTAAAACTTGTATACCAGCTCTGCCCATTCCTTGAGATGTCATATCTCGTTACAGTGATACATGCCTTGATTACATCTCTTAATGTTGTTTTCAAAGGGACCAATAAGCACTTTTAGCAAGAGAGAGCCTTAGAAAACTGTGCAGTTTTCAGACTTCTCATAATGTAGGATTTATTCTGTGCAAAATCTATACTTGACTTTTCTGCACAGGAAAACAAAAATAATATTTCTTCCAAAAAAAGAAAAATCATATGTGAATTTTGCATAGACTCAGGCCTGAACTATGAAAATTCTTGTCAGTCCAGGATTCTGGTTCTCTTGGGAGAGATGAGGTTCAATGATTTTTTTTAAAAAACATATTTTTGAGTTTTTTTTATCCCTTGTACATGCACACCTGCATGGAAATCTGAATTAAACGGAACTGAACTAAAATTTTCACGATAATGTATAGTGCCTCTTCCATATGTATCCATGTGAAAAAAAAAAAAGGAAGAAGTGAGCATTGCATCCATTGTAGTCAATAGATACAATGTGTGCATGTGCATGCCCACAGCAGTGCAAGCACTTGTGTCTCACATCCACTGAGTATAATGGGATGTGACATCTTTGTGCAACCTCACATTCATGCATGTGGAGTCATGCCAGAAGAGAGCTGACTGTATACAAAATTCAAATGGTTAGAAAACAAAACAGCAAATAGAAGCAACTTTGATGCTGTCACTCCATTTTAGAGTTCTGAATTAGGAGGTAATTTGGAGCTCCAAATATGCCGGACAGGAAATGAAGGTGAGAGGTTACCATCTCTAGCTGCATTTACAGGTCTCCATATGGTAGAAACAGCAGCCTTTTTGCTTGTTTGTAGACTTTTGGTAACTTCAACAATGATTTTTAAGAAGTATTTGTTCTTAAACTTGAGAACCAGGTTTTTGTATTTTAGGTACTCCCAGATGAGACATATACTGAGTAATCACACTGCTTTGTTCATGGATATTTATAGGAGGTCTAAATGTTTCTTTCTACATATAGCCCACTGGAGATTCCCCATTGTTTTTTCCCCTCACTTTTGTTATCAATAAAATCTACTCAAAATGGCATTGCTTCAGAGTACCCTTTAATTGTAAGTAGTTGGATTTCTATGTTTAGAAGCATTCAGAGTAGGCTCAGAGAGACAGAACTGTGATTTAGCCAGTTCGGCTGACCTATAGTTTAAATTCAGAGCCTGTGAAGCTCACATTGTAATGAATGATCATAAATTCAATTGCTAGTCCCAGTTGGATTTGAGCCCTCCTATCTGTTGTAACTTACCCTAAATATTGTCTTACCAAACTCCCATTCATTCAATGAGTCTACTGTAGTTGGAACTGTCAATTCATTCAGATAATTATCCTTATTTCTAGAAGGGTCTCTAGCTCAGTGCTTCTCATATTAGGAGCACAGCAGCTGTGCTTTGTACATTCTATCCTAGCTTCAGAACTATAGAGTGTGAGCACCTTGCATAAAGTTATTGAAGACTGTGGCAAGGTGAAATTGCATCATGGTATTTTGATTTATGTCTTTGCAATGTGAGTCAGTGTCTTCATGTTTCAGTCATAAAAATGCAATTGATATTGCCATCAAGCAGTTGACTGATAGCATCCACGTTAGTGGAGAGAGAATCTGCTGTGGATTTCAATTTGAACTTTAAAGAAGCTATCCAGGATACTGAACCCTGCCCCCCATATAGCTTCATCACCCTAGACAGTGTTTTTAAAGTTTTGATTCACTGCCCCTTAGATGTAGAAGCCACCAGCCGCCACTACTAATTCTGAGCCAATCTTTGAATAAAAAAAGAACATCTCAGTGTTGCTATTTTTCTGTATTACATATGCTTTCTATTTTTGCTATTTCCAGCTGGCTCCATTACTATTTACAGCTGGCTCCAAGAAACATAAAACTAGGTGCTTTCCCCCCCATGCTGCAAATGCTAAAATTGGAAGGAAGGGCAAGCTGCACTTCCTGTTTTTGTGGTTCTTTTATGATTTGTGAAAATGGAGGTTGGTTGAGGCATATCTTTCTCCTTTCATGGGCTGGGAATTGATTCATGTGATCCGAGAGAGAGAGAAAAATCTGTTCAACTTCACATCTTGGTTGTTGAAGAGGAATCAAAATAGAATACATGATTCATTGATGATTCCAGTTTCGGGAGAGGGGGAGTGAAATTCTCCTACTCAAAGATCAGCTTCTCTCTGTCCTCTATAGTCATTGCACTCAAAATCTGCTCTGGAGGATTGAGGATGGGAAAGATATTGATGGTGCAGAGTCCCATAGGTGGGAGGATAAGAAAAGAAATTCTGGTCAGTTGAGCCAACTTACATGAACACTAAATTGAATTTTTCCTTCTTTGCTTTTTGTATCACAGTCAGTGTCAAAATATTTACATTCCCTTTTCTTTCCATCACTGTAGATAGAATCATAGAATCATAGAAATGTAGAGTTGGAAGAGACCACAAGGGCCATCCAGTCCAAACCCCTGCCATGCAGGAAAACCCTCAAAGCACTCCCGACAAGTGGCCATCCAGCCTCCGCTTAAAAACCTCCAATGAAGGAGACTCCACTACACTCTGTGGCAGCACATTCCACTGCCGGACAGCCTTGACCGTCAGGAAATTCTTCCTGAGGTTCAGGTGGAATCTCCCCTCCTGCAGCTTGTATCCATTGCTCCTTGTCCTGGTCTCAAAAGCAGGAGAAAACAAGCCCACTCCCTCCTCGACATGACACCCCTTCAAATATTTAAACATGGCTATCGTGTCCCCTCTTAACCTTCTCTACTGCAGACTAAACATACCCAGCTCTCTAAGTCTGTCCTCATAGGGCATGGCTTCCAGGCCCCTCACCATTTTGGTTGCCCTCCTCTGGACCTGCTCCAGCTTATCCATATCCTTCTTGAACTGGGGTGCCCAGAATTAGACGCAGTATTCAAGATGAGGTCTAGCCAATGCAGAATAAAGTGGTACCAATACCTCCCTCGATCTAGACACCATACTCCTTTTGATACAACCAAGAATTGTGTTGGCTTTCTTGGCTGCCACATCACACTGCTGACTCATGTTCAGCTTGTAGTCTATTAAGACTCCTAGATCCCTTTCACATGTAGTTAGCCACCCACATGCCCCCCATCCTATATTTCTGCATACCATTTTTCCTGCCTAAGTGTAGGACCTTACATTTCTCTCTGTTGAAATTCATTTTGTTAGCCTTGGCCCAGCTCTCCAATCTATCCAGGTCCTTTTGAATTTTGATCCTGTCCTCTGGTGTATTAGCAACCCCTCCCAATTTGGTATCATCTGCAAATTTGATCAGCGTGCCCTCTATTCCTTCATCCAAGTCATTAATGAAGATATTGAACAGCACCGGGCCCAGGACAGAACCCTGTGGCATGCCGCTAGTCACTTCTCTCCAGGATGAGAATCTGCCATTGGTGACCACCCTTTGGATACGGTCAGTCAACCAGTAACAAATCCACCTGACAGTAGCCCTGTCCAGCCCACATTTTACTAGCTTCTTTGCAAGAATGTCATGGGGAACTTTGTCAAAGGCCTTACTGAAATCAAGATATACTATGTCCACAGCATTCCCTTCATCTATCAAGCAAGTAATTTTATCATAAAAAGAGATAAGATTAGTCTGGCATGACTTATTTTTGAGAAATCCATGTTGACTTTTCATAATTATGGCATTGTTTTCTAAGTGATTAGAAACTGACTATTTGATGATCTGCTCCAGGATCGTTTCAGGTACTGATGTCAGGCTGACTGGGCGATAATTATTTGGGTCCTCTTTTTTTCCCTTCTTGAAGATGGGGACAACATTTGCCCTCCCCTAGTCTGCCGGAACTTCTCCTGTCCACCAAGAGTTTTCAAAGATTATAGCAAGAGGTTCCGCAATGACCTCTGCTGGTTCTTTTAAAATCCTAGGATGCAATTCATCTGGCCTTGGAGACTTGAATTCACCCAGTGTGGCCAGGTATTCCTGTACTACCTCTCTACCTATTCTGTGCTGCATTTCCCCTACTTCCTCACCTGCTCCCCAACCGCCAGGTTGAGTGTTTTTATCCTTTTGGGAGAAAACTGAGGCGAAGAAGGTGTTGAGGAGTTCTGTCTTTTCTCTTCCTCCTGTTATTAATTCACCATCTTCCCTGTGCAGTGACCCTATCGTCTCCTTCTTTTTCCTTTTGCTACGGACGTATTTAAAAAAGCCCTTTTTATTGTTTTTAATGTCTCTGGCCAGCCTATGTTCGTTCTGTGCTTTAGCCTTTCTGACCTTCTCCCTACATCTCCTGGATACTTGCTTATAATCTTCTTTGGTGATTTCCCCCTTCTTCCATTTCCTGTACATGTTTTTCTTAACACTTAGCTCAGCTAAGAGTTCTTTAGTCAACCATTCCGGTTTCTTCAGATGCCTTCCATTTTTCCTCCTTAATGGCACAGTTTTAGCCTGTGCCTACAGTACCTCCCTTTTAAAGAACTCCCATGCATCCTTAACTCCTTTCTCATTGACTATTCTTGACCACAGGATTTCAGCCAGCAGCTCCTTCAGTTTACAGAAGTCTACTTTTTTAAAATCTAAGACGAGTTCCTGGGTACACTTGTCTTCTCTTCCCCACTGAATGCCAAATTCTAATAGGGCATGGTCACTCTCTCCTAAAGATCCAACCAGTTCTACGTCATTAACAAGCTCTTCCCTTAGATCAAACTAAGAGGTATATTTAGCACACATTTAGAATGGCTGATCCCTCAAATGCTTAAGATGTTCGTCATAGCACATAATTGCCCTTAACTAAGCATCTTGCATTTAGCATGCTTTGTTTTGTCACTGAACATTTGGAGGTAAAGAAAGGCATAAGCCCCAAATCTTAATTCTGAAGTACATGTGTCTGAGAGAATTCTATCATGAGAGAAAAAGCTTTCTAATCACCTAAAATATGCTTTCTCCTTAATTATTACTTTGGCACATATTAACACTAATTTTTGTGTCCTTTTATATTGTAAAAACAACAAAGTTTCCTGGTAGTTCTTGTCTAAGACTAATGTCTAAGACTGCTACCACTGATATGAGTGTAGCAGTAGTGGCTGAATAATGGCTTCTTTGTTTTTGTTTCATTGTCTCTTGGAATAGCATGCATCCTAAAGGGATGAACACAGCAGCCTGAATTAACAGTAGTGTGTGCAAGTGAATGAATCTGGCACTGAGCAATCTTCGAAGTACAAACCTACTATTAAATCAAGCTGTTCTCCCGCTTTACTTTTTGACTAGATACACAAGTTCAGAAAATTAAAATTAAAGAAAAAAATCACTGGCATATCATTTGTCTTGTGGAGAGGCTGACAGATTTATGAGAATGACACTACTGCAGATAATGAATATCAAATAGTACAGTTGATAAAAATGTATTCCTTCTCTTTCCAATGATTTGGCAGCATTTTACAGTAAATTATTACAAAGTTCTTTGTAACGTGAGAGTTAATAACAATATCTAATAATATTAGTTCAGAGAGAAATGGTATCCTACTGAAACTTTATAAAAGAAGGCAATTATAACTAAACCCATGGATAAAAAGATAAGCTTCTTCAAGTCTAAAATGACTCAGCATGTTGTTTGCAATTCAGCTTACCGCTCTCTTGCAAATGCAAGAATGGTTGAGAATTAAATTGCATCTGTCAGTGATGTCACCATAAGATCACAGGAAAAGCTTATTCCTTTCTCAGCGTGTCCATACAGCTTTCCATTCATCAGAAATGGACTATAGTCCAGAAAAGCTTATGCTAGAAATTTCGTCTTCCCAGTAAGTCTCAAAGGCACTAGTGGATTCCTTTATGTCTTTGTATGATAAAATACATCAACATTAGCTATCACTCTGAACCCCTCTTTTTGATGTATTCTTCATAGTATGAGGTTAATGTGTGACAAGAAGAAAGGATGTTGCAGTTGGATGTATGCAAGAAAGGTAATAATGACCTAAATTCAAGTGCTGGTTCCAGCTACAGCAAACTAGTTAAATCAATGGAAACTTGGTAAGTGGAGACTTATATAGATTCCAGTTGGGGCCAACAGGTAGATTTAAGTCATTACTACTAGCATTTCATAAATCTAACTATACCTTTCTATGTGCTGAACACAGTACACTGTGTATTTATTTTGGCTTCTGTATGTGCAAAGTTCATTCAAAATTCTTTGTAGTATGAAAACTCACTGCTTGGGAGGAGGACCCCTTCTGGAAATAATGAGTAGAAACAGCAATTATCAAGGTGAAGCTGCTTAATAGTGTTGTTTCATTTCTCATTTGTTGTTACTGTGTGTCTTCAAGTTTTTTCTGACTAATGGTGGCACTAAGGTGACTCTATCACAGGGTTTTCTTGGCAAGATTTATTCAGAAGGGTTTGGTTTTTGCCATTCTCTGACACTGTGTGACTTGCCCAAGGTCACTCAATGGGTTTCCGTGGCCAAACATACCATATCTGAAAACTGAAATTACTGCAGAGGACAGATTCTGGCCAGCATCCTGTGAGTGAAATATATAAGTATGAGCGAAAAATCACAATTAAATATGACTTTTTTCTTTTTTTGGCTTATATGCAATGTTTTTGTTTCTGTTGTAGATGCAGAATAAGTGCTTCCTTGTCATAGACTTTCAGTGGCCAGCATAGACCAGGAAGGATGGGGAAGGCCAGGCAATGCTGACTACATTCATGTACAGGCATCTTCTTGCATCTACCAAGGTTCCGTCCCTGAACAAGCTTCTGTACCACTGTCTTGTAGTGTTCATTACATAGCCAAAACACAGGACTATTCTGTGTTTATCCTGTGTTTTGTTGGTGATGATAATCTTATCTTATTTCATTCTTTGTTATTGTGAGCCTTCAAGTAATCTCTGATTTATGGAAACCCTAAAGAGAACCTATCACAGGATACTCTGGGGCTGAGAGTGTGTCACACACCTAAGGTCACCCAGTGGATTTCCATGGTCAAATGAGGAATCAAACCCTAGTTTCTAGGACTGTGGTCCAACACTCAAACCACTACACCACAGAATTAGAGAAGTTTTTTCTCTGCTGGCTGAAATTACAAGAGTTTTTGCACATTTTTTCAATGACTTTTCACATTTTGAGATGGATCCAAAACCTTGTTTTTAAGGAGAAAACAATGACCATTTCTGCATGGTGTTACTGTCCCATGACGTGGATGTGTTGGCAGTGGCCCATGAGTCATGCTTTCACATGATATCGTCACTCTCCCACAGCCAGTGCATCCCCACTGATCATGATTGCAGGATACGTGCTTAATGGAAAAAGTCTGTTAAGCACCCACAATCACAAAATTCTCCTGTCACTGCCGGTTATGCAGAAGGAGCAGAAGCATGATGTAGGTGCTTCCTTCCCCAGTGCAGCATGGGAAAGAGGCCGGCTGTGCTGAGGAAGGAAGGCGCATGTCACTTGCGCTCCCATCTGCAGGGAGCCAGTCAGGTATGGAGTGGAGTGCTTGCATCATGCTCCCTTCCTGGCAAAGGCATTGCCAGGATCATGATGGGAGGAAGTATGGTGGCCAATGTTTTTGCAAAAATTATGATTTTTTTCCTGAACAAAACATTGTGGGCTTTTTCTGTATGATCATTTTTTTTTGCAAAAGTTCTAAAATGTGAGATATTTTGCAATATCATTTTTGATAGGGTATTTCAAAGTATCCTTTCCCACTGAAGCTGAAAAACAGAGTGTATTCTCTGCATGCTTGACCCCAGTAGATAATTTGTGGATTTTTATAGAAGTGTTTCTCAACCTTTGGTCTTGCATTTTTTAACAGTTCTCAGAAATCCTAGTTATTTGGAATGCAAAGAATATTTGCAAATGTTCTTATTGTCTATGAAAAAGGGTGTCGACATACTGAAACTTTCCATTGATAAAACAGTCAAGCATCACAAGGGTTTTCACTTTTTTTCACAAAGTTTGTTTGCAAAAAAAGCTTGTTTGCAACACAACATTTTTGCACAGAAAACAATTCTTTGTGCAAAGCCAAATTTGTTTTTGTACAGAATTTTCTGGAAACAAAATCTTGAAGTGTAGAAAAGGAACAAAAAATGTACACAAACATTCATAATCTTCCCAGAAGGGGGAAAACTTTCAAATTACATGGAAGAATGAAATATGTAAAGATTTGCATCCCTACCAGTTAGCATAATCAATGTTTAAGGATTCTGGAAACTGAAGTCCAAAATGTCCGGTGAACTAAAGATTTCACACTACTATCCTAAATGACAAAATGGGTCAAAAGTACATTTTACATATTACTATAACTCAGTGAGGGAAGACAATCGGAAAAAAATGCTACTTAAAAATTCCTGGACACAAGGGTATGGAGTTAATAACTGAGAGCAGCCAATCCCAGCCCAGAAAACTCTGTGAGGAGAAGGAGGGGCTCAAGTGATAGGAAGAAGGATTTTTTTTTTAAAAAAAGAAGAGAGACTTTATTGGTGACAGTTAGGAAGAGACTGTTAAAGGAAGCAGTTGCGAGTCTCTGAGGGGAGTTTATGAGTTCTGGGTGTCTGAGTGGATTTAAAGAAAAGGGTCTGACGTAACTTAATTTCAACAGTGTTATTTGTTTGGAACTAAGAGCTAGAACCTGAGAACAATAATACTATCTGTTATAAAATAAAGCTATTTTGTAAAACTGACTCTGGACAGCATCGTTTACCCTAGAACAAGGGTGAGTCATGCTTACCACAAAGAGAGCAACTCTAGCGCACACACACTAAGCCACAGTGAGGTCACCTGAAGATCTGGGACTCCAGATCCAAGGAGGGATTTTAAAAAGGGATGAGAAAGCAAGGTGACAATGACGGGTTTACAAGGCTATGAACTGCAGGGCCAAGACTGAGAGGGAAATCTGTCACAAGTACAAACAACTTATATTACTGCTAGAGCAAAGCACATATTACCCATACCACTTGTCCTAACATAACCATTTTGGAAGCATATGTTGGGGAAATAATACTTACTAACTATTGGATGTTAGTAATCAGTTTTAAAGTTCCATTTCCACTGCAAAACACACATGAGCATTCTAAATATCTCCTACACTGCAAACATTCTGAGAACTCTATTGAGCCATACTCTGCGCATAAGTCATAAAAGCTGCTGCTGCTGCTGCTGTTAATTGCTATCTTTTAGGTTCCATTTCTGTAATATAAGCCCAGTTAGAGAAGAGATAGGGATGTGAAAGGGAGTTGAAAATACCCTAGTATAAAACAGTTATCCTGAAAAGTCCACTTTCTAGTCTGAGGGCATGCTTTACCAAGGGCTCTCTAATCACTGTGTGTTGAAGAAGGGTTGCAACTTTGATCAAATTTAAGAAAACATACCTAGTTTCCTTCTTTTTTACTGGAAAAAGAATGAAGGTGGGGAAAGATAGAAACCAATGAAGTAGTAAGAATTGTTATTATATTCTCCTTGTGAGACTAGCATGACTGTGTGGAATGACAGAAAAAGCTTGACAGTTAGATGGGCAGTTCTGCAAAATTCTCTGAACTTGTTCATTTGAAACTTGTCAGCCTTGATTTCTTCAGAAGAAGGATGGCTGTTTCTTCCAGTGCTGTCAAGAAATAAAGTTATTGGCATTTCAATTTAAAAAAAAATCAAAATGTAAAAATTTTAACATTTTAAAATATAGTTCTAAAATCTTAAAATAATAAAATGTAAATTTTTTAAAATTAATTTTCAAATATTAACTTTAGAATGCAAAGGCACATAACACAAAACATAAATACATGTAGCACAATTTGAAGGCATGGGAATATAAGTCTGAAGTGTATCAAATATAATTTCTTCCTACGAGGTTACTATCCTTACAGATTTGATCCATTTCTTGCAAAGAGAATACACACACACAATATATAGAATTAAGGGGTAGCACAAACCTTCAAAATTCAGAACCCAAGTTGGACTGGCTCTAAGCTAAAACAGGACATTTTCTGAAGTGGTAAATCAAGGTCAAAATTGTTTTGTGGATGGTGCAGAAGCATTGCTGAAGATGCTTTATTAGAAAACATACCTGAAGGTTTCAAGGTATTTCATACAAATGGTATGGGATGAAGGTTAGACCAGGAGTCTGGGACACCAGGATTCACATCCCCATTCAACCACAGAAACTCACCGGGTGATCTTGGACAAATAGTATTCTATTGTTTTCAGAGATAGGCAATGGTAAACCTCCTTGGAATAAATCTTGCCAATACAGTCACCTTAAATTGGAGTTGACTGGAAGGCACATAAGACAGATTTTTTAAAAAGAAAGTGCCAATAGTCTAGCTTCCAGGAAGACTAGTACTTTGCAAGTCCTCTTGTTAATATCTGGTTGACTATTTTGTTTCTGCTTTTAAATCTACATACAACCAAATATCTATTTTTTCCTGGGCAATGGGCAGAATTTCAAATATGCATAAACTCTGCCAGCAAGTGATCAATTAGCTTTTTCATACCTCAATATATTATAAGAATTATTCATATTTTTAAAATAAGTAATATGATGTCTGCACATCTCAGTTCCTGCTTTTGTTAATGCAAAGGTTTCTGAATAAAAATGAATTCATATTTAAAATGTTTTTCTTTTGGAATCCAATTATTTCTAGAGCCGGCTCTACTTTAAACATGGCAATTATGGCACCAGCAAGTGTATGTATTCTAAGTTATATACCTGTAGAGTTTCTATTAAATTATTCTTAAATTGTCTTCTCTTTTCAAATATGATTGGTGACACATTCTTCTCCCTTTCCAATAATGTGGGGCTGCTCTTTCTTTAAAGAGATTGAAGCAGTCATCTCATGCAGATCTGGGGTGTCATGAAATGCCAATTTTTACTTGTCTACTCTATTACCTTTTTTTTTCTGCCAAGAATGGGGAAAAGTGTTTCTGGGATTTTGTTTTTCATCTTGCAAAATAACCACGTTGGCTTGAGATACAATGCATGTTGACCTGGCTTGTGAGCCAGCCATTTTTGACAGAAATCCAAAGCAGTCAACAAAGTTGAAAGACAGTAGATTTTGTTGTTACTGTGTGCCTTCAAGTTGTTTTTGACTTATTGTGACCCTAAGGTGAAGCTGTCACAGGGTGGAAAGAAACAGGAAGTACTTCTTCCCACAAGACATAATTCAAGTTCCCTTCTGAAAAGTTCCCTTCTGAAAAATGTAGTGATGACTACTACCTTAAGATGGCTTTAAACAGGAATTAGACAAATTCACGAAGATTAGTGTCTCAAGTTCTCTTCATTATTATGACACATTGGAAATTTTGAGCTTAGAGAAATTTCATTTATTTTATCAGAATATATATGATTGGTTTTATATAACCATATTTTTATTTTATGTTGTTATTTATGGTGTAGGGTTATGTACTGTTCCAGTACTGCCAACGGATTTATTGAGGGAGATAGACAATGGGAAAATGCTATTTCCTTCTTGCTTTGTTTGTAAGTTGTGCAATCAATGTTGGACCAAATTCCAGACTTCTCCAGGCCAGCCCCTACCAATGTGACTACACTGACAGCATCATGTGAGCCACGCCCTCCTTGGTTGTTGCTGGTTGCAACACAACCATGTTCCCCCGTTTGCTTTTAAATGTATAATTAGGACAGTTGGTCCAGCATATTACAACTGCTTGTTTTTGTCTGTTTCTTTGCTTGGTTTTTTAAAATGAAAGTAAATTTTATTTTGTGGTAGGTTTTCTAGGCCCTGAAATTCTGTTTCTATTCTGGCTCAGAAGAAGATGTTTCCTAATATGCACCATGAGTTGAAATATGATGTATTAATATAATAGAGTTCTACCCTAGGAGAGAAACTAACATTGTCTAGTATCATATTGGAGTAAAACAATCTGAGAAGTGTCAGGATACTTAGTGAATGACAACATGAAGAGGGATAGAAATTATTTCCTCATTGTAAAAGATAGTAGCCTTTATTTGTAAGAAACTAACTTGTCTTTGGCCGTTAGTCCTATATTTTATGAATACAAATTTGCTTTAGTACATGATACAGCAGTGTTTCAGTATCTCTAAACTTTCATGGAACATGCAGGACAATGACTTCAGATGGAAGTCATAAACTATATACCTCCAGGGAAGCAAAATATACTGAATCATTTTTACAGTTCTGTTATGAAAAGAACCATAATTGTACACTGTATAGGGTTTGCACTATATAGCGTTTGCAACACTGTTTTATATAAGCAGCACTTCCAATTTGAAGGAAGTTCTCTCTGAAGGCTACAGTCTTATACTTACTTTCTTGGGTGTAAGTTTCACTGAATCCTGTAGATCTTACTCTTTAGTAGATACATAAAGGTTTGCATGAAGTTTGAAATAAACCCATTGGACTGTGTTAAATGAATACAGTTTGTGAGGCAGGCATTGCTCTTTGGAATACTTATGACTCTTCTTTGTCTATAGGTCACCTCATCGGACTGTAGGAACATCAGACAGCTGAAATGCCACTTGAAAAACTAATAATGGTTTCTTCCAAGACAGAGAATGTCCACACATACACGCACACAATTTATCACTTATCTTGGTTGTGCTATCAGACTATTTGAGATGTGCTTGAGAGGTTGAAATTTTCCATATGCATCATGTGACTGAGAGCTCTGGGAAAAGGGAAAGCACAAAGAACAATTCAGTGCAAATGAGAACTGCTTACCTCACTCCCATGGGCACCTTTTAAGAGCTCTCACTGTAAAAGTACAATTAAAAATGTCTGCTTTAATCATCCATTAACTGATGGGACAATCTCTATTGATGCACGATAACATTTGATATGCTCAAATGGTCTTCTCTTTTGTCACATGTGGGAGATGTCAACAGACCTTTAGAACTGGAAGCCCCTGAATATAAATCTACATTTAGGAGAGGAGATGTTACCACAGCTGTTGCTAGACATTTTATTAACAGAAATCAATAGCTTTGCAGACTATGATTCATGGAGAGTGACAATTTTTTCCCCCAAGGATGTCCACCAATAAAATAATGAAATAAAATGAAGGAAAGGAAAAGGAAAAAAATGGAGGGAGCAAAACAGACAGATACCTTAGAGGAAATTGTTAAAGAGTAATGCCAAGTGCTAAGAGTCTGCTCTTCTGATTCAGTGTATTTGTACTAGTTAGTCCTTTCAGTTCCCAAGATTAAAGATTAAAAAAATAGGTTATAAGAGAGAAAATCTTCTGCTTGCTCAGATTTTCCCCAGTGAATTAAAGCCTATAATTTGAGTGACCATTTAAGGTCAGCACAAATGGTGTTTGAATATAAAATGAGCAATAGGATCAGAACTAGAAAAAAATTGTTAATTTGTGGTATTTGTACAGTCTAATCACTTTGACTTCCAGATTAAAACAATATCCTGCATACAGAAAGGTGGGAATTGACTCCTTATTAATTTCTATTCCACTGATTAATTTACGAATTTGATCTTTAAAGGAAAGAATAAGGGGTATGTAAATAACAAAGATGTTCACAAAGGGAATAAAGAAACAACAGTTTGTGAAAGTCCATTACATTTTACGTCTTGCTGTTGTAAAAACAAAGGGCAGCAGTGGTGGCAGCCTTTTGGGAAGTGGGTGGGCTTCAGGTATGTCCCAGACTGACTGTAGAAGTTCTAGTCAACACTAGTCACAGTTCCTGTGTTCTGGCAATGGAGCACAGCCCTACAAACCCACCATATTATTAACAATAATGTTAAAAAGCTGTGTTATCTGGACTGCACCCTTTTTGCTTTCCAGCACTCTAGGAGAGGTGCTCTAGTCAGTTTGACTTACCATGTCTTTAAAAATTACAATGGTTTTTGACATGAAAGCAAGTAAAATACCCACAACACCACACTGCTGCGTTACAGAAATACTGCTTACATAATGCAGCATTGAGGGGGAGCACTTCCTTGTTCATCACTCCTAACCAGAAAGGACAAAAACAAACAGTGGAAATGCAACCACACAGACTACATCCAATTTGTGAAGCTTGTCAATAACAGAAATGTTTGGGTGTTATTGCTTGGTTTGGGGGTTATTGTCACCAGAGCTATGCCTTTGGTTGAGAGGGTGATTAAATGAATGGCATAGAGGTCTTCTCTCCTATCCCATTAAATACATGAGAAGGCATCATCACAGGGCAAGTTTTTCTTTCCATTTGCTGCCTGACCAGGGATGTAGAAAGACTGCTAAGTCCCCACCTTTCTTTCTTAGCTCTGCCTAGTGGAGATTAGTAACTCTGCAGATAGTAGAATAGCTACATACAGGGCACCGGGAGAGGGGTATTTGGTGTGGCAGTGACTGAGAATGTTTAGTGTGTGTATGAATGTGTGTGTGTGTATGAGTGAGTGAGTGGGGAAAAGGGGGGTGTCTGGCTATGTGTCTGCATGTGCTGGTGGGAAAATGGGGTGGCTGGGGAAAAGATAGGGTGAAATTGTCCTGAACCATGGTGTTTGGATTGTAACAGTATTAGCAATAATAACACTTGCTGCTTCTACTTCTATCCATAAAGTGGGTTTGGGATGCACTGTTCTTGTTTTGTTACATGAGTTGCTGTCATGATTTGTTTGTTTCTTTGATTTATATCCCACTTCCTTCTCAGCCCTGGGACACATGCGACTCACACAAATGTCATTTTGTCTACTACTACTACATTCAAAAGGATGGATATGAGATAACACTGCTCTTTTTGTTACTCTTTTGTTGTTGCTGTTATAATGTGAAAAGCAATAGATTTTGGGATACACTGATTATCTTAATCATTTGTCTCTGGGTATAATGTGCCTTGTTACTGGATCAGCAGAGTATGCCTTTTTAGGAAGTGAATTGTAAAGATTTCTTCCACTTCTGTCCCATTTCTTTCACTTTCTAACTGCGCATAAGGTGGTTTGTTGCTAGAACACAAGATTGTGCATTCATGAACTTAACCATTTTTTCACTATTTTTTAAATCATATCAGAGACTGGAGTGTCCATCTGCAAAAAGACTGTTATTGTGTAAGTAATTATAACTCCTGCTATCATATGCTACAACATGCAATAGGCTAGTTTGGGATGCACTCATGAGCTTCCTCATTTACTTCCTGAGTACATCAGACATGTAAATATTTTCTGTGTTGAGAATGCTCTGTTAACAAGCCTTGGAAAAGCCTTTAATGTTTATTGGCGAAGCAGCAACTTCAGTGCCACTCAACTTGCACTATAATATCTGTTTTCCCTTTTCTTTACATCAAAGAAAATCTTTCAATTTTTTTGAAAAATTCCGGAAATGGATTTTTTTTTTAACTTTATTTTTTAAAGCAAAGTCCAAAAGAAAATAAAATGATTCATGATACCAGTTGTAATATTACATAATATTCTAAACAAAAATTGTTTAGAAATATTCTAAGCAAAAAATAAGAATAAAACAAACAGATATTAGAAAATTGTCTCATTTCATGGCATCTTCCATCCTATGTACTATATTCTATATTTCATAATTTCTTTCCTTGCTGTTCGTCTTGGTATCACTAATTGATTTTTCCAAGTATAAATAAAATATTATATACAATCCAATTTAAAGTTAAGTTTTTTCCTATCCTTCAGTGGAAAACAATAGTAATTGTCTATGTATCCTACACCTCCCTATAATACAAAGCCTCTACATAGTTTGTTCTGCGCTCTACATTCCTATTCCTCCTTTTTACTGTACTCCTTTAGATATAGCAGAATGTCAATGTAACTTGGTATGTTAGCTTATGAGAAACCCAAGGAGTAGTTTTTACATAACTAAACTGAAGTTAATGGTAATTTAATCAATGATTAATTTACCCCATTTATGTCTGAGGAATTCTGTAACTGGCCACCATTGATTTGCTAGCTTCCCTTTTATTCTATAGGTTAAGAGATCTTTAATCTCAATAGTTTATATCAATCATTGCTCAATTGTGAGTATATTTTTATCCTTCCATGTTCTGGCAGGAGTAGCCTAGCCGCAGTAACTAGATAAAGAAAAATTCTCCAATATTTCCTTACAAATGAAGGTTCTAGATCTTGAAGTATATTCAGTAGAAATATTTCAGATATGAGTGGGATCTGTATTTTAAAGATCTCTGTTCATGTTTTAGGTATCTGCTCCCAGATTTTTTTTTTACCTTTTGGCAGGTCCACCATATATGGTGAAATGTTCCTATGCTATCTTGGCATTTCCAACATTTATTTTGGTGTGTTTTATACATTTTATCTAATTTTACTGGAGTCATGTCTTATTTATAGAACAACTTAAGATAATTTTCTTTGAGATCTTGAGCTATGGTAAATTTTTTGGTCATCTTCCATAATGTTTCTCAATGATCCAGTTGTATTTCATGACCTATGTTACTAGCCCATGTTATCATGGCATCTTTAACTATTTTGTCTTCTAAGTCATGATCCAAAAGAAATTTGTAGAATTTTGAAGTATGATGGTTTGAGTGACTGAAAATGATCTTCTTTAACTCATTTCAAGTTTTATTTAAGGAGAATTCTTCTTATCTTAAATCAATTTTATATCTTTCATGAAGCTGTCGATACGGATACCGTTGAAGATTGAATCCCAATTGCTTTAATTTTTCCCTGGGTTTTAACTATTTCCCCATTTGTCCTATTCCAATAGATCTTTGTAAGTTAACTGTTTCTCTTGTACATCTGCCCATCTTCCATAGAATGCCTCTTGTGGTGATATCCAAAGTGGAAATTTATCTTAATCCAGATTCTTAACAAAGACTCTCTAATGTAATGGTCTGTAAATTCTCTGTCAATTTTGCCTTGTTATAGCATGTATAGGCATGCCAACCCTTTCTATTGTCTGCACCCTCAAGGGTTAAGATTCTTTTATTCTATAAAGTTAACCACTCTGACAACCAAGAGAGGGCACTAGCATAATAATAGAATTTAAAGCCAGAGAGAGTGAAATCTCCATGTTTTTTACAGTCTGTTAAGCTCTTCCATTTTATCCTTGGTTTCTTGCCATTTCATTTAAATTTTGAAAGTTCTTTTTGTCGCATTTGAAATGGGATGTCATTCTTAATTATAAGCAAGTTTTGGAATAGGAAATTCATTTTAGGAAAATGAGGGTTTTTTTTTTTAAGATATCACCTTCACAGTGGAAGCCCATCTGTCCACTTCTGCAGTCACAGAACTTTGGATATATGTTGGTCTTGTTGACTTGTCATCAGATTGTCTTTTATTAGTTTTTTTTTCTGTGTACCAAACATTGCTGGTTCAGGATCTTCAGTGCTGACCGATTTCTTACTTTCCTTTAGTTGCTCCTGCATCAAGATCTACACTCTACCTTCTTGCATGGTCCTCTGGTGGCAATCCTGGCAGTGGCTCTGCTGGGAAGGGAGCACAATGGGAGCACTCCCTTCTGTATGGGACCAGTTCTTTGTGAAAGGGAGTGTGATGGACATGCCTCTTCCTTTTGCAGTGCAGTTGGGTACTTTCCCAGGCTGTGCTGGAGCAGAAAGAACCTCCATTGCATATCCGGGGCTTCTGCAGGCCAGGAAAATGCAGGATGGTGGTGCAATTACAGGTCATTGATGGGGAAACCCTTTCAATGATTTAATACATGATCATGCCACCTGGAGATGAGAGAGGAGTGGGGCTGCGATGACAACATGCGGAAGCGTTGTCATGGTCCTGCTCCTCTCCTGTTACTCTCCTCTCCTAGGAGGCTATGGGGGAAAGGACCCCAGTTAGCCAACATCACATTCCATGACTAATGAGTGTCCTCAGTGGATTTTCTCAATTTGCTGGTCTATTTTGGAAAACATTTTTTTTACATTAACATGAAAATATATATGAATTTCCATGCACATTTATTCATTTCCCCATACCATTTTAATAATATATTCATTTTTGTTTGCAGTTTTAATTGAAGAATGGCACTGAAAAAAAATCAGTGAACTGCAAATACAAAAAGATGGATTTCATTCTGTATATTACATTGGAATGTGAAAATTAGGCATATTTGCATTAAGATGTAAAACAAACAAATTTCTCTTCTACTTTTAAAAGTGGATCAAATGTCTTTTACTTTTACTTGATAAAAAGTATACATAGATGCTGTGCAGTGAAGCATAATAGGCTCTAAGCCTGGGTGGATGGACTGTGAAGTCTTATCTGTTCCTGCTCAGAATATTCCAGGCTCTTTCTCTGAACTTTCAGCTTTCATTTTAAAGATTGTGGTCAGATACACAGAATCTCAGAATCAGTATCACCTAATTGGAAGACTGTAAGAAAACACTATTTGTGGAAGAAATGGACTACTGTGGGATCTATTTGTACTTTGGATCAGTTTGAATGATCTAGAGCAGTGGTTCTCAACCTGTGGGTCCCCAGATGTTTTTGGACTTCAGCTCCCAGAAGCCCTGAGCATTGACCATAGTGGCTGGGGCTTCTGGGAGCTGAAGTCCAAAGCATCTGGGGACCCACAGGTTGAGAACCACTGATCTAGAGTAAGGTTCCCCCCCCTTCCATTTTAAATACTATGATCTACTTATCATCTACCCCTTAGTTGTATTGTGCAAATACATATACTTGCAACATCTATTGGTATCTAAGTATGGCCTATCAAGTCTAAGAGCCTCACCTACCCCTTCCATATTGGAAATGTTAACCATACCCTCAGAAAAAGAATGAAACCAACAAGTTTATTTATAAAAAATCTGATGTTATTGAAGTCAGGGTTGAGTGGGACAAAGGGCCTTTCCTCACTACATTGTTATAGTGCTATTATTCCACTTTGAACATCCTATGGAATCCTGGGGTTTGCATTTTAGGGAGGGAAATTTAGAATTCTCAGCCAGAGAGCTCTTTGGCCTCAGTAAACTAGAAGCACCAGAATTCCACAGGATATTTAAAGTGGAATACTAGCACTATAGCAGCGTAGGCCCAAAGTCTGATTGTTCTGTGTGAATTAACCATTGGAAAAATGCCATAGCTTCCATATTTTACATCTATTAAGATCCAAAACAATGCTTGGTCCAGCAAAAATAAATGTTTTGGGTGTATTGGACACTATTATACTAGAAAAATCTTTGGCATTTATTCTTTTAAATTATAATACTGTGATGCGGAACTTAACTGAGATTCAACACTGTTGGATTCTATATGCTTTCATTGTTGCAAAAAGACTTATACTACAAGGACTTAGACTATATGGCTTGGATCCAGGTTATTTGAAGGACTGTATCTCCCTTTATGAGCCCATCAGAGCCTTAAGATCATTTGGAGAAGACTTCTCTTTGTCCAACTACCTTGTCAGGCACATTTGGTGGGAACAAAGGAGAGGGCCTTCTTGATGGCTGCTTCTAGACTTTGGAACTCCGTTCCTAGAGAGGCCAGGATGCTCCTTCTGATGGCAGGTTAAAACATTTTTGTGCCATCAGGATTTTATAAACTGATAGGTTTGGGCCTTTTAATGCTGTACGACTAGGCCCCTTTCTGCACCAGGCAATTAGAATGGGGCAGTGCGTCCTCTCACAGAGGTCGTCTGCACCTTCGAGCGGACTAGGAGTGGACTACTTATTGGAGATCTGCACCTCAGTCCGCTCCAAAACAACCCCAAGTGGTCCTCCAGCATGTTTTCTAAAGACCTCAAAAAACAGGTCTTTATTTTCCTGGAATGCGCCATTGCGTTCCTGCTCCGTTGTGCAGATTCTCAGGCTCACACCAATGCGAGCCTGCGATCTGCGGAGGGCAGGCTTTAGGCTTGGCAAGCTTCAGTGGTTGGTTGGGACCTATGACCAACTGGAAGCTGCCATTTTGGAAGCCGGATGCTACCATTTTGGAAGCTGGAAGCTACCATTTTGGAAGCTGGAGCAGTGCGGATCTACAGACCTCGCACTGCTCCAATTTGCCCTGGACCAAGGAGGAGCCCTGCGGAAAGGCTTCAGGGACAGTCCACGTTGCTTTGGACCCCAGAAGAAGCAGTAGGTAACAGTATGGAGCGATTCCTTCATCACTTGTGGAAAGGGCCTCTATTTTTAAGGTTGGTATTGTTTTTACTTATTTTAATGAATCAAATATTCTTAACATCTGATGTTTTTAACTCAATAAATTGTTTAATTGCTTTTTTAATTGTATTTTTAATTATGATATATTTTAATTACAGTACATTTGTATTTTAAATGGTCTGTGTTTTAGCATATTTTAACTATGATTTTTAAAAGTTCTTTCTATGCTATACTCTGCCTTGAGCCTTGAGGAGAAATGGGTAACAAATAAAATTTCTTATTATTATTACTATAATTATTATTATTAGATTTTGCATTTATACTTTTATGTATGCTTTAACTTGTACTGTTTTAATGTTAGAAACCTTGAGTCCTATTGTTGAGAGAAAGGCAGGATGGAAATAAGTAAAATAAAATAAAATAAAGGTTGGAAAGATAACATTCACCATCAATGATTTAATGATCTTGCTGCTTTAGCTATGCAGCAACATATATTTTATGCATGTCAGCATCAGAAAGTTTGTCAGAAATATGGTCAGCTTATACCCTATGAACTTCATCTCCCCTCACCTCCCTTCTCTCTGTCTCTCTCTTTTTCCCTCTCCTTTTTTTTTCTGTTTTTGCCATTTTTTTTGTAAACATACTTCAAAAATCCAACTAAAAATAACATAAAAGCAGTTACAATGAAGTTATGCATATCTACTCAAGAGTAAGTCCCATTGTATTCAGTGGGACAGTTAAGTGTGCACAGAATAGAACTGCAGCTTTAAATTCTAAAATGATGTGGCTGGTCTATGTGTGTCTCTAGATGTGTATGTAAATATGCATTATCTTTCAGCATGGAGCAACACAATGCAAAGTGTGGTGTTTTTCAAGCCACCACACTAGCAGCAGAACAAGCATTCTCTTTGATTTGAGTCAGTGTGAGTAAGCAAATACTACGCAGGAGGGGGAACAGAGCTTCTGGGAAACTATTATAATGTCTGCATGGGGATGAAGGGAGGGAGCTGAATGTTACAAGCATGTTGCTGTCTTCCACTGTCAAACACTGGAGGGTATGACTGAACAGTCAGGACACATGCTGGAGCATTCCTTAACATTGCTGCTCTTGAATTCTAGATCTAAGAGTTTGCCAGCAGTCTAACGCCCTAGAATATGCATCATTTTTGCTTGGAGAATGGTCTGGTTTGAAGTGCTCTGTATGTAATCTTGAGCAACAAATACACTATCCAATAATTATTGTGAATTTTGACTGGGGAGGAGGGAGCTGCATTTGATGCTCTACTTTAGGAAGCAAAATGCCTTGAGCCACCTCATCACAAATACTAATTATTTGAGCAGGGAACAGTTAGATTTTTTTATGTTATGCAACCTCAAGGAGGCAAGCCTTGTTGAGAGGCAAGAGAATTGCTCTGTTCTACCTGAGTTGACGGACTACAGCAAGAGTGCCTGATGATTCTCTGGAAAATGGTGAAAGAAGTAAGGCTACCTCCAACCCCGCAGAGGTTCACCTTCCTTGTCTGAGCCTGTCCTCATCTTTCTTCTTCATTCATTTTATTTGCCAGCTGAAGCACTGGAACATATTTACCCTGCAGCTTTGTCATCCTGTAGCAAGGCAAATTTCTCTCTGTCCTTTATATATGAATTGGGTATTGGCCTTTTGTATTGGAACTCAGAAGACTACTCAACAAAGAGCAGATATAGGGCTTTTCACATACAGTCATTGATAGCATAAATTGTATGCCAACACTGATTGTGTGATGATTGAGCAGAGGTGTGTACATACGATAGTCTTTTTGTTGAGTTTTTCTTTTCCTCGCTAGCATTCTTAATCTATCTCCACCACACATCCATTTGCAAGACTTTATCACCATTAAAGTTCATGAGGGATGTGCTCAAAAAGAGTTCCTATTTTTGGTATGCATTTTCTTTTTTACTCATTCATTATATGCATTTTCCCACAGATTAAAGTGTGTTGGAAAATTATTGAATTGAATATACTTTTGGCTGTGAACATTTAGCAAATATTTGTGTGTCCTAGTGTGCATTTTTCCTTCAAAATATATTGCAAAATGGATTATTTCTCATTAGCAGTGTCTGGAGTTACAAAATGGGTATGTCCACATTGAAATAAAAAGCCAATGAAATTACTGTCTAAAAGAGCAGTCATTGTATGCATGTAAAATATCTGGTTGATATAAGCTTTTACCATAAACCAAGTGGTATATTTTGGTACCTTGTGGAAATAATAGAAAGCTTTCTTAGGCAAATACTGTTAAGACTTCTTTGTAAGTGGTTTGAAGATGGTGTTCCACAGAAACGCATCCAGAGGGTGCAATTCCTTTTCGCTCTTATAATTCATATTTGGCCATATTTTGGTGTCTGATATAAAACAATGCATTACCTGCGGTGCCACCACTTTATATGGTATGACAGTTATAGCCAAATCATGTTTGTTTGGTTTTTTTTAGAAAAAAACAGCCATGCTAGAATAATATTATGTTTCTCACTGTCTTTGAGTTCTCATCAGTTACGGTGTTCATGAAGTTATCTTGCTATGAAATAATAGGAAAAGCTGAAGTAAATACCTGGAGTTAATTATATTTTGAAAAGTGGATATACAAAGACAAATGACTTTGCATTGCTCAGCCAACTGTAACAGCAGTTGGATGCTATAAATCCTTTCTCAGTTAAACAGATAAAAACAGACCCCCACTGAAGCCATTGGGATTTTTTTCAAAATTTTTTTCTCAGTCAGGATTATAAATTTCCTCCACTAAATTGTGACCTTAAAACAATATTTACTCCTGTTTAAAAATACTCTATTACATTGAAAACTAGCTTATCCAAGTAGGTATTCCATGAGGCTTTCAACAGAATATGCTGAACACCCTGTTAGCCACACAATTAACACCTATTAGACTTCACAACCCTACCACAGTGTGCATTGAAGTGTATCTTCTATCATATAATACGGAATATATATACTGAATGATGCAGTAATTCGGCATTTCTGTTCCTGTGTCTTAACTTGCAGAAACTTTATGCAGCTAAAGGAACTGTTTTGTTGCTTATACGTTCATTTGATTTGGCACATATTTATTTGTTATTTAGGGCTGCATGAAAGATTCCAGAATTTTCTTCCATCAGAACTTAATGTTTGCCAGGGCATAAGATGAAGTCAATAATTTACATCCTGGGACTTTATGATAATAAGTCAGGTAGTGGTATTTTGTCTGTGTAGTTGTAGACTGTTGCAGATTTGGGGCATGAAGGAAAATCCATTGCTTTGAGCTGTAGTTGCTGCTGCTGCTGCTGGCTTCATAATCTATCAAAAGTTACATGCTGGAATTTTATACCATCTGTGATATGGCTTTATCCAGGTATAATCATTTGGATACAGAGACACATGAGCCAAGTTCTTTTAATGTAGTTAGAATTTTTTCCCCTAGTCTCCAACTCTAAAGAAGTCTAAAATTGTGCTTTTGATTTAAGTATGATTTATTTCTGATTTTGTTTTCTAATCACTTACTTTATAAGATGCCCTGGGGATGCTTTGCCCTAAAGGCAGCATATAAATCTCTGAAACAGATTAGAATGTCATGAAATTGTGTGCAAAGGAACTGTCAGAATTTGGAGAGGTCCCTTTGTGTGACTCAGGCTGAATCTGCACAGGCTGAATAATGCATCCTTACCTTGATCCTGTTGGAACACATGACATTCCTCTCATTCTGATCTGAAAACACTTCTTTTTAATGTCTGAGGACGTTAAGGCAATTTTTAAGAGACCCTGTGGTTTACTTTGCTGTTCTGGGGAAGAGCTGGTTTTTTAAAATGTGTGGGTTGGGGTTGCAGTGCAATGAGGGTTGTGGGAAGAGTGGGGCCAGATTGGTGGTCGCCTAGGTCACCTGATCATTCTCATCACAGAAGGGAACACCCTTGTTTGTATTGGCATGTAGAAAAAATGATGTCCTTCCTCTTTTTGTGTGTGCATGTGGGGTTTGTGTTTGTATGCAGTCCTCAACATGCATCCCATTGAATACAAGTTGGCATTTCACCTCCCTCTTCTCTACCAGCTATACTTTATAGAAGTGCAGGATGACAATTAAAACAACGGAAAAATGGAGAAAGGCTAGTTAATTAAGTGAATTTGCAAATATGCACATATATGATGGGAATCCAACCTCCTCACCCCCTGCAGCTGTTGCAGTTATATGATCAGACATAAAGTGATATGTATGCACATAGAAGAAACAATCCCTTGGACCAATGTGGCTGTGTAACTGATTTCAGTTTGGATTAAAATAGACTTTACTGCATGGGGCAGTGAAGAGATCAGACTAGGGCAGGAATACCGTGCAGTGGAGCTGGGACTGCTTTTCTCTTCACCCATGATACCTTTGAGTCTAACCTGAAGATATATGAGTGGCAAATAGATATTCAATAACTGGGTGATGGAGGGGAGATATGCTGAAGGTCAGAGGATAGGAACTTTGTAGAAAAACCTTTTGCCAATACTAGAATATTTATCTTGAAGCTGTCCCGGACTTTTGAGACTATCTGCATGAGTGTATAATTTAGACCTGGTCAGGTGCTTATGTTTAAATCAGCAGTTTTATTTGGCTCTTGCTGTGACCATACTGTTTCCTCATTTGTGTGTGTCTCTGTAAACAGCAAGAGCACAAACAGTTCTACCTTTCCATGCAAATCAGTATTTGCTTTGAATTCCCCAACTCCTCAGCCTAGCAGCCTTTTCATTAAAATTAGTCATCGGCCCTGACCCATACAGCAACTGTCATCCCTGAGCAGGAAGACCAACTTTCCGTGGCACTTAGATTTATGACTGTTATCAAAGGATGGACCAAAATGCTAGAACATTACTTTTTTTTTGTTTAAAAAAAACCTTTTGATGATAGCATGACCAGAAAGCAGTGCATTTTTTCAAGCTATACATTTTAGGTTCTTTGGCTCATTAATATCATGGAGGTGAGGAGATTGCTCTGAGCTGAGTAATGTAATATGTCAGTCCAGGAAAGCATCAAGTATAAACAAATTAGGAAACTCAAAGCTGCTTATCTGGAGTCAAAACAAGAGTTCATATGGAACATGGGTTATTTTCAGTTTGGTCACATATTAAATAAACAAAGTTAAGCAAATATGTACAGTATCTACAAATGTCCATTATTTAAAATACACTGTCATTTGAAAACTAAATATTTACTTGATTTAATAGTTGAAAATGGTTTGGCTTTGCTCTTTTGTCAACCTCCTGTTCAAAAAAAGGAAAGATAATGTGCAAGAAGCAAAAGCTGCCGTTTCAACTATTTGTTGTTGTTATACTAACTGTACCCCATTCATGTTGTTACACACTTGCTAGCCTGCAGTGATGTATTTAAGTTTTTTATTCTAAGTCTGAAGTCGAGTCTCAAGTCACTATCTTCAAGTCTCAAGTCCTTGAAGATACTTTCAGGCCAAGTCTCAAGTCTGAAACCCAGCTTTATATCCCAATCTGTATTCCAGAATTTCTGGACAAAGTTGAATAAAATCAGTTTTAACAATTTCAGCAGAGTAGGCCCTCTGGAAGTGGGGAATAGGCTCTTTCTTATCTCCTCTTCCCAGAGATGGAGGCCTTAGTGCTGATGGGCATAAAAGAGTTTGCAGCTTCAGAAGTGGGGAATAGGATCCTTCTTACTCCCCATTACTGAAGCTTCAAAAGCTTGAGAAGGAGGGATCCTTCCTCCTCAAGCCCATTGTCTAACAAATTTGCTGTTCCCTTCTGAGAAATGCACCCTGCAGTCTGGGGGCAATTCTTGTCTTTTGCTCTTAGGAAATGTTTTAGAAGGCTCCTCCAATATACAGCAGGGACAGACTGCTGAGCAGACCTCAGTCCTGTCTCATGTCCATTGCCTAGCCCGTTTGCTGTTCCCCTCTGAGAAATGCACCCACACTTTAGGCTTGAGATAGATCCTCATGTAAGCAGTAGGCAAAAAGAGATGTAAGCATTGTTCAAAGTCATAAGTTTCTGGATGAATGTGTCATCTTACTAAACCAAGGGCAGCAAGTCAGTCACTAAAAATATATGCAAGTCTTGAATTGAATCAAGTCAGTGCATCATTTATTGCCAAGTCAAGTCCGGGTCGAGTCACTGAAGCAGCTTAAGTCCGAATCAATTGACTTGAGTCTACATCACTGCTGGCCTGTCTTTTACTTTCCAATACTCAGCTTTACAGATACTGAACGCTGGTCTAGAAGGACAATATGCTTCCTGATGGCAAGTTCTGTGCATGAATTTCTGAAGATCTGAGAAGACCATGAACACAACAGGCACTCTATCTGAGATGCTTCCAGATTCTGGATCCTTGTCTTCAGTCACTTGAATGAAAAACATCTCTGTATAGCTCTGAAAAGATCAGGAGTCCTTCTAAGAGGCAAAAGTTCTTTAGAAGATTTGGAGACAATGAGCACACAAGTGAATCAGAGTTCTTCAAGTTTTTCTACAGGTGGGACTTCATCGATAGAGACTAGCACCATGGAGGTGCTGTGTTGTCCAACAGCTGGAGACCTCTCTATAGTCACTTAGAGAAATAAAGTCATTAGGAGTTGTTTGTTTTGTTTCTTTCCAACATCTGTTTGTTACTTAATAACATTTTGATGTCTAATTCACTTGTGTGTTCCTTGCTTCTTAATCCTCTAAAGAGTCATTGCAAGAGAGTGGACAACTTGTGCTATTCCAGATGTTCTGAGACTGTAGCTTCCATCAACCTTAACCAATGTAGCCAATCCTGCAGGATGTGGAAGTTGCAGTTTAACAACATCTGGAGTGCTGCATATCCCTTATATCTGAATAGATAATAGGCACCATCATTTATAACAGTGATATAATTGAGAAGTCAATGATTTCCCACACTTTTTGTGGGTGAGAATGCTAGGCAATCATTGTTAGTCTTCTTGTGTGAGGTCTGGCCTTGATTTCAAGTATATTCTGTGGAAGAAAACCAAAAGGTCCATCTCATAAAAGAAAATTATTTTCCCTCAAAGTTAGGACAGCTGTTAGGAGGTGTTGCAATTAATTGACCAAAATAATGAGATGCTGTTTAAGAAGAGCAAGATTTAGTAGAATGATTCCAATTAACTGACACAGACTAGGGTTATGACAACAGGAAGAAAGTTGATATTAGAGGCTTCCAAAACTCTCTTATCTACAGACTTAAAGTAGAATGTGTCAATACTCCCAGGGGGTGAAGGGATGCTTTACTCATCTGTTTGAAAAAGTTCAGGTGTAGACTAATAGGACTTTGTATTTAACCACCTAAGGCCTAGAAAATATCAAAGGCAACCATCATATTTAGATTTTGTGGAAAATGGCTAAAAGACTTAATTATGATGCTTTTACTTCAGTAAACCATGTAAAAAAAAATTTTCATTGACATACTTTATTGACACAGAGATTATCATTCAATAACATATGCTCGTATGGATCAATCATAGCTCACTTCCTTTGCTCACTTCCCTTTGATGTGCTCAGTTTTGTGTGGAAAACAGCAATCTTGCACACATGCGCACACTCCATGTTGCTGCCTGGAAGCAGTGATTTTTGCATAGATCCTCACAATCTTCATGCAAAAAAAAAAAAAATGTATTCCCTCACAGAATGATTTCCTGAAAAATCTAAGGATATGTGAACACTGGGTAAAAATGGGGAAAATTCTTGCATTGTATTATCCATCCCAGTTGGGTTTCCTGAGTGTCAGGAAACTCATCTTAATGCCAAGAAAACAAATAATAGTGAACATTCTTTCTGGCTATAGTGCTAGTACAAGTTTTCCTACTTAAGTTAATGCAGTCTTTGCCCTGTCTGTTTTATTTGAGTCATTCAGGAAATTGGAGATTCTCTGAAATCTCTATGAGGCATCTTCTCAGTTTTGTAGGAGGCAGTGTCCTTTTTATTAGCTGCCGCTGCAGGGCAAGTTGCAAAATGTGGGCTAATCAGTTTGTTTCAAGTGTGGGCATTATGTAGCCCTCCAGTCATTGTTGGGATTGCTACTCCTAGCTTTTCTTTTGAGTGGCTCTGCTGGCTAGGGCTGTGGGATCTGCAGTCCAACAACATCTGGAACACCACGAGATTCACACCACTGATTTAGATAATACACTGCAAAGTTGCTGGTTTGAAAATACAACTCAGGCTCTGTGTCTACCCCTCCTCTAATTTTATGGATATTGCTATAGATATAAAATAATGCAGAAACAGTTTATTTCCATTTAATAAGGATCTGATTTTAATTTGATTTGATTTCATTTAATCTCAACCTTATGATACTTTGGTTGGAAGGATTAATAGATTGAAACTTAAGTTGGAGGATTATACTCATTTACTCATAAGTAAGTTCTATATAACTTGATGGGACTTTTTTCTAAGTAGACATGTACAGGATTATTAGTATTGAATCTAAGGGTTCCTAGTGAACATGAGGATTAAATTAAAATGAAACAAAACAAAACAAGGCAGCCATATAGTCCTCACCTAAACATAAAAATAAGAAAAAAATAAAAAAAAAATACCGGGTATTAGCACCACTAAAAATGAGGCAAAAGTGTTGCACGAGAGATCTCTTAAATAAAATGAGACCAACTATGTCCTTGGTCCTTGATCACAAGCCCTACATAGTATTGGTTTTCAGTGTTTTCCTTATGTTTCCTTGATCTATGAATGTGATTAGAATCAGCATGCTGTGCCTGGGTGACTATAATAAATTTATTATATGCATCATTTTTGTTCTGGTATAATGGACTAATAAGATTGGATGGTATGTTCTTGGCATGGGTGCCAACATACAACTGGGACATATCCAGTCCTTGTGCCACAGTAGCTCTGTCTGCTTCCTCCATTTGATAACCTATGTAGTGGAGATGATCTCATAAATGATATTTGAAGGCTGCTCAGACCAGCCTCATATCCCTTTCATTACTGCACTGTGACAGCTATACTTTTTTTTGTTTTGTTTTTAATGACAAATAGAAAGAACTGTACCTGCGTCTACGCAGGAAGCTGCCTTTGCAGTACTGGCTCACACCTTCTTTATACTGTGCACTTCACGTAGCCTTTTGAAATTCTTGTGGCTATACTAAAATGTGTCTGCATTTTGCTGAAGGTTCCCCCCTTCTGAGATGACAATGTACTGCAGCAAAGAATGGTTTTGTACTCACTTCATAATGACTCGTCTAGCTTCCATAATACACATGTGTTTCACTGGAATACTTTGACAAAGAAATGTCCTACTATTACCTGAGGGAATATGAATAAAAAACATCTGTAGCAATCTCTACTGCAAAAAGGCTGTAAGATCTGGATAACCAGAGATAGCTCACTTGCCCTTTGACAGATTTGCTGAGACATGGGTAGATATATTTCCTGTCAGATCAGTATGTACTTTAATTTCTGAAACATTTGAATTTGGTAAATTTTCCAGTCTTTCAAAACATCCTCATGCTTAAAAAGCAACATGTTTCTTTCTATTGTTTTGTAAATATAGTGTACAGGTGGATTTTCCATACTCAAATATATCTGTGAAAAGATTATCATCACATGTATAACGTCTTTAACTTCTGTAATTTCCTTCTTTCTATATCATAAACACCTGCACAGCTCACAGATACAATGGCAGCTGGAAGCTTCTGAGACAGCGCAGTGGAGAATCTCCTCTGATTTTTGGTTCAAATATTAAAGGAGCTGTCTATAGTGCTAAACCCTGTTCTCACAATAGGTTCAGCACTTTTAACATTGCCTTGAAAGTTTGGACTAAAACCCAAAGTGGAGTCACAATCCTGTTGACATGGAAGCCCCCAACTGCCACTGTACTACTAACTGCACTAAAGACTGCATAACATTAGGATGACTGCAGTGAAAATTGCAATGTGAATGCTGCACTTGTTTATGGTGACATAAATGCTTTAGCATTGAATGAATAAAGTTTTTCTTAAAAAAAAAATAGAATTAAGATGTGATCAGAGAAACAGTTTGATTTACATTATACAGAGATTGCTGTTACCGAGGAGAGCCAGAAGGAAAACTAAAAATGCTTAAAAATCCACATTCAATTATGATTCTGGAGAAAATTGGCACAGTCTTCTGCTCCTTTATCCTTGGCCTATATTTTTTAAAATCTTCAATTTAAGACTTTATTTTTTCATATCTCCTTGTTCCCATTAAATCCATAATAACTCCAGTCCAGTTTATGGCCAGAGTAAGCAATTTCAGGGGGCACAAAACTTTATTTATTTTACTATTCCATTTTTATTACTGAAAACATCTTTTGTTTAATTTTTCATTTCTTGAAAATACATATTAGTGGAACAATTCTAAGCTGCCCTATCACTCTCAGCAGGGTTGGCTGAGGCCATGGGATCCAGAGGATTATCACTCGATTAGCAGAAATGTAGATCCACCAACAGATCAATGTCCCAGGGCATGGCTACTGCATCTACAGAAAACACTGTAGTCATTGTTAGCACTGTTCCTGCTGGAAGTAGGTCCCAAAATTGTTTCCCCCCAGCCCATGGGCACATTGGGTGGGCTTGAATCAATAGGTTCCAAAGCCCCTAAATCTCATAACAGATCCACAGATCAGACCAAAAGTGACAGTCAGTGATGTAGAGTCAAGCTGATTGACTCAAACTCAAGACAGACTTAAGTTACTTCAGTGACTCAACTTGGACTTGGCAATAGATGATGCACTGATTTGACATGATTTGTGATTTCTATATTTTTAGTGACTGACTTGCTTCCCTTGGTTCAGTAACATAACACATCCATATAGAAACCTTACAGCTTTGAACAATGCTTCCATCTCTTTTTGCCGACTGGTCACATGACAATCTGTCTCAAGCTCAAAGTGTGGGTGCATTTCTCAGAGGGGAACAGCAAATGGGTTAGGCAATGGGCTTGAGACAGGGTTGAGGTCTGCTCAGCAGCCTGTCTGCTGCATATAAGAAGAGCTTTCTAAAACTTTCCTAAGAGCAAGAGGCACCCCCATAGCACAGGGTATGTTTTTCAGAGAGGAACAGCAAATATGTAAGGCAATGAGCATGAGGAGGAAGAGTCTTTCTTTCTAAAGCTTTTGGAACTTCACTAATGGGGCAGAAGAAAGATCCTCTTCCGTACTTCTAAAGCTGCAGACTGTTTTATGCCCGCTGACACAAAAACCTCCAGCTTTGGGAAGGGGGAGAAAGAAGGATTCTGTTCCCTTTGTCCAAAGCTGTACATGGCAAAGTTGCAAATGTGGAGGACTGACTCTACTTAAATTGATAAAGCTGACTTTATTCAACTCTGTCCAGAAATTCTGGAATACAGGTTGGGGTATAAAGTTGGCTGCCATATTTGAGACTTGACTTGAGACCTGACTTGAAAGTATCTTGCAAGGACTTGAGACTTTAAGTAAAAGACTTAAATACTTCACTTGTGACAATAGCTCTGGGGTTGGCAGAAATAATTTACAGCTGCATTTCTCATACCCAGTGCTAGCTGATGCTCCCATGTCAATGAGACAGAATCCATGCCATGTTTTAGACTGGACTTTAAAGGACTCCTCCAAGGTATTGAATTCTCATTCCATAATATGTTCAGCAACTGGATAGCTCCTTGAATGTCAATCTGAAACCCAGTTCCAGTTCACAGCCTCACTGTAATGGAAGTTACTGTTTTTTCCTGCTTGTCTTTTGTGTGTAGGCAAGCTAAGGCATAAGCAGGAGCAAGAGTGATCCTTCCATCAGGATATATATTCAGGCAGAATAGATTTCAAGCAGATCTTTACATTAGGGAAATCTTCTGGAGGGTGAAGACAGTCCAGCAGAGGACACTTTCTGTGGAGTGGTGGTGGTTCTGCCTTATTCTAATCCCTTCCAGCTGTTGGCTCTTAAGTTACAACTGGAGTGTTGATTACTTCTCCTGTTAAAATTAAGTAAAAATGTAGCTGAATTAGTTGAACTGTTTATTCCCCCATTTTCCTTCCCTTCTTCTTTTGCCTTTCCTCCATCTCATTTTAGATTGCAGGCCCCTGGGGACACAGAACTGTAATTTTGTTTCTTTTGGCTTTTCAAGTACCATCCACATTGACAGCGCTATCTAAATAATAGTGCTAATGATGATAATTTGCAAGCACCTGTAGATTATTCTTTCAATCTGAGCAATTGTGAGCAATGCAGGAGGTGGAAACATTAATGCAGTTTTCCTTTTGTGTTTTGTCAGGTTTTACCTTCTGCAGAACACTGCTAGAGAACAGCCTTAAGCAACTTGAGTCCCCCATAGTGATGGCACATCAATGTCAGCTTTTTATCTAAGATACTGTTGTAAGCTTGAACTCACTTCCCCCTTTTCCTTCCTATTTCCAATTCTCCCTTAAAAAGGATACCATAACATACTTCAACAGAAATCTGTCTTCCTTTGCTGTGATTCCATGTGTCCAACAGTTCTTAGCAAAGCTGCGACCTAAAGATCAATGCAAATGCTCAGATCACATCCCCTGCTACAGAAACCCTGCTAAGAATCAGTAGCAGCTCACCGCACCATTGTTTTCCAGTAAGAAGATGCGATACGCTTTTTTGAACAAACTCAAAACAAGTCTTCTTAAACCATAGGGGTGGGCCAATATTAAAATGCTAATATATACCATGGTTCCACTCACTGCTTACTTCTGGGGAGGGGGAAGAATACCAAACTGCACAAACATAAAATAGAACTATGCTTTCAGCATTGTCGTGAGAGAAAAAAAGATGTCAGATTATGGCTAGAAACAGTCAACTGTTAAAATGCCAGGGAACAAAAGGACTAGGGGAGTTTAGGATCTGTTGATCGGAACTCTGGAAATTGAATAGGAAGGAGTTCAGGGCAGATTTTTTGTTAGAGCTCCCAGAATTCCACAATCAGCAACAGCAACACTGGCTGGGGTGCTAGGCAATTCTTAGAGCTTTAATAAAAAAAAGTAACTTCCCAGACTGTGCTTCCCTACTTCAAGCACAAGCTAAGACAAAACGCACAAGCATTTTGCATAATATGATAAGATAAGAAACTGCCTTACATTGAACCAGAACATGAATACATCTGATACAGTATTATCTATACTAATTGGTATTGGTTCTCTAGAGCTTCTAACCCAGCCCTAACTGCAAAAAACAAGGACTGCACTCAAGACCTTTTTAAATGTGCTGTACCACTGAGCTATGGTTCATTCTCTAACTTGCTTAACACAGATATAAAGTTAACGCATTCAGGATACAGATTCCCTTTCTAAAAACAATAGGTTTGGCATTAGAGGTTTTTTTGAGTGGGAGAGAGAGAAGGGTTGGTGATGTTGATGATGATGTGAGGTGGAGCAAAAAAATAAGTTAGTCACGTTCTATTTGTGTTTGCGTGTGTATTTGTGTTTTTCCAGCAACCATAGTTCTTACAGTGGATTGTACATTTTCAAAACATATAAAATAAATTCAAAGCAGAACCTTCAATGGAGCAAAGTTAATTACAAAGCTGAAATCTGAGGAAAATAACAGATTTTGCCCTGGAACATGAAAAATATCATTAAAGTATGTGACAGATAAATGGAAGGGGAATGAATTCCACAGACAAGATGCCAGGCCATATCAGTTCCTTTTGGTGTTAGCCACCTAACGTGGTTCAGAGCCAGGGATATTCACAATCAGATCTCCAATAAAAATGTTAAGAATTATCAGATTCATATATAAGCAAACATCTCAGTCCTAGGCTGTTTAGGCTTTAGTGGTCAATTTTACTTCTGTAACCAGAAATAAAGCAGTGGTCAGTGAAATCTGAGACATCCAATGAAGTATTGTTCATCAGGGCAATGGGGCATTGCCTCAATTTCTGCCTGCCTCATTAGTTATAACCAATGATAGCAGGTGCAGGATGCAATGGCTGGAGAAAACAGTTCTCTTCACACTGCTATTTCTCCAGTCGCTCCAGCATCAGCAGGGTGGTGAATCTTTTGTGGCTTTCACTCTGGTCAGAGTGCTGAACTTTATCTCCCAGCTGCCCTGGACAGCTTGTTTAAAGTAGATCCAGTGTAGATTTCCTGCCCTACTGACACGGTAGCCACTGGAAAAAATAAGCAGTATGGAGACAGTAGCTTTACTGCAGCCCCCTCCTGGCATCTCACGTTGGCTGGATATTTCAGCACTGCATCAACACTAGGACTTTTACCCCCTCAAGTGGACTCAAGCACCAAAAAACAAAACAAAACACTTCAAACTAATTATTTAAACAACTTCCCTATGAGTAGAAATTGATTAATTTAAAATTGGAGCAGAGATTGTGTTGACTTGTGTTAGACTGAATTTGAAAAACAATATAACTAATTTTTATACTGGCTCTTTTCAAGCTGTGTTACAGATACTCATTTCCACCAAAGCCTGTTCTCCACACTCTTAAATCCCATTGGATCTGTTTTAAAGTGTAGACAGATAGCTAGCATACTTCCAGCCTTCAAGCAGGTAAACAACAAGCTATTTTGAGAGATGTTTCATGTTTCATTTTGTGCTTTCAAAATGCGATAAAGCTGGCAAAGTGTATGCATATATGTTTTGCATTTCTATCTCTGGGGACCTCTCTACTCTTTTCTCTGTCCCATCAGACTTAGTGAACAAGAGCTGATTGGTAGAGCAAGGAGCTTCCATTAAAAGTGATGAGTTACACTCCTCCCTGCAACTAGAGTTTCCTACCACTGTTGCTGCCTTGATTCTTTCTCTATCCTGCCTACTGCTCCAGTCCTCTACTTTCCTGCTCCCATGCCACACCTGCCTCCATGTCTCCTTCATCCTTCTTCTCCTTGCTGCCACCTGGGCCCCTTTCACTCTATACAATTATAGCAACATCCTATGGGATCCTGGGATTTGCAGTAAGAGAGCAAAATGCCTCATCAAACTACAAATCCCACAGGATTCCACAGGATGCAGCCATGACAGTTAAAGTGCAATCATAATGCTATGTTTGTGTAGTGTGAAAGGTACCCTGCTCTCTGTATAAAAAAAGCACCAGGAGCTTCAAGCTGTCATTCTTTCTGTTAACCTGAGCTGGCAGACCAAGCTGTTCCTCATTTACAGAGCTGGGGTATAGAGAGGTGTGGCGTAGGACAGCATGGTGGTAGCAGAAGAGGAGGAGGTAGCAGCACGTGTGGAGTAATTGCAAAGATGGGTTCACCAGTAGTGCTTTTTCTTCAAACTCAGGTAGCAGAGAGCCTGGGATGCCACTCTGTTACCCTGTTTACTGGGGGTCCCGTGAAGGACTCCAAACGTGCTCAAATATCAAGTGGGAAAATTAGCTCAGAGCACAAGTTAGCAAAACGAGAGGCTGGGCAATGCAGCGGAATCTTTAAACCCAATGTCTACGGGGTCAGGCCAAGCCAAGAAGCACACCAAATATGAAATAATAACTGTGATTTTATTTATATACAGGCAAACAGTGTATGCAACACACTCACACAAGTAACTATAGAAAATAAAGGTAGTAGCGGTATAGAGGAATTTTGAGAGGGATTGTTGAATTGGGTGATACTACACCTGTCTGAAGCTTGGAGTAGATCACAGCAGAGATCTGTAATTGCGCAGTCTTGGACTGAGACTGAGGGGAAAGCTCAGCAGATGAAGCAGTAGCAAGGCTGGATCAGAGCGATCCGAGGAAGGTCTCGGAACGAGGGGTTTTTCCAGGGAAAATATGACCGTAGGCTAGTCTGTACTTTGGGAGAGAACAATGAGGCTTGGGTGTGAGACAATGTCTCCGAAAGGTCAGAATTTAGCATGATTGAGTTAGTTCCGAATCGACAGTGGAATGGCCAGTATGCAGATGCAGCGTGCTTGACAGTTGAGCGTCTAGCTCGGCAAGTTGCCTGCTCGAGGCAGGGAGTTCTTTGTATTAGCGTGCATCTTTAATGAGGTGTTTGTCTAGAGAGGTCTCCTAAAGCGAAGATCTGGCTGAGTCTGGCCTGCCTAGGTGGAAAAAGGAATGTTCAGCAGTGAATAACCATGCCTAGCTCTGTGCTTGTTTGGGGGCCTCACAAACACTTGGCCGAGGGTGGCAAAATGGGGCCGAATTGTGATATCAAAGCGATATCTATCTACCAAAGTAAGGCTAGTACACGGTAATAACAACTGGAGATATTCCTTCCTCCCACAGAAGTTAAATAATTGTATTTAGAAACAGCTGAAGTTTCTGAATAGTCTTCACGGGTAACAAGAGCTTTGAAAAGTTACTTTTTGGGCTACAACTTCCAGAATCCACCAGTCAGCATGGAGATTCTAGGAGTTATAGTCCAAAAAATGGCCCTTCCAAGTTCTGCTCCCTCACAGGCTGCCTAGTGTCCTTTGCAGAAGATAATAAGTTTTAAATTGTGAGTGGAAGGAGTGAGAGAGAAGAAGGAAGAGGAGAGAAAGACAGATGTGGTGAGAGGGGAAGAGTTAGATGGGAATGGAAGACTCTAGGCAGGTGTTGAAATGGAGAGGATTGGAAGGAGGCACAACTTGAGATGGACACCAGGTATGAATCCTGGAACCGTAGGACAACAGGTTTGTGTCAATGGATTATGGTGACAGCAAACTGCTATCTGCTCAGCAGCAGAAGTGGAAGCATTGTTTTGATCAAACAATACATGCCAGCACTACCAGATTTAGCTTTCAGCTGGGTTCATTGTAAATGTCCAAAAACATTGGATGCAGAGTTTGGGCTTATGAAAGCCTATTTTGGGGCTGAAGGGGTAGACACCCTCCAACAGAAACCAGTAGGGGTAGTAGAGGCCCTCAATTCACGAGACATAATCTGGGACTGCCACTGGAGAGGACCTAATCTTGAGGGGTGCAGACAACCCAGAGGATCATCCCTAGAGACATTAAAGGACCACTACAGACCCCTTGGGCTGCAACCAATAGAAATGCCTTATGGACCATTAACTTGCTTCACCTGCTGCCTCAAAAGGCATGTGCACAAGAAATGCCAAGTCATGGAATATTCATGGATGTTTGGCAAGCTATGCAGGTAAGTGGGGACTCTACTGGGGCATGGGTGGTACCCATTCAGGTAAATATTCCAGATATATGGGCCTCAGTGGATACAGGGTGTAGTAGGATGCTAGTTAGGGAAGTGTCCATTATGCCCACCCTGGAAATCATGTTAGTAAGGTTTGTACACAGATATGTGAAATTGTATGGAACTGCTTAGGACTGGATACTCATAGTGGAGCATATAGTGATGCTACAGGTGAAGGTGATGCCGTCCTTGGGTCGTGAAGTCCTTATACGAAGGGACTAACTCCACCCAGGGGCCCCAGTTGCTCAAGACATTGGACAAAATGTTGAAGGGAAAGTCTGAACTAACCCATATAACCTGGGCTTGAGTAGACCTATGGCAAAAAGCAACCCTATCCTGCAGTATGTCCTTCAGCAAGCCATTCCTGAGGGACAAGGAGGAGCTTCACCTGAATGGCTACACTTTGAGAGGCGGGGAGTTCTAGTATATCAAATTAGCTACCAATAGCCTAGCAGGAGGGAAAGAGTCCAGTTATTTACTTAATGCCTCTAAAAAGAAAAATATTACAGTTAGCTTATGATATTCCAGCTGTAGGTCATCTAGTCATAGAAAAGACCTTAGATGGCTCTAACCAGCAGATTTTTTTTCTTTTGGTTTGGAAAATATGAACAATGCTATTGTGCCTCTTGACAAAAAATGCAGCTAAAAGCACCTCACAGAGGGCCTTTGACCTCATGCCGTGATGACCAAGCCATTTGAATGCTTTTGATTGATACTGTAGGGCCAATACAGTGGTCAGCAACTGACCCATACACTTCTTGGTTATGGTGGACCAAAGGTGGTACCTTTAAAATCCACCATAGCCTCTTGGCTAATCCAGGAACTCTTCTTGATTCCTTTCCTTTCCTTTCCTTTCCTTTCCTTTCCTTTCCTTTCCTTTCCTTTCCTTTCCTTTCCTTTCCTTTCCTTTCCTTTCCTTTCCTTTCCTTTTTTTTAGAGTAGGATATCCCCAAAGAGGTGTTAAACAACTTTACGAGCCAGATCCTACAACCAGTATGGGATTTATTATAAGTAAGACCTCTTTGGACCTCTGTTTGCCATCCCCAGATAAATGCCTGGAAGAGACCACAGGGGCCATCCAGTCCAACTCCCTGCTATGCAGGAACACACATCAAAGCAATATAGTTTTAAACTATCTGGAAGCAAATGCTGCAGAAGTTTATGTAAGAACACACTAAGCAGTGGCATATGTTTATAGGAGCTCTTTCATTTGCCTTCAGGGATGTTCACCAAGCCACTGGCTTCTCCTCATTTGAACTGCTCTGGAGGTGCAACCCAAGGGGTATCCTAGATTTAGTGAAAGAAGCCTGGGAGTATGAACCCCCTTTATTTAAAACTCTGTTGGACCATATGTTAGAAATGAGGCAGCACCATAGGGAGACTGCGCAGATGGCATGGGACAATCTTCAAGGAGCCCAAGAGAAGCAAAAACATCAGTTTGACACGAGAGTGTAGCCCATCCATATCCAAACAGGGCAATGAAAGCTGTTGCCCTCCACAGTTGCCCTCTGCAGTAGTGCTGAAAACATAGGCACTGAAATGGCAATGGAAGGTAGAGTCCAAGGAGATAGCAGGGAGTTCAAAAGGGAGGAAGAAGAGATAGAGAAGAGACGGACAGAGACAGGAAGAGATCAAAAGGACACTGAGGGGAAGGAGAGTGGAAGGAGTGATTGAAAAGAATTGAAAGGAAGATGAAGGAGAGGCAGACATGATGAGGAAGGAAGAGATGGGTGGGAATGGGTGACTGGAAGTAGGCATGGAAGGGGAGAGGATAGGAAAGGGAGTGTGAGGACAGCTAAGGCCAGGCAGAGTGATGGGCAGTACAGGAGAGGGACATAGAGAGATTTGGTGATCATGTGGAAGAGGATACCGAGGAAACAAGAAGTTTAATGGGGGGTGGGGAGATTAGGGAGATGATTTTTTTGCAGGGAGATGTGTATTTGGCAGCTGTTTTCTTTTCATGACAAATTCTGGTGCATTGCCCTGCCTACAGACTGTGACTAAACATAAATGTACTGTATTCATACTGTATTCTACTGCACTGTATTCTAGTGACTCCAGGTGCTTTAACATGGAATGGATCCCCAGGTCCAGGCTGGCCCCTCCCTAGTGGCAGGGATGGGAAGAGCCACAATATTTTCTATTCAGTAAAGTAACTGTTATGTGTTCATAACTACTGAAAAAGATCCCTTCCTTCCTCCCTTCCTTCCTTCCTTCCTTCCTTCCTTCCTTCCTTCCTTCCTTCCTTCCTTCCTTCCTTCCTTCCATTCTCTTTTAATATCCTAATTTTCTCCCATTATGGGTCCCACACTGTAAGTTAAAACAAAATAGCTATAACAATATATAATTCAGACATTTTTTTAAAAAACCATTAAGCAGCCAATCCAATTAAAACACTAATTTAGATAAGTTAAAAACACATTCAAAACATAATAAAAGATATAGCACACCTGTGTAACAAATTTGTTAGTTAAACCAGTGCTAAAAATGGAAACACAAATGCTGAGAACTCATCGGTGTCTGCAACTATCCATGTTCATGACTCCTCAAAACAATGCATGGATTATACTAACTCATGTCACTCTCTTTCATTTTTCACCATTCATGGGTGCTTGGATACTGATGTGGGATGTGGCCTTAATTATATTAAAGTGATTCACGTTTTACTGTAATGCAGAAAGAATAGCTGGATGGAAATGGATCAGAACAATGGAAAGAGATTTAAGTCTTTTGTGCTACTTTGTACTCCTACAAGCAACATCACTCTTTAGACTGTTCAGTGAGACAATTATAACTGGCAATTACAAGGTCAGCTAGGGATAAAACTTTTGGCACATTGAAAGGCATGCAACCCCACAGAAGGGGCTAGAGCATAAATTCATTCTGCTTTATCTGTGTAACAAATGTACTACCTGTATTCATCTTGTTTGATGTATCTGTATTTGTGTATAATACTGGAATATGTCCCCCAAATGCATTTAGATGCCTATTAAAAAAAGAAATAAGAACAGCAACATCTCTTTCTATCTATTTACTACTAGAACAACAGACAATTCTGTTAACATATGCTGTTTGTTTATGTGTGGTCTCCTTTTAATTTCTGAAAATTACATAGTATCAGAAAGTTGAGTTTCTGTGACACAGTCTAAAAAAAGTACTGAAATAGATGTTGTTCTCAGTCACCATGCCTGCAGTTTGGGATCCCAGCATTCCAAGGAGCAGTGTACTGGGAGCAATATATTCACTCTTCATTGCTGCTTAGTAAAAGAATATTTCTTCAACGGAAAGCATGTCTATCTGTTTTTTTAAAAAAATTTGGTTATATTTATTTATTTATATTTTAAAAAATATTTATTTGAAAGACAATACAAAGTAAAAAAGGTACAAAGACAATACAAAGTGAAAAAAGGTACAACAAAAATCACCCCCATGGGGTGCTCAACCAGAGTTTTGAACTGCATGAGAGCCCCACTGTACATATGGTGTGTCATTCATAAAATCAACGAAAGGGTTCCATATTTTTTCAAAGTTATCCTGTATAGTACAACCTTTTGTTGCCCTTCCATTATGTGACAGCTTTTCCAGCTTTTTGATAGAGAAATTGCCTACTTTCCAATTGGAGGCAATTTCCAATCTAGCATTTATAAGAAAGAAATTAATCAGGTCCTTGTAGTTCAATTGTTTACATTGGGAGTCATATATTGAAAACAGCAGGAGGGTAGGACAAGCAGTTACTGTTTGCTTTGTAACCATACTAATAATTTTCAAAGCCTCCGACCAAAATGGGCTACGACAGGGTAGGATATCCACATATGGAGGTAAGTGCCCTTAGAACCGCAGCCCCTGCAACAGTTAGATGATGCTGTTTTCATGATGTAACTCAGTTGAACAGGTGTAAGATATCACTTATGGACCAGTTTAAGAGTACACTCTTTAAATTTGGTTGTGGAAGATTTATATGGGGGCGATGTCCAAATTTTCAACCAATTTGCATCCAATATCTGAATATCAAGTTCAGCTTCCCATCCTGATTTACTCAAAAGACTTTGACCATAGGTCTCATCGATTAACCGTTTATTAATTTTTGATGCCAACCCTTTCAAAGAGAGATCTTTTGAAACACATATATTCTCAAATAGGGACAAACTGCATGCGTGTGGAACTTTAAGCTAAGCAGTGTTGTCTTTTTCTGTTTCATGATAATTTTTTTATTCATAGTGATATGTTAATAACTTTACAGCTATGTTGAGTTTATTGATGTAGTCTTATCAACAGAGGTATCTGGGATATTGTGATAATGGGGGTTCCCATTACCCAGGTAACAGAACTGAAGGGAGATAGTTCTCCTTCCAGCCATAGAAAGGGTTAATGAATTGCTAGTGTTAGGTTATATTTTATTGGGGGTTAGCATCACAGCTCATGAGAGATAGTTGCCCAGTCAGGGAGAGAAAGGTGAGAATCTTTGAGATGCTTCAGTGAAGAAGTTATATAAATACATCCTCAAGAGACCACGAGGCAAGAAGAACAAAGAGAGAACAAAGAAGAACATCCAAGATCAACCAGAGGGGTTGCAGGTAGGCCAAGCTTGGCCTCACTTCCTGGCTCTGTCTCAGCACACCATCTCAGACACTGACCAATGATGTGAGTAGCTTAGAATGTTACTTGGTTAGTTATGTTAGGATTTCTGTTCTTCTGAAAGCTTTGGTTGATCTGATGGAACTATCTGTACTTGTAACTACCAAGCAAACCTGGATGGGAGGAACCTCCCATGCATGGTGATATCTTCTGTTATTTACATTGCCTATTCTTAGAATAAATGCTTTCCTATTAGAATAAATGCTTTCCCTGTTTTCTCTCCATTCCCACATGTTTCTCGGTGACATGCTTAGATAGGATTTGTCTCTCCTGCTGGTGGTGGTGGGGGATTTCTAAGCTTAGAGATTGGTGGCTCCCTTGTGGCCTCCCACTGGGCCACGAAGATAGGGCTTTAATTTAGTGGGTGGTGGCAATCTTTAATGAATGGAATCCGGGGAACTCCTAGCTCCTATTCAAGGACAGAAGTCAGCACTGAGTGGGAGAAAGGCTCCAATTCTTTGACAGATATTATACCCATTGACCTCCATAGAAGGAGGAATAAAGGAATAACTGTGAGCCAGATTTTTCCACCTTTCATGCAATAGAATGAGTGCTAAAGATGTAATCTGGATCAGTACCAAATCATGATATGTTATTTCTTTTTTAATATAGTAGTTCATTAGTTATTGCCTGTTTCATATCAAAGTAATGTGTTAACCACTGCCCATTACTTTGGAAGCTATAAAGTTACTAATGTGTTATAAAATATATCATTAAATACCAAAGTCAGAATCATCCATGCCTCGGTACTGATTTCTCTGTATGTTTGTGAAATCTGGACAGTGAAGGAAGATGAAAGGAAGAAGATCAACTCATTTGAAATGTGGCACTGGAGTTCTACAAAGACCACAGACTGCTTAAAAGGTAAAAGAAAGTGTCTTGGAGTAAATAAGCTCTGAGTTTGCTCTAGAAGTCAAGATCATAGAATCATAGAATCATAGAAATGTAGAGCTGGAAGAGACCACAGGGGCCGTCCAGTCCAACCCCCTGCCATGCAGGAACACCCTCAAAGCACTCCCAACAGATGGCCATTCAGCCTCTGCTTAAAAACCTCCAAAGAAAGAGACTCCACTACACTCTGAGGCAGCATATTCCACTGCCAGACAACCCTGACCATCAGGAAGTTCTTCCTGAGGTTCAGGTGGAATCTCCTTTCCTGCAGCTTGAATCCATTGCTCCTTGTCCTAGTCTCTGGAGCAGCAGAAAACAAGCCCTCTCCCTCCTCTACTTGGCATCCCTTCAAATTTTTAGACATGGCTATCATGTCCACTCTTAACCTCCTGTTCTGCAGACTAAACATACCCAGCTCTCTAAGTCTATCCTCATAGGGCATGGCTTCCAGGCCCCTCACCATTTTGTTTGCCCTCCTCTGGACTTGCTCCAGCTTGACCATGCCCTTCTTGAATTGGGGTGCCCAGAACTGGACACAGTATTCAAGATAAGGTCTAACCAAAGCAGAGTAGAGTGGTGCCAGTACCTCCCTCGATCTAGACACCATACTCCTATTGATGCAGCCGAGAATTGCATTGGCTTTCTTGGCTGCCGCATCACACTGCTGACTCATGTTCAGCTTGTGGTCTATGAAGACTCCTAGATCCCTTTCACACGTACTGCTATCCAGCCACGTGTCCCCCATCCTATACTTCTGTATTCCATTTTTTCTACCTAAGTGTAGGACCTTACATTTCTCTCTGTTGAATTTCATTTTGTTACCCTTGGCCCAGCTCTCCAATCTATCCAGGTCATTTCAAATTTTGATCCTGTCCTCTGCCAAATTAGCAACCCCTCCCAATTTGGTGTCATCTGCAAATTTGATGAGTATGCCCTCTATTCCTTCATCCAAGTCGTTGATAAAGATATTGAACAGCACTGGGCCCAGGACAGAACGCTGTGGCACCCCACCAGTCACTTCTCTCCAAGATGAAAAGCAGCCATTCGTGATCACCCCTTGGATTCAGTTGGTCTAGCTTTTTTACAAGAATGTCATGGGGAACTTTGTCAAAGGCCTTACTGAAATCGAGATATGCCTCATCCACAGCATTCCCTTCATCTATCAAGCTAGTAACTCTATCATAAAAAGAGATAAGATTAGTCTGGTATGACTTATTTTTGAGAAATCCATGTTGACTTCTCATAATTACCGCGTTGCTGTCTAAGTGATTAGAAACTGATTGCTTAATGATCTGCTCCAGGATCTTTCCGGGTACTGATGTCAGGCTGACTGGGCGATAATTATTGGGTCCTCTTTTTTTTCCCTTCTTGAAGATGGGGACAACATTTGCCCTCTTCCAGTCTGCTGGAACTTCTCCTGTCCTCCAAGATTTCTCAAAGATTATAGCAAGTGGTTTCAAAATGACCTCTGCAAGCTCTTTTAATATCCTAGGATGCAATTCATCTGGCCCTAGAGACTGGAATTCATCCAGTGTGGACAGGTATTCCTGTACCACCTCTCTACCTATTATGTGCCTCATTTCCCCTGCTTCCTCACCTGCTCCCCAACCGCCAGGTTGAGTGCTTGTATCCTTCTGGGAAAAAACTGAGACAAAGAAGGTGTTAAGTAATTCTGCCTTTTCTCTTCCCCCTGTTAGTAATTCGCCATCTTCTCTGCACAGCGACCCTATCATTTCCTTCTTTTTCCTTTTACTGGGGATATATTTAAAAAAGCCCTTTTTATTGTTTTTAATGTCTCTGGCCAGCCTAAGTTCGTTCTGTGCTTTAGCCTTTCTGACCTCCTCCCTACATCTCCGGGCTACTTCCTTAAATTCTTCTTTAGTGGTTCCCCTTTCTTCCATTTCCTGCACATGTTTCTCTTAACAATGAGCCCAGCTGAGAGGTCTTTAGTCAACCATTCTGGTTTCTTCAGATGCCTTCCATTTTTCCTCTTTATTGGCACAGTTTTAGACTGTGCCTTCAGTATCTCCCTTTTAAGGAACTCCCATGCCTCCTGAACTCCTTTCCCTTTCACTATTCTTGACCATGGAATTCCAGCCAGCAGCTCCTTAAGTTTACAGAAGTCCACTTTTTTAAAATCTAAGATGAGTGTCTGGCTACCCTTATCTTCTCCTTCCCACTGAATGCCAAATTCCAATAGGGCATGGTCACTCCCCCCTAAAGATCCAACCACTTCTACCTCAGTAACGTCATCCCTGTTGGTCAGGATGAGATCTAGAATTTTTGATCCCCTTGTCACCTCTTCCAACTTCTGGACCACGAAATTATCTGCAAGACAAGCAAGAAACTTGCTGGACCTTGCTGTTTTGGCAGAATTTGACTGCCAACATATATCTGGGTAATTGAAATCTCCTATTATAACTGTAACTCTCCTTTTTGAATATGCAGTCATTTGGTTGAGGAAGGTGTAGTCAAAGTCCTCAGTCTGGGTTGGAGGTCTGTAGTAAACCCCCACCAGAATATCCCTATTGTTTCTCACTCCTTTAGTTGTTACCCAGATGCTCTCGACCTGGCTTTCTGAGTTTAAGTCATGGATCTCTTCACAGGTGAAGACATCCTTGACATCCAAGGCTCCTCTTCCTCCTTTCTTTTTTGGTCTGTTTTTACAAAATAGGCTATACCCCTCTATTCCTATATTCCAGTCATGAGACTCATCCCACCAGGTCTCAGTGATGCCTATCAAATCGTATTTATTTTGTAGTACTAGGAGTTCAAGTTCATCCTGCTTGTTTCCCATACTCCGTGCATTAGTGTAGAGACACTTAAGTCCCCGGGCCCTTCCTGAAAGTCCTGTACTATAGTTTCTACTCCTCCCGCCATTGGCCGCTTGTACTACTTGTCCAGTATCATTTGGGCCTTTTCCCTCTGCACTCGCTGAGTCCTTGCCCTGAATAATATTGTCTCCCTCCCCAGAGGAACCTAGTTTAAAGACCTCTTAATCCTCCTTGTGAGACTGTTTGCAAAAACATTCCTGCCAAGTTTTGTGAGGTGCAGCCCATCCCTCACCAGAAGCCCACGTCATGGAAATTCAGGCCGTGTTCCAAAAACCCAAACCGTTGCCAGTGGCACCATGTGTGGAGCTGGTTGTTGACCTCTGCTATTGCCCTTTCCCTACGTGCGCCATATCCTTGAACAGGGAGGAGAGATGAAATGATCACCTGTGCACCAAGGTCCTTAATTTTCGTCCCCATAAGCTTGTAGTCCTTTGCAATGTGCTAAAAGCTGCTCCTCACAGTGTCATTGGTTCCGACATGAACCAAAATGAGGGGCTTATGGTCAGTGGGCTTGAGCAGCCTGGTTAGTCTCACCATTATGTGGTTGATCCTGGCCCCAGGAAGACAGCAGACCTCCGATTGAGCTTGTCCAATTTGCATATTGCCAGTTCAGTTCCTCTCAGCAAGGAGTCCCCAACAACCAGAACTCGCCTCCTGTGAGGCTTGTCCAGGGCTCCTTGACGACCATGTTCTTCTAGGACTCCCTGGGCATTCTGTTTAGGCTGGGAGCGTTGATCTAGTTCCTGTTGCCGAAGTTGGATTCCTTCTTGTTGACATTCTGTTCCCTCCTCCTGGTGCTCCTCATCATTCGTAAGACCAAGAACTTTGAAGTGATTGTGTAGGTTGAGAATCTCTGTTACCTTCCTGTACCTTCTGTTCCTCCATGTGACATTCCTCCAAGCCTCTGTTTCCTGGCACAGTGTGCTGACTTCCTGAATTGGCAGCTCCTCCGTGCTTTCGGTCTTCCGGAAGGTCTTCTCTGCCCTATCCAAAAACTCCTCACCTTGCCTAATAAGATGACTAAACTGGATGCTGGAGGCTGTCATGCTTTGGATGTATCATGAGATGATATGACTCATTGGAAAAAAAAAATAACACTCAGTAAAGTTCAAGGCAGTAGGTAAAGAGGAAGACTATGCTATTGGCCAGTTGATTCCATCAAGGAAGTCATGGGCCTGAGCTTGCAAGGACTGGGGACTGGGAAGGGGGAGCCCTTGGAGTGTCTTATTACCAGCCCTGCCAGCATTTTAGAAGCAACAAGTAACATGAGAGAAAAAAAATGACATTACCAGTTGGTATGTTATTTTGCAAAATGGATGCCATTGTTACCTCCAAAGCAATGGCCTTGTGGTTGTTGTTATGCACCTTCAAGTCATTTCCAAATTATGGTGCTTCTAAGGCAAACCTATCATGATATTTTCTGGGGCTGAGAATGCCCAAGGTCACCCGCTGGGTTTCCATAGCTAAATGGGGAATCAAACTCTGGTCTCAGGGTTCTGTTCCAATTTTCAAACCATTACACCATGCTAGGTAATATCAACTACTTGACAGGTTACTTTCAAACTATAGTTAGGACTATAGCATCTCCAGGCAGGGCTTTAACCCCTTGTTTCCCACACTGTAGGCTTCACTTCAGTGCTGTAGATGTCTCACTGTTCCGTTGCATTAAGGTTCAGTAACATCCATCAGGGTGAAAAGGTGAAAGGGTTATAAAAAGAGATTCTGCAGGTTTTGACAGGTCTGAGAATCCCCATAATTTTTTCTCTGAGGAGTCTTGGACTAGTTGGAGTAGCGGTGGGAGGATAGTATTCTATTACTGTCGAAGGAGATTCCACTGGCCCCTTAGCTGTTTTCCCCATTGCCTTCCCTTTTCCAGGCTCCAGAAGGAGGTTTAGGGGTTTGACACCAGGAAGGAAGATGCCAACACATTCTATAGCACTTTGATCTTTTTGTTTTTAATGGCTTGCATTGTCTGCTGGTTTCAGCACTTTTGGAAATATGGCCTAAGAAATATAAGGCAACTTTCCACACCATGTGGATCATGTGATTGACCTGGCACATCATCATTTTGAACAATATCAACAATAACCTCTCCCCAAAGTACAGCTAGTGTCACTATTTCGCAGCCATCTACATTGTGAAAGGAAGGAAAGAAGGAAGGAAGGAATTAAAATCATTGTAACTCTGAAAATTAAGCCTATATCTTCCTGCAAATCAGGTTCTCATGATTTCTGATCTACTAAACTGAACAATGGCATCCAACCTGCTTTGGTCATAAGCCACCAGGAGCTCCGTGAACCTGTTGACTTAGCTTCAATGGCATGATTGAGATTGTAAAATGGAGGGGAGCGCTTACCTAGCACTTAGTAGACCTATAGGCCACTCTCCCAGTCCATGCCCCATTTTCTCAGGACATACATTACTGTTTCCACTCTGGTTTCTTGGTATTATTTATTTCATCCTCCTTTGCTTCACAGCTACATGGAAGAGGAGAAAACCTAGATGCAAAAGTCCCCCTGCCCTAGTCCTGGTTGCATACTTTCTGGTTATATAAGAACCACATTACTAACCCCACTTACTTTGAGCTCTGGCTACTGTCTTTTGGAATGTGGGCTTTGATATAGTTGATAAGGTCACATAAGCCTTGAAAGGAAAAAGATTCCCAGCCCACCTTGGGCTAACAAAACATGTGATTACTGAGCTAAAAGGGTATCAAAATAATTTTAGACCTGTGAAATTTAACAGGCATCAGTGAGTGGGAAGGTGTATATGTGAGCAGAAAATTAGAAATGCATTAATTGGAATAAGTCTATCCTACCTATTTCTGCCAAGTTCCTCCTTTTTCTGTCTTTAATTTTGTTCTGTGCTGGTTTTGTGCTGATTTTAAAAAAAGCTGGCATTTTTTTCAAGCACATACTTAGTGGACTCATGTTTCTGTATGTACAAGGAGAGGAGCACATATTTTATAAATGTGTGCATGTTGTTTTTGTTGTATTTTGTTCTCTTTTGCCAAATGTATCAGAGCTCCAGAAATCTACATATTTCCAAACCTAATCCATTTCTATGTCAAATCCTATATGTACAGATTGGGTGAATCCATTAAGAAATGTGACAAAGTGAATTTGTCCCATAAATATACATAATAACCAGAGAAACAGTGATCACCCCCTTTGTTCAAGAGAAGAGAAAAATGTACATGGGCCTTGCTCAGGCATGATCACAAAACAAATGAATCCTACTAGTCTCAGAATTTCATGATACAGTGTGCAGTACATTTCCATGCTTCTGTAGTTCATAACATGAATTTCCAGCATTCAGGTAAAAAGAATGTGAGACGTCATTGCCAGAGAGTCACAGCAGGTGCTTTTTAAAGTTAAAGGCCTTGGCATTTTAGGGGAAAAAAAGAGCTTAAAAATATCAGAGACATCAGCCGTCCATAAAGAGCAAGTGATACAGGCCAGGTAAAATGCAAAAGGTCATTGTTTAAAAGCAAAAGTTTTGTAATAAGAGGAGAGGGAATCAAACTCAGGAAATATTGCTACCTGGATAGTAAATAGCTAGCTTTAATTGCTTCTTTGCACCTAGATTTTCATCTGTCCTCATCTAAGTACGTAACAGCCTAGGAATTAGCAGAGCAAGGAAAGGTCAACAGTCCAACATCATCTTTCAAATACTACTCCCCCATCGAAAAGCCCACAAATGTGTCTTGAAAGCAACTGCTGCCTTCTATTGTGTGCCTGGAGGAACTAGTATCCAGTTACATAGTGTCTCTAAATGTATGGCACTTTCACTGAGCTGTCATGGTCAACGCTTGCTGATCAATGCATCCACCAAGGAATTGTTCTTATCTTCTTTTAAAGCTGTCTGTGACAGCAACCATTGCTCCATCTTGTGCCTTAATTAACAATATCATGTATGCTTAAGTCAGAAGTCCCATGGAGTTTCAAGGAGACCTCCTCAAACTACATTATCCAGTGCAGCTGTGACATTTAATCATAGCTTTATAATCATGTAGTGTGAAACGGCTCTAAATCTTTCTGCTGTATGGTGACTAAAACCATACAGCATTGTTGTCATTGTTGTCATTGTTGTTGAAGGATGTTTTTGGAGGGGAAAAAGATCAACTTTACTATCCACTGGACAAAATTATCCAAGTTTTTGTTCCTCCTTTTATTCTTCTTCACATCACAGGATTATTTTTTCCAAAACACTGTTGCAGAATCATAGTATTTTGTGCAAAATTTGTTTTGTAAGATAAATGGCCATGTTTTCAGAAAACTTCCAAAATAAATGAAAAATGAAAAAATGAGCAAAACTTCTTGTAATGTGTTCAGCCATGTCAATATTCTTTTAATTGAGGAGGAGACAATTGTGAATATTTTGTACATCCTTACCTCATATGAAGGCTTTATATAGTGAAGGTTTCTTTTATAATAACTTCCAACTTGGAGTTTGCTTCTTTTCAAGAGGAGCTGCACATTGAAGTGGTGCTTTTCTGCTGCAATCCAACATTACAGCAAGATCCATTTCTCTGATGAACCATTGCTAGCTCTGGCTGCATCAGCCTTTCAATAAAGTTTTGGCATCAGTGAACCTCATATTTCACATGGAAGCTTATTCGTCATTTTAGTGCTCATTCTCCCAGTTTGAGGAGGTCCTTTTTGGAACCTCTTGTTGTCTCTTTTTGTTTTAATCACCCTAAACAATTTTGGTGCTGTCACCAGGCTTGACCACACCACTCCTCAGTTTAACTCTTCCAGATCTTTCATGAACCTTTTATCTATGCATTAGTTTACAGGTGGTCACACCACCAATCCACAAACTTTCATATTCATGTAATGTTCATGTTCAGTTTACTGATTTTAATTGATTCATTGTTTAATAAGTTTTGTGGTGATAGTGGTTTTTATTGTTCAATTTCTTTTTAATGATTTTAGCCTCCTTGACAACAATTTTTAGCGGAAAGGTAGGATAGAAATCCTCCTCCTCCTCCTCCTCCTCACACCAGACTCAAGAGAAGAGAGGGAAAAAGAAATATTTTAACAACTGATAGCCAGGCTATTTTGCCTACTAGCTTAGACTATATGTGAGCTTGTGCAAGTAATTTCATATTGAGACTCTGCACAGTTCTGGATGGAAAATGTCCCAGGATTGCTTTTTAGAGCTATGAGCACTTTTGAAATCAGTTTTATGCATCTAGTGTCTGGCTGCCCTTGTGTCTAGGCTGAATTTCCTTTTTTCCAGTAAGTAACTACATTTGTTTTGCAGAACATAAAAATCAGAACTGGGAAAGAAGGTTGGCTACCTCAGAATCCTATTTGTTCATGTCTCAGAACTCAAGTTTCTAGTATAAAAGAAGTTCAGTTGTCTGTGCAAAACTTAAATGTAAGGCTCAATCTGCACATGCAGCAGAATGAGGTGGCCAAATCATGAAGCAGCAGAATGGAGCTACCAATATAGTCTGCAGGTGGGATGTTTAATTTATGAATGGTCTCAGATGTACAGGAAATCTCTCTGCAAGTTGAAAAATTAAGCTCACTAAGGAAGAAGGTTCTAGCCCATACCATTCTTTTCTAATGGAGATTCTTTTCCCAGTAGATTTTGGAATTCTAAATTCTCCATTCTTGTTTCTGGAAGTGAAAGGGATACACTGCAAATCTCAACTGCTATTTTCCCCCCACTTTCCAATATTGTCTAACATGTTGTGCATGTGCAGTTTGCTACAGCAGTGGGTTTTTACTACATTATATCTTCTCCCTCACCCCTTCCTCTACCTTGCCAATGTGGACGTGGAGAGAAAGCTCTCTCCTGCAACCTCACCAACAGCACCTGTGGAGGTGGTGGGGCTGAGAGAAAGATCTCAGTACTCAAGATGGCTCATATGAGGAGATGCAGTCCTTCAGACAGCTTGAATGGACCATGTAGACAATTCTATCTAGATTCTTTTGTGGCATCAATTTACAGGAGCACATGTGTGTACATGTGTGCACCAATATGTGCACACATGTGTGCACTCAATAAAATAAACACTGCACCAATAAAACAAACATTGCACACACACAAAAATCCTGCTGCATTTATATGTGTGAAAAACAACAACAAAAACCTTTTCCATTAAACATGTATTAATAATTTTCCATGATGACTCAGACTCCAAAATGCCAGGCAGTTAAAGTTAGTATGATCCCAAGCTATCCACACACAGAGGTATCACTAAAGCAATATGGAAATGGCAAGATATTCTATGCCAAAATTTGTTACAGTTTCACCACTACTTTGGAGCTAGGTCAGTGGCAGCTGGTGGGTCACATGCCAATGGGGCAGTGAATCTAGTCCAGGTTTTACATAGCTTTAAAGGAGCTCATTGAGGTCCTGAGCCTATTTGCAATAGATGGCTTAGCACCTTGGGTAATTTCTTTAGAGTCTAAATGAAAACCTGGAACAGATTCACTGCCTCACTGATATGGCATCCATCACCCACTGCTGAGCTCAGTGGCAGAAGGGTTGGCCTGTTACCACCGTGTACTGGCCTGGCCTTTGATGAACCAAAGATATCATTTTGATATCACAATTCGGCCCTGCTCTGCCACCAGCCAAGTGTTTGTGAGGCCACTGTACAAGCGCGAAGCTAGGCATGGCTACTATTTGCTGCTCACACCAAACCAAGCCAGAGATTGCCAGATCTGCTTTAGGGGACCTCCCAAAACAAACACCCTCATTACCAATGCATGATAAACAAAGAGATCCTCTGCCCTGAGAGGGCACTCTGGCGAGCTAAGTGTTTAACTGCCGAGCTAACCGCATCTACATACCGGCCATATTATTGTCAATTCGGAACATAATTCAATCATGTAAATTCTGACCTTTCGGAGGCATTGTCTCCAACCCAAAACTTATTGTTTTTGCCCAAGACCAGACTAGCCTACAGTTGTTCTTTCACTAATAAAACCCCCCAGCTCTGAGAGCTCTTTGGAACTCTCTCCAGATCGCTCTGGACTTCTACTCCGCCTTGCTGCCGCTTGGTTCAGCAGATTCCCCTCGGCCGCCACTCTAGGTTTCCTCTTCTACAATCGGCTTCCCCAGGACTGCAGGAAAGGTGGCATATCACCCATTCCCCTTGAACTCTATTTTCCTTTTCTAGTTAGGAGTGTGCTCGTGTTTTCTTTAATAATTGTCTAATAAATCTTAATTGTTATTTGAACGGTTTGCCTCCTTACTGACCTGACGCCATATACATTGGATAAAAGATCCCCGCTAAGTTACCCTGCCTCTTGTTAGTCAAGAGAGTGCTCCAGCTAATTTCCCCATCTTGGTTGTGTTTGTTTTGGTTGTTTGGGCGCCCCTCTCGGGACCCCCAATTCATAGGGTAACAGGCCCAAGTCACAGATTTGCTTATTCATTGAAACAGACACACAAAACTTGTGTAACTGAAGATACCATTCTATGCTACAGGTACTCAGCTGTTAACCTGTACTATTGCTACAAAACAAGAGATCTGGCTGTTTTCTGTCCATGCGTATGGCCTTGTTCATCTTTCTCCACATGGCTCTGTTCCTTTCTGCACATGACTGCCTAGAGCAGTGGTTCTCAACCTGTGGGTCCCCAGATGTTCGTGGACTTCAGCTCCCAGAAGCCCCAGCCACTATGGTCAATGCTCAGGGCTTCTGGGAGCTGAAGTCCACGAACATCTGGGGACCCACAGGTTGAGAACCACTGGCCTAGAGAAACTGAACAGTGTGAACCAGGCCTCTGACTTCCAGGCAGGCTCAAGGTTCTTCTTTTCTCCATTTAGACATTGAGCATAAGCCACTGGGGGCTAATTCAGTAAAGTACTCCACCTTAATTGATTTACATATTGAATGAACTAGAGCCTCTGATGGAGCATCCACCCTGACTCCTCTGTTTCCCTAATTCACATGTTTAATAAAAAGCTGCCAGTAGCTAGCATTTAAGTTACTGCTCCAGTGAAACCTTCTGGATACGTTATAAAATATGAACACCACTATTTGTGCAATTTTGTAAGCACGACTAAGTTGAAATTAATGGGTACCTTTGGAATGACTGTATGTTTGCTGCAACATATGCTTCAGGGGATATTGACATTTGCCAGCTAACAATTAATCACCCTGAAATGTCTCATTCTGGACATATGGGAAGGCAATCTGCTAGCTGCAAAACCACCAAACAAACCTGTTGTTATCAGTGCCACTCTGAATTATAGGTGATGTGGAAGCAAGAGTTCATCTGGAAGTTTTTGCAACAAGATAGTGTTAAATGAGCCATACTTGCCTTTACTGAAAGAAGTGGGCTGCAAACTCTATTTGCCACCTAACTTATTTAATCAGTAATCTTGTATTGAATTAACTACGATTCAAGCGTCTTCAAAAGTCTCAAATCTTGCTAAAGGACAGAACATTACCTTCATTTCTATACATTCAAAGTGGGAGAAGCCTCTCACTTTGATGGAGAAATGTGTCAACATTTGTGGCAGCCTGGAACAATGGTTCAGTATGTTCTATAGGGAACTACAGTTTTCTACAAATTTTGAAGGACAGAATTATACACAAGATGGAGAGGGAGAAGACAAAGAATGATGAGAGAGATCAATAAAGAGTGGAGACTGTATTCTTTAATATTGACCCTGAATTACAGCACTGTTTGTTCTCTCAGTCCCAAGTATAGAGAAATTACAGGCTTTCCATATTCTTTTCATTTGAAAGGATAGGAAGGAAGATAAATGAAAACGTTTTGAAAATCTATGTTTCTTAAACACATTCACAGCTGAAAGATAAGTAAGCAGTTACAGAAAAGGGCCTTCAAACTACAAGCAAAATATATGGTCACAAGAATAAGGGAGCCAGGCAAGTCAGACAGGATGGTGAGAAACTACATAGTAGAGGCCAGCTCTTTGCCTAGTTGGCTTCTCCTAACATTTCATAGACAGATCCACTGGAAAAGCTCTCTGATCAAATGGCCAAGCTTCAGTCAGTTTAGGCTGCCAACAGTCATTGCATGGGTGAAATGGTACCTTCCTTCAGCTTAGTGCAAATATCCACTGACCCAGTCATATTACACAACCCCTACACTAAATACAACATAGTGTGAAGTATGTGGCTCAGTGATCAATGTGTGTGGCTAACTTCACTATGTGATTGCAATGTGTAATGTGTAAAGGTAGTGTGAACTCGCACTCTACCTTGAATATTATAATGTGCCACCTCATGTGTGACATACCACATGCACAACTCCACTTATAGTTGTCAAGATTGGCAGGATTTGACTCCTCTGAGCATGAGCAGAGTGCTATCTGTGAAGCAAGGCTTTGCTGCAGCAGAGAGTCCCAGTGAAGCAGAAAAAATTCCAGAGGCTCATTAGTTAGGCTTAGAGTACTGATTTATTGCTGCACTCTAAGATAAGGCTTAGCAAAAACAAGCTTGCTTTTCAGCAATTAGATAAAGAGGAAAAACAGAAGATAATAGAGAAAAATCGGGCAGCATTTCCCCTTACAAACAGTATACTGCCAATAGCATGGCAGGTCCAGCTAAGGAGTCTAACTGGCAGCTGGTCAAGGCAAACACCAGCCTTTTTATGCTACCTTGTCACTCTGAAACATGTGGGGTGGCTCAATCAGTGCTCTGGCATGTGGCCTTCTCTAATACACAAGACATAGCCATAACAATCCTTCTGGCCTTGCACCTGGCTCTCTGGCCACACTGCCTCTTCTCTTTGCCGTCCACTCACAGGAAAACTTTGCCTGCCCAGCAACAACCTTGACAATAGTACATCAGCTGGATATGACCTTTATAGATGATCCCTCCCCCCAAAAAAAATTTCCCACATGTGCAGCACAACTTAAACCTGTGCATGACACTAACCCAATGCTAGTCCATATATCCATTGGTTGTTTTGTTTACATATCTCATGCTGCTGCTGCTGCATTGAAGTATTTGTTTGAGATTCAGAAAGCAGGCATCAGGCAGAATGGTGGACGAATGATGACAAGGTGTTGGATGATAGGTTGTGTATGCCCCAAGGCCCACCATGCTTCACCTGAGAAAAAAATGTAGGCCTGTGACTCTAGCATTGTCACCTTTCTTCTTCTTTATGATTTTCAGCTGCTTTGCCTGATGAAGACCCAGTGAAGCTTCAAAAGCTTGTCTGATATATTTTATGCTATGGAGTTGGCCCAAGAAAAGTACTGCTGCTTTGTGGATTGTAATTTGGCCAACTTGGCTACCCTGAATGTATTTCCTTCAGATGTGAAGGATGCTGTGCCATTTGTGATTCATCTTCTGGTCTAGTTGGTTGTTGTATTTAGAAAAGGAGGGTTTCTGGGTGTCTTCTTATCCTTTCCTCCTTGCAGCAAAACATCTTGGGTTAACCTTGAGGGTGCTTAAGAAGGCAAGGCCGGTGCAGTGGACAGAAAACCTTTGAAGGATCAAACATTTTTGAACTTGCTGTAGTGACTCTGCTGCAGATTTGTTCATTTTGCTTTGTGCCCTGAACACCACACTGAAATTTTCACCATGTCAGCTTTCCACTGAGGCTTCAATCACTTAGTTATCCCCCCACTCTCCTATTTACTACAGCTGAGCAATGGAAAAGCATTTCCCCTCTTTCTAATTCGGAGGCACTAAAAACACAAAGGTGAAAGATTCAAATGCCCCTGCTAGTGCACAGTTAACATTCTATTCCTCCCATGAAAGTTCAGCCACAATCTAATAGCCAATCATCCTTGGACTGAACATGAGTTTTTAAACCTAGTTGAGGGAAAATTAGTTTTAAGGGAATCCTTAATACATTTCCTTCCAAATAAATGGGAGTGTAGCAGTCCATTAGGGAACTAGGTGACAGCTTTTAGATGCAGAAGTGCCATACTGCATTTCCAAAAGCACTTATTTTGAGATACTGATGCTTCCCATTTCAGATAACATTTGAGAATGGATTTGGTGAAACTGGGTCTGTTCTCTCTCTCTGCAACTCACAGATATCTGTAGAAAGGGACTGGACTTAGTCTATAATATAAACAAGGTTAACAGTGTGGAATTTGGATCTAAAGAGTCTTCTACTGAATTTTTTAAAAAAATCATAATTCCTGTATGTTTGTGTAATTTTCTCTTCCACTAGGGTAGCATTCAAATATTGAAACAGAGCCATGGGAGCACTCTCTACATGGCCTCATCTGTCGGCATGGGTGTAATATTTACTAGCCTGGGATCACTTGGGCAGGGCCAATCACATAGGTCTCTTCATCTCACAAGATTAGCATATAATTACTCTATAGTAAGGGCCAGTGCAATCAACTCCATTCACTTGTCTGTTGGGTTTCAAACCCTGGAGTTATGATCACCGAGAAGTTAATTCAGAGTCTTTTCCATAAGATTTGTAAGATAACTGCGGGATACAGAAAACAATATTGTGTGTTGCCATTTCCTTAAGCCTAACAAGCAGTAATTACATCATGACACCTGAGTATATATCTATACAAATGCATCTTAGTGGGATCGATTGATATCTGGTTTGCATGTAGGTCTGTTCTGTCTAATTTTCACATCTGCCTGTCCTTTTTTTTTTAAAAAAAAGTATTGAAAATATGCATTTGATTTGGATGCAATTTCTCCTAACACACACATTTTGTACTTAAGTTCTCTTAATAACTTTATAATCTTCACAGACCCTCTATACCTTCTCAAAGCAAACCATGGACTTTGCGGCTCTGTCACTTTGCTTCCCATGCATACTTTTTATAAAATTGCACAATAAAGAAGACCATGAGCTTCAAAAGCTAGTGCAATGGATGTTTGTGTCTTTTTCAGTGTGCTGACAGTGGTATCACCACAACAGGGATTCAACAGATGATTTTCTGGTCATACTTAGACTCTGATTTCTTGTTATATTTTATAATGAAGAAAGTATTTTCTTCCTGGGACCTCTGTGAAGATTTTTTTTTGTTGCTTCCTCTCAGCAATGCATAGCCTGGCTTGGTTGTTTTTGTGGACAGGAGCTATTGTTCACTAAGTGGCTTCTCAGTGAAGTACACTTGTTATCTGTCAATAGTACAGGCTGTGCAAATCATGGCCTGGATTACATAGAGAATTGTGTTTTTGTGAGCAAGGGTGAGGCACTGATGATCCTGCCTGCATAATTCTAATTTGTAAAACTTGTCCTTCTGAACCCTGAAAGTAATATTGTCACTGTTTCTTCTGTCACAGATCAGCCTTACCTCTGAATTGGAGAGCCTCAGCTTTGCGGTAATTATTCTTTGTATCAACTGCAAAATAATAATGATAAAAAAATGCCATTCAATAGAGCTAGAGACTTTAAAATGTGTGTCAAAAATCTCATCCTTTCTTTGTAGGAATTCATTCCTGCCACAGATAACTTACCCCAAGGCTTTTATTTTGAAGAATTGGGAGTTGGTGTTTTTTCTATCTTTCTCTGAATGATGTAGGTGGTGAGCAGTAGAACAGAAGTTGAGCTAACTGTATGATGATTCACAGGCTAGCTTTTCCCCACACTATGTGGTCTTTATTTCAGGCCAATGGTGATGAGATTCTACTGGAGCAAGTTCACATAAAATGAACACTGTATTTCTTAGGTCCATCCATGGCCATTATCTGAACAGGAATAATAATAATAACTAATCAAGTCTCCACAAATTCTGTCTTTGTGGAGTAACCTCTATGAGCTTGAAAGACATTGTGAAAAGAAATTAAGTTCCTAGTTTTAAGGATATGGGTTTCAAATGACATCTAGTACATCAGTCAAATTGTGCAGTGATGTTCACTTTGATTCACCATACAATGGTGTTTGGTTTCCTTAGAGCCTGGAATATGACTGGCAAAAAAATTATATTGGTGTTACTCATTTAAGACTAGCTGGGTATGATTTGTCATGTTGCACATTCCTACCAGACCCCAAGTAATTTAGTGTTCAAGATTCTGCTTCAAAACACACATAGCCTTATGCTCAGAACACACAGCTCTGTGGCATTCTACTCACAAGGCAACTGACAAAGCCTTTGGGGCACTGCTGCAACCATCTAATAGAGGGGGGAAGAGATTGGAAGGCTACCAGGCAATGTCCAGCAGTAGTTCTGCGGCCAGGGGAAGAATAATGAGGTCTTTGTCTGAGGTCTATGGAGACTTACTGGAGATCCAGGAATGCAACATAATTTCTTTCCCCCTTGTTGGGAGGAATTGCAGCTGGGACATGCTTTGCCTGATCACCTTCCTCTTCTTCCCCTACCAGTAAACAGCTGTGGGAGAACATCCAGGGCTTGACATCTGCCTGTACACTGTGTTAGGAACTAGTGAAGAACTTCTTGCATAATGTCCAAAACCAAACATACATTTATATAATCATAAGCTATGTACACATATATCAATCACCAACAAGATTTCAGCCATCGTGTTCTTATTTCTTCCTTTATGCACATCTTGTCAACTGAGCTAAGAGAATGTTGCCTCTTGGTAAAAAAGCTGTTACTTCTTCTTCCCTATATGAGGCCACCAAGGATATGGGAAAGTTAATCTATTTCTTTTTATTTCATATAGGGCCCCTGAACTGCAGGATCCTTATTCTTCCTGCTCCAGTTCCCTCTATTACACTGTGGGGAAATCTATTACTATACAATACAGGAGGAAGTGGGGCAGCAATGCTCCTGAAGAGCTGGGTAGTGTTGCTGTCACACTTCCCATTGTACTGCATCACACTGGCTTACATCATATCAGTGTAATGAAGGGAACAGGAAGAAGCAGGGCCCTGTGACAGAGGGCCCTTGCTTCAAGGCTTAGAAACTATTGACCCTTATTATGAAGTCATACAAAGAAGAAGACATAAGAGACTCTTTACTAAGAGGCACCACTTTCTTGCCACAGTGATAACAAGGAATACCTAAAAATTGTCCTTCAGTTCCTGTGTTATTTCAGGGTAAAAGGGACAGGTCTATTCCTTGTTAGTACCAAATCTAAAATCTGACAAGTAACTGATAACAGTATTAGTTGCAATGTGTTAATTCTAAGCGTTGGGTTTATGGTAGGGTTAACAGATTGGATCTGGAACAGGGCCCCTGAAACTTTAGTCCTTAAATCATCTTCAAGCAGAATGAAGCTCTGCTAAGCAGGATGAAGGTACTCATTCTCTTTCACCTTCCAAATCATAAATTTAAGAAGAAGCCATCTCGTCCCAACCCTCCCAACATGGCTACTTCCTCACAGAAGAAGAGCAGGGGGCACATGGAAGGGAGCCTGGTGGGAAGAACAAAGCTGGGTGCTCCTCAGTGCCTTTTGCCTGTGCTCTCCATCAACAAGTCAATAGCTGTGTTGGGGGAGGGGGGAGGAGATGGCTGTGGCTGAAAGTTAGAATTTGGAAGGTGAAAGACGACAGTTACTTTCATCCCACCTAAAGCTCTATGGTATTCTGTCCTACTCAAAAATCTGTTAAGGATTAAAATTACAGGAGACCTGTTGTGGATCTAGTTCTTGACCTACTTTAGTAACCCTAGTGCAAAGTGACTTTGCATCAACTGACTTGCAATTGTTTCAGAAATAAGGCTGGATTCAAAGCTCGATTATGCCAGTTTTATTTCATGAGTACTGAATAGCAAACAATACCTTGTCTTTACTATATTAACAGTTGTCATTTCACATTTTATATTGCAAAATATGTGCTGGGTAGCTGTATAATTGTCATGCAGTTTGCAGGTGTGGGTATCTTAATTTCATAAGCTGTACACACAATTTTTTTACAAAAAAAATCAGACAAAAAAAAAGCCAGCATACATTTGGTAATTACTGTGTTAATAACAGTGTAATTGTGCAGTTGTTTCTTCCCTACAAATTACATGGTAGTCATCCTTGGAATTACCATTAAAATGAAAAATGTCTTCACTCGATGCCAATGAGCGATTAGCTTATAATTATAATATAATGGCATACTTATTGGTGTCTGGCAAGATAAAACACTGCAAAAAATTTGTATATGATGAGGTATTGTCAGAGCTGACAGAAGTCCAAGGATATTCATCTTGTTGAACAATAGCTGTATAGATGCTAAAATCCATGAATTTGTTCTTGGCAGGGACTGGACATCTGATGGCCCTTGGGAAGTTGGTGTGGTACTCTTCATTAAACAAGCAGTTTACTTACTGACAGTAAGAAGCTATTTTAATAAACTGAGCCAGCTGTGCAGGTACAAGGGAGGATTTGAAACAGATATCAGTCATGAATATGTAGGACAGGAATGGATTAGTTGCATACTGTCCAACATTTTGGAGATGAAAGCTGGGACATGTGTGGCCAAGTAACATTAGAATGTAGTTAAGATGGTGAAAGATATTAATGAGGAAGAACACACAAGACAAAAGAGGATGCAGTGGTTTGCTTTTGCCTGAGTCTACTTGGACATGACCTTCCCTTCCCTTCCCTTCCCTTCGAGTAGTTTGGATACAAACTACTTTTTCATTCTGAAAATTTTTCATTCTTTTTGCACCTTACCCTTTCGCAGAGCTGGGGTGTGGGGCTCGTGCGAGCAGCCTCCAGCGAGAGGCTCTCACGTTCCAGTCCCATTGGCTCCACAGCTGCTTCCTGGTCATGCGAGCGCCCCCCCTCTTCCTTTTGCAGTGCAGCCTGGGACCTTTCCCAGCCTGCACTGGACAGGAAGCATGACAGGCCCAGCTCCCGAGGCTCTGCATGCCAGGTAAGTGCGCACAGGACCCCGGAGCGATGCGCAACTGCGCGGCATTTTCGGCTTCAAGACGAAAATGAAAAAATGCGTGTGCAGTCTGTGTCAGACCCTTGAGCATTGCACAAATATGAGTGCGTTGTGTGGACTGCTCCTCACATTTACGCGACACTCAAGGGGCCCTTTCGCATCGGAAATGCCTCAGTTTGGAGCAATTTCAGTAAGCTGACAACAAAGGGGGAAAGTGGGAAGAGGCAAGAGAAATTTGTAAAATGGCTTAAAAAGTGGATTGGCAGGAGATTAATCAGTACTGTCCCTGCCAAATTTTGACAGTTGGAAGGTATGGACTTGTCATCTCTCATTTCCCCTCCTACATTTTTGAAACACAGCCTATGGTGTTCACACAGTGGAAACACAGTTCCTCAAAACCAGCTTGCAAGGAGGATCCAATTGCATACAGAAATCAGCAAATATGCAGGCAAAACTGAGGCCATCTACTGCACAGGAAAAGTCCAAATCTTAGCTGGAAGGATTTATAGCACTGTTAGAAAAGGCTTAGCAGCAACAGTTAGTCTGTAACCTTTCCATGCTTTTATTCAGTAATTACTTGTTTGCGTGACTTCAGATTTTCTGTTAGTTTGCTTTACCACATCTGCTCTTTTTTCCTCCATCATTCTAACCTGCAGCTATTCTCTCCTCCCTTAAAACCATGTGTTTGGTTATGCACAAGCAATTGTTAAGTAAAACTGCTTTATACATTTTACAATGAAGATTAAGTTTACTTTTTCTCTGCTAGACCCCATGTGCGTGTGAGTGGTCATGGAGCTGGTTGTCATTCTGCTTCTGTCTTACCAGTCGATTACTCTGTTAAAACAGTCCACAGCTACTTCTTACATTTTCCATCAGGAGAAATGCTTTTGTTTTAAAATATTGCTAACTGCCATGGGAGGGGATGATTTTAGGGAGGCATTAAACTTCACATCCCTATGTGCTACAAATTCTAATCTAGATCTGGTTCATGGGGATGTTGTCTAAAATAAATAACATCAACAACAAGCAAAGAGGGAGCTCAGCTGTATACGTTGTAGCTAACATCATGCATGGGTTGACCATGAGATAGCATACATAAAGGTGTTAGATTTATTTTATGTGCTCATGATTATTTGGTTGAAATTTGATTGATTTCTCTTTTGATGAAGCAGAGGACCATAACTATAGCAAGAAATTTATTTATTTATTTATTTATTTATTTGGTATGTCAACTTTATGTTAGCACAGGACTAAAGAATAGCTGTGCAAAGTGCCTGAAATATCTCTGATTTCACAGGATTCTCCAGATCATATCCAACTATTTCATCACTGATACTCATAAGGCATTATTCCATGTTTATTCAGAAGTAATTACTGTGCTTAGTTGGGCTTGCACTTAGGGTAGAAGACTGGAGGTCCAGAAAGCAAATCTAGTAAAGTATAAACAGTACTGAAATATAATAGTTGGATGACCACAGATTAATTTTGGGCTATGTATCATTATATTTGATGGTGGTGATCATAAATTTGTTGTGTTGTTGTAGAACATCCTCTGGCCTGCTGCTAAAGGTAAGAATCCTTTTCAGTTATTACACCAGTGTAGTCCTGGTCATGGCAGAAGTTATACTTTTTTAAATTAGGAGGGAGCCAGCACCCCTTTATACAAGGCCTCCCCATTTACCTGCCCTGCCATGGGCCAGCTAAAGGCCAAACTGGCATTTGTTTATAGCTCTACCCCATCATCTCCACAATTCAGAAAAGCCAACAGAACATCCACAAGAATATCCCAGAATGAACTCTAAAATGTCACCCAGAATATTGTTACTACATATCTACTCCAGAGGAGCTTTAAACTCTGCTGTCATTGAATGTGTTTTGGTCCATTATTTTTAAATAATAACAACAACAATAACAACCAGAAATTTTGTGTAATTGATTAGCTTGGATTAAAAAATGCACTTCAGGGGCTCTACAAAGGTATCATTTCTCATAAGAAAGAATAGAAGTGCCTACCTCCACTAGTTTTCTCCATGTGGAAGATAGAAACTCTTTAGAAATACCACTGGGCAAATGAATAAATCATTCTTTTCAGTTAATCACTGTGCTTAGTTATGTATCAGCTTTAAATAAACAGGTAGCCTTTTTTCCCAACTAAGGACATGCTGTGCTCTTCAGAAATTCCCCAGTAGTAATGAGAATTATGCCAGTTGAGGCTGCATTGATATGTGTGTGGCTGGGGGAGAAGGAGCAAAAACACATTGATAAAACCAAGCCACTATTTTGACTTTCAAATGCATAAAAAAAAAATAGACTAAAAAAATCTCTCTGTTTCCTAGGTTGGCATTTTCCCTAGCGGCTACCTCTAGACATCACTTATGCACATACATTGGCATTTCCAATAACACTCTGATAGGAAAATAATGAAAAAAAACCCTCTCCTCTCTTTTTCATTTCAAATTTCAACTCAAATTTGATCTTTAGTATAGAAATAGATGATGAAATGCAAGAGAAGCTGAGAGATTTCAGCTAATAAAGATGACTGACGAAAGATATCTTCCTATTAGCGTTCCATTGCTGTTTTCTTGAAGTCCTTTTCTTTTCTTTTCTTTTCTTTTCTTTTCTTTTCTTTTCTTTTCTTTTCTTTTCTTTTCCTTTCCTTTCCTTTCTCGTTTCATTTTGTTTCTTTTCTGGCATTTGTTTTGCTTACCATTTTTTTCTTCTATATATGTCTTTTGTGTGTCCCACAGAATTCTGCTGTTTCTTTTAAAATTCATTGTTTAGATTCCCGTAGGTGACAGAAATGTTTAGGTTAAAAACAAACCAAGAGATGATACAGAGATCGCTTGTCCTCTTTTGCTCACCTAGAACCCCACGGGAACTAGCAAGTAAGGCAGTTCTGTCTTCCAGAGTCTCCACATGATAGCACATGTATAGTAGAGTGAAGCTAAAGAGGTAGGGTGGACCTCTTTGGGGATAGAAAAACAATGTCTGTGAAGCACTCTTGGGGAGTTTGGAAGAACCTGGCTCTTAGCTTTGGTACAAATAATTGTCAGAGTCCCTTGGCAGTAAAGAATAGTCACTGTGGCATCTCTGAATCTTTATTTTCTTCTCATACACTCTTTAATTGCTGGTGACTGATATAAACTGCAGAACCCTGGCAAAGGTCTCCACAGTATACACTAAGGCATTGCTTGTCATCTAGCCTATAATCCAATGTATTTACAGTCAGCACTTACAAAGCCCCTGTCAGTGTATGGAAAACAGAAAAAAGCTCTTCTCCCTGACCAAATATTCACTGTAAAATGTGACACCTTGCTTTTCAAGCTCTTTGGTTCCTAAAAATAAAGACTGTAGAACATGATTACCCCTAATTTAAAGTGAGAGCCATAGAATAAGGATCATTTATAATGTTTTGCAGCACTCAGTGAAAGAGGCACAGCTGGTTTTTAGGTCAGGTTCTGGAATGGTTTCAAGTGGGAATTATGTGGGTCTCTTATTCTAATACTTGTTCAACTCCCAGCCGCCCTAGTAAGCATAACCAATGCCAGGAACTGTATTCCAGAAACATCTAAAGGCTGTATGATCTCCATACCAGCTTTCCAGAAACAGAAATGTATACAAAGACTTGGGGGGGCCATCATCATCATGACTGTCATTTCACTGTGGCTTGATTTTTGTGTCAGATATAATTATATCAGTGGAACTGCACCAAGCTGAGCTTGTTTAGGTGACAACATGGCCTGGATATCCAGTGGAGGCGACTAAGTGGAGGATACAGCATCCACAGCTTACCTATTATTCTGTTGTTGTGGTAGAGTGGTGGCTGTTGTTGTTATCTTAGATCTAATCTGACATTCTCACAATGGCTATAAAAAAGAGATAAAGGAAGACAATGTTTAGAAATGACCATTTGTCTTATTTGAGGAGTGCCTGATACTTTTTGAAAACTATCTACTTTAGAAACACTGAAAGAAAATACATAACTAGTATAAAATAATGTCACAATGAATGTAAAATGCTGAGGCTAATCAATAAATCTCTTTCTTGAAGGGGAAGTGGTGAATAATGTGATATTATGTGAGTAACTCAGAATGTAGGACAATATGCACTGATGCATACAATTGTATAACTTACAGCATTTGATTTCTGTGAACATTTATTGTGGTTTGATTCCATTTGATATTATTTTGATTCATATCTCTCAGTGCCAAAATGTCCAGAACAGCTCTCAAGAATATTTAAACAGAATGAAACAAAAATAATCAATAAAACTCTTCAAAATGCAAAAACATTAGAAATCGCTACATCTAAGCTATACTGTTAGAAGCCTAGATGGATTCAAAGGCCTTCCCCTAGTGCTAGAAAGCCTTCAGTCTGTATCTTTATTTTACTCTGTTGCCAAGCTTGTTTGAGGATCTACATCAACTACCATATAGGTGCTTCTGGGGATACTAAAGGCCGTTTCTGCTCGATATGGAAGGATAAATGAAGATCTAATGATATTTAACAATGCCAGAACTGAGCCTTTTTAAAACTACCCTTCTACTGCTGTCTTCTGAGGCATGCAAAACTTCTTCCATTGGACATTCCTTCTAGTCGTCAAGAGCAGATTTCAAGGGTGTAGGGGGAGGGCAACTGTAGGGAGGGGATATCACCAGTTCTGGTAGAAGTGGATGCAGGATACTGTGGAAATTGCACCATAACAGCCATGGTCGCTTTTTACAAAAGATCTGTCACCTTTGTTATAGGATTATTGTATCCCTCCTCTAGAAGGATCATACAATTTTCAACAATATAAGACTTTATTAGAAAACAATATTTCTGAACAGAGTCATGCTTGATGTACACTTTAAATATTTATTCTGAAAAGTAATAATTGCATTTCCCTGTCACATTTAATGCCAGAAGTGATTATATGTCTCTGTAGCATGTTGCATGATTTCATTAAAATGTCTAGTGAGGCTGACTGTATTTAAACCATATTGTGTATTTCTAATTCTTATAATCCCTTTTGGTCTGTTCCAGGTAGATACTGCACGTTCACAGAAGCAAACTCTGACATGTGTATCCCTAACTGGATTTGAAGCTATGTTTCTAATCACAGCTGTGTGTATGTGTGTGTTCCATTCCTCAGTCTGATCCACCTACCAGGGTCATAGTCCTAGAGCCTAGTTATAAAAATGATGATTGAGCCAAACAGTTGCTTATGGTGACGTGCTGGGTGGCGGTCAATGTGGTTTCCCTTGTAAAACAGACATGTATGTGGTGCCAAATCAGGATACAGATTTACATAGGATTTAGATATGCTAATTTATACATATAAATGCTAATTTTCAAATAGTAGTTACTGTTTAAATAGAAATATAATGCAACTCTCTATAATAAAGAAGGCTTTAATCAAGTGACCCATGTCTGCTGATCAGAGGCTGCTAACTATTGATAGGCACCTTCTTGGGATGAGAGAGAAGCTCTCTCTCATCTCTAAACAGGAGCTGGACTAGAAAGTCATTCGAACAGAGGACACCAACAAAGAGAGGACTGTCCTCATTAAGGTGGGGCATATGGCACTCTCATCTCATCCACTCTGCCTTCCATACCAAAAACTGGTTTGGGCAATTGTTGCTTTTTAAACTTGGTGCTGTAGATATTATATTGCTCTTGCAATTATGTGATCATACTATTAGATCAGAGCTCCTACATCTGCTAGTGTTTCTTACATTGCCTCCATCAAACAAATTCATCTTAATTTGTTTTTCTGGTTTCAAAAAGCATGAACTATAATGCTAGTTGCAGAAATGTGACAGCCACAGATAGATGCTTTTAGAGATCCAAGAATAGATTTTGATCGAAACGTGAGGAATGACTTTGCCTACACCTTTGGATCTAGTAATGAACTGCTGCTTCACCTTTAAGCCTTCATGCTGTAGATGCCATTTTCTGTCAAGAAAAGTAGACAGAAAAAAAATCAGCTACTAGGAAGAACCATTGTTTTTCATGTAGAACTTTTTCTTAAAAAGAAAATGAATTTGTGTTTCCATGAATGTTTGCTCCATGATTCATTATATAAACAGCCAGTCTTGTGATGGGTTGTGTGTGTGAATGAGTATTGTCAATGCTTGTGATCAGTTGTCTCACTTAACTATATGGATTTCATTCTTAACTGTATTTGAGTCCTACGTAACTTAACATGGCTTGTTGTAAAAAGAAGGCAATTGAAGGACTTTTCCATTTGCAGTGGTTTTTTTTAGTTTGCTTTATCCACATCAGATGAAAATCTAATCTCACTTGAGTTGTGAGTTCATATTAGTTTGAATTGTTGAGTGTAATATCTCAGATCATTCAAGACATGTTAGAATCTGTGTTCTGTGGTTAATACCAGTTTAAATGGTCTGTAGAGATATCAATGCGGGCATAGGCCACTCTCCTTCTTGGTCACACGGGGCCTGGAGACAAAGGGCAATAAAATATTGGCGATAACATTTAAAATCCCATAACAGCTGCAAAAGTAACTCCAATTGTGATCCAGAGGAACTCTGTCCTATGTGAGACTAACTACTTCTTTCTTATGGGATCATATCTTCCTTTCCTCATGAATCTGAACCGGCTCTAAATCTTTTGCAGTGAGGGCCTCCTAGGCATGTTTGGTGAGAACCCATAATAGGGGTTAAGTGACTGCTTTATAGGGGCCTTTCCACACTACACTGTTACAGTGCTATTATTCCACTTTCAACATCCTGTGGAATCCTGAGGTTTGCAGTTTAGGGAGGGGCATTAGAATTCTCGGCCAGATTGCTCTTGGGCTTCAGTAAACTACAAACTCCAGAATTGCAGAGGATGTTGAAAGTAGTGTTACCCTGTTTACTGGTGGTCCCGGGAGGGACACCTAAATAACCAGATAACAACACACAATTTTGGGGAAAATTAGCTGGAGCACTCACTTAAGCTAGCGAGAGGCAGGGTAACTTTGCAGGATCTTGCAACCCAGCATCTACGGGGTCAGGTCAGTCAAGCAGCCAGACAGGTTTAAAGTAATAGAAATAATATTTTATTACATACAAACAAATATTAAAGACACTGCATTCACACAGCTAACTAAGAAATTAGAGGTTGAGTTAAGGATAGAGATTTTCAGGGAAAATGGGTGATACGACACCTGTCTCGTCGTCCTTGTGGGAGAATCTGGGGGTGCAGAAAGGAAACTCAGCTCGATTAGCTGAGGAGAGCTCGTCAAGCACAGCAGCAGCAAAGCTTGATGGAAGTTTGGAGCGATCCAAGGTTGCTGCGGTCTCAGCTACTGGAGCTGAGGGCAAAGCGGCAGCAAGGTGGGAGGGAATTCAGGAGCGATCCGAGGAAGGTCTCAGAATCAGGGGTTTTTATAGGGTGAATTGGGACTGTAGGCTCTGCCTTACTCGGGGACAACAATGAGTTTTGGGTGTGAGACAATGGTCATTTCCACACGGGGGTAAATCCCCGCGCTGGGACGACTGGACACGGAGGTCATCTACACCGCGGGGTGTGCTAGATTGGTGAAAAAAGGGGAGGTTCTAGACCTCAAACTGCCCTCATGCGGCCATGGGGGTGGCGCTCCATGTTTTATAAAGACCACTTTTCAAGTGGTCTTTTTAAAACTTGCGCACGCTACTCCGTCGCAGCACCCTGTTAAGAACTTCAGGGACACGCTAGCACATCCCTGCAGAGTTCCCTGGGGGTGGGCTTTCAGCTGGCACGCTGCCCCGATTGGCAGAGCACCACTGGAAGCCACTGGAAGCCATTTTGGGTGCCGCCGAGCGTCACCAAGTGCCACTGAGCGCCGCCGACGTTTAGAGCAGCGAATTCGCGCTGCTCCCCACAGGGACGGAGCACCCCACTGCAAGGTAAGCTCTGTCCCCACGTGCGCCGCCCCGTTTCCCCCCTTTCGCCACCTCCCATGTGGAAAGGGCCACTGTCTCAGAAAGGTCACAATTTAGCATGATTGAGTCAAGTCTGAATTGACAAAGAGGTAGACTGTATGCAAATGCTCAGCGCTTGGCCTTTAAGCTTCTAGCTTGCCAAGTTACCTGGTCAGGGCAGGGAGTCCTTTGTAAACAGTGGGCATACATAATGAGGGTGTTTGCAGAGAGGTCTTCTAAAGTGGTGATCTGGCTATTTCTGGCCTGCCTGTATTGTCTTGGGATATTGCAACGTTTGATGGCCGAGCCTAGTTCTGGGCTTGTCCAGGGGCCTCTCAAACACGTGGAGATGGGTGGTGGGAGAGAGTCAAATTATTGATATCAAAATGATATCTTTATGCTATCTCCAAGGAGGCCTAACCTGCAGTAACAGTAGAATAATAGCACTATAACAGTGTAGGGCAGAAAGGCCCTAGCTTTGGAATTCCCTCCCTACAGAGTCTAGATTGTCGTTCTGTTGGCAGATGAAAACTGTTATGTAATGATACAGTTTTGAGAATTTATTGTAGGGGCTATTTAATGTTGTACAGTTTTGCTGATTTTTCTCTTTTGTCTTTCAATGAATCTACCTTAAAGAGTTTTAATTTTAGGGACTGATTAATTGTCTTTTAACAAGAATTAAATATGTTTTCCTTAAGTTTTTGTAAATGTTTTTAACTGTTTTTGTTACAGTTTTTGCAATCTGCATTGAATCCTAGCATTGGGGAAAAAAGGAAGGATATAAATGAACAGCAGAATTAACAAAGATCATCCTCATTCTTATCCTGATTATTGCTAGAGTAAGGATGCACCTGCCTGAGTAGGTCCTGGAATGAGATTCCTTATTATTTCAGACAAATGATGGCATTTGGTTTGTCACTAATATTTATGTTCTTTGAAAGAACATTTTAGTTGCTTGGTGTATCAGGTTTCCCAAAGCTGCATAATTCTTCCATCTTGAGCTGTATTTGGGGAGGAAATATAGCTCCCCGTATAAGTGCATGGAGAGGTAGTGGGTGGATGAGGAATGGTGCAGGGGTGGTGGGTGGGCATGGGGGACAGAGGCCTTTGCATCCCTCCAGGAATGGTGCCCAGGGCACATGCCCCAGTTGTTCCACCCTAGATCTGCCTCTGGATAAATCTGGGTGTTTCTGCACTACACAGTTATAGTGCTATCATTCCACTTTCAGCATCCAGTGGAATTCTGGGGTTTGCCAAATTGCTCTCTGGCTGAGAATTCTAAATGCTCCTCCCTAAACTGCAAACCCAGCATTCCATAGGACGTTGAAAGTGGAATAATAACACTGTAACAATGTAGTGCAGAAAGGCCTCCATCAGTATTAATCAATACTGAAAAATTAAAAATGGAGGCCTGAATCTCATTGGTAGTTCTAACTACAAAAGACTCACTGAATCAGTTTTTGCATGGTGAGTCAACACTTATGTAAATCTGATTAATCAAGTTGAGCTACTCTTGTTGGAACTAACATGAAGATTCTGGGCTATACGTGCCCCATTTTTGCATCCCTTTGTCTTTTTTTTTTTTAAAGAACCTTACGCGAACATTTCTAAATATATGAATTTCTCCACACATTCTGCCTAATCTCAATCTACCACTAGAACAAGCAATTTTGCTTAACACCTTTTCCTTAATATATTGGCCCAGATCCTGCATCCTACCAAAAGGAGCTTAATGCTCCACCTGAAAAGTTCTGCTTGGGCTGCTGCTGCTCAAGCTTGCAAGTCTGCTTTAAAAGGCAGGTATGAGCTTCTGCAGCCATTCAGTGTCTGTTGGAGGGAGTGGGGGCCCCAAGCAACAGATAGCTGTCCTTCTACAGCTGAAAGAAAACAAGGAGACACTGTAAAATGACAGTACTCTGTAGATGTACACTGGAGATCCAGGAAAGAGATGGATGCTCTTTTCTCTTAGCTGAAGTGGGCTGCTGCCTGGAAACTCTGCACACTCATCTGGCCACTAAATGACTACCTCACCCTTGCCTGGCTACTAAACGCTTCAGGAAATATATGCCTGTTCTCTGATGCAAACTTATGGGACAGGGAAAACACCCCAAGGAGCTACTGGGCCATAAAATAACACATTTACTCATAACCTTAGATTTTGCACACATATGTTACCAACAGGATTCCAGCCTTTATATATAATACACAATCCATAATGCTTAGTTGGCCTTTTTCTCAGCAGTCTGATTAGCCAAAAATCAGATTCCTATGATCAAATTACATTTAAAGTTTACTTCTCCTTTGCAGCATACCAGTAAAAAGATCACAGTATTTCTTCCAGCAAGAGATAACAAACTGATGAATTACGGAAATCTGAAAAACTATACCTCTCTTCTAGGTCAACTGAGAATACAAATCAAGGAATGAATGTAATAATCAAAACAAATCAGAACCTAAGATGAGAGACAGTGTCAGTAATGATTTGATAAGAATGCAGGGGGTACCCTAGGAGACTAATAAAAGAAAAAGCTTTAGCACTTCAACTATCAGATTTGATCTTGCTTCCATTGTCCACACTGGAACAACCACTGCTTACAGTAGGAAATAGTCCAGAGCAGAACTGAAACTCCCATAATCCCTGACCACCATCTCTAGCCCTAGCCAATGGTAAATGGGAACTGTAGCCCATCAGTATCAAGATGGCAACAGGCCCATTAAGAAATCATACTGTCAGGAATTTCTCCCAGCTGGGCCACAACCAGCAAGGGAGGAAAGAGGTCAGGAACACTTGGAGAGTCTAAACATACCAAACACCAGGAAAACACAAGATGAGCCAGATCAAGGTCCAGTCCAAAGGTTCAGGAGGCAGAGATTTGTCCGGAGGGTTCCAGGGAGCAGGAGACACAAAGATTATGAGGGCTTGCTAATAATTTGCTGCAAACAAGGAGCAGCCACGCTGGCAGACTTAAATAGCCCCTGTGAGCAGGTGCCGCTCATTATTATTTCCTCGGCCTAGTCCAAGCAGCATCCCACTCTGCCACCCATTTCAGGCTTCTGCGTGATTGAGGGCTGATGGGCACAGCTGGCTGCAACTCCTCTGCATCATTGCTGGTTCCCTCTCCGTCACGAGCTGGCTGGGGCAACTCAGTCTCTGTTAGATCTTTCAGTGCAGCGGATGTTTGCAGGTTGACTTGCTCAGTCACTGGCTCAGTCCCCTGCACAATCAGTTGCTCCTCAATCACAGCATCATCATCTATCACACATACTAGAAATCACTTGACTAAGCTACAGAGATTGAAGAGTCCTACTGCAACCAAAATTGCATTTCTGTAAGAAAATATCCATTCCAGACCTATTAGAGTAAAGTAACTTGAAGTGAAGCTGGAATCATGGATGTTAAGGCACTGCAAAATTAGGAGTAGAATCAATAGCAGGGTCTAAACTGCAAACCCCAGGTTTCCATGGGATGTTGAAAATGGAATAATAGCACTTTAACAGTGTAGTGCAGAAATGGCCTATATTAACTAACAGTGTTCCACTGGCAAGTTATATAGCCTCATCTAACATATGCTGTCCAGACCCTGCATAAACCAGAGGATGGGAAATGAGCCAGCCTCCTCTTCCAATTCTACAGGTAAAGAACAATGTCCATGGATCATTCCAGCTCCTTTGTTGCAGATGGGCCAGGCATTCTGGATTTCCGAGAGTCTGGATATGTCTAGGAAAGTACTAAAAAGAAGCAGTCCCTCTGGATCTTTGAAATTTGTAGTATTGGTATCTTCATACTAGCTCAGGCCTGGGTCAGCCATTTTTCCATCACTTTGTGCTTTCAGTGTCCAATGTTTACATCTGCAATAAGGCAAACCTAGGCACATACGTTTTTAAGTGATTAGCCTTCCATTGGAACCCCAGTTAACAAAGGGTCACAGTTAATGTTCTATACTCATAGGCTTCCACTTTTAGAATAGGCACATTCATTGGCGAGATATCAATGGCAGGACCAGAGAAGCTATATCATTTTGTAACAAAGAGATGCTGTTCTGTCTGTGGTGCCAAGGATTTCCTTTGCTTGATTGACCCATAAAGTGGGCCAAAGGCTGAAAGAAGAGCACACATTTCAGATTTCAAGATGGAAATGGATTCACCTGAACCACTACGGAATGTATTTGTGATTCTTCCTTAGAGGTTAAGTACACAGAAAAGATCTAATGCTATCTTTTTGTATCAAGAGACATATGTCTGTTTCTATCTCCAAGAGAATCAGGATTTACTCTATTTCCCCCGTTCAGCAAAAGTTTCCATGGTGCTGAAAATCTGTTCCTGAAGATTTCCCAACCATCTAAAGCAGTTTTTAGGATGTGCAGAAGCAAAGGAAGAAACTGTTGGAAGGAGGTGGGATGAATTCTGGTGAATGTAGCAGGATTCAGCAGGAGTATGCCACTGGATTCTAGGCATATGTGCCTTTCTGGTGTGCATGTTCTACCACTTGAAAATAAAACAGCAAAAGTTGGCATGGGTGAGAATTTTACATATTTTTTTTACATATAAGGATCTACCAAAATCTTCATATTTCTTCATGTTCATAATGGAAAGAACATGAGACTTAAAAAAAACAACTCAAAAAAGATCCCATTTGGGAGAAAGGCAGGATATAAATGCAATAAATAAATAAATGAAGGAAGGAAGGAAGGAAGGAAGGAAGGAAGGAAGGAAGGAAGGAAGGAAGGACAAATGAAAACTCTGTCCAAAGGCTTTGAGTGATTTGTGGAACGTTCTTCCTTTGGACCTCCAACTAGAGAAGGATCTCATCTGCTTTTGTAAACAGTCACAGACCTTCCTCTTTGACTCACCATCCTAAGCCATTGAGTTGTGTTTAAGGTACTGAGATGAGTAATGACTGGTGGAATGTTGGGGATTTCATTCCATGTATTTCTGTGCTGTTATGTTTTATTGTCTTTGTCCCTGATTGTATATGTCTTATGTTCTTCCCTTTGGTGAAAAGGTCATTACAAATAATACATCATCATCATCATCACCATCATCAATCATCCCATAAAAATCTCACTTTGAATCTCTACGTTTCAATCATATTAGTACTTATCATCTTTAACACCCAAATGATACAGAGGTACATTATCCTCTTCACGGCTGGGAACATCTCTGTCTATTGGTCAATGGGCAAAGGGAACAATTTTGTATCAGTTTGATTTTGGTAGTGGTGGTGGTATAAGAAGGGTAGGGAAGGTAGAGGGGATGAAATACAGGTTTGATGCCACTCGTACATTTTGCTTTCCTTGGGCAGACTTAATATAAAGCTGCACTGACAGAATCCCAGGTTGCTTTTTGTAACCCAAATGCTAATTTGCAGTTTTCAAGCCCTGTTTTATTTTATACTTTGACAATTCCCTCTGTGTGTTGTTTTATAACACAGTGCTTTGAGCATACACTGTTTAAAAAGATGTACTGCATTTAGGCTTTCCACAATAAATATCATGTTGCAAACCACCTTGGATACCTTGCAAAAAAAACCAGTGGATCATACGGAAGAGAATGTGATGTCTGATGAAATCCTTTCGATTTTTCTTTAATTCACAGTTATAATGAGATGGAACATATTATATGACTGGTTAATATTTATTTTTCTGAATAGGTGGACTTAGGTGAGGCAGATGAAAAGAAAACTTATACTTGGCTAACAAATCACTTTTACATTAGCAAAACCAGAATCTCCTCAGTGAATGTATGTAAATCACTAACTTTCAAGGCACCCAAGGGAACATGTTTCATGCTATAACTTAAATACTAATGAAATCAAGTTAAAATGATAGTCATTAGTCAGCTGTGCCTTGATAGGGCTCCCTGTGGACTGATATAAATTCACCATTAGAAATGGATTCCCTCCTAGTCCACAGTGAGCATTTAATCCTTCTGCAAAGTAGATTCAAATTTAAAGTTTAGTATGTGTTCCCTCCTCCCCATTTCAGGCTCTTTATGTTTCTATATTTTCAGTGCCTTTCCTTCTAATCTTTTTAAAGCCACTATGTTCCTTCCTTGCTCCCTGTCACATAATTTCAGTTTTCTGTGTGTATTTTACTCATCACTGTGGGATGCAGGAATTCCAAAATTAGCTACAATACATTAGATGCCTCTTTCTCAGGCTAATGAGTTCCCTAGCAGGCCAAAGGCTCTGCCACTCTATGAGAAGTGATTGTGCTCATATATCCAAGCATGAAAAGAAAGACAGTGAGGATTGCCGAAGTGAGAGAGTTCCTGTAGGTAAAGCTGAGGAAATGGCATTGTTCTTATATTTCTTTCCCAGTTAAAGCTTCTCTTGCAGGGCACCATTCTAGGGTGGTAAAAACAAGACCTGGCAGGGAGGGAAACCTATGGGTTCCAAGGCAGGGGAAACTATGGGTCTTCGTACGCTGGACTACAACTCCATCATATTTGCCCATTAGCCATGTTGGCTACAGTGGATGGGAGACAGAAGCCTGAAAAATCACAGTTCTCCTCAGACAATATTGTGTCTTAGACCTATTTTTTTTTATTCATTTAGTTTATATCCAACTTTTCTCCATATGGGACCCTATTTCCCAGGCTAATAAGTTTACTGATTCACAGGAGAAACTTTAATGAGAGGGAACTAATGGATTGGGACTGAATTCTTTGAGGTTTTTACCTCCAATAAGAGTAAAATTGTTTTTAAAATATACTGTCATTTATAATTTTATATTTTTTTTAAATGTTTTTAATTGTTTAAATGTTTTAAATATTTTTTTAACTTTGTGGAAGCCACCTTTGGTCCACCTTTGGGAGAAAAGCATACAAATTCAACAAATAAGCAAACTCTTTCATTTGACAATGTTTTCAATTGGCATGTTTTACCCAAACAGTGCTTAACAGGTTTTTCCAGATGTAACAGTAGAGAAACCTTTTGCGGAATTCACTGTTTACTGCCTAAGAATGGTCAATTAGCTTCACGCATATCAGTAGCAGCCTGGATCTCAAAGGAAGTTACTTTTCTGTTGCTATGGAGTTGAAATTTTGTTGCTCTTTATTGCCCTTTGTTCCCAGTTTCCACATGGCCAAGAGGAGGAAAGGATTCTGCTTGCACTGACATCCCTCTAGACCATTAACTAACAACAGAAGTGACATCAAGACAAAATGTAGGCCAGTGACTTTAACATCATCACTTTTTTCTGTTGCATGATTTTTAACATTTTTGCCTGCTGAAGAAGCCAGTAAAGCCTCAAAAGCTTGCATGATGTATTTTCTGCATTTTGGTTGGCCAATAAAAATATCACTCCTTTTCTAGATCAAGTAAGAGGAAAACATTCATATCATCTGACCTTCCACTAAGCCATAATGCAAATAGTTTGCAGATGACACAGTGTCTATAGTATACAGAAATACTGAAACATGCAGACAGGCAAACATCAGTCATAAGCTTAGATTTTTGATGTTTATTGGAAACTTGTAGAAGCTGAGGGCTCTATACATTTATTTTTTTGTTTCTGTTGTAAAGGCAAAAGCCAGAACAATGCAGGGCAAACAAACTTAACCCTAATAAGTCAAGTCTATTATGGAGTTGTGATATACCCTCCCCTTAAATACCAAATTGGAGCCAATGTTGATGTCATTCCAGTGTCAACTAAAAACATGGCATTTTGTTAGAACCTGTTGGGCTAGTTGATCTAATCAAAATTTGCTGATGTGCTTGATTTTCATTTTAAAACAATAGAATCATAGAGCTAGAAGAGGCCTTATAAATGAGTCCAACCCCAAACTGTAGAACAGTGGTTCTCAACCTGTGAGTCCCCAGATGTTCGTGGATTTCAGCTCCCAGAAGCCCTGAGCATTGACCATAATGGCTGAGGCTTCTGGGAGCCGAAGTCCACGAACATCTGGGGACCCACAGGTTGAGAACCACTGCTGTAGAACATACTTCGCAGGTAACTGTCCAACCTCTTTTTTGAAGACACTCAAGAGAAAAAAATCCCACAACCACTCTAGGTAATTGGTTCCGCTGCTGAACTGCTCTTACTATTAAGTAGTTACTTCTAACATTAAGTTAATGTTCTAATGTTCAGTCAAAATCTATCATCCTGCAGTTTAAAACCATTGGACCTGGTCCTACTCTTTGGAGCAGGAAACAACAAACTGCACACTCCTCTCTGTGGTAGTTGTTGAAACTGAAATATTGAAAAAGTGCAATCCTGTCATCCCCTCAATCTTCATCCATCACCCCTTCAGCTCCCTCAAACTTTTCTCGTATGTTTTGTTCTTCATACATCTTTTTACCTTTCTCTGAACTAATCTATCTATAGCCATCTTAAAATGACACACCCAGAACTGAAAGTAATACCCCAGATTGAGCTTTACAGGTACAGGATATAGTTTCCTCCAGAAAGTATAGTTCTAGTAATGCAGGTTAACATATTATCTGCATATTAACATATAATCAACAATAATCCCCAGATCCTTTGCATAAGTACTATTGCTTAGCCAAATATCCCCCATCCTATCTCTATATCATTAGTTTTTGTGATCTAAATGTAGACTTTTGCATTTCTGTTGTTGAATTTCATTTTGCTAGTTTCAACTCAATTTTCTAATTTATAAAGGTTCTTTTGAATTCTGTTTCTGCTTCCAATATATTGGCTACCCCTCCTAGTTTTGTGTCATTCATAAACTTGATAAGAATTTTCTCTACCTCATCATCCAAGTCTCTGACAAAAATGTTGATAAGTGTTGGCTCCAAAACATAAACCAACAGCAATTTGCTTGAAGTGATGATGACTCTATGGTTTCCCAACCAAGTAAAAAAAAGAAAGAAAAAAAAAAGGATTAGTTTGGCAGGATTTATTCTTGACAAATGCATGCTGGTTCACTGCACTGTCACCCAGATACTTGAACAGACTCGATTATAACTGATTTTACAATTTTACTGGTGTTGAGGTCAAGCTGACAGATCTGTAGTTCCCTGGATCTTCTTCATTGTTCTTTTTAGAGTGAAGGACAAAGTTTGATCTTTTGCAAACATCTGGGTACCTGACCTGTTCTCCATGATTTCCCAAAAGTGGTGGCAAGTGGTTCAGGAAGTACTTCAGCAAGTTCCTTCAATACTCTGGGATGCAGTTTGTCTGGCTCTGCAGGTCTGAACTCATTTCATTTGGCTAGGTGATTCTTGACTATTTCCTTATCAATCTTGATTTGCAATTCAGGTCCCTCTCTGTTAATGCATGGATGCACATAGTTTTCTTTTTGGAGAAAATAACTGATGCAAAATATGGGTTGAGCAGTTCTGTTAGCATTTTATCACCTTGTGACTTCATCATTTCCTTGACCATTCCTTTCCTTTAAATGTATCTGAAAAAAACACACATTCTAGACTTGTAAAAAGCTGATTTCTGTAAACTTAGAGAGTTACTTGCTGAAATTCCATGGTCAAGAATGCTGAAAGAGAAAAGAGTTCATGACAGATGGAAATTTCTTAAAAGTGAGATACTGAAGGCACAATTTACAACTGTGCCAATTATTACATTCGTATGATTGGGGCACAAACCAAGAATAAAATGGAAGACTCGAGGGGGCTGTGGAGTGCCAGACGTTAAAACCTATTACTTAGCTAGTAGTCTAACATGGCTTTTGGGCTGGACAACACTACATAATGAAAGAATGCTTGCCTTGGGGGGCACTGCCATAAGGTTTGGCTAGCATGCCTACCTATGGTACGGCAAGGCAAAAGCTGATAAGGAATTCATGAATCACTTTGTCGGTAAAGTGCTACTGTATAATTGGAAGACATACAAGAAATCAACCTACTATAGAATACCACTCTGGGTTTCTACTCAGGAAGTCTTCTTCGGTAGATGGAAAAATCCCTGAAACAAATGGTTACACTACAAGGACATACTCATTCCCATTGCTGTGAATATTTACAGACTTAAAATGTGTGAAGAACTAGAAAAAAAGGGAATTAAATGCAACTGGTTCCCCTATCGAAAGCTATCATAAAGATTTAAGATAGATTTGAAATTGCAGGGCTTTTCATCAGAGGAAGGAAAAATGAATCTTGAGAGAGTTATTTTCAACAGCTCGAGCCACTTGATGTCAAAAATATACAAAGATCTGATACTTCAGCAGGAGGAAGAAGAAACAGTCAAAGACCCCATGATTAAGTGGTCTCGGAATCTTGGTGAATCTATCACTTTGGAGCAATGGGAGAAGAGTTGGACACAGATGAATAAATTTACTTTAGCTCAAAATCTGAGGGAAAACTACATGAAGATGCACCACTGTTGGCACTTAATACCTGTCAGACTGAATAAGATATATAAATCCACCTGAACCATATGCTGGAAATGTCATCAAGGGTGTTGGGACCTTCTTCTACATGTGGTGGTTGTGCAAGAAAGCCAGGAAATACCAGTCAAAAATTCATAATAGGATAATGAAAATGTTTGATCATGAGTTTCCTATGTCACCGAAATTCTATCTTCTAAATATATTACATGATTTTTACCAAATACTGGCCAAAAAACATTGGAGAACATTGTTATATATGGCTACAGCCACCACACTAATATTTGCTAAAAACGGGAAAAGAACAATATTCCAGAGGTAGAAGAGTGGCATCAAGAACTTCTAGAAATGAAATCTTTGGATAGGCTGGCACACAGGTGTGTCTATGCCTCTAAGCAATAAGTACACAACCACAAGAACCTTTTTTTAAATTTTTGGTGTGGCTGGCAGTTACACTGAATCCTTCCTCAGTATGCAGCCTCCCTTGTTCCCAGTTTTCTGGTTGAGCATCTTCACTGCCACGATACTCATGAAGATGTAGAAAGCAACAGTTTAGTTGGAGGACTCCTGAATCTTTTATGTATGGTCTGCTCCCGATGATGATGGTCCTCCAATGTATTTCCTCATTGTGAAAATCCTCTTCATTTTTCATGGCAATTTCTTCTTGTTGATTTTGTAGGAAATTGTGAAAATGTTTTAACTGGTTTTAAACTGTTTTGTTTTCACTTATTAGATTGTTTAATATGTTTTTAGCCTATTTAAATTACTGATAATATTTTTTTTCAATGATTAAGAATGATTTTATTGTATGATACTCTGAGATCCTTGGATATGGAGTGGGATAGAAGTATTTTTATCTTCAGTCATTCAGTCCACATCTTTGAGAATGGTAGTCACTCATGATTGTTTGACAAACTCAGGCACTAAGAACAGATGCAGAAGTACTTGAGAGAAGTAGGCCAACACTGTTACAACAATCCATGGAAGGTTGTTAAGCCTCACGCTAATCCACCAGAGGTCCAGAACTGAGTTATATCTGACAAGGATTACTTGTATAGAATCATAGCACTGGAAGAAACCACAACGGCTGCCGAGTCCAACCCCCATTGTTCAGGAACACACAATCAAAGCATTCCCAGCAAATGGCCATCCAGCCTTTGTTTAAAAACCTGTAAAGAAGGTGACTTCACCATACTCTGAGGCAGCATATTCCACTGTTCTGCTCTTACTGTCAGGAAGTTCTTCCTGATGTTTAGAGAAAATCTCTTTTCCTGTAGTTTGAATCCATTGCTCCATGTCCTAGTTTCTGGAGCAGCAGAAAACAAGCTTACTTCATCTTCAACAAGACATCCCTTCAAATATTCAAATATTTAAACATGGCTATCATGTGAATAGAGTTGCAGACCATCAGCATTTTCTGAACTTGCTGACTCTAAGTCATAAGTGCATCTGTTTGCATTTAAATCAATGGAGTTTAGTTTTGAGTAAACAAGTTTAAGACGTGAGAGTTTAGTCAACAGTTTCTTGATATACAAACAGAAATTTCTCTGTTGTTGTCAAGGAAGCAGATGAATTTGCTTCTACACAGCCAGTTATTTTACCCCCTACAGCAAATGTTCTAACTTTGTTTTAAGACAGCAAAAGTCTCCTGTCTTTCCACTTGACCCATTTTCATCCATAAGCCTTTGGCTGGCATTTGACTGCCAGCATGTTTACTAGCCCCTGCTTTTCTGCCTTTAAGAGAAGCTTAATCTGCAGACATCAACAAGTGAAAATGTTTGCTTTCATGCTGAAAAAGAGAAATGTGGCTGCTACAAAAGACAGGACTGTAGATAGACAAGTAATTTCCACCCCAATCAGATTTATTTTTATATATTGATTTAGCTATATATAATGACATGAATGTGCTAAAAAGTACCCTGGCAGTTAAAACAATTATATACTGTTATATATTAAAACCTCTGATTGAATACAATATCAAAACAAAATATGAACCCAAAGAGTAGAACTCACAATACCAAAATCCAGCAGTTCTTAAAATATCGAGAGATCTAGTTCATTCTTATTTTAAAGATTTAAAACTATTGAAAAACACAAGTCTTCCGCTGGTGCCAAAAGGATCACTATGTCAGTGAAGGAAAACATCTCTGGGAGAATCATTTGACAGTCTTGTGGCTATCACTGAAGAGGCTTCTTCCTAGTAGCTATTCATTGCACTTTATTTGGTGTCAAGACGCCAGGAAAGCCTAAGTAAATGAAGTCCATGTGGGTGAGTGTGAGAAGAAAAAAATCTTCCCTTTCAGGCAACTTGGCCCCAAACCACTGAAAGATTAAAAACAAATATTAAATCTAGCTCAGAAAGAGACTGGCGGCAGGGTAAGGGAAGCCTGCTATTTTTCATTTTTCATTCTTCTAAATTCATAATTTGAAAATTCTAGTTCTTTTCATCCTAAATATGAAAAAAAATCAAATTTTGGTAAATTATCTGAAAGCAATAAGAAATTAACCTCTCAACCCCACAATTTGCATCAACTAAATTGAATAGATAGACCATGAGTGCAAGTGTTGTTGTTGTTGTGGTGGTGGTGGTGGTGGTGGCATGCCTTCAAGTCATTTCCAACTGACAGAGACCCTAAGGTGAACCTATCACAGGGTTTCTGGGGCTGGAAGTGAATGATGCACCCAAAGTCATCCAGTGGGTTTCCATGGCTGAGTGGGGAACTGAACCCTGGTCTCCTGGGTTGTAGTCCAATGTTCAAACCACCATACCATGCTGGCTCTTGGAGTTCTAATTCTGGTAGTAATTTCCCACTGATACTTGCTATGCTTATAAACTGTAATACTTGCATAGGATAGGATGTGCAGCACATTGGATTCAAATATTTATGTCCTTCTGGGTACCCTCATGTTTTACAAATCAATTTGTTATGCCCTAACTGAAAGAGGCCTCCTTGGGCAAAGAACAGGAAGAGGAGAGCTGGGATGATGGGCCTCAGCTGGAGCTAGAGAAGGCTGGTAGTCCTGCCATGACATTAGCAGAACCAGAGTCTGGTCCATCTCAGGCAGCACCTGCAGATCAGGAGGAGGATGGAGAAATACTTCATCTTCTTCAGCAATGTAAATCAAAACACTGGGAGCAAAAGGTTAGGCAAAGCACTGATCCACTTTAAATATAAGACCCCAAGCTAAGAAGGTCAGCCGGGCTGATTAACTGCTGGCTCTAAATTAGCTCAGTCCAGCAACAGAACAACAATTCCCAAACTTCTGTGCAAATTCTGTTTGACATCTCTAGCTTCTTGTGTCCTATGTGCCAATCAGCAATTGTCCCAGGAAGCAGATGGTTGGAATGCAAGAGTTATTGGGTAGTTAAACCAATGTATGTCAGTCAGAGCAGGATGAAGGGAAAAGCAAGAAGGAGGCCATCGGCCAATCCAGAAGTCACACAGCAAGTCAGTAGTTCAAATAAATAAATCCAGAAGGGATTAAAACAAAGTTGTAAATAGTAGCCACTTCAAGGCCCAGGAAACAAAAAACACCAAAGAGTACTGTCAGTCACCAAGATAGATGGCTGTAAGGAACAAATCCTCCAATGAACTGCTGGAAGATTTATAGCCAGCTGTCTCAAGGTACTGGATGCTTAATTAGTTGGTTTATTTTATTTAACAGCGGCTGGGATTGGCATAATTTCTCCATCTCTTCCTTGATCTGCAAATGATTGAACCTTGTCTTCAGCTTTTGCCACCTTCTGTTGCAGAGCAGGGCCTACCTCTGCCTCAGCACCCAGCAGCTCAGACTTGGAGAGACACTGACAGGAAGAGTTGTGGATTCCTGCATTCCTGGCACTCTGACTCTGTGTGTGAATCTCCCAACTCCAGAAGGTGAGTTATGACATCCTGGCTCTTTGATCTTCAATACATACATTTGGGCTAATCTTTCCAGCATCTCCCTTCTCAGCTTTGTACTCTGCTCAAGGCTGGTTTCTCTCTTGGAACCTTAGACTGTCTGGAAAACACTTCTGTTACCCTGAGACTTGGAGGTCCCGTGAGGGGCACCCAAATAACCAAAACAACCCTAGCAAGATAGGGAAAATTAGCTGGAGCACTCTCTTGGCTAATGAGAGGCAGGGTAGCGCAGCAGGATCTTTTACCCTATGTCTACAGCGTCAGGTCAGTGAGGAGGCAAATAGTTCAAATAACAATTAGATTTATTAAACAGTTATTAAAGAAAAGCACAAACACACTCCTATCTAGAAAACGAAAATAGAATTTCAAGAGGAATGGGAGATACACCACCTGTCCTGTAGTCCTGGGGAAGCCACTTGTAGAAGAGGAAACCCGGTGTGCTGACCGAGGGGAATCTGCTGAACCGAGCGGCAGCAAGGCAGAATGAAGTCCAAGTGATCCAGCGAGAGTTCCAAAGAGCTCTCAGAGCAGGGGATTTTTATTGGGGAAAGAACGACCACAGGCTAGTCTGGTCTCGGGTGAAAACAATAAGTTTTGGGTTGGAGACAAAGCCTTCAAAAAGTCAGAATTTGCATGATTGAGTTAAAGTCCGAATTGACAATGGTATGGCCGATATGTAGATGTGGCTAGGTCGGCGGTTAAGCACTTAGCTAGCTAGGGTGTCCTCTCAGGGCAGAGGATCTCTTTGTGGTAGTGTGCACTTGTAATGAAGGTGTTTGTTTTGGGAGGTCCCCTAAAGCAGATTTGGCAATATCTGGCTTGTTTTGGTGGGAGCAGCAAATAGTAGCCATGCCTAGCTTCATGCTTGTTCGGCGGGCCTCACAAACACTTGGCTGGTGGCAGAGTAGGGCCGAATTGCGATATCAAAATGATGTTTTATGGTTCACCAAAGGCCAGGCCAGGACACAGTGGTAACATTTCTGTTTTTAATACACCTTAGGATTGGCCTGGCTTCCCTCTACCAGTTGTGGACTACAGCTGTGCTTACCTGGACACTCATTGCCTTTAAATAGGGCATAATTTTTATCACACATGATGAATCTAATAGATTGATTTTCATAAGGTTTGATCAAATTCAAGTATAATGTGCATGGGAGGCTGAGGAGAGGGAGAATTCTATAGAGCAAATAACCCCACATACGCAAAATCATGGATATTTTAAAAGCTTTTCCTTTAGGTTTTCACATAATTCAGAAAACTCTAAATGATCATATAAGCAACCTGCTCCCTCAGGCATAGTGGAAAATGCATGAATGGAGATGCTGATGAATGGAGACCTTTTCATGTAACATGACTGTCTAATTAAGGAACCCCTATTATCCTAACAGTGTACTTTAGTGTAAGTCCTATACAGTAGTTTCCAGTCCTACTGTCCTCTACTTGTGAAACCCACACACACTATGAGTTGCTTCTCCTCCACACCTCCAGATTCTCCTTCAAACTCCACCTTCCTGCTACTGTTGTTTTTATTTCAGCTTATAGTTCTGAGGTCTTTTGGCAATATGTGATTACAGTGCCTTTTGCATCCTCCATCAGCAGTGGAATATAAAAGCTCTCAGTCTCCACAGTTTACCAATGAGGTACAACCACAAATTACATTCCGCAGACATTTATTGGTCCCAAACTATTACCCACTTCCCAGAAATCCAGTCTTCACACCTCTTTGTTCATTTACAGAGCCTTTACCTTTGGTTTGTTGTGATCTTTTAGGGCTTATAATTATCCAGATATGCTGATGGTTGTTCCAGAACCCACTTTTTGTTTATTTTGTGGTTCTAAGTGTTATGCTTTCATCTGTTCTCCCAGTAATATTGTTTTGTAGACTAGACTCTGCTGAACTCTTTCTGTCCCTTGTGGAGTTCCTGTCATCTTCCTCTACCATATGGGATTTATTGGTAGCTGAGCAATTTTCAAAATTATCTTGGTCCTTGAACTGAATTAGTTTTTGCTATTGGCTTTTTCCTTTGCCTGACTTATGCCATTGTCATTGATCACATCTTTGTTACTGTCCACTACCTATAACAACTTAATTGGATCTGCCTCCCATTACATTCTGAACTGTGGACTTCTACCATTCTTTTACATGTGGGTATACTGGTTATACCCAGGTCTTATCTCCCTCAGAGTGTGTCCGCAGGTCTCTGGCTCCTTTGTCATACCAGGTGACATGATCTTTCAACTGTATCCAGACCCTATCATCCCATTCCCCCCATCCCAGGATTGTAGGGATATGCTGTGTTTAATTATTTCTTCCCACCAAGAAGAATGAATAAATAAATCGATGTTTTCCTTGCTGTCAGTTCTTCAAAAGCTACACAGTTCTCAAAGAGGTTTTACAAGATGGAGAAAGAATTTGCAGCAGGGTGGGGAGGAAGATCCCCCAGCCCATCCTCACAGAATATTGGGATGGTGGGGGGAAGGGGAAGCCAGCTAAGAAATAATGGGCTATAACTGTCCACTCTCAGTCTTGCCAGTTGGCCAAAGGACAACTGATAAGGGTTAGAAGCACACAGCAAGCAGTTCTTTCAACAAAGTGATTTCTTATTTTACTCTAGTAAGGAAACATACTTATACAAATATGAAGCAAACAAAACTCCCAGCAATATCTATAAATCAAAGATAGTCAACACAATCCTAAGTCAGAGGCATGACAGGCAAAATGATCAGTTAATCACTAACAAGTTCTAGAGGGGAATGGATCAGATTTTATAGGTTCAGAGATCAGCGTTAACGGCTGTCTGTTATAAATTCATTGTGATCTGCGTAGGTGTTCCCTTTGGTGCCTATGCTGGGTGAAGGTGGGTATCAGTACGTTATCTTCCATGTCAGAAGGAGCAGGGCTCTCTACTGGGTCTGGAACTGCCACCCTGTTCTGTCTCTGGGGTGGGTGTTGCTGTTTCCTCCTGTTCAGCAGGTTCTTCTGTTTCAGTCTCTGAGTCAGAGTCTATGTCTAGGTCCTGGAAGCAGAGCATGACAATAACTCTCTGGATCTCCCTGTAGAACATTGGGAGAGGGGGACTCAGGTGGGGATTGAGATGTTGTAGCCCTGCAGGATGCTTTCCTGCTTCCTCCTGCCAAGTGATATCAGGAAGATGGCAGGGAAGTCAGGTAAGATTCAGGAGGCTAGATGCCTTTCCTGCCCCCCTCCACCTGTCATGCAACATAGGAAGGAAGCCAGACAAAGACTGGGAAACTGTAGCCTTACCATCCATGTTCTGTTATCCGGTTCATGGCAATGCAGAAAAATCATCATGTGCTGGCTATCAGAACACAACCCATGACCATGATCCTCTTTGATGGGTTGTAACCCTCCCTATCCTCCCAATTTGGCAGCACAGGAAGTAGATTAGTATATGTGGAGTACTCCTTATCTGTTCAAGGATAGGGATGGTGGGGACAAGAAAGCATCCTGAACAGGATTTTCCTTGTCAGGGTTTTCAGATAATCAAAAAGCCTCTCACCTCTTTTGGATGTGTGAAAAATATCCTTGAACCATTAAACAGTGTTACTACAAATAGCTATTTCCTAGTGTCCACATTTTCATAGTTGGATAATATGCATATCTGAAGGTTCTCTACCTGGCAAATTGAAATTTGCTTACAAAACATGATCAGTATCATATTCACCAGTTGCATAGTATAAAATTAAGCAAACATAACAACATTGTGTTACTGGATTGCATCTTTGCCTAACCAAGCTCAAAATAGTTAGCACGGCCATGCACTCTCCCATTGTGCAACAGTTGCTCCATCTCCCCATCCACTACTAGGGACTGCATGTACTGTATATCCTGGGCAGTGATTCTAGACTTACAAACAGTTTACATTGGCTGCAAAGAGCTTACACAATCCTGAGCAGGGTGCTGATGTTTATACCAGCATAAAACCAGACAGGATACTAGTCAAGATATTACCTAGCACTCCATATGAAACTGCCCATACCTTAAGATGAACTTAAACGCCTCTGGTTAAAGGCTTATCATCAAGGTCAATTTAGAATGGTAAACACTACAGACATGGCCTTTTTAGTGTTAGGGTCACATCTTTGCAACTCTCCTGAAAGGCTAAATATGATTCCAAATTTGCTAGCTTTTAGATGGATCCTCAAAACGTTCTTTCCATTTATTCTCCATTTTACAAAAATGGTTGTGATGGGCCTTTAAACTAGTGCTAACTTTAGTTTTATGACTGGATGGTTCTACAAGCATTTCAAATTTTGTTTTATGATGTTTTAATTATGTTTGTAAGCTACCTTGAGAGGGGTTCACTTAAAAGGTGTCATATAAATTTTCTTACACCGGCAAACATCAACATATCCATTTTCCTCCAGACAAATTACTATGAACTAGATTTTGAACCAGTCAAATGACCTATTTTAAAAGAAAGCTAAAGGAAGGTATGGCAATCATTTTCTTTGTTTTCCTTTCCAGAAGCACATACAGCTTGATGATATCCTCTTTCTAAGAAGCTTTCGTGAATTAATTTCCCACATGAATGCATGAGTGTCATGTTTAATTGTAGAATTTCTATTTTGGACATGTAGCTGTGAAATTGTATCATGAGACAAATGAATGCCTGCTATGAACAAAACAAAGAAAAGAATAGAAACAAACCAAAAAATAATGAACCAACCAAGAAAAACAATCCTGTCCTGATATACAGGCAGTGAAATCAAGTTTCCAAGGTTGTGCTCAATGTGTTCTGAGTTTTTAAGGCTGTGCTTAATATTTGTTGAATATCTGAATTAAAATACACTGTAACTGATGTCACACTGTTAGAATTCTATAGCTAGTAATAGATGTGTCAGGAGAAATTTTGTAACTAAAGTTCTTATCTTTCTAAGCCACCTGTTTGTTTTTTTGTTTGCTTCATCTTTGTTTTAAATATGGTAGAAGTGAATCCTTCAGACAAGGTAGAAATCTGTGCATTTCACAGAAAAAACAGGTGGAACACTGTATCATGCTTGTGCTTCTAGACATCCCCTGAAGTATGTGTTAGGGTCAGGTCCAGACAGGAACTATGGACAGCTGCACTCGAGGGGGTATATCATCAAGCATTTCTTTCTGTAATCTGGGGATGCAATTGGAATCCAGTCCAAAGCCTGGATTAGGCTTGGTCAAACCTCAGACTTTATTTCTAATTGGAAAAGCTGATTCTATTTCTTCCAAGTGCTGCCTGGTGACTTCTATGCCGGTGAAGAAATGATTGAGCTCAGTGTTGTTGGAAGGAAGGATGAATAAGGTTTAGTACTTTGGATAGTTCCTTTAAAGTTCAGACTAAAGACTAAAGATGATTCACCATCCCACTAAGTTGGAGCTGCCAACTACCATTGTGTATTCACATTCTCTTCTGTACTTAAAGAAGTATAGACATGTAGATAGCAAGAATGTAATTCTTCACTAAATTTCTTCTCAAAGGCAGCAACAAGTAATTTCATCTATTTTCTTCCCAGTGCTAGAAAAGTCTCCCAAAACCTCACAGTTTTCAAAGGCTACTTGCAATTCAGGATTTACTCTGTGCAAAATTTTCATGTGGTTGTTTTGCACAGAAAACAGCATTTTCTGCAAAGGAAACAGTTTTGTCTACATAGAAAATAATATTTCAAAACAGGGATAGTAATTCCTTCGTAGAAAATGTAGTTTTCTTCAGAGGAAGTGCTGTTTTCTATACAAATCAACACTGTGTGAATAAATCCCCCATTGTAGCATTTTCTGCACAAAATTTTGCAATTTTTGGCACAGAAATTGATTTCTGCATTGAAATAGTATTTTCTATGCACAAATCACTATTTCCTATGCAGAAAATCATTGTTTCATTGCAAAACAAACATGTGCCTGAAAGAGGGCTATGCTCAGAATTTTGCATAGAATAAATTCTGAACTGTGAAGATTCCCATCGATCCAGGACTTTTCTCATCATGATTTTTCAACATTTGAAAAACATATTTTTGAAGATTTTTTGAAGATTTTTGAATACTTTTTCCTTTCCTAGTAGATCAGACTGAACCTGAGATTATGAGGATTCACACAAACAGTTACTCTACATACTTGGAAGTCTGGGGTTAATTATGAGGCTTATCTATTTCTTTCAAAATTAATTTAAAAGCCAATTCTTCTAATTCATTGAGAAAATAATGGTTCAAAATGGATTCAGGTTTCATTACCCCATTTCTTCCCACTCATCAGACATTTGAGGGCAGTTAATTTACTATTCCAGTTGTACCAGCCAAGCAGATTTTGAGGAGCTTCCACCTTATTTTATCTGAATGTTCTAAACAGTGCATCAGTCTGGGTCATTCTTAGGGGAACAGCAGCTGTCATGGCCACCATTTCTTTTGTTATTGTAGGGGCCTCCAGGTGCTCCCTAAAATGTATCAGTACAAGGCAGTGGCTGGCATCCTGTTGGTGAATTATGATGGTGTATGTAAGATACCATCATAACCCACTTTTTTTGTCAAAATTTAATACCAATCATGCAATGGCCACCCACCATTACCAGTTTTTCTCATTAAGTTCTGGGGAGAGTATTAGAGGTGCTATGGTTAATGTGAGAATTCTGAGATCGTGGATCTTGAGTTTGTTAGTCTTGTTCTAAAGTAGAAACTAAAGTTGGATTATTTGTCCAAGTGATTTATTTGACACACTGGCCAAGATAGCAGTCCAATCTTCCTTACCCAGACACACTGCATTTCCCAAACAGATCAGATATTCTTGTTCACTAAAATGGCCACTCATTACAGAAGACCATCTCTTTCTTTAAGCATTATTTCAATACAATGTAATTCCAGAGACTGTTCATTTTTTCATCGTCCAAGTTTCTATCTTCAGGCTTCATGTCAGAAAGTTTCTTAAATATTGGGAAAGATACCATTAAACCTCTGTGCTTAGATCAAGTGATGTGTAAATCTATTTAATTGCATATCTTTCTGTATTAGTTCTGCTTAAAAATTCAATTCAAATGTGCATGTCATCATTATGGCCCTTTCAGTGCGTTAGAAGTGACAATAGTTATTTCCAACCTGTAATTAGGACATGCAAAAATCTTCACTATAAACAGAATTTTAATACCCTTGACATCATCAGAAGAAAGATTTTATTTTATGGATTGCTTTTATCCTATTCTGAGCAGCAAGCATGACTTTTTTTTTTAATAGAAGAGCAATGGAACAATGATAGGATCATGTCTGCCAGCACCCGATATATTTTAGATCCAAATTTTCATCAGCATCAATTAATCCCCGAATATTACAGAAGACAATTAGAAAATCTAATACAGTATATCTCAGCTTTACCAACCTAGTCAACAGTCTATTCATTCTCAGTCAGCTTCACTAATTTCATTATCTCAATATGTCTTGATATATATTTTTACACTGGTATTTTTTTCACTGATCATTGCTTTAGATGTAAACTGGCATCCTGTCAGTGAGCTACACAAAACATAAGTCCAATGACCTCACTAGTTTGGACATTGGATGGGTCAGAATGCTCTGCCTCTCTTGTAGAATGACCAACCCCTCCCACCTGACCTTTGGTGAAGTGATCAACTCTGACATGGCCATATGGTGGCAGGTGCCATGCAGAGAATGTTTGAGAATATAATGGTCAGTATCTGAAATGTCTGAGAAGTATCTTGCTTTATCCCTATAACTAAACACATGATGATGACACAATACATTGGGACATGGCTGAGCAACAGCAAATAGGTCATGGGCCATTTTCCTTCCTGTACCCACCTGGTAGGCCAGAGCCTCACATTTCAGTGTACTCAAAACAATATGATGTCACTTCTGGCTGCCATTTTGGCTGATTTTTGACTGGTTATTTTTGATCTCTTTCATGAAGGTTTGGAGGGCTGGGAAAGATCAGTGAAACAATCCTTTTTCAGTGGTTTTGGGATATTTGGGGAGATTTCAGGGTAAAAATCACCCCAAAATCAAACTTTTTAAAAAATAAAAATTGAGGGGGAGATCTGGGGGATTTGAGTGGCTTCTGTGGGCTCTTGTGGTCCCAAGACTCACATGTAGCCCATAGGCAGCACTTTGCCCACACCTGTGATAGGACCACTGGGAGGTCCCAGAATAGCAATAGCAATAGCAATAGCAGTTATTTCTATACCGCCTATCAACTAGCGTTATCTAAGCGGTTTACAATGTATTTTAGCTAATTGCCCCCAACAAGCTGGGTACTCATTTTACCGACCTGCGAAAGGATGGAAGGCTGAGTCAACCTTGGAGCCTGGCAGGATCGAACTCACAACCTTGTGGTTGCAGTACTAGCATTTAACCACTGTGCCACCAGGGCTCCTGAAGGTGCCTTCACCATTGTGCATCTGACTATAGAGACATAATTAGATGCAGCTTGGTGTCTCTACTTTCTACCAGCCACTACATAGCCATATTAGGAATGATATAGACTTGAGTCAATTTACTTGGACTCAAGTCAGACTTAAGTCACTTCAGTGACTCAATTTGGACTCAACTCAGCAATAAATGACACAATGACTCTACTCAAGACTGGTATATTTTTAGTGACTGACTTGCTGCCCTTGGTTCAGTAACATAACACATCCATCCAGAAACCTTACAGCTTTGAACAATGCTTCTATCTTTTTTTGCCTACTGGTCACATGACAATCAGTCTCAAGTCCTAAGTGTGGGTGAATTTCTTGGAGGGGAACAGCAAACAGGTTGGGCAACAGGCTTGAGACAGGGTTGAGGACTGCTCAGCAGCCTATCCCTGCTGCATATCAGAGAAGCCTTCTAAAACTTCTCCCAAGAGCAGAAGGTAAGACTCACCCTCAGACCACAGAGTGCTTATCTCAGAGGGAAACAGCAAACGTGCTAGGTAATGGGCTTGAGAGGGAAAGATTCTTTCTTCTAAAGCCTTTGAAACTTCAGTAATGGGGAGTAAGAAGGATCCTATTCCTTACCTATGAAAAAGCCTCCAGCTTTTAGAAATAGAAACTAAGAAGGATCCTATTCCCCACTTCTTAAGTTGCAGACTCTTTTATGCCCTTTGACACAACAGCCTCCAGCTTCAGGAAGGGGGAGTAAAAAGGCTCTTAGTCCCCATTTCAGAAGCTGTAGATGGCAAAATTGCAAATGCAGAGGACTGATTCTACTTAAATTGTGAAAAATGACTTATTCAACTCTATCCAAATACTCTGGAACATATATTGGGATATAAAGTTGGCTCCCAGACTTAATATCTTGCAAGGACTTGAGACTTGAAGGTAAAGACCTGAGATTTCGCTTGAGACTTGGAGTAAAGACTTAAATACATCACTGCATATAAGGGGCAGACAGCATGCAAAAGGTGGATTTACAAGGATTGGAGACAGGAGAAGCGGCGTAATTTTACCTGCAGACCTTATATGCTGCAACCCTGTGACACAGGATCTTGGCCTTTGTTTTGAAGAATGAAAATTCAGCACTTAAAGACTCTTTGTGTGTATTTTCCTTTGTAAGTATGACAGTTAGCATGGGGGGTGGGGAGGTTGCCCACATGCTCATTTTCTGTTCACACTTTACCAGAGGGATGTCAAATACTATCAGGTATTAAATTAAGCAAGGACATTTTCAGCAAAATTGATTTTTTGAGTCTTTGGAATCCTTGAAATCACTCAGAGTCCTTGTTGCCTGGCAGGTACCCCATTAATCTTTATAGGGCCCTATTGACATTGCTGGTTGCAACTTTCCCACTCTGCTTTCACGGCAGGCATAAATAGACCACAAACAGGGAGAGGATTCAATTTTAATTCAGCAAAATCCACATTTAGCTTCTTAAATCAAACAGAGGATGATATTGAAAGGTTTTGTAAAGAAACAGATATAAATTACAACAAGGGTACTTCCTGATAAAAGCCAGTGCTAGGGACAGGTTTTGTTTCTGAAGAAACTTTGCTTGCCTGCAACAAAGATTTCTTTTATGCTAAATGAGTTTATTTAAGTAAAATTGTTGTTACTTCTTTCAGACCCAGGTGTGGGAGTGAAGGTTTTGGTACCTAGGAAGGAGAAGACCTTCCTAGATATCAAACTGCTAATGCAAAGGGTAATCAGCAGAAGACTTATGGCAGAGATATTTAGAGATGCTTGGATTCAGAATCCTTAGTGAAAATATCCATTTCACACTTTTAGAACAGTGTTGAGACAAAGAAAAACTTGTCTCTGAAGTCTGAACATTTTCAAGGCTGGTGGCATGTTTCAGAGAAATGAAACATGCCCAGGACTAACCATATAGTTCAAAAATATGAAGAAGTAGAGAAAGCTGTAGAAGTTAAAAAAATGCACACAAATATGTTTTAGTCAATGAGGACAATGCACATTAAATTGGTATATTTTTTACCATTCCTGAAAGTAAAAAACACACACACACAAAAACAAAAACAAAAACCAAACAAACCCAAAATCTTCTAAGCCAATGGGAACAACAAAGGATGAGAATGAAGTTGTTCGCTGTAAAGATGGGTTGTGGTGTTTATTTTGTCAGAATGTTGGTCATATTGTTGGTTTCTTTATGTACATGAAACAGGAAACAATTTACATTCACATTCCAGGAGAACCCTCCAGAAATATACATTTTGCAGAAGTGGAAAAAAATATTTCTTTTTTTCCTGTAAATGCCACATTGTATGCAGAAACACGTGTATGGATAAAAATCTTTGCATTGGAATTGAAAGGATCTGCTATGTCAGTAGTGAGAAGTATAGGAAGAAGCTAAATTGTATGGTTAGAAATTTCACAGATCTTTGAGCTCCCATTCTCCCCCTTTTTTTCTAGCCCTTATAGCAGTCAGCTAAAGAATATCTGACAGCTGCACAAAATGGTACTGGCCACATTTTCTCATCCTGGTGCCAAATACTGACCCTGCTATGCACAATTAGCAGGGTTGACAGAAAATCCAGACAGGTGCATTCATGAGCACTGACATTTAAACTGAACGAAGATCATTTGGAGGCCAAACGTAAGAGTACTTCCCCTGTTACAACCCTCCCATATCCATCTTTCCTTGAAAGAGGAATGCACACACTGCATGTGCAATGTAAGAAATTGAATCCAACCCATCCAATTAAGAAAAGAAAGAGAAAAAGATTTATACCTTCTTCAAGGTAACCTGCAACTGGCACAGTGGCATCTCCTCTTTTTATTTGGATTTCAGCCTTGTGAAACAACTCTGATGATTAAGCTGATGATTCACATCTTGACACTCTGAAGTCCATAACTTTGGTGACAACGTGTAGTCTGGGTAGAGGAAGGAATCCCACACAACAAAAGGCTTGTCAAATTCCTCAAAATACTTCAAAATGAGAAGAATAATGTTCTTAAAAAAAAAAATCAGAATAACATCCTGAGAATGAATCAGACACTTACTTTTAAAATTAACATGACATCTGTGTATGCTTAACTCTCACTTAGCCAGTGGGAGGCATTTTAAAAAAAAATAGATGATTAATTGGAATGTATTGGATCATTCCTCTGTTTTGACCAAAACTGAGTTAATAATGCTACCTTAGTTAATTGGGGGTGATAGAGTAATAGACTGATTGTAAGGAAAGCTTTCATCAAGAGTTTAAACTGAAAGTGCTCAAAGTTCTGAAAATGAAAATGGTCTCTGTCTCAGCCAATTACAATACATTCATTGTGCTGCTTTTTTTTTTAATCCAGGGTGAGTCATGGAGTTTGTTTGGGTTGCCAGTGGGATCAAATGAAATTAGGAACAGAGGCACTGCAGTATTCTAGACTGGGATCCAAGGAACTGTGCACTTCATGTGATCACATAAAGATGATTTGGTCTTCCCTCCATGAGAAGGAAGCACACCTTTCTGTTACACGGCAATCTATTTTTGAAATGGAAGTCTTTCAGGTGAAACCTGTGCTTTGGCATAAAAAATGTCAACAATCCCACTGGGCACTCTCAGACCTCAATTTTAGCTTTTATTCATCCTGTGAACTGCAACCTCAGTTTTTCCAGTCATCTCTCCACAGAAAGGTTCCATATCAATTGAGAATACTTACCTGGACCTGCATGGCAAATGATGTTGTGGGGTAAGGTAACTATTTGATGATCTCCATGACAAAGACCAGTGTGCTTGGTGAGTGGTGTCTGGCACCAGATCACAAAATGTGACGGGGTGGGATAAGAAGCTATTTAACCCTGGTTGCCCCTTCAAATGCTCTCTTTGATCTTCTCAACATAACCCACCCTCCTGATCTCAGTGAGATTGGTTGCTTTGGGGCAGATGGGAATCCCCCTCCCCATTTACCAGGGTGTTTCTTTATTTTCCCTATCCTGTACTATATCTGTTGGATTTGGACAATTGACTTTCAGTGGTATCATTAAATAGGCTTTCCTCTGGCAGATAGCGGTTGGATGGAGGAGAATACAAGACTTGAGTCATCAATTTTTAGCACCCTTTTGGTGTAGGGTGGGGATCTGGAATTTTTTCTTTAGATTCTTGTGTCCTAGTGAGTGAGAATGGTGGCTACCCTTGAGGCTCCTTGGGTTATCTTCCAATTATTGGGCTGGGGAATAACCCAACTATTTGGATTGCCCTCAGGACTGAAGCATTTTGCCCAAGGGAAGGCTGAGAAGGAAACCATGGGGTGATATCTGGCCTCAGCTTGACTCATATCAGATTGCCCCCCTCACTCCAATTCTACCTCAACACAACTTAAATGTTGCTGTTATGGTGGTTGCTATTGTTGTTGCTGTTGCTGTGTACCTTCAAGTCATTTCTGACCTATGATGACCTTAAGGTGAACCTATCACAGGGTTTTCTGGGGCTGAGAATGTGATGTGCCCAAGGTTACCCAGTGGGTTCCATAGTGAAGTGGGGAATTGAACCCCAATCTCCAGGGCTGTAGCCAGTACTCAGACCAATACACCATGCTAGATCTTAACTTAAGTAGATCAGGTCAAATAAAGTCACCCTTATTTAACCCAATTTTCTGTATCTGGTCTCACTATTTCATAGTTGACCATCAATGCCATCTTGGCTACTTTCTCAGTTTGCTTGAAAATTCATTCAATTAACCCTAAGAGCCAAGCTCCAACCACCAAGCTCAGTCTTAGAACTTGCTTCTTGGTCTGATCACTCAACCTGATCCTTTGCTTTTTGACTGTTGCAAAGTAACTCATTCCCTGACTATTTTGGACCCTAGACCTGATTTCCCTGGCCTGTTGTGACTAAAAGTCAGCTCTTCCTGAGATCTAAAACTCAATTGCTTGGAGCCTCACGTAATGAATTTATATACACCCTGCAACCAATAGGTTGGTCTCCAGAGAACAATGGATTCATTGGACATTCTCCATTGGTCATTATCCCAAACCTCTTTGAAGCTTCAGGAAGGAGTCAATCGCTCCTTTTCCTGGGCTGCCCCAGATGGTAGTCAGGATTCCTCCCCACCTCCTGCCACTGATAAGCCATTAGGGTATCTTCAAGCTGTGGCACCTTCAAGCTGGCGTTGCCTGGCTGTCTGCAGTAGAAGCCCAATGGAGTTATGATGGCATAGAGTTCTATTCTGCTGCCATTTGTTCAGGATCCTGGTCTACATATATGGTAATTATTAGACTAAATTTTAAATCTTGCAACACAATTCTAGTAAGCTCTGTGTAGCAAATCCAGTGAGTTTCATTACTGTCATGTTTGACAACTTTTCTTGGTGTGTTGAATTTGTGTATAACATTATTAAGGAAGAATATGCATACGTTTGTCCTGTGTGCTGCTTTTTGCATGGGGTTCCCCGTATGTCCATAGGTAAATATATATCATAGTTTGGATACTATTATTAACTTTTTGCTAACTCATCTGGAGACAGGGCAGATAATCACTAGGGACTGCAGGAAGTCCCTTATTCTGGATGCTTTGGATGTGTCACACAAGAGAGAGTTATAGTTCGGCTTGCAAAGATTCAGTATTTGACATCTGGTAATACTGAGTCAGTTTTGTCACACTTCTGGCATTAGCTTTTATTACTGTAAACCAGGGCCAAGCTGGATTAACTTCATCTAGTGGACTAAACCTAGAAACCTCTTTTAATTATGATATTAATCTAACCATGTTTTTGTGTGTACTATTAATAACGTTTTTCTCTTGGCCTATAAGGATGCAGACACTCACACTGAATTGTTGATCTGAGGTCTAGAAAGCTAAATCCCCCCCCTTTTGCCCACAAAATACATACTGTACGATAGAAATGCAAGTCAATGTTTTGACCTCGTAGACTCCCTCAAAGGGTAATAGGGAAGTTCAGCCTCTATGACTCATTTAAGCCATATCTTTTCAGCTGAGAAAATCAAAAGCAATGCTAATTGGTGCCAGAGGGAATGGATCTCTTTCTCTCTCTCTCTCTGTTTCTCTCTCTCACGCACTCATGCCTATGCTTCTAAACAGGATACTTCCTATAGAGAGATTTGATATAGGCTGTATTTACCCACCTGTAGTCAACTAGAATTTAGTTTTGTGGGTTTGTTTTGGTGAATGAATGGTTGCATGGTTTATTTAAATAAAGGGATTAGAAAAATAAACAATAAATGTTATTATTTTGTAATAGATAAAGGGAGCTACATATCAACTAAATAAAGGTACCCACCTGTCCATTCAAAAACAGCAATGTATGTTGAAGAGTAGCACCATGCTGGTATTTTCCTCTCCATGCAAATAATACTGCCTGGATAAACAGCAGAGCTGTGTTAAACATACCTCATCATTGCATCCTATTGATCCTGCTTTCCATCTGCTGAAGAAAGGTCTGAAGGGGAAACCTACTAAAACAGTGTAGTATGTGCCAGTGAGTTCCCCCTTGCACACTTAGTACTGAAGCTTATGGGGGCAGGTTACTTGTATTTCATAGAATCATGGAATCATAGAGTTAGAAGAGATCACAAAGGTCATTGAGTCCAACCCCCTACCGTGCAGGAATATACCATCAAAGCATTCCTGATAGGTTCCTATCCAACCTCTCTTTAACAACTTCCAAAGAAGGAGACTCTACCACACTATGGGGCAGTGTATTCCACTGTCAAACTCCTCTTACTGTCAGAAAGTTCTTTCTAATGTTTAGGTGGAATCTCTTTTCCCGTAGTTTGCTCTGTGTCCTAGACTCTGGAGCAGACATCTCATCTTTAATGGCTGATGGGTATAACATGGTCTTTTCTGTGCTAAGCATAGCTGTCACTATTGGATTGGGCTGTTATACGTGGGTGGGGGAGTTTTGTTATAATTCTTTCCATTTTCAGGATAAAAAGAGTTGGGTTTTAAAAGGTCTGAATTCCGAAGAAACTGGAACAACTATTTCAACCCCTAGTTACTGCTCTCTAGTAACTCTTGCATGCAGTGCCTAAAATCTGCTACATATGGAAACTAAATTAGTCCAGTCTTCAAGGGTTGAGGTCAATCAAAGGCAAGAAAGCAGCAAAACGAAGGGTGTCTCATTCTCCAAAGAAGACAACTCTCCTTGTACCTCAATGCATTGTTATTGTTGCTGCCTTCAATTTCATTCTGGTTTATGGTAACTCTGGTAACTCTAAGGAGAGACGGAATGTTATAGTGTCTTGAGAGTTGGACTGCAATCCTGGAGACCAGAGTTTAATTCCTTGTTTGGCCATGGAAACTGATTGGGTGATCTTGGGTGCATCAGCCGCTCTTGGCTCAGAAAACCCTATGATAGATTCTCCTTAGGGTCACAGTAAGTCAGAAGTGACTTGAAGGCACACAGCTACAAAATGCAGACATATCACAGGGTTTTCTTCCCAAGATTTATTCAGAGGAGGGGTTGCCATTGTCTTCTTCTGAGGCTGAAAGAGTGTGACTTGCCCAGGGTCACCCAGTGGGTTTCCATGGCTAAGTGGAGTTTTGAATCCTGGTTTCACAGGGTCCTAGTCCAACACTAGTCCAAAACTAGTCCTAGTCCAAAACCACTATACCACCCTGGGTCTCTAAATGCGATAGTAGTTTAAAAACATGCTTTTCCCACTCCTTTTGAAATATTGTGTGGAGGAGCCTGTCCTCCCCAGGTTTTTCCCCCTGAAAAAATGTTAATACTGCAGTATTACAAGCTAACCCTAACTAGATCCCTACATGTCCAGATTAGATCATCTTATGTGTGCTAAGCATTACAAATTTAAAACATACTGAAACCATCTTCAACACTTCCCTGTTTTATCTAATTTAATGTCTTCTTCCAAGAGTTTTAAAGTGTGAGGAAAATTTAGATAATATCAGAAGTGTTAAGAGCAGATCTTTAATTTAGATTGGGAGGCATCTCTTTTATTTCTTCTTACAAGAGTGAAGAAACCAAAATTCTCATTTACTGCTGTGATATTTTTTTTAAAAAAACCTCTCAATTTACTATTTATTTTCAAAGCCCTATTTATAGTAAAGGTTGCTCACAAAGAAAAGAAGAAGAAGAAATAATCATAACTCAAAAGCTTGGATATATGTTTCCTTTGTAAGCACTTTTATACCCTGCAGGTTGGATAAACAAAATTGAAACTTCAGTTTTTAGCAATTTCAAATCTTGATCCCACTAAAGTAGCAATTGAACCCTGAGGCAGAAGAAATACATATACAACGTTCTTGTATGAAGTTTCATGTCATCACTAAGGCATTTTACTATCTCACAAGAATGGTTATCCTGCTTGCACTGGTCCTGTAATCTGAAAATGTGAGGGGAGGGGAAGTGCTTAATTTCTTCTACAGTTTAAATACATAGATATTTGTTGTAAAAGTTTATCTTACCATTTCAACAAATTGTTTTGCAGCTAGCATTATCCTGAGCTAATAACTTTGCTCTTTTCTCCAGGATTCATTTACTCTTTCTCTCACAATAAAATGTCTTTGGTTCATAATACAATGAAGAGGAGGAAAAAACTTTTGTGATATAAAATTAGTCTCTACATCTCCAGATACTTACAGATTTTGCTTTCTATATGTAAATGACACTTGACTTCATGAAAGTGCTGCAATAGTGCTATTTTTCTTTTCAGCACCTGAACACAAAAGACTCAAAATGTATTTGATTGTGAATCTGAGAATGAATATATAGTTGTTCTAACCTCACCATGGGAAGTTGTCTTTGCAGTAATATTTTTGGGAATGTTGTCACTTGGAGAGCTGTTGTAGAAGAGCAAATATGGGCATAAATGTTGTTCATAGAATTATAGCTTCACCTGGAGAAGGAGTGCTTAGATGTTATGGCCGTTATACAGTAAACTCTGATCATATTCTGTTCAGATGCCTGCACATATAAATGAACCATTCCAGCTGCAGAAGGTGTCCTCAGGTTTGTTTTTATTTTAAAATTAATGGAAACATGGTTCTGGAAATCCTTCAGACTTAACTTCTGAATTTAACAATTTCCTTTTACCTGTGAACTACCTTTTCTCTGAGTGTCTATAGAATTATCTTTTCTTTTTCTTTTTTTGCCAAGATACTCACTTATATAGCAAAAGATGTCTGTTTATCTCAGTAGATGCTTTCCCTCCTCCACATATCTTGAAATTGTTATGCTTTCTTTTGAAATTAAACATAAGAGGGTAAACACAGACTTAATTCACAGGTCTGATTTCTGAGGAATGTTCCTCTGATGAAATTCCATTGTGGAAAGGAAAATAGAATAATCTTAGGGAATGCATATTCTCTTTAATCACTATTTTGACCCCCCCAGAATGCCTTAGCTAAGAGGTAATTGCTTGGGTGTGGAATACATGCTACAGCTTCTCATTGTTATGTCAACGCAGTCTACTTGGTGCAAAATAAACTGTTACATTCTTCACACACATGGTGACCATATGCAGGAACACAACATTCAGCTCTCATTTATTAAGCTTGGAAGCTGTCCAAACGAAGTGTATGAAAAGAAGACACAACTTTGGTCAGTTTTGATTTCCAAGTTGTATAGAATATCACCAGACGGAAGGTTATACTAGAAAACCATTGTCCTGTGAAACATTTTGTGAAGCCAGACTAAACATGATGTGACAATGGCTGTGTTTTGTTTATGTGTATATTGCCTTGTCTCTTGCCCTACCTCCAGTTATCTAATTTTTTCCAAAAAGAACCTCTCTCAGTCCATCCTGTTCCTAGAAGAAAGTCATACTTTGACAAAGGATCCTAGCAGTGTTCAGTGTCTATTTCCATAAGAACAGATCAATATGTTCTCTGATGTGATTGTAGCGATTCTTTCTTTGTATGCTGCTCTTCCATTGGGCAGCTCATAGAAACATATTCACTTCCATCTTCACCCTGTCACACATAGTCATTTCCAATTTCAATAATATCTTGAGGGCTTATTTAGAATCACATTTCAAAATATAAATGTCATTCTGTGAGTAAACATAATTGCTCAATTGCTCTGATCCCAGCACAGGAGTGCCAACATTTGCAAAGTGAGATGTCTATTTATGTCCCTTGGACTGCACAGACGCAGCTCTATTCTGAGTTGAAAAATGTTCTGTATGCTTTATGAGGAATCCCAGTGTATGGACGTCTTCTTCTTCTTCTTCTTTTTTTTTTTTGTCGTTTAAGGCTAGGCTTTGGATCAGTACAATTGTGTATTCCTATATTAAAGGGGCTTTTAAGGCCATGAAAGACTCATGGAGTCCGTTTGTAGGGTCCAAAGCAGACAAATCTAATGAGATGCAAATTTGTTCCTATTATGAGATGCAGAAAGAGTCCTTAAAATTGGACACAAAAAATAAGGTGAAGTCCCTCAAAACTGATAATAATACTAGTGAAGGTGCTTCTTTGTCCCTGTAAGATAACACTTTTAAAAAATTATTTTCAAATCTTTACATCATCTTACTAAAAGACACTTGCTTACATGATCAAAGCTAGTCCAAGGTAGAGCAGTAAATGATGTTCTCTCATGCAAGTGGACATTCATAACACCTAAAATTACCCAGATTATTTTGACGCAGGAGGGGGGGGAATCCCAATAAACTACAAGCACCTCTTCTTTCCCCCAGCACTAATTAAATAGCTAACAGTATCCAGTAATTAAGCAGTTAGAAATTAGATGCCTTTCCATGGGACCCAAATTCTGCTGGCTGAGGCATCTTCCTCACACTACATAATGGCAGGACCAGCCTTGTAGCTGAAGATGAAACAGTCAGTTTCTCTTTAGATGAAGAAGGGTCATGTTCCTTTTCTCCAATAGTTGTGTTCCTCACAGTATTGATATTTTGGCCTCTGGTGAAGTAAACATCCAAATAACTGCTATACCTGGCTGTAAAGATATACAGATAGTGTGACTTCAGTGGTACATCATTCTTTCTTCAGAGACATTTGTATATGAACAGGCCTACAAATTACTTTCGCATTTATATATATAAAAATAATCTCTAAATCTGGCTCTTATTTCTCAAAATCTAGCTCTGAATCTAGGGGCATTTTCTCAAATGACACTGAGAATGCTTTGTGAATATCTTGTGCCCGTCTAGCACTTGTAAATGCTGTTAGTGCCTGACAGAAAGTAGAGGAGAGCTATTTTTAAACTGAAAGTACTTTTCTAGTCATTGTAGTTTTCTCATTCGATTTACAGATATGGGAAATGCAAAAACCGACTGAAGTGCCATTGGTGAAAAGCACCTGAGACATTCCATTTCATTGGCTTTTCTTTTTGTGTACCAGAGAAAAGAATGTCAATCAAGCAATTTGCTCACTGGAAAAAAAGGGTCTATAATGGAACCTCTCTTGGCAATTTGCCCACACCCATTGCCACATCAGCCTTGCATAAAACTGAGCAGATTGCAGGAACATTTGTCTTTAATGTAGAGGTGCTACCTGTGGAGACTACAGAGACCAGCATGTGGTTCTCTTTCTTTATCCATGTGCCAGATCAGTGTAGAGGTGGCAGACATGCTGGGAGAAGCAGCTGTCCAGCAGTGATTAGAGGATGGAAAGCACAATAGCATCATTTTTGAGATTCAGGCAGCCAACCGGGAGGACTACAAGAGATACAATATACTAGGGGTATATTGAAATGAGGATTGGGATGGGAGAAGACAGAGAATCTTGTTTGTGACATTTTGTTGAGACATATCTCCAAACCTAACTACCACACTTCCACAGACAGCAGGTCAAGTGACAGCTTAGCATATAATGCAGTTGTCCTAGTGCTAGTCACAGAAGGATAAAAGAACCAACAGAAGTGCCTTGAATGGCAACTTTTAGCCCATCTTTATTGCAATGTTTGGAAATGTTACTTTTTAGATTACAACTCTCAGAATTCCACAGCTAGCATGGCCATGCCGGGTGGAGGTATATGGGAGTTGTTATCCATGTTCTGTTATTTTGTATTGTGCATAAAGCAGTAGAATATCTGATGCTGGCAGAACTGCTAAAATCTTGCTCCAGTGGCTAAATAGTTATTCTTTCTGCTATTGTAAGAGGAAAAGTAGTAACCAGCATTTAACCAGCAGTTTAGATTGTGGCTGGAAACAAAAATGATGCAGTGAACTTGTTGTAATAAAGGAGTTGTAGTATATGTGCAGATTTTTTTTTTTTTTCGCCAACTGATGTCTCTGAGTGCTTTTCAAGGCAGCCCCTCATAGAGCACATTATAATAATCTCAATAGGAAGAAACATAAGCATGTTTCACTATGGCTAAATAATATGTCTCCAGGAATGAGTGCAGCTGGTTACTGCCGCCTTCTGCCTTCAAGTAATTTCCTACTTAGGGTGACCATAAGGCAAACTTATCACAGGCTTTTCTTGGTAAAATTTCTTCAGAGGGGATTTGCCATTGCTTTCCTCTGGTGCTGAGAAAGTGTGACTTCCCTAAGATTGGTTTCCATGGCTTAGCAGAGATTCAAACTCTGGTCTCCCAGATTCCTAGTCCAGCAATTCAGTCACTACACCATACTGGCTCTGGGCAATAATTTTAACTGTGCAAATGCATTCCTGGTCACTGAAGAAACCTAGGGCCAAAACTTAGGGCTGAATTTAGAAGTACCCCCAAACTACAAACCTGTGTCTCCAGAAGAGTGTAACCTAATCCAGCACAGGCTGGTTCCTTGTTCCTTGAAAAGGAATACCTCTTGTCTTGTCAATGGCACCTGGCCTTCTAGCACCTTCTCCTTCTCCTTCTCCCAGTAAGTGTGTTTGCGTATGTGATACTAGAATGTGTGTGTGTGTGTGTGTGTGTGTATGTTGGCTAATTCACATATGCATTTCATGTCACGCCTGTTGATGAACCCCAACTCACAGGTTTTGTTGAATTCTTTTGAAAAATAGAATCATAGAATCATAGAATCATAGAAATGTAGAGTTGGAAGAGACCACACGGGCCACCCAGTCCAACCCCCTGCTATGCAGGAACACCCTCAAAGCATTCCCGACAGATGGCCATCTAGCCTCTGCTTAAAAACCTCCAAGGAAGGAGACTCCACTACACTCCGAGGCAGCATATTCCACTGCCGGACAGCCCTGACTGTCAGGAAGTTCTTCCTGAGGTTCAGGTGGAATCTCCTTTCCTGCAGCTTGAATCCATTGCTCCTTGTCCTGGTCTCTAGAGAAGCAGAAAACAAGCCCTCTCCTTCCTCTACATGGCATCCCTTCAAATATTTAAGCATAGCTATCGTGTCCCCTCTTAACCTTCTCTTCTGCAGACTAAACATACCCAGCTCTCTAAGTCTATCCTCATAGGGCATGGCTTCCAGGCCTCTCACCATTTTGGTCACCCTTCTCTGGACTTTCTCCAGCTGGACCATGTCCTTCTTGAATTGGGGTGCCCAGAACTGGACACAGTATTCAAGATGAGGTCTAACCAAAGCAGAGTGGAGTGGTACCAGTACCTCCCTCGATCTAGACACCATACTCCTGTTGATGCAGCCGAGAATTGCATTGGCTTTCTTGGCTGCCGCATCACACTGCTGACTCATGTTCAACTTGTGGTCTATAAAGACTCCTAGATCCCTTTCACATGTACTGCTATCCAGCCGCTTGTCCCCCATCCTATATTTCTGTATTCCATTTTTTCTACCTAAGTGTAGGACCTTACACTTATCTATGTTGAATTTCATTTTGTTAGCCTTGGCCCAGCTCTCCAATCTATCCAGGTCATTTTGAATTTTGATCCTGTCCTCTGGCGTATTAGCAACCCCTCCTAATTTGGTGTCATCTGCAAATTTGATGAGCATGCCCTCTATTCCTTCCTCCAAGTCGTTGATAAAAATATTGAACAGCACTGGGCCCAGGACAGAACCCTGTGGCACCCCGCTAGTCACTTCTCTCCAGAATGAAAAGCAGCCATTCGTGATCACTCTTTGGGTTCGGTCGGTCAACCAATTACAAATCCAACTAACAGTAGCCCTGTCCAGGCTGCATTTTACTAGTTTCTTTGCAAGAATGTCATGGGGAACTTTGTCAAAGGCCTTACCGAAATCGAGGTATGCTACATCCACAGCATTCCCTTCATCTATCAAGCTAGTAACTCTATCATAAAAAGAGATAAGATTAGTCTGGCATGACTTATTTTTGAGAAATCCATGTTGACTTCTCGTGATTACTGCGTTGCTTTCTAAGTGATTAGAAACTGACTGCTTAATGATCTGCTCCAGGATCTTTCCGGGTACTGATGTCAGGCTGACTGGGCGATAATTATTTCGGTCCTCTTTTTTCCCTTCTTGAAGATGGGGACAACATTTGCTCTCTTCCAGTCTGCTGGAACTTCTCCTGTCCTCCAAGATTTCTCAAAGATTATAGCAAGCGGTTCCGCAATGACCTCTGCCAGCTCTTTTAATATCCTAGGATGCAATTCATCTGGCCCTGGAGACTTGAATTCATCCAGTGTGGCCAGGTATTCCTGTACCACCCCTCTACTTATTATGTGCCTCATTTCCCCTGCTTCCTCACCTGCTCAAGTGCTTATATCCTTCTGGGAAAAAACTGAGACAAAGAAAATGTTAAGTAATTCTGCCTTTTCTCTTCCCCCTGTGAGTAATTCACCATCTTCTTTGCGCAGCGACCCTATCGTCTCCTTCTTTTTCCTTTTGCTGTGGACGTATTTAAAAACAGAGAAGTCTCGCCTTATAAAAACCTCACACAAGTTTCTGATCTAATCCTAATAATATAATTGCTTTCTTTTCATGAGTTTGAGAATTCAGCCACATGGAAGCCTCAAATTTGGCTCTCTGAAATGTAGTTTTGAGTCCAAAGAATTAGAAACTAGGATGCTGGTGCAACTAGCAATTTCTAATGACACATGCTGGTGCAACTAGCAATTTCTAATGATGTTACTTTGATTATCTGCCCTTATTCTATAAATGAGTGTTTGATGCATCAAAAAGGTCATCCTCAGCCTGTTCCCTTCAGCATTGTTGGCAATGCAATTATTTCTGCAGCACTAGAATGATGTGCCATAAACAGCGGGTTATGACTTCCTTCAGCAGAAAAAGCAAGTGCAGGTTTGCAAAGAAGCAGCACTTCAAAAACTGGCATCCATAATAACAGCAGCTGGAATAAAGAACACTTCTAGCTAAGTAAATTGCTTTTAAATAAATGGGCTCCAGGTTGCTGTTTTCTTTTCTTTCAAAATGTGCTAAGTTGTGAAAACCCATCCTTAAGAAAATGTACAGGAAATTCTTCAGGCTATTGGCTTTTCTGTTTACTCTAAAGAATACCTACTGCTCATGAGTTTTTCCCTCATAGAGAAATTAATCAGAGGAGCGACAGAATAATTGTGATTCCTTATCTTTATTGCTAACATAAGGATCAAAACATTTTTCTTTATTTCTGTTCTCTGGCTTTAATTCTATTTTCTGCATTATGATTAGGGCTGACCACCCCTACCCCCCCCCCCAAATGAAGCCACAATTCTGGCTTTCAGCTGAATGTTTCTGGGCACCTGAAATGGAAAAGTCAAGTTCAGGGTGTGCATGAATGTAATGAGCTACTTTGCTTTTGCTGCTTTTTAGGGTCCAATTGGGTCCTTAAGTTGGATTCCCCTTCTTCCCTCAGAACCAGTGACCTTGAAACAAGCATAGTTCCTCACACCCATCTCTTTAGACTGAGGGACTGAACTAGTGTCCTTTTGGAGCTCCCCATTATTGTCTTCTGGTTACCCAATGTTATGAACAATGTTAGTGTTCAGACAGGCAGATTTAGCCTCAACGCTCTATTTAAGCACTCTTTAACTACTGAAATTTCAGGATATTTTAACATGGGACAATAAGGTTTACAATCTTTGAAGCTATTCTATTAATATAAGCAAATTAGGATGTGCACACACTTCCCTTGGGAAGGAACATAAACATCTCATTGCCTAGGTGCATAACTTATCATTAATATTTCATGTAAGACATCAAACATCTTATATCAGATTCATCTTAGAAAATATCACTAAGAGACAGCCATAGAGATGTACATTTGCAAGGAATCAAATATCTTACACAACACTATAACATAATCATCTATTGAGGATTTTTATATATCATTTCTTATACCTGTAACAGGCATTCATGGAGAAAATCATACTTTTCCACAAGCATTACAATATATTGTAGCATCCTGTAAATATTTCTATAACATACATTAATCTAATCAAATCAGAAGTCCATATTTAATATAACCTATTTAATATTGAGAGAAGAGCTTCTCTTTCTCTTTCTCACTCTCACCCACCCTTTCCGCACCCTACCTTTTTGCGATGATGTCCAGTGGGGATACTGGCATTGGCTCTGCTGGAAGGATAGTGTGATAGGACTCTGCACCGGCTTGCTCTGTGGTGAAGGAAGTGCCATGGCCATGCCTCTTCCTTCCACAGTGCAGCCAGGTACTTTCCCAGGCTCGTCTGGGACAGGAAGCCATTCTGCTTCCTGGGCTTCTGTGGGGCAGGTAAGTCCATAATGGTGGTAGGCTCATGGGTCATTGACAGGGAAAACCTGTCAATGATTTAATATGTAATTGTGCCACCTGGGAATGGGAGATGGATGGGACCGTGACAACATCATGCAGAACCATCATCACAATCCCATCCTTCTCCCATCCCCATGGCTAATTGGGAGAGTGGTGCGGAAAGGGCTTCTCTCTCTCCAGCACTGTAAGGATATTTACCAGAAAAAAACAGCATCAAAAAGGTTGTCAAAGACAGGTAGGCATGACCTTGTTGGAGGCTTTCAGAGACAGTCTACCTTTATGCCACTGGGTGTAGCATTTACACTATCTCTAGCTCTTCCTTGTTTTTATTGCTACCAATCAGGAGTGAGTGCTAACTGGCCTTCTGGTATAAGCCAATGGAAGTGAGGGTTATAGGCCTTGCATATATGGCCTGTAAGTATTCAGTCCAACAAGGGTGTGCTTGGCCATATGAATGAGGTAGCCAAGCACTTGAGAATGTAACTGCCCTCCATTATTCTGATTACTTACCATCAGATGATTAGATCATGTACAATTCAACATGATTAAGGATGCCTAGGTCCAGAAACAGTTAAAAAGTCCTCTGTCCATTCCAACTGCCGCTGCCCTGGCCTTGGAGGGAGAGAAGAAGGAGCAGTTTCTTCTGAAAATCTTCGCTCCCATGCCCCCCACCGCTGTCCCCTTTCTTTGCATGTCATGTCTTTAGATTGTAAGTGTGAGGACAAGGAATTATGTTTTCTTGTTCTTTTTCTTGTAAAGCACCATATACAGTACGGGACTATATAATTAAATAAATGATGAGGACTAGGACTGGTGTACCAATGTACTATGCCTTTTCATTTTTTAAATAATCTGGTCCTGGACTTCCATCCAGAACATCATTCTTTACAGTTGTGTTGGGACAAGGGGGCAAGGGAGAGTGGTGCTCCCTAAGAGGCATTTTTTCTTGGGTATCACTGCTCTTTGCCTGCTTCCCTGTGTACCATAGTGCCACCCCCACCCCATAGCTCCTTCCCTGCATGCTGTGGCTATGCCCCTGCACATTGTAGCTCCTCTCTTGTGCACCGTAGTCCCACCCCGATGCACCGTAGCTCCTCCTGCACACACTATAGCCACACCCATGCATGCCATAGCTCCTCCCCTGCACACTGTAGCGCTGCCCCCACATGCCATGGCTCCTCCCCCATGCATCATAGCCCCATGCACGTATGCTGTAGCCACACCCACATGCACCATAGCCTCACCCCCATGCCTCCACCCACTGTCGCTACCTCACTCGTGCCAAGCTATGCCAGTGATTCTTTAGCTATGTCACCTGTGTACTTTTTTTTTCCTACTGAGATTTTTTATTAACTCTTTGGTTTTAAGCAACTGAATGGCCAGAACCAGATAACAAGCCAATACTATCTCAGTGACACACAGGCATTTAGCTTTTTACTCAGTGAAGCCATCAGTCACACTTACTTATTTTTTTTTCTTCTAGTATGCAGGCTTCAAGGACATAAATTTTGCAAAATGTACACAAAATATAGCAACCAGCCTATAACAACTTCTCCTTTCTACTGTAGCCTCCCATGAACCCTAAAAACCTGCTCCAAATGGCTTCCCAGCCTTACAGCTGAGGATTTGGGGGGCGTGCATAGGTGGACTGCAGAAGGGAGAGAGACTGTTGACTCTAAGGAAGTGATGTAATCCAATTTAAGGATCAATCTTGGTCCTTAAACATTCTGCGGCTTCCATTTGGATGCTTCTTTGATCTTCATAAGTTTCCCAATTCTGATTTATGCTTCTGTGCAATTCACTTTATTTATTTCTCCCAAATCTTTTCTTCTCTGAATGTCAGAAGATCTTTTCTTCACTGGAAAGTGATATAAATTACTTCACTTTCCCATCTAAGAGTCTAAGACACAGCCCCAGCCACAGAGGGAACAGATGATCTGCTGGACATCTGTGCTACCTTCTGTCACCTTTGCTGCTTTCTCCACTGCCTCAGGAAAGTTTATAGACTCTTTGGTTGCTGGGGAAGGGTGTCACAACTCACCCTGTGGAGTCTCTCTCAGAGTAGTTAAATCTAGAGAAGTCTCCAGCTCCAGCAGATAGCCCCTTACCAGAACCTGAACAATGAACGGCAGACACAGGAAAGGCAGATCCTTTCAGTGATGAGCCCCTCTTTCAGCCAGGACAGGTGGATGCTGAGGACAGACCTCTTTGATTTGCAGAGCAATGGCAAGCCAAACAGGAGCAGAAGAGGAGCCAACACCTCACGCACAGTCTTAAATATGACAAGCAGGGCAATTAACCACCTGGTAGTCAAGTTCAAGCAGCTGTAAATGTCCCAGTAATACAGATTAGTTCTTGTTGCCGGCAACAGAACAACAGACTGGAGAATTCTATCACATGCTTTCTTGAATTCCTACCCAACCCCCCGACCCCCATGGGCTGAACATCGTATGTCTTGTCTCTCCTTCTTTGACTTTCTTCTTTCTGACTGCTTGATTCTTTGATCCTGGAATGCTTGAGACCTTGCTACTTTCCCTTCTTTGATATCTTATGAGATGGCCACGGATGATCTGGACTGACATGACTCACCTATGACTGCTTGGCCCAACTAGAGCCTGACCTCTCCCAAAACTTTTTGTTTCTAAATATAGGACGAACTGGGCAGTTGCAGAGTAGGCATTTTATGAGTGTCCTCATGCTTTTTGCTGAAACTCAAAAACAGAGCATTTTGAAAATGTATGAGCTTTTGTGGGTATCTAACTTGGAAAAAGTACAACACTTTTTCAGGTGAACTTCAGGATACTCAGGCATTCCTGCTTGGAAATAATATGGTAGCATGGTTATATTATGGTGGTAGTGCAGTTTATTCAGTTGTAGAATACCTTCTCTCCAAAAGTTGAGTTCCTTCAATAATGTGGGAAATATCATTGAAAATAGTTACCCAAATGACAAGAATTCTTCTTTATATTATATGTAGTCTGTAATCTCTAACCAAAAAACAAACAAAAAACAAACAAACCTGGTTTCAAACAGTATTGCTGTGTGCATGCGCACATACTTTATCATTTGATTAAAAGGCTTTTATTGCAAACTAGCTTTCTTCATGGGAGCCAAATGAAAGACTTGCCCAAGATAATCTGGCTCTAATTTGAGAATGGATTGCTAATGCCATTCAGCTGAATCTGATTTGTCTCATTCTCTATCCTACTGTGTTGGTAATTGAGGGAAAATATTTGTTTGAGTACATTCTTACCTTGTACATTGACTAATACCGTATAGGTTTGAAACCTTCTCTGTAATGGAGCCCTATAAAACTTCCTCCATGCTCTGTGATCATGGCTCTTTTCCACAGCAAAAGGAGACTACTGTAGTTTCTGTGTCATGTTTAAACACTAGAACTACTAAAGAGAATTAAACAAAGGAAAGTAGTTTCAAATAGATATTCCCCAGAACACCTCTGAAAATCACTGAAGCATACCAGTATGGCTTCCGAGTGGAGGAAATTGCAGCCATAAAGAATCTCCACCAGCTTTCCTCCGCCACAGCTACAGATACATTAGGATGGGAATAAACAACTTCACCCTCCCCTTCAAGATAAACAACTAGCATATAATTGCTAGGGTTCACCCTCCCTGTTTCCACTCATAAAATGTTTAAGATGTTAAGGAAAAGCTACAATATTGTTGATAAGGTCATTGTTGTGGACAGTTAGCCAGCCATTGCACAACTAACTCTTGACCAAACATAATGTGTAGTCATGGGAAAAGGAAACAGCTTGTCACAAGAATTTTAAGACGGATTCAGATTTGGACAGAGATAGAAACAGCCCACCTCTTTAATAACTGTGGAAAGTGGCTGCTTGACAAACCCTGCATTGAATCTGATGCTTGTGAAGGAGGAGAAAAAGGTCAGATTATAGTCATTGTACTTACTGCAAGGCTTGCCAGAATGCTGCCTCCCACAACCAAGTCACCCTTCTCCCAAAGCCCACTGTCTGTCATCTCACATTTATTTCATAGGGTTCTTTCTCTCTCTCTCTCTTTCTGTCTGTGTGTCTGTGTGAAGAGGTGGCAGAGAGACGTAGTAACAACCAAAGCCACAAATGAATACAAAACCTGGACCAGAGCTAAATCAGTGAAGTGAATTGAATAAGTCATATATTTAAAATGTAAGGCCATTTCCACACGGGGGTAAAACCCCGTGCTGTGACGACTGGGCACGGAGGTCGTCTACACCGCGGCGTGCGCAAGAGCGGTGAAAAAAGGGGAGGTTCTAGACCTCAAACCACTCTCGCGTGGCCGCAGGGGTGGCGCTCTGTGTTTTATAAAGACCACTTTTCAAGTGGTCTTTTTAAAACTTGTGCACGCTTCTTCGTTGCAGCACCCCATTTAGAACTGCAGGGACGCGCTAGTGCATCCCTGCAGAGCTACCCAGGGGCGGGCTTCTGGCTGCTGCGCTGTCCCGATTGGCGGAGTGCTGCTGGAAGCTGCCAGCCACCATTTTGGACGTCACCGGCCGCCGCCGAGGGCCGCCAACGTTTAGAGCAGCGAATTCGTGCTGCTCCCTGCAGGGACGGAGTGCCCCGCTTCAAGGTAAGCTCCGTCCCCACGTGTGCCGCCCCGTTCCCCCGTTTCGCCACCCCCCGTGTGGAAAGGGCCTAACTCTATGCATGTCTTCTCAGAACTAAGCCCTGCTGTGATCCCTGGGACTTAGTCCCAGTTGGAAATGGGGGGAAAGTTCAAATCAACCAATATATATTATATGAATGCATTTAATTCACAGTCCATGAGATTGCTAACGAAAATTGGTTTCCTGTCATTACAAGGAAGCATCAAACAATCAGATTCTGCCCACTTAAAAGAATTACATGACCAGAAGTAGAAATGTACCTTTATTTTTATAAGTGTACAAATACTTTAGTCAGTAAGAATCTGTGAAAACACATGCATCAAAGTATGCCTCCATCTAAGCAGAAATTTGGTGTGAGAAAAAAACAAGAACTTGGATATGATAAGAATGCAACACTGCATAGTTAATAGCAGTCTCATATGATCCTAACTGTTATGGCTCCATCTTATTCAGCTCTGGAATTTATAATTTGGTGATGTCCTTTCAATTCTCTTTTAAAGAACTGTAGTAATGTAATGTAAAGTGGACTAGAGCACTCCTGCATGGAATTGTAAATTCTTCTTTAAACTACAGGCCCCAAAATTACATAGGATATAATTGTGAAAGTTAAATGATTCCATAGGATGAAGTCATGAGAGTTAAAATGGCATCAGGCTTTTATAGCACTGAGGTAGAGATAACAATCATAGAACTGCAACATAATCAGCAATTTTCTACATCCCTTCTCCAAGCTAAGTGTCCATGTGATCAGTATAAATGTTAGCTTTTGCATAGGACAGCACAGTTGCTTTGGGAAACCAATGAAACTACATGAAGTTTGGAAAAATACTCTTCACTTCCTGCTTTGAAAACACTGGCACATAAGGAATTCATTTCTAAAGCCATTTCTTTTCTCAGAGTGTATCCATACTAAACAATTACAGCACTTTGATACCACTTTAACTGCCATGGCTCCATCTTATGGAATCCTGAGATTTGTAGATGTCTTCATTCTACCACTGTATAATCTTTTAGGAAGGACAAAATAACATACACATTAATGAATGCTTCTATCAAGTAGCGAACTAGGTAATCTTGCTGTGAAATACCTTAGCTTGGATGGAGAACAAACATAATAAAAGGAAGAAAAAAAATATCTAACCGTCTATTTTCTTCTGAGGATGACCTTATGTGAAAATGCATTTGAATGATTGAAATTGGATAGCTGGATGGATGGATGGATGGATGGATGGATGGATGGATGGATAGATGGGTAGATAACCTAATCAATGTATTATTGGGTGTTAGTTTCTGCTAATTGATTAGTCTCCTGAATTTCATTTCAGGCTAGTATCTATGTTAAACCAATTTGAATATTTTAATATGCATTTTCCCTTAACCTCCTCTTGGGAGCAGCCCATGTTTGACTGGGCAACATACATAAATGCATATATCAATCAAACTGCTATATTTTATTTAGGGGCAACAGATAGATAGATGCTGGATAGACATATGGATATATATGATCACAGTCACACTGGTGTTGACATGGCTTTAGCATGTCTGTAAAGAACATCTGTAGGCCTTGGCATGCTGGCACAATTACTTACTGGACCACGTTATTTGCTTTGGTTGGACATTGTGGAAAATCTTTGCTAATCCCAGGTGAATTTATACTTTGTTGAGTCACTTTAATACCAGTGACCTTTAGTAGAAAATGCCACTTATTATAGACTTATCTTCATTTCCTTTCTTTTTTTCCCCCTCCTGGGTTACTATGTTAATTTCTGGGCACTGGGAAAGCAGAAGTGCTGCCAATTATGGAGAGAACATGTAAGACATTGATTCATATGCTGAGAGTTGGGAGAACATGTTTATATTCATTTTCTTTGAGTGAAGGAGAGAAAATCAAGAGAAATCTGACATTTCACTTTTTTTGTAAGAGACAAAAGCATACTTGCTACAGTATCCACCTTTCATGTGAATCACAGAATTCATGTTCTAACCCATAGAGTTTTGCCCACCGTGACAGGAGCACAGCTATTTAGCAGAGCTGCATGAAAAGTTCATTACCCAAAACCCAGAGAGCAGGAGTCATGACAGTTCAGTTTCTTTCAGGCAAACCTTAACAAATCTCGAAATGTATGTTTGAAAGTCCCACACATTTATGGGGACAGAAGAATGAATCTTTCAGATTGTGTATGGGGAATCCAATATTACTGTACATGTCATCTGTTGTGAAGAAAGACACCACAGAAGCAGAAGAGAACATCAAACATCAATGTTGTGGAAAATAATGGAAATATGGTCTCGTGTAGTAGTTCGGTTATTTGGCTATAGTATCTGACCTTGCTGTGCTATACAGTAAAACATGATTAAATCACATGTTAACAAGAAGTAAAATTCTCAACACTTCCACATCAAATTTACCAGGTCTTTTATGCAGCGCTTAAATGTCATTCATGTGTCTGAAAATACATATAAGACATTACAACCAAGAACTTTGTCCAGATGTCCTTTTCTTGTGAGACTTACCTGGAAAAAAAAGTCACTTAAATTCACTCATCCTGATGAAATGAACTCCAAGGACAAGGTCAACTGCCTGCCAAAAGGAAGTGAAACGCCTATGTACAGTATTTTTCAAAAGATAAAGAATTGCAGGTATGCTGAGGAAGGCATATCTGGTTAGGACAGTAGTTTGTCAGTGCTCTGAGAATCATTTATGAATAGTCAAAGAGAAGAGACATGTGTTCCATAGGATATTTATATCTTACATACGCATAGAGAGGTAGAACTTTAGGTTTTGGGGTAGAAGAAGCTTGCTTTGGTTCTATAATGGAGGTGTAAATCATGTGACAGTGAAATTTTTAAAGTATTTCTATCTGAAATATTTCTGAATATATAAATATAAATATTATATAAATATATAAATATTTATCTCCAAAATGTTACTTGAAGAAAGCACTGTTTTTGTTTTTTTTTGCAATCATAGCTTCTATTGTAGCTAGAGATGTGATGATCTCTAAAGATGTGAAAATGTGACACTTGTTAAATTTCTTAATTTCCCATGTGCACTTTTATTTCCTCCCATTTCTATACAGGGTTGCAATACTTTTTTTTCTTCTTTCCACACAAAAGTGTGTGTTTGTGCATTTTTTCCCCAAAATGTACACATATGTGTGTTTTTTAATTGACCACTGTATGTTTGTACACATTTTTGAAATGCATGGTTTTGTGCATAGTTTTCTTCTGGAATGTACTGCATGCTTTCTAAAAATATTCATTCGTAAGACAAGATGCATTTTACCCCACAGTCTCAAGAAGTATAAAATTGACATTTCATTGGTAAATCAAAATCCAGCTAATTCCTGTTTCATTCTTAATTATATCAAATAAAAAGAGCACATAGGCACTCATGTTTATATTGGATGAGCTATGAAAATTCATGTCAGTGGGACAGCAGACATAAACAGACGTATTGGCCCCACTCTTTTTATGAAGGAAAGGTTAGATTACATATGAATGTGATAAATCAGAAAGTATAAAAGATGCATCTCCAATGCTTTCATTTGGAAGAGAACAAAGGTGCGTCAGCCAACTCCATACTACGAAAAATGCAAAGAATATATGTAAGATGAATCCCATGTCCTTCAGGATATAGCTATTGATGGATTCTCTAGACTCTCCAGAGGGGATCATCTACAATAATCAATATACTGTGTTCTTGTTGAAATAGAATCATATTTCTAAACTAGAGACTATGCCCACAAATTTCTTGAGCCTCATTCAGAGACACTTCATGTAATCTAACTGGTGTTTTATGGATATCATTTAACAACACATTTAGATGAGATACAGTGTTTGATAAAGATTGTATAGTATTCCTCCAATACCTGTTTATCTTATAGTTCAACCCACAGTTGCCACACCAGTACCAAGCTTCCAAAATTAGATTGGCTCATGTGATATGTTGCTCTAACTGTTACTGTGTGTTCAAGTCAGTACTGTGTATGCTAAATGTTGAACTTAACTGTTCACATATTTAAGGCAGGGTTAGTGAAGAGTAATATGAATTAGGTAGTTCTAACAGCACTGATGAGGACAGTTAAAGCATAATAAAGCACAAATTTACATTTTAATGTGTAATCTTACAGACTTAGTGTTAACTTCATTTTAAAGAATCAAGATGAATTTACTTTGCTTTTATGGCCTTCATTTCTTGTTTAGATTTAAAGCTCATATCATCTCTTTGTTTCAGGATGAGTAAGAATATTTGCTTATGAGCACTGAATCCCAAAGCCACCAAATGAGATAGGCTTATTTTGATGTTGCAAAGGGGAAAATGGGAGACATGGACAGGTCAAAGGAATTGTCCAGCAAGACCACAAGCAAGCTGGAATTTGTATCCAAAATTCTAAATGTAGGTCAAACAATATGGAATTAAATGGACTGTGTTTGAGGCTATGATGCTCACCTTACTTAAGAGCGTATATCCATGTATCTATTTGCCTCTTATTTATTCTGTTTCTCAGATTCCATTGACATTCTTATTCTGCCCCAGTTCTTTGTCAGACTAGAACTTTATGCATATTTTTGGTGTATTCTCCCCGCTCCCCAAAATGTATATGTAACTCATGTCATTTCCCCCATTTATTATGACCAGGAGGTGGGAATAATACATTGTGAACCCATAGCTGTATACATGCAACACAGGTGTGTCAACTGCCTCCTCCCCTTTTCTCCGTAGCTGTTTGGTGGAGTATGTCCAGTAGCCTGTTCCTCTCAGAAGACTCCAGCAGCAGATCTGCAGGGAATGATGTCCTCTCCCAGTAACAAAATAGCAAACTCCCCTTGCTCTTGGAAGTGCATGAACCTATACTAGGTGCTAGGGTTCAAGATTTTTTTTATTCATCAGGATTTTCTCTCCTTGGCCTTACATTCATTGTTTTTGTCCAAACAGGGCCCCTTCTGTTACAGCCTTATGCCAATCCCTGGCCTATCTTCCTCTAAGACAAAGAACCTCTGAAGTAAGCTCTCTTGGGGCCCCAAAGTTCCTAGTCTTTCATATACAGCTCCCAGACAGGCCAAACCGGCTACCTCTAGATTCAATGGGTACAGTGATGGCTCCTATGTCTTCTCTGTTGGCTGGGTTATCTGTCAAACTTTGCACAATAGCTTCTAGCATAGTGGTCCCAAGAAGAGACGCTGGGCCTGTTATCTCATAGCTGGACCTGTTCACCTGCCAGTCCACACTGGTTCCTTCTTTTTTGTCTGCTTGTTTCTCTCCCCCCTCTAGCTGCTGCCTACCTTTTCCAAGGTTGGCTGCTACAGGCACACCTTTTTCCTGCTGTCTCAGATTACCTTATTGAGGCCAACAAGCAGATGACATGTCTTCTTTCTCCTTTTGCATTGCTGGCTGTGTTGAATCCTCTTGACTGCCATAGCCTTCTCTCCAGTTTCCTTTGGGGGCCTGAGCAAATTCTACTTTGGTGAGTCCCACACTTTATAAAACCTCTGCCTCTTTGGTTCCTTAACATAGTTAAACAAGAACTAAGCAAGAATTCAGAATGTGCCTACTATCAGGGGATAATGGGTTACATATCTTTTCTTGGACAAAGTTTTCCTGATACATACATTTTAATACATTTTCTCCATTGAGGTCTCCACTGATTGAAATATGTTTCTCCAAATTTTGAAAGCATACAAAGTTGCATACATTTTTTTTAAAAAATGTACACATGGTATGGTGCACATTTTTTTCACTTGAATGTATCCCAAACCTTGGAAATGTATGGATTTCCAAGTCAGGATGTGCTGTTTCCTATCACTAGGCTTGGAGGGTACAAAATAGGTAGTGAAATATGACCCCAACAAATAGAAACTCAACAAATGTCTTTGTCGTCACTATTCAAATCAAAAGCTTAGATACCTACTCCAGTGTAGCCGATGTTTCCTCCAATGCAAATCAGTAGAAAATTGTAGTTCAAGAATACCTAATATTTAATTGTTTACTCACAAGCAAGTACCACAGTATTCAGTGGGGCTTACTCCCTAGTTAGTGGATTTAGGATTGCAACACGTAATTCTCTTCTGGAGGAGTGGCTGAAGAATTTTTTTTAAAAAACCACATTTTGGCTGTTCTGACTGTGAAAAAGGTTTAGATAAAATGTGTTATTTGAATCTGAATTTGGTGATTTTGCAAATTTTCCTCCCTGAGCTCAAAGCAACAGTCAACTCTGCAGTAGTGAAAATACTACCTAGTGATTCAGCTCTGCTATTACCTTTACTAGTGCCAAAGGTTAATGCCCATAATTAGCAATGTTCTTTCCAGCTACACTGTCTACTAAGGCAGCACGCATTGATTATCACCACATATTTATGCATCATAGTGTGGAATCAGTTGTCATCTAAGCTAACACTGACAGATTAATTTTTCAAGGTGCAGAGAGATAGATAGAAATAACTTCTAACTAAAATAATAGCAGTGAAAATGATAATGTATAGCAAATAAAAATGTCAATTTATGAAAACAGTTATCCAACATGAAACATTTTTATTTGGCAGGCAAATACCAGTCAATCCAAATGGAAAGAAATATATTTGGCAGGACATATTATACAGATAAATCCATCAAGGAAGAGTGAGGGAAAAGAATATGCAGGGCATTAGAAGCAGCAGCAACAAAATCATTTTGAAATATTATGCTTCCTAAAGAAAAGATTAGCAAATGTTACCAGTTGGAAACCTGTTTCTTGCACCACAGTGTAAAGACCTGGGCTGTGATCCACGAAACTATCAAGTGCTTGGTCAGGTATAGGCAAAGATAATTTGTATTTAATTCTTTGTAGCGTGGTCATGGGATGCTGAGCTAGCCTAATCCTTGAACAGATGGTACATTTGACACAGGTGCTGTGCTGAGGGATATAGCAAGACAATTGCCATAGGGTAGAGATTAAAAAAATGGGTGGGGGTGATCTGGATATTGGTTACTCTATAAGAAGCTTTGGTGGAAAAACATTTTTTGTAGGTGATGACAACAATAACCACCAATTACTGCACTTTAATAAGAAAGTATATTGTGGAGCTTCCAAAAAGCAACTCAGTATCGAATTTAATATTCTCCACATATAAAATAAGTAAATGAAATGACCAGGAAGTAAATGCAATATTGTGCAAGTCATCCTACTGCAATCATTCAGACTGTTAATAATTGCCATGAGCTCTCTGCAAATTTGTGGAGATGCTATTTACTTGACGCGTTTCAAATACGTTACTTTCCCAAAAGCCAAGATTACTATATTAGCCTTTCTCTAATCAAGCACTGAATACTTGTGTGGTGTTAGCACATGCATCAAAGCTCTCACACTGGTGTAGATGTACCAGAGCTGAGTGTACCTGCACAGATAGACTTCCTTGTCAAGGGCAATATTTTTAGTAAGATAGTGAAGTGTCGGTGCTGGGTTTTGCAGGATTCTTCCATATCCTTTCCTTTGCCTACCTAAACTGCATTTCTAAACATGCAACACCAATGCTAGGAATTTAGTGGCTTAAGAAAAATCTCAGTGAGGGACATAACTTTTATTTGAGCAGGCAATGCCTTCATTTCTCCTGCTTCCTGCTGCTATAACTGTAGCTAGGCTTAAGGAGCTTTTAGCAATCTGCCAGTCATGACATATGGTTTTCAAAATTTGAAATAAGGTATAAAACACAGAAAACATATAGAAAGAATGCTGATACTACAAAAAGATTAGTAACTAAGAAAAAAAAGATTATGTAACTGCACTTTATCGGCATGTCTTATCACTATCAGGTAGAGATGTAATTCTTACCTAAGTTTCTTCTCAAAGGTAACAGTGAGTAATTTGAGCAACTTTTTTCTCACTACAAGAAGCCTTGAGTCCTCTCCCTAAACTGCAAACCCCAGGATTCCATAGGATGTTGAAAGTGGAATAATAGCATTATAACAGGCTAGTGCAGAAATGGCCTTTGAAAACCAATCAGTTTTGGAAGGCTATTTGCTATTTGGGACTTAGTCTGTGCAAAATTTGCATATGGTTGTTTTGCCAGGAAACAGAATTTTCTGGGCAAGAAACAGTATTTTATGAGTGGAAAATGGTATTTCACAACAGAAATATTAATACCTATACAAAAAATGCTGTTTTCTATGCAAGTTAACCACATGAAAGTTTTATGCAGAATAATTGTAGCTGCACTTTTGGCACAGCAATTAGTATTTCTTTGTGGCAATATTATTTTCTATTTCTATTTGCTATTTTCTATGCAAAAGAACCACATGAAAATTTTGCACAGAATGAGTCCCAAACTGTGAAATTCTCATCAGTCCAGGACTCTTCTTATCAGGGTTTCTCAACACTTGAAAAACATGCTTTTAGAGTATTTTTTCAAATATTTTTGAATATTCTTTCCATCCCTACTTCCAGGCCTGTCTGCTATACTTCCTGGTCAGCCTAGAATTCCCCAGCTGGGTTCCTTCCAGATATTTTGGACCACAGATAACATGATTAATTTTCAGTAGTGATGAGAGAGATAGTCCAAACATTTTGAACAGACCAAATCGGGGAGCACAGCCTAACAGAAGATTAAGCAATAATATAACACTTCTCTGAATGCTTGGGAAGGAGAAAGAACACAGATTGAGGAGGGAAATTACTAGGAAGGTAGACATTAAAGATATAGGCCCTTTTTGCATCTTACCTTTTCACGGAGGTGGGGGGCAGCACTCGCACGAGAAGCCTCAGCAGGAACGCTGCCGCTTCCCTGCTGCTTCAGTTCTACAGCACCCACCTGGTCGCGCGAGCACCCCGCCCCACCCCGCCCCGCCCCTTCTTACCACAGCGCAACCTAGAATTGCAGGCTAGTGCTCAGGCAGGAAGCGTGACCAGCCCAGCTCCCGATGCACCGCACACCAGGTAAGTGCGCGTGGGCCCTGGGAGCATTGCATGACTGTGCACCATTTTCGGCTTTAAGCTGAAAATGAAAAGGTACGTGTGCGGTCCGCGTCAGGGCCTTTAGCATAGCGTAAATGGGAGTGCGTCATGCAGACCACTCCTCCCATTTACGCGACACTCAAGGGGCCCTCTCACTTTAGAAATGCTGTGTGAAAAGGGCCATAGCCATGTTAGTGTGGATCAGTATGCAAAGAGATCTTGTAGCCCCTTTTTGACTAAATAAGAGAAAGAAGTTGGTAGCATAACCATTTGTAGACTTAAGTCTCTTTCATCAAATGCAAGAATGTTGCATCTGATGAAAAAAAAGGAGGAAAGACAGGCAAAAAAAAAGAAAAGAAAAAGAAACATGGCAGCATGTAACTATTTTTTATTTTCACATGAGCTTTTATGGATGCAAACCCATTTCTTTGGATGCAGTACTGAGTGATAATAAATGCCCAGGCATAAAACATGTTTACACAGTTGCAGGAGTGGGATGGAATGTAATAAGATCCAAGAAGATGCAAATCATAACCCTTACCTTTAATTTTCAAAGGGCTGCTGATACCAGTCAGATCTTTACAGTAGTCAGTTAGTGATGATGTATGACAGCAATGGATCTGCTTACCAAAAGTCAGTTTCCCAGGGTTCAAGACTTTCTCTGAGAAGATTCCTTTTGCCATATGTACAGGAGTGAGGACACATGTATTAATACATGTAGTGTCTTTGTTCTTACCTCTGGTAATTGATTGGAATTTGTGGATATAATTCAATTAAGCGGTGTTACCCTGTTTCTCTGGGGTCCTGGGAAGGACACCCAAATGACCAAATATTAACACAAAATTGGCGAAATTACTCAAAGGCTAGCAAGAGGCAGGGTAACTCTGCAGGAACTTTCTGCCCTATGTATACAGAGTCAGATCAGTCAGGCAAACAAATTCAGAGTAAACCAATTAATGTTTTATTGAGAAGTAAACAAATAAGACAACAATCACACCACTAACTAAATAAGAAATAGGAAAATAGAAATGAATTTAGGAATAAGCAATACGACCTGATCAAGTAGTCCTGAGCAGCTGAAGACAATGAAACTTCCTTGGGAGCTTGCTATGCAAACTGGCAGCAAGGCGGGATGGAACTAAAAAAACCCAGCTCCCTGAACTATCAAAACCAGGGGTTTTTATAACAAAGTTGTGCCTGTGATTCATGTCATAAACTTTGAGAACAAAGTTAATTTTGAAATGCACCAAAAGGCTTAGAAGTGGATCAAAACATATCAATCATGCAGCCCAAGTGTCAATCGATGGACACTTTTTATGGTGTTGTTATTTATGGGCGCTAATCAGGTATCTTGTGAGATGAAAGGAATACACCATCCAGATCCCGGGAACAACAGCCAAGGCTTTGAAATGTCTGCCTGAGAGAGGGGAAGTTGGAATTCCCGTCATTAAACGGCTGCTCCTTGTGTCTGTGTTTTTCTCAGGATCCTGGCAAACACATTAGTCAGAGTGCCATGGAAAGGTCAAATTATTTGATATCACAAAGGAATATCTAGTGCTATCAAAGCTCATGCCTAAATCACAGTTACAGCGGTTTCCCTTTCTGGTCTTCCTTTCTAATTTCCTTGACCAAGGAGTAAATAGAGTTAGTCTATGAAAGCATATACTACCAACCTCTTTTCCTCAGTTAGTCTCAAAGGTGCTACAAGATCCCTTTGCGTTACTAGGGTGTCACTGAAGTCTTGCTTTGTTCCACTGAAGATAATGGAATGACATTGGTCCATTAGAACTAGTAAGAGAAAAGCTAGCAGGGACAAATACATGAAGATAGTGGTGAGAAATGACCCCCTTCTTGTCCCTTCTGTAGGTCTTTATATTCAATAGTTAAGTAGTAACATCAAGATTTCATTGTGGAAAACAGCATTTCAATTATCCATTCTCTCCTGGAAAATTATAAAGTGCTGCTGAATGACCAGTCTTGCCCAGAGGACAAATAATATCCTCCTGCTGAGCATAAGTCAGGGTGTGACTCTTGGCCTCACCTCTCTAGGATTCAAATTCTCTACCATGTTTTTATTCATCCAGACAGTTTTCATGAAACACATGAAGGCTTAAATTTAAGGGTGACGAGATAAAAACAAAAGAAACTGGAGAGAAGACAACATCTCCAAACCTGCCACTACTAGACTGCATACTGTTAATTTAAGTAGGATTGCTCCTGCCAGATCCACGCAATATATGCAGACTCTAAATTCAACATCCCAAGACTTCCTTACTCTTTCAATAGATGCCATATTAATAGAATCCTGCTGGAAGCTGTATCTCATCTACAAGTCATAAGAAACCATTTCATATCAGGGAGAGATGCAGCACAGCTAGACAGGTGAAGTCACCATATCAAAGCAGTTGCTCCCTTATAGGTTTAAACTTTGGAAGCATATTCTTACAAAGATTTTCCCAGCTATTTTTCCATACCACCTTGGACACATAATGTACATAATCAGACCTGGCAAATGGCACATCCCATTTCCCTCAGCAATACTTACTGAGAATGAAACTTTTTGTCCATCTAGAATACTGGAGGACAAGGAAATGAAATTGCATGACTTTTCCCAAATTTAGCCAATTGATTGCACAAGTAGTTCCTGTGGCCATTGGCAATCTTGGCAATGACTATCTTACATGAAAGAGAATTTATAACAGCAGAAAGAACTGCAAGTTACCTCCAAATAGCCCTCTTACTCACAAAGACAAGTGTATTGTGCTCAGTGAAGAGAGGGCTCTAAGCATAGGTATTTCAAAGCTCTCACACCTAAAGCCTGAGTTTCAGGGGCTAGACCGTCTCCTCTAGGCCTCAGGACAAGGGGAAGAATGCTAGTATTCCTTTTCTATTTGTTTTAGCCCCCCCCCATTGTGCTACCATTCACCAGTGCTGGATCTGCTTCAGAGAAGCCATTTCCTTCTCTGTCTGTCAGTGGGAGGAAGTGATGACAGCAAATACTGAATATGTTACTACAGAATTACAGCTTTATAAATTGTTCTTTTCTCTCATTAATTTTCCCAGTCCTATTCCTACTTTTCTCACCCTACCTTAAATGATGGGAGAAACAGCACTATTTGCTTTATTGGCCTGAGGTGCACATGAGTGGCACCACTCGTAGCAAAAAGCCTGGTACGAATGTCTTTCTTCTTCAGTTCTGCTTAGGCATTTTCTTTTTTTCTCTTTTAATTTTTGCTTTCTCTTCTCTCTCTTTCACATCCCATTTTTCCTTTTGTCTCCCACAGCTTCTTGCTAATTGTATTTTCTTTCCATCTTCTTTCTTTCTTTCCCTCTTCCCCTTAGTCCATCTTTTCCAGATCCCCACTCAAGCTGGCAACTCCTACTTATGTTTGTCTTCCTGGTTCCATACTCCCTCTTTTTCTTATCCTCTTTCTACCCACCATATTCCTCAGTGCCTCATTAAACATTGTTTTCCCCGTTTCTTTCATGTCTTCATTTACTTTCCTGTGTATCTAACCTACCCATGACTTCTCCTCCTCTCGAAGCTCTCTCTTTCTCCTTTCTTCTCCCCAGATATGATTGGTGAAATGATCTTCTCCCTCCCTTCCTAGCCCTACTCCCTGTCTTTTTTGCCTCTTGCTCCACCTTCCCCAATTCCCCTAGCTACATTTGTCTTCTTACTTCTTCTCCACACCTTTATTTAAAGATCCCTTCATAATTATAGGCCCTGGACTGTAGCTTATTTATCTTGTTGTCCTATCTCAGACCTGGCACAGCTGATAAACAAAACAAACTGAATATCTCCCAGTTTGTTACTTACTTCCAGGCAGTAAGCAAGGAGTCATAAATAAAGTCCAACATTAACAAAGTCCAGAAGAATTTCACAGCAAGGGAGTGTCCAAAGTCAATCTGAGCATTTGTCAAGGCATCCAGCAAGGTAGCAAGTCAGATAAGCTCTGACAACTCCTGAAGGGGTAGGATGCCAGCTAAATAGGTCCTGAGCCTAGCATGGCTGAGACTTGATTATTGTTGCTGGTTATAAATCCTGAGACAGTGATGCTGGCTGTCTCTCTCTTGCCTGTGCACTACGAAGCTAGGCTGAGGTAAGTGTTCCTCTATATCTGAAAAGGCAGGACTCTCTGTTGAAGCTGGTACTATCCCTTGTTCTTTCTGGCACTGTAACCTCTCTCTGTACAGCAGGCCCTGGAATGCTTCTGTTTCAGCCTCTGGCATGCCCTCTGTTTCAGACTCTGAGTCAGACTCCATGCTCTGGAAGCAGAACATGACACTTATGGATAAATCTGGAATGAAGTTTCAGAAATTATTTCTATTTTCTAAGTAATTCTGAAATAAGAACAACAACTTGAAAACTTCTAAAATGGGAACCTGTACTGATCATGGTTGAGATAATGAAATGATGTGCCATCTATGTCATTGAATTAATTTAATTTCCCTGAGAGATTACAAGGAGAACAAGCTCCAGAAAGCTTAATGGTGGGAGTATATTCACAGAGCAGGATGATGATGATGATGATGATGATGATGATGATGATGATGGTTCAAAGACTGAGGCTCTTTAACACTATATAGTTACAGTGCTATTTTTCCACTTTAACTGCCGTGATAATGTACTATGGAATTGGGTTTTGAGGTTGGTAAGGAACTAGAGATTTCTGGGCGAGGAGTCTAAATGGCTTTCACACTGTATAGGGCCCATCACGAGAAATAGCACCAGAGATGAACAGTATAGTCATAAGTATCTGTACAGAAGTAAACCCATTGGATTCAATGAGACTTAAACCCAGGTAAATATTCACAGGATTGTAACTACAAACACAGAAATGATATTGCCCCAAAAGAAGATCTAGTAAAATGGGATATCATCAATGCCTAGAGAAAAGCTAATGTAAGACTCCACTACCTCTTAAAGGAGACCAGCTAGCTTTTTTCCAGAAAAGCAATACACGAAAAATTGTTCAAGCAGGTCATTCATCAAAACTTCCATAAAACCTGGCATGGCATCAAACAAGAATGAGGCAATATCAGAAAGGATTAAGGAATTATACTCAATCAGTACTCCACTCCATTGGGATATTATTCATCTGAATACTGCTATAATGCCACATTTATTTCTCCTGTGAAGTATCAACGGGATTGAAATTGGAGACCAGTAAAAGAAGGGACATTAATCATGCATTTTCTTCTACACACACACACACACACACACACACACACACACACTCTGCCTGATTATGAACACAAATAATCCCCACATTCAATTCTGGAGAGAATAATACCCACATAGATATTTCTCATAAACCAATAGAGATGTATACTTCAAAAACCACAGCACAACACTAGACCTAACTATGAAATTAACTATGAAAATAAATTTCCAAAATAATATGCTGTGTTTGGAATATCATAGAAAGAGATCAATGAATATGTGCACAATGAAGAGGTAAGGTTGATTCCTCATTAACAACTATCCTACAGGCAGGGTGACAGATCTTTGGCCTTCCAGGTATCTTGGACTACAGCTCCCATAATGCCTTATGGTGGCCATGCTGTCAGGATTTCTGGAAGTTATCCAGCTGTGCTTGAAGACAACTCATTAATTATAGCTTCATTTTGAGCAGGGAAGCATTTGTGAGAAGTTAATGACGGTCTGAACATGTGTTTTAACAATGTTCTGGTCATAGTCTTTCTCTCAGAACTTTTTTTTTTCCTATGAGAGAAAAACAAAGATAGTACCTCTTTCCTATCTTGGTTAATAAAGCCAATTGGGAGAATGTATTTTTGAGTGGATAAATAGTTTGCACTCAAACATCCAATCTCCTGCTGCCTGTAGACCAGCCCCTTTCTGATAGGAGGACTGGAAATGTTTTTATCAGTGTATCAGGGTCTTGTGTGATGTTCATTTCCATTGCTTCTTTCCTTCCTGGAAACTTGTCAAGGACTAATAGCCATTGCTGAAGGACTGACACCACTCCATGGATCACCGCTTTGAGTAGCACTGCTGTAGACCTCTCAGTGTGAAACTTCCTGGTCCTGTTTTGTGCTGGGTGGAAAGACAAATTAATCATCAAACCATACATAATGAGTAGTTTGAGATATAGATGAGTGTAGTAAATTGTTTAAAAATTGAGTCTAATTTAAAGCCTAATTTCACTTGCTGTGGAAGTTGAAGTCCAACAGTCCTACCAGACAGAAGGAAACAGAAACCTTTGAGAAGGAAGGCGCACACAGGTCTAACAAGGAAACAAGACTAGGAAATGGAATTGGCTGGTCCAGTAAGATACTGGGGGCCCAATTGTAATAGGCAAATGAAATGTTGCCAAAATTCATGAGAGTGTTAAAGGGTTGACATAAACCCAGTATTAACACAACTTTCATTAAATTTGAGATCATTGGCCTCAGAGATTGTGCTAGAAGTGAGATGAAATGTATTGATTTTAAGTCTAACCAGGAAATATAATAAGGTCTAAAATGTCTCAGGTTTTTTTTACTATTATTATTATTTCTCTTACAAATGCTGGTATGTTTATGGAGTAATTCTTCTGTCTCTGGTATATCAGATAACGTTCAGCCCTGGTCAAACTCAAGGGGACAGAAGTATATCTTATATCTGTGAAAATAATAAATTTAGTTCCAGACTAATGTTGTCAGCATTTTCCTTCCTTTATTTAGTGGCGTGAACCTTTTTAACAAATGCCATTTTTCATTTGATGCAACTGTTTCTCTTAGCATATTTGCCAGTTTCCCAGCACAGAGAAACACTGAATGGAACATTTATTTATATTCTTTCTGATTTAATCTCTTTTGGTAGTTCTATACTTTTCAGAATACAAAAATACATATCAGCATTTAAAGGTTAGAAAGAAACAAATTTCATTGGCAGGGTGTTTATTCAATTCATAGATGATTTTGGAGGATGGGATACTTCCTACACACTCAATTTGAGGATGTTTGCTAACATCAGATAACCCCCCAGCAGCACTGAATACAATTTATCTTTTTTTTTAGAAGTAATTGGAAGTATTCCATCTACTCAAAGGTCTCCCCAGAAATATTTTAAAAGCAGTATTCAGAAAATGGTGTGAAGACCAAGGGGAAATGATGTAAAAATTCATCAATATATGTGTGAAGCCAGAGAAAGACATTACACTGATTTACTGGACAAAGGAACTCCTGCAGTCTTAAAAAGATAGCAAACTGTTACTGGAAATTTAAGTAGAGCAAGAGGAAGGAACATGTAGCTGCTCTGAGGTTCCGTAAGTATAACTTACATCATCCATTCAATGGATAAATTTTATAGTGCTTATATTTTTTGATATAGGGTGGGATAAAAATATTTAAATAAATAATAAACTTGGTTTAATAAAGGTGTGCATGAGATCATACTCCATGTTGGAATGTTCTGCTGAATCTCTGAGTAGGAGTTAAAAAAAAGCAAGGGACCTTTCCGCCCTACACTGTTATAGTGCTATTATTCTACTTTCAATATCCTATGCAATCCTAGGTTTGTAGTTTAGGGAAGGGCATTTAGAATTCTCAGCTAAAGAGTTCTTTGGCCTCAGTAAACTACAAACCCCAGAATTCCACGGGAAGTTGAAAGTGGAATAATAGCACTATACCATTGTAGTGCAGAAAGGCCCTAGAATTAAAGAGAGATGGTGGGTCAGTTTGTAAAATCTCAAAGATCCATGTAAACTCTCAAAGGTTGCCCTGGTGGTGCAGTGGTTCAGTGCCGGTACTGCAGCCACAAGGTTGTGAGTTCAATCCTGCCAGGCTCCAGGTTGACTCAGCCTTCTACAGGTCACTAAAATTGAGTACCCAGCTTATTGGGGGCAATTAGCTAACACATTGTAAACTGCTTAGAGAGCACTTAGCTGATAAGCATTATAGAAATACACATGCTATTGCTACTACTGGCTATCAAGAAAGTGGAGAATAAATTTTCCTTCAGAGTTTAATTTACCTACACTAAAATTTTGCTTTTGATTAAGTTACAAAGCAGCTGCATGTCTCCAGATCTGCCATGCTACTAGACAATTAAGGAATCATTAAGAAATAGTCATGGTTGAAGAAATAGACTCTATATCAAAGACATGAAGTTTAGCTCCTGGCATTTCCAGTTTAAAGCTAGGGAATATTCCTGCATGAACTACTGAAGAATTGTAGCTAAGCTGAGCAAACAATACTGAGGCAGATAAACTAATATTCTGAATTAGTATTAGACAGCTTCCTATATTCCTAACCTAGCCTCCTCCTTTCTCCCTTTCCCTTGGTGTGGTATGCCACTGAATGTTTAAGTAGAATCATTCAGATTAGGGAAGAGTGAGAATTTCATTTTGTTTTAAACCAGAATTTACCAAAATCCAAATATGGGAAGAAATGAAACTGACAGATTTGCTTATTCTCTGGGAGGTAGATTAGAATTTTGTTTCAGTTGACAAAATTTGCAAAACGGAATGTGAGAGAGTATGGAACTAAAAGATTTGCCCATCCCAAATTTAAATGTTTGTAAAAAATATTGTATGAGTTTTGATGTATTTGCATTTAGAAAGCTATTTTACCATTTTAAGTCATGTATTTGTGGCTGTGAGTTAATATGCAAATTCTTTTTCCTTCTTCCAGGAAAGATTAAATCCAAAGGTAGATTACTTTTCTTTTTCAAACAGTGTTCCTGTTAACTGTCCAATATCTGTTCCTTGCCACTTCCTTGCTTCATTCTCCTTTTTATTCAGTACTTTTGCAAAATGCACCATTTGACGCTTGCTTCACATTATTTTTCAACCAACTCTTTTACAAACTACATTCTTTGCTAGTATCTATCCTTTTCCTAAAGACAGCCTTTCTTTAACTAGATCCAACAGTTTACTGTGTCATCTCTTGTTCCAGATTATTTCCCCCCACCTGCACCTCCTTTTGGGTTATATTTTGGTAGCATAGCCTGAAGGCAATTGTCCTCTGAGGCCTTCTCTGTTAAAATAAAGCGCTACAGATTGAAGGAGAACATCACTAGGAGCAATAATTGCAATAGCCTTTCTAAAAAAGAACTTCAAAACAGTTACACTCATCAAATGCCACAGCCAGACACAAGGGCATGGACTTGTGCCAGCAGCATAATCTACCCGGTGTGGACACCTGCTTCAACACAGCCAAGCATTTGGAGAAGGCCACACATTTCTCTTGAGAAATTTAAGCAGTGTTGACGGGAAAAAAGACGTCTCGGATCCTGTGGCAAGAAGAAAAGTACCAGCTTAACTAGGAGCTGTTGATTCTGGCAATGATAATACAGCTGCATTTTTGGAGGGCTAGAAATAAAATGCCTTTTAAGTTGGAGAAACTATTTTACATTAGTTTTGTAAAAGGTTAGGAAATTAAAAATGTATAAGAACTATAGTAGCTAAAAAAACAGCATGTGTTTTTTTAAAATACTTTATATTTATTTTTGGAGGACTACATCCATCTTGTAATTGGCTGGCTAAGTTTTTAAAATAAATAAATAAAAAAATCTGATTGAAAATTTTTTTAAAAAAATTACTTTTTGGACTAGAACTTCTAGAATCTCCCTAGCAAAAATTTTTTTGGTGGCTAGGCAATTGCGCCATCAACTGTAAATGGGGCAGCCCCCCCAAAAAACACACAGAACAGAGATTGGGTAAACTTGTCACAACTCTTATTGTTTCCAGCTAGAAGAGGTTGGCTTATAGGGGCAGGATTGGTAATTTGGGTGATCTGCCTCCAGCTGCTTGATCCAATACCCAGCTAGCCTGATTGCTGGCAGGAATCCAGGGTAAAAAAAGTGTGAAGCCACATGGGTTAGTCACTCTATGGTCTCCTTGTTACTGGGACTGAGGTCAGGTCTCTCTCTCTCTCTCTCTCTCTTCCTTCTCATATTTCCCCCCTTTTTCCTCTTTTTCCTTTTGGCCATTTCCCGGGGATTTTTTCCCCCATTTTTTTTATTAAAATATTTTAATCACAGCAAAATATTTACAATTATCTTATAATACATTTTACAATTATAAAAACACGCTTAGAAGCCTTATTACTTATATTTCCTCCAACTCAAATTTAATTTCCCCCCCACCCCTTGTTAGCCTTATACAACCAAACTCATTGTGATCTCCTTAACTACATATAATCTCTTGAAGACTTGCCCCATTTAATTGTTATATATAGTATATCATGAACATCATTACATTTTCATTACATCATTACATTTTCACTCTCCTTAATCATCTTCCTCATTACAGATTTTAATCCAATTCTCCTCTTTTAAATTTTTTTTATGGATCTCAAATCTTTAACTTTTTTCTCTTTTTTATATTTTCAAGCTAGAAGTGAGATCTTCTAACATAAAAAATTCCAAAACCTTTTGTAACCACTCTTGCATTGTTGGTGTTTCCTCTTTTTTCCAGTATCTCGCATATACAATCCTAGCAGCTGTTATCATATACAAAATTAATTTTCACACCTTTGATTTTTTATCTAACTGATGTAACATATTTAACAATAAAATTTCGGGTGTCATGGGCAGCTCTATCTGTAATATATCAGTCATTATCCTGCATCCCCTTTTTCCAATATCTTTTAGCTTTATTACACTGCCACCACATATGATAGAAATCCCTTTTTTGGGAACATTTCCAACATGTCTTTTTTTTTAGTTTATATATTTCCCTAATTTCACCGGGTCTAGGTAACATCTATGAAGCATTTTTAAATGATTTTCTTTAAGATTTTGAGCTAGTGTAAATTTTTTTTTAACCCAACTTTTTGTCCAATGATCCAATTCTATTGTGTGACCAATATTTTGTGCCCAAACCGTCATTTTTTTTAATTTTCTCTGTTTCCAATTCTCTATCCAATAGATATTTAAAACTGTATTTTAATGCTTTTTTTTCTCAAATACTATCTTTTCTCATTCATTTAATTGGGTATTTGTTTTCCCCCACTAATCTAAAATCCATTTTCAATCTTTCTTTTAATTGTATATGCAAAAACCATTGGAAATTCCCACCCTTCTTCCGCTAATTCCTCTTCTTTTAAATTCGTGACCACCTTGTAAATCTGTAATAACCAAACCCGTCCATTTTTAAATGGTTCCTTTATTCCTCATCGGGGTTTCTTAGGAGAAACCCATAATGATATTCTTGAATATTTTTTCCCTTTTTAAGTTTTCCATATTCCAAATAACGGTTTTCATAAATATTAAAAAATTATTATCCACTTTTGTTTATCATACCAAAGGTAGCCATGCCACCCAAAACGTAGACCAGCTCCTTCTAAATTCAAAATCTATCATTTTTTAATTCAACCCAAATCTTAATCCATGTCATTCCATTTGCAACAAAATACAGTCTTAAATCTGGTAATTACAACCACCTCTTTCCTTCCTATCGATCAATGTTTTCCATCTAATTCTGGGTTTTTTTCCCGGCCCAAATAAATTTTGTCAAATCCTGCCTCCATTTTAAAATTCTAGAGTTTGTGATAACAGGTAAATTTTGAAATAAATAATTCATCTTAGGGAGAACCATCATTTTAATAGTAGCCATTCTATCCATAAGTGAAAGATTTAGTTTTGTCCAATTTTGTAACCTTTTTAATCTCCCTCCATTTTATATTGTAATTATTCTCAAATAAAGATTATTTTTTTTAGAAATCACTTTTCCCCAGATAATTAACCTTTTTCGCCTTTTTAAGTCCAGTTCTTCTTTCCATTAACTCTATTTCTTCCCTTCGCATATTTTTATAAAAAAACCCATTTTCTCCTTTTTTTTCTAAACCCGGAATCTCCAATTTCCTCACAGATCTCCAAGAAATTCGGCATGCTTACTTTGGATTTCAAAAAAAATAATAAATCGTCTGCATATGCCTTTATTTGTATTCATCCCCCTTTTTATTTTGTTTCCTTTTATTGTCTTATCCAATCTTATTTTTTTTAAAAAGAACTTCCAACACTATTATAAATAACAGGGGGGAAGGGGGGGCCTTTGCGATTCCTTTTGTAATTCTTTATCCACTTTCCCCATTTATCAACAATTGAGCCTTAAGTTCTTATATTCCCTTTATCCAATTTACAAATTTTTCTCCACAATTCAATCTATTTAATAACTCCAATAAAAATTCATGATCTCATTATCAAAAGCCTTTTTGGCGTACAAATATCATCATACATTTTTTCTCGTTATGTTTTCATAATATTCTAACATATTAATTACCATTGTATGTTATCTCTTATGTCTTTTTGGCAGAAATCCACTCTGATCTTCGTGAATCATAGCTTGTAGTATACTTTTCAATCTATCTGCAGGTATATTTGTAAAAATTTTGTAATCTATGTTTAATAATGAAATTGGTTTTAATCTGGGCTGACGGAATTTTCCCTTCCTTTAATATCAATGTTATATTTGTATCATTCCATGAATCTGGTTTACCATTCTTTGTAATTTCATTAAACATCTTTCTCAGTGGTTCTCTTAATTCTTCTTGAAGTTCCTTGTAATATAAACCAGTGAAGCCATCCGGCCCAGGAGTTTTCCCAATTTTAATTTTCTTTATCGCTTTTATTACTTCCATACATGATATGTTCGCATTTAAACTGAGCCTTTGATCTTCTGTCAACCTTATCAGATCCTGATTATCTAAATAATCTTCTATCTTCCTCCTGTTACTCCTCATCCTTTTTTGATAAACCTTCGAAATATTTTCTAAAAACACTTATTATTGTTGTCTGATCCAATATAATCTCATTATTTTTCTTCACTTGTAAAATTAAATTTCTTTCTCTTTTTTTCCCTTTAAACTTGTAACCCAAATTTCCCGGTTTATCAGCATTTTCAAAGTGTCTTTGTTTAATTATTCTTAATTTCCTCTCCATCTCAAACTTGATTTTCTGTTTGCAATTCCATTTGTAGTGCTTTATGTTCCTTTCTTTTTTTATTATTTCCAGGATCTCTCCTTAACTCTTCTTCTTTTCCTTTTAAATTTTTGCTTCCAAATTTCTTATTTTCTCCTCTCTTTTCTTCCTCCACTCCGTATTCCACTTAATCATTAATCCTCTCATAACGGCTTTCCCCGCATCCCAAATCGTCTTTGCCGCCCTTCCATCTTTATCATTTTCCTGGAAATAACTTCTCAATTCTTCTTTTGCTTTTTGAAGATAATCTTTATTCCTAAGCAAAAATCATTAATTCGCCAATTTATATATTTACTATTCCTTCTAATATTTTTAATTCTAATTAATAGGATTATGATCCCACCAAATCCTAGGAAATATTTCTATATCTTTAACGTTCGAATGTAAAATTTTAGAAACAAGGAACATATCAATTCTAGACATGCTTCTATACTTTCCGAATAGAACGTAAATCCACCTTTTTCATGTTTATTTCTCCAAATGTCCATAATTGAAAGTCCTCCATTAATCTGAAAAAGGTTTTTGGTAATCACCTTGTTTCTTTTTTCCCTTTGGATTTACCGTTCTATCTTTCTCTGGATCCAAAAACCCCCTTCATATCCCCCATAAGAATAATATTTTCCTGATTCTTGTCTGTCATGTAATTATGATTTCTTCTCCAATTTTAACATAAAATTTATTTTATTATCTAGAGGAGAGTATATCCCCACTAATAAAAATGTTTTTCCTGGAAGGTGAATTTCCACCCCTAAATAATATCCTTCTTTATCTGAAAACACTTCCTTTTTTGGGTATTTTGATTCACATACATTACTACACCTCTTTTTTTCCATATGTGATATATAACATTTCCCCAGTTTTTTGGATTTTTTAAATATTTGATATCTCTATCTTTAATTCTATTCTTGTAAGCAAATTCATCCGCTTTCACTCTTTCAAGATAATGAAAAAAATTTTCTCGCTTGTAATTAGAAATTTAAAACCTTTTACATTCCCGAAAAAACATTTTAAGGCCATTTTTTCAATCCTCTTCCTCTATTATTTTATCAGCTGTCTCTAAATCTGCTGTTCTTTTAGGCTCTTCTTCTTGTTCTTCTTTTCCTCATGTCCGGTTTCTTCCAGTGGTGTTTCCTGTTCCCCCTTTTCCCCTCTCTTCCTTTCTTATACTCTCTATTTCTTCTATTACTTCATTAGCTTGTTCTGGTGTATTACATGTATATCTTTTAAAGTTCCAAATAAATGATAATCCTTCAGGTGATCCCATTTATATTAATATTATTCTTCTGTAGTTGAGTTGTCAAATTCTTTAATTTCCCGCCTTTTTTTCAGTAACTGAAACGGATATCTTTAAAAATTTTCAATTCTGTCCCTTCCACGATAAATTTTTCTTCATAATTTCTTTGCAATATCCTCTCCTTCATCCTTGTTCTTGTAAAACAAATTTGAAAATCTCTTGATAGATTCTTTTCTCTCGCTACTTTCGAACTAATACAGAACATTTTGTCTATTTCTCGTTCCATATGTTCCTTAGCAATCCCAAATAAATGCTAGTTCTGGAATCAAACAATCATAAATATTTTCCCCAGAACCCTCTTGCAGACCCCTAAAAACTTCAACATTATCTCTGTATCTCAGTTCCTGCATTTTTTTCCAACTCTTTATCTTGTCTTTTAAGTACTTCCTTTATCTCCGTCTTGTGGCTCTCCATCTTTAACTTCTTTCCTCAATTTGCTTAACCTCTGTCTGTATTGTCTTCATTTCCTTATTCATTTTCTCCCCATCCTTTTATTAATTCCTTCCATCTCTTTCTTAATGTCCATTTTTATTTCAGTTCTTGTATCTTTCAGTTCTTGTTTGATTTCTTTTTTAAAATTTATCAATTCTTCTAATATTCTTTCCCAATCCCTCCGATTTGTGGAAGTTGCTCCCAAAGATTATCTTCTTTTTTTTTAAAGTCAGTTGTGATTAAGAATAAGTTGTTGTCTTTTTTCTTGTTGTCATTTTCAGTTAATCTTAAATTACAAACCCTTTTTTCTTAATCATGTACCCCAAGTTCAAATTTCAATAGTCTTCCAATATCCAATCAACAATCTTACATCCAAACAATTATAATAGAATTATATCGTTTTAAACTCAATAATATTTTCTCTTTTCTCTATATGCAGCAAATGTACTATTTATAATTATCTTATTACAAATATATTAAGTCTTTAAAAGGGGAAAATTTTAAAAATTTTCAATATTTTTCTATTCCACTTATTTATCCTATTTAACAATTAAACTCCCTTAAAACAATCAATTAATTATTATCTCCTTCAATCTGATATTTTGTTTAAAGATTCCAGAAATCTACAGTCCTATTCCCCCAAAAAAAAAAAGAGGGAAAAACTTAACTTTACAGAAAGCATTTAAATAAACTTTACCACACGGGGGGGTAGTTATCCATTCTTTCTACTGCCTTATTTTCACAGCTGCAAATGAGTAAAAAAGGAAAAAAAAAAAAAAGGAAACCTACACCAATTATATCTTGTTTACTCTTTCCATGGCCAAATTTTGCAGGCTCTTTTACCTTCTAAAATTTTTTCTAGCATCCAAAATCTTCTCCTCCCCCTTCCTCAACCAGTGATTACTTTATGTTTTTATTTCCTCAGAACTATCCACCCTTAGAAATCTTTGATTATTGTATACACTTTAAAACTCAAACCCTTACTAGCAGTGTATTATAAAACTTATTTTATAACACAATAATAATTGAAGCTTCAACAGTTTTCTGAACTATTAATTTAAAAAATCATTTAATCACCCAGCCAACCCTTTGCCGTCCTTCTGTCGAAATTCCCTCCCATTTTCAGCCTCCCTTTTGTCCAGTTTTTCTATATTCTTCACTCGACCACCGGTCTGTGTTTCCTCTCGCCCTTTCATTCTAATCCCCTTTTTCAGCCTTTTTCACGTTCTTCTCCTCTCTCAATCCTTTCTCTTGCCCCGGTTTTTTCTGAGATCTCCATCGCCTTGTTGGGGGTACCACTCCCGTCGTTGTTTCTCCGTCGCTGTCTGCCTACTCATCTACCGGACCCTCTCCTCTCATGATCTCCCATCTCTCTGCTCTCAGTTCATCCGTTCCTCCGCTCTTCTACCGCCAACCTTTCTTTCAGCCTAGTCGCTTACAAATCCTCCATCCCCCTCTCTCTCTATCCCTCACTCGTGCGCCGTCCGCCCCCCTTCTTCCGATCCTCCGTCTCTCAGCTCCAGTGAAAGTATTCATCTATCCCCTTCCACACTCGTCCACCAACCTCTGGTCTTCTTACTCTTACTACTTTTCATAGTAATACCATAAAAACCCAAATACATTAAAACTTAAATTAGTTGATTATTGTCCAATTATCAAATATTATGCTCGCTACACTTCCCTTTTCACTTTTCACTATTGTTACTTTTTTTTTTTACAATCTTTCTGATCTTTCCTTTTTCCTTTTTCTTACCTCTTCTCCTTCAGCACAGTCTATTTTCCAAACCTTCCAGGTTCTTTCAAGGGGTCTTAATTCTCGTTAAATACCCTTATAGACATTAGATTTTAAAAGGTTTTGGCGTTCCTTCACCACTCCAGCAGCTCCCCGCGTGGCTGTGGTTCCCTTTAGCTCTCGCCCGTCTTCGTACCTCCAATAGGGGAACAACAGACCCCCTATTATCCTTCCGATGATGAGCTTTCCGACCCCCCCGGGGGCCCCCTGAACTCCCCTTTTCCGGGGGTTTTATAGCTCCTAAACGATCTTTCCAAACTATTTCACCTCGCTGGGGGGGGTTTTTTGGCCAGTACCTTTTCACAACCTCTTGGTCCGCCATGAAACCCGGAAGTTCTCCGCATGGGGTTTTTAAGGGGAAGCGTCCTCCAGGGGGGATGTCTGCACCTGAGAGCGGCTGGTTAAAACCCACTTTAATTATTACCAGCCCCCTCCCAAATGACCCCCAAATGGTCATCCCGTGTGCTTTTGAAAGACCGCTAAAAACAGGTCTTTCAAAAGCTGGGTGCGCCACTGTGAGCCTGCTCCCTTATGCAGATTCGCATTGGTGCGAGCCTGCGATCTGCCGGGGGTGGGTTTTAGGCTGGTGAACTTCAGCAGTTGGTTGAGACCCTTTACCAACTGGAAACTGCCATTTTCGTCCCTGGAGCAGTGCGGAGCAGTGGCCACACACTGCTCCGGAGAGCGTGGACCAGACCGGGGAGCCCAAAAGTCTGGTGAGTACTGTCACGGGGCGATTCCCTTGCCCCATGCGGAAAGGGCCCCTCTCTCTCTCTCAATCTTTCTTACACGCACACACACGCACATATGCTGCACCTCTTGACAGACCCAACTCAAGACACCCAAGATGAGATCTCTGATACTTTCAAATAATAGGTGCCCAAGGCCATACCCAAATACAATCCAGCCCCATGACCAATGCACCAAAGTTATAACAGATATCAACACCAGCTCTTATTTGGACCAACATAAAAGGAAGTGGTAGGGGCAAGTCACTCCAAAGCCAAATGCTGGAACCTGGTTCAGATCAACAGCTTTATGGAAACAAGGCAGATCTGGCTTAAAACTTGGTCAGTCAGATCAGTTTCCTTAAATCTGCCCCTTGCCAGTTGGCTATCTCACTCTCAACTGTCTGGCTGTTCCTGCCTTTCCAGGAGCCCATGAAAATGTGAAGGCTCTTAGGAAAAAGAAGGTGGCAGTTGGCACTGTTGAAGCCTGCTGTTCCCATGCCCTAGAGTCTACATTTGGGCACAAGTGGGGAACTCAGGTTAGTCTGGGTCCTAGAGTTCTACTTCAAAATATTATCAGGCTCTGAAATGTATTTCCTATACTTGACAACTCAGCATTCTCTTTCCATATGGTTACCTTGGGCTGTTCAGTTTTACTGGAATCCTGAATCCATAGGACCTATCCCTGAGTATTTCAGCTACCCTACAAATATTAAGCTAACTGCAAAATTGCAGATGTTACATCAGAAATGAATGGAATGTACAAGGGAAGCTTCAGGGTACTGCTGGCCTGCATGTCCAATGTTATGTTCAAGAATATGAATTCAAGGCTTTATGAATATTTTAGTTTTCTATTTGGACTTCGAATCTGGATTGTGGTCAAAGAGAAGCCTGAAAGTCTCAAAGTGCCTTTAGTCCAGTGGCTGTCCAATTGGGACCGGTTCACATCTTTGTCAACCCAGAAATTCAATATATAGGGTGTAAGTGTGAGCCCTTGCTATTGCCCATCCCTCTGCATATTATATAATGTCTGAATAGGTTAAAGATTAATGAGTTCCTGAGTCCCATAGTCCTCCCAACCAAGCATAAGGTGAATGACTGTTGGAAAGACTCTTTAGCACATATATATACCACACAAAGTAGATATTAATGCCATATACAGTCATCCCTCCACATTCATTTTGAATGTAAACATATTGTTTTCATATTTTGCTGTTACTTCTGCAGTGATCCATAGGTTAGGACTCAGTGTTGGGGGTAAACTGGGTTTTGAACCTATTATTTCCCATTGGTCCCCTTAAGGAATGTTGTGAGGGAAGTCACATAAGATGCCTCGCAACTTGAAAGCAGGACCAATCTTGTTCTTGGGTTACATGCAACCACATAGTGGTAGGGTGCGCAAGTGGCTTCCCAGCTTGCCATCTTTGCTCCTGCTTTGGGTCAGATAGTGGGTTGAATTGAATGCTTAGGGCCATTCAATTGCTGGTTTGAGTTTCTGGATCCATGTCTCATGTCAAGCTAACCTGTAACAACAATAAGCTAAAGTAGTTTTTTCCTTCTAAGCTGAAGTCTGTGTGGTTACATTGTGGTTTTGGCTCCTGTCTGCTGCGCACCAGCTTCTGCCACTAGACCTGCAAACAACAAATATACAGTACATTATTAAATGGCCTTCTCTATGAGGAGCCAGTGCTGAAAGGCGTGTTGAAACACAAATGTGTTTGCCTGCTACTGGAAGGATTTGATAGAGGTTGCTAGTCTAGTCTCTCTATGAAGGAAACACCAGAGCCTGGCAGCAATCACTGAGAAAATCCTGTCCTGTATTCCCACCAGATGTACCTATAAGGGTGATTGAACTGAGAGAAGGTCCTCCCTTATAGATTTCAAAAACCAGGAAGACTCAAAGGGATAATATAGCATGGACCCAAACTACACAGGGCTTTATAAGTCACAATCAGCACTGAGAATTGTGCCCAGAAACAGACTGGCCATTAATGGAGCTACTGTCACAAAGGAGTTGCATACTTCATGTAATTAGCCCCAGTTAGTAGTCTGGCTGCATTTCTTTGGATCAGTTGAAATTTCCAAATACGTATCAAAGTAAGCCCATTGTAGAGCTAGTTACAGTAATTCAAACAGGATGTAACTAAGACATAGGTCATCATAATCCGATCGGATGTCTGTAGGGATGGGGAAAAGTGGTACTCCTGGCCATCCTACTAGTGCTTAGTGATCTCAGTTTGAATCAGAGCCCCTGTAAACTTACATGGAAGAAATAAAGTGAGAATCAGCCATGCAATATGTATTTAAAATAATGTGTAGCTATAGCCTTTAGCTGAATTAGCTGAAGAAAAGGAAAGTACGAGGCTATTGTACCTCATACAATCATTTATACCTTCAAGGAGTTATTTCCTTTTACAATTACTGTGTGGATTAGTTTCTTATTTTTAATAGATTGGGAAGCTTTCCTTATCATGGATTAGCTATTGTCAGTGGTTTTACTCACCACAGAGGCTCTATTAATGCCCATTTCACTATAAGGGCTAATGATTCGTACAAAACAGAGTTAGAAGAGTAGGAATGATGATGAATGGCACAAAGAAATTTTGTTTTAAAAAATATTACAGGACATAATTCTCAATCATTTCCTACAGGTAAGAAATAAAGGAGGAGAATCCTTCACACTCCTCTAGATATATGCCAGAATCAGAGCTGAAATGTTAAACTATTGTCACAATTTGGAAAGCATAAAATTTGCAAAACTTTGCAAGCTGAAAAATGCTGAAGATCATCACAGTATAGTGGATTTTCACTCCTTCTACTAATAACTGACAAGGGATGCTTTGATCAAGCAGATTCTGTTGACAGAGATTTTCTACAGCAGACAGAAACTCTTATCTTCAAGCCACGAAACACAAAAACTGTTCACAAAGATCACTTTGAATGCCATTTTCTCTGCATTATGTAAATTCAGGGATTACTGAGCACAGAAAAGGATGTGATGAAAGATACAAAGCTTGGAAGGTGCTCTAGTGCAGAGCAATTCATTATCATTACATTGCACATTCTAATGATGAACATTATTCTATATCCAGGAGATATGTCAGTATTTCCCAAACATCTAGTAACTGAAGCATGCTTTATCTAAATTACTGAAGACAGACTTCACTCCTATACCTGAAATGGCTTTACTTTTACCAGAGTCTGGGAAATGTTCTTTTTTGTGTTGTACTTCACAGAATCTCCTGGGCAGAAGGGCACTTGCTATGCTGGTGAGAGATTCTGGGACTTGTGGTAAACAAGCAACATTTCCAAGCACTGACTTTTACAATATATAAAAATAAAGTACAGGTGGAAACTGGAGAGACAGTTCACATTTTAAATATGTTGCAGGGCCCTCACCTGAGGCCCTTTCACATAACATAATTATCGCCTTTTTATTCTATTTTAATTGTCATGGCAACACCCTACGGAATCTTTAGATCTGCAATCTGGAGGGGGAGTATTTAGAATTCTCAGCCGGAGAGCTCTACAAGCTCACCAAACTACAAATCCTAGAATTCCATAGGATGGTGCCATGACAGCTGACATAGAATCATGGTGCAATAATTGTGTAGCGTGAAAGGATCTCAGCATTGTTTAATCTTTAAAAATACATTTTTTTTTTTCAGAACTAGAAATTGGCTTCCTGGTACTCTTGGGGTTTTTTGCTTCATTTTTTGGCATTTTTTTCTTCAGTCCATGAAGTCCTTGAAGGATTTCAAGGACAGAAAAAATGGCTTCTGGATCTTCTACAGTTGCTGGCCCTGGGAGTATCTCAGTGGTTCTCAACCTGTGGGTCCCCAGATGTTTGTGAACTTCAGCTCCCAGAAGCCCCAGCCACTATGTTCAATGCTCAGGGCTTCTAGGAGCTGAAGTCCAAAAACATCTGAGGACCCACAGGTTGAGAACCACTGGTTTATCAGCTCATAGCACTGAACCACATGTTAGTCTAAATATGCAGTTACACTGAATGAATTGTTTCCAAATATGTCTGGATCTCCAGGGAATCCATGGCACATGCTTTCTGATTGTGCTGTTGTCTAATGAACAATCATGTCCCACTGATGTTTGTCATGGAAAAAATGTCAGTTTTGGTGCCAATGGCAGCTTCAATCTCATACCAAGCAGCAGTGGTTGATTTTCATTCTGGTGCAAGGATTGTCTTCCTTCATGGATGTCTATGGCTGCTGTTTCAAAATACACCAAAACATAACAGTAAAGATACCTTTAAGGTGCTGTACAATTTATTCCTCAGAGGACACCCACTTTTGCTTCCACCTTTCATTACACACATCACTCATGACTTTCTGCTCCCCAACAATGGATGGCTGATGCAAGACCAAGGTGGATGCAGAATCCAAGTGAGCAGAGGGCACATCTCACCCCTAAATGGTGGCTTGAGGTTTTCCTTTGCTTCAACTGGACACTATCAGAGTTCCTTCCCTTTGATGGACCCCTCTTATCATGGGTACATGACTTGCTTCACACTTTCCTTGTCACTGGAATTGGGTCAGCCACCAGCTGTAATCTTTTCATACCTATCAACTTTCTACCATTTACAACATTGACATCTCCAGCTGTGTTTCAGCTGGCATCCTTAGAGGAATGAAAAAGAGAAACCAGAGTTGCAGTAGTAATTTGCCACAGTCAGAAAAACTGGACTTTCTAGGCACTGTACGGGGCAGTTTTTGTAATAAAGATGGAAAGAATATTTAAACGTATTTGAAAAATTGTTGGAAGATAGGTTCCTTGAGCATCCACAACCCTGACAAGGCAAATTGTAGATGGCAAGAATTTTTGCATTTTGGGACTTGTGTGAAAAAAATGCATTTTTTTTTTTTTTTTTTTTGAATAGAAACAAATTTCCTGCATTGAAAATGTTGTTTCCTCCATGGAAAACTAGTTTTCTGTGGGGGGCAAAAAATACTGGCTTCTGTGTAAAATCCCATATGCATTCGTTTGCACAAAGTAAGCCCCAAACTGCAAACAAAATTCCAAAACTGTGGTTTCAGACAACTTTCTCACAGTGAGGAGAAAAAAAATATAAAACTCTGTTCTGATCTGTCAGAATGAAATTTATGAAGATTCCCGTTCTTATGTTGTTCCAATGGTTATTTTCTGATACCCACTCAGCACTTCTATACCAAAAATATATCATTCCACATCAGCATTTCATGGATGCATGTAGTAAGGTCATGGAAGTATTCATCTTATCAAAATCTTATCATCTATTGCCATCCCTTCTTTTTGGTGTTGAACAAGTGGGCAGCCTAGAAACTGCAGCACAGAATTTCATGACCCTTATATGTGAATGCAGGTCACAGAATTAGTCTGTGAGAGTAAAAGTTTTCTATGTATCCCTGTCACTATAATAATTAGAATGTTATGTCTAAGAAAAGCATGTCTTTTTATAGTGGAGTGGGACCTCTAGAAATTGTTGGTCTGCTTTAAGCATTCCTCACTATTGACTATGTTGGCAAGGGCTGCTGAGAGTTGCAGTTCAACAACACTTGGAAGGCCACACTATTTCCCCACCTACTTTATAAATATACAATAGTTTACCTTTCAGAAATATAAGTTTGTAATCGAGATATGAGTGGTTCCCCCTCCTCCAGCCGAGTTTGTTTTCTTTGAAGCAGAACAATAAAAATGATACTGATCAGGTAGGCCTTTTATTATTACTTTTTTATCCCTATTTTTTCCTTTTGGCTCATGAACTTTCCAGTTTTGTCAATATTGTCATTCGATGGCCACTCTGAAAATGATTAGCTGCTTCAAAGCTTTATTTGATCTGTAGCTAATGTAGTGCCAATAATATAACTGGCAATTGCTCTGAGTATTCATTTCTCTCCCAATTCACAGGCAATCTGATTCATTCCCACATTGAGACCCTGATATCAACATTCACCTGAGCCCATCAAAACAGTCAATCTACATAATGTAAAAATGTAAAAATCCTGAGGTCAGGTAAGAGCACTTTCTTTTTTCAAGCTACAAGGAATATTCTATTAGCATAACTTGCAGACTTCAGCTGTGTATGATTTCAGCAGGTCAAATAAATGTTTGCTTCCAGTCTATTCTTTTTTGTCACTATTTTAATCACCTGGATGCATTTTTTGGCAATTTAAGAAGACCCTTTTCTTCTGTAGACTGGTCTAGGAATGGAGTCTTGTATATATATGGTTTGTACGGATTTAGGACTGGTCCAAGATATTTGCCACTGAACCAAAGGATGACATGGTGCCTCCCTTTCCACACACAAATCTTGACCAGACTGGTAGTTGAATCTTAACCTCAGTGACAGGATTAGGGACATAAACAATACTTGCAAATTTTATTGTTTTCTTTTTTAGCTTATAGGAGGAACAGCCCTGTATTGAGTGCACTGTAGTTTTTTTGATAACATTTGTATCTCACTTTTTCATTAGTATATATCTGAGCACCCCAGGACCACCAATCCCACTTGTGGGCTCCTGCTATTCCAGAGAGTTGCTCCTGAGTTGGCCCCCTTTGAATGCTGGGCTCTGAGGACTTGTCAGAATAGTGTGGACAGGTTACCCAGGGATATAGCTTGTGTCACAGCAGAGGTGATTACTGTGGAAGATCCATCCACAGTGCTTGGGTCTGAGGAGACCTCAGAGACTGGCATTTGGAAAACAGTTGGCTCAATAAAAAAAAGTATCTTTGGTACTATGCTGAGAGAGCCCTTCTGCCTATCTTAAGTGGATTGGAGAATGGTAGAGGGGATGTTGCACTGGACGAAGAAATGGCAGTGGCATGGTGAATCTTTGAACCCCGATGTTCCTCTTCTAAGTCAGACACCAGCTACTATACAAGTGTTTGGCAAACAAAGGATGCTAAGCATAACTGTAACAGCATTATATTCTCTTTATGACACTGTAGGTGACAAGGAAATTGAAACATATTAGTTTTATAAAAATGCACGTTGAAGGGAAGAGAGACTCAGGCACCTAACCATGAACCTTGTGAATCCTCTAATGCAGTGGTTCTCAACCTGTGGGTCCCCAGATGTTTGTAGATTTCAGCTCCCAGAAGCCCCAGCCACTATGGTCAATGCTCAGGGCTTCTGGGAGCTGAAGTCCACAAACATCTGGGGACCCACAGCTTGAGAACCACTGCTCTAATGCTCCTCCAACAACCACAGTTTGCAAAGACCTGCAAGTAACTATATTCAGGTAGTTGTGAGTAATCTTTTACAACAGCAATCAAACCACAAGTAAAGATGATGGTCACTTTAGCTCTCCCCCTTTTTTAAAAAAATCTTGCTAAACTAAATGGCTCAGATCTTGTATCACACTGGTGGATCATAAGTCTTTGCCAGTGTTGATGCAGTCGACGTGGCAAAGGCATCTGCCTCTGCCTGTCTGTTTCCTCTGGTGCTCCTTCTTCTCTTAGTGCTCAAGAGCAATCAGAACAAGCCCAGGAACATTTTTGCAGCTGATCAATGGCTATGTAAATGACAGTGCACAAGCAGCCTTCCAGCAGCTGTTGTGCACCATATTGAGAGCCTTATGGAATGAGATACCAGATAACTCATTCTGCAGGGTCTAGAAAAGTAAATCATGAATGCATCCTCTAATTACACCTCATATGTCATCAACAGGATGTCAACTATTGTTTCATAGAAGAGTCTTATGGAATTATTTTTGGTGTATGTGTTCAAAATCTGCTCAGAAATGAACTTTTTAAAAATCACCCATCCTGTGTCAGAAGTGAGGAAGACGTGTCATTGCCAGTTCTAACTCTCAGACAATGGAAAAGGGATTTAGACCAGCTCCATGACTGATCAAGGGCTGGCGTGATTTTGGATCCTGCGGATAAGAGATTACACTGCTTTTGCTATACCACATCATGTCCTTGGTCCCCATCCTTACCTCAGTCCCCAGTGCTGAAGCTTGGGCACCAGAGATCTGAAGGATATGGATTTCTCTGCAAGAACAAGAACAATCTGAGATCAGATATCCTCTAGATCTGGAGCTCTGTCTCCATCCTATCACTTTCAAACATATTGTCCAGCATTCTATTACATTTCCACATTTGTCTGTGAGATCTTTAAAGTGGTGAGTTGAAACTATCAAAGAAGTGTGGAATTTTGTGGACTCTCATTTGCACATTAGTGTGAAATTTCATTTGCACATTAGCGTAAAGGGTGCAAATGAACAGGTCAGGGTAGTTTCATATAAGAATGAACATGGATATAATTTTTCAGGTATACCTAAATTAAATATTGTTTCATGTTTCACACAACCTATTGCTCAAAGCAAAGCTTAATCTTAACTTTTGTGATTCCATACATAGTGATCAGATGAACTTCTATCTTTTATTTCATTTAAAGAAGATTTGAATTAGACAGCTCTCAAATACTAAAAACTGTTTGATCCCAAATAAAAAATTACGACCAGTGAGATCTCTTGCAACAGTTAGATAGCTAGAGATGTATTTATAACCAAACAGTAACATAAATTCATCACAGCCTTTTTCATTCCAAGTCCATTAATTTATTTAAGCTGCTTTCATTATCTACCAGCAACACTTGCAGACTGCACAGATTTCCTGATCTCTCTCTCTCTCTCTCTTTAGTATTTGTTTTCTAATAGCTAGTTAACACCAGTACAAAGCATATGCCTGCTGGTTTTAGCCTATGTGTTGGCAGAGTCTTTCATCACTATGGCCTTGCACATTGAACTAGAGTTAGAGGGACTGTTGTATTAATTAGCTAATTTGTTAAGCACATAAAAGGTGTGAGACACTGTACACGTGCAAGGGATTATTTACTGAAAGCTTGATATTCCTGATGCTTTTCAAATCCCAATAGTAGACCATGTAATTAAAAGAATTTCATCTGCCATAGCATAACCTAGCAATGATCTGTTTGAATCCACTTCAAAATATTTGCAACACTGAATTTAATTTGAAGTATTTACGAATATATCAGATGGTTTCTCTGCAGCTTCTATAAAGCACACCCTAATTTCAGTGTTCGTGAAGACAAAATACCTAACATTTTAACAGCAAGGAATAACAGCTTGAAGCTGAAAATCAGAGGCTTTTATTCAACAGAATGAATGGAAGGAGCAATCCTCTAAATGTTACTGGCTGGACTTTCAGTACTCATGCTTGAATCCATCAACGCAGAGCAATTGGGAATGGGTTCAAGTAGGATCATAAAAATATGCTGACCTGGTTCACATGTTTGATAGCTGCTGACCAAATACTCACAATAAGTGACCACGTGAGAAATGCATGGATAGCTACTACATTTTGTATATTATGACAGGACTTTCCTGGGGCACTGTGACTTCTTGAACCATAGTACCTGAGTACAGCTCACATGCAAAGGAACTAGTTCTTAAAAATGTTGGCCAGACTTGATATTTAGACTGAGGTTGGTTGATATCTTGAACAAGCATTTTTCAGGAAATCATTAGTTTCAATCCATTTTGCATACAATTCGATGTAAAACAAATTGTAAGGATTATAGATGCTACCAAGCAATTTCTTTTCTGTTGAAATCATAAGCAAAATCCTGAACATAACCAGAGACAGTGCTGCATAAATTTGTAGCAACTCTACAAACAATGACAATATAACAGTTAAAACAAGATCAGCTGAAGATGTGGCAAAACAGAACAATTATGACAAGGCACCTCACTATCAAGAGGCATACAGGTATATAACATGACTGTAGCATCCCAGAAAGATTTTGAAGAATTTGTGGCAGAATAAAATAAAATAAGTGAGTGCATCACCTGTACTAGGAAATAGTCAATAAGCAGAAATGTGCTTATAGTTAGTACAGGCATTAAAAAGGGAAGGTTCACCTCCCTCCCTCCCTCCCTCCCTCCGTCCTAGTGCTAGAACTTAGGACCATCATCTTTTAATGAGATTCAAGACAAGGAAAAGAAAGCATTTGTTTTTCACACAATACAAACAATGTATGGAATATATTGCCAAGATGAGATGATAGCTCCTGGCAAAATGTCTTTAAAAGGATATGAGACAAATTCATAAAATATAATTTACCAAGAAAATAAAGCAAAGATAAATAACTAGGAGCCTTTCCGCACTACACTATTATAGTGCAGAATTCCTGTGGAATTCTGGGGTTTGTAGTTTACTGAGACCAAAGAGCTCTCCGGCTGAGAAATCTGAATGACTCTCCCTAAACTGCAAACCCCAGGACTCCATAGGATGTTGAAAGTGAAATAATAACACTATAACAGTGTAGGGCAGAAAGGGCCTTGGTCCCCTCTAGATGTTTTGGACTAAAACTCCAATAAGCCCTAACCATCTTGGCCAATAATAAAAGATTATGGGACCTTGACTCCAAAACAACTTGAAATACCCATCTCCTGTGCTTTACTAGTAAGCTGTGACAACTAAATGGAACCCCAAGGTTCAAAGACAGTATGCCTGTTGCTACAAGACTAAGAGTTATAGGGACCCACTACCTCCATTCACTGCTCATATGTTTCTTAGAAACACCTGCTTGGCCTCTTCTTAAAGCAGAATGTTGGGAAAGATGACTACTGATTTGATCTGGGGATGTGAAAATTTGTCACTGTTTTTCATGTGTTTCTCAGAATCCTACTAGCACTCTCTCATTTTGTTCCATATCTGGATGACAGACTTTTAAAAAATTCTGCATGGAAATTTTGGCATAATTTTTGTGCATAATTTTTGTACCTAATTTTTGTATGTAATTTCCCTAATGTATGGATTTTTATGCATTTTCTTCTCTTACTAATGTATATCTGTATGGATTTTTAAATCCATTTTGAGTATCATTTTGAGTCACATACATTTTTCAAATGTAGGCATGATTTTTCATGCATGTTTTATTTGCTGGAACACATTGGGAATGCTGGAAATGGATGAATTTCTGATGCAAAATATGCTTTATCCTATTACCTGTCTTCGGTGGTATGATATGGATATTTCCAAAGGGAAACTGTAAAACCAACACATCCCTTCTTCATTCTTTATCTGATTCAGGGCTCTTCTTATGATCTTATTTCTGTATGTTCTGTCAGAGTAATCAAGCTGAAATCAGTTTTTTAAATGTAGTGCTTTGGTCATGACATTAGCAAATCAAATATTCTGAGTTTTTTGAGTATGCTTTCCATTTAAATGTATTTCAGGATGCAACCTAGAAAACAGAGTATGATTTGCTTATTAAATGCACAGAATATTGATGGAAGACCAAACATATTGGAAGCAAAAGTTCATCTTTACTTGGTGCTTCTCAGCAGGTAGTGAATAAAAGTTAATAGAGTGTCTGATTTACAACCCCAACATAGGCCAAAATGAACACATTTATTTAAAAAGCACCTTTCACACTCTGAAGAAACCTTTGACAACATTACTTAATAAAAAAAAATCTAGTGCCATCACAAATACATTTATGAATGGAACAGCACTTAGCAACTGACACCACTAATATGTGCAGAGAATCTTTCCCCATGTTTGTCCATCTCATCTTTCATCTGTGCCTTGCCAAATTAACTGTTTTCATAGCATTATAATTACGCTGTCTTGTCTCTCATAAAGTACTGTGATCTCATGACAGGAAGAGAAATCAAAAAGAGATGAACTATGTGAGTGAAAGGGTTGCAAACACAATGCAGGTCAGCCATCTTTCATAATCTGGGGGAATAACTGGTCATATTAAAACAGAGTGCAGTTTTTCTTCTTATGGTAAAACCCATGTAATAAACAGTGACAGTTGCTACTGCTTCATTTATCAGAAGATCTCCTCCTCCTCTTAAAAAAAGCCCAACCTGAAATACAAATGGAGCTTGAAAACTTGCAAAATATACCATGGGCACAATTTTGTTTTCTTTCCTTTTATTGCTTAGCCAGCTTAAGTAGGTTTTCAGCTGTATCAGCCAGAAAGAGGTCAGAACCTCAAACGGTGCCAGTGCTTTGTATCCAACAAGTACAGATGCAAAATGAAACACAAAGATGCATAGCTAGAGCTACTCTTACTTCAGCATCTACAAAAACTGAAAACAATGGTGGCAAGTGGATACTGTTTGGAAAACTGAATATTCTCATAGTTCTTTTTTTTTTTTAAATGTAAAGCAAAATACTTTAGCAATATCACAATTAACTTCAGAGGAGCCACCAAAGGGAAATTCCATTGGCTTGTTGATTCTTGCCACTGTTGTTGTTCTTCCTTGTCAGTCATCCTATACTCAGATGCAGCAAGTGCTGGGGAAATCAGGCTGCGTGGCAGGGCTGAGCAGTCACAAGGGATGAGAACGAGGAGAGGCATTGTAACAACGTCTCAAACACTCTAAGGTTGCTTACAGGAAATAGTCCTGAAGAACAAAGCTGAGGAAATAGAAGGACAAGTTATATATCTTATAGCTGGTCCAAGGGTTCAGGAATTCAAGCAAGCCAAATACACAAGAAAGAGAGTTCATCACAAGGTTGTAAATCAGATATTTGCCAGGATTCCTCTGATGCTGGGAGATTTATAGTGACCTGATCTTAACAACCAGGTGGCTAATTGCACAGTATCTGGTACTTAGGCCTGTGCATGCATAAAGCATTGGTTATCCACCACTCATGCTTGTTTCATTTTTGTTATACAAAGGAAAAAATTCAGCATCTGCCTGCTATGGTTAATTTGGGATTTATCATTCATGGATCATGCATTATCCAGGCTCTGGGGAGAGGCTGTATTCTGAAGGTACAGATTCTTTCTGGTCTGACTGCTCTGAACCAGACTCTTAAGATGCCACAGGGTGAGCTATGACACCAGCAACACATGTGCGATCCTGGTAGGCCGGTAGCTGGGCTGCACTCATGCAGAAGTACTGTTTTCATGAAGTAGTACATCCATGTGAGGACTGTGCATTAGGCTGCTGAAATTTCCATGAACAGTTTAGCATTTTTTTTTTGTTATCGTACTTCCACAGATCTTACCATTTATGTACGTATCTCTGCCCCATGGAAGTGCTGTTTCACTAAATGTTTGTTTAATTATATATTCATTCCATTTATGTCACATCTTGTACCAACATATTGCACTCATTTGCAGTGGTGGCATACCCCTGTGAACACAACTGAGCTATAAAGCCAGAGGTTCTCTTACTTGAATAGACAGCAGATAGCTCCCCACTTTTGTGAGGGTTAGGGGCACAGGACCCCCCAAAATGGGAAAATTGTGGATATTGTAAGCCCCCCAACTGTATTTAACACACACACATACAAAGTAGCTGTACTGAAGGGGTGGCTGGGCCCAGTTGTATGTGAGTTCCCTCGCTTGCTCACTCACTCACATAATAGGAAGGGGGAAAGGGGATAAGATGGGGGAGCAGAAGGAGGGAGAAAGAGGACACCCATCCTGTCCCTTTCCCTTTTCACATCCATGCTAGTGAGCAATCACACACACCGTCCTGTTATCCCATCCTCTTCCTCCCTCCCACCAGTATGATTGAGTGAAGGTGCATACTCTCCCATCCCATCCCATCCCCCTCCTGCATGTGTAAGTGAGCAAGTGAGGAAATGCACAACGACTTCTAATCCCATCCCCTTTCCCCCTAGCATTCACATGAGGGAGTGAACGTATACACCATCCTCACATCCCATCCCTTTCCTCTCTCGCCCATACAAGTGAGCAAATAAGCAAATGTGTACACCCTCCCTTCTCCCATCTCACCCCCTTGCCTACTCCTATCTGTGCAAATGAGCAAATCCTTGGAGTTGTATCAAACAACTGGTGCATGTTTGTTTGTTTTTTAAATTGTAAATTTCCTCAAAAGGGAAATTGATCCACCCTGGTATCTTTTCCAGGCTGTTCTAACAAGATCTGAATCTATATGCATATGGAAATATGAAATATTACCCTCCCTGGATTTTTTAAATGTGGTTTTGCAAGTTAGGGGTAAAATATTAGTGAACTACTAACTTTATAAATTTGAACCCTATGTCTTCTGTGTTATGCATAGCTATTGTGTCATATGATCAACGACCTAAACAAACCTCCTCCCCTCCTCCTCCTCCTCCTCCTCCTCCTCCTGCAATGTCTCTGTGGTAACAGTGTTTAATCACATCATGAAACCACAACTTTGCAAAGCTCTCCTACACCCAGTCTTTGGAACTGGGTGAGTTGTCAGTCTTTTCACGCAGCTGCAAATCTGTCTTAGCAATATTTTTTTGCAAAAGGAACTTATAGGAAAGAGGCAGGCTCAAACATATGTTTTTCCCTGGTGTAATTTTCATAGAATGTTTGTCTCTGATAAAATGTTCGAGATCAAATCTGATTAGGACAATGATTGATGAATATGAATGATGAGGGAGGGGGCAAGGAGTATTTTCTGGTATTCATTTTAAAACAAATTTGTGCCCTAAAATGTACAATAATTTGCAAGCGAAAAGGACATCTTCATTTTCTAAATGGGGTCTTTTTAAAAGATAGGCAATAATGGGAGGATAAGTCCATTATTCATTTATAAGGGAATTAGCATAACAAAGCTGCTTAATGCGAGAGTTCAGAAAGCTCTGATTAATAAATTAATCCTTACATTTTACAATAGATCTCACTTTTGAATAATTCTTATAAGAAAATCTTTTAATAACTTCAATGTTTTCCTGCTAAACCATTAACCCTTGGCATGCTGTTGCACAGCAAACACCCAACAACCAGCACTGTGATTATATTCCTGTTTCCAGCATTGCAACATTGAATGTGTCATTCTAGAACAGCCTTTTTTAAACCTTTTTACCCTGGAGGAACCCTTGAAATAATTGTCAGGTCACAGAGATCTCCTGCATGAAAATTATTATATCTAAAGCTAATTTTTGTTATTTTCCAGTCTATGGCCATTTCCGCACGAGAGGGGAGAAGCGGTTCACCATGTGTCAAAAATGGTGTTTTTATACTCTGATTCAGAAACTGTGCTGTCTGCACCCACTCCCCCACTTACATCATGCTACTGTGGAGAACAGCAGTTGCTGTGTCCACAACAAAAATCCCTGGCTATTCCCGTTCCCCTCTCTCACCCTACCCCACCATCACTGACTGGTCTATTTTTTACAAAACACACACATGCACATTTTAAACACATTTCTGATTGCTACATTTGTGCGTAGGAAATGTTCATTGATACAGTCTTAACAGTCCATTACCAGATCCACTCTCTTCCCGCTGTCTGTTTAATGCACGAAGATAATAATGATGGCAGCCTGTCCTTTGATGGGCAGAGAGAGAAAGGGACAGAAATGACTGAAAAGACAGCCTGGAAATGCCCATAGCTGGCCATTTGTGTGATGTCAATCAATGTTACACTTTTGCATGTAGGTGAAAACCGAAGTAGAACTGGTTTGGGAGATTTACATTGGAGTTTTTCAGGTTTTCACATACAGTAGTTTCACATTGCAGCGAACCATTGTAGGAGCTGAAAACGTGCAGAACCACAAGGAAAACGACAGTGCTAAAACAGTTCAGTGTACAGATGTGAGGGTGAGGATTTGACCCTACTACAATGTATCAACCTCGTGCAGAAATGGCCTATGTTTCCTGTTTCCTCCAATGTCCCCTCCTTCAGAGAGTTCCAGGCAACCATGCTTGAGAAACCTTGTTTTGGATAGAGGTAGCTATGGGGGGCAGGGGAGGGAGAGAGAATGACATAGCTGCAGTCTGATCCTCTACAGCAAATATGGAAAACTTGTGGACCTCTGGATGTTACATCCAGCAACTTACATCAGTCTTACCTAATATATCAATGATCAGGCTTGATAAGAAGTACAGCCCAACAAGATTCTTCTGATTTCCAAGAAAGACATAGCCCATGTCAAACATTTACTTGCCATCTATGTAGCATCTCCCAAATTTCTTCCCATTTCTCATCTCTATGCTTGAAGGTCCTTTCTTTCAAACTTAACCTCAGCAGAGATAAAAGGAAGAATGGAAGAAGGAAACATCTGTTGCTTTAGTTCTTTATTAGCCATCCCTCCCAGCTTTTCACATAGATCACAAGTTTCTAGAGTCTAAGAACCAAGAACATCTTGCTATATACACACCTGCAGTGATCTTTCTGTTGGAAACTTCATTTTCATATGGTTTTCAGGTGTTCCCCTTGTCCCCATTCCATAGCTGCCGTTATTATTGACTCATGGAGAAACTTTTACCAGTATCATTTCCTTGTGGTTTTCATGCTACAGTATGAAACCATTGAATTAATAGTTATTTCAGCAATGGGTACTGTAGAAACAGGTTTTCACATTTTGTGTATAAAGAACCAAAGACAAAAACTGTTCATAGCAGCTTTGCTATAGAAGGAGTAAACTTAGCATAGAGAAGGTATTTTTTTCATTTGAAAGCTCCATCTTCCAATCTTTACTCTCCATCTTTCCTGTTATGTCAACAGGCCTGTTTCTTAAACCCATTTATTCATTCTTACAATCTGCATTGCATTGATAAAGCTTTATTATATTTTTCTGCAACTCCAGATGAAGTACAATCATTTTCCCCATCTTCCAGAATCATCCAGCAGCTTTCTTAATCCTCCTGCTTTAAAAGGCTTTAACATTTTTTTGTCTTCAACCTTTTAAATCTCAGTGAATCAATCCCTTTCATCCAGAAAACCCTTTTAAAAGGCTTTATCTGGATGATGTTATTCAGACATCTAGAGCAAACGAGCTCTGAATCTGTGGAGTGAACCCCTGGAAAGCCTTTCTACCTTCTAAATTTGAAGCAAGGATGAATTTACTGCTCTTTAAATCATCTGTGCATATCTGAATCTTAGCATTTCTGCTGAACACTGAATGTATTGAACTATATCCAAAGCAACACAGCAATGCTTAAGTGCCACTGAAATTTAGAAGACTTTTATTAATCATGACAAACTTGTCCCACTGATTTCAGCAAAACTCATCTGTGCCTAAGGGGCTACATAAGTACGTTCACACACAAAGAGATATATTATAGTGATGCTGGAGAAATTCTACCTACAAATTATGAAATCCCCTGCTCATGACCCGTTGGTGTAATGTGTGGGTTGGATCTTAGATAATCACCAGGTTTCATGCTTCTCAGAATGTTATGGTGCAGTTTTTTTTTTCAGATTAGACACATCAAATTATGCATATTTTAAATATTCATTCATGTATTTAAAATGTTTATCACCCCATAGCTGCCAGTGCTCCTAAGGTGATGATGAAATATTTTCAGGGGATCGTTTCATCTGCCAAATTATCTTGCTTTTCCTTCAATGAGCTCAAATACTCCATGCCAAAGGGTGAATTTTGTTTGCGAGAATGTTACAAACAAGAAAAGGGTATCTTTGCCACACCTACGAATATTGATGGCAGGGTTGCAGTTCATCTGAGCCCAAACATGGCATCAACTACACATGAACAACTTTTGCACAGAACAAAAGTAAAACATACATAGTTAAAAAAAATATGCAAAGCAATCAACTACTATTTTTCAGTATTCCTACCTACTGTGTTCAGAGATTCTTTGGACACTGGAAGAGAATGAGTGGAAGGAATAGTTCAATCCCTTTCTAATGGCACAGTATGTGAGTCTTCAAGAAGAATAATCAGACCAAAGACGCAATTGTTATTCATTATGGAAATAAAATTTAAATTCATGAAATGCAATTGGAAAGTTTTGACTTTGAAGAATAGGTTTTCTCAATGTCTACACAGGCCTTTTCCGTACTTTGTTTTTAAAACGGGGTAGCATGTCTTCCAGCGAGGACGTTTGCACTTGCGGGCGAACTGGGTCCGGACTACTTTCTGTAGTTTCGGACTTCAGCCTGCTCCGGAATGACCAGAACTGGTGGTTCTCCATTCTATTGAAAGACTGCTTAAAACAGGTCTTTCAATAGCCCTGCGTGCACCAGTCCGTCGCTGCGCTCCTGTGTAGACCTGCAGGCTCGCACCAGCACGAGGCTGCAGATCTTCCGGGGGCGGGCTTCTGGCTGGTGAGCTTCTTCAGTTGGTGGAGAGCCTCTACCAACCGGAAGCCTCCATTTTCGTCCCCGGAGCAGTGTGTAGCGCGGGCACGCACTGCTCTGGATCAGCGTGGATCGTTGGAGAGAGCGCGCTAGTCTGGAGAGTGACAGACTGCCCCGTTTTCTTCCCAAAGTGCGAAAAAGCCCACAGTGGAGAACCAAACTGTCAAGATATTAGCTAATTACTACATATTTTTATTTCTATGAAATGTGAAACTTTTACATTTTCAAATCCATATTTCCATTTTTTTTCTATTTCTTTTTTTTTCTATTTCTATTTTCTATTTGCACACTAATGCAATTCAACATACATGAAAAATTACTTTGGGGGACTATAACTCTCATAGTCCCCACAAAGCATGGGAACTGATGAAAATTATAGCAGAAAGGTAATGTTTCCAACCTCTGTGGTTTAGACGTGTATTTTCTTGAAGGGTAGTGGTCAGAAGTTTGGTCTGGAACTTGGAAAATACAGATTCATGTTTATACTGTGCTATGACACTGTTCAGCATTGGGCTAGTCACACTTAGTCAGGATTGTGTAAATCCTTTATAAAAAGAAACTAAACAGTATGCATACTCATTATAAGCTATGGATTGGCAGTTATGAACTGTGTTAAAAATGCACACTTGTGATAGATAGTTCCCATGCTCTAGACATGACAGTAATATCATACATGCTCTGTTGCAGCTGTAGTAGACACAGTGCAAAGTTACTCCCTTTTTCAATCTGTGGTTTATTTGTTTTTTAAAAAAATTACATTATAGAGAGCCAGTGTGGTATATTGGTTTGATTACAGTGATGGAGGCCAGAATTCAAATCTCCACTTGGCTGCTGGGTGACCATAGATGTCACACACTCTCAGCCTCAGAGGAAGACAAGGACAAACTCCTTCTGAAAAAATGCCCCCCCAAAAAAAGCCCTGTGATAGGTTTGCCTTAGGATCGCCCTAAGCCAAAAATGACTTGAAAGCACACTGTGACAAAAACAATATTATATCATAGATAGCTACAGAAAAAAGAAGTTGCTCCTTACATCCTGCAAATAGCATTTAATACATATTGTGTACACTGCTCTTCACTGCTATAGAAAAACAAAAAGGCTTGTATCAAACTACTGAACAAATGGAAGTAAGTCATGCAATTAACTTTTCTTTTCCCTTTCTCCACTTTTTGACCCCCTAGCAAGAGGTTCTAAGGGGTGGATTATACATCCTACCAAAGAGTAGATGCTCTAAACTCCATTGGGGTGGCAATGTAGGAAAGTTAAAAATATTCTCAAATTGTCTCTGCTCCAGTTAAAAAGAGTGCCTGAAAACATGGAGATGTTTGAAAAATTACCGAGAAACATTGAGATATTGAGAAAGGCTGCCAACAGTCACGCAATAGCATGCGTATTTCTATGTCGCTTATCAGCTAAGTGCTCTCTAAGCGGTTTACAATGTGTTAGCTAATCGCCCCCAACAAGCTGGGTACTCATTTTAGTGACCTGAGGAAGGATGGAAGGCTGAGTCAACCTGGAGCTTGGCAGGAACGAACTCACAACAATGGGGCTGCAATACCGGCATTTAACCACTGTGCCACCAGGGCTCCTTCACACATTTGCTTTAAGGATTTGCAAAAATTTTATGAAGTTTTTTTTTTAACAAAAGTGAGTGCCTTGTATGCCCCTTCCCCTATTTCCACACAAAAGAATTGTATTTTACACAAAACTCATTTTAGTGCAACATTTTTGTCATGTAATGTATATTATATAAAAGAAAGCAGAAAAGGTAAGTTCACCAAATTTTTTGCAAAGTCCCAGAAACAGGTACACACAGATACACACTTCTTAAAGGCCATTTCCTCACTAGACTGTTATAGTGCTATGATTTCACTTTCAACATCCTATGGAATCCTGGGGTTTGCAATTTTGGGAGGGGCTGGGTGGCTGGCTGCTGGGTGGCCCCTCCCGAATCTGCAAACCCCAGGATTCCATAGGATGTTGAAAGCAGAATCATAGCGCTATAACAGTCTAGTGCAGAAATGACCATAATCTCACTTATTGAGGAGAGAACTTTAGAAATTTTTAATTCTTGAAGGAGAGAATATAAAAAGCAAAGATTTAGATCCTTTGTCTTAGGCTGATGAGACCTTAAGTGGAGCAACATTCCTCTGCTTGATTTCATGGTTTTCCTTTCATGTTATAGTTCCGTGCAATGCATCATCTGCTCCTGCACAGTGAAGAGGGAAGGGAAAGACTGGATATACTGGCTGCCTTCCATGTAATCAATTGCTAGATATAACCCAGATATACTGGAAATGGCTTTATAGTGGGGATGAGAGTTGTGTGGCCATCAACTTGTTGAATTACAACTTCCAGGGTACCTTACTATTGGCTATGCTGGCTTGGATAGAGAGCCACAGGATTCCCATTCCTGTTTCAATGAGAGGCCCACGTGTGGTTTATCTGCAAAACTGTAGCACTACCTTTCTCAAGCAAACAATTATCAGAACACAACAATCCAAATGAAGGCAATGATGACAATGTGATGTGAACATTTATGAGATAGACTTGATTAGTATGTCAGATGATGACAGTGTCCCTCTATACTTATAAATGGATAAATATTGTGTTAGTTTAAATCTTTGATAATTATTAATGGCTTAGATCCTGCATCAGGAGAGAAACATCTGGCATATTGCTACACCTCCCTGTGCTACTCCCCAAAATCCATTTTTTTCAAAGGAGTCAGCCCTCCAACACAGGCATTGCCATGTTGCTGGAGGGATCAGTGGAGAAGTCTCCAGCTATTTTCTTGTAACTGGATGCACGTCAACAGGCATCTGCAAGAATCTCCAGCTGCCCTTGGGAGGTCCCTGAAGATGACGCCCTTGCAGTATAGCCAGCTATAGGTAAAATTCTCGACTGATTCGTGCTCTCCCCTGTGATGAAAATAGGCATGTTAGAGAAGGGCTGTGTCACTAAAAAGGTGTGGTTTGGGGGACATTTTGATTGTTGCACAGCTGGTAAAGATTCCAGTCTTCATAATGGGTAACAACAGTGTTAAGTTGGGCTTACATTATCATTACTCACTAGCAGGATTCCAGATAATGCTTTGAACATTTTATGCTATGCTATACAATAATATTTACAGAAACTATCTCTGCAAATATTTACTTATGATCATCTCTTTCACTGTTTTTCAGGGGCTCTTTCACACTACACAGTTACACACTATGGCCTTTCCACACTAGAGGCCATTAGCATGTTACACCATTATAATGGTTGCATCACCATTCGCATGATGCTGTCGGGTTAGGGATGCTCTTTTCTGTACCCTTCCCCATTAAAAGGATGGGTAGCAGTATTGCCATCAGTGTTCCTTCTGCACTACAGTGTCCTTGGCCACTCTCGTGCTCCACCTTCACCCTGCCCCACTGCCCCTGATTGGGTGGTGATTTTTTTTTTTTTTGGGGAAGCTGTACTAACGCAGCAATGTTGTAACAGTATGACATACCAGCACACGATTGCATTTTTTGCCCTTATATTGTTTTAAAAATGTATTTTAAAAAATTGACTCAAAGGAGACATTTAAAATAAACAGGGATTAGTGATAGAAAGTTACCACACCATGGGAGTCACTGAGGGAGGGACGATCTGGGCATACTTACAGCCCACCCACTGCTGGATCCACCATAACACATAGCACTAACAGTGCTATAATGGTACCACGCTATAACAACGGATGGGATTGAAGCGCTATAGAATATTTTTTTTCTGAAAAAGGATATGGCAATTTGGCAATGCTTGGGGATGGGATAGCAGCTGGATAGCGATGACGTCATTCAGAGGCACAGCTCCTGGACCAGTAACAACCTGCTGCTATAGCGTTATAGTGATGTTATGTGGAAATTGTGTATGATTCCACTTTAATTGCCCTGGGTCCATTATATGGACTCCTGGGGTCTGTGCTATTGGGAGGGTGTTTAGAATTCTCTCCCACAGAGCTCTCATGCCCAACCAAAGTACAGTCCCTGAGATTCCACAGGATGGAGACATGGCAGTTAAAGTAGCATGATAATACTATAACTGTATAGTGTGAAAGGACTCCAGGAAATGTATAGATTTGTGTGAATAAGAGCTCAGTAAACACTGCTATTTTATGTGAAACTACAGTGAAACCTTTTGGACTCAGACTCATGGAAATCTGAATCTTGAACTATCTATGTTATATAGTTTTTCAAAATAATCTTAGTAAGCAAAAGAATCATATGATACAGTTTGAATAAATTGTTACATGATGAAATAAGCATAGAACCAGTTGGAATCAATTCAGTATACATATAATATAGAGACAACTACAACACAGCCTGAGCTACAGAGTACTTTGCCACACATTATTCTTACTTCAGACAGAATCCAAGAGCAGCAAATTTGGGAAGCATTTGATAAATTGCTTTTCCTAAAGTATCATTCTGAAAAAGAGACAGATACTATGGAACTCCTCCTAATTCAATCCACACTGAAAATTAATAATCTACATTAGATCACAGGGGCTATTTCCACACTAGACTATTATAGTGCTATTATTCCACTTTCAACATTCTATGGAATCCTGGGACTTGTAGTTCAGGGAGGGGCCTCAAAGTGGAATAATAGCACTATAACAGTCTAGTGTGGAAATGGCCAGGGTAAGTTGTGTGAATTTTCAAAGCTATTGTAATTTGTACAAGTAATTTACAAAACTTTTTCCTGTAATTGTTATTTTCTTCTACCAGTAGAATAGCAAACATACTGTAGAAGACAGCTGTAAAATCTAACTGAAAACTTGCCAACAAGCCACTTAACTCCAGAAAATGTTAAACTTTGTTATCAAAACTCATGAGTTAAAGAAAGCAGGGGTTCATTTACACAAAAAAGTTTGTATACAAAGGCTTTGAACAAGAAAACAAGTGACATGCTGTGAAATGCTTCCATCCTCATTTTATAAGTAGATACCAGTAGAAAGTATTGGGAAACCATTACTCTGTCCTGTAAAATTTCTCAGCCTGTTCACATATATTTTCTAGTTTCACATATTAATAGTATAAGTCTTTGCGTTACCTGGAGTTCAGTGGATAGGTACATAAATAAGACCCTTATGGTTATGTTTAAGGGTTGTTATGCTGAAAAAGGAGCATGTTTGTCTGCTGCAACTCCAGGTGTAGGTCACGAACCAGTAAATTCAAATTACAAAGAAGGAGATTTTGACTAAACGTTAGGGAGACCTTGCTGACAGTAACAACCATTTTACAGTGGAATGATGGGTATATTGAAGGTTTATCACTGGAAATATATAAGCAACAGTTGGGTATTATTATTATTTATTATTATTACCAGTTATTAGGGATGACTTAGCTGTGGATTTCCTGTTAGGATGGATAACTCTTTGGTCAACTTCCAACTATACAATGCTATGAAACTATGAATTTGGTACCTTACTCTTTGGGTCCAATCACTGTAAACAAGCTGTTTTTCAACAGATACTGAAAACATAGCTGCTTTAGAAACCTTTGAGTTTATACATAAATTAATAATTATTTCCGCAACTATATTTTAAAAGTTTATTTGCATTCTGTTGTCTTTAATAAATATTATATTAATGTAGCTACCTTTAATATCTTTAGATCAGTACTTGAATAAATGTGGGGGGCAGAGGGAGAGGGAGCATTCATAATAAAATCCATATACTCTGCTGCCCAGAGACCCTTTGTAGCTTTAGCCAAATGATTCCACAGGAGTCTTAAAAACAGCTGCTACAAAAAGTAATGTGATTATGTTCCAATGCTCCTCTGCAATTTGAGAAGGATTTTTAAATAAAGAACTTCAACATGAGACCACTAAGTGAGAATACAGGTAGCAAGCTGTTATCAGTGTGTTGCTGATTCCAGTGTGTCGAAGCACACTTTAATGTAATGCCTGGAAATGGTATTGGGATGGATGAAGATAAACTACTGCCTGGAAGTGATACTGGCCTAGATGGATGATTTTAAATTTGAGAAAGAGAAAGAAGAGATGTTTTGGAAATATTCTAGATATTTTAGTGCTTAGCATTTAGAGCTTATTTCCAGAAAAGTCATTTTCTTCCATAACATACATGTGATTACCGTTGTCTCATCTGAGACAACTTATATAGCTCAGACTACTTTGCTTTTGTATTTTGGGCCTTCAGACTTTTCTCAGTGGCCATTTCCAGACTATACTGTTATAGTGCTATTATTCCACTTTCAACATCCTAGGGAATCCTGGGGTTTGCAGTTTAGGGAGGCGCATTTAGAATCCTCAGCCAGAGAGCTCTTTCGCTTCAGTAAACTACAAACCCCAGAATTCCACATGATGTTGAAAGTGGAATAACAGTACTGTAATAGTGTAGGGTTGAAATGGCCTAAGATTGTACAATGCTAAGGATGGAAAGACTATTCAAAAATATTTGAAGAACATGTTCTTCAGTGTCAAAAAACCCTGACAAGGAGAATCCTGATCTGACAAGAATCTTCACAGTTTGGTTCTTATTCTCTGTAAAATTTGCACATGGCAGTATTATCTAGAAAACAGCTTTTTCTATTCAGGTAACAGCATTTTCTGAACAGAAAATAATATTTCTTGTGCACAGAATAATTCTTTTCTGCACCGAAAGTACTGTTTGTGTTGCATAAAATGCTATAGCTAGGTACTTATGCTGCACAAAAATTGCAAAGAACTGGTCTTGTGTGCTGTTTTTTTTCACACACACACACAAAAAGTATGAATATTGTGCAGAAACTAACTACATATATTTCTCTACAAAAGCCTACCCTTTTCTGCACATAAAAATAATATTTCTGCAGAGAACATGGTGTTTCCTGTGCAGACAATACTCTTTTGCAGAAAAATACTATATGTGAATTTTTTCAGAGGAAAACCTGAATTGTGAAGTCTTCGAAAACTACACAGTTGCAGCTGTTGCAAAGAGAAGAAAATGGCCTGAAAATGCTTGTTCCTTTCTTTGAGACAAAAAAATTAGTAAAAAATTACATCATAGTGCAATTCCCTGTAATTCATAAATATCTAAGGGAGGAAATGGGAATTCATAAAGATACCCAATCCTTGACACTTGATATTGCTGACTGTACAAAAGTTCTAGATATCACTTGATGATCTTCCCTCTGAATCATCATTTCTTTTATTTTGGCATATACAAGTGTCTCAGTGTTTCAGTCCTCATGTGAGAAGGAAAAAAACAAACAATGTTGCAGAACAGCAACTTTATTTTTTTTAATTTTATTTATTTATTATATTTGTATGCTGTCTTCCCCCTGGAACGGGACCCACGGCTTTATGAATATGACTTTATGCATGTGACTGTCTACTGAACACTACAGACTTCCTAAAAGGAAGATGAACATCTTTAAACTTTATGTATTTCCCTTATGTTTCATCTTGTACCTAACAGGAGAACAGAAAAGAAAATCCATCTACTTAGAAGGCTCCAGTTAACCAAGGCCCGCATTCCAACTGACATGGTGCAAAAGTAATGTTTCCAAATCTGACTAGACTCCATCCCCATTTCCTTTATTGAATTTTTTTTTTTCTCTGCATGAATTTCAGGCTTACCTCTGTGTGAATTTAAGGCATTCATCTCCAGAGATGTAATCTCTTGACTACTTAGCATAGAACTGAACTGCTCAGGAATCACCATCATAAAACAACCAACAACAAAAGAGTGGGGTGTAATGGAATGACGTTGATTTGCTGTTCGCTCAAAAGATGGGATACTAACTAAAAGCAATAAAGTACCAGTTGGTGTACATGATGTTTCATTTCTGGCAGCGTAGTAAGATTAATATATTAGCTGCAGGCAGGTACATTAATCTAGCTCATAACATAATATCAAATCATTTAGATAGCTCTGTCTGGTGCCTTTATCGCATTTTCATTAGGACCTTTCCTGTAAAATTATTTGTAAAACCATACGGAGGCAAAAATACATGAAAATGAAATGTTAGTCATTTCAAAAAGTTTTATTGGCACAGGCACATGGCTGCATTTTTGTCCAACCTTTCAGTATACTCTTGTTCTTCCCCATCAATAATAGTCCTTCATGAATCATTTCTGAAAGAAATGTCCACTGGTAAAACATAATCTATGCTAGCATTTAAAGTGTTTGCCTGTTTGTTTGTCTGCCCGTTATGCTATAAAAATCTACATGCTTGAGCACAAGAGCCACAAAACCTGATGTATTGAGCACAAGAGCCACAAAACCTGATGTATTACAAAACATGATGTGTTAAAAACTGCAACTTATGTTTTGGATCAGATTTGGTAACTGCTTCAGATGCTTCTGCATAATAATAATAATAATAAATAAATAAATAAATAAATAAATGGTAGTAGTAGTATTCAGAGAGTTTTTTTTCTCTAGAATGCATATTAATAAAGTACTATTGACAAAATTTGACATTTCTAGCATGCTGATATCCCAAACATTTTCATGCGAGTTTGGGACTGATTAGCAAAGTTTGGTTTTTTTCCACACTTTTTTGGGAGGGATTACTATTTTGGTCCCTTCCACATGGAACCTGTTGTTAAACAGATTTTAAGAATTCTGCATGCAACTGATTCAAATCATGAACCAAATCTACAACATCAGGAAAAGGAAATACTTGAGAAGAAAATTAGTTTCATATGTTGCAAGGAGATGAAATACCAAGGGATTTATTTTTACATTTATACATTACTCTTATCTACATGTGGGTTAGAATGCTATACTAGTTTACCCCACTCTTTTATATCATCACTATAACTTTATGAGGTTGCTTAGTCTGATAGGCCAGAATCCTCTATCATGGTCTACATTATGTGACTTTAAATATACTTAGATACATAGCAGAAGCACCATGGAATCCTTTTAGTGAATTGTGAATTGTGAAGACACATAACAGGACATAACCAAAATGCAGATCAGCACTCCCTACTTGGTGTCCTGATGAAGAACAGGACCAATTCTCATCTGTCCCATTGTCCCATAGTGAATTAGTCACTTTGACAGCTCCCCTACATAATAATATAACAGTTGTCTCTTACTGGATACTGACATTATGGAACTATCCCATTCTAATTCTTGCATTTCAAATTTAGTCAGAACCTGAAGAACCACTCCACTGACACAGAAGCCATCAACCCCTACTGAAAATGATTATATGTTATCAAAAATGAAAACTGCTAGTCTGGAAAGTGCTTGGAAAACTATACAGGCCTTGATTAAAAGGAGAGAACAATTTATCTGCCGGACTAAAGTTTTATATTGTCTGATATCGCTTTAGCAGTCAGAACACTTTTTTTTTTCATTCCAGCTCCCAGAATGATCTTGCTGGTTGCAGGATTCTGGGAAGTGGAGTCCAAAAAGCATGCTCCCATTTATATCATAGTTTTCTCAAAGTATCATAGAAGCTTTTATTTGAGGGTGGTGATATTCAAGCTCTCAAGTTTTCATAGGTGACTATAGTTACCAGGAGTTCTAAGCTTTTAAATTAGATTAATTCTCTGGTGTTGGTATTACGGAAAATGATGCATATTACATGTTTATTGGTGAGAAGTTAAGCCAGAAGGACTCATGGAATGGAAAGGATTAAAAAGGGGAAAGAAATTGTTTTGCTTTAATGGGGAATTTATTCAGAGACACTTTCCTCAGAGGCTGGCTTTTTTCCCTTTATGATTTGCATCATTTTATGCTTTATGCTAATCAATATAACACCTCCTATATGACTTGGGATGCAATAACCTGAAGTCGTATTTATCACTGCAATCTTAAAGTCACCTGTGGGTTTACATATTTTTACAGAAGTATCTTTTTCATACCGTCCAAGACTGGCGTGGGAGGAAGCACATCTTGCAATGGACATCCATGCATTTCTAGTGCAATGTAAACACTTACGACACTTTCAGGCAAAACGAATGCAAATAAAATGGTATGACTTGAAAAAAAAACTGCATGACTTAAAATGCATATATTTGAAAAATACACACAAATATGCTTTCGTCAGTAGAGAAATGTGTAGAAAAATGGATATATTATAAAACTGTTTATAAAATCCATGCAATTTGAGAGAAAGGCAGGAAAATATACATAAATTGCTGTGTGGGAAGAAAAAACAGTCTCACAGATTTTTACATGCCTATATAATGGAACTGATATCAGCTTGTGTATGTGTGTGTGCGTGTCTATTTGAGTATGTGTGTGTGTATGTGTATATATCTATATCTATATGGAATTCTATACCTCATGGCTGCAAACCAACACTGACTTATACATCATTGTATAAAAAGGACTTAACTGTGAGTGAACAATCACTCAGTTAATGCTTTTCTTGACTTCTATATCTGACCTAAAGAATAGTGTACACCCATCCACCAAGTAATCAAAATTTCTACATTTTGTTCTGCCCATGCAGCCACAGCAAATCAAAGGTTCATTATCTGTCATAGCATGTGACAAACTGTGCATATTTCATACAGTTAGGAGCAGTGGCAGCTGATGGCTTCCATGTTATTGGAATGGCAAATCCATTCTGGGGTTTACTCTGAATGCTACCCTTGCTCCCAAATAAGTTTAGCACCTTGGATAACTCCTTCAAAGTTCAGATTAAAACTCATAGTAGACACACTACCCCAAGACATGGAGGCCATCACCCACTGTGACTCAGAAGAATTGCTTTGTGGGATGTACTGAGGTGACTGTATGTGAGGTATGACTGGATGATGAGCAGTAAGTGAGGAGCCAAGACTTGGTGAGAAGTGCTCTAAGAAGGGGGCAAGGGCTATTGGACAGTAGCTGCCTAGTGGTGTAGCAAATGTGGATGGAGAAGATCCTGTTAAGGCCTGGGGAGCAAAAAGGCTAAGCATGATTCCTGAAATGGGGTTGCAATTATTTATTTTATTTCTTTCTCACATTTAGACTCTACATTTCTCGCAGTGAGCCCAAAACAGCAAAAAAGGCTCTTCTCCAAGCTTTGTGTAAGATATGACAGGTAAAGAGACATCGACCAACCAAATGTCCTCCAGTGTTTCATGACTCAGTGGGCACTACAAGCTGGATCCCTCAAGTCCCACAGCATCATTTTAACCACTACCCACACTGGATCTCTGCATTTACCCGTTCTTAGATCTGCTGTATGGTTGTATGCAATATAACTATTTTGCTGGAACTTTAATGTTAAGAATTTAGAAATGTGTTAGAAATGTTAGAAGTTTAAATTATTCAATGTGTAAAGTCTATTCATTTTTAAAAATATATTTGAATGGCCTGTTTGTAATAGGTACCCGCAAGTATCTGGGTGTAGTGGTGAACAATCCAATATGGTGAACAATCCAATTGATTACAATCATACACTACTAATACCAGCCAGAATCCTGTTGGGCAGTTAAGAATATGTAATCTACAATTACATTTTTATAACAGCTACATTTTCGCTATCCCTACATAGATTCTAGTTAAAGCCTACACAGGAACTGTGAAAGTCCACCAAACTCTACTTACTGATAAGTAGCTAAGGGATTGAATGGAGGTCCATTCTCCCATCAGTCAAGAAGCACATGCCTGACATTCCCATCCACTCCCTGTGTGAATGATCTCTGGCATGAGGGAGGTTTGTGATGGGGGTCCTTTTTCTGCCTGTTGATGCTATGACACTATGAAGTAGGTAATGGTCATACTGCATACTACATAATGGTCATTCTACCAATTAATATTAATGTTACTAGTAATAATGCTCAAGCCCATTTCACAGTTAAAACAGTCAAATCAAAACAAATAACAATGAAATGTATATACTTCATAAAAGAGCTACAAAACAGAAAAAAAGAAACAGCAAGAAAAAAAGATGCAATATTTGTAATAGACTGTCTTATAAATATTCTCTCATAGGAGTACTTCTACCTAAATGAAATTGTCACAGAAAAAGTCTTCAAATGAAAAAAAATGCAAATCTCATGAAATCTGATCTTCAAAAAACTTTGAAATGCTTTGTTCCTACATGCAAATACGAAATGGGTGAGGGTTTACATCCTGGCTGGAAATGCAGACTTTCTCTTTCTATTAGAAAGACTTATCTCACATCTCACCTTTAAATTAAGGAAAAGGGAGAAAAAGTCTGTGTCGTACACATGTAATATCAAGGCATCATCTTTTCTCCCCCTGTAGTTGTCACTTTCTAGCTGAAGAGCATCAGCAAAATGCACAACCTGGCTGTCTTGAGAAATCTCCTGCCACCTAAATAGCTAAATTTGACAAAAGCCTTAAGAGAGAAATCAATGGCAATGAAAGCCATGTTCTTTGTTTCACCAGCCCCCACTCCATCCCATGAAACACTGAAGGTTAAGCCTATGATGTTAAAGTCCCCCTTCTCTCCTTCCCAAAGTAAATCATGTTGTCGTTGTCTCTTTGGAATGACTTTGGGGAGCTCTTAAATTACATGTCTAAATGCAGGGGTTCCTTTCCTGGCTCAGCTGCCATAGCTAATCAAGGTATTTTGGGTCTCCACACAAAGCAACTTCTCAGACCTATAAAGAAATAGTGTACTCAACAGCTTTTAAATTATAGTATGTGGTAGGTGCCTGATAAGAATGTGCTCCTTTTTTTGTCTTTTTTAAAATGGAAACTCTCTTCCTGCTATCCTTATCAGGTCTTCTGTTCTATTTATTGTCCCAAAGATTTCTAGGGACTATTAACATTTTTCCTGCCTGTACTGAGGAAATTGTTTCCTTTTCAGAGCCTCATCCATATTTTTCAACTTGATTTCACCTTCACCTGTGAGATACACAACATGCTTAGGATATATTTGTCTTGTCATACTAACCCTCTGTAAATAAGAAAGAAAAATCCAGCCATTCCAAACCACCGATGAGTGAGAATAGTGAAGAAATGAGGATAGTGAAGAAGCATTTACTATGTGAAATTGCTTCTAGTGCAATGAAGTCTTAATTATTTTTATAATGGAGAACTTTGTTTAAATGGTTTAGTCAGTGTGCGTGGTGCTTTAATGAATTTCACAATGACAGGTCTCAGCCTTAAGGTGTCTACAATCTCAATTTCAACATTAGGAAAGTTTCAACATTTCAGCATTGGGAGAGACAGAAAAGAAAAGAAAAGGCAAAGGATACAAGAGCTCATGATAATACAGTGTCATGTCATTAGGGTGTGTGTCAAGTGAGGATGAGACCCAGGGAGCTGAACCCAAAGTTGCAGTGTAAAAGGATTCTATTCTAGAATTGTATTCCTTCCTCTTGCTTACTTGAATGTCTTATGAGGACCCCTTGCAAGTACACAGGACAGCAGTTGAATATAGTTAAAAGTGGTGGTTGTAGTTGTACGCCTTCAGGTTGTTTCTGATTTATATCAACCCTAAAGCAAACCTATCACAGGATTTTCTTTTCGAGATGTGTTCAGAGGAGGGTTGCCTTTGCTTCCCTCTGGGGCTGAGAGAGTATGATTTGCCCAAGATCACCCAGTGTGTTTCCATGGTCGAGCAGGGATTTGAACCCTGGTCTCCAGAGTCATAATCCAAAGCCATTTCCACACTACATTATTATAATGCTGTTATTCCACTTTCAACATCTTGTGGAGTTCTGGGATTTGTAGTTTACTGAGGCCAAAGAGCTTTCTGGCTGAGAATTCTAACTGCCGCTCCCTAAACTGCAAACTGCAAATTCTGTGCCAAAGGGCACATCCTTGAGTTACCACGCCATAATTCTTAAGCAGATAATTCTAAGTTCGTCACCAAATACAAATTCCAGCATCCGTTAGGATGGGTCCATGACTATTAAAATAGTATGAAACTGGCAAAAATTTGTAGAGTAGATGAGAGGAGGCACTTTTTTTTTTTTTTACTGAGACTAGAGCAAGCTTACTTCTGGGAGAATAGATTGGTAGCTCTTGTTATTTGTAAGTTTTGCAGCTAACTTTATGAGACTGGGTTACCACCAGTTGATTAGTAATTCAGTTTTGAGTTTTAGGCTTAGGTTTGTTCATCTTATGGAGGCTTATAGACATAGAAATAGAAGGGGTGTTTTAGTTTAATGTTTATATTCTTTTGAAGATAAATTGTCTTTGATTTGCCATTGTGGTCTGACCTGATTTTGCTTTGCTGTGGAACATTTTGTTCTATGTAGGGCTTAGATTCTAGATATGTTGTTATTTGTCTTCATTGCTATTTTTGTTTATCCTTAATTATTCAAGAATTATATTATTATTTTTCTAGAATTTATTTTTGTTTGTTTATTTACCAAAGCAGAATCCTCAATGAAATGTAATTATTAGCAATTAGTAGTGTTAAAGTGAGAAGTGGGAAAAGCATCACTCCATAAACAGGGTGCAAAGGAGAGACAGTTGTGTTGCAGGGAGAATAAGAACATATCATAATAGAAGAATGGTATGCCATCTTTCAAACTCCACTTCTTCCAGCACTTCAAACTCAACACTTTTCTCTGGGGGAATTTAATCAGCTTCCACAAATCTCAGTTCTTTTGTTGAAAGAGGTTGGCCCCTCCTCAAATGGCAAATCCCGGGATTCCATAGGATGTTGAAAGTGGAATGATCGCACTATGAGAGTATAGTGTGGAAATGGCCTTAGAATAGAACATCTGATATATGTGACTTGATCACTGATGAAGGCACTAGCCTAATACACAACATTAAACCAGACTGGAGGATGCTTGGAAGTTTTCAGGTGAGGGCAGAGAATGAGTTTCCACTCAGTTGTTTTCATTGAAATGTTTCACGCAGAAGCAATAAAATTGGTTGGGCAGGTAGGCTTGCTGCAGTTCCACGTACTTTTAGGTGATGTTTTTGTGTGTCTTCAAATCATTTCTAACTTACAGTGACCCTAACATGAACCTATCATGGGGTTTTCTTGGCAAGATTTGTTCAGAGGTAGTTTACTTTTGCCTTCCTCTTAGGATGGAAGAATGTGACTTACTTAAGGCCACTCAATGGGTTTCCATAGCTGAGCAGGGATTTGAATCTGATGCTCAGACCGCTACACCACACTGGCCCAGCTTCTGGGAGTAAGGTCCCCTAACCATTCTTACCACTGAGTTAAGATGCATAGCATTCATTTGTGCAAACCACAAAAAGACTATCCTAAAGATCTTTAAGTGAACAAATAAGAATACTCTAAATGTGCCAAGCAGCATAATACTATATACTGACTCAGTTATAAAGTATGCATTTTATATAAAGGCTGTGTAAATTTAGTTTAACTTTGAGAAGAAAATGTACTGTATAGAATCATAGAATCATAGAAATGTAGAGTTGGAAGAGACCACATGGGCCATCCAGTCCAACCCCCTGCTATGCAGGAACACCCTCAAAGCATTCCCGACAGATGGCCATCTAGCCTCTGCTTAAAAACCTCCAAGGAAGGAGATTCCACTACACTCCGAGGCAGCATATTTCACTGCCGGACAGCCCTGACCATCAGGAAGTTCTTCCTGAGGTTCAAGTGGAATCTCCTTTCCTGCAGCTTGAATCCATTGCTCCTTGTCCTGGTCTCTGGAGCAGCAGAAAACAAGCCCTCTCCTTCCTCTACATGGCATCCCTTCAAATATTTAAGCATAGGTGTCATGTCCCCTCTTGACCTTCTCTTCTGCAGACTAAACATACCCAGCTCTCTAAGTCTATCCTCATAGGGTATGTCTTCCAGGCCTCTCACCATTTTGGTCGCCCTTCTCTGGACTTGCTCCAGCTTGACCATGTCCTTCTTGAATTGGGGTGCCCAGAACTGGACACAGTATTCAAGATGAGGTCTAACCAAAGCAGAGTAGAGTGGTACCAATACCTCCCTCAATCTAGACACCATACTCCTATTGATGCAGCCGAGAATTGCATTGGCTTTCTTGGCTGCCACATCACACTGCTGACTCATGTTCAGCTAATGGTCTATTAAGACTCCTAGATCCCTTTCACACGTACTGCTATCCAGCCACTTGTCCCCCATCCTATATTTCTGTATTCCATTTTTTCTACCTAAGTGTAGAACCTTACACTTCTCTCTGTTGAATTTCATTTTGTTAGCCTTGGCCCAGCTCTCCAATCTATCCAGGTCATTTTGAATTTTGATCCTGTCCTCTAGCGTATTAGCAACCCCTCCCAATTTGGTGTCATCTGCAAATTTGATGAGCATGCCCTCTATTCCTTCCTCCAAGTCGTTGATGAAGATATTGAACAGTACTGGGCCCAGGGCAGAACCCTGTGGCACCCCGCTAGTCACTTCTCTCCAGGATGAGAAGCAGCCATTCGTGATCACTCTTTGGGTTCGGTCGGTCAACCAATTACAAATCCAACTAACAGTAGCCCTGTCCAGCCTGCATTTTACTAGTTTCTTTGCAAGAATGTCATGGGGAACTTTGTCAAAGGCCTTACTGAAATTGAGGTATGCTACATCCACAGCATTCCCTTTATCTATCAAGCTAGTAACTCTATCATAAAAAGAGATAAAATTAGTCTGGCATGACTTATTTTTGAGAAATCCATGTTGACTTCTCGTGATTACTGCGTTGCTTTCTAAGTGATTAGAAACTGACTGCTTAACGATCTGCTCCAGGATCTTTCCGGGTACTGATGTCAGGCTGACTGGGCGATAATTATTTGGATCCTCTTTTTTCCCCTTCTTGAAGATGGGGCAACATTTGCCCTCTTCCAGTCTGCTGGAACTTCTCCTGTCCTCCAAGATTTCTCAAAGATTATAGCAAGCGGTTCCGCAATGACCTCTGCCAGCTCTTTTAATATCCTAGGATGCATTTCATCTGGCCCTGGAGACTTGAATTCATCCAGTGTGGCCAGGTATTCCTGTACCACCCCTCTACCTATTACGTGCCTCATTTCCCCTGCTTCCTCACCTGCTCCCCTACCGCCAGGTTGAGTGCTTGTATCCTTCTGGGAAAAAACTGAGACAAAGAAGGTCTTAAGTAGTTCTGCCTTTTCCCTTCCTCCTGTGAGTAATTCTCCATCTTTTCTGCTCAGCGACCCTATCGTCTCCTTCCTTTTCCTTTTGCTGTGGACGTATTTAAAAAAGCCCTTTTTATTGTTTTTAATGTCTCTGGCCAGCCTAAGTTCGTTCTGTGCTTTAGCCTTTCTGACCTCCTCCCTACATCTCCGGGCCACTTGCTTAAATTCTTCTTTGGTGGTTTCCCCCTTCTTCCATTTCCTATACATGTTTTTTTTAACACTTAGCTCAGCTGAGAGTTCTTTAGTCAACCATTCTGGTTTCCTCAGATGTCTTCCATTTTTCCTCCTTATTGGCACAGTTTTAGACTGTGCCTTCAGTATCTCCTTTTTAAGGAACTCCCATGCCTCCTGAACTCCTTTCCCTTTCACTATTCTTGACCATGGAATTCCAGCCAGCAGCTCCCTAAGTTTACAGAAGTCCGCTTTTTTAAAATCTAAGATGAGTGTTTGGCTACCCTTATCTTCTCCTTCCCACTGAATGCCAAATTCCAATAGGGCATGGTCACTCTGTACTGTATGATATTCCCTGAAATTTCTCTACAAATTCCAAAAGTCACCTGGATGTTAGACTCAATTGTCAAGGTTCAGTCATCTTCAGCAACCAGTTTGGGGTCTTTCCTCTCTCCTCTTTTTGCAGCCCTCTGTGGCTTCATAGATCTCTTCACATTGATTTTCCAGCCCTTTATAGTCCATTTTGAATGATGCACAGAAAGCTAGAGGGTTCCAATTCTGAGTAAAGGCAAGGAACACATTGGAAGTACATTAACAGAAGCTAGCCAATAGTTGCTATATGCTTTTTTTCCTCTTAGAAGAGCCCAATCATCTCCCTGATTTCAAGCATAGACATGCCCTATTGCTGCTGGAACAGCAAATCCACACTCAGTTTAATAGCTGGCACCACTGTCTTGACTTCTTCAACAAAGGACTGCTGGCTATAGATAGATTGCACTCCATGAAGACTGGGAAGAATGTCTTTGGTAGTAGCATGGCAAGTCTGCTCAAGAGGGTTTTAAACTAAATCCTTGGAGAGGGGGTTAGAGAAGATAACTTAAACATTAGCCCAAAGGCAAGCTCTAACCACAAGAATATGAATTCTAAAGCTTCAAATGTCTGTACACCAACACATAAGAGTTTGGGGAACAAACAAGATAAGCTTGAGGTCCTAGTGCAAGAAGGTAAATATGACTTTATAAACACAACAGAGACCTGGTGCAATGATTCTCATAGCTGGAATATTACAATTGAAAGGAAGTGGAATAGTATTATATGTCAAAGACAAATTCATTTTTACAAAAATCCATGCAAGTGATCACTCAACAGCATTTGGGTAAAAAATAAAATAAATGGAGAAAGAAAGAAATACAACATTGTGGTAGGAGTTTAGCACAGGCCACCAAACAAAGAGGTGGTGGATGATGATTTTCAGGAAAAAAGAATCTTGGAAAACTTAAAGATGCAAGAATTGCTAGCTACAGAGAACTTCAGTTTCCCTGATACATGCTTCAAGACTATCTCTGCTAAGCCTAGGCTGTCCAAGAAATTCCTGATGTGCCTTGCAAATAATTTCCTATTTCAAAAGGTAGAGGAAGACACAAGGGGACCAGTAGTCTTTGACTTGATCTTAACTAAGAGGGAGAAGTTAGTCCCTGGAATCAAAGTAGTCATTTATTTAAGGAGAATTAACTTTATAATGTCAGAATTCACAGGTGTGGGACAGGGCAAAGAAGAGCATAGTCAAGCGTGAATCTAAATTTTCAGGAAAACTCATGGACATGTGAGGAGGGAAAAAAATCTGGAATCCAATTTATTTTATGGTGAAAAAAAATATTAAAAGTAAATTTCTAGAAGGAATCAGAGTTGTACTTGTAGAAGATTCACTAGATAAGAAACATGGCTGAATTCTGTGATATAAGGGGTCAATGGTAAGATTGTTATACACTCAAAAGTGGAGGAGCAACAAGATTCCAGTCAAGGAATATTGGTTGGTATAATTGATGGATTTAGTGAAGATTAACAGATTAACATCTTCAATAAAAGAAAATAAACAGCATTATCTGTTAAACACTGGGATTTGTTAATTCCTTTTTTACAGGATAAAGAGATGAATATATAAATTGTTGCTTTTGATTATTAATAGATGGTAAAATTAGCAAATGAAGTAATGTCTTTTACATTATACTGATGTAACCGAAGTTACTATGACAATTTTCATTTACATTCTGAATTGGAAGAGCTGGAAACCAATTTTATTGTATGTTAAGTATAGGAGAAAGGGATGGTATTTTTAGATTAGAGGGGAGAGAGGTAGTGGGATAGATGTGATAAGGGAAAAAGTATGTACTGTAGTGTTTTGTTTGTTATGTTGAATAGTGTTATAAATAAATTTTAAAACATGGATTTCAGGAAAGCTGATTTTATCAAGCTAAGAAAAATATTAGGCATAATCCCATGTCTAGAGATGCTAAAGCAAAAAGACAACCAGCAAAGGTAGGAGTTCTTGAGGAAGGAGTTTCAGAAAGCAAAATCACAAACAATCATGTAGAAGAAGAAAATAGGGTATCATCTGAAAAAGCCAATATGGCTGCACAGCAAATTCAAGGAAGAAGTGAAAAGAAAATGAAGAGTGTGTATAAGGAATGGAAGGTAGGATGAATCACCAAGAAAGAGTACAGATGTGCAGCCTAAGTTTGCAGGAATGGTTCAGACTGACTAGAGAAACAAGGAGCAACAAAAGGAGGGTTTACAAATATGTCAGAAGTAAGAGTATGACAAAGTAGATGGTGAGACCACTGCTCATCAAGGATGGTGAAATGTTAACAGATTACAATGAAAAAGCAGAACTGCTCAATAGTTATTTTGTTTCAGATTTTTTCCCCAAAAAAGAGAACTGTGTGCTTCCATGCATAAGGAGACACCTTGGCAAGGGAATCTGGATTGCAAATCAAAATTGCAAGGGAGTTAGTCACAAACCACCTAGCTAACCTTCATGAGTTCAAATGCAGGGAGAGATGAACTTCATCTCAGAATACTGAAGAAACTTGCTTATGTACTCTGTGAGCCACTAGTCATCATTTTTGGGAAATCTTGGAGAAAAGATGAAGTGTCAGAGGACTTGAGAAAGGCAAACAAGAGAGAGAGGGATTGAGAGAGAGAGAAAGAGATCCAGGCAACTATCAACTGGTCAGCCTGACCTCAATACCCAGAAAATACACTAGAATAGATTACACAGAAGTCTGTCTGCAAGTATTTTCATGACAATGCATTGATTGGTAGGAACAAGCATGGGTTTGGCAAGAAAAAATCCTGCCAAACTTATGTTTAGTTGGTGGCAGGAATTATATGGATATCATTTATCTGGATTTCAGCAAAGTATTTGATAAGGTCCTCCATAATATTTTAATTAGTAAACTGATTAAATGTGGAATAGATGGGAATACTCTCAGACGGATCCACAATTGATTGGAAAACCAAGTTCAAAAAGTTGCCATCGATGGCCGTACTTCAAATCGGAGCGTCTCAGGTGGAGTGTCTCAGGGTTCTGGTATAGGGAGGTTACTCTTCAACGTTTTTATCAGTGACTTAGATGATGGGGGGAGGGAATTCTTATCAAGTTTGCTCATGACACAAAACTGGGAGGAGTAGCTAACACATTGGAAAATAGGACTCTAATCCAAAAGGACTCAGATAAACTAGAAAATTGGGCAAAAATTACTAAAATGAAATTCGACAGAGACAAATGCAAAATTCTACGTTTAGGCCACAATAGCTAAATACACAAATATAGGATGGTGGACACTTAGATCAGCATGTGAATAAAAACCTTGGGATTATTGTTGATAATAAGTTGAACATGAACCATCAGTGTGATGCTGCAGTAAGGAAGCCAAATGCTATCTTAGCCTCCATTAATTGAACCATAATTTCCAAATCAAAGGAAATAATAGTCTGATTATATTTTGCTCTGGTCAGGCCTCATCTGGAGAACTGTGTTCATTTACAGATTGCTCCTTTGAAAAAGGATAGAAAAATTGGAGCAGGTTCAGAGAAGGGCAACAAAGATGATAAGAGGTACAGAAAATGAAACATATGAGACAAGGTTGAAGGAACTGGATGTTTGGCTTGGTGAGGAGATGATTGAGGGTTCCATGATGGCATGCTTTAAATATCTCAAGGGCTGTCACAGAGAAGAAGGGGCAGGCCTGTTCTTTGCTGCCCGAGAGGTAGGAACAAGTCTAATGGTTTTAAGTTATGGAGAAGTAGATTTCAGTTGAACATTAGAAGGAACTTCTTGACAGTAAGAGCAGTTTGGTAATGAAACCAATTGCTTAGAGAGGTGGTGGGGATCTTCTGCTCTAGACATCTTCAAAAGAAGGCTGGACAGCTACCTGCTGGAGATGATTTAGTTGGACATCTTGCAGTGAATGGAGGGTTGGACTTGACAGCCCATGAGGCCTCTCCCAACTCTATGGCTGTAGGAATATGTGTTCCTTCCACAGCAACTCTGATACCAAAATTATGCCAGGCAAAGCACCTGGATGATTCCCCTACAATCTGAAGCATCTGCTGGAAGAACAGCTGTAAAATAAAAAATGGCTTCACATCCCCCTTGGTAATGGAACCACCAGCTACCCTTGCCTGGTATACAGAGAATGATGGGTGTTGAACAAGCAGGGATAACAGCTAGAAGACAAGCAAGGAAAACTGTTGAGGAGTCGAATTGAGAACATGGTCCGGATATCATCTGAAGGGGTACTTACATAGTAGCAAAGATGGTGGATGAGGTATAGCACATGTTATAATTACTGGCTCAGGTTCTGTCTTATGTTGTTGCCTTTTGTTTTGATGTGTGTGTTGAAGTAACAGTGAGGTACACAGGAGGAAAGTATATCACAAACCAGCAGCTTGGAGCACTGCAGTATTTTAATAAAGCAAGTAAAAGGTAAATATTCTACCTACTTTTGAGAAACAGGAATTTAAAAAATTATTTTTATAAAATGTTAACTGAAACAATAACTAGATTTGTATCTAGAACTATAATTAATTTTTAAAAGCTACTTCCGAGCTCTGAGTTGAATAACTAAATAAATAGATAAACCTGATTGCGTTAAAAGACTTGAATGTGTGTCTTCAGCAGTTTTCTGCAGCTCTGTAAAGAAAGTCTGAATGCATAGTCAGGTGATGTTAAGTATCTTAAAATCCTACTGATTTCAATGATAGATGCTCAACCATGTTCACTGATTTGCAGCAGAACAGAAAGGTTTTAAATTATACAATCTTACACTGTGTTAAAGAGTGCTCATTTTCAAAAATAGTTTGCTGCAGTTGAGGTCATCGTATTGAATCATAATACACACTGAAATTATTGAAATTTACAGAATAATCCTATGTGCTTATTTTGCCAGGACTGGCCATATACCACCACTACATCAGAAGAATAGCCATGAAATCCAAAGAAGGCTCAGCCACTGGAGGAGAAAATCAAACAAATGGAAATACCTCTACTGGTAATCAAAACTGGACTATGTTCACTATAATGCTCCCATTCCACCCACAAATGGGAAGAGCAAATGAACTCACAAGGATGGGGACATGCGCACCACACCTTCCAAATCTCCACACATGACCCACAAGATAATGATGATGGTGACAACAATTTCTTACCTACCCCCCCCCGCCATGAATCAAGGCAGGAAACAACAGATTAAAATACAACACATGACATCAGTTAAAAACACATAAATATGATACCATATCATCCCATCAGCTCCATTTGCACAGTAGGATTCTCTTGCATTCTGTAGCCTTACCCTTGTGTAAGTACTTTTACAAGATCTTTTTGTCAAACAAATGTACACTTTTCATTCTATTTTTCCCCCGTATGGAAATCTTGAATTTCCCTTCCTGGTCTCTCAACAGCTAAGTATTTATCAACAGTTCATGCAAAAGTTGCTTTGATCTTTGTGTAAATAAATTGGCTCTCTTTCTCCCATAGGATTCTTTTTCATGTAGAAAACAGGATTTCTTTCATCAAAGTAGATTGTTGCATCTCTGTGAACATCAATGTGTATTTATTTGAAACTTCAAGCAAATTATTTCTTACACATTTACAGCAAATATCCAAACCATTGTAAATGGCAGCATGACTCATTCAAATGAAAAACTTGAGTAACCAAGTAACAAAATCTTTTTGCAATATTGTGCTAAGTAGGTCTGTGATGTTTCACATCTGTTCAGAAGAGATGACAGAAAAACACACCAGACATTCAAGCATATTAAATCCTCTTCGATGTTCACATGGTAATATTTTTAGGGTACCTCTGCATGATTAAAGTGGCTTCAAAATACTTCCCTCCTCTTTAAAGTGTAGATTAATCATATACAAATCATCAATATATGCATTTTATATACCAGTATATGTGCCAACATACCACTTGCACTTTCCATACACACAAAGATTCTTAACAACAACAACAACAAAAGTATAGATGGGCTGTTACCTATTCATCCACTAAAAATTTAGGCTGAGATCCCACATCAGAGAAATAGTTACAAATATGTAGCTATGTATTTGCTCCTGACTTTACTCCTCCATTCTACCTTAACAGCCAGCAGCTGTACCTAGCAGTTTACATCTGTTCTACTGCTAATCTGGGCACAAGAAGAGGACATTTCCTCTTCTTGTGATCTGTGGTGAGAAAGGAGTTGCTTCTGATCATCACACCACAAATCACTTGCAGGAGAGGGCTGGAAACATGATCCTGCTGTGTACTGCTTGCTAGCAAAACAGACCTCCATCACCCAGTGTGACTATTGACTGTTAAGGTAAATTGGGGGGGAGCATTCAGAATCATAGTAATAGGCCCTTTCCACACGGGGTAAGTAGAGCAGTGTGGTGCGACCTCTGACAGAGGTCGTCTGCACCTTGGGAGCGGACTGGGTCGGACAACTTGTCGCAGTTCCACACTTCAGTCCACTCCGGAGCGACCCGAAGTGGTCGCGCAGCATGCTTTTAAAAAACCTGTTTTTACAGGTTTTTCAAAAGCACCGAGCGCACCACTCTGTGCCACTCTGTTCCCGCGCTCTGGTGCAGATTTGCAGGCGTGCACCAGTGTGCACCTGTAGATCTGCCGGGGCGGGCTTTAGGGTGGGGAGCCTCCATCAACCAGAAGCCACCATTTTGGATGCCGGAGCAGTGCGGAGCGACGAGCTTGCACTGCTCCTCATCAGGACAGACTGAAACGGACCCACCAAAAAGCCAGTGAGTAGTAGCAGGGAGCGTTTCCCTTGCTGCATGTGGAAAGGGCCATAGTGCCATGGCTGTAAACATTAATACTGGGCAGTTACAAATGCATTTCACAATGAATCAACAAGATGCCAGCCATATTGTCTGCATCAAACTTATTGAAAAAGAATCCCAAACTGTTTTATTTAAGGTTTAGAGATAATGTAATGTACAGTACACTGGAGAAATATTTTTAAAAAATTGGTGGAACGTTTGAAATAAGCGAATGTCAGAACGTTTACCATTCTCATGCAATGTAGAATTAAACATCAACAAATATTACTTATTGATTCATCGATTCATTGCATTTCTATCCTCCCTTTCTACCAAAATAGGCACTCAGGGCAGCTATTTTTTTTTAAAAAAAAATTTAAAACTAAATTTTATCTAAAATGGAACATAAAAGCAAATTAATTAAAAGTAAGTGAACATTCAACAACAAAAGAAATAGCACATAGCCAACTCAAAGACACAGAACACTATCAAAAGCATTAACAAAATGGATCAATTACCGTTAGCTTTCATTAGTTTAGCTTTCAGTGACAAGAAATAGAAAACTTGGTTAATGGACATAGATCTCCTGGGAACAATAGATCTTTTTGGAAGAGAATTGCTATTTATATTTATGGAGTTTGTCATAAGGTTGGGACATACCTGGAAAATGACAATGTTCTTGAACTATTTCCATTAAGGACACAATCTTATGCACACTTATCTGGGGTAATCCCCACTGAGTGAATCCAACTGAGTATCTGAGTAGTCATGCATTGGCTGAAGTCAGTTTTAAAGTGATGTTTGCTATAACACTGTTCCTTTTGAGTGAATGAGCTTATTATCTGAAAACTTCTGTTTTAGAAAACTTCTCCTAAATGTATATGTTATAGACTTTTTTTATAGTCAATACACAAATTATATGAATTAACTAAAATAGGGTAGGTTCCTCATGCTAATCCAGTTTCCAGTAAGTTGTCATTGTTGTTGTTGTTGTTTGTCTTCAAGTAGTTTCTGACTTATGGTGATCCAAAGGTGAACCTATCATGGGGTTTTCTGGGGCTGAGAGTGTATGACAAGCCCAAGGACACCCAGTGGCCACATCCATGACCGAGTGGAGAATCAAACCCTGGTCTCCAGGGTCATAGTCCAATACTCAAACCACTACAACATGCTGGTTCTCATGTGGTGTTTTCAATTATTTTCTTTCAATGGGAAAAAATATGGTAAGTTTCTTGATTCTTGCTTGAAAGAATGATTAGTGGAAGGGGAATAATTCCAGCACATTTGCTATCCCTACTTTAATTCCACCCAGAAACTGCTTTCATGAGGGAGGGCATCAAGAGTTTTGCCATGCTCCAGCTTCTTACAGGAGCTTCTTGGTGGCTTCTGTGTTAGTGGGACAGCTGAACCCCTCCATTTTTAATGAAAACTTTAGAGGAGCTGTCCATGGTGTCAAACCCTATTCCCAAAATATAATCAGATAGCTTTGTTAAGATTAAAACCCCTAGTGCATTTGCCATCTCATTGAAATGGAGATCACCAACTACCACTTGACCTGATAGGTGGAGGTATGACACTTTTATGAATAAAACATGTATTAAAGTGTTCAGTAACATAGTGTTTGAGAACCAGCTTGGACTATGACTCCACAGACAAGGGTTCAAATCTCCACTCAGCCTTGGAAACATGCACACCTTCAGCCTCATAGGAAGGCAAAGGCAACCCCCCTCTGAACAAATCTTGTAAAGAAAACATCATGATAGATTTTCCTTAGGGCCACCATAGGTAAGAAATTACTTGAAGGCACACAACAGCAACAAAAACAATGTAGTGCTTGTTTGGTGCATGCTGCATATTGTAATATTCTTTCTCTTGGTATATACCTGATATCCACCCAACACACACACAAACAGTGACAAAGTTGCTTTGGTGGTCAGCTATTTGAAATGCAAGTACAACTTGATGGAAGGTTGCTAGGCAACAGGAGTAGTATCTTCAATGTGAAACCCAACACACTGATGTGTGTGGGTGGTGCTTATGGATGATCAGAATTATATATAAGGCAGAGAGTCCATTTGTAAAGAGAGCCTTCAGTGAGATCTTGGCCAGAGAAGGGGACTGGGTTGCCTTTAAGCAGCTGAGGAAAAGACACAGAGAAGATGTCTAAGACTGAGAGTTCTTTGCATAGACTGTCAGATGTTTGAACTGTTTAATGTAACAACACTGTACTTTGTATAAAACTTGAAAAGGTACTTTATTTGAATAGAGGTTATGGTCTGCTTTATAACTACTGAGTTGGCCTGTATTATCTAAAGTCACTGCTAAAAAAAAAAGAACAGGCTACCTTAAATAAAGTAATTGGTTGTTAGGGAAAGTTCTATTTAAAGACTGGAATTGGGGCTGAGTGTGAGGGAACTTTATTAGGTTAGATCTCCAAAACCAACCTAGTGAGAAATAAGGGCCTGTCACACACATACATACCCACAAATAAAAATAAGAATAAAAAAGGCTAAGATTGATACTATTCCAGAACTCTACTCATACAGACAGGCAATAACATGAGAACTAAATTAAATGCTTTTAGGACTAGAATGGGGGTGGCTGGTAAAAGAATGTGGCTGACCTAATAACTAACAAGATAGGTAAAAGCAAACATATTTTTTTAAAAAATAAGATAGGATATGGAATGGGGTTTTAGAAAAGGATTTTTCTGGACTAAAGCAAAGAAAGGCCATACAAGCAAAGCACACAACCACAAACTCCCTTTACAAACTCTGTTTGTGTTACTGGTCCTAATAGAGCAGGAGTGGGAATTCTGTGGTCCTCGGATGACATATAGCCCTTGTGGGGGTGCCCAAAAGATTTTTTAAAAATAGATTCTGATTTCACCACCACCTTCCAAATGAGGTAACAACACTATTAAAAAGTAACCAGAAGTGACTTCTTGTTACCTACATTACTTCTGGTGATTGTTGGACACACTTGAAGCAGCTTGTGAAGGGACTGGAGGAGCCAAAAATGGCCCCTCAACATTCAGAATATGTACATTTCTTTTATCAGACCAAGGCTGGACAATAAATAGTCTATAGCTCCCAACCATTTATGCAGGTCTTGGAGTGCCCTCACCTCCCCCACCCCAAAAGAAGCCCCCTTGAAAACTGGCTCAGAATTCCCACTTCATCTGGCATAGAAGCAAACCTACAGGGTCTTTCCATATTTATTTTTCCTCCCTCACCCCCATTAAAAGTGTACAGTCTAAATACATATAAGCCCTCTGGAGTCATGCACCTGCAACATATATAGACCACACTAGGGAGCTATGAAAGCCCTCATTCCTCTGGCATTCCCATGCATGAGGCTGCTTTTGAAATGGGGTTGTAAGCACATACAGCTGAACATATTAGAAAGCTCCCACATTTTGCGTAAAATTTCCCAGTCATGGAAGGAACTGAAAGTTTGAAATTCCATTCCTTTAAATGTACTTGCAAAGCCCTTCCAGACTCAGTTACCAGCCAGATATACGGAGGTCCTTCCTGGTACAGATATAGATGTTTATTTGTATCCCATCTATCTCCCTCGACAGGACCTGTATAAGGCTAATGTGTAATTCCAAATATCAGAGGCAGATCACTATCTCCTAAATCATGACTGCAAAAACTCATTTCTTTAGTCAGGAAGCATGGTTGGCTTTGATGTGGAGTTGTCTTGATTCCAGGAGCAGAAAAAATATTAGTCACTTATATCTTTCCAAACCTGCCTACTAATTCCTACAAGTTGTGCTCTTCAGCTTACCATCCATGCAGCAAACACATCCTGGCGCACCAGAAGTCTCTTTTATTGTGTATTTTATTTCTTCCTAATGACTTAGTATTTCATGCTGAACCAGCCAGTTGTGAAGCCAATTTTCAGAGCTTCATTGCTTCTGAGCACCCTAAATTGTAATTGTGAAGCTGTGAAATATTTTTAATTGAATCAAGTGCACAAATTGTAATGTCTGCAAAGGGGCGGGGATAATGTGGTTGTTTTGCTTTATACAATTTGCATATAAGTTAATCACCCTCTTTAGGTTCTGTTCTAATGAGATCTATTTGGCAGTATTATATGTGCTTGAGTAAAGTTTTGGTAATTATTACTAGGGTGTGCATAATTTTTCAAAACAGAGATGTCTGTGGCTCAGACCCTCTGGAAGCCAGTCTCATCTGAGAACTTAGCTAAATAACTGAAAGTTCAAGAGCCTGTTTGGCCATTTCAGCATAGCATCACTGTCCTTCTATGGAGACACATCACTGCTGGTCTGCAAATTGTGCTTTCACATGACGTTGTCACAATCCTGCTGCCAATGTGTCATCATCCATTGTGATCACAGAATATTCCATTACTGGAAAAAGGCTGGTAATGGCCCCCAATCATGTGATGCTCCCATTGCCAGCAGCCATGAAGAAAGGGAAGAAGTGCAATTTAGGTGCTTCCTTCCCAGTGCAGCACAGGAAGTGGCTAGCTGGACTGTGGAAGGAAAGTGTGTGTCGCTTGTGCTACCCTTCCACAGGCAGTGAGCCAGGTGCAGAGAAGAACATTTGTGTTGCACTTCCAATCATGATAGGACTAAGATGGAGACAGGTAAGGTGTGGAAATGGTCTATGTTGGTGCAAGCAGAAGCAGTGCAGTGGTAGAAGGAGCAGAAAGGCTGTGTAGGCTGTCAAACAGATGAAAAGGCAAAGGAAAGATGTAAATGCTGGTGGCAACAACCATGGGACGAGGCCGTGGCTGGTAGTTTCCAAATGCCTGCCTTCCAGTTCTAAGAGATGAGGCACTCTGCTAGAGGTGGCTTAGGTAACTGACTAAGGCGTTTGTCTAATCTTCTTCTTCTACCTTTTCTTAGCACCAAGAATTGCTTTCCCCCTGCAAATCAGGCCTGAAGGAATCAGCAGCTCAGAGCAATCAGGTGTCTTCTCCTATGGCCATCTCTGCCTCCTCCTCAGTTCTGTGTGAGTGGAGATAAAGTGCACCTCCTAATGTAATGACTCATTGCATTAATATAGCACACCTAAAGCACAACAGAACCTAAATGAGTAGGAAGGAATATGAGATATGGTTGAAACCTAAATGAGTAGGAAGGAACATGAGATCATGGTTTCTTTGTACATCCTTAAAGGTAGTTTGTTACAATATGATACATACCTGAACACACACACACACACAATTACAAACAAGGGATTAAGTTTCTAAGCCCCTGTGTTTAAGTAGCCAAAGCAACACCATCTATGCCCAAGAGGATAGGTGAATTCAAGGACAGCAGAATGAAAACCGAACATGGACCATGTGTGACTGATGTATATGTTATATGGTAATATGTGGAAAACTGAGGTGGGGAGACAAGGCAGAATAAGATCTTAGAGAAATGGTGGTAGTAGTAGTAATAGTAAAAGTAGTAGTTATTGTTATTGTTACACCTAGATCTACTCTCCAGCTAGCTTGAGGATTCTGGGAGTTGTGATCTGGAAATATAACTTTCCTGATAGCTGAGAAGAATAGTGCATGATGGAGGAAACTTCAGCTGGAACTCTGAATACGAGGATCCATAGAGGAACATTTTCTTACAGGCACAACTGGATTCATATACTGTACAATCCCATGCTGCTCTTGAAAACAAATTTGATGGGTAAGGCTTGGCACAAGAGAGCTGTACTCTGGATACATTTTATAATTCTGACTTTTGAATAACATATGGCCCATCATAACCTCCTAAATCTCCCCAAAGAGTCCAAGCAAGTCCAACTGAGCAAGCAGCATCTAAAAAGAAGAAAATTGATCTTTAGTTAATCATTCACCCAAAAGATTAGAGAAAGTCAAGCCTGCTTGACCCTGAAAGCAGTTTATGAACATTTTAAAGAAGAGTGTAGCTTGGTCCAGCCAAGAACCTATTTCAAGCACCCTTTTGTTGTATTGAATAACAATTTTAAACTAATCATTGTGTAAACAGTTTATCTAATACAAACTGGAATATTTTAGTAGAGTCTGAATTATATTTATTTATTTATTTATTAGATTTACAACCTAGATTTCTCTGCACACTGGAACTTGAAGAGGAGATATAGGTACAGAAAAAAATAAAACTAAAACGCCATTAAGCAAATTATAATATTAAAACCCAACTGAATGAAAAGCAATTTAAAAGCACATTGATAAAATGTACAGCTCCCTATTCACAAAAAGATCCTTTCTCAGTAGCCAGCAAGTTGTCCAAATCACACTTTTATAACAAGGTCTTTACCTGTTTGTAGATGGAGAACAGTAAGTGGGCCACCATTGCCTTCCTTGGATTAGGCACAGCCATGCAGCTAATCCAAAGAGCACCTTTCAGATGTGTTGAAAAGTGCTTCCACTTCTGGCAATTTTTCAGGAATTGTGTCAAGAGAAGGGAAAGATACTTAGCTCCTAGTAGTGAAGAAGGGTCAATCTTGTTACTACGAAGTGTGGGGACTTAGAGGATTCTGAAAGGGAGTTTAGATACATTCATGGAAAATAAGGCTCTCAATATCTACTAGACATGATGGGTATATGTTATTTCCAGGGCTATAAACTACGTGACAAGTATTAGTTGGGATGTGGTCCCTCTCTCTTTCCTTTTCATGTGTTCACGCCACCTAATTTTTTTGAATTCCTTCATAATGAATCATACTGACTCTGAGTAGAATATCTTACCAATTTCTTTCTGTCTTTTAAGAAACTGCCTTACAATATCTCAGAATCCCCCATGTTTCATTATATAGATTGGCCACCAGGGAATGAGAGAAAGGGTAGAATACCATCTTCTTCTTTCCTGTTGCCATTTCTGCTGCTACCACCCTAATAATGAATTAGATGATTATTCAAACAAATGAGATCAATAAGAATGAGTTCATAGGTATGAGATGGCTGGAGGTAAGAAATTTATAAATAACTTCACAGACGTGCTACCTTGCAGTCTCTCCCTCCTTTTTTGCATCTCATATATGGTGTTGAAGCCTGTGCACTAGAGACCTGATGGGTTTTACTGGTAAGTTGTCTCTTTTTAAATGTTTCCAAAGAAATGAGCTGAGGACAGTTTGCTGAACTGATGCATAAATTTAATGATCTGTGGTTTAAAAATCTGATTAAAAGACTTCAGAAAATATTATCACTGATAAATAGACTGAAAAAGTTTCCACACTAGATAATTATAGTGCTATTATTCCACTTTGAACTTCCTATGCAATCTTGGGATTTGCAGTTTAGGGCCAGAGGCCCATCCCTAAACTGCAAACCCCAGGATTCCACAGGATGTTGAAAGTAGAATACCAGCACTATAACTGTTTAGTGCAGAAATGGCCTAAAAATCTTAATTTTTTTCTGATTCTGCCTGAGAGCCGGCTAGTAGGTAGGGTGCATATTGAACAACTTTATCAAGACAAAAACAAAAGCTGTTTGGAATGATCAATAGTTCAGTCATATGGATGTCTGCTCAGACATCCTGTTGAGATACAAGTTCCCCATTTCTCCATGCTCTAAGTAAGAGGTGACCAATTTTTGGACCCCATTGTTTTTTATTGAGCCTGTCTCCATCTACCTGCAAGTCATAGGCCATTTCTGCACTAGTCTGTTATAGCGCTATGATTCCACTTTCAACATCCTATGGAATCCTGGGGTTTACAGTTTCAGGAGGGGCCAGATGGCCTCTTCCTAAACAACAAACTCTAGCATTCCATACAACATTGAAAGTGGAATCATAGCTCTATAACAGGCTAGTGTGGAAATGGCCATAATCAGAGCAGATTCACTGAATCAACTGCTGAATTGTAAGATTTATGTAACACTAATGAAAGCCTGTGGATTCAATGGGCCTACTATAATTGGCACTAACCAATTCAGGTCTTTCACATCAAAGTTGCTACTATGCCTCTTAAATCCTGACAAATTAATTAATTTAATTAACATCCTGGAAGCACAATTCAGCTTGAATATAAGATGCTTACCTACTGCATAGCCTCTACTAAAGATGAATTTGGGGATCTCCTGGTACTGCATAGATAAAATTGATGGCATCACAGCAAGTTTGGTAGTGGAGATAGAGGATGTTCACCATGGAATTAGAGGAGAGGTCACTGTGATTGCTGTCTCTGGATATTGCCCATCTCTGTTCTGTGAGTCACTTACTAGGAATTATGTGTGCTCATCAAACAAGGAAAGACAGATAGACTCTTTTGCAGTTTTAAATCACAGAGTGTTTAATGTTCCATAGGAAAAGAAAATAGAGTTTGCAGTTATGACTGGTGACATCAATTAATGCATGTAGAATATTTTTGAATATGTCTTTAAGACAAAAGTTATCAATATAAAGCATAATACAATGAATTACAAAGAGCTAAATGCAGGGCTATAATTCAGTAGCAAATCTTAAGTAAAGAGAGATAATTACATACTAGGAGCCCATATCTGGAAATTTCAAGGTCTTTTATTCCACTTTCTGACTGTTTTAAAGATGACCTATTCTTAATTGCATTGTACTGATAAGAGGTTCTTTTAAAATGTGTATATCATCTTGGGAACACAGGAGAAAGGTGTTTTATAATTATTTTAAAATTAATGAATCATACTGACTCTGAGTAGAATATCTTACCAATTTCTTTCTGTCTTTTAAGAAACTGCCTTACAGTATATCATAATCCCCCATATCCCATCATATAGACTGGCCACCAGGGAATGAGAGAAAGGGTAGAATACCATCTTGTTCTTTCCTGTTGCCATTTCTGCTGCTACCACCCTGCACCAATTGACCAAGGAAGGGCTACAGAAGGAGGAAATGTCTTTGGGCAGAGAGGAGGAGGCCTTTTTACCAATTCTCCCAAGGGCTCAGTTTTTGATCTGAGTAGAAAAAGGAGATTTGGGTGGTGGAGGAGAACCCATCTCATATTTTGAGAAAGGCTTTCTAAATTAACAAAGTTAAGTTCTGAACCAAGCTTGGATCAGTAACAATTACTTCTAGGAGACAGTGTCATCACAACAACACTCTTTTTGGTGTTTCTTTGGCTCCTGAGTTTATTCAACAAAAACTTACTTCAAAGTATGTCACATTTGTGTCACATGGTGTCTTGATCATGGGAGAAATGGAGGCTGAACTCTTTCAAAACCTAGACTGAAGACATAAAAAACTAAAAGAAAATAATAGGCTTGTATCTTGTCTAGCTGTTAGGGTTGAGACACAGAACAGATGCAGTGAGCAAGTATTTGTCTAGAGGAGATGAGTCTGAGGTCATTTCTGTCCTCTCTGTCCTACACTGTTATAGTGCTATTATTCTACTTTCAACATCCTGTGGAATAATGGAGTTTGTAGTTCACTGGGGCAAAAGAGTTCTAAATGCTGCTCCTTACACTGCAAATCCCAGGATTCCATAGGATGTTGAAAGTGGAATAACAGCTCTATAACAGTGCAGTGTGGAAAGGCTCTATGTGCCACGAAAGCAGCACCCTTCTAGAAAATCAGAATTAGGTTTGCTACATTATTACGCAGGACATTCATCCTCTATTTGCTATTTATCCCATTGCAAAAGCTTTTGTTCAAAAGAATAAAATAAAGTACTGTATGTTAAGGAAGAGAACATACTTTTCCAAAAATAAAGAAGTTGTATTAGCTGTCTACCTTTCACACTATCTGTATTAAAAATAAGTATTATATTTATTCTTAAAATGATTCTGTATGGAGTAGGAGCAATAACACCTCACCAAATGATTCATAGATCAAAGGACTGGTACATTTCATTATGCATTTAACATGAGCTGGGAAACATGTAAACACACAACTTTCTCATCCAGTGAAGATTTTTAATAATTTTCCCCTACAGAAAAGATATGGAATCTGTTTCCCATTTTTAGGGAAAAAAAACACCAACCAACTGGTACGAAAGCAATGATTCATTCCCCTGGGATCATATATATATATATATATATATATATATATATATACATACATACATACATACATACATACATACATATATATGGAGTGTGAGTGTATGTATAATAAATATGTATAATAAATATAAATATAATAAATATAATAAATATAAAATAATAAATATGTATAATAAATATCAACATATATAATAACTATAAGAAGAGCAAGCTTTAAAGAAGAAAGGAACTGTGTAGCTAGAATTAATTGTTTATAACATACGTGGCTTGATATACTAACAACGTATCATGAAATCATAGAAGCACAAGGGTTGGAAGGAACTTAAAGGACCATCTAATCTAGCCCCTGCCATATGGAAACACCCACCTAAAGCACTCCTGAGAGACAACCATCTAACCTTTGTTTAAAGACTTCCAAAGAGCAGTCTGCCACTCTTCTAGGCAGTTCACAGAATACAAAAGTAGAAAACATTTTAAAAACAACTTTAAAAGATAATACTCTCTATCCCAGCAAATATCTCAGAAGGCAGCGATTCCACAGAGTTATGAATGGATGCTTCTGATACGGAGTGGCACTTAGGAGTGAATCTGCTGTGCTAAAGTTATTACCTAAAGCACATCCAAGCATTGTACATATGAAGGATATTTATATGTGGTGATCAACAACAGAGAAGCAAATTGGTATGGTGGTACCAGGCATGTGGACTGTTCATATCCACCTATACTTGGACAAATCATATGTAAAATATACTGGACCAGATATATTGAGTTTAATGCATAAAATCATGACTTATCAAACACCACATTTGTGAACTTGCATGCATCAACATATGCCTGACAGATATGTGAATGCTGCTCCTGATGATGATTTAGCATTGTTATACACTATATTTTTATTCCACTTTCCCACTCATATATTGTTAAAGTCAGCTAACCAATACTGCTAAAAGCAAATTAATAAAAACATTAAATACATTAAATAATATTCAATAGAAACCAAAGCAGTTTTGAAAGGCTACATTGAAAAGGTTAAAAGAGCAAGGAAAATGTGCATGGAGGTATTTGTGTTTGTTGGGGAACATGAGAGATAGTAGTTTATCTCACAAGCAGAGTAATTAGTATTTGCAAGCAGAAGGTGAACAAAACCAGTCCAATATGACCACCCACCCACCCACATGGTCTAGAAGAGAAATAAAGTAGTCTTCATGTCTTTGTAAAAACATATTAAGTAGTTTTATTTACAAATACTAATGATTTGTAACATATGGTGAGGGGCTTTGCAATATGTGTTCTTCAAACATGGAGGAGAGAAGAACTGCAAACTGCAAAACGGAGGATGAACAAACTCATACTAATATGACCAGCAAGACTCTTCAATGCCTCAGTATTCTGAGAGTTCTGTGTAAGGTCAGTGGCCCCAAGATTGTGACTATGTACTGAGAGCAAGAGGCTCCTGTGAGTCCTTGACAGAAGAAGAGAACATGATTGGGTTAAGATTAGAAACCCTGAACAGGCATTTCACGAGGGTTGAAGTTTACCTGCACTGCAAGAAAACAGACCTGTCTCAGCAAAGAAGGCAGTGGGCCTACTCAGTTAGATAAGGCAATGAGCTGATTCAAATAGAACAAAGGGGAAAAAAATCTGGCCTTCCAAATGTGAGCTAAGCACCGAAGTAGAGACAATGATAACAATAATCACAAGGAATGAATTGTGGGTCAGGTGAATTACTGGTGATTCTGTATCAAGACTGTCCTCAGATGAAGAATACACTGAATTTTAATCCCCCAGTCCAGTGCTATGAATGTACATGTTATCATGCGTAACCACCTACAAAACAACAATGCAGTAGACTACTGTAGAATGACAGAGATGACTTTGTAAGATTCCAGCCTATTTTTAAAGGCATTTGCATGACAAATCTACTTTCACAGTTAGCAAATTGGCACTTCTATAGATGGTTTTAGATTCCTGAGACTGCACAGCCTGAAAGGGGGTGGGTTATAAGCCCATCCAAAACAGTTTGAGAACCTCCACTTAGTTCAGTAATCTTTCTTATTATCACTATTTATCTCCCATTTTGATTAGATTTTAGCTTTCATCTCTCTGTAACAGTTCTTGACATCTATCCAATGGTGCTTATAGCCAGAGGGTCCCAGTATTAACCAAGTAAAAGGTCTTGTGCTACTATTATTGTTGTCATCAGAAGGAACTCTTTCCACTTATTTGTGTCTATGGCTGTATGTAGACATGTGTGTACATGCATACACATGGATTCATATCTATCTATATACCTTATGGAAAAGTCAAAAAGTGATGGCAAAATTTGAGAGAGTTCCACATGGAAGGTTGTATTATCTATCCAATGAATGAGGCAAGGTAATTATGTGATTAAGTTCTAAAGCACCCCAGAATTTTCACTGTCTTCCTCAGTTCAGTAGATGGACATGAGTGATAGAGGACTGAATTATTCTCATGTTAATAATATTTTATGCCAAACCATCAGTTGATCTCTGCGATATGATCACACATATGTAAAAAACTTGTGATGGTTCACTGAAGTATTTGATCATGACAGTATTTGCTTTGGGACAACATGATCCAGTGTGAAACCTATTCATCTCACTATGATCCAGTCAATTCCAGATTGGACTGAACTAGGCTGTGATTTGCTCTGGAACTGGGCCTTTGGCAAAATTGTGGGTACATTCATACATTTTAGTACATTAATTCTTCAAATTAAAGCATGTACCATTTCACTCTAAAGCTGATCTGCTCTCTTGGAAACATCTTGAAAGCTTACCTGAAGTAAGCCTGTGAAGCGACCTTGAAAAAATTGACCTTGAGGACATTGTCTGCTGAATCACTGATAACACAAACAGCAGCTGTTGAATTGCACAGACATGCTTAAAAGAGTTCTTAATACAAATATATATTAATATATACTTGAATATATATATATATATATATCAAAAATAAAAATAAAATAAATTAAAATATATAAATAATAACATATTAAAAAAAGGAATCAGTGGTTCAAAAATATTAACAAAATTTCTCTTGATATAGTATTATAAATATATACATAAGGTTTGGGCCTAAGAGCCTACTTTAAGTATTGTTAATAATTCTGTTTTGGAAAAAGATTAGAGTTGATTCATAGTGGATCTATAAGCAATAGGACAAAGCATTAAGGTCATATAAGTAAATAAATATCTGGTACTTGAGCAGAAAAAATCAACCTCTAGCAGAAGAACAACGGCCACTGGTACAAGAAAAGTAGTGAGTAAACAAGCAATGAGTCAATCAACATCACAACAAACAAGAAGATTATCAATAGATACATCATCAACCTCTGTAGATACTAACTTGATACTTGAAGAACTACGTAAATCTAGAACCAAAATAAGGCAAGAAATAAGACAGGATATGAAAGAGACAAGAACAGAGATCAAAGCAGAATTAAAGAAAGAGATTGATATACTGGGGGAAAAGATGGATCAAATTTCAAAAGCAGAGTCAACAATAAAGGAAGATGTGGCGACGCTACAAGAAAGAACAAATCAAGTGGAAGATACACTACAACAGCTTAAGGAAAAACAGCGAACAGAAGAAAATAGAATTAACAGAATGGAAATGAGATACTGAGAACATTGTTTGAAATTGAGAGGATTAATGGAGACAGATCAAGAGGAACTTTACGATAAAGTAATAAATTCTCTGAATGAATATATACGAATCCCAGAAGACAGAATACATGCAAGTGTTGAGAGAGTCTTCAGAGTGAACTCAAGAGTGGCTAAAGAGAGAAATCAGCCCAGAGATATCATGATTTGTTTTGTAAATTTAAGAACAAAAGAACTTATCTTGCAGAAAAGTTATCATGAAAAACTGATTATAGATTCCCAAGAGATAAAAATCTATAAAGATGTACCAGCACAAGTATTAAGGAAAAGACAAGATTATAGATTTTTAACCCAGTTGCTTCTAAAGAATAACATAAGCTACACTTGGAACAGGATGGAAGGGATATTTTTCAGTTATCAACAAAGAAGATATAGAGTTAATACACTAGACAAAGCAAAAGAGATTTCAGAAAAGCTTAAGAGAAAATTTGAAAGACTTGAAAAAAATATATATAAGAAGACAGGAAATCCTCTCCAGAAAGGAAAAGCCAAAAAGGAATGCTAGGAGCGGAAGGAGAGGAACAACAGCAACTAATAGAATTGGAACAATTGTAAGAATATGACGAATCGGGAAGGAGCATAGAAAAAGAGGAAGGAGAATGCCAATTGGAGACTGAACTTGACCTTACGGAAGAAAATCAATAATAAAATTTTAAGGCGGTAAACCAGAAAATAACAGAAAATAAAAAGAAGAGACAAAATTGAGTTAAAAATATTGTCTTGGAATACCAAAGGATTAAATTCCCAATACAAACGACAACACATATTTCACTTCCTTGAAAAAGCTAAACTGGATATCATCTGTCTTCAAGAAACACGAATAGCTCAAAAAGATATCAAATACTTGAAAAATTATAAATTAGGACAGTGTTTTACAGCATCGGGTGAAAAAAAGAAGGGGGGTGTAGTGATATATATTAACAACCATTACAAAGCACAAGAAATATTTGTGGACTCTGCAGGACATTTTCTGGGGATAGAAGCCAAACTACAAGAAGTCCCGATGCTATTAGTTGGAATACACTCCCCTACTGAAAACAAAGAAAGATTCTATGCCAAGGTTAAAAAACAAATAGTGGAATACACTATCGGGAAACATCAATAAAACATTTTGATATTAGGGGATATGAATGGTGTCTTGAACCCAATCGAAGACAGGTTTTCTGCTAAACCAATCAAGAAAAATCAAGGGAAACTTCCACAGAATTTTTTTTAAATGATAGACGAGTTGGCATTAATAGATATTTGGACATATAAACACGGAGCAGAAAAAGGGCTACACATTTTACTCGGACAGGCATAACTCCAAGTCATGAATAGACTTATTC